>OY720344.1:35110430-36517255 GCA_963082975.1 Labia minor | reverse complement strand
AATGTGAACTTTTATATTTATTTAAATAAATTATTGATATTATATATAAATAGATTACAATTTTTATAATTTGGTATGTTGAATTTTTTTAATTAAAAATTTTGATTTATAATTTATATATTTGAATATTGTGGTTTTTCTTTTATAAAAATTAGATAAAGGGAATAACGAAATTTGGAATTATATCAGTGTCAATTATTAAAATTTGTTTTTTAATGTCAAAAATAATTTTATATCAAACCTAATATAATTATATTTATAGATATATAGATTTCAAATGAATCGAATATTAAATTTATCTTTATTTTATTTCCTTATGAAAATATATGAATATACATCAAATTTTATTAAAGAATTTGTTTCCCACATATTAAATATATAAAATTGAAGTGTTAATAAATTTTAGATTAAATGCAAACGAAGTAGAAAGTTGATTTATCAATTCAGAGATTTGTAATATGATATATATAAGTATAAACTAATATCGTTGTACTAACTCATAACGAGTTTATATATTATTAAATCAATCCAAATACTTATTTATTTAATATCAAGCTCGAATTATTTTTAATTTAACTTTTTATTTAATTATTATAATTTTTTTTTACTCAGATTTTATTAATTGAATAAACGTATAAAACTATTTAAATTAATAAATAATAATCAAAATATTTATTTTTAATTAATAATTAAAATATCATTTAATACTTTAAATTAAGAAAAGTTCTGGTATAATTTTATTTGCTACGTGTTAAATACCAAATATTATTAAGTTATCTAAAATTTTCAGATAGGATAAATAACAAGGGGTGTGAGGCAAACCACAGAACAATAATAAAACAAAATAATACATATCAATAAACAATTTTTTTTTAAAAATGAAATGGTACCATTTAAAAACCAAGCTGATTTGTTAGTGTATATTGTAAGTGAAAACAAGTGATAAAATATAAGTTATAAATCAACTGTTGCAATGAAAGGGGGTTGACAGAGGAGGAGGAGGAGTGGGGAGGGTGGGTTAATTTAAATGCACTTGAGTTGGCATCTTGAGTGATTAGTTCCGGACACACCCAGGACATTACGAACCAAGTGCCAGAGCGAACCCAGTCCGACGACTGGTTGCTGATTAAATTAATTAATAAAATCCCTCACCATGCCATTGCCACCCTCCCTTAGCCATATGCACCCCTACCGCTCGAGATTCCATTCATTTCATTTCGTTTTTTTGTTTTTTTTTTTCGTTTTTTTTTTATTTTTTTTTTTAAATTTGGCCTACAGTGAGCAGATTTTCATCAACTCGACTGTTAAATTCCAGAGAGTTTTTCATTCCCCCCCCCCCCCCAATTTCAAATAAAATAAATAAATATTATATTATAGACAGTAACCAAATTAAGTGCAACTTTCTCGCTTTAATTTTAATAATTTTTAATTTTATCTATAATATGGTGGGCTAAGGTATATAAATGGCACCTGAAGCACAACACTTATTTGACGTCTCCCTCAATCAATTTAAAATTTTCGGAAAATTTTGCTTGATTTTAAGATCTTTTGACCCTTTCTTTGAGAGTGCCTTGGGGAATGATAAACCGCCTAACACCCTCTTTTTTCTAACTATTTTCATTAATATCATTATTATATTCATAATATTATTGATAATATTCTTAATTCCCAAATCTTTTTTATATTATACAAATATATACAGTGGTGTATTTGGAGAAAAACGCGGGGGAACGTTCCCTTAACTTTTTTCAGAACCGGAAAGCGTTTCAGTACTTTTTCTTGACCCGACAACTCCCACTTAAATCTATTGTTAGAATTTATTTTTTTGTGTTCGTTAATATTTTGTATAGTAAGAATAAGAAAAAATAAAAACTTATATGAAAAAAAATAGTTTGCTGAAAATAGGACTTTTTTTGCTTCCACTATGCGTTCCCTTACTTCTTATTTTATTTTTCATAGTGCATATATACACCATATATACTAATATTATACAATATTAATAATATTATGGCCTTAAAAATCAAGTAAAATTTTTTGGAAATTTCAAATTTATTGAGCGAGGAGTCAATTAAGTGTTGTTCTAGCTCAGCCGCCATTTATGTTCCTTACCCCCCCCCCCCCCATATTATAAATTTAAAAATTGTTAAAAGTTAAAGAGAGAAAGTTGTACTTAATTTGGTTACTGTCTGTAATATGTAGAATATTTATTTATTATATATATATATATATATATATATATATATAGGTGTATAACACACATTTAGAAATGTTTAAAATATAATTTTAAGAACAATTGAACATATAAATTATCTATTTTTATTTTTTTATTGAATATTTTTACTGTTCAAATGGATTATATAAGAACAAATGCTATTATATTCATTTTATTTGTATCTATTGAATGTATTAACGCAAATTCAATGCCAGAGGGTATTCGTATGAAAAATTATAGTAAAATTTGCAAAATGCAATAATAATAAAATACTTTTTCTTATTATTTATCTCTTTTTTTATTTAGTTATATAAATTGTGATAATGTAATTTTTTTTAAATAAATTAATTATAATTCTTTTCCTATACAGTCTAAATGTATCAATGTTTCAATTAAAATATATTTTTTAATCATATTTTTAATATTTGGGTGATATGTGGATAATATTGATGGTTCATATATAAATATAATATACAAATATATAGATATAGATATATATAGAGAGAGATTTTAAATATAAATTCATATAAATTAAAAGATAGCAATGCTTTTTTATTATAATAATTTAAATGTAAATTTTGATTCCAATTTCTGTTATTCTCATTTCTTTTGTTTGTTTTTTGTTTTTTTGATTTTTTTTCTCATTCAATTCTAAACAAAATTTCTTTGACACTTTCCACTGGCGAGTTATTTTTGAATTTCGATTGTAAAAGTAAAGTTTTCTCCAAAGCAGTGCCAAAGCAAACATGATATTTGAAGATATTGGATCGTAATCGAGAAAAAAAGGGGGGATTCTTTCTTTTCCATTGGCGAGCCTGTTCCCCCTCTTCCCTATTCTTCTTGTCTTTTGTTTCTCGAAACGTGATGGCGCTTCGATACAGTGATTGCCTTTTTTTTCCTTCCTCTTTTTCAATTAGATCAGTGGCGTTCATGTTTGTCACAAAGCCGACGAATAGTTAACGATTTAATTGTAGCCTCTCCCTGTTCTACGGGATCACAATGGATACATAAATCGAACGTCGTTAAAGGGAAAGGGGGGGGGGGAAGAGGGAATAGAAAAACGCGTCGGGAATTATTTTGCCTAATTAACGGATGCTCATTAAAAACTTTTTTCATTTTTTTTTCTTTAAACTTTGAAAATAAGAACAGATTTATATCTAAATAGACAAATAATTTAATAAATATAAATTATTCATTTTATTTGTAAACATACAATTAGTTATTTAAATTTTTTCAAAAATAAAAATAGCGAATTTGATTGGGTGAAGAACATTTAAGTTTTGTTTAGGGATGCTAATTGTGAAATGATCGGAGGATATATTTTGGAAATTGTTTTTTGGTATAAAAAAAAACCTACTAGTATAATGAGAATTTATGTAAAGCGTTGCATTGTTCATTCGAAGTCAAACTCAGTTCAGAAAATCTTACCATACAAATTCAACAAAGAATATACAAAACTAATGTTAATTCTAAAAATTCACAGAATTATTTTATATAAGTAAAGTTTTATTTTCATTCTTAATATTATGTAAATTATTTAATTTATTATGAAAGTCCACATTTTAGTTATTAGAACATATTTATTGAAGTAACATTTCTTCAATTATCATTAAATGAATATCATTAGTAATGGATAGTTCTTTTTTAAAAATTTTATATATATAATATATATCTTATCTTATTTTATATTATACTAGCAAACATTGTATATATATATTTGTATTTTTGAGATAATAAACCGCTTTGAGGTTTTTTGAAATTCACACCATAAATAATTTTTATAAAGAAAAATCGATCTGTATTGGTTTCAGAATCGGGAAAAATCATCTTTGTTAGTTTTGTCTTAATTTAAAATAGGAATTTAAATAAAAAAAATGGCAAACAAGCCGGGCAAATATTATAAATCAAATAAAATTAAAAATATTTAATTTAATAATATTATGTAATCAAATTACGAAATATATATTATGTTATATCCACAGGCCATACTTTTCTATCTTTCAGTGCATTATTACGTACGTTTAAAGGCTGTATGTTTTATGACTATTTTTTTAATTTATGTTCTTTTAAATTATTTGAAATTGTTTCATATATTGTGTGGGTTATTTATTTTATATAAATAATAATCTTAATCTTAAATATTTATAGTTCATAAGGAATCATTTTTTTAAATTACCGAGCGGCGGCTCGGTGAACCAGGTACTATTATTATATATTAATAATAAAAAAATAATAAAATAATATTAATAATGATATTCATATAAATATGTATGTCTTCCAAAACCGCCTTGTAATGTTTTGATTTGGACATCGGTTATTAATTTCTTGAAATTAAAATTTTTTTCTGTAACTGAGATCGATTCAGATCGGATTCACTTCAATTACTCTTTAATACGGAATTTCATATCCTGTGGATTATTTAAGAGATCAGAAATACAAAATGATACATACATTTTATGCTAGTATAATAAAATTAGATCTATGATAGAATGATGATGTTGATATATTGTCTTCGCTAATATGCCATTTTAAAAAAAATTATATTTAATGTCATTGCATTAGTTTTCTTTTTAAAAAATATATAAATGTTGCCATTTTAGGTTGGGCAGTCTATTATTGAGGAGGTAGAATGCTGCACCTGGGTGTAGTACTATTAGATACGTGCGAATGTTATGCAAAACTGGCTATTATGATTATTGTATTCATTTTGTTTGCTGGATCACAAATATACTCATTGTAAACCTCATGTGGCTTGCCTATCGCATGTTTAACACTCTTGGATTAAACATGGCGTAAGTAAGAATTTTCAAATTCATTCAATTTTAGAAAAATCGATGGATGAAACAATACATTTTAAAAAATTTTAATCAATATTTTAAGTGTGTATAAAAAATTGTATATATTGTATAAATTATTCTAATATTTTCACCAAATACAATATATAAATTTTGATCAAACACATAAGTTCATTATATTGTTATGTTAGGGGATGAAAAGTTATTAATATATGTATATTATATTATAATAATAAGCAAAGTAGTGAATTATAATAATTAGTAGGTCATATGCATTGAAACGTAATTTACAAGTCAATTAGAAATATATATATATATATATATATATATTATTGGTTACTAGATTTTATTATTATTTGAATATAGTATTAATCTTCTCATTTAAATTATATAATAGTTTTGTTTATGAGTTTTATCTCAGGTTAGAAGTAGGTTTAGAAAAACACCCTATCGACTATAGAATAAGTCTTAAATAATAATTAATTAATAATATTAAATAATAATTCACAATTATTAGGTTGAAAAGCTATTTATATTTATTCGCTATACATATATCTGAAAATAAATGGAAGTAAAATATATCTAATCAAAAACATACCTGTTAAAAAGGGGGCCAAGTTCCTATCGGCTATTTGTTTGCCTAAAAAAGGGTTCAAATCCATCCCAATGCCAAGTTTAGATGCACTTCAAAATCATTCATAATCATTTTTATCAACAGCCTGATCCACTGGTAAACATTTGGCATTCCAAAGAATCGCCACCACACCCAGTCCTCCGCCTCCTGCATCCAGGCACACCACTTTATTCACGTCAACGGTCCATCTGGCCGAAATTCACTTTACCATACACCCAACTTAAAATATGGTATAGTTGTTAAAATACGTAGGTACATTGTTTAAAATATCTAAAATTATAATACTTAGAAATTTGAACTTGGCAGGTTTTCGTGCTGTACAAAACACTCAGTCCCACACCAAGTCCTCCGCCTCCTGCATCCAGGCACACTACACGCCACTTTATTCACGTCAACGGTTCATCTGGCCGAAATTCACTTTACCATATACCCAACTTAAAATATGGTATAGTTGTTAAAATACGTAGGTACTTGGTTTAAAATATCTACAATTTTAATACTTAGAATTAGAAGGTTAATTTATATATTTAAATAATAAATATAATTATACAATTAATCTAGTGTTACGTACAGTACGAAAACCTGCCAAGTTCAAATTTCTAAGTATTATAATTTTAGATATTTTAAACAATGTACCTTCGTATTTTAACAACTATACCATATTTTAAGTTGGGTGTATGGTAAAGTGAATTTCGGCCAGATGGACCGTTGACGTGAATAAAGTGGCGTGCCTGGATGCAGGAGGCGGAGGACTGGGTGTGGTGGCGATTCTTTGGAATGCCAAATGTTTACCAGTGGATCAGGCTGTTGATAAAAATGATTATGAATGATTTTGAAGTGCATCTAAACTTGGCATTGGGATGGATTTGAACCCTTTTTTAGGCAAACAAATAGCCGATAGGAACTTGGCCCCCTTTTTAACAGGTATGTTTTTGATTAGATTTCAATACTTTTTTTTAAGAAAGCTTCCTATTTTTTCCTTTTTGTGCCGCGCCCGCGTCCATTCTTAGCCTTTGAAGTAATTTTGTGTTTAAAAAAATTGCAAATTTTTTTAAATTAAAATTATATTTGTTTATATATTAAATATAATAATTTTATTTGTTCTTTTATTTTATAGTTCTGAATTTCCAACTTGTATTGAATAATAAATAATTAGAACTATTAATATTAATTGAAAATTATATAGAAACTGTTAAGTTATAACAATAAAAATAAACAAACATTAATTTAAATTATAAAGTAAAATGGTTTAACACTATTATATATATTTATAATTTACACATAACGCTACTTGTATAGGTAAAATGTCACTTCCGGTAGTCAGATCATGATGAAATTTGGTATCTGAATTTTTTTCATATTTGTAAATCTATATACAAAATATGAAGCAAATATCTCGAAGCAAACTGGTACTTTACTTGAAAGGTAAACGCAACCAGTGTAGGTAAAGTACCACTTCCGGTTAACCGATTTTGACGAAATTTTAAAAGAAATCTACAAACTGTGAATAATATCGGTGTACCAAATTTCGAAGTCCTAGCTTGATTAGTTTCTGACAAAACCAATGAATTCGTTTGAATTCGTTAAAATCGCATTGATATTCGATTATAACAACTCAAGCTTGACCGATTTCTTAAATTTCATAATTTTTTGTTAACCTACTTATAACACACGACCTGTATGCCAAATTTCATAGCGCTAGGACAATTGGAAATACCCTAAGAATTTTGTTGACCAATCAGTGAATCAGTTCCAAAATAAGCTATTTTCACAGGGTCATATTTCAGGATCTACTGAAGCTATAACTATGAAATTTGGCATACTGCTTTAGTTCTAGTATATGACTACGTAGATAAAATTTTATCTCTGTACTTGCAATAGGCACTGAGATACAGGGGGGTCAAAAGTGACTCCAAACCATTCGTGTAAATATACTTACGGCATGCGCGCGGCTTGCTGGAACTTGGCCGGCGCACTGCCGTGCGCATAGATAAATGGCAAATATTTTAAGTTATCTAGACATTTATATATATTGAGTTATCATTATCAACGAGATAATATGAATGAATAATATAAATGTGTAAAAGTAAAAATACCATCGATTTTTCTAATAATTAACAAGGAATTGGAGTTTGAAATTATAAGTTTATTTTTTTCTAATGAATTTTCAAATTTTTAAAAATAAAATGTTGTATATTAATTATAATAAAAAATTATTATGCTATATAGTAATAGTTTGGTGCCAACATTAATTAATAAACCTGAAATGGTGCACAATCCAAATTTATTTTTCTAAATTAATTCAGTTAATTTATAAATTTACTTTTTTTCATTTGATAATTGTGAATATAGTTAATAATTAATATAAATGTTATATTATAATATAAATATTATTATTGAAAAGATATTTAATTAATAATGTACCCTGAAGGCCATAATAGCCAAGGGAAATTTTAAAATCAATAAATAAAAAATAAAAATAAAAAAATTATATATATTTATTTATGAATTTTATAATAATGTTTTGTACATATTGACGGTAGTTAGTTAATGATGTTACCACGCAGAAATCATCATTCAATATATCTAACCATTATTAATTATTAAACCTTTTTTTGATTTTTCTTATCTTTTGTTAAATTAATTTCTTTATTTTAATAAAAAGAAATATATTTTAATTATATTTCATTATTAATTAATAATATTTTCGTTTTCAATGAAAGTTTTGATTATGAAAAGTTGATCCCAGGTTGTTTTCAAGTGATTTACTGAAATTTGAATTTCGACGTTTCGGTATCCATTTTAGTGTATTTTTTTAGAAGTATTTGGAAAGGGGAACTTTGAGATATTGGATCTAAATCTGCATGAATAACAGTCATAATTGGTGTTTTAGGTTGAATGAATGAGTAATTTTTGAATTATTGTATTATGAAGAATCCCCAATATTTTAGTATTGTCACTGGTTTGCAAGTGCCGGCAATATTTCGGACGCTGAAACGTCGAGATTTAAATATAATTAACCAATGAAATTAACTTTTCAAGTATACATGTATATATAAATATTATCTTATCTTATCTAAATGTAGTTTTCTCTAGAGTAGTGAAATGGATGATAATAAAAATTGAAAAATTTGGCGATGAGAAATTATTTTCAATACTAAAAAGAAAAAACTAAGTTATTTAATAATAATTTTTATTGATTTCTTTTTCTATAATATTTTTAAATATGGAAGATTATTTTTTAGGTATTCCATATTTTGTAGTGTTTGTTTTTTATTTTGTCATCTTCTAACAATAATTATCAAATGTTACCTGTTTTTTGTCCATCTAATGACATGATAATACTTAATGGTTGTTAGTTGTAGAGCTTGGATAAGTGAGTGGAGAGGACGAGTGTGGTTTGCGAAATCACATTTCCGGTTCTACCGCCCAGGTGGTAGATCTTTTGTTTCATGCCCAGGTGTCTAGATGAGCGTTTTTGTTTTTTTTAACTTTCTTCCTTGTCTTGTTTTGTTCTTTTTTTTTCTTTCTATTTTTTTCTTCACTAGACAATTATCGATGCCATTTCGGCGTGGTCAATAAGAATGCTCCAGTAGGGCTGTATGCGGGGGCCGGAGTTACTCCCGCATTTGCTCATCGCCCCCGCGTCTTTCCTTTGGATGCTTTTCTTGTTTGTGGCTTCTTGAACGACCAGCCCAAGCAGCCGCCTGGCTTTGTCCGATCGTTTTTTTTTTCAATTTTATTTTTATTTTTATTTTTATTGAGGTGAAGACGAAAGGCAGAGACGAAGGGCAGCAACCAGACCAACTACTATTCAATACTCAAGAAAAATAAAGAGTAAAGCCAGTTTGTTTGTCTGTCCTTTTTATGTTTACTCACACTTGATAGAAACCACCTGAATTCGCATTGGCAGATTCAAATTTCATTACAATTCAATCGACATAAATATACAAATCTATTTTAAATTTAATTAATATAATACATACTCATCCATAATACTATCAATTATTATGAATATGAAATATTCATTAGAAATATGTATATTTTTAATACAATAAGTTTATCTCTATTTGAATTAAAATTGTATATGCTATTTTTAAAATATAGTAATCCATTGTGGGCGCACAAACAAACCAAATATTCTCACCCCTATTTTTGTGTAAGAAATTACGAGGTTTTGTACTATAAAATTGAGAAAATGCATAGAATCAAAAAAAAAAACTAAAATAATAAATTATTATCCAATGCCTAATATTTAAAATAAACATGAAAGTTTAGAAACCAGTCATAATTCAGACTTATTATATGATATAGTATTAATAAGAACGGTACATTTTTTAAAAAAATGAATAGTATTTTTTTTTCTGAATATTTCAATTCCATAATTCATAATCATTGCTGCATTCTGATGGCCTTGAGTGATGTTTCGATTGCTTGAGTCTCTTTTTTTCTACATAAATTTCTACATATGGAGTTTAAGCGCGTATAAAACTTTTTTGAAATTTTAAGGCAAGCTCCATATCAGGATTCATATCAAGGGTTTCTTATTCAAGTTGGCTATCAAGTAAAAAACCGCCTCGTAAGGTGCAGTTGGAAAAAACTTGGTTCAGTAAACGACATATTCAGCATGAATAAAAAAACTTTTTTTTTTTTGAAAAGAAAAAATCCTCGTGGTAATGAAATTTTATCGTGTATTTGGTAACAAATATCACTAAAAATTGCGGGGTTGTGAACGGATTAGTTTATTAAATTTTAAATATAAGTACCATATAGGCTCTGATGTTATTAAATTAAAACTTTCGTTACTTATTGATTTTTTTTACAGATGATATCACAACAACCAACTGCAACCAAACAAATGGAACTAATTTCAAATTGTTTTATTTTTTTTTTGAAAATCTAAAAAGAAGATTATTTTAAATTTTAATTTTGTAGATTACTGAAAATAACTTAGTTCTTTATATTCATCATATTTTGAATATTGGAATGGTAATCATTTTATTCAATATACATTTATAAATTAGTGATGTCAAAATTAAATAAAAATATAATCTAAACATTGAAATGTATTTAAATAAGATGACTTTAATAAAATAGATTTTGGGATTAAATGAAAATGGAAGGGGATGAAATATATGCGGTTGTATGTGTGTGTATGTGAATAGGTGGAGTGGGGGTGAGTGTATCTGCTGGTTAGATTGGTTGGATGGGGGTGGTCCGCCCGGCCGATAGGATTTAAATTGGTAACAAGTGGGCGTGGAGAAAGACAGGCAGTCCATGTGGATGACTTTTTATCAGCTCGGGTCACCACTGTCTAACTAAAGCCGTTCGTCCCTCTCTTATCAGCGCTTGATAACACCCCGTTGTTCGTGTATCATTTCAAGAGCTAATCGAATACTCTCAATTCATATATATATATATATATATATATAGGATATGTTTTTGATAAGCGAAAGTAGGATGGGTGGAGAGAGGGAGAAATTATCTTTCCATAAAAATAAAATAATAACAGATTTTAAACAAAAATTAATAAATACAAAATTAATTAAGGAAAAAAAAATCAAATCAATTAAATAATTACAATATTGAACATAAAATATTTTATATGACATTTACTGATTAAAGATTATACTTTTTATAATATACTCTATATCCTATATACCGAATATAATATATTGTCAGAATATAATTTTTTTTTATTCTTTTCATATTTTAACGCCTTCATTGCAACTTCTCCAAACCCCTTAAGATTTTAAACGAAATCCCTAAGGAATAGTTAAATTTTAATAAGTAATAATCTCCATTTTCGTTTTTAAAAGAAGTATCTATGAAGATTTTTTATTTTTATATATCACATTCTAATTTTACACTCGCAATGATGATATCATTTTCTGAAAGTAATAACTTAAAGATAATATTCATGTCGGTTCTATACTCTGCTCTTGTGAAGAAATTGACACCCTCATTTAAAAAAAAAATAAATAAATATTTTAGCTAAAAAAAATTTCAAGTTTTATCTTTATAATAGGACATAAAAACTAAATCCTTCTTTCAAAAATTTAGAATATTAAATGAAAAAAAATTAAATTTTTGATAAGTGAAATTATTAATATTATGTAAAATCTTTTATTTTGAATTTAGAATTTTTGATCATAAAGAAAATAATTAACAGTTTATAAAAATCGTATCTTAAATTAATATATATATATATATATATATATATATATATATACAGCTTCGGGAAAAATCATCTTTGTAGTTCATTCTTAATTTAAAATAGGAATTTTAATAATAAAAAAATGGTGCCGGGTAGCGCCGCACAGCGCTTCCTTATATACAAAATATTATAAATGAAATAAAATTATAAATATTTATTTTAATAATATTTTGTAATCAAATTACGAAATATAAATATTATGTTATATCCACAGGTCATACTTTTCAGTGCATTAATATGTAATTTTAAGGGATGTTTGATGACTATTTAATTTAAATAATAATCTAAATCTTAAATTTTCATAATTTATAAGGAATATTTTTTTAAAGTACCAAGCGGCGGCTCGGTGAACCATGTACTCAAATATAAAATAAGGAAATTGATAAAATGTTAGTATTTTAAAAAATAACTTGAAATTAGTATATATATTTAAGAAATCAATAAATGATAAAAAAAGATAAAAAGGTGAACGTGTTATTCATAATTACATAATTTATTAATTAATACAATTAGATAATTTAGATAATTTAATAAAATTCATCATCCTCATAATTTATTACATATTTTAAGAAAATTGAAGACTTTACTTGTCCTTAAGGATTATTATTATTATCATATTAGTTTTC
The DNA here is from genome assembly GCA_963082975.1 of Labia minor. Taxonomy (NCBI): domain Eukaryota; kingdom Metazoa; phylum Arthropoda; class Insecta; order Dermaptera; family Spongiphoridae; genus Labia; species Labia minor. Next base: position 36,504,771 of record OY720344.1, on the reverse strand, counting down.
TTTTTAATTTAAAATAATTCATAAATTAATGATTGATTTCACGAGAGCCTTAATGAAGTAGTATAATCATAAAAAGAGTTAATCATACATACTTAGATTTAGTAATTGTATTCAGTCATTCTGACTGACCTTTGATCATTTCTTTTATATAGATTGAAGTATGGTGATCATTTCTTTTTTATCAATAATAATGAGAGCTCAGAGAGCTATTTAAGTAAAAAAAAATACATACTAATAATAATAAAAATAAAAAGCCTTGGAGAAGAAACTCGGTAGTTTGATATACGGGGGTGGAGTGAATGGGGGGAGGGAGTGGGAGTGGGTGGGAGGCTTGAGCGGCCTTAGGTTTTGTGGGGACGAAAGACGAGCCCTGTGTTACGTAATACGTCCTTTACCGCCTTCTCCCTTTTCAGAAGTAAGAGAAAGAGCGAGCGAGAAAGGATAGAGAGAGAGAGAGAGAGAGAGAGAAAGAGTGAGTGAGTGAGTGCGAAGGGTGGGGGAATAGAAGGGAAATGGAAGGATGATGACAAGGCGAGAGCGAGTGAGACGAAAGACAGGGCGCGGCCGTGAGAAGTACAGGGCACAAAGGGTAAGGGGAGGCTCAACAAGGAGGGGGACACAAAAACAGATGGATAGGAGGGTAGGATAGATGGATGGCGGAGGAGGAGGGTGGATTGGGTAAGTTGTCAAAAGAGGCACTCACACTCACAGAACAGGCAGCAACGAGTTGGGAACACTTGACACACTCACACACACACACATTCATACACACATTCATACACACATATACACATCCACACCAATACACATAACATACACGTAGCTTAAAGATACCCAGGAATAACAATAGCCAAAAGGAGCGGCATAACAGGGCGACGTCAACATCAACGTTACTAAGTGTGTGCTACTAGAGGTGTGGTTGTAGGTGTATCATACAGAAAGGAAATAAAGGCCCTAATAGTAAATACAAGGTAGATAGGCACAGTGGAAAGTATTCCGTTTTAGAAAAATGAAGCCATACGAATATTACCCTTCAGAGAATTAGACAGATATTATTCATTCCAATGAAAAAGTTAAATGGATATGTAATCGTTTATCGTCCACTCACGAGTATTGCCGATCGAGTTATATATAATGTAGTCTTATGACGTAGGAAATAGCTTCTTTTAACATTTGGATTTCTTATACAGTCTAAAAAATAAATTAATATATATATATCAATTGCATTTACTGTCAATTAAAAATCAAAAGTATTTCAGTATAAATTCTAGAATAAGGAAACAAATGAGCATTCCAATGGATTACTAAGAAATGTAAAAAATTAAGTAACTAAAAATAATGGTGATTAAATAAAAATAAATAAAGCGATCTATTTAATTTTAAATTTGATTCAATCTAAAAAAAATAAAATTTGCATTTTATTATATTGATTAAATCCAATATTTTTTCATATAATATCTAAATCTATATCTAAATAAATATATATATATTAATTCTGCGAAATAAATTTACTTTACTTAGATGTGATTTTACCTTGAATTTTAAATTTTACTTTTTTGACATCATATATTAATAAATTGGTAAGTAAAAACTAACTTTTTATGAATACTGATGAAAATTTTTTAGAATCAGTTATTAAGTGATAAGTTAGTGTTTTTGTTATTTTTTTTTATTATATATATATCCTATCGGTTCATATTTAAGATTAAGTGAGGAAATAGGAGTGGTCCCTATCGGATATAAAATATTCAATATAACTGCACTTTATATGTATTTCAGGATACAAAGCATCAGTTGTTCACAGGACACACAGAAACATAAACAAACGCTTGAGATTAGCTTAATGTACTTACTCAGTCAGTGCTTATCAAATGATAGATAGAGTTCTGCACTCACTGACATGAACAGGACAGTTATAGAGTGGCGGGCAGTTATAATAGTGCAAATTAAAAAAAAAATTGGAGAAAGAGTCTTGGGTTAGAAAGAAAGAAAAAATATTATTTTAGTTATTTATTAAATTAAAAATCGAAAAAGAAAGATTAAAAAATAAAAAAAATATTTTTTTGTTTTAGGTCATCAGAGAAAATGTTCATTAATTAGTGTGCAGTATATTCTAAATAGTGTACAGTATATTCTAATAAAAAAAATAAAAAAAATAGTATTAATTGTTCAAATAAGCGATTTCAGAAACAATAAGTAGTATAAAAATAGGTGAAGAAATTTCGGCACAAATTTTCAACAAATAAAGGAGTAAGACAGGGATGCTCCTTTTAACTTGTTTAACCTGTTCATGATGACCTGGAATTGGCCCTTAAAAATGGAGGATAGGTGGGGTAATGATTGGTCGGCTGAAGATCCAGTGCTTAAGGTTTGCCGATGATGTGGTTTTAATAGCGGAAGAGGCAAAGGAGTTACAACGGATGATTGAAATTTTGGAAAGATATACTACCAAAAACAAGCTCGAGGTGAATGTGGAAAAACAAAAATCATGATATGTAAAAAGGGAGGTGGGAGAAGAAAAGCGGAAGAAAAATGGCATTGGAGAGGCGAGGAAATAGAGAGAGTCAAAAAGTTCTTGGGCCACTGGATAACCCCAACAGGAAATCCTAAACACCACATAAAAGAAAGGGAAGCAAGTGCGCATATTGCACTTAATCAACTTTGGGGAATTTGGAGAAGAAGCCAATTAAACGATGTTGGAAAGGTGTACAATCTCTACACAAGTATAGTGGAATATTCTCTAACGTTCGGACAGGAAATGTGTGGATGGAAATGGTCTAAAGAATGGGAAAGAGTGTTAAGGCAGCGTTAAAGCTGCGGCGAGACACACCGGAATATATATGGAAGTTGGAAACAGGAAGATTAAGCGTAGACTCCAGAACGCTCGAAAGAAGAATTAAATACATAATATGGAGATGGAAAATAACTGATGGCTGAAAATATGTTTAAGGGAAAGTGTAAGAGGCATAAATAATGGTAATCCGGGTAGATGGGCAAAGGAAATGAAGGAAATTATGGACAATTTTGGAAGTCAGGGTTTGGTCGAAGCTATTTACAAAGAATCAAGAGAAGACATAAGAAGAGAAGTGGTACAAACGGTAGAAAAGAAGATCGAGCAGGAATGGCAAGAATGCTGGAGAAGAACGGACGCCTCAAGATACAATAGGTTGTACAAAATGTTGAAGAAGATCCTAGGAGAAGAAGCATACCAGCGAACATAAAGGATGGGAGATGAATAAAGAGGATCTGGTAAACAACCTAAAGACGGACCCGGAAAAAAAATTGAAGCAAGATGGAGTTTCTGGGAACGTCTAGTAGAAGAGGAAAAAAAGGAAGAAGATAATTCTTGAAAATTCGTTTTTTATGAATTTGATTGTTAATAATTGTTGTATTCTTTGTTTTGCAAAATGATCAAAATGTAGACCAAAGTCCAAACCGGACAAGGTTGGAATATATTGGAGTATATTGTAAAGTAAAATAATTGATTTAGGGTTTAAGAATTTTGAAGGAAATATTTTGAATTGTTTTAGATAATTTAAAAATAAATTATTATTTTTGTTCAATCAATGAATATTATTTACTTAAATTTTTTCGTATATTTTTCTTTGCCATTATTTTATTTTATAGTTTGATTATTTAATTCTATTCATTTAATTTACACAAATGAAAATAATTGAAGGTCATCATATTCTGATAAGTAATGGGGATATTAAATTTAAATGCATCGGCATATATATATATATACATATCTATACGGTATAAATATAAAAATATGATTGATATGAGTATTATTATAATTACACAAAAATAATGAATTCTTTTACAAATTTTATTAATTTTTTTATGTATTTATATGTATATTCTTTTCATGAACTTGATCAATTTTATTTATCATTAAATAGTATAAAATATATATAAATCCATCGATTGGTTTATCTTTTGCCAATATTTGCTATCAGCCATGAATGCAGTTTCTTTCTCGGTTAACCTTGAACTTGGAGACAAAATAAAAGAAAAAAAAATAAAAGTGGGAATCGGGCCAAATTCAATCAACAGTCACATTCCAAAGGTAAAAAGCCTTCCTTTTCATTTCATATTACGTTTTAAATAACTGAATAGTCAATCATTTTCATCTTTTTTTTGTTATTTCATATTGAATTGCTCATCAATCCTTCATTTTTTAAACATAACTCAATTCAAAAGTGGAAAAACCACATGGTTTTCATAAATATATAAATAAATAATACACATTTCCGGATGTAAATTTCAATCGTCTCACCTAGACTGAATTCAAATACATCATTGATATCTAAATATTTATATTTTAGTTTATTTTTAGTTTTAATTATGGATATGTTGGTCTATATTATCATCACAAATACGAAAATTAATTTTCAATATGCACTCTGAAAATATATAATTATAAATAATTTCATTAAATAAATTCCAAAACACACATATTTTACCTTCCTGTAAAACAATGAATGTATTATATAAATCATTCTCTCAATATTTTGATCGATATATATATACTATTCAGTCCTAATCTTCCGAAAAAAGGATTTTTCCCTTCTTATACAAAAAAATCAAGTCAGCTATAAGATTCTTTTATTTCAAAAATTTAAAATTTTAACAAGAAAATTACTATTTAGTAAATCATTCTATTCTATCTATGGAATTTTATTGTTTTGAGCCAAAGAATTTATAAACCCGGAAATTTACGTCATTTTTAGTAAGTCTCAATTATAAAAATTAATAAGATTAGGATTAAAAAACCTTTAATATTAATTTATATCATCAGATCTAATAAATCTTTAAAATATTTTCAATTATATCACTTTAATTAAAATAAATTTATATTTTGATCCTATATTAGTAATTTGAATTATTTTTATTATAAAATTGCCTGAAACATAGTCAAATAAGTACAATAAAAGTAAAAACCTTTAATTATTATAGTGGTGTTGTTATTCATACTACCTATTATTAAAAAAAAAATTTAAAACAAATTTTCGTATAAATCTAATTTACAAAAATATGTATGAAGTGAAAATTTATTTAAATTGCACGTATAATTGAAAATCTTCAGATGAGCCCGACAAACAAGTATATTTTTTTTCTTTCAATGGTTTGATAATTATTAATTAAATATAATGAGACCATAAATTTGAATCACAAAAGTCGCTCTGCCATTTTTAATTTTGTTTTGAAGTAGTAAAAATTTAAGAATAAGTTGTGAAAAATATTTAAAATTTAAAGTACCAACCGACAATTAAGAAACATAGAAACTAAAAAATATGTATTTTTAATAGATTATCAGGATAAAAATTAGCGATTAATTCGTAAATATTTATTAATATTTTATTCATATTTTTTCTACTAATAATATTTAATTCTGTATTTTGGAATTTGTCAAGGATAATAATATAAATTAAAATATAAGAGAGCCACGATATAATATAATACAATATTTTTACATTAAACAAAAAATAGTTTTATAAGAAACGTAAAATTTGCCCACCAAACTTTAAACTTGATTTTTATAAAAAATTTATTTTTTGCGTCAAAATAATTGATCTATTCAATTTTATTGAAACGATTTATAAAAAGTTCATCATAATCTAGTAAAAAACACATGATTAAGTTCAACGAAAATTATAGAAATAGAAACTTACAATTTTACATAAAAGAAAACGATCGAGTAAATGTTATCTAAGAAAACGCAAGAATCCCGTTAGATAGTTACTGGACCTCCTGGCAGGTAAGAAAACAAAGCCCTCCCATACTAAGTGCACTGCCACTTCATGGAATGCCATTCAAATAGAAATACTTATGATTAATAATATATGTTTCTTTTGAAGTGAAAACATTTAATGAATAAAATATTTAATAAAATAAATTATATAAATAATTTTTAGATATGGGATATCCTTTCTAGAATGATTTGAAAATGCAATCTTCAAATATTTGCCTATATTTTATTTATTTCTTTTTAAATAATACTACCTGAAACTAAGATCTAAATTATTTAAATTAATAGTTTGAATTAACCTATTAAAATAATAGTTTAAATATTTTTACTAAAAATGATAAAAGTAAGAAAATTAAGGTCTCTTTTTATTGGAAGGGTTTCTTTTAAAAGATCCAAATGAAATGTTTATGTTTTAGAAATTTTTAATATCCTCTACATAAAAAAAAAATTGCATTTTTCGAATGTTTTTTAATTAATATCTTAAATTTCTAATTAATCTAATTTTTTCTAAATACCAAAATCCATTTATATCTTCACTCATCTTGCTTCTAATTATATATTTAATTTAATAATAAATTTTATATATTAATTAATGGGGTAATGGAAAAAAATTAAAGAAATAAAACTAAAAGATTAGATTTATATATTATTGGTTTATTAAAATATCTCTAATTCTTTGGATATGTAATACTGAATCATTAATTTAAAAAATTACAAAAAAAAAAAAATAACTTAGAAAAAATAACAATAAAAATAAAATAATAATAATAATAATAATAATAATAATAATATATTAGAATATAACATAGTGTTTCAAATATTTAATATTATTAAATTTAAATCGTTATGAATAACAATGAATAGATTATTTTAGTTTCATATATTAAGAATTAAATTGTTAACGAACCATTTTATTATAAAAACACTTGGTGATTTTAGGAGTGGGGTGTTGAGCGGATCTAGGGTGGGGGTTAAATATTAAGGAATTAAGTAATTAGAAACAGGAATGTTTAACTTACGACCTTTGCAGAAAAAATCAGGAAAAACTGTGGTAAGGGTTGGACAAGAGGAACGCTCGATGAACTTGGAGCTTACCTAAAACAAAAAAATTATTTATAAAAATTATTATTAATAATAATCATAATAGTAATAATTAACTTTCAATTTGAAATAGAAAAATAAAAGAGTTTATATAAAACAAACATAATAATATGTTTCTAAAATATATATTTATTTATTTTATTTCTCTTTGTAATTTTCATTATTTTTCTTTTGCTGTTTTGTTAACACACGAGTAACCTGCCCCAATACATTTTTTTCAAATAATTAAACAAATATTATTTCTAACATCACTATTGGCCCAGTTTTTCTTAGAACTCGTAAAATATTTTCATAAATAATATATGTCACCTTATTTATAGGTTTCCTGGTTTCAGTTTGTTTTTGTTGTGTCTATAAATTAAAACAGATCACTTTTCATCTGTACTTAAATTCTTTCCATCCCCCCCACCCTTTACAAACTAATATTTTGCACTTAATTTTTTGATGTTTTAAAATAGAAATAACTACAGTTAAAAAGTGTCTTTTATATTTATTCGTGATTTAATGAATTATAAATATGTATGTACAATAAATATATACTTATATATATTAAAAAAAATTAATAGAAGGTAATCATGAAAATTATAATAAAAAAAAAACTTTAACAAAATAAAATTTACTAAATCATGAGAAATAATTTATAAAATTGTTTTGTATATTCATATATTAATAAATTACCAATTTATAGAAGAATATTTATATATTTAAAATGATTAATTTAAATTAATATAAAAAATTTCATAAAGATATATTACAGAAAAAATTAAACTGTTGATTTTGTCATTTTGTTTTTTTTTTTTTTTTTTTTGGAATTCTGAATTTTTAATTAATTTTCTTTTATTATTAATTTTGTCATCTATTAGAATACAGGGTCTCATTTAATTTAATGTTTCTAATTAAATGTCAGTTTCTTTTTTCTTGTGATTAATTAATAAACCTTTCAGTCCAAATGAATATATAGTCAAGACTCCAAAAATGTATTTTATATCAAAAAATATTGTAATTTTTTCAAATGTAAAATTGTAGAAAAATACAATACTTCTTATAAAAACACTTAATATTTTTTTAAGAAAAATAATGAATACCTTCTTTTTCACCAAATTTAAGAATTGTTAATATTTTTCATGAGCAAAATAAAAAGAAAAGAAAAAATATTTACCCATGTTACACAAATATTCATTCACCCACACATATGTATATTTTCATTTATTCTATACGGAACTTATCATTAATCTGATTTTTTTTTTGTAAAGGTGTTTTATTGAATATTTTTTTGGACTCTCCCTTATTCTTTATATATATATATATATATATTGAACTGTCAAAAAGAGAAGTCTATATAAAAGCAAACCGGGTGACTACAAATCAACGTATTTATGAAAACCACTGATATATGGTGTTATGATTCATTCATCACGGCATTTAAAATTATTTCTGAGTAAATTTTAATGACTTCCCTTTCATTGGAACAACATCAATCATTGCATTGGTGCTTCTTTAATAAATGAATCAGCACTACACACCTACTTTGTTTTGGAATTATTTAAAGAATGTTATGAGAATTTTAATATACATACATAAGAATAATTTATACATCACTTCTCTAGTTTATCTTTTAAATGATTGACCATTTTCTTTTTTTTTCCCCCAGTAAGATAAACACAAATATTTTGATTATGTTTTTATAAATAAGATAACATTGTCTATTGAAGATAATTTATTGATTATATTTGGAGAACGTTATAGTTAAAGTTTGTTAATTTTATTTATTTAATAATTTTAACTTTATCTCGTAAACTAAAGATTAAAAATTAAAGATTAAAAGAATATAGGTACATTTATATGTATATATTTTTAAATTTTTAAAAAAATTATTAATAATAAAAATGTATAAGAACATTAATGTTCATGGAGATTGATTCATGAAATAATAATATTAATAATAATAATAGACTATTGTATTAATAACATAAAATATAGGTGAAAGATAAAAGATATGTAGAGATAAATATGTGAAAGATAATTTTAACATTTTTATGATTTAAATTAAAAATTTAATACTATCAATTTTATTACTTTGCTGATTTATTTAACAAAAAGGGAAACATGAGGAGAGTAAAAAAAAATTGAATAGGATGCAGGTATTAATATTAATAACAATAATAATAATAATAATAATAATAAAACAAGTATGTATCAACATCTAGGTGATTTTTCTAAGATATATATATATAAGACCAAAGTTGCAGTCAAGAAGAATGCAATTTTTATGATTATATTTTAAAATAATAATAAAAAAAAGAGAGCAAATTTTAATATCGAGTTTTCCCTATTCAAAAAATTAAAATCTCACAAACATTAACCAGGGGACATATATATATATATACCTATTTTATTAGCCGTTTTGAAAGAGTCATAAAAATACAATCATAATAGATGAAAATGCGAGAAATATGAATATTAAGGGAGAGGTAAAAAATGAAGGGGAAAATGAGAGGTTTCGAAAGAAGGGTGAGAGAAGGCGAAGGATGTGCAAAGTGAGAGAGAGGGAGAGGGAGAGTCATTATTATAAAAAAATTACAATTAAAAATAATTGCGGTTATAGAAGAAAGTCACATCCAAAGGAGAAACAAAAGTCTCTTGAAAATTATAGGCACACTTAAAAACAAACGATTTACAGTTAATACATTAAAATTTCACGTAAAATTTTATAAAAAAAAAACCTAAAATAAAATAAATTCATTTGATTACATTAAAGTGTTAAAATTTATTATTTTTTTCATTTTTTAGTTTAATTAGTTATTCAAATGAAATTAATAATTATAATCGTTTTAATTAAAATATATTACACCCTATTATATCACTTTCATATAATTATAATAAAAAATTAAATGTTATATTTTTTAATAAATCAAATATCTATTTCAAGATATTATTAAATTAAAATAAATATAAAGATATAATATTATATATTCAATCTAATATATTATAAATTTTCCTAATAATTCCAAAATTATAAAAACAAAAATCATTTTTATTTAAAATCCTCTTACAAATAGAAGTGAGAAAAAGTTCAATTTACATTATTTATATATTTTTGAATGTGATTCCATTTTCAAATTAAAAATGATAATTTTACTTTGATTAGTGGAACGAGCTTTGCCGGGACCTGTAATCTTAGAGCTTACATCAAACATCGCAGACAAGATGATATTAACATTATTCAAGTAGTTAGTTTGTAAATACACAGAGAGAAAGAGAGAGAGAGAGAGAGAGTTAGAGAGTGCCTAAGTTGAGCATAGAGGTAGGTGGGTAGGTGGGTAGGTGTTGAGTTATATTAGGCATTTGCTTACTCTCGCTCCCCTTTCTGACACTCCATATCCAAAATGAAGGATATATGGCCTAGACCACATTAACGAATACAAACTAGATGACATTTGGTAGATATAAAAGAACTGTAAATGCTAGATTTATTCTCGATTTTCTTTTTCATCACTTAGTAAAAATTCTTCAAAATATATTTTTTTTTAAACTATTTTAGAGAAAAAATTTTTACATAGTAAAAAGCAACTCATTTTATAAATAATGAAGATGTTTGATTACTTATACTTCTATAATGATACAAAAAGATGATGATATTAAGAATATTATAGTTTTTTTGTTTTTTTTTTTGTAATGCGATTTAATAAATAATTTTGTTCTTTTTCCATTTCAATAATTTCAATCTCGAAATGTGTATCGATATTAAAACAAAATAGGAATTTATTTTAAGTGTTCTCATTAATTACCAAAGTGTTCTAAAAGGGGTGAATGGCAATAAAGAGGAGGGGGATAAATGCTGCTGCTCCTATTCACAGATTGTTTTTGCCTCGTTTTGCTACGCTATATGCATTTAAATTGCCTGCACGTTGTACGAGTCGCTTCTCTATTCTCCTAATCTCAAAGTCAGATCTTAAATCAACCCCTTCGAGATCCTCCCCTTCTCACCGCTCCCCTTTCCACTTTATCTTCTATCCTTGTCATGCCCCATCCCCATCTATCCCTCATAGCACTTGCCTAGGTTCCCATCGAATTAATCCGAAAATTATGAACCCCTCGTATCCAAACATAACTCGCGAACAAATTCCCACCACCCACAAACTCCAACCACGCTGCAGGCACTGGCACCTACTTGGAACTTTCTCCCCATTGAACGTCCATCATCATGTCATACCCTTCTACTATATTTTAATACTATTATTAATAATAATAATAATAATATTATAAACGTCGAATTTCTATTTACACTAACGTATTATGAATTTAAAAAAATTAAATTAAAAACAATAATAATAATATATATAAATCTTTAAATATATATATTATTTTTCAAAATATTTTTTTAAAATTAAGTTTATTGTTTTTATCTGATTAATAATAACTCATCGAGATATCGAAATTATTAATCGAGATATTAAATGTAAATATCGAATGTATTTTGTTGATTGAATAGTTCAAGTTACATCATGATGAGCATGAATGTGTAGGTGTGTTTCATCCATGTGCCCTCCGGGGACCCCACCCTCGGAACCCCGCCCGAGTGTAGTAAGGTGCGTCTTTTGAACGTACTGATGCTTCTTAACACACACATTGGACAAACTTGGTTGACATTCCAGAAACGCCACCAACTGATGGGCTTGCCAATCCAAAGACAGAGCGAGGCAGAGGGAGAATCTGTCAATCTCTGAGTTACACGAGTACAAGTCATTGCAATCAGAAATCAAAGGAGGACACCCATTCACGCAAACCAACTAATTCTAGAATTGAAGCCTACCAATGGAGATAGAATCTCCTCTTCAACTCCACATTCAACCCAATATTTAATTAAAAAGATCGATCGATTTTTTGTAACTTCAAATATAATAAATTATAGATAGACCATCAAAAATAGATCAACAACAAATATAATAATTACATTTTATTATATTTATGATTTTTTTTTGTTAAATTAATTTACGAATATTTCACAATAATAATATATTAAATGTATAAAACAAGAATTTGATTTTAACATTGGAAATGATTTTTTATCTAAATAATATTAATTAATCACTAATAAAAATTGAATGATATGTTATTATCACTGTATAATAATATTAGTATTATATTGTATTATATATATATATATATATATATATATAATATAATATTAAAAATTAAACAAAAAAAGAAGATTAATGAATTTAGTATTATATACTCGTTCATGAGTGAAAAATATATTTTATTTTTTTTCTAAATTATATATAAATTCATTATAAATACAATTACACAATTACTCGTGTATTATTAATGTACGTAAATGTCGTAAATTAAACAAAAAAAAACAATATAAAATTTATATTATAAAATCAAAATACAGAAAAATTAAACGAAATTTATGATTTATTATGATTTGGTTTTAAATATAAATCAAAAGGTTTTTATAATAATGAATTATATTATTTTTGAGAAATTTTTTTTTTATAAAAAAAATCAATTATTAATAGATAATTTAATCAAATTTATCAAATATATAAAGTATGTTTTCTCTCCTGTAAGTAATATTTTTCCTATATTAATTTAAAAACACAATAGTTAAGAATTTTATAAATAAAATAAGCTATTTTAATCTTATATTAGTGTTTTTAAAAATGTTATATTGATGTTTATGAGAAACGAAATAATTTAAAATTGTATTTATAATATTATTATTATATTTGTAAGTTTATAAAACATTTATATAATTAGTTTTAATCTTGATATATTTATATAAAATATAATATAAATATAATCATTACTACTAATCAAAAATATCTAAATTTAATTTTTTAAAGAAAAATGATAAGTTTTTTCACTGAGAAGAGAAAAAATCTAGCTCATTAGAAAGTAGAAAAAATGATAATAAATTATTTGATCATATAATAATAATTATAATAACAAATCATTTTATCAATATATTTTAATTTAATAATTTCTGCTAAGAATTAAATAAAAATGAAATCTCTTTTATTATTTGAAGTAGAATGATAATTATCAACACTAAAAAAGAGTAAAAGAGATAAGGAAGGGGAAGAGACTTTGTCAGATCCCCTCAAGACACGCACCTAACATTAGGGATCCCTAAGAGGGGTGAAATCCTCCGGGTCGTTTCTTCAAATTTGTCCAAAACGATGCGCCAACCACTCGGGCTTACGTACAACCCAAAGTTGACTGACAGTAAAAAATAATGGAAGAGGAAAAAAAGTGTGGCGGTGAAAAATATAACATATCGTGAGGAGCAGATAGATAAACTGTTTTTTCTTTCGATTGGGGTTATAAAAAAATATCCAGTGGTGTAGAGGGGAATATATATGTATATAAATAATGAAAGTGATGTTAATGTTGGTTAGACATGTGACAGACGGTAGAGAGGGTTGAGCGAAGAAGAAGTCTATTTCCCTCTCCTGACCCCATTCAAAATAATTTATATGTCCTATATTACACATGTATATCTCTTTATTCTTTTTTTTTTTTTTTAAAAAAAAAGAGAAAAATTAATTATTCAATATTCTTTTTCAAGAAACATTTTTTTAATTCCTTTTTAAAAAGAAATTCAATTTAATTTATTAACAAATTCTAATCTCTGATGAGATATGCACAGAGAAATTTTTCTAATTATTTATTTATTTTATAATTTTTCTGTTTCTATAAAAAAAGTCTAAAAAATCTTGGCAGGGCTTATAATTTTTGAAAAACATACTTATTATAATGTGAAAATGTTTATCAGTTCAAAAGAGAAAAAAAAAATAAACAAGATGATGGACCTGTAATCTATTTGTTTGAATATATAAATTATTACGGTCTGAGCAAGTTTGGTTAAATAACCATTAAATAATCAATAATTATTAGAAGGAAATTTTTAAATGCTTATCATTGCATTAGAAACTAACATTTCAAATAAACTCCTATATATATATATATATATTTATAGGTATTTATGAATCCTGTTTCGCAATGCACAATTAATATTATCATATGAGATAGAGTTGATAATAAATGTCTCAAATTTACATTGTTAAATTTAAATATTTGTTATTGGAATTATATTATTCGTCTGGATAATTATCTATTGATTTAATCTCGCCTTATTATTTTTTGCTTACTATAAATTGATAATTATAGATTTAGCCAAGATTAGTATCCACGATAGATTGAAGAACAAGAAAAAATGTTTTAATTAATGATTCGTTTCTTATTTATTATTATTATTTTATTTTATTTTTATTTTTTTTGCTATCTATAAATAAATCCTTGCTATTGGAATCGAATAGAGTTGAGAGCATCATTTGTATTAGTAGGTTATGTAATTCTTTCCTTTTCTTTGCCATCATTTCATTTTCTAAGATTTAATTAAAATTTGTACCCATGTTTCTTCTTTAGCTATCATTCGTCTTATGATACCTTATGATTTATCCATGTTGTTGATGTTGTTGTTGTTTTTTGCCATCAAAGATGACCAATTCCTAAAGCAATGAGCAAAACAACAACATCGTCAACGGTGGGGACATTGCGCCTCACTTGTTGTTTGCTTTCGTTCTCTCTTTTATTTTCTTCACCCCATTCCTCCCCCAACCCCACCCCTTTACTTGGACAGAATGGCGCATAGAAGAAAAAGCTTTTTTCGTCTCCACTCTCTCTCTATCTCATCCTTTCCTTCCCCCCTTCCCCGAACCCATTGCTTTCCTACTCCCCTATAAAATGGAAGGGCCTACGTCGTTCGCTCCCGCACCCCCTTTGGCGCCCACTAAAGCGCTTCTGTCTTATTTTTTTTTTTTTGTGCTTCCACCTCCCCTTTCTTTTTCCTTTATCTAAAAAAACCACCGTGCGGCAGATGGGCTCTAGGTCTTGGCACCAAACTAAAAAAAAAAAGAAAAAAGACCTCTTCCTAGAAATTGATCATCTTTTTTTAAAACTTCATATCTTCTCGGACGATGGGGTTAATAAGACGTGCAATGGGGTGGTATTAAAACACAAATAAACTCCCTAACGATCAAGTGGAGATGAGATATCTTGATCTTTTAAACATATATGTAAACAATATTTTGATTTTGGTCTACAAAGAATCGTAAATTATAGTATTATGGATTTATTTTTAATTTTGATTATAATAATAAGAATAATAATAATAATTAAAACATTTTTCTAATGATTCGTTATTGATATAACTATAATATTTATTAATATAACTTTAGAATAATTACTTATATATATAATAATAATAATAATTACTTTAGATGTGAAAATATTGTACTTTTGATTAATACTCATACAAACGAATTGAATTAATTTGTATAATAATTAACTTAAATCAATTAAATATTTTTTTCTTATTATCAGGAATATTTAAAAATTTGTTTATGTGAGTTATTATTATCAGCTTTTTTTAAAATTTGTTACATTTATTTATAAATACTGATTGATGGTATTGTATATATGATTGAATATACATATATAATTATGTAGGAATTGGTTAAAATTAGATAAAGTAGTAATATCATATTAAACTTATTTTAGCTACTATCAAGACATTCTAGAGAGTCTAGAGAATTTTGGTAATACTTAAATACAAGCTATATTAGGAATGAAAGAAAATTGAGCCTTATAAAGTTACAGTACTGATCGGATCAAAATAGTGTATAGTTTGAAATAGAATATTAAATTTCCTTTTGTAATATAGATATTATTAACTAATATAATCTATTCAGGAACATTCGTGGTATGCACTATTTTCACAAAAGAGTTTAATATTAAATTTAATATATTATCCTAATTCTTTATTCTCTAATTTAATTAATTGTTATATTTTTTACATGCCTTTGATTTAGAAATATAAAGGTATTAATGAAACAAAAGTGTTATATATAAAATTATGTATAGTTGATGTTAAAAAATGAGTTGTTAATGATTTTTCCAAATGATCTAGGAAAAAAAAAACTTTTTGATGTCTTTTATCTCTGCCCGTGTACAAGGGTGTATATCGCTGTGACCTTTTTGGCAAGGGAGGGGCGGCTTTGTGTCTAGACGCTAGGAGGGCAAGGTGTGGCGGCGGCGCGGAAGTGGGGGCGTCGATGGCGATAAAGGGGGTGCGCAGAGTGGAGCATACCCGAAAGGGCTTTCCAACCCAAAAGGCCCCCGCACCACCCTTCCACTCTCTATACTTCCCGATATAACTATATAACTCGAAATGGGAAGCCTTTAGTATGGAAGAGAGAGAGAGAAAGAGAGAGAGACGCCAACGACGGCGTCCAAACCAACCCCATCTCCTCTAACAACCAACCCTTAAAACAGGGGGTTTAGAAGAAGCCAAATGGGGGATGAGAGAAATAGGAACAAGTTAAACAAAGATAGAGAGACCATAAATGCTATTTGCGAGGGAGAGTGAGTAAGAGAGAGAGAATAATATATCCAAGCGATTCGAGTTCGACCCATAAGACCTGCATGAATGAAAATGCCAGCCACCCAGCTTTTGACATGAAACCCTTTTTTAATATATTAACATTTAAGTAAAAAAAAAAAATTAGATGATTAAATAGTTTCTTTTTATTTTTTGAAAATCAATTTTAGTAAAGTTCTGATTAAAAATGTTCTCCGAAATAAAATTTACCCAATAATTATTAGTTTCCTATTAATATTATAAAAAAATTATATAAGAATTAATTTGAGGTGTAATTTTTAGTATTTTAACATTTTATAAAAAAAAAATTAATTAGAAATTATACAATTAAATAAATCAGTAGTAATTTGTTATAATCAAATTTACAAATCGGTGTGAATGTCTGTCTGTCTGTCTGATATGACGTATCCAGTATTAATATATAATGAATTATTGAAATTAAAATATTATATTTTATTAATGGTATTATTCAACAAAAAATTCTGTATTTCAGAATATTTGTCATTATTGAAATAATTTCCTTAAACTATCTGTTGTCGTTAGAAGTTTTTGAAAACTTATTTAAAGAAGAATATAGATTGATGTAGTAAATGAGAAGAGGATGAGAAAGAAAATATGTAAAAGTGAGAAGTGAGAGGGGAAGTGAAAAATGCACAAACTTAAATGGTTAACTTAAAATGGTTTCCATTGGATAGAAAAAATTTAGTTTTAAATATCATAGGTCATAGATAATTTAGATAATCTTTGGGATATTGAATATCATTCCAGAATAAAATAAAAAAAAAAATCAGAAAACGTAATCAAAAAATAATCTTATTTAACACGTTTGAAAATAATTATTGAATTTCAAAGAAGTAATAATGAATTTTAAAATAGATTCTCTCTTTTTAGTATTTAGATAATATTTTTATTAAATACTATGTTGTATTGAAATGATTAAAATTATTTATTTCATTAATCAAAAATAATATTTTATTTATTTAATAATTTTGAAAAAGATATTTAAAAGTGAACACAGTTGTCTTAATTATCGTATATTAGATTTGCTTATAATGTACCTATTATTTTTTTTTATAATATATATATCAGTTAAATTATAAATGTATAAGTAAAGCCAAAATGATTTCTGAATTTCAATTAATATTTTATTTTCAGTTAAAAGACTTGTTTGCCTGATACTAAATAAAAGATATTTTATGTTTATTTTTTTCTTCTATTCGATATGACGGTCCTTGTTTCTGCTGCTTTCGAGAGGCCCTTTAATGCAACCCTTTACCTGGAATGCTTTGAATTGCCTTCAATTAATCGCGCTATGCTTACTTTCCACCACCCATTCACCCATTCTCCATACCTCCACCCTGTAATAATAATTAAATGGAAGTGTGAATGTATTTCTATGTATTAACCAAACAAACATCGTCCCTCCTTTCTCCATCCCCGAAATGTTGAAATACTTTTTTTTCGGATTCCTGAATGCTATTGACATATGTGATGGATGCACCTCTCTCCGGCTTGAAAAGGGATGAGGACACACAAATGCATCATGTGCATTTAGGAGTGGGTAGTTAGTAACTATGGGGTGCATCAACCATGCCATATATATACATATATATATATATATATATATATATATATATATAGAGAGAGAGAGAGAGAGAGAGAGAGATTGTTATATATATATATATATATATATACATAGATATATACACGTTTATATGTATATAGAGGGAGTTTCCAATCGAGTCAGGGCCAAATAGGGATAGATGGATGACTAGATGGAATACGGATGGGGGATCAAATAAAGGCCCAGGGATGGAGGTGGGGTAGTGACGAGCGAGAGTATGAGGGTGCTGGATGGGGATGAGGGCGAGATCGAAGCCAGGGAATTCCAATCGAACAGAAAGGAAACAAATTATCAATATGCAATAGAATTCAGTTTGAAAAAAAATCAATATCTTTCGAATAGGATGGGAAGCGGCTGCGTTAAGGGGAATTTAAAAATATCAAGGTCATTAGATTAAACATCTATTTTGAATAGATAAATGAGTGGGGGAGGTGAAGGGTTTGGAAAATATAACCAATGTTGAATAGATTCTTTATATTTACGATAAGTTTTTTTTAATTTTTTTTTTTTTCTTTTCATGGATAAATCTTTTACAAGTATAAAAAAATATATTTTATAATAAATCTTTCATTTCTCATTTTTATTAGAAGTGGTAGTATATTTTACGGCATTAAACATCCAACTTGTAAAACGCGTTACTTAATTTTTACCTTTGAGAATTGATTAGGCACGTAGAAGTGTGTTTTTTTTTATGAATTTTGATATTTGCATACCAATACTTTTTTTTTTGTTTTGTTTGTTTGTAATTCGTAACAAAGAAAGATTCCAAAGATGAAGTGAAAATAAAAAAAAAGAAAGAAAAGAAAAAAAATAAGAGTCAATGAACGTTTCATTTAAACACAACAAACAATACATTTATTCTTATCAATTCATGGGGGTATTTTAAGTATCACTAATCTCTTGACTTGGAAAAAAATATAACTCATTTTAAAATTAAAAAAAAAAAAAAACTTCCCGCATTTTTATTTATCGATCTTGTATTATACATATGTAAGAGAGATCAAAAATAAAAAGGTCATAGTTCTAGTTCTAATGAATGTTGGTTTGGTAAATAAATTTAAACTTTATAAGTCAATTTAAGATAGAAAGTTTGAAAATACAGCATTTGAGGATATAAATGACAAAAAATCTAAAAAAATATCTAGATCATCTTAAAACTTATATATTCCATCTATTTAAGATCTTCTCGAACACTTTTATTTAACTAACTGATTCAAAAGATTTCTTGTTCCTACCTCCTCCCATCCTTCGAATGGCATTCGTCCTATCATCATTCAACATTAAAATAATCATTTGATAATAATATACTTTCATTTTCCAAAATACTACAATATTTCCATGAATTTTTTTCCAATTCATTTAATTTTTAAGATATGGCATGTTTAGTTGTTTCCACAATTTTGGTTTTATTTATTTTAATAAATAAAGTTTTTTTGAAAAAAAGTTAAGTCTACAAAATCTTTGTTTAAGAACATTAAAAAACAAAAATAACAAATTTATTAAAAATAATTTAGTATAACACATTAATGTATCATATTCATATTCATAATTATCAATTAAAACAAGTAATCATTTTAAAGTCCTTATATAAAAAAATGATAATTAAATTTTTTTATTATTTGAATTATACAGAGGTAGGTATATTGAATAAAGCTTTTCTTTATCAGTTCAAATTTTTCGGTATATAATTTTAAATTTAAAAAAAAAAAAAATTGAGGTGTAAAAAAAAAGAATTAAACTCAAATGATGAATGTATAATTTGACCCATCGGTCGTTCGACTAGCCCCACGAACCCCCTAACGATGTCGTCAACGCACACACACTCGCCCTATATAATCCACCTCATTCCCCCCTCACACTCCCCAACACTCTCTCACTCTTCCTCGTTTTTTTAAAGCGTTTTGTTTTTTTGTTTTTTAGTCCTCACCCCCTCCTCACCCTTCCCACATCATTTCCCTCACGCCCGCCCGCATCCAAACTCGATCAACAGGGGGAAAAAATATTGATATAATGATGACACATGAAAACCAATAGACGGCCAGCATATATATATATATATACATATATATTTCGATGATCGCTATATATATATATATATGTATGTATACATATATATATAAATGGGGTGTATTCTCATCCCCCAATATGCCTTAGAGAGCGTAAATGCGAGGAGTTGGGGTTGTTATATCCGTTAACATCATTAACATCATCATAACCATACCATCAAATTAAGCACTAGGAAACGAACAAAAAAATGCTACTAATGTATTTATTTTTATTCGTGAAAAATATAATAATCATAAATAATATAGCTTTCGATTCATATCTTTATGATCATTTGTTTTGTTTTGTATTGTTTTAAGGTAAATTTTCACTTGAAATTAAAAAAAAAAAAAAAATTAAAAATGATAGTAGATTCTAATAACAAAATTTAATTAATATTTTTTTTTTTTTTTATTTTAAAATTTTATTTTATTTTAAAACTTTATAATTTATAAAATTTATAATTTTTTTAATGTACCATATTATAAATTTTTTTTTTAATTGAAATAAAATTTTATTTTACAAAAATCAAACATATTTATATAAATATAAAATTTACTAATTCGAAATAAAATCGCATGTCATTACTACCACTATATATTTAATAAACTAAGTCTACTAAATAATTTCAAATTTATAATTATAAAATATATTGTACATAGATTGTATATATATATATTATAAATTAAAATTAAAAAAATAAGACAGATTATAATAAATAAATAAATATAAGTATTTTTTATATCAACACCATGCTATATTATAATATATTAGGATAACATAAAAATAAAAATTTAAAATAAAAAATTACTTTAAAAAATTCGAATTCAAATTTGTTGAAATATTGATTTTTTGTTTTTTAATCGGCAACATATAATTTTCTCTTTATTACTATTTCCTTTGATAGTTCATTAAAAATTCAAAAATTACGAATTGATTCATTAAAGACCTGATAAATATATTTGTGAAACGTTTATATGGGGACGAATACCTTTTTTTCCTATACTACACTCTACAAATAAATGAATGGTTTCTTTTAAAACCATTAATTATCTGACATTGTCCATGTTAATCCCCGTAATAGTAAAGCCGATATTTGTATGAATACGATGCTATTCATCCTAATCGGGCGACTGATTAATACAGATGTCCTACTAATTGACCAAGGACCAAACAGAGGGTATATTACCTCAGAAACAGAAACCTTTAGGTATCACACATATGATATATATATATATATAATCTACTTAATTTAATATTATTAATTTTAAAAGCATAATATAATACAATTAAATGATATAACAGTTATATAAGAAAATAAAACAAACTAAAATAAATGCGTCATAATCAATTTTAATTCAAAGTACAAATTGTGCATTTTAATTTTAGATTTGATTGATTAACTAAATTTCAAACCAGATAATTTTTATTTATTCAATATATTAGAAGCTATATTAAATTTTTTTTATTTGTATTTACAATCACATTTTTGAATAAAAAAAAATCAATCAATTTATCTTTTTCCTCAAGAAAATTACTGAAAAAAGAAAATTCAACCACTCAATTGTTAAAAAAAAAATTAAAATATTAATCTAAAGTTGACAAAAAAAGCATAAAATATTTCCTTATTTAAATGGTTAATCAAATAATTCTAACTCAATTGATCTAATCAGTTGCTAATCTGCTTGTAGTTATCCACGCGTTCATGATAAGTATGATTGGGTGGGTGGAAAGAATGACAACCTACAAATGAAAAAAAAAGATGATTCGGTTTTTTTTGTTTATTAAATTCATTTATATTTTATTATTCTCGCTTTATTAGTATGGGTAATTTTTTCTTCTGTTATCCACTGAAATCCTCGGATGAGGTAACTACAACCGCTTCCAAGATTCAGGTCAATGCTATCTTGTAAATGACCCCGGCGTCATACCATCTGCGGAGTGCATTTACAAATGCACATAAGTAAAAGTCTTATCAGTGATGCATTTGGCTGACCATCAGCATGGATGAATTGGTCCCGTTTCAACAAACGCAGCCTCCCCACCAGAAAGATAAAGAATTTACCAAGCTACTTTAAAGAATTAATAATAATTAATCATATATATTTAAGATATAACATGATTATTATCTTTAAATAGTTTTATCTAAATAAATATTTCGTTTTGTGATTAAATTAAGATCAGAAATAATATTACGATAAAATTGATGGTAATGAACTTTTTAAATTTAACGCTTTAAATTTATAAAATGAATTCATCAAAGAAATAATAATTAATGTTGTTATTTCATTATTATAGATTATAATCATAACTTCCAATATGTTTTAAATTTAGATTATATTTGTTTTTTCTATAAATACTTTTTATTTTTCAAAACAAATATAAACTTATCACTTTCAGAAGTTATTAAAATATTGTTTATTGAAATAGCATTTAATAATAATATATAACTAGAAATTTTAACAAAATATTAATTGAGAATTATTATTCTATTAGAATACTAATTTTATGTTTGTTGAATTGTGTTTTAAAAGGCTGGGAAAGTAGAGAAGGGCATTGCAATGTGACATCCAAAAGAAGGTGAACCAATCACTCTTTGCAATCTTCTCACTAAGTCCATCTACATTCCCCACCCCCCTTTTCTCAACTATTTAATAAACAATTCATCCCTGTATTTGTTTATTTTATTTGATAAACCATAACAGAATAATGCCTTAACAGTTTTGTATAGACAATTTTTTTTTTAATTATAATACTAATTAGAGATTTTAACGTTCTATTTTCTATTATAAATACATCAAATAATATAAATTTATAAATAGTAGCAAAAATATATAAATAATAGAAAATAAATATCATGTTTAATTAAATAATAAAAATATTAATTTTAAAAATCTTAATACTTTATGAACTACTTTTATTATATTTTAATAAATTAATTAAATTAATTAACATATGTGATAGAAATTTTATATTTTTTTTTAATTATATTCTAGTAATTATTAATATAATATAAATGTATATTTATATCAAAATTAATAATTAATTAAGAAATTATATATACTATTGTATTTTATTAAATCAAATTTATTAAGTATTTATTTTTTTTACTATAAGAAGTGTAAAAAACACTAATATATTAATTATATTTTTATTAAAATTGATAAATAAAAATAAAACTTGACAATATTAAAGTTTTAATGTTATTTATTCTAAAAAAAACAATAATTTGTTTATATTTATTTATTTTATTTTTTTTTTATTAGACTAAATAATATTATTTTATTTATTTTAAGTTGAGATATATTTTTAATTTAAAGAAAACAAGAAAATAGGATTAATAAAAATATTTATTTTAATTGGTTATTTCAATTTTATTATTCTCTAACTTCATTCATTAACTGGAAATAAACAATTGAATAGATTATTCGTGCATAGACAAATACTCATGCAAAAAGAAAATATTTATATATATATATATACTATAAATTCTATATATCATGACTATGGGGATTAAGATTAAAATAGTTTCTATTAAGAGTTGACATATGAGAAATGTCAAAATGGATTGAACACAAATTCTTTAAGGATTTCTAATAATTTCATTTTTCTTTCTTTTTTTTTATATAATATCTCGATTAATATATCGATAAAATATGTTTGGGTGGCTAATATGAATAGCATGGTTGTAGGCGCGGGCGCGATAAGGCAATCAGAGGAGGCATGCTCACAAAAACACCTGTTGGCCAAAGACAAACAGAGTGCCAAGCTCTTGAAATCATAGCAGAAAAAATATACATTGCATTATATATATTATACATTAATATATTATTATAAAAAAAACATATATAATATTTAATGAAATACAGTAAAATTATAGAAAAAATAAATTTTTATAAAATAATTACGATCAGGCTTAATATTTAATAGAATTTTGTTGTTGTTTTTTCAATAATTAATTATTTAATAATGTTATGGGATTATTTAATATTATTTTGTATAAATATCGATCAAAATGTCATAAATTTAATTAATTTTTTAAATTTATTTATTTTAAAAAGTAATTTTTCGGTTCTCTTACCTTGTTCATGATGTGTAGACCACCACCGACTGGTTTACGTTTATGCGACATGATGACCGTAAATTTTCAAGTTTGATATCAAAACAAAGCAATTTGTGGTGCTTTTTTATTTAATTAATTTTTTTTTTTTTTTTGAATATGAATTTATGAATAAAATTGAATGACTTTCTTTATTTGTATTGTTTTATTATTTATTCTAGTTAATTTTTTAATAATATATTTTATTTTTGTGAGTTTCGTATAAATAATTCACCGCACTGTCATGTTTGTTTTCGTGAATGCAATGCTTGAGGAGATCGTTCCGCTTGCGATCCCCCAATTCGATGTGGAAGAGTTGAAGGCTTGGCCAGAACTGAGGAGCGAATGCGACGGCGGAGCGACGGTGCGTGAGGGGTGAAGGGAAGGGGGTTACAAGCCAGGGACAGGGGTGGAAGGGGATGAGGGGGGCGCCCGTCCGGAGGGGCAACCCTCCACACCTCTCCCCACATCACCGTCGGCCCCATCAAGGTTTCCTAGCCACACATGGATATATATATATATATATATATATATGTATACGAGTATATATGCATGCATGTATACGTATATACTGGGTGAGTGAGTGTGAGAAAGAGACAGAGGGAGGCTTGACTGCATTTGAGGGGGCACGAGGGACCACTATGCATGTGTAGATGTGCGCACACCAAATTTAGGTTTCCCTAACAGGGTGTAAAAAATATATACATTTAATTGGATTAAAATATGAAAAAAGAGGATATGGAGAGAGGGAAGATAGTTGCATTGGTAGGGCATTGTATTAACATTCACTATTTTACATTCATATCAAAGAAACCTCTCATCTAATCTAACGATTGATCAAAGAAAAAGAAAAGAAAATAAATGAATTATTTAAACATTAAACATGAACTGGAGAGTAATAAGATATCAGGTATTCGAAACATTGAATAGAAATTATACTAATTAGATAATAATTTTCGAAATATTCAAAAATGGATAATTATGATTTGATTTCGAATATATCAAAACAAAATCAAATCGCTCTCTCTCTCTTTATATATATACATTTATATTTATATACATAAAATGCAAATATTTACATACTTATTTAATATAATACATTCATCATTATTATTTCAAATCTATTATAAGAATCTTTTAGAAGATGAAATGGCAAGTTCATGGGACTTGACAGAAACCACATTTGGCTTTTAACTCGCAATTGTTTCGTATATCGTTAAACTCCGATCTAATTTTACAACCTTCTTAAAGGGTTAAGAAGCTTACAACCACCCTACATACTATTCAAAAGGGCCTGTTTATAATAAAAATATATTCATTATCATAGTTGAAATAAGCACTGGTGTTTTGAACCCTTTTACTCATAAATTTAATTTTATATATCGAAATATTTAATTATTATTTAAAATAAACATTAAATTTGTTTTTTCAAATTTATTTAATTTTTCATTCGTAATATAATACAGTGGTGCCCAACCTATCTTCATTTGCGACCCCCATTTTTTTGAAAAAATTTGTCGCGACCCCTGAGTAGATAGTAGAGGTTTTTTTCAATCGTCAACTTAGTTAAAATGAAACTATTTCTGAAATTTCTTTTTATTAGAGGTTTTTTTTGATTGTTATATAAAGTTCTTTAAATTTGGCGACCCTGAAAATTTTTCTCGCGACCCCTCTGATATAATACAATAAAATACATAATACAACAAAATTTTTTTTTTAAATTCCAGATTTAAAATATTAATTAAATGATAAATAAAGCTCCGAGATATATAAATACTAACAATTAATTATTTCTCACAACTCAGTGGTTACGAATTTAAAATGAATCTTACATAATGTCACTTAGAGTATTTTTTATTCTATTGTTTTTTACGGATTCCTCTATGCTTTTATTAAAAAAAGAAAAAAGTAGAACAAAATATAACCATTGAACCGACCAGTTACCCAATTTCCCTCAATAATTACACTTGTACTCGACCGAACAACCCTTGAACAATCCATGTGTGTTGTTGTTTCATCAATATTGTTTGTAATTTTTTTTTTTTCAAACCTACTATACTACTATGTTGAAAATAATTTGGAGCCTTTTTCTCAGAATTTCATGAAAATATAATTATAAGTTATCAAAACAAAATTTAATTATATATAATATTTTGGTATATTTATCTTTCAAATATCATAAAAATTCATCTAAGAATATTTATTAAAAAGTTATATTTGAATAAAATTGTTTTTAAATTATATGAAGTAATTATACTTTATTGATTTATTTAAAATCGCAATTATAACTAAAACACATTACACATTAGTAAAAAAACATCAAATTCGTTGAATTATTTAACTTTATTATTTTTATATAAATTCATATAATAATAATTATTTTACTTCAAGATTTACAGTAACTTTTTCCATAACTATATTTATATTGTATTATAAAAAATAAGTGGTCATTTACTTAAAGATTATTTTAAAAAATTTTTATAATATATTCATAAATTACTAAGTAGAAAAAAATAAAAATAAATCGAAATATATTACTTTCAATAATCATAAAAAAATATTAGTGTTTTTTATCTTAACTAAATTAATCCCTACTTTGTAAAAAATTAATTAATAGTTTCATTTAAATCAGTTGTTCGCAAACATTTTGAGACACGCGGTTTCTTTTTTCTTTCTAAAAATTTGAGTCCCCTTAATATGTATGATTTTGATGAAGATTTTTTTGGAGGATTTAACATGACGATGGTAATAAAAAAACAATAATACAAGAAAAATTTATATTTTATTTTAAAAATTCACTATTTTTTAAAATTTTTAATATAAAACATTAATTTTTAAAAATCTTTTTTTAAGTAATGACAATCGTTGTGTCCTACCTGGCGTGCACCATAATTTGCGCATCTATGATCTAAATAACAGAAATATGAAATTGAAATTGCGATGAAAAATTAATTTAATTTAATTAAGATCTACATGCCTATAAGCTTCTAAAAAAATGGAAAATTAAATTATTATTTATTTATAAACCTAGATTTTTTTTAAAAATTATAGTATATAGTAAATTAAAGCTACATAATAATATTATATTTTAATATAATATCATTAATATTTTAAATTATAATAAGTTGAAATCAAGTTATATATATATATATATATATATATATATATATATATATATAAATTGAAAAAATTAATGTAATCCCATAAATGAAATACAATCAATGAATTGGTTAATAATTATATTCAATTAAAAAAAAAAAATGAAAATGAAAAAAAAATATTTTAAATGGAATTTTTATATCGTTTTTGTTTTATTTTGTTTGCATTTTTTGTCTCTTGTATGCATTTTTATAAACAAATATATAGATATATTTATTTCGGTGTCGTTGTATCTGTATGTTTCAAAATGGATTTGTTCATAAATGCATGCATTTTTCTATAGTATCAGCAACAGTACTGATGTTAGTGATATGGGGAGGATATAAAATATAAGCCCCATCAATGGTGTAAGCATATACGTTTTTTTTTTTTTCATTTTTTTATTTTTTTTTTTTTTTATTTTTATTTTTTTATTTTTTTTATTTTTTTGAATATCATTTTCAATTGTATGATTCAAGTCCCCACATTGAAAAAGCAGTCCCTCCCTCTCGATCCTCTCCCGTTAACCCGGTTGTAGTGTTCAACACGCGTGCTTCATGATCACGCTCCTCACCGATCCAAGGGCATAACAGAGATAGAATAGAGTTACATCTCATCGTTTTTGTCCTTCTCTCTCTCTTTGCAGACTATAAAGAACTCATCCTTCACATGGACTTCTCGTAATCATATCTCGCTTCCCCTTCTCTTTCTTTTTCTCTCTCTCTTACTCTTTTTCTTTCTCTTCAACGAAAAACTTCCTCTACAGTTCTATTTTCTTTTTTATCTTTTAGTCATTTTCATCTCTCTCATCTCTCACTTATCAAGCCAAGAGTCGGTTGGGAGAGATATAAACTCTCTCCTTCAGAGAATATTTCCATCAGATATTGAAATCGACCTATAACTGTCTATCAATCTATAATTCAGAAAGGGAGTGGGATGAGTGAAGGGGTGGACGCCCAAGCGGACCTCATCCAATCAATTGCACACCTAATTAATTAACATCTGGCATATTCTAATAATAGGGGATTGGTTAGAGAATAGATCATACAATACTATGCAAGAAAAAAATATACATTTTCCAAGATGTATATATAAATTAAATTCTATTACTTTTGTCTTAAATGAATAAGTTTAATCTTCCATACATATTCACACCACATTTGAACGTTTAAATTATATTAATTAAATAAACAAAATACTTTTTATTTATTGAATGATTATGATAGAAAGTATTTTTTTTTTTTTTTATATACAAATAAGTATATAGAACACATGTAAATATGTATATAAATAGAATAATATAATTTAGTGGATATTTTAATATATATATATATATATTAAAATCTATTTTTAATAAAAAAAACCCTATCCTAGCATTTTCAATCGTTATTTTTATTTATTTTTTTCCCTATTTGATTCATTTGGGAATAAAACCGATCGTATGATTTATCTTGTTTCCATTGGATTATCATCTCTGACATTAAAAAAAACACCAATTCCCCCTTTTATTTGTGCAACATATTATATAGATATTACTAATACATAATTGAATGAAAAATAATAATTAGTAGCTCGTAAGAGAACGGATATTTTTAAATGTCTCTAATTTACTAATAAAGTATTTTTTTAGTAATTATCGGGTGTTTTAATGTTTTCAACCCTTGGAATCTTAAAATAATATATTATTTAAAGTGTATTTTAAATTGCAAATTAGGATGTTAGATTAATTAAGTGGCGAATAATAATAATGTATAAAAGGCTGATGCTCATTTATTTAAATATAATTTATATAAAAAATAAGATTTAATATTTTGGATATAATTTGTTTTCAATCATTCTCTCTCAGTCACTCAAGTTATTTAAAAATTTTCACTAACATCGCACAGGTGTTCAAAAATTCTCCTATCATTCTTCTTTTTAATAATTTGCTTGCTGAAAAATTCACAGTGGCTTCTAATGTTTTAATATCTAAGGTTGGGGCAAGCGACCTCGTCGGCGGCAAGAAAAGCCCTTCTTTTTTTTACCCCCCCCCCACCCCTCAGCACCAACTTCTCTTACCCCCTCCCAAAGTCTACCGCCACTTACGGCTAATAAGAGTGCTCCTCGTCTAGTTATTAATTAAACCTGCTCTTCACTCCCGCATCAATTAAAAATTAAAATTCGTAAATAAAAAAGAAAAAAAAAGTGAACACCCCCCTCCCTTAGCCACCAACATTCACTTCTCTGAACCCCTACTTCGGTTACAACACGCCCTCTCAATTCAATCAACCAAATTATTAAATTGACTCCATTTGACGATGGAGAGTCGAAATATGGGTCAGAATAATAAAATATTGCTAACACATGATCTATTTCTCATTTCATCCCTCTACTTGATTATAGTTTTAAAATGTAAAAATAAATATTTATAATTTATAAAAATGAGAATAAAATTTTATAATGAATCCACTTATCATTGTCGGAACTTATATAATTAGTAAATATATATCAAAAAATGTAAACTCTTTAGAGCAGCGGTTGCCAAAGTGGTGGTCCGCGAGAAAATTTCGCTTGTCCGCAGAAAAATGTGGAATATACTTACTCATCATGTTAAGTTATGTTTTAAGATGCATTAAAATCATGATTCAATTCATAACAATACGTGATAAGTTATAAAAACTCAATGTTTATGTGTTCTTTGATCACAATTTTTATTTATAAATATATTTAACACTTAAAAAATCATATTAGTGGTCCGCGGGATTTAAATTATGAATTAACTGGTCCGTGAGGTCAAAAAGTTTGGCAACCGCTGCTTTAGAGAGTATAACTTAGTTTCTTATAAAAAAAAAATATTTCAAAAAACTTCATTTTCAATATTCCTATTTTATGCATCTATTAAAAAATCTAATTTTTCTATTTATTTATAATTTGTAAGTGTTTAGTGCAGCAACAACATTCCTCTATTCCTATCGTGAAATGTCTACTGATATCTACCTTTCTAGGAAAGAAACTTATTTAATAACTTTTTTTTATTTCTACAACAAATATAATCAAAAGTTTTTATTATCAACATATAATCATTCATTATCACCCTTAAGCGAATAATAGTAACACCTAGTGTTGAGACCTGATCATGGACCGAAACGTTGGTTGACATTTTCTTGGAAAACCAGATAAGTGTTTTTGATTTAAATTTAATATATAAAGCATTAAGTATTAATCAATTAATTATTTATTTTTAAATTAAAAAGATCTATTTTTTACAGAAAAAGTATGTTTTTTTTGAGAAAATAATTCAAGTATATAATAACTGAATCTGAGGGAGTCAAAAGGTGTAGAATTATTCTTTTAAATCTCGTTTTTATTATCCAATTAAAGAAATCTATCTATCATTTGACATGTTTATCTATATAGCATTTTAATTGCTTCATTATTTTTTTTTCATATCACGTACTATTAGAAGAATAGAATAATAATAGAAAGAATTTAAAAAAAAAATTCCTATCCCGATCGGGTATTCATTATCAAGAGCAAATAAATAAAAATAAAGTTCAAAAGCTTGAATTGGTGAACATTTTTTGTTCATAGTTTAATCTCTTACTCTGTTATTAATTTAATTAATGATAATTTACTTCCAGAAGTCTACAACATAAGAAAAAATTAATATTTATTCCTTCGTTAGTTCTCATGAATTTTCAATTATATTCAAAAATTTTCCTTTAATCTATATATTCATACACATAGGTACATATATATATATATTAATTTATATTTTAAAATACTTTTCATAGAAACCCCCCCACTACCAGTCTTCATATGTTTCATACCGTAATATAAAAGATTTTGACTTAATGAATGTTTTTGTTTTGGAATTGCATAATCTTTATCGAAGTTTTGTCATTTGATCATCACCAGTTCATTTTTCATGCCATTTTTCTTAATAATTGATTGATTTCACCTTCATCAAAATATATTCACGAGGAACATAAAAACAATAAATTTTTATAGGTTTTTTTTTCTGATTTACGTCATTGGATTTGAATTTGAATTGGTTATAAAAGTTGAACATAGCATTAGTTATTCGCTTTTAGAAATATAATAAATAAATAACAGGAAATTACTATTTTTAAAAAATATTATATTGAATTTAGATATAGTGATTTACAAAAGTAAATAGATCGTTTAAATTTAAATTATTTTTTTTTTATTTGTTCAAATGAAGAGTGTATTTTATCAGGAATTTTTTTATTAAAATTTTACCCAGTATAAGTGAAATTTTGAATAAAAGAAAATATTTTAAGGGAAGGAAACAAAAATCAATTTTCGTTTTTATATACCATATTCTTATAGATCATCTTAACAAAAGAACCATTCATATTATTATCACCTGTTGATTATAGAAAGTTTTGTCTTAAATCAAGAAGTATATTTTCATTCATTCAAGGCAAGATTTAATCGTTTTTTTATGATTAAAAGACTGAGTGAAATTAGCCTATCATCTGGTTGAAAAAATAAAAAAATTACCCTATTATAATATTTACCCGATCAGAATATTTATTATTAAAGAATAATTAAATTTCAATTAATTATTACCTTCCCTAAATAAAGCAAAATTACAATCATTGATTGAAATAATTTATTTCTTGAGATGAAAAAATCTTTGAAGGTTACATTATTAAGGTTTCGATTATTATTAACACAGAGTATCATAAGGGGAGCGAGAAATATAATTACTAAAGGGAAAATAATTGATAGATTTTGAAGTGATATCTCTTCCAGAATAGATCCAATTTGCTCACAATATCTTTTCAAGATTTGCTAGATTATTAACTTAGCTTTTGTTTAATTAATATTATCAAAATTATTAAAAATATATAAAAAATATTCTACCAATTAAAATAATCTTTAAAATTTAAATTTTTAATATAGGTATGAGGTTTACACTTATATTATGTTAGCGGGCATTAAATATTATCTTAATAATTTTTAATTAATATTTTGTATTCAATATATATGTTTATTTCTTATATTTGATTGAAATACGTATATCCATGAATAAAAGATATTATAGTAATATTGAAGATTATATTAACTGTCTGACCTAAAGGTGACTTAAAATAATAATATTTATTTGAACATACTCCTATGCAAATACAAACATTTGTTATCTACAAATTTAGTAAATTCAAATAAAATACATAAATGATAAACTATTTTAGTTAATAATTATTTCCGGCCGTATAGATTAGAATCTTTTTTTGCAAATATTAATCATAACAAAATAAAAATATTAATATTTTTATATTAATAATAGACTCCCTGATTTATTTAAATTCTTTTCTGTATACCTATATAGAATGAAATTTTTATATACTTATAAATAATAAAATTAAATTGTAAATGTATTTTCATGTATTTGTTCATATGTATAAGGGGTTATTTTATATTATATAAACTTAAATTAAATGTAAATAAGTTGGAGTGTCTCCACTATATCGCAATTTGAGAATTTGATTAAATAACATAATATATCTATTATACATATATATTTAAAAGACAGTTCTATCACATACTCCTCCAAAGCGACTTATGAAATTTGATTAAATAACATAATATATCTATTATACATATATATTTAAAAGACAGTTCTATCACATACTCCTCCAAAGCGACTTATGAAATTTGGACCATTCCAATGCCATTTGATAGCCCTCGGGCTAATCTATTAATAGCGTGAAATTCATTGGAAAACAATAAATACTTTTTGAGAAAAGTGAAAAAATAATTTTTACCGACCGACTATAGTAAGGGAGGTATTGTATTCACACCAAATTTCACATGTGGGGATTTTTACATATCTCCACGAATCATGCATTTTCTTAACAGAAAAAAGTATTTTTAGCATGATGTCTGTCCGTCTGTCCGTCCGTCCGCTGTGTGTCCGTATAGAAGTGTACAGCTTGAACGGCTCAACGGATTTGTATTTAATTTGGTGTATTTACTTAATGCATCAGTATTACCGATTGTCGATAGGAAGGGAAGGGTTATTTTCACACTAAATTTCACATAAGGAGATTTTTTACACATCTCCACGAATCATGCAGTTTGTATTGGTTTTATCCTCGGGAAAATCATCTTCATTAGATTTTCTTAATTTAAAATTATATGACGTCATCCAGCTCCTACTTATATATTTTAAATAAAATAAAATTAAAAATATTTATGTTATATCCACATCTGTTTTTTATTGCATTAATAGATACATTTAAATTATTTGAAATTGTTTCTGTAGCTGGAAATTAATTTATTTAAAACCATCGGTCGGTTCTGCGCCTGGCCACAGGTCAATTATTTTCTTACTTTTTATTATTTTTGACGTCATTTGTGACGTCACATCCAGTGCCTCCTATATCTTATAATATTTTTCAATCTTTTGCGTTTCAATTTTTTTGGGTAATTTACTGATTAAATTAAAATATATTTTAAATAAGAACACAAAAAGAAATGAATGTTTTATGTAATATACTGATTGAAACAAAATGGATGAAAACCTTTTACTACTTTCAACCAAATACTATGTACTACTCGGGGGTATTATCAATGTTAATTTAAATTTACTCTTTGTTAAATAAATCAACATTGATTACAACTTATAAAAGTGGAATGATTTATCAAATATTACAAAAATGAAATTAATCATAAACATTTTTTATATGAGTATATTATTTAACAAAAACGGGTAGACAAAATCTGTCTACATAAAAGTGTTGGTTTGATATTTGTTGATAGATTAACAAAGAAAAGGCGATAACATTGATCGCAAGAGACCCATTTCCTCTAAACTTATTCTTTTTGACCATTGGGTCATTATCATACGTCCACCATATGTGTGTTGAGTGGGCGGCCATTTCCGCTTTAGCCACTGTTTCGATTCATTGAATATAATCGATACAAAGAAAAGAAAAGAAAAAAAAATATTTATACGGACTTATATATTCATCTATCTATGTAGCTATGATAAATTTCGATAAATATATAAATATTTGTGTTATAGTTATCATTTAATTATAATAGGCATTTAAAAGAAGAAATTAAAAAATATTGATAAGATATAATTAATATCTTATTAAGGGTAAATTTCATTGGTTAATCAAATATTAACACTTTTTTGTTAATAAATAAATTAAGCTATACTTAATATATTTAATACGATTTTTGATATACAATTTGAATATAATTTTATAACTTATTAAATACGTTTAGAAAATCTGTAGAAAAATTGTTAAAAATTTCCAGAGCAAATCAAGCGAACTTGTTAAATTTTCTTAATCTTTGTACAATATTTATTCTATGTGGAATTTCCTTTGAAATATTTGACTCTAATTACAATATAAATATTTAGTTTCTTAAGAACAAAATTTATATTATTGAACTTTCATATACCAATTGAACGTGAAATTTTTGTTTAATTTATATATACGAGGGCAGGTCAATAAGTTCATGATTTGAATTTCCCGTTCTTAAATGAAATGGCATTTCGTGTTAGCAGGCTACTATCAGCTCACTCCTGTCGAAATTGAACCAGCTGGGTCTTTTAGTTTTTGTTTGACATCCATTAATACTATCCATTAAGACTACCTCATGATTTGAGAAGAAAATGGAAAAGAGTGAATTTTCATAAATATCCATGAATTGCTATACGAATTGTTCCCTCATCTGCCCTATTCCCCATATTTAGCCCCCAGTTACTATTTCTTTTTTCTAAACCTGAAGAAATGGCTCGGCGGAAAGAGATTTGACTCCAACGATGAAATAATCTCACAAACAAATACCTATTTTGATGTCATCGACAAATCTTATTTTTTGGAAGGGGTAAAAAAATTGGAAAAACTTAGGACGAAGTGTATGGACCTCAAAAGAGACTACATTGAAAAATAAAATAATTTTTTATCCAAAAACCTGGGTTTCATTCAAAAAGTCACGGATTTATTGACCTGCACTCGTATTTCAAAAAAATAAGTCGTTGGAAGTGCCTAATAATATTCTTAAATATTTATTCTTCAATTTATTATGAGTATATTTGATGTTTAAAAAATATATTTTTGTATATTATCCTCTGTGAAATCATCGTAATTTACAATCTTCAAAAAAAAATAAGTTACCGATAATAATCATCTCTTTAAAGAAATAAAAGGAAATGTTGAAATACTAATAAATAAATGCTGGTATTCTATATTAATTATTAAGATTACATTAGATAAAAATATATTTTTAAATAAAAATAATTATAAAAATGCTAATTGATTCGTGGCTAGTAATACATTTTTCCTTATGTTTTATTAACTATTATGGCGTGAGGTGTGTTATGAAGAGTGCAGTATTTGCAATTGCAATTGACGAAGTTGTTAATTCAAAATTCACTTTTCTATAAAAAAAAGAACGTAAAGAAAAAATAATAAATATTGATATATGAGGCGATTCTATTTAATGTCAACGAGAGTGAGAGAGAATTTCCAGTTTTCAGAGGTTATATTTTGCTCTCGCAAAATACATTTTTTTTTGATTTTATTTTTATTCTCTTTCCCTCTCTCTCTCTCTCTCTCTGTATAATATAATACGAGATTTAGTTGTTGAAAAGTTTTCATCAATGATATGTGGCTACCTTTAACGTCATCTGTCACTCTGGCCAAAATAGTTTAAAACGATAGTAACTGTAGTATAGTTATCCATGTTTACTCGACATCAGCGGAGGGTGAGCGAGGTTCCGGAAACCCACCCACAGGCATAGAGAGAGAGAGAGAGAGAGATAGAAATAGAGAGAGAGAGAGAAAGATACATACATATACACTCACACACATACATATGGCAGTGACAAACTCTCACCCCCTCAACATCACCAACCAACCACACTTTGCTTCTATATAGAATGTCTGTCTGTGTGTATGTTAGAGAGGCGGCGTCTACCAAAAATAACAGCTTCCCTCAACCCTCGGAAAAGCTTTGTGTGTATGTGTCTATCTCTCTCTCTCTGTATATATATATATATATATATATATATATATATATAAGAGGCCGGAGGGATTTTGGGGTAAATGGGATGAGATAGGGGGAGTGGGTGGGTCTGACAGCCAAGAGAAACCACCGTCAAGGAAGAAGCCCTTCCCTTCCCAGCCCCTGTAGAGAGATCAAAGGATGGAAAGAGATGGAGACAAAGGCGAGAGGCTGTACGATAAAGCCCCAACCTCCCGTCCAAAAGGGGTGTGGGAGGAGGATGAAGTGGGTCGAATGTGCGCGCGCGCGTGAGGTGGTGTAGGGGTTGTTGGAAATTGGAAGTAAAAATTGGTGGAAGCCTGGAACTAGAAGGGGCCCCGGGGGTTGGGAAAAGGGGGGAGGAAGACTGAGAAGATGGGATGGGAGTACGAGCGGGGGGCTTGAGAGGGCGGCGGTGGTGGTGAGGGCGCAAAGTTGGTCGTGAGGGAGGAATATCTTGCTAGCTTCTCTCGCTCCATTCCTATATTCCTCTCTTTCGAGACCCCATCGGGTTTAATAGTAATAGGGTCGCGCGGAAAATACGCGTCGATGTGTGCGTGTGTCGGTGTATCCGTGTAAAGAGAGCCTTCCTTTTCACTCCCACTAGGATTGATGGAGAAATGAGGACCGATTTTCAAGATGCAAAATTATTAATGCCCTCAATCCCGATACACGACAAAAATCATTAAAACCAACACTGAAAGGTTCATTTGTTGGTGGTTTGTTTTCGAAGCCAAAACAAATCAACAACAAAAACTCGACATCATACTCAAGTGCAATATTTTTAACTTAAATAGAAAAATAAATCATCAAAAAATTAGATAGTGTAATGGTATATCAATGATGACATTTAGAGCAACACAATTCTTATTTATTATCAATATTTTTCGAATCTATTTAGATATTAAATATATTTTTAATATTATTCATATATTGTTAATATATTTTTACAAAATATCACTTAAAGAAATTACTAATAATTGTAATTAAATAATAATATCTGGCATTTTTTAGAATTTAGTTGACTATAATTTAATATGGAAAAAATATTACCACTGAAAATTACCAAATTTAGAAGAATATTTTTTATTTAGTTAATTATTTTAAATAGTAATTTTATTAAAAAAATTAGTTTGAATAATTGCTGTGTTTGTATGAATATACTATAAGGTGCTAAAACAATTATAAAATAAAAATGAAAAATTAATTACTAAATTAGATTGATATTAAAGAAATTAATATAAATTTGATTGAATAAAAGTAAAAATGAAAATGTATATATGGTTAATATATATAGAAATAGATATTGATATAGATATAATCATTTTTATTTGAAAATTTAAATTATTCTCCGATATATTATTATATTATCTAACTCGGTGAAAACTTTTTGGCACAGCAACATCATTCCTCCAGCAGTCCCTATACCGACCCATTTATATTTAAAGATTTATTATTATATTATTATTTTAAATTTTTTTATTATTATTTTATTTTTAAATAATATATTTGAGTGTGTGTACTATAATTCTTATATAATTATTTTATATTTTTAAGTAAAACAATTTATTATAAATAATTTGCAAGGATTATTATTATTATTATTATTATTTGTTATTTTAATATTTATTAATTGCAAATGATTAATAAATTAATAATATACGTATATATTATAGATATAGATAAACTATAGATATATTATCATAATTAAAAGTTATTTTATCTAAAAGCTTTAAGATCATAGTTTGATAATTAAAAATAATGATTTTATAGATTTAATTCTTTGTTTGAAATGTGAAATATAATTAATAAATATCAAAAATGTTTAAATTTAAATATTAATAAAAATTTTGTTATTATAGTTTACCAATTATTGTGATCAATTTATAAAATAAAATATATTTTTAGAGAAAATTTAAAATATAAAGAATTGTAAAAACGATTGAAAATAAAAGAAATTTGTTTTTTGTTTTGTACTGATGTACAAACAAACTAGGTGTTTTAATTAAAAATTGCTTTCTCTTCCTTTCTCAATGGAATATAGTCACCCACTGCGTGCCCAATTTCTCAATAAATCTCTACTGAATGAGGTGCCTTAATCAAATCACCTTTTCAAATGGGGCAGTATGGGGTAAGTAGAAGAGATGAGTTGGAGTTCATTTTTAGTCTGTCCAATTTTGTTCCTTTCGTCTTCTTTTTATTCCTCTCTCCGACAAATTCTGTCATTCGAATTTTTCCCCGAAGTATTCTTTTTCTTGTAATTTCTTACTTTTCCATCAATTAAATAATTAAATAATAATAGAAATGTCTAGGTAATTAGTTTTCCACTCCTTCTTTGAACAAAGTGCCTACTTATCTCATTGATCATTCATTTTTCGATTTGAAAAA
Source organism: Labia minor (assembly GCA_963082975.1). NCBI lineage: Eukaryota > Metazoa > Arthropoda > Insecta > Dermaptera > Spongiphoridae > Labia > Labia minor. The sequence continues at coordinate 36,466,163 of OY720344.1, read as the reverse complement.
CAATTATTCCGTTGAATCAATTAAACCAATTCACCCTATCCATGTCGATATTTTTTATGATTTTTAAATATACTTACTCATAATATTAGTTATAATGATAGGAATAGCAAGTTCATTTATTAAATGCACCCTTCATGGAGGGTTTTTTTTTATTTTCATGTAACTTGTAGTTGGGGTGGACAACGGGGTTGATGGTTATTTAAAATTTAAAATATCTAATCTCAATTAGCTATTGTATTATGTCAACTTCTTGTTTTCATTCGTAGGAGGGTTGCAACACGAAGTCAAAAAAAAAATATAGGGTAAGGGGGATTAAAAAAACTAATTGGCCAAATTCTTTGTTCATATGTATGCAACAAACGTAGAATGAATAACTTTTGACATTTTTAAACTGATCAATAAATTTATCAAGAATCTAAACGAGGTCCCATTTTTTCATTTTTTTTTTAAACTTCTAAATAATGAAGAAATTTTTAGATCTAATTAATTGAGAAAAATTTTCTAGTATTTATATCTTTGTAAATTGGTTGTAGTATCTTAGAAAAATGAAATTAGTAATTGGTCAAAAAAAAAACTCAAACATAAAAGTATCAAAACAAATTCAATATAAATAATGCGTATATTAAAATTTGTTTATAATTAAATTATGCAATTAAAAAACAATGCAATTAAAGTTTTATTATTATAAAACTATTTAAAATTTTCAACATATTATTTTCAAAATTTGTAAAAATGTTATAAGGAATTTAATAACAATCTGGAGTGTCTCGACTACTAAAATTGAATTGGATTAATTAATTAATTAATTAACATATATTAAATTTAAATTTAAAACCTTTACGTTCTTTTCATTTTTAAGTCAATATTTAAAAAATTAATTTCGGCACTTTCAATAGCACTTTTATTCAATTTTTAATCATGTGAAAAACTATCTAAACTTATTTTGTTATTGTTCTACTTAGTATAATAATTTTGTCTATATATATAATCTTTAGGATAAAACTAAAAAATGGTAGTTTTCAAATATTTTTCAAAATTTATATAGAAAATTATTTTTTTAAAATTATATATATTTAAATATATCAATCGTTATAATTTTGTCGAAATCTTTAATCTATTTTCATTCTTTTATATTTATATTTAATATTTATTAAATTGCAATATATATATATATATATATATATATATATATATATATTAAAATATAATAAAAAAACGAATTAGAAATAAATTTTATTTTAAAAATTCAAAGAGAACAGCTTTGTAGAAGAAAATTTTAATAATTTGTTATTTTATTTATAAATTTTCAAAATTTGTTGACAAGCTGGGCAAAATAGAATGAGAAGTATACCTCTTTTGTTTGATTGCCCGAACGAATTAAAAATGAATGCTCCTCTCTCACCTTGTTCGTTGAGTTTTAGTTGACCCTTTTGTTTGCAACAGCAACAGTAGTAGCCTCGCTTTAAACTGGAGTATAATCCAGAATATACAATGTTTATTCCTGACCCTTTATTTAAGGATGGCCCTTTGGAGCTGGCCTTAAGCTCTGAGTTAGTAATAATATAACGGGGATAGAGCGAACAAAGTAAGAAACCCTATTTCGGGATGTGAAATTTCACCATTCGTGTGGGTGTAAATGTTGTGGAGTTCAGGTCACCCTAACAAGTTTTTGAACGAGATCGATCCAGACAGTTCGGTCATAGGGGTGAGGCCAAAAGAGATGGTGGAAGGAGGAGATGAGAGGTTATCTGTTCTTCGAGGTCAGAGTTTATCCATAACAAAAAAAAAAAAAGAAAAAAAAGAGAGATGAAAGGTTGAAATACCCCCAAAATATATTTATTTTATTATGTTGCTTCAGAGGGAAATTGAACGATCGAACCTCCCAACTCTTCTCATCATCGATAATCTTACAAAAATAAGAGATAATTTTTGAAGTTTGTGTGATGGTCTTCTTCTTCTCTGATGAATTGATCTCTGTTGGACGTTTCTTTTCTTTCTCTTCACCCCATCCCTTTTCCCAAATGCCTGCCCTTCCCATCCCCGCTGGGTTAAAGATTCAATTAAGAATCTTTTTTCCAAGTTCAACCCTCGCGTCCTCGTCGTCGTCTATTCACACACGTCATCAAATGAGAGGGGTGAAACATGCGGGGGTGGTGCAAGATTACTTACAATCTCACTCTCTCTCGGTGAGGAGGAAGGTCATTCGAGGAAGGGCTTTGATTAAGGTCTCTGAAATCAGCCTTCGAGGTGGGGTCGGTGAACAGGGGTAGCAGAAGTGGGGTGAGTCGTCAGGGGGCTTGCCAACCAGATGGACAGCTGAGCACTGACAAAATAACAAATATGGCCAGGAGATTGAAAGCCAACTAAGTTATTTGGTGTTCATCAGAACAAATTGGAGAAAAACACCCACCGCTAGCAATTTCTCCATTTACTAAATAAACACTTTCATCAATCTATACAATATATAAATAAATATATTGTCAGTATGATGAATTATAAATATTAATATTTTTATTTTTTATTTATTTATTATAATTAAGAATGTTCAAAATTTTTTATCTAACGATTAAAAAGAAATGCATATGAAATAAATATAAATTATAATAATATAGCAGATCCTATTCCAAGTGAAGAGTGTAAAATAATATTTGAAAATTATAATATTTAAATCATACACATAATGAATATTTCGCTTTAGAGATAATATATAATAGAAGGTAATTGCCTTTTTTTCTCCCTTCCTATTTTTAAAAGAGAAAGAACGAAATTCTTTCTCTCTTCTTATCTTTCTGAAGAAATGCCGAGTGGATGAATAATGTGCCGGTAACAAACTTTGTTGTGGTGAATGTTTCATCATCCAATCAGACGGTTTATTTTCCCACTCTCACTCAATTCTTCCTCTAATTCGAGTATATATCTATATATAAACTCGATAATAATTCAACTTTTGTAGATGTTTTATTTGTTCACCTCAGAGCAAGCGATAGAGAGAGAGAGAGAGAAGTTTATAAAAGGGTCAGCGCTTTTACACTATGGATTTACACGATTTATATTATAAAGTTTGCTATGCAGGTATGGAGGTTTAATCAGGAGGTTTCCTGTGGAGTTTAATGGATCTCGTTGAAATGCGATATACCCAATACAATTATTATATACTAGATTGTTATGTATACCATTGATTTTCTATCAAATTCGATACATTTCTAGTTACTTCATTTTGCTTAGTAGACAAATTACCTTTTACTTTCAAATCAGTCGATGATGCATTTCTATCGTTTTTAGATTAAATGTAATTTAAAAAAAGCTGGAGGGTCTCCACTCGACTATCTCGCATATTTGAATTGGATTAATTAACATATATTATATTTAAATTAAATTTAATTAATTATAAAAATTAAATTTTAATAAATAATATTTATTAAATCAGAGCGTGTTTGGCTCTTTGTTGATGGCACCATGTCACTTGTTGGCGCGTGATTTGCAGTGTTAAAAAGTTAATTCCGGTACTTTCAGCGATTCAATCAAGCTGAAATTCTATATATAGCAGTTTTATACAATTTTTAATCATGTGAAAAACTATCAAACATATATCTTTATTTTTACGGTCACTTTAGAGGAAAAAAAATCAAAACGTTATAGGTAATGACTCTCTTCCGGTTGAGCTACATTTCTCAAAAGTTGATAGAAAACTACGAATTTTGACTAATTCCCGTATAGCAAATTTCATAATTCTAGCACAAACCTTTTTTGCGTAATCTTGTCTACATGCATACACAGAGAGAGAGAGAGAGACATTTTTCTCAACCTTAGTGAAAATGATTCAGGAACCTTCAAAACGTATAAAAACTTCAAAATCTCGACATCGAAAATTCTCGTCATCGCAAAAAAATTTTTAGATAATTTCTTGATCTATATACAATAAGTTATTGTAGAAAATAATATCGTTTGCTCATTTTATAAACTCAACTATTTTAATGTGAAAATTAAATTATTATTAATTATCTTTAGGAGTATCTTCAGACAATCAAATGGACCATTTCTCATTTTATTATTGATTATATTATATTATGTTATGTTATATAACTATTTCTATAATTTTATATTCAATCGTAACATAAATAATGTTACTTAAATAAAGTGTGTCTATGAAATTAATAAATAGATTTAAGATTTAATCGCAGACACTAAATGAAAGATTTTTAAGAATTTATATAGACTAAAATTAAACTTAAAAAATATACATGTTAATATTAATATTTTTTAAATTAAATTCTCGGTAAAATTTTAATTTGTATTCGCATTTCTCTTTTTCTCAATTTAATTTCTGATAATGTAATGATAAATTGAATTCATCAAAAAACCTAAACCGAGTGTTTAATTGAAAATTATTCTTATTTATTTTAATTTATTTTTAATTTTTAACTACATAAAGTTAAACAAAATAATTTTAAAAATATTTAAATTTAACAAATAAATCAATTCAATAGGCAAAATATTTTATAGTACAATATGAGTTACGAATATTCGTTATAAATTTAATCTGGAAAGTCAAAGAATATATAAATATATGAATTGAACGGGGAAAAGAAGGGAGTGTAAATAGTCATGAAAATGTTAATTATTAATGGTACAAAAGTATTAGAAATTGTAAAAAAATAATTCACCTTAGTAATAGTTTGAATTAATGTGTGTACGGATCTACAAAGATTATAGAATCGTGTTTCTATATGAAATTAATATGGTATATATATATATAAACTTTTGCTGAATAAAAATTTTGAATAGAATGTAGTAGTGTGTGTGTGTGATAACAACAACTTTAGTACTACTTTTATTCCATTAGATGTGATGAGGGATAAATATTAGAATGTATAATAAAAAAATGTTTTCATAGCTCTAACTTTATATAGAGATGCTATTCATTGATTATTCTCATTCAAATTTTGTTATTTCGAAATATAGTATAGGATTGAAATCATCTCAAACAGCAGGTGACATATGATAAAAGTTCATTAAAGTGATGATGGTGATGATGATAGTATGAAATTTGATTAATACATTAGAAAGAGACATGAATGTATTTAATGATATACTCTTATAGGATTCAAGAATTATAGGGGGTAAAGCAAGGTTTGAAACAATTTCTTGATAAAAAAATATTTTCAATTTTGTTATATTTTCTATTAACACTATAAATATTTGTTTAAAAAAATACTGTAAATAATTTTTCAAATAAAATATTTCTAATTTAGATTTATCCAATTAGAAAATAAATCAATTTATTTAAATTCGCTGCTACAAATTCAACATTTCAGATATAAAAGACTAGTAAAAGAATTAGATAAAATAATAATAGTAATACTTTTCAAACGCGTTATTACTTAAAAAAATACTATTAGAAAGATAATTTATTACTTAGAGAGAGAGAGTAAGGTAAAAAAAACTAATAAATTTTACAATTATCTGATTATAAAAATTATTTACGTATTTAGGAAAGAGTGGGCTATAAAATATGAATTACACCTAAAAAGATGAATTCAGTTCAGTTCTATAATGATTCAAAAAGTAAAATACTTAATTTATTAATAAACTAGAATTCCAAATAAAAATCATTGTTAGGCAATTATTAAACAAATAAATAAACTTTAGTGTAATAATTAGTTAATTAAAATAGTTAGTTTAAATTCTATTGTTTACAATAATTCTTTTATCATATTATATATCAATTTTTAAAATATTATATTGTTATAGACAATAAAGGGGTCATCTAATTTTAAATAATAAATGCATTATATTCAATTGAAAACTTCATGAACCAAGTTATTAGTCTTTAAATTGAAATAGGGAATTATAAATATTTTATTATAATTATAAATTTGTGTATTCATGAAGGTATAATTCGGTATTTATATGTATTTTTTTTTTTGTATAGAAACAATAATTTATTTAAAATAATAATTAAAAGATCAAAATTACTATTTTTAAATAATATTTATGTATATGATAATATATGAACTTTCATGATAACACGTAAATATTTAATTGATAATAATTTCTATTTATTTAATAATATTGGTATGTATAATATAATGATATTATTATTATTATTATTATTATTATTATTATACTACAACGATTTTGAAACATTGAAGAATTTTTTGTTTTTCCTCGAATGTGACTTTTCAGGAATTTCCAACTTGTCTACAACTGTTGTGTCGTGAATGGTAACAGTTGGACAGGCTGTTTCTGCCTCACTCCCCCCCCTCTCTCTCTCTCTCTTTCTCTCCGAATCTCCATTTCCACTTGAGCTATTTAACCAAAGTCTGGGAAGACTTCTATTTATTCGTAGAATATTTTTCGTTCGATTATCTCAATCGATTATCTCGCCACAAACACAGGGCTAGTAAAAATGTAAAGAACAATAAACGGAATGAATATAAATCAATTAGACTGATCCCCTCTGGTTTAATTTCCCTCGCCTCATCAAATTCCACCCATCTCTTTTCAACCCCAATAAAACCATTAAAACATTCAGAAGCTCCTGACCTTACAATAACACACCACTATTGAGTGAGTGAGTGAGAGAGACAGAGATTATATTCTTGCAGGAAAAAGAGAGAGAGAGAGAAATAGAGTAGAAGAGGTGTCGGAATTATTAGTAGGCGACAAACATCTTTGCGTTTTTTTTTATTCCAGTTCTACTTTAACATGAATTTTTATATCACTTCTTGTTAATGAAATATAAGATGTAATAAAAGGTATAAATTATGATTTTCATGATATCTACAAATACAAATAAGAAATTTTATAAAATCAAATATCGATAGTTAATTTAGTAGGTTGAATTAAACTGAAACAGATAGTTAGAAAAAAATACTAAATATTTATCAGGTAATAATATTGTTAGTATGAAATGCCAACATTATCACGTAGTTTTAGTTTTCAGAATTTGTTATTACGATATTTGAGCATTAATCTTGACATAATTGTTAGAAACAAAGTACAATTTGTGGAAAGCTTTGCGTTATGGTGATTATGAAATGATCAAAAAAATACATGAACATCTTTCAAAATATAAAAATTTAAAATGATGCACAATCTTATATGAATTCTTCTTATGATTACTTGATTGACGTATAAGGTTTGAAAAAAATCCATTATTAATTATATTTAATAGAAAATCCATATCACGTAATTGTCTTTATTCTTTAAGGTCGGAATGAACATTTTATATATTATATAAATAATTGAGGTAGCTGGAGCTTAAAAGAATCCAACCACGCCCTTATTGTTTATAAACTTGATACATGATTATCATTACAATAAGAAACTTACCAACAAGAAGAGATGAATAGTAATAAAGTGTTAATTAAGAATTGTTATATTAATTTTTTTTTAAATTAAAGTATTTGTGTAAAGATGAAAATTTGCTTTGAACTAAAAGGGATAAATTATTTTTCTTTGTCGTTTTTTTTGGCTGAGAAGCGTAGTTGATTCATTAACTCATCAAAACTGCTAACAGTTTTCTTTGTTCACCTGCAGGGGTAGATACTTACGTTAGTAAGATGGAATAAGAGGTGGGAAGTTTTTTTTTTGATTTTTAATATTTCGACGCCCGGTTTTTGACTAAATGAGAATTTGCAAAGGGGTTCTTGCATAGTGGGAGTCTACGGAGGGTGGTAATCAAGAAGCTCCTGCTGCTCTCGGGTTCCATCGTTTGGGGTGAGTGCTAAGGGTGGTGGTGGTGGTGGTGGTAGTAGTAGTAGTAGTAGAAGTAGTAGGTAGGGTAGATGAGAAGAGAGTGAGAGAGAAAAGGAGGGGGAGAGCTCGTCTCACGGGTTTCGTCCGTTTGGCTTGCCCTCGGGTCACCCACCCTTCCTTCGTCTACCCTCAAGTCTCTTCGAGGGAGTTGCCTTGAACACACACACACGCACACACATAGTCACAAACATAGTCACCCTTGGAACTGTCACGGAGCCATTCAAGTAGGATGGTTGGGGAGGAAAGACGAAGGTTCAAGAAATACCCTCCTCCCTTTACCAGAGAGTACTACTTTTGCAGTACTTCGCCCACCCCAAATTCAACTTACCCTCTTTGCAAGTCCAACTTAATTTCTAGTCTCACTCCACATTAAATATCAATTTGAAAGATAAATTCATCATTCCAATATAAAAGCATATACCTCTAAGTAAACAATTACATATTTTTAAAAGTAATTTCTAATTTATTTTTATTTTTAATTATATTTAAACATTTTTAAACTTCAAAATTTATTTTACAAATTCAAAGTTCAAGTTCAAAGACCACATCTTTAAGTTTTAAATATCTAAAATATATGTTATATTGAAATGTAATTAATCATCTCTTTATAATCTGTTTACATAGTTTACATACTTTTACTATAATAACAAAACATCTTCAAAATTAAAAAAAAAAAAAATAATTCATAATAATTATTTTAAATATTTAATTGAATCTATAGGAGTTATGAAATTTGAAAATAAATTCCATTTAATTAGCTGATTGATTTATTTGATTCACTCAATCAATCAATAATTTCTATAATATAAATAATTCGAATTCCTTTCGACTCCCACCTATATTTCAATTTTTTTAATCTCCAAATTAATCCCAAACAAAACAAAAACAACTACAAATGAATAAAGGCATAAATTAATGTATAAGTATTTAAAAAAAAAATTAAATATTTGTAATTTTTTTTTTTTTTGTGCTGGTGTACAATTAAATGTATTTTTATTTATTTTTGTTATTAAACACCTTAATAAATATTGTTGTTTGTGAAGTTGTTATTTTGTTTAAGTTGAACTTAAGAAGAAAAAAATTCTCTCTCCCCCTTTGCGAAGATATATTTTTAACCATTGGCCGAATATTTCCGCTTGCTGATTTATTCAGAAGTTGAATTATGCACATCCATTGAAAGAGAGAGCAACTTGCACTTACTCTTCCTCCTTTCTACGCATCTCTCTTTTCCACTCTCTCTCTCTTTCTCTCTTACACATACACATATACATATACACGCGCATATAGTCTTTAGGAGAGCCGGCTGAGGTGGGCTGAATAAAGAAGGAAAGGGCAAAGGGTGGTAGAAGGAGGCGCCGCCTGTGAAAAAAGCACTCTTCATATCCCCCAGCTCACCCCTCACTAACCATCCATCTCTCGCCCTCTTCCTCGCGTTGTTATCTCATTAAATTGTCTTCAGGAATATGCGTATTTATTCATTTTTTTTTCTACTCCTCCTTCACCTCTTTCTTCTTTGAACATTCAAAACATCTTCAGCTCTAAGCTTTCATTCTTAGAATATTCCTGTTATTTTTTTTTATTCATTATTATGAATTATATATGATATCGAAAATAATTATGCCAATTTAAATTTTTAGATCAATTTAAAAGATACTTCAAAAAATACCAATATTAACATCTCAATAAAAACTAATTTGGAATTTCTTTATCTATAGAATATTTGAAAAGATAATAGAAAAACCAATTGGGAAATAATCAGTACAAAGTCCAAGGAAGCGATGACTAACATTATAAAAGTATATATAAAGCAGCGGTCGGGGAACTTTTTTAATCATTACCCCAAAATATTTTTGTGTGAGTTGATATTACCCCATGGTGAAGACCCCAAAAAAAAGAAACCGCCTCTTTTTAGCATATTTTCTCCTAGCCCCCAAGATAATTTGTAAAGAAATCAATAACTATAAAATTTAATTTGTAAAAATACTAACAGGTTTATAAAATAGCAAATTAAAAATATATACTGTTTACTCACAAGTTTCATTTTTACCCCATTTGGAGTAATTTACCCCGGTTCCCCGACCGCTGATATAAAGGAATAAGATAAGGATTGGATGCAACTAAATCAGAATAGTTAGTAATTGTTGCGACCTAGGACCTTCAAATTAGATTGAAACAGTTCTTACCTATTATTGTTGAAATATTATTGATACTAGGTATTTGTATCTAAAATAATATAACATTATTATAAATAATATAATTTTACTTAACTTCAAATTAAATTAATTTTACAGATTTTATATATATATATATATGTCGTAGGAAAAATGGCAATTTTAGAAAAATAGCACTTGTCTAGGCAAAAGTCATTTGCCTGACCAAATAGCTTCAACTATTATCTCATTTCAATTTGTCTAGGAAAATAGCATTTGTCCAGGCAAAGGCCATTTGGCTAAATCTTTGTTGGGCAAATAGCTTTAACTATTACAGTAGCCAATTACGAAATTATTCAAAAATTTTTTTTGTTCTTTACTGTATATTTAAACTTCAGCTTGCCAAAATTTCAATGCAATTTTAAGTTCTAAATTATTGTAAAAGTAAAAATAAAAATCCGTTTGATATAAATAAAATAAATAAATTATAAAAATTTAATATTAGACAATAAGGCGATTCATATTGATTCCATTTAATTTTAAGGATAGTTTAATTTTTAATATGAATAAAATATATTTAACGAAATTACTAAAGAATTCGAGTATGAGTAATATTTTTTCCCAATTATTTTGTTTATTTCATATATATTATATTGAAAATTATAGTATATTAAAGTATATTTTGTACTTTATACATTCTTTCATATATTTTCATTTCAAGTCTTGAAAAAACTTTTTTTCTTTATTGTGTATTTATCTAACTTCAGTGGAGTTTTGAGTTCTAAATTAATGTAAATGTCAAAATAAAAATGAAATCAAATAAATAAATTATAATAATTTAATATAGACAGTAAGGCGATTTTACGAGTAGGTAAATATTTCAATATTTAAGTGATGTTTCCGTATTTTAATTATGGAATTTTATATTGTTTAAATATCAGATTTTTTTTGATTCTGAACTGAACTATTTTCTTAGTCAAATTGAAATGAAACAATAGTTAAAGCTAATTGGCCAGGCAAATCCTATTTTTCTAAAATTGCCATTTGCCTACGACATATATATTGTATATTATAGTATATTTTGTACTTTATACATCTTTCATATATTTTCATTTCAAGTCCTGAATATAGGTTTAGAATTGTTCATGTTTGTGTTTGTTAGGATTATTATTAGAATCTTAATGCTATATCTGTACCCTACGGGACTTGAAAGTTTTTGGCCGCAGTAAACACATTCCTCCAAACGTCCCTATCCAAATGCTATTCTTTCTCTATTCCCACACGTCACTCATTATATTGACTGGCGACCGCGTCTTTTTGGTTTACCAACCGGTAGTATCCTAATCATTCTCCCCATAAACAAATATTTCGCCAGTTTTCTGTTCCATTTTATTGTAATGCTCTAGGTTAATAAATCATTATAAAATTATTATGCAATAATCGTTTATATTCATATTTGAATATTTCGTTTAATACATTCAAATTATTATTATTAGATATTTATTTTAGTTTCAACAAAAGGTTAATTCTCAAATATTATACAGTTTTTCTTATAATTTTCTTCCTTTTTAATAACAGTATTCTTAAATCAAATTATAACAAAAATTATATAAAATCGTTATAATGTTAAATGAGTGTTAGGTTTGATTTTAAATGTTTTTTATATATTTTTCAATTAATTTTTTTTTTTAAATCACATTTAATGTGTGTGTGTGTATAAATTTAAAAAAAATTAGTTGAGTTATTAGAAAATTGGAATTTTACTTTATTGATGTATTTCAAATATTTAGGCTCTTTGTGTGTGTGATTTACATTTGAGCTAGATTAAATATTCTTAATTTCGTTGTAATTATTGTCAACACATAGTAAATAATTTTTATAATCATTTTTTATCTATCTCTTCTAATAATAGAAGATAATTGATCGGTTTATAAAAATACTAAAGAAATTCGATGATGATGATTTATTATAAAACTTATTATAATATTCCAATGCTCGACTACAATGCACTTCATGCATATAGAATTATTAAATCAAGGAGGTCATGTATTGAAGTGGAGGCAGGGAGGGAATTGATATTACACAGGCAACTCGAATAGGACTGGAAACAGAGGACACTTAGGGTGAGGATTAAGGAGAGAGTGCTTGTGGGAAGGGGAGGGGAGCGACATCAAATCAGGCTTAGTGCAGATTGGTAGAGAAGGTTGTGGGGGGATTGAGACGCTTATAAGGTAGGTGGTGGAGGGAAAGTTTATGACCATGGACTTCTAAGTTTTGAAGAGCTCCGAATTATCTTATGTTAGAATCTAACATCTTTTGTGAAAGAAAGTCACTCGTTTCATTTTATCAAATTCATTTGAGAATCTAAGTGAAATAGAAATTTTAGTTTGTGATTAAAACTTTCAACTTGTAGTTTAACATATGATATAAGGAAATCTTTTAGAGAATGATATGTAAGGGAAAATAAATCCATATACATGACTATAGGTTTATATAGGTATGTAATATAATTTCAAATATATGTAGATATTCTAGAATATAATTGGAGAAAGTAGGAGGGAGCTGGGTGAATGATATAAGGGTAAAGGGCAGAGGCGGGGGAAGCGCCAGCGCGAGAGAATGAGATACCCTCTCTTAACAGCACCCCAGAAATTTCCAAACTCAGGGTTTCTCGTCGTTTGTGACTTTGTCCCAAAATTATATAACTTTCAGAATTAAGAGAGCTCGTGTAATAAATATTGCAACCCCAACCGAATAATAGTGATAGTAGTATTAGTAGTAGTAGTAGTAGTAGTAGTGTGAGTAGATTAGTGACGTCATTCGAAAGAAAAATAAAGAATGTAAATAGAATTGATTATATTTTTAAATGCAATACACTTAAAATAAAATTAAAGTATTTATTCGATTATCATTTCGAAATTATTTAATCAAAAAAAAATAGGAATAATAAATAGAAACAGAGAGCGAGAGAAAGAAAGGGAGAGGGAGAAGAGAGTCGGAGTGGCAGTTTAATTGTATTTATTCTAAAATACTTCATATAATTAAATTAAATTTATTGATTAATATTTCACTTCTCTATATTAAACTAATCAGTGGATTTTTAATAAAAAGTAAAACTCATTCGAAAATGTTCAGAATGATCATATAGAAAGATAATTAATATTTTAGTGGAATGAAGAGAGAAAAAAGAGAGGAGTTTCATAAAATTCTGCATACCTTAACCCCTGGGACGGTTATATAATATGAAAATGGAATTAATTTAAAAAATAATTTTTTTCTCTTCAAGAGAATTGAAGATTGTGTAAGAACCAATCTTCTTATTATTAGGTTTAAAATTAACTTAATGAATTATTATGATAAATTAATCAAAATATGTTTTTATTTTTTATTTGAATAACAATATATTTAGAATTACGAAAAAATCTTTATTAATTTAAAAATAAGAGGGTTATTTTTAAGAAACATAGTAATGAACTAAAAAGAAATCTTAACCACTAATTAACAATACATGAGCTTGATTTATTTACAATAGAAATAGAATATGTGTATTTAAATATTTAAATTTCCAGTCGCTTTAGGGAAGTGATATTTGACCCTATTTCACTCTATTTTGAAAAATATTTGCTTATTTTAATTTATCAAAAAAAAAAAATAAAAAAAATAGAAATCTTTTGAAAAGGATACTTCAATGAAGATATATTTAAAAGTAGGTTATTGTATGAATTTTTAATAGTAAAAATAGTTCTTTTCCAGTTTTGAAGTTATTTGTCTTGTTTGTGCTCAGTCAATAGTAGAATAATTTGGAATGATGAGATTCCAAATCAAAATTCAATCAATGAGGCCAACTAAAAATGAATTTCATTTTATTTTTATTTTCCAAATGAAAAACTTTCAATTGTTGAAATTGGATAAGAAAAGCAAAATAAAAAGAATTATCGATATTTTTGTCTTGGCGTTTGAATGTCGGATGTCGCCTGCGGTTTCCACATTTCAAATTCTAATCTTAGCACAAATCGAGAGCTCGATTCCCGTATTTGTTATCCATATACCAAAATACTTTTGTGTAATTTTGTACTCCCGTTAGTTTCTCTCTCTCTCTCTGTCTCTTTTTTGTTCAACTTCTCTATTTGATTCGTCTGTCTTGTTGTCTTTTAATGTATTATATGTCGACGGGTGGGGTCCTCGAGCGCTTTTGGGAGAGAACCTGCTGGACGTGCTTTGTGTGCCCTTTCAGCCCTGTGTGTGAGTAAAGGGCCTTGGCAAAGCACGCATAGGGTAGGAAAGCGTAGGCGCACCCCCACCTTCACCCCTTCAAGCCGCCCATCCTCTCCCTCACCCACTCAGTAACCAACCCCTCTGCTTCACTCACTCACTCACTCACTCACTCACCCACACATACAACGAAGATTGCTTGCTGGGTTGAATTCGGCCACGAGTGAAAAAGATAGATGGGGTGGGCCAAAAGGAACTAGAATAGAGGAAGGGGGAGAAGGAAACGCCGGGGAAAAACGAGAGGGTGAATTTCGCAGACAGGCAAAAAGGGGACGGGGTGGGAGGAGATATGGGGTGGAAAAAAAGGGACCCTCCAAAAGAAAAACAACACAATGAAAAGAAAGTCACTCACTCTCTCTTTCTTTTCTCCATCCAACCACTCTCCCCCCTATCCCACCTTTTTTTCCACCCTCAAGCCCATCTCTCTCTCTTTCTCTCTCTTTCGCTCTCCCTTTTGTTTTATATCAATTGCCTAAACTATGTGGTGTAAGTGTAAGATGTATCTGTGTGAGGGTGGATTAATTATTTGCCACTTGTTTACACCGAAAATACAGCTGAGGCAAAACATCTCAACTTGGATACGAAAAAAATAAATAAATAAGTAAACAATAATAATAATAACAATTATAATAATGATAATAATAATAGGAAATTATATTCAAAGATATATAAGATAAAATATCAAACTACAAGAAACACAGAATTATTTGATTATATTAACTTTTTGATAAAAATTCAATTTTAAATGATAATAATAATTTATATTTTTAGATTTATATAAATAATAAACATTATATAGAAAAGTAATTATATTATAATCAGAGCACCGAATTACTTATTGAAAAACTACTTTAAATCATATCATTCCAATTAGTATAGTGTCAAGTAATTATTCGTATTATAATATAATTTTATAATTCATGAAAAACTTTCCAGTTTCAAATTACATTTAATAATAATTACAAATTTCATTTAGATTAATTACGTAAATTAGAAAATCCACTGTCAGATAAAAATTGGCATAAAATGTGTTTATAATAAAATTAAATAGAAATTATTGTCAATGATTATATGTATATCTTTAATATAAACTATAAATATTAGATTTTTTGTAATTAAATCGTTACAAGTAGATTAAAATATAATTTCAAAAATTAATTTTATATTTTTCTAATTTTTCAAAATAATAGTTTTTTGAAAATTTAGCAAAAATTAGATGTTTTGTTGCTTCTTCTTAGCCCTCTATCATTAAATTATTGAATTTTTTTATTAAGATTGTGATATTACAATTACAATCTTATCTGATAAAAATATTTGTGGGGTTATAATGAGATTTTCTTTTTTTCTTTTTTGGAGACTTTTTGTGTTTATGTTATTTTTTTTCATTTAAAAAATCTCTAAATTTAATATTATATTTAAATAGAGAGTATTGGTATATAGTGTTGAAACTTGGATGTCACAGTTGTTCATTGTTTCAAACATATAATTTTAAACATCAATTTGATGTTTATGAATTCGATGATAGACTATTTACGCAATGACTTCAAAAATATAGAATCATTCCTATAAGATTTACTTTGAACGCATATATATACATAGATTTTTTAATAAAATAACATAAATGTAATCATTATTTATCATTTTTTAAAACAACCAATTAATTAATAAAATGTTCACTTCATGTTAAAAAGATCATTAGTTAATTAGTTTATTATACCTTTCCGTGAGTGATCATTGATTACGATGTTTAATCAACACGTCTCTCTCTGTCTCTCTCTCTCTCTTTGCAAATAAAATTTATTTACCCAAATGAAGTTATGCAACTAAATAAACGAAGCAGTCATGCGGGTGGCGGCATTGCAAGGGGGCATTAATTCCATTTAACATCAATAGAAAAAATAAGAGACCTGACATCCCTGAAATACAACGATGCCCCGAAAAAAATATTTATCTATTTATTACATAGATTATCTATTTGGGAAAAATTGTAGATAAAATAAATTTTCGATATATCCAAAATTACAATATTAATCAAACCATATAGTTATAGGATATATAGGCAATTTTAAAATGAACAGTTATTTAGAATTTTTTTTTTTTCAAAAATAAAAAATAATAATTTTAGTCAAACACAGGTATTTCATTCATCAAATTTTTCACATGATTCGAGAGCATATCTGTTTCAAAGCTTCAGAATAAATTAGACAAACGGCAATAAACAATTTTATATCCATTTCCCCCAGCAATAAAGTTTTTAATTTTTATATTTCTATTGATGAAGATTATTTAATATATATATAGATTTCATTAATATAAAAATAAAAGACATTACCTTAATCTTTAAAAAGAAAAATATAAATTAAGGAGATTTTGAAGTAAAATTATTAAAATTAGGGAAATTTTAAAGTGAAATTATTAAATTTATATTATAAATTTACTTTTTCTTTTTGAAAGAAAATTTTTAAGCTTCAAACATGGATAAATGAAAATGTTTTTCATTTCTAATTATAATGGTATAGAAAAAAATTGAAAGATGTGAGTTTTTCTAACAATAGTTTTTTTTTGTTTTTAATTGCTTTCCTTTCGTATTTTTTTTTCTTTTTTACCCAGTCCTTTTCAATCCCCTTCCATACTCTTTACTCTCCCTTTCGAGCCATTCAAATAAATTCAAAAACCATGGATTTGACTACAACTTCGGTTGAATAAATCGAAATCAATTTTTTTTTTCTTCTCTCGTTTTTTTTTTTTATTTTTTTGTTGGTGAGGGCTATAATAAGACATCCTGCAAAGGGCCCTCGGGAAGGTAGACCCTGGGTGGCAAGTCAATGGGGGGGTAGGGTGAGTTGAGGTGGTCGTTATTAATATAGCCTGTGCGCCAGGGGTATAGGGGATAGCGAATCGATGCCCGGCTAGGACGAACCAGGCTTTTGCCACCCACCCCTGAGGGTGGTCAGGGTGGAAGCTAATAGAAAGGGGTTGGCCGCCTCATTTCCCAAAAAATATATTCTAGAACGCCTTCCAAACCTTATTTTAGGCATTTTCCTCTACCTTTTGTTTATTAAATATCCCAAAGTAGACAACTAACAATGAATATTTGATTAAGGAACTAAGGGCAAAGGGTCTTTAATTACAAACAACAACATTAGACTAAAAATGATCATATCATAAATAAAAATATGATGATTAAATTTAAAAATAAAAACTAAAAATGTCTAAAAAATTTTTCATTATGATAGATATAGAACATTTGAGAAACTACAAAGTAAGACAAATCAAATATAAAGTGATTTTTTTTATTACAGTCCCTAGGCTGGTAAATGCTGTACTATCTTTCAGTGTAGTAAGGCGGAGATTTCATGTTCATGATTATACCAGGCTGGTCCTGACTTGCATTCAGTTGGTTCAGTTGGGCAATGTGTTAAATTTCTCTAACTTATAGTTAGCGAATCATTACATCTCGATTGCATTTATAAAATGAAGGAGGAATTCTTAGGAAATGCAAGATTTGCCAATCAAATAGCAACATCTCTGACAAAGTATTTTTGGATTTCAAAGGGTTTAAACACATTACTCTATGAATGTTGAACTTTTTGTATTGTTCATTATAATAATTTATTTATTTATTCGATTTTAATTAATACTATTAAATATGAGTGTTAAAACATAATTATCAAGTTTGTTTTTTGATATGACTTAAATGGCGATAGTATTTCTTTTAAATATATATAATTTTGAAAATTCCCCCTGTGTCTGACAATGAAATCAATCATTGGTAGCAGTTCAAATTATGAAAAAAATCTATTTATTAATGATTTTCAGAAGATGAAGTGATGGAAGGGGTTGTTTCTTTAGACACACTCATGATTAAATTATTAAATGTTTTGCAAAAGGGAGAATAGGATTATAGAAAAAGATAAGTGACGAGGGTTCTGTTTTGAGGTGGAGGGAGAGAGGGTGAGAACCACTTAATAATTATAATTCAATTATCAAATCATGAAGGTTTAAATGAGTTGGAAATCAAAATCGATTGAATAAAAAAGGGATGAGTGAAAATTAATTATTAAGTGTTATCATTCCAATTGAAATAAAAATGAGATATGTTCTAATTGGGAAAATATAAAGGGAATATAAAAATATGCTTGACTTATTTACCGGGCAAAAAAAAACTGATGAGTGTGGAATAAATATTTATTTATTTGAAATTGTTTTATTATAAAATGTATTATTTTAATGGAATTTTTAAAAGAAAGAAATACAAATGTAAATACATATTTTAATTATATAAAGGTTTTTCATTATTGAGAGTATAATCTTTTTTCATTAAAAATGTTCATTAAAAATGAAAAATGTATGTGAAATAAATTTTAAGAAAAATAAATTTTCATAATTAATATAAATAAAATTTTAATTTATTATCTATTACTTATGTAGTAAAGAATTACTGAAAATTTATTATAAATATTTTATATTATAAACTAAAGGATTAACTCTAGTTACTCTAGTTTTCAATGAATAGGATAATTTAATATAATATATGTGTATATGTATGTATATATCTGTGTTTAATAATAAAATGTTATAAAAATTGTTAGTCGTGTAAAGCTGATATGAAATATCTCATAAAAAAATATAATTAAAAATTATTTTATAGAAAATTATTTATTGTTTGCTTTTTTTATAAGATTTTGATGAGTTTATCGAAATTTATAAATTATTATCCAGTATCTATTTATTTATTTATATATTTATTTATTGATTCTCCTCTATATTTTATGTATTCATCCCCTTTCAGTTTTTAATATTTGAATTACCCTTTTATTTATTTTTTTTATTAGTAGAGCAAAGTGTGTCTCTGGCATAATTACTCCACCTCTATTTCCCCCTATCCCCACCCCCTCCACATCCCTCAGTCATATTATATAAGCTGCGATAAGGAAAGCAACACCTTTCTCTAATTGGAAAATTAGGCAGATGTCAAGAGTGATATTTTTTTTATTAATATAGTCGGACTAATAAAAGTGAAAATCAATTACGCGTTTTTAAATAGATTAATAAAATGGAATTATTGCTTCGCTGACCTCATCTGCCCGTATCTATATGTGCTGCATTGGTCTCAATCCATCCCACCCCCCACTTCTACGCTCTGTATGATGATGCGTCTCTCTATAGGGGTATCTCTCTCTCTCTCTCTCTCTCTCTATCTATCTCTCTATCTCTATCTCTCACTCTCTCTCTTTCTCTCTCTCTCTCTCTCTCTCTATGTCTATACTCTATCCGCAAGTCTAGTCTGAGTGGGGTTGTGGCGTTAGATAGAAGCGCCTGCTGGCAGTACTGAGTGTGGGAAGGGGGTGCTATTAGAGAGGGCCACCCCCGGTATTCGCGAGTTGCCATAGCAACGCGACAACCCGCGCCCAAACAAACCACCCCCCTAAACAGAACCGGGGTGGAATCGAGGGCAACGGTAGTGTGAGAGGACCATCAACTACGACACTCACGCAAGGGGTTGGGGGCGAATATGTCGACTCCGCTTGAAAGGGGACTTGAGGGGGTGGCGGAAGGTGGATAGAAAGAGGGATGGGACCTTAACCTTTTCCTTGCTCCAAATGGATGGGTGGGGGTGGGGATTTGTCTCACAGCCATTTAAAAACCAACGTTCGTTAGGAATGAATGCCACACTCAAAAAAAAATATACACACAGACACACACACACACAAGTCCATTTTTCATTTAGTTTTCAACGAAAAATATGATTACCTAAATATTATATTAACTTAATATTAACTATTCTACTACTTATAGTAATATATATATATATATATATATCTTTGTTTTATTTATAAATCATTCTAAGTTTTGGTCTAAAATTCCATAAATAATCCCCTCTCTTCTCTTTCATTTTCTAATAAACAAACAATAAATAAATATATGTATTTTATAAATATTTAATATATTTATGTTAAAAGCAAAAAAAATGAAAAAGATTGACAATTAAATCAGTTTTCTAATGGATAATAATTATTTTAGTTAGGAATTATATATAAAAATAAAATAACGATACATATTACAGATTAGTAGCAATATATAGTAATAAAATATAATATTATTTATATTTTTCAAATTGCTTTAGTTTTTATTTGAAATATATATAAGTTTTTTTATATAATTTATTATATTAATAGGAAAGAAAAATTAAATTATGCTATTTAAGAGTAAATGAAGCTAAATATTAATATCAAATTAATTTATTATTACCCCGGAATTGAAAAAACATTATAAATTAATCTTTATCAACCAATATATATATATATATAGCATTCTTTGGATTTAGATCATTGGGATTCATCATCCGTAAATAAAGTAGTGACGCCTAAGAAAAAGATTAGAGAATTTTATTATTTAAAAAAAAAGTCAATTCAAGAGAACTTGATCGATGGCCGGAAAGAAAACCTCTCCGCCTTAAGCCTATTTTACAGCGGTCTAGATCCGGATCGATAACCCTCGAATATACCAAGCGGATCTATCCACCCTCTCTTGTACCCCAACCCAACCTCATCTCTATTACTTGTCTCACACTTTTTACAAAAAAAGCAAAAAAAAAAAAAAAAACGAATGGAATGAAAATCTTCTACATCGAATGATGAATTATGAAAGAAGTTATTTTTGTTTTCTCAGCAAACAATCACTACTTTTATGGATATTAGTTGGGAGTATATTCGATTGCTAATATTTCTTTAATCGAAAGGGTCAGAAGTTTAGCTCTCTGCCTATGCCGAGGTAATCAGACCTTACTTGATGTTTCACTAGGATCAACTAGTATAATGGTATTATTAATTGAAACATAAGTATATAATCTGGAAGGACTATTAAGGCCATCTCTCCTGATTCAGAATGCTAGTGGCTAGGCCAACTGGACTTGGACCAAGCAAGGGATTTAATCACTACTAGTGATACATTAGATATAGTCTAGATAATCTGATCAAGTTAAGGGATAGATTAATATCATATTTTAATATATTATATATATATATATATATATATATATATGTTTATTCAAAGCGGATTATATTAATTTTCACACCAATTACTAAAAAGTATTAATTAATCATGTTGATCGGGAACATTAACATACAACATAAACAATTTTTAATATTAAAGAATGCCAGAATGAATGATGATTGATAAAAAGATATTATTTTAATTAATTGTTTTTTTTTTATATAAGAAACAAAATTTTTAATAAACAATATAGATATAGATATAATTTATTATATTATTATATATATATAATTTGTCTTAAAATACCTGTGTAATTCCTTTAAATAAAGGAAGTTGATATATAGTAACATTAAATTCAAATGAAATTCAAATTTGAGCATGACTTATTTTATGGTCGACTCATTTTTTATCGTTACTATTATCATTGATAAATTTTTAATGATATATAATAAATTGTATATGTATATTTAAAATAAAAAGTAATGTGTGTATTGTAGGCACGATATTTTTAATTTCAAATTTAAATATATATATTAAGATTCCATCCGTCTAGAAATTATAATTTTCGGAAATTTTTATGATATATCTGCAATCTGTGCTTAGGTAAATAAAATAAAAACTATTAATATTCATATTATCTATTTAATTGTAGTAAATGAAAGAACTAAGATTTTAAATATATTGATTTATTTGAAATTTTACTATATAATTAAATGATAATTAAAAAGCTTTTTTTTGTTAGAAAACTACTAACTGTATTTTAATGAAAATAGTAAGGTAACCATAATAAATATAGTTTGTTTTAAGGGAATATTAAATAAAAGAAACTCATTATATTATTTAAAAGAACTATCTAACTTTATTAATTAAATAAATTCTAAATGTAAATAATGGTAACATAATTAAAAACATCTTTAATACATTTAACAAATTAACAAAAATGAAAAATAAAATAAAATACTATTGTAAAAGAGAGTACATCTCAAAAATGGAAATAAAAATTAATATTTAATAAACCAACTTGTTAATATAGCGAAACGGTTTATATACCAAAAAGTGATAAATTAATAAACCTAAATTTAATAACATATTTGTTTGTTTTTTTTATTATTAATTAATGATGTTAATAAATGAAATAATTTATAAAATTTCATTGGGACAACGATTTCTCAATGGATTGGAATTGAGATCTGTTGTTTGTATTTGTTTGGATGTTTTATCGATTGAGGAAGTTGTGTAGTGAATGGTAGGGGTTGAAGAAGAAATGATAGCAGGGACAGAGCACGTGTGGCAAATGTCCTACCTCTATCCTTAGGGCGTCCTCGTCCTTGTAACCCAACGAGCGCATGTGTTTCAGGTAGGTGGTCGTGATTGGAAGGCTGTAGTCGATGGTCGCCGGGGCGAGGAGAAGATCTGCGTGCTGAATTTGTGCCATACGGGGTCGGGGGCGAATGGGTGTCATCGTCCTACGCGGCCGTGGAGACCAGGCATCCTCGTCGACATCCTCGCCATATCTAACAAACATTACAATACAAACCGTTCTAACTTGGATAATAAAACAATGGAAAATCAAAAATAGGGGAAGGCATACAACTAGAGACAGTGAAAATAAAAATTTTTAAAAAAATTTAATAAAATAGAAATCAAAAGAATAAGGATACATCTTTATTACTTTAGAAGGAAATTTTAATATAAAAAAATACGATTATATTATAATAATACGTCATATTTCTCATTATTTTGTAAAAAAAATAAAAGTTTAGATATTTTTTTATCTTGTAAGGTTTTAAGTTGTAAAGTTGAACTAAAAATTATAATTTACAAAAACGAATAGGACTAAATGAGAATATAGTGTAAAATATTGACACCGGGTTAAAAATGTATTTCTGACTATGGGATTATGTTCATTACATTTTACACCTTAGAGTCTAGGGTCAACAATTTAGGGCTCGCGAGCCGCATATGGCTCTTTCGATATCAAGATGTGGCTCTCCAGTTCCATGCGCAAATAATAATTACTTATATTATTATATTTTTAATACTCAAAATATTATATTACAATACAAATATATAATGCAAACAAGATAAAAACATTCAACCAAGAACAGTTTATTTATTTTAAATTAAAAATCATATATATATATAATCTTAATTAAATGTTATAATGTTAGTGGCTCTAAAAATTTGGAAATTTGGTAAATTGTTACTGTTGGCTCTTCCCTCACAAAAGTTTACCGACCCCTACATTAGACAAATGAACTTTAAATTTTGTCGATTATAAATCACCAAAGAATATATATATATATAATGAAATATTTTCAAATAATTATTATTTTCATGAATTTATTTTTAATATAAACTGAGATATTAATAATTTAAGTTCATTAAAAAAGGTAATTTCTAGAATAAATAAACAATTAAAAACAACTTTTAAAAAAACAAAAGAATATAAAGATATATTTTGAATCTCAAGGTTATCTATTGTAGAAATGGCTTTGTTATTGAAATTAAATAATTACTTTAGATGATAATTTTCAAGTTAGTAAATGAAATAAAAATAATTATTTTTATAAATATAGTGAGCTCTAATTTTTCATTATTATTTAAAAAAAATGATATTAATGACGATAATAATGTATATATAATATTAATAATCAAGTTAATCAAGTCGTGTGTCTGTAGCAGCACATTTACAAGTCAATATTTATTATTATCAAAATATTTTTATTTGTTATTGATTGACAGGTAAACAAAGTTAAATCGTCTTGAAAATAATAAACAAAATGTTTTTTTGAATTATCCATTCTTTTTTGTTATTTTATTTTCCATGCATAAGAAATCCAAATGGAGTTTTTTTTTTTGTTTTTTTTTTGTAATGGTAAAATCTGTAAAATACCCCTGCGATTGGTGTCTGTTCCATAAGGCAAGGGGTGTTTGAATGTTAAGCGGGGTGGGAAGCAATTAGTGTTACTCACTTAGGCGAGAGTCCGGGCGGTGGCTGCTGCTGGGCGGCGGCCGTCGGCGGCGATGTGGCGTGGGTGGGTGTAGGCGTGGGAGTCGGAGTGGGTGTGGGGGGTAAACTCGGTGGGGGTGTGGGGGTGTCGGGCGGGGGCGGTGACGCCACTAGGGCGGGGGTGGTCACCGGGGGCGAGGTGCTACGAGGCCGACGCTGACATTCAGTGCAGCCGAGCAGGAAGCGGGTGACCGCCTCACGGGGCAGGAACGCGTACGTCTCCGTGATCTGCAACAAACAACGCTCGCTGGTTAATTCGCTCTTTGTGGACGGCTTTTTTTTTCTTTTTTTTTCCCTATTTTATTTTACTTTTTTTCAAAAAAAAAAAAAAAAAAAAAAAAAAAAAAGAGAACCATCCAACCATCCTTTCGAGGTGAAAGGAAGAACGACCCTCGCTCATCCGGACATGAAGTTCTCGGAACGGAATCCAAAATGGCTCAGCTCTCGGAGCGAAAGCAATCTCCTAAAGAACTCCATCTAATCCGATAATGGAATTCAATGAAAATTGTGAATTGGGCCTCAATGGTTGCCAGTGCGTTCTACCAAGTCAATTAGTTTGTTAAATCTTTCGGGATTTCTTTTAAAGAATTTCTAAAAAAATTAAGAATTTAAATATAGATCGGAAACTTTTTATTATTTTATTTACACATTAAAAATAGTTTATTCAATTATATATATTAGATAATTTCTAAAGAATAAACTTATATTAAAAATAAAAAATAAATTAACATATTTTTTTCTTATCATAAGTAATTAGTTTATATGAAAAGTATAGTATTATACGTGTATATACAGGTATTTGAATATAATTAGTATTATTAATTTTCTTTTGATTATTTACTACTGGTAATTTAAATTAGCCTTGCATGAACTATATATTATATTTTTATTTTAATGGTTTGATACGGGTTAAGGGAAGATCGATTCCTACCCCGATCAAGATAGCCCTAATTCTGATGGAAATATAATTAGTGTTCTCTCTATCGCAGTTGAAAAGTATCGCAAAAAAATCAAAGGTTTTCATTTGACAAAGTAAAACAATGCATGAGGCAGGAATATAAATGTCATAGACACGAATAATTTTTGAATAGAGCAAAAAAAAATACAATAAATAAATAATTATTCATTTAATTGAGGTGCAAAGAAAAAGTACATTGGGATATTAATGATAAAGAATAGAAATAAAATTGTAATAAAATACATGGTGAGGCTAAATGAGATTTAATCATTAAATGATAATATTTTGTAAACAAAATAAAAAGGTTAAAGGAACTTGTGTCTTTATTAGTAATTAAACTAAGCTTTACAAAATAAAATTAAATATGTAAAAAAATAAGAAAAATATAAAAAAAAAATTATTATTTATTTTATTATTATGAAATCAAAAACTAATAAATGAATGAATAATCCTAATCTATTTTGTTAATATCAAACAAATTCAGTATATATGATAAGTAAAATTGTATACTTAAAAATATCACTGATTTAATTAATTGAAATTTTAAAATCCAAAAAAAAAAAAAGAAATGCGAAAAATGAATTTTTCAATAATGTTTCTGATTGAATATGTTTTCATTCAAATACCTATCTAGAGTTGTTATTGTACGGAAACGTGTCTTTTCATTGGTTTACTGTTTCGGAGTCTCTTATCAGTTTGGTATTCTACCATTCATTCATTCTCATTCATTTCATTCTTCTTCACGTGAAGGTTTGCTTCTCCTGCCAGGAGAGAAGTAGAACCTTTCCAATTGGAGTGGTGTAATTTGATACCCACTGAAATAGACGGATGACCCTCTATCTACATGCGATCCACTGGCATATCCATTTATGGATAGCCAATCTGGATAAGAGTAGACAATGCATTTTTCTTCCTCCATTCAACACCAAAAAGGAAAGAAGTATGGCTCCAATATTCCAAAAGAATCAAATTTCAATGTATGGACTTATTTAGTATTATGTTTATAATCTAGTTATAATTATGGATTTAATAATATTCTTCATTTTTCTTTATATTACATTTCTTTTAAGAATATACTAAATGACATTTATAATATTGTATTAGTCAACAAAAATGTATAATATATTAAAACTGAAGTGATTTTTGTTTTTTTTTTTGATAACATATTTCATAAACTATTTATTGAAAATAAAAATTTGAATTGGAAATTTAATAAAGAAGATAATTGATGAAATAAATACTTGTACAAAAATAATAGTAAAAAGATATTCAATTAAATAAAATAATTTTGAATAGTTAGAAGAAATTAGTAAGTGCGCATTGTAATAATTAAAACAGAATGAATTCTATTTCAAAATTCAATATGATCATTTTTAGTTATATTTTAATTGTTAATACACGTTAGTTAGTGAGATGTGAATTTCAGTGTTTCGGTACCCATTTTCCAATTTCATGAGAGCTTTGGGAAATGAATTTTCTGGGTCTTAGTTTGTGTAACCATGAGTCATGATGTTTTGGGTTGAATGGATTTGTAGGTATTGTTTCACTTATTGTGTTTTTAGTTTCGAAGTATTTCCTATGCTAGTACTAATACTAACACTATCAAATCAACAATCAACCCAAGACATCAACATGGTCATACATATTAAGACACAAAATCCCAAAATTACCTTCACAACAACTCTTTAAAGGAGTCCGAAATATGTGATTTTTATAGGGGGTTTTCAAAGGTTTTTATAATATTTTAATATAAATTTATTAATAATTTCAATATTATTAACTTAGACTAAAACAAATAATTCTTGCCCTTGACAATCAATACTGATAAAAATTTTGAAAAATATCTAATGATTCAATTAAAATTTTTAATTTTATAATTTTTTCATTTATCTTACATTAAAATAAAATTTTGATCAAATTTATTTGAATTTCTTTTTTAATTTTTCCAATAAAAACTTTTCAATGTTCGACATATTAAACTAAATCTGAACAAAATTTCATTCCAATTCCTTTCTTCATGTATATTTGTATACCAGATATATCTACATATATTTTATAGATATAGAGATATGTAACATAAATATACAGAGACAATATCGTCTATTATTATAATATGAAAAATTTTTAAATATTAATATATATATAACTTGTCGAACAGATAATTCATTTAATATTCTTTTGTTTTTGTTATTCGTTTTGGTTCGAAAAATATTTATTGTTTTTTTTTATTTTAGTTTTATTTTTAATAAATTATTTTATTGAAATATAAAAAAAAGGTATTATATATTGTATGAATGTATGTATAGATTGCATTCCTTCTCTGTTACGCAAATGCACTTTGCAATAAATGAGAGAGTGATAAAACAGAGAGAGAAAGAGAGATGGGGTGGAAGGAGAGGAGGATGGGGTTGATAGAGCGAGAGAGCGAGTGAGAGAGAATGAGTGTAAGCGTTTATACAAAAGAGAAAGCAAATCAAAGGGTGGAGAAGTAGGGAAATGTTAGCGCAAGAGCGTGAATAAAGAGGGAAAGGGTAGGGGAGGAGGGTTTTGGGGTTGGAAAGAGAGGGAGGTTGTTGTACGAGGTGGTGGCGGTGTAGGAGATGAGAAGAGTGGAGAGGGTGAAAGGGAGGTCCCCATTGAATATATAAATAGAAACAGAGAAAAGGAAACAGAGGCAGACGGCCGAAAAGACCCGACGGAGAGAGACAGCAAGCCAGCCATTTGCCATTTTTATTTGCAAACATAACAAAAATAAAAATAAAAACAAAAACAACTTCGCGTTATCTGTATTCAGATTTTTGTTTTTCTCCTGAGAGAGGAGTTGGTATTTCTTAACCTGACCGAAGATCAATTTCCATCAACGTTGAATAAATCGAAATTTTCATGGGGCTATAACCATGAGCGATGATCTAGTAATTTATTTGTAATTAAAATTATAAGCTATGCTAAAAGTCCGAGTAGGCCTTAATGAAAATTAAACAATGGTTTTGTTATAATCACACAAATTTGCCATTTTTTTATGCTTAAATAAAAAAATTTAAAAAAATACACAATTTCTCAAATACTTGAAATTATTTGAACTTTAGAGGACAAAAAAAAGAAATTTGAAACTAAAAAATTTAAAATTCTCTCTGTTCAATTATAAATTCCAAGTTAATTTAATTTAATTTAATTAATAATAAATGATAAAAAATGCTTTAAAACAAATTTATATATATTTATTAATTTCTACTATAATTTCCTACATATTTCCTTATACTTAATTATATATCCAAATAACATATTTCATTTATCTTATTGTTAGCAGGGCTTCGAACCGGAACTGAACCGAAAACCGAAAACCGAAAAAAACCGGTATTTTTGTCGGAACGAAAACCGGAACTGAACCGAAAAAAATAATATCGGTTTATTTCAGTTCAGTACGTGTTCAATCCAGAGTTGCCACAAGAGGTGTTTTGGCAACACCCAAGCCCGAATTTTTTTCACTTAGTTATGCCTCGCACTGCATGGTGTCGCTAAAAACTTTGTTTCAAAAATTAGTGTCCTAGTCATACTCTCCCTTCGGTTGTGTTGGCAGCATCTCGTAGTCGCAATATAGAATTTAATGTTTTCATCGTTTGTTTAATAGTGATATTTTGATTTAATGATAGTATTAATTTTTTAAATTATTTATTCCATTTGTTACAGGGTTATGTATTGATATAAAGAAAATGATTCATAAATATAAATAAAATTATTAAATAAATTTAAACAAATATTGAATACCTTTGACCAAGTACGAAGATTAGACAGTAAAAAACTTATTTTAGAATTTTGGGAGGAAAATAAAAATACATATCCTCATTTATACAAAATTGCAATGGTGGTTTTAGGAGCTACTGCAACACAAGTTAGAGTTGAAAGAGCTTTCTCTGGTTTAAAGTTTATTTTACGAGACAATAGAAATAGTTTAAATAAAAATATATTAGAAGATATTTTAATAATTAGAGGTATTATTTTCATCTTTTATAATTATAGTTATAATTATAAGTAAATATATCCAAGAATCCTGTATACTTTAACATTAAATATACGAATTTGTTTCGTTTGTTGAGTGTTTGAAAGTAGAAGGATGTAAAAAAATATTCATACTTATTTGTTTCGTTTAATAAATTATATTAACATCTTATATTATATACTTCTAATTATTATACCTTTAATTAATTATTATTATTTATTTTATATTGTATCAATTCATGTAGTATGATTTAGGGTGGTAGCAAGAAATATTTTTATATATTTATGGCAGACTCGGCATACCCCGACCTAAATTTCTAATACAAATAAAAGGTCTTTAAAATTAATTAATCGGAGCTGAACCGAAAACCGAAAACCGAAAAAACCGTTATTTTTGCCGGAACGAAAACCGGAACCGAACTGATATTTTTTTTTTTATTGAACCGGAACGAAAACCGAAACGAAAAAAATAACGGTTCGAAGCCCTGATTGTTAGTATCTATTTTTAAAAAATATAAGTATTTTTATGTCAAGAGAGAGAATTAAGATTTAAAATTAAATTTTTAAATATTCTTCAACTTGATGACCAATTAATTCTCATTTCCCATTTTCACAGTTAATATGATTAAAAAGAGAACTTAAATGTATGATTTGGACAGTTTAGTTCACGAATTTTAATTAATATATGTATGTATAGAGTATTTCAATTTCTGGCAGTTTAATTACATACTTGCATTCATTATTACATTACAACTATTATTAAAACAACGGGACTAAAAATTATTCCCTGCGTATTATCTAAAAATCAAGAAATAATTGAAATTTAACAGATTATTGAATTAACGATAAGATAAAGATTTCCATAAATACAACTGTTTATTATAATTTATCTAAGATTTTAAGAAAGTTCCGTTGAATAATTTTCATAAATAAATGTTAAATAATTATAATTATAAAATTATATATAACTAATTTTGTATATTGTTAAATTATAAATTTTGAATAAGTTTATAATAAAACATAATATATTGGATAAAATAAGATTAATAATAATAGTAATGTGATATGGAAGATTATATAGAAATAATATTCGAAATTAATAGAATTACTCTAAAAATTAGTTTTTAATTTATTGTTAATTATTTATCTATCTAGTTATATAACTAATAATAAGTATATCTAATTAATATTCATTTAATCTACTTTTTTATAAATCGTGGTTAATGAATGAATTATTGAACTATAGATGAAATGTTTAATATTTGTTTTTTCTTTATAATTTATTAATATATCCATATAGGAATATGTACCTATGTAAAAAACTTTGTTCAAAAATGTTATTCAATAATAGTTTTAGTTTTAAAATTTTTTAATCCTATATATAAATACAAATTAATATGAGAAGTGTATTGATTTTTCAAACTTGGATTAATAAAATTTTAATTAAATATATTTTAAAAACCAAATAAAATCGATTGAATAAAAAAAAATATTAAAAATATAGGAAAAAAAGATTTTTTTTTTGTTTATTAGGCACATATGGAGAGGATAGTTAATGCAATCGAGAGAATTTAGTTGATTAGTAAATATAGGCTCGAGAAATAGCTATAGAATATGGTTAGAGAGAAAGAGCGAGCGCGAGAGAGAGAGAGAGAGAGAGAGATAGAGATAGTAGTATGACGGGTAGTAGAATGAGAGAGATGGTCTGTATGGGAACGGGAGGGAAACCACCCCCGACTGTGTTCATCATCCTGGCCAGAGCATGATTAGCATGAGCGAGATAGCACTACGCACACAAAGGCCATTATGCTCTCGATGTATTTGTGTATGCGTTTGTGTGTGTGTGTTAACGTGTATGCGGTGGGTGTATATTGACGAGGGGATGAATACTCACCCAATGCCCTCCACCCATCTAACCCATGTTGGGTGGTGCATTTGATGCACCCGTTGCGATGCATCCCACCCCATCCGTCGTCTCACTCGCTCTCGCACTCGCTAGTGCAGAATTCAATCATGCAGCAAGTCTGCTAGGGTCAAAACGAAATCTACTCCCCCTCCCCCGCTACAACCCCTAACACTCAACTATACCCCTTATCAGCTCATATATATTATCAGACACCCTGATATGAATATTAATAATATAAGTGTAAATTAACAAATAAAAAAAAAACAAATATAACAAAAATAATTTCATAATAAAAGAATTACTCTATTTTACAATATAAATTCCTTTCTAGGAATTGAAATGAAGTGATAAAAAAATTTTTTACTTAATAAAATTGTTATTTGAATTAAAAATTTTTCAATGTTCTTATTAAAGTGAAAAAAATTGAACTTCATTTTGAAATACTTAAAACAAAATTTGATAAAGCATTGATTCTATGTGTATTATTACAAATTTTAAAGAAATTCAATTCATTTTTTTTTATTTAAGTATTGTATTCTTCAGTTCATGGATGAGGTAGATTTTTAATCATATTTTAATTTATTTTCTCTAATTCTATTCCTATTATTTTGCAACTACATAAATAGTATTTGGTTAGTGTTTTAAACAACCTTAATTTTGATAATTTATTAACAAAATTTATAACGAAGATTAATAAACTTTAGTTTTTATTTAAAATCACGCAACAATATAAAAATTCATTTTCTCTAATTATACATGTATATAGAAAAAATCAAAAAAATTCTAAGAGATAATCAATAGAATCTGTTACAACAGTGATTCTCAACCTGGGCGATATCGCCCCCTGGGGGGCGATCGACATCTCAAAGGGGGCGATTATTTGACTATATGATTTTGGGGGGCGATAAGTTATTTTTGGGGGGCGAAATCATTTTCAACTCTAAAAAAAGGTAAGATGATTTTGCGAAGAGGCTTTTTAAACATTTCCTCTTTTTTTCAATTTTTTTTCAATATGGTTCTAAAAAAGGTCAGATGATTTTGCAATCAGGTTCTGAAACTCGATTTTTCAATATGGCTCTAAGTATCACCTAGTTAGGGATTATCATGCAATTTTTATCTATAAAAATTTATAGGGGGGCGAATTAAGGAATGGGTCTTTCAAAGGGGGCGTTTGGTCTAAAAAGGTTGAGAAACACTGTGTTACAAGATACCCTGTAAATATGGGTTTATGAAATATACATATATATATATATGTATATAATAAGATATTAAGATATTTTTAATATTATTTTTTATAATTTATCTGCTTTTGAGATCAATGCCCATCTTAGCCAGCATCGGCATTTATTTTAAATTAATTAATTATTTAATCTTAGATCTATGGCAAGGTTCATTGGCTCGATCATTTCAAGATCAGTCCTATAAATAATAAGCTAGTCTCTTAGTATCAATAGTTAATTTAAAATATAAATAAATAAATTTGTATTTTCTTTATTATAAGTCATGATAAAAATCAATTAATAATAAATAAATTAAAATTAATACTATTGATCACTTAATAAAAGAAAAATAATTATAAGATTTTTTATATGATTTATGTATGAAACTTAAACCCAATCATATATTTTATGTCTATTGATAATTTAATAAAAAAAAAGCAAACAAGAATATATATTATGTATGATGTTCCATTGTATAATTAAACATCGCCAATTAGATATTTATTTTATCCAAACAAATTACATAATTGGTTGATATATTTTTTTACCTAATAATTGAATTATTTATATTATTCTTTAATAAATAAATAATTATAAATAAACATATATTTATATTTTATTTCAATAAAATAAAATATTAATTATCGTTTTAGGTGAAATAATAATAAAAAATCTATCGCATATATGAATAACATATTTTTTTATTAATAATTTTAAATATTAAATATGAGTAAGTTTGATTGGCAATTTGATAAATTTAATAATAATTTTGTATTTAATGTAATCTTTCACAATGACGTTAAATTGGTTATAATTAAAGTTTTTATAAACAATATAAAATGTAAACAGGAATATATTATCATATAACAATTCTTTCATTGTTTTACAAAGTTATGAATTTTTCATTTCATAAAAATAAAAGTTTTGTTTGATTAAAATATATATTATTATTATGAATTATTAAACATGAGTACCATTAGAACGTATTGACATCTTAGTCTACTAAAACGTTGATGTAACTTCTTATTGAGAAAGATTAATAAATAAATAAATAGGTTTAATTACATGAACATTTTAAAAGTTCTATTTCTATGTTGCTTGTTGTACTAATATGTTTTCGATCAGCGTTAGAATATTATTCTATATATGAAAAATATGAATGATAATTATGTCATAGAAACTAAGATATATATTATATTATGTAGTAAAAGCATAATATATAATAGTATAATAATATATATAATTAATAATTAAAAAAGAAAAAATAGAATATTAGTGGAAAACTTACTGTACGATATGTCCTTTTTTGTCCAGCATGTTTTCCAGCTCTTCCACCTAATTCCACATGTACCGCATAAATGATATCGAAGAAATTTTCTACAACTGCTACTTTCTTGTATGATCCATCCTATAAAAAACAAAAAATATGAGTTAGATTATTATAATGTCCTCATCTAATTTTTCATTAAGAGCGATACTAGCGAAAAATTGTCAAATGGCAAATTAGAAAAACTATTAAATATTCAGACATATATATATAAAAGAATAGTAAAATGTGTGTTTTGAGTATCATGACAAGCACTACAAAGTATGAAATAAATAAATAAATAAATTATTTTTTAAAGTAGAAATAGTATGTATAAACTTATGTATTTATAGCTTTCTACTATTTCGACTATATCTTCTACCAAAATATATTTTTTTCCACACTTTTGTAATATAGATAATATGAAGAAATAGTTTTACAGGTTTTTTAATTTTTTATTTAAGAAAATGTAACTTTAAATTAGATATATATTTTGTATATTTTGAATGGAATAATATAAAATATTTTATTTGAAAAACTAAATAGACAAAAAAGTTAATAATAAATATAAATATTATATTACAACAAAAATAGATAATGATAACTATAAATTTAATTTTCTATTGTGAGAATATTAAACAAAGATTTTAAAGAAAAATATTAAATTGTTAAAAATTTGTAGGTATAAAATATAAAATTTTAATGTTAATGATTCCTTCAACTTTCAAAAGTTTTTATATAATACTAATATATTAATGTCAAAGTAATGTAAAAAGGAAGAAAAAAAAAATGAGATTTTGACAACTACGACTTGATAATTCCCAAATAGCCAGGATTTAAGATTTGATTGAACATTCTTCTAAGAAATGACCTCTTATCTAAACAATTGGCTTTTCATTCATCTCGTTTCTAATTAATATATTACAAAACGAAAATACCTGAAACGTTTGCATGGTTAAGGTCCATATAAGATACCTATGTGGGCATTGTTACCTGATAACGGCTGCGTATGCATTGGCAATGATTTGTGTTGTTTGATCGGCGCTCCCCGGGGATTGTACAAGTTCCCCTATTTTAAATCAATGTTGATATAACAGAGACATATGAATATTTTGTTAAGTGTTTATTGTTCTTGTGAGCTTTTGTTATTAAGTTTATAGTACAAGTAGTATCTAGAAGATCTTTTTCCAATTTATATATATATATATATATATATAGTATATAAAGAAGTAAAATTATTTAAATTTTAATTTTAAATATATAAATAAAGAAGTAAAAAAGATAACTGTATTATCTTCAAAGATTCAGAGATAATCATTTTCGCAGTGATTAGAATTTAATATTCTCGTATATAAAAAGTATTAGTAAAATGACCCTGCCTGTAAGTTTTCTAATATATATACGAGGTACAATAAGTACGTGACTTTTTGAATTTCCTGTCTCTTAAATGAAATGCCACACACTGCTCATGTCAACAGGCAACTATCAGCTGACTCCTGTCGTAATTTAATCCAGCTGGCTCTTTTAGTTTTTTTTTTGACATCCATTAATAGTAGACTACTAGGTGAAATGATTAGAAAATGGAAAAAAGTGAATTTCCATGAAAATCCATGAATTGGGATACGAATTGTTCACTCATCCGCCCTATTCTCCGGATTTAACCCCGAGTGACTATTTCTTGTTTCCAAACCTGAAGAAATGGCTCGGCGGAAAGAGATTTGACTACAACGATAAAATCATCTCACAAACAAATCTATTTTGATGTCCTCGAAAAATCTTATTTTTTGCAAGGGATAAAAAAAATTGGAGAATCGTTGGTCGAAATGTAATAAGCTCAAAGGAGAGGTTGAAAAATAAAATAATTTTTTTATCCAAAAAACTTGTGTTTCATTCAAAAAGTCAAGGATTTATTGACCTGCTCTCGTATATATATATATTGTTAATATTGTATATTATTATATATTGTTGTTGTTAATGTAAATTAATTAATTTATATATATATATTATAGTAATATAAAACAAACATATCAATGAATCTATATAAATTGAAAGAATTATTATTAAATGGATTTTTATTCATAATTCGGAAAATTGATTATTATTTTTGAAAATATTTTATAGAATATACAGATAGAAAGATATATAATGAGTCAGAGAGAGAGGGATGATGAGGAGGGCAAAGAAGGTCAGTGCTACTGCTACCTTCTTCATCTCTCACAAGGATATTGTCAATTTCAGCCCCGAGTCGTTTGCCGTGCGCTTATTGCTATTAGTTAGGAACCCATTAAAAGGATTTAAGAGCAGTTTTCGTTGCGATCCAAATCTATTTCCGGTTAAATGAGCTTTTAACAAGAAAATCAAAAGAAATAAAGAACTCAACACACACTTTATAGGTAACCATATAATATATCTTTGCAAAAGATTTTACTATCGTACACTTCAATAGGAAATAGAATAAGAGCTCCTCTCGAGCCATTTTATTACCAATGCTTAAAGTATTTTTATTTTTGTTATTTATTTTTTATTTTTTATTTTAAATAGATAAATTAAATGCATATGATAATTATAATAATGAAAATGCAAGTAAAATTTGATGAAGAAACAATTTGGAAACAAAAAAATATGTATACCTATAATATAATAATTACTATATAAGGGAAAATTTTAATTATTCATTGATTATGTTCAAGAAATATTTCATCTGCTTCCTTCGAGATTATAATAATAATAATAATAATCCATCCTTGCTTTTATTATGGTATAAAGTTACCACTACGTTAAGTTTACGATTCCACCCCCTTAGTTTCTTCCTCTCTCTCTCTCTCTCATTCTTCGTTCGTTTTTTTCTCTCTTTCACTCATTTTTTTGTGTAAGATCGTTTTGAGAGCTGGCCATATAAGCAAGAGAAAATAATAATTATTATAGCCTTATGATGGTTAAGATTCCAGGGGTGGAAATGAAGAAAACGAAAGGAGCGATAATTCAAGAGGGGTCCTTACTGTGTAAACTGGTCATGACGATAATAATAATAATAATAATAATAATAATAATAATGTTGATGATACTGGGTATAGAGATATTAAATTTAGTCTGGATCGATGAATCATTGCGGTTCGTTTATGCTCTACGATTGATCTTGATACATAATTTGAAATGAAATTTGATTATTCGAGAAAGAGTGGGGTTGGCGTAAAAGAGATGATAGAATGGAGACAAAAAGGAGAGACAATCATACGGGGACGATCAAATGGTAATTGAAATGGAAGTAAAAAAAATGTTATATATATATATATATATACAAATTCCAGGGAAATATTAAATTCATATCTGTAATAGATCATATTAGTCGCAATCTATTGAATTGTGATAGATATTTTTATGAAATAATAGTAATTTGATCGTTTCTCATTATTCATCACACAAACATATTCAAATAATGAATTATATATTATTTTGAATCTGTTTGATTTAATTCATAAAGTTGCTGAAAATGAAGATTAACCGAAACGATAATTTCATTAAACAATATTTATTTGCCATGCGTTATGAACAGGCTCACTTTTTATTAAATATCGTATATCCCTTAAAAAGTTAAAATATAAATTTTCTCATATATGTTCTTTTAACTTGTAATGCTCATTTAAAGATAGCAAAAATTTTTAATACTTTGTTCGGAAATTTAAACAAATGTAGAGTCGAAAGTAAAAAACAAATAGTTTTTTAGTATAATTATTAAAAATATTTTAAATAAAAAGTTAAACAATTAAAATATGCAATATATACTTATATATAGTGTAAATTGTAAACGCTGCATGTGTGTTCTAGTCAGCATAGACCGAGGTGAATATTTTGACAATATTAAAACTTATATACCCGTATCTAATATTTTCAAATTTTTTAAATTTTCCAAGAGTTTAGTAATATAGTAGATTTTTAGTAATAAAGTAATTTAGTTATATTAATCACAATCTAGAAATATCATTTAGAATTTTTAGATAACAAATATACCATTGAGAGAAGAAATTTGGATATATGCTATAAATGGCAAAGTTATATAAAGGAAAATATTTTATAATTAAATAAATTTCACAGCGATTTAATATAAATCTATTTTTATTATAATTAATATACGAGATTTAAGTCTTGAAATTTACTAATGTAAAATTGGATAAAATTTAAGGATTATAATTTTTTAATAATTTATGATTTGATAACTTTTATAACTGACTATATTCTTATTTCATATATTATTATATTATTATATTTTATTGAATTATTATTGAAATTTTCAAAATCATTCAATATCTTATATTCTAATTGTAAATAATGATTGGTTTTATATATTATAAATAAAAGTTATTAATAATTAAATTTTTCATCTAATCACTTTAGAAACTAATTTGAAAAGTGAATTTCGCCATTGACATGATGGAAAAGAAGATATTTTTTTTAATGCTAAAATAAACTTTTTAATAATAATAATATTATTAATTACAATTATGCAAATTATATATAAATCAACATTTGTGAATTTTTTTTCTTTGTTTTTAAAATAATAACAAAAGTAATTTATTATTCATAAAAATAAATTTAAAGGAGTAGATAATTTTATTTTAAATAAAAATAATATTCATATCACTTATTGAATATAACTATTTATAAATTACTATTTATATTATTTTTTCTCAAAAAAGTCAATAAAACAGTTAAAAATTTGTTGAATAATGATTGTTTTTCAAATATAAGCCTCTGATCGAAATATATATATAAAATCGATATATATATGAAATTGTCTCCCCTCCAGTCTCATTTTTTCCCGAACTTTTGTTCTTTTCAAATTCATGTCGTTGTTGAAATATTGACAGCACTGGTCAAATCCCTTTTTTTTCTTTTTGAGGTCATAAGTGATGGGAAATGTCGTGACCAGGCGAAGCTATAATCCCTGCTGATAAGCAGCATTTATTCTTCACTATCACGAGGAAGAAGAGAAAAAGAATGGAACAGAGTAAAGGAGGAACCAACGGGGCAGTAGAAATGATGAGAATAAGGGATAGGGGGGTGAGTTGGAGTGGTGGACAGAAGAAAAAATATAGCTAAGATATCATTAAATTTTTTTTCCAGGATCAGAAAAGAATATGACCCGGGGTCATTCCGACAACTCAATTTGTGCTCATGACTCATCCCCTTAAGCCCTCTCCTCTCATTTTTTTCATCCAGCCACTTGCTTCTTTTATTCTCCTACTCTAACATCTCCAACTCGCTTTGATTGTCCATCTATTATCAACATATATCAAAAATAGCAAAAATAATTAGTACTTTTGCATCAAATATAATTATTATAAAAAAATATATTAATAATATTCTTAAAACATTAATTAAAAAGAAACTATTATTTTTTTATGTTGTTGTTTTTGAATTTATGTGAATTTCAAAATACAAGAGATTTTCTTTTTTAAAAAAAATTCAAATTTTTTATCATTATTATTATATATTATTTTTAAATATATGATATTATTTTTTTGATAGAATAAAATACATTTCGTTGTATACTTTTTTGTTTGTCATTCTCTTTTTCGTTTTTTGTTTTTTTTTTTTTATTTTTTGTTTTAAAAATTAAATTTGTTTTTCTCTTTGTTTGGTTTTTTGTTAGTTGCAAAGAGACGACGGGAAGGGATGCAACGAACCACTCTTCATTTTATTTTAGTCTCTTTTTTTCGAAATTTTATATTAAAAGCAACGTACAGATAGAGTACTACTGTGTAGGTGTGCAGAGTAGAAAGTAGGCCATCCTTTTATTGTATATATCGTAACGCAACGGATGAGTTGGTATATAGTGAGTGTCAAGGTTTTCGAGCCGAGTTGAGAGCCTGAAGGGGGTGCAAAGGGCTGACAGAGAGCTTGGAATGGGCGAGGGTGGTTGGGAGGCCCTCGTGTCGGCTTAGCCCACTACAAGAGCACATAGCACATATATACAGAGCGGCCGTGTTGGTGGCACAGCTCTCTGGCGGATTTGGCCGGGGGGTTGTTGGGGTTGGGGTGGCGGGGGCGGTTGGATGGAAGCCTCTCGCTCCCTTTGCAAGACCCACTCTACTCATCCACCTCCCACAACCCTCAACCGCCATCCGTGTTCGTGGCATACTGCAGAAATGCAATCGATACGTGTTCTACCACGTTCTGTTACCCAGTGGATTTTTTTAGCCCATACGAACCCAATCTTTAATCGGACTGGAAATTTTCAAAATCATTCAATATCTTTCATTTGAAAAAAAAATGAATTAAAATAAATATTCCATTGATGAAAAAACTCATATTTTTTTAGATATCTCTTACAATCAAACAAATTTTTCTGATTATAAATAGAAATAAAGTTATAACACCATTTTTATTTGTTTTGATAATTAGATATTTTATAAATTTTGTAATATTCTTATTTATTTGACATTCGATATTTATTTTTCTAATACATTCTAATAATTATTAAGGCATATTCTAATGCCTTGAAAAGAAATATTTGTGTTATTATTTCACGATAATTTAATAATTAATCGTAATATGTTTTTTATTCTTTAAAGAGTCGGAAGTTTGTATTCTTACAATTATATATATCTATCGTATACATAGTATAATTCATTTTTCTACTTCAACAATTTTTAATAATTTTATGTTAATCTTTTTATTAAGGGTGTATCGGCTTCCAAGAACAATAATGACACATTTAGATTGCATTGTATTTTCTATAGTAAATCCAAATAATACAACAATAAATAAATAAATATAAAACGTATTTATGTTATAATTAATAATAACTCGAAGAGAGTTTGTTATTTATGGTATTCCAATATCAATGATCCATAGTTTATATATAAATTTAATTAAGTTATTCAATAATAGTAGTAAATATAATAATAAAAACAATGATAATAAATCAAATAAAATAAATAAAAATAAATTTAATTTTAGAATTCTATTATAATAATTATTTAATAAATTAAATTAGGTAAATTTAATGATATGATGTAATAATTATTATTCATCATCAATAAATTGTTGAAAGTTTTTATATTATATTTCAATTGAATGAAATATTTTGTCAAACTTATATATATATAAGTGTATATTATTCTTTATTATTTTTCAAAAAATAATAAAAACTTTATTTATATATATATATTAATTGAAAAAAATAAATAGATTTCGGACTTTATTTCATTTTTTTCTGATTTGAATCGATAGAAATTTCATTCATCCTTCTTTCTTCTCTTTCCATCCACTTAACTATAACCATTTGGTAGTAGAGATTTTTTTTCAATTGAGTTTTAGGATATAATTTATTTATCTTTTGTAGAGGGGGTTGTTTCTTGCTATACTCACCCTTGAGGGTGAAGAGCTGGGTGAGGTGAATGAGGGGATAAATGAATATAATTTTCAAATGTCAAAGAAATAAATAACTCTCTTTTAACCTAATTCTACTCGTTCGACGTAACGAACCAATTTTTTTAGCAACTCTGTTCACTTCTCCCATTTCACTTCCTCCTCCTCCCCCCACTCCCTCCGAACCCCCACACCTCAATAACATCACCAACAAGGAAAGCAGCAGCAACACTACCCTCATATTTTCTCTTCTTCATCTTGCTTGGTACTCTTTTTTGGATTCTGGTTCCATTTCAGTTCCGTTAATTAAAATTAATATTAATGGAATGAAATAAAATATTAGAGAAAACATGGAAGGAAAATTTTTATTAAAAGATGAAAATATCAGAGGAGGAGGTAATTTATTTTTTAAGTTGATAAGTACTACAAACATTTTTTTTTTGAATTTGCCTGGGAGGTTTAATAAAAATCTTATAAATAGGTTACAAAACGTTAAATCAAAAATGAAATATATTTTAAAAGAATTTATGATACAAATTTTATTTAAATACAATATATATATATATATTGTAGGGGCAGAAATCGCATATTAAATTAGTAATTTTTTCTATTTATTTTTAAAATGATTATAATTATATTCATATATATATATATAAGGATAATAGCTTATATTTTGAAAACGTTTTAATTTTTAAAACATTTTGATTTGTATATCTATATTATTATTATTTGCGGATAGACCCTTATATAGACGTATAGCTTTAAAGATAAATTATTAATTATTGAATTTCCCTGAGCCCGAATTTGAGTCTTCAGTGTCGTAGACAGTCGTGCTAACCACTAAACCACTCAAGAGTCTTGTATATCTATAATGTATAATAAAATCATTTTTAATAGATACTTACAACTATATAACTTAAATGAAAATTTCTTTTGAGGGAATATCAAACTCAAATTAATATATCATTGAATCCTCCATATAAGACTTAACTTTTTTTTAGCAAAGTTTCAATAAATATTTACTTCAAAAAATAGTTACTAATTGATAATTTCATTTTAATTTCATCATGTAAATTTATTGCAAAATGTTTATTTTTTATTATTATTGGCTTTTGTAATACATTTCTATTTCAGCCATCTTTTCAGAATTATTGAGAATTATTTTCATTTATTCTTAAATCTAAATGAACTTGTGAGGATCGATCTCTCGAACTCAAGTTCGGCAGGCCAGGATTATAAAGGTTTTAGTTTTAATTTATAGTAAAAATACTATGACTAAATGTAAAAAAATGTATCATAAAATGGCTTAAAAAAATTATTAAACAAATAAATATTAAAACCAATTAATTTTTTACATTTTTATGATATAGTATATATATGATAGTATATAGTAAATATATATTTAT
This sequence comes from Labia minor, assembly GCA_963082975.1. NCBI lineage: Eukaryota > Metazoa > Arthropoda > Insecta > Dermaptera > Spongiphoridae > Labia > Labia minor. Next base: position 36,423,808 of record OY720344.1, on the reverse strand, counting down.
ATTTAGAAATATTTTAGATGTGTGATAGGTAAAATAATTGTATAGAGAGATAAAGCAATGAGATAGTCAAAATCAATTTTGATTAATTTAACTTTAAAAATATAGTATTTTTAATATAAATATGTAATATATCTATTACTATCTAAACTGTAATAAGATGATTATAATTTCTCATTGTATACTTGCTTGATATTAGATAAAAGAGTATTTTGACAATGATTCAGATGTGATGATGATGTGATGATTGATTGTGTGAGAAGGATTGCGATGTGATGTGTGGTTTATTATGGGACTGTAAATGCTCTAAGCATAATGGAGCGTATTTTTGTGAACTTTGTATTTTTTGATTGATTTGTAATGCCGAATGTGGCTGAATACATTTGAGAATAAATTAAAATTAAAATATTAGATAAAAGAAATAATATAGTATAATACTTAAATGTTTTTCATCTATTTTCTTTCCCAATACAAGGATATATATTATATTTGGATCATTTTCCTCTATTTAAATAAACAAAAAATGCCATTTTTGAAAGATCACCTAATGTCTTTCTCTTTGAAACAATTGGGTTGTATTTTTTTTTATTATTTTTTATTGTTTAAAAAAGTTTCGGTCTCGTCTCATTATGAAATAAAAATTGATTACAGATTACCGCCCAATCCGATTTAAGGGAAGCCCCAGCCCCCTCCCTTAACACTTGTCGATTAATTCGTCTAAGCTTTTATTAATATCTAATCGTAAAGGGGTTGTTTGGCTGCCGCAGTATGGTTTACTGCAGTATGGCAAGCAAATGCGTGGTCGGGGGTGGCCACGTAGTATCTACGGTGCTTTCGGGGTGGCAGAGAGGCAATGGGTTCAGAGGGTGAGAAAAGGGCTCAGTCGGGTGGGTGTGTTGGGGGTGTTTGCCTTAGGGCTGGGGTGGCAGCCAAGCAGCTCAAAGCTACCATCGGGCTTAAGGGTTCCAGCAACGACGCCAACGGTTCAAATGGGGGGTGGTGCCCGGGAGGGTAATGTAGGATACTAGGCAAGTGTACGAAGCAGAGACAGGTGTAGAACGGCCTTATAGTGCAAACACAAGGCAAACTAAAAAGTTGAAAACCCTTTCAAAGGATACGAGAAATTTTAATGAGATTTTTCTATGCAGTCAAAGGGAAGTCGTTTTGGCTGCCTCGTCAATCCCTTCTCCGCCCTTTTTTCCATTTTTCCCTCTATTTTGTATTTGCTGGTAAATTATTTATATTAATATATTATTGACAATATAAACCGGCATTTTTTACTTTCCATTACCTTCAAAGAAATATAACAATAAACAAAGGTACTTGTGTATTTGAGGGATTCATTAACAAATAGAACTTTCTCTTCTCGTAAATATTTTCTGTGGAACCATTTTTTTAATTTCATAAAAAAATCGAAAATTTTTTTAAAATATAAAAATAATTGAAATTAATAAATGTAAATAATAATTCTTTAATAGAATAATTTAAATCCTCTTTAAATAAAACTAATCAGTCCAAACGTGGCATACCTTTAGAAAATTAATATTTCTTATTAAAATGAAGGTAGTGAATATTTCAAGAGTACTAAGAAAAACATGTTCAAAGCATTCCAAAAAGTATAGATTTATTGATAGTTAGGCTTAGGCAATACAATATTTGTATCTAGTAAGAACTAACTATTCATAAAAAAATATCTGATATATTATTATAGAATAGATGGGTTTATCTCAATCTTGGAAAATTTAACATATCCATCATTTTAAATATATATACATATTATAAATTCCCTTGAATCAATTTATCATGTCATTATCATTAATTATCATTAATTAATGTATCAAATTAGAAGATTTATAATATATTTAAAGGGACAGTCCCGTGGCTTGTCCCGTATTTTAAATTTATTTTTATAATATTATACTAATTTATTGTTACATTATTTACTATATTTTTCAGTTATTTTCATTATAATAAACAGAAATAATGAAAAATATACGTTTTCTTAGCTCAAACTATTACCGAAAATTAAAAAATGTCCCGTTTTTACGAAAAAAATAAATGGCCACGTTAAGTATATTGGAATACAAAAAACAGAAATTGGACATTTTTCTTTCAGGAGACCACTTAATAAAAAAATAAATTATTAATATTCTACGAGAACTTAAATTTAAAAAAAAAATCAACGGAAGATCGAAATATACTTATTCAAAAAGAGTTTAGACCAGTGTTTCCCAACTTTTTTTTTGTGCCATGCCCACCTAAGCCCTTCTAAAATTCTTATGCCCCCCAATGTAACATATACATAATTTTTAATATTAAAAAGGGTTAAACTCATGTCGAGACCATTTTCGAATTGCCGCCGTTTACAATCAAATTTCCCCCCATGAGGGCCCCATGTTGGGAAACACTGTTTTAGACATTATAAACAATGTTTAAAATTAGATAAATATAAAAAGTCTAAGAGTATATTCCGAAATAAAATTTCTCGAAACTTGTACGATTTTGTTAGGACATATATAAAGTGTAAAAATTTACAATCAATTTCATAAACAATTTAAAGAACAGTAAATTATAGGATATTAATTTTAATTACAGCCAACTTTTTTAAAATAATTTTATTTTTTAATTTTGTTTATTATTATTATTATTATATTATTATTTATATATTTTAATAAATTTGCTTAAGAATTAGGATGATATTTTTCAAATTTCCTTTCATCATTTAAATTACTCAAAATAATCTTTTTTATAAAATTCATAAAGATCATGCAAACATCCATAAGATTTTATATTGTTTTGATTACTTTAGTTTTTTTTTTAATTAATTTTACAAAAATATGAAATTTTTTTCAGAAATAATTAAAAAATATTATTATTTATTTATATAATTTTATTATCTTTTTTCTTGATTAATTAGATGAGATGTAAAGTTGTGGGGATGGGGAACTTCTTAATATTCTGTCCATCAATTGGATCCATTGGATGCATTGGATGTATAAATGACATTCTCCTTTTCCACTCCACCCATACCGCTGCCGCCTTCTTTAGCCACCCCCGCGCATCAACGTCAGCCACCCATCCACTCAGTACCTACATTTTTTAAACGGATGGAGGAACATTTTCGTGCCACCCTATAAATGTGCCAGAGAAAGAGAGAAGCAGTGGCTGTATTTGTGTGAGCCAGACACGCGGCGCCGCCCGAAAACTATCAACCCCTCCCCCACTAACTCTCTTCTCGAACGCCCGACTTCCCCTCTTCCGTTCGTCCGTTCGTCCCCTTGATGCTTCCTATCTCTCGTCCATAAGGGTGGAAAGGGGAGGGGGAGAGAGAGACTCTTTCCTTCGTTTCTCGCCACCTCCCAACCCCCTCTGAAACGAGTCGACCCATTTTACCTCGAGTTCTTGTATTTTTTTTTATCTCTTGTTCTCTCTCTTTCTCTTTTTACTCTCTCACTCTCTTGCTATCTCATCCCCTTAAAATCGAAGCCCTACTATGTGGGGGAGTTGGGGGCCCGCATATATACGCTCGCCACCAATGCCAGAGCGCCAATTTAATCGCACAGCGATTTTCTTTTTTTCCTCTCTTTCTCTCTCTCTCTCTCTCAGCTCTCTTTGGTCCGTATATAGCAGGCAAAAAGAAAATCGAGGTTTATTCAAAAGTGGACAACCCGTTTCGATGTTTCTTCCACCGTTTCTCTTAATTCCTTCTCTCTCTCTCTTTCTCTTTTATATATATATATATTCTCTATATAATATAAAAATATATTTTTATAAATAAAAAAAAATACAAAGATGAAATAAAAGATATATCCTTAAAGAAAAAAATCAAATAGACGTTAAGATTCTTCTTTTGAATACATAACACATCATCATAGATGTTCAATCGATTTTCAATAGAAAAAAAGTAAACATGTTCTTTACTAGATTTTAAAAATCCACTTGCAAGAATACTTCAACTGAAAATTATGGAATCAAAAAAGTTCAACAAAAATCATTTTATATAAAATATTCTTGTTTAAAACAATTAATTTCTATTAACATTAAAATATAAACATTATGATGCCACTATGGTTTTTGCCATTTGATTGCCAAAAATTGATCTTTTTTAGCTTGTGCTTTTCAAATGATTACAAACTATTATGTGGTTGATGTTTAGTGCCTCTTCTATTTCTTACAGCTTGTTCTTACTCCATCTGTTGTAAAATTGCATTGCTCTTTCAGTGCATGACTGACCAGATAGATCGAAGTACATCTATAAAATCAAAATATTTATAAAGAATGGATCAAACCACTACTGCAACGAATTAAAAATTATTTTCAATTAAATATCACCTTTAAAACACATGTTCACTTGAAACAATCAGGTAAGTGATGATTGATATATAGGCCTCTGATCTTGAAAAAATGACTAATTATGACTAATTACTCATATACTATAGTATATATTATTATTATTACATATATTATATATCACCTATATAAAGGGTGTCCCAAAATTAACGCAAGATTTGAATTAAATAGAAAACACAGTTTTTAGTCTTTTGATTGTAATTTACTATATATTACCATATATTCCTGCATATGTAACAAGGTGATTTAAATTTCTACGAAAGGTTATATTTTATAAGTTTTTCTTCTACAATCATAAGATCTTCCATAGAATTCCAGATCTTTGGTTAAAATATAATAAACAGTAAGTTATTCATCGGAAGTAAGAAAATTATCTGATTATAAATCTTCAAATCTGTCTACAATAAATTTCTCACCTAATGTGACGACATCTCTAACTTCGGGCATTTTATCAACAGTTTCTCAAAATTTCTAGTATCACAATATTCATAGTTTAGGTTTTCATATTATTCCATGATGTTATGATATTTTTTAGAGAGTCGTAAATATAAAATAATAAATTAAACAATAATAAATATATATTTTTATGGTAGAGTTGGAAATGTTGGAAGTAAACAGGGAAGGGACTACTGTACTGTCATTTATATAAAGATATATTTAATATAATAGATTAGAAGTTAGTAGCGGGCATCTACCAGTAAAACACAAGTTTCGAAATGAAATTCTTCAACTTATTTTTCAAATCAATATGTTGGCGTTTCGATTACATATCACAATCTTCTTCAGGACTTTGATTTTGTTATTTTTAGCTTAAGAATGATATATATTCGATATAGAAGAGATATATTAGAATTCATAAATTAATTGTTCACCAACTTTACAAAAGCATATGACTCAGTAGAGCGGGAAAAACTTTTTTAAATCTTGATCTTAATGGGAATTCCAAAAAAAGTAGTTCGTATGATTCAAATTTGTCTTGTGGGTAGTAAAGGAAGAGTAAGATGCGGGAATCAATTGTCAGAAACTTTCGAAATTCGAAATGGATTAAAACAAGGAGACGCATTATCACTAATTTTATTTAATTTAGTTCTGGAATATGAAATTAGAAAAATTGGGAAGAGGTCAAACGGAATCGAATTAAACAAAAAAACAAGTATCAGGTTACGCAGACAACTTAAATATAATAGGAGATTCGGCAATTGCAATTATAGATAGTGTAGAAAAATTAATTGAAGCAGGAAAAGAGGTGGGACTATAAATTAATAATGCTAAGACAAAGTATTTAGTAACAGAGAGGTATAGTATTAACACACAAAATCTTAATATACAAGATATAGAATTTGAAAATGTAGAAAAATTTAAATACTTAGGTTCTCTGTGATAACGAAAGATAATGCGACCAAGAACTTTCGAGTTCCGTAGAGTCACAGAGATAGATAGATATTCATAAATTAATAATATATAGAATAAAATATATTAATATAATATAAGCTATAAGCTTATAATAAAGCTAATAATATATAAAGGTAAAGCGAATATATTTAGGTAATTAATAAAAATTAATCATAGTAGCTATAAGTGGCATGTATGAATTGAAAAAATATACAGAAACATTATTTTTAAAGAATTTTAAGAGTATATATAAAGATGGAATAATTTGAATCAAAATAACATGAACCTATAGAAAATTATAATAGAATAGAGAGGGGTATATACACTGGAGTTAACCTGTTTTATACGTAATTTTCTCTTGTTAGTACACCACAACAATTCAACTTAAAGATTTATAATATTGTATAATTACATATTTTGATCATTGTTTATAATTTATTGAAAAGGTTTTTAAAATTTGCATGTAGAAAGTATATAAAAATTACAATTCAAAGACATTTCAATTTAAGAATTTAATAAACTTTTTATTTACTGTACTTGTTTACTGTAGCAAGCCTATTTAGTCTTTCGATATTAAAAATTATTTTTACCAAGCATAAAATTAATTCCAATTTCAAAATACATAATTAATAATAATAATAATTAGTAATTAATTTTAAAAAAATAAAATCAATGATAAAATTTCATAATTTTATAATAACATAATAAAATTATATAAACTAATTTTATTCGTTTTTCTTTTTATTAAGTTTAAAATTATATATTGTTTTTGGAAATTAATCATTATATTAAAGTAGATTCAATAAATTGTGGCTCAGGATAGGGATACTTGGAGAAGTGTGGTTGTTGCGGCCAAGAACTTTCGAGTCCCGTAGAGCCAAAGAAATAGATAGATAGATAGATTCAATATAAAATAGTAATTAATTTGTATTATTAGGAAATCTTTGTTAAAAGTTGAAAAAAAACATGAATTTTTTAAAATAATTTCAAAATTATTAGACAGGTTTTTGAAAACAATTTATTAAAACGTCCAAACCTTTATGGGTATTCAATTTCAATTGAACTGTCGCATTACCGTAATTCTACTATCTACAATAATATAAATTGTCAAACGATATAATCCTATATTGTTTTGGAAAATGGAGTAGAATCATACACACCCACAAACACATAACAATTTTTAATTTAAATTTAAAATAAAATTTTGATTTGTATAGTGTATATTTTAAACAAACCCTAACTAAAAGTAGATGAATTGAATTGATGATTTTCTCGTGAAAATTTCTTTAAGAACTTCAATCAATTAAATATCTAATTAATTTAATTTTTCATTAAAAAATTTAAATGAGAAATTTTCGAGAGCGTATGTATTAGAAAAAATCTATTTGGAACATAAAGAAGGAAGCAACGGAAGATGCTACTACCTGGTGGAAAGTCGATGAACTAATAAGGAAATATTTATTTTTTTTAATATTATCATAATTATCGTAATTATTTGTTCAAGAATAAATCATATATTAATTTCAGTAATTTCAGTAAAAGAGCTTATTTAATGACATATATAAAATTAAGAAATGATAGCCTATTTCTTATATTTTTTCAAAAGTCAACTGATTAGCTCTTCTTGTGGGATAATCACACTTAATTATTCCTGGATAATAGAGTGTAAATAAAAGGAGAATAATTGTTCATAATCATCAAAATAAGTAAACAATTTTTTTTCCTTAAAGTTAATATAATATTAAAGATATAAATTTTTGTATTAAATAAATATATAAGTTTTTAGATCTAAGAGTTGAAAAATAAAATTAAAATGATTGAAAAAAAAATAAAAAAATTTTTCCTGATTATTTTTCTTTACAGTAAAATACTTAGGCATAATACTATAATTTTTTCTAGCATCAAGATATAGGGGTAAGAAATTTTAGATACACACGCCATCTCTTAGCAACACGCTCAAATAAGAAAGTTCAGAAGTTGACCACAAGAGGCGGTAGTTGCCTAGCTTGAAGGGTAGTTTTATACAGCGCCCTTATTTAAATCCAATATTTTAAGTACAACAGGTGGTTGTGAGGTGAGAAAATGGTTAAGTGGGCGAGTGTGAATGTGTTGACAGTAGAAAGAGTAACGATCCAGAGATATTTAAATTATTTTATTTAAATATCCCTTTAATAATAATAATGAGAATAATAATAATACTAAAAATATATTCAATAAATAGTTTTTTTTATAAAATACTATAGAATATACTATATTAAATTTTTACATGACAATTTATTAACTTATTCCTTAAATTATATTATTCTTAATAATTCATAGTATATAAATATATATATATATATATATATATTATATGTAAACATTGGTTTACAAGTTTTTATACAGACATTCAATTAATTCACATATATAAAATTAATTATTTCAAACAAAATATTATATATTATAGCATATATATTATTAACAATGTTTTTTCCAATTTATTGCAAGTACAAATTAATTCGTGCGGTTTTCTAAGAGATGGCGTAACTGGTATTTCTGAATCGTGATCAATTGTGACTATATCATTTGAAATTGTGCTTCTTTTTCACTATATATCATTTGGTTGAAGCATAAACATTTTTTTTTTAAATGTCAACCTATTTGAAAAGTTGACTTTGCGTGAATTTCTTCATTATTCATTACTTTAATATGAAGAAAAGTGATGCCGAATGTCATCGTATTTTAGTGGAAGTTTATGGCGATCATGCTCTAGCATCTAACCAAATAAATGCGCCAGAAGTGGTGTACTTGCATTGGAAGGGTAACGGATGGTCTGTGATTGGAAGACCAAGAACGACATGAGCAGTTTGAAAATGAAGAATTGAAATGAAGATTAGAGCCAAACGCAAAAATAACTTAAAAAACGTTGGAAGTGACTTAACAAGTTGTTTCGCAGCAGTTAAAAGAATTGGGAATGATTCAAAAGAAAGGAAATTAGGTTCCATATGAGCTTAAGCCGAGAGACCATCTTTTTCACTTATAAACAGTTGCCTCAATGACAAAAAAAAGAGTTTTTTGCATTGTATTGTATCGTGATTGGTTTTGAAAAATAGATATATTACAACAATTCAATTTATATATATATATATATATATATATATAATGGATTTAATTTTTAAATTTTCTGTAAAATCTCTAGAGAAATATAAAAACCATAAATAATTTTAAAGATAAAGAATCACAAAAAATCATATTTACAATGAAAAATTGTTTTTCTTATGATTTTTAATTAAACAATGGCCATATATTTACACTTCTTACAAACATCTATACACATAAAACATCAAAAACATATTCAAAATTGATTATTGAAATATTAAAATGTAAAAGGCTTATAATCGGTATTTTAAATTTGAATTCAGAAATTGTATATAAATATCTTCATCTTAATTTAATTAAGTTTTTTTTTTAATTTTAAAGATATATTGAAGTTTGCTAATATTCTATAGAGCGATGGGGGGTAAGTCGGGTGTAAAAGGGGAGGAGGGGAGAATAAGTTGGTGCTAATCGTGTTCAGATCGATGTAGAGACGCATCCATTATTTTGTTGTATGCTGGTGAAATCGTCAAGTGAATAATTTGCTCGTTTAAACTTGTCGTTTCGAGTCCAAGTTGAATGAGATGTGAATTGAAGTCAACCAATCGACAAAGAGAAAGAGAGGGAGTGTGTATGTGAGTATGTGTAAGAGTGTAAGAGGGTGAGGGAGAGATATCTCGTTTATTTAAATCGTTGTTCAACTTGTGTCTCTTAAGACAGGCAACCAACCACCCGCCGAGTCTTTTAGAGGTGGTTGTTAGCTGCTAGACAAATTGACGCCGACACCCGTTCCCAGTGCTAAAGAATCTGCGCCAATAAATTAGGAAGGAACGCATTAAAAAAAAAATACCCGACTTACGAAATTGGAAGCAATCGAGCTTAAGAGAAACTGTATATTTCATTAAAGGCTTCTACCAGAAAGATCATTCAAAATGACTCCCAACCAACCAGCAACACCAAAAGTAAATCTTTGTACTTATTTTTGTTTTCAAAAAAAAAGCAAAATTCTATTTAACATTTGATGTAGTGTGATTGAAGGCAAATCCATTATTATAACATCACAATTTAGATGAATTTTTCAACGAGTCTAAGAAATTAGGTTAAGACAGTTAATACATAATTGAATGGTTGGGAGGTAAAAGATATAGAAAAAATAATTATTCCTTTCTAAAATATCATATACGTATCTATATATACGCATATATATATGAAAATTGGTACTCACTAGAATCATATTAGATTGTTAAATAAATAAAAAATTGAATTGTGTATAAATAAAAGGATTTGTAAAAATAAGAATGTTTTTTAATAAATTCATAAAATAACATTTAACAGATATAAAATAATTAATAGAATTCAATATAATAATTATATTTATTAGTACAAATCCAATAAAATTAATATAAGTTTGTTTGATTTTTGCTAATAATTGTGTATAATGATTAATTATATTAATTTGCCATAATACAAGTAATAAAATAGAGAAAATATTTTGGATGGAATTTATTTTATTAGAGATTTATACTTCTAGATTATTGTATATATAAGTATTGTATTTCAATAAAAATATTTTCATTTTTTAATTAAATAATTAGTTATATTTTAAATTTATTTAGATGATTTTTATATTTTGCATAATAGGTATACATATGAAATATTGAGATAGAAACCAAGCAAGAGACATTTAAATTTATTTAAAATAAAAAAAATTAAGAAATGTATTACATTTCTCTAATGATTTCTATTGAATGAGGAGGATGGTAATAATTCGTTGATGGGTATTATTCAATAGAAAATTCGCTTACCGTTGACAGATATGCTTGGTTATGCATGTGTAACAAACTCGACACTACACTGGAGAATAGCCCCTGACATTTAGGCAGCCAGAAATGAAAACTTCCAAATTGAAATTTTTAGTTTTAAATTAAAATTTATATTTCGATTTTTAAAATAAATAATATTGTCATTGTAATTCAAATTAAATAATAATTCTTAAGTATTAATTTAAATTTAAAAATACTTTTCAAAGATCACCTTATATTATGTTATATCAGTGAACAAAGTGTGAAAAATTTTTTTTTCTATATGTTCTAAAAAAAAAGTAAGATGATTTTTCGATGCTCTGAAACATTTCAGATGGGGGGGGGGGTCAAATTATGATTGAAAATAATTCTAACTATATCTGGAGATGCATAGAGGTCATGCAATTCCTCGTTATGCAATCTTCGTCATTCCCCGGTGACCTCATCTTTCTCTGGTTCATAAATGCTTCGCAGAATCCTATTCTCAAATATTCTAAATCTACTCTCGTCACCTAAGGTGAAAGACCATGCCTCACATCCATATAATACAACCGGTAAAATAATTGTTTTATATATTTTAACTTTTATCCCCTTTGATAATAATTTTGATTCGATAAGCCCCTTTATTGCATGATAACAGGCGCTTCCCGATGGTAACCTTGCTTTAAACTCATCTCGAATATTATTATCTTTCGTTATCACAGAACCTAAGTATTTAAATTTTTCTACATTTTCAAATTCTATACCTTGTATATTAACATTTTGTGTGTTAATACTATTCCTCTCTGTTACTAAATACTTTTTCTTAGCATTATTAATTTATCGTCCCACATCTTTTCCTGCTTCAATTAATTTTTCTACACTATCTATAATTGCAATTGCCGAATCTCCCTTTATATTTAAGTCGTTATATAATACGTATATATATTTATTTATTAATTCAGAAAAATAAAAATCCATAAAATTGAATAATTCGAAACTACATATCTCTATTTTACTGTAGTGTAAATGAAATCATCATATTATAGAAGTTCTTGGCCCCAATAACTTGATTTATCCATCTGTCCGTATCCTAAGTCATTTTCTTTCAACTTCTATTCTCTCTTAAATTTCTCATAAGTTATTTTACATTATATTCCTTTTGCAAAATTTGGCTAGACATTAGACTTTTTCCAATTGGTTCACTTATAAATAAATTTTTCACTAACTATTTACAGATTTCTCTCATTTAGACTAATTGTTCCTTCCACCAATCTTTTACCTCCTCAATTCTATAATTCTTACTGTAAGTTTCAATATATAAAGGTCATTTACTTCTTTAATTATCGCTATACTCCAATAAGATTAAAATAAAAACAAGAGCAAAAAATCCGTGACTTTGAATTTCCCGTCTCTTAAAAGAAATGGCAACACTCCTGTCAGCAGTCAACTAACAGCTGAAATTTGAACCAGCTCCAGGTCTTTTAGTATTTGTTTACATCCAATAATAGCAGACCTCGTGATTGGAGAAGAAAATGGAAAAAAGTGAATTTCCATGAAAATCAATGAATAGGGATACGAATTGCTCCCTCATCCGCCCTATTCTCCGAATTTAGCCCCTAGTGACTATTTCTTGTTTTCATACCTGAAGAAATGGCTTCCCGGAAAGAGATTTGACTCCAACGATGAAATCATTGCACATACAAATACCTATTTTGATGTCTTCGACAAATCTTATTTTTTGGAAGAGATAAAAGAATTGCACAAACGTTGGACGGAGTGTAATGAACTCAAAGGAAACTACGTTGAAAAATAAAATAATTTTTTATCCAAAAACCTGTGTTATATTCAAAAAGCCACTAATCTATTTACCTGCCCTCGTAGGAATACAATGACAAACTTAATTTCACAGAGAATCTATCTCTACAAAGATACGATCATATCACATAAGAACAAAATAGATCAGATTATTATTTAGTTTAGTTTGATTAACATTTAGCAAAGATATGTATTTGCGAGGGAGGATAAACCTCTTCTGTCCTAAAGAGAAAAGATCTAAATGGATAGGCGTTATATATGTAAGGGCGCCTCGCCTTCGGCACTTTCTAAATGGTTTTAACTGGCCATCAACGTTGTGGTAGGAGGGCCCCTCCCCCCAGCCTCATTTCTCCTTGCCGGGCAATCTCTCTCTTAGCCACCTTCGTTGGCCAATTAATCACTGCGAGGGGCTCTAATCGTTTAATTCGCATGGGCCAATGATTAATGGACACATATGCAGCAACGGCAGTCTCGTACATATCACAATCTCTCTCTCTCTCTCTCTCTCTCTCTTATATACACACAGAGGCACATTCTATTCAGGGAAAGGAGCAAAGTTGAACAAATTCAGCCAGCAGTTACCGAGGGGCAATACCAGACGCATTTATTATTGAACAATTTTCAATCAATTATCATCAATAAATGAGAGAATGAAAAAAAATCGTGAATTGATAAAGAGAGTGATAAAATTATTGAGTTTTTTTTGTCAGATTTATGTACTCTTCTTAATAAATCAATAATAGAATGATTTGCTTTCTTTACTAACTAAATATGAAAAAAATTCAAATAAATTTCTTCATTCGTTATTTAAAATTATATATAACTATCTCTTCTATATATATATACTTAGATATTAGGAAAGTTTTTGTGAAAATTTGAAAATATTATTGTAACTAAAATTATTGTTATATAAATTTAATTTTGGCTGTTATTATTAGTTTAAAAATTCTTAGATTTTCTATATTGATAAAATATGTATTCTTAACGATTATTGTTCATAATTAGAGTAAAATATTTAAAAAAAAAGCATAAAATGTTCTCAATTTAAAACTAAAAGATTTAACCTTAGAAATATTTTTTTCCTATTTTATTGCCCTGATCAGACTCACTGATATATCATTTGAACCTTTAGAGTTCAACTTTTCTGATTGTTATCAAAAACGATATCATATTTGCTTAACCTAATGGGACAAGAAGTAGCTCAGTACCTCCGATTGAACATACATTTATAAGTAAATATAATATTAACCCATTTTTAAACTTTGTAATTTTTGATCAATTTACTATTAATGAAAAACAATTATAAACAAAAGTAAATAATAAGTATTTCTTATTAAAGTTATTCATGGAAATAAGGAATTTAACAGAATAGAAAAAAAAAATAGATATATATATTTATATAATGTATAATTTTGACTATTAGATTTCTAAAAAAAACATTTTTTTATTAATATATATATATATATATTTTAATGCCTTAAATGAAAAAAAAGTCAATTGTTAAATAAATATTATTGGAAATAGAAATATAATATATTATTGAAGATCAGGGTAAGGATAGATAGATGTAAGAAACCAATTGAAGAGCGTCTAAATGACGACAGCGGCAAATTCGTTTCAAGTGAAAATATCGCAATCAATTTGATGCTGGTTCGTGTGATTTTCCAGTTGATTGGATCTAATTTGTTCTGCCCTGGTCAATGGGGGTTGGAGTGTGGGAGGAGGTCTTGTATGTGCCTCGGGTATCAGTGGTGCGGGGTGTAAGGTGTCGGTCGATAGAGGGTACCAATGCTCTAACCCTCTTGCCCATAACACCGTCAGTGGTATACGCCTAACGAACGTGCCTACCGAACACGATCTCTCCCCTGCGTTATCTCGCCTGCACCCGCCCCTGTATATATAATACATGCCAGAGGGCTCTCATGCTTATATATATATATATATATATACTATAAAGACCGAGAGAGACAAGCATATATATATATATAGAGAGAGAGAGAGAGAGACGTATTACGTAAACGCACATATGGAAGGATGAAAATGCAGAATCCTATCTCTGCTTGCAGAATGACAAGTCGAGAGAGGGTAAAAGGTAACTATAAAAATAAATTATATGATATTTTATATAGTTTTTAATAAAATTAACACTTTATAAAATAACTATACATTTTCTTTAATTTTAAGTACTTTTCAGTTTATAAATGCACAATGAAGATAAAAAAGAGAAATAAATATAATACATAAATAATGTTAACAACTGCCTGACCGAAGAGGATAGTTTGTTTAAGCAATTAATTCTAAATTTTATTTTAAGATATATAACAAACTACTATTATTTTATAGAATTCTATATTAGATTGAGATTAAGATTTTATAAAATTTTGAAAATCATAGATTGTACTTGTAATAATAATATTTATTATTCAATTTATTTTGGTTATTAAAAATAAAAAGCTATTTTTTTAAAAAAAAAGAATATATATTCTATTTTATTAATTAGTTAGCATTGTATAAGAATTTGTGATTGGCAGATTATTTTTACGCTAGGGTTGCAGAGATATCAATATTTCTTTATTAAAGTGTCCCTGTATAAGCTTGTCAATTAAGATCACTAAGGTTTAAAGTGCCGTTAAGTGGTGTATTTTCTAATATATCTATTTATTAATATTTATTTGGTTGACTTATCCTTAAGACCTTTCGAGATCATCCTTCCTTCAATAAAAAATTAGTAAATATATAGTCACATAGTCATGGAATTGAATAAATTATTATTAAATATTTGTTAAGATTCCGTTATCAAGAAAATGTCAAATATGATTTCATTAAAATAATCATAATTTTTTATAAAAAATATTTTAATTATATAAAAAATATTATTACACAAAATAAATTCATTAAAAAAATGTAAAATTTTTATCATTTTTTCATGATGCATTTAAATTTTAAATTAAACAAAATATTATTTAAAGAATATATATATATTAAAATATTGATTCATGTTTAGTTATTTACAGAAAAAAGGGTAATTAAATTGAATTGTTTTTGTAAATATTAATGAAATATTAAAATATAAATTTCTATGCAGATTATAATTCCATATAGATGTTAATTGGAAATAATATACTTCTTTTTTTGTTGATATTTTTGAATATTATTTATATATATGATATATATATATATATTTAATTTTAATTTGTTGTGGTTTTTAAACGAGCTGTCGTGTTGACGTGTTTTAAAGGTGTCATCTGTAACTAAATAATCAATCGGATGCGTTTTCACGCGTTGAACTGACATAAGAGAGACAAAGAGGAAGGATGGGATGTGGGAATAGAAGACAGCAGGCGGATTGGAAAGTTTTTCAAAAGTTTGGTCTTTGGAGAGCAAGTATAGAGAAAGTTAACTAGAGGAAAGGAATAAAGGAGGGTGTAGGTGAAGAAAGGACAAAGATTGTGTGATTTCAAATGCTTCAGGAATCGATAAGTATTGGTAAACGTTTGTTTTTATATGACCATGATAGGGTTGGTGCGAGGGGGGAAAGTTTAAATGAAAACATCCTCTTTTTTAAAACAAAAATAACTAGTAAGTTAACTAGTATGTTAAAAGCATATGTTAACACCATAAAATCAGCGTGTGGTAGCTAAGTAGTGTTTGTGAGTGCTTTTATAAAAAAATCTTTTTTTCAATTTTTTTAAAATTCATGCAAAATAGATATATTTAGAATATTGTTTTGATTCTACATAGAGAGAGAGAGGTGTAGAAGTGAAAAACCGAAACATGCTCTTGGCTTTGAGTGTTTTAAAAAATTTAAAATTGGTGATTTTGACCAAAATGACCGCAATATACAAAAAGGCAACATGATGTCATTTTGCTTCATTATAATGCCGCCTCACACACAGCAAAAAGGGTCACGGATACGATCGAAGCGTTCAATTGGGAAGTACTAGCGCATGCGGCTTATTCACCAGTCTTGGCTCCGTCTGATTACCATCTATTCGTATCATTGGGACATACACTCGCCGAACAACACTACGATTTGTATGAAAATGTACGAAAATGGCTCTGGTTCGCTTCAAAGGAAGAATTGTTTTTTGGCGTGACATTCATAATCTTCCAAAGTGGTGGAAAAAATATATAAATTCCAATTTTTTTAAAATATTTTTTATAATTTTCAAATAATATTTTACAAAAAAATTCTGGTTTCATACTTCTCCACTTGGTAAAAACCCAAACTAAAAAGCGCCTAAAGCTTATGCAATCAGATCGACTGACTAAAAAGATAGTTGCATCGCCTTTAGGCGAATTATATGAGATAGAAGTATTTGTTGTATTTTTGATCACCTATAATATTTATATATATATATATATATATATATAAATTATATTCAGTTTTTTATCTTAATTTATTTTGAAATAAAAAAAATAATGGTTTATGGCAAATTGTTTTCTCTTAAATATCTTTAGTTCCATTAAACTCTTGAAGAGAGAGAGAGAGAGTGAGGGAGGCGAACGGTATAAATCAATGAAGAATAAATCTAACAAACCCTCGACTAGACATTGTATGTTAACCCAGGTCAACAGATTTATCTGTCTTATAGTCTAGAAAATATTTATAAATCTCATCCTTTCAATTCTTTCTTTTTAATATTTTCATCAAATTTGAAACAATTAATATAAAATTTTTTATTAAATGTATACCTATAAAATAATATAGATAAACAACAGGATATTAAAATAAAATTTCTTTATGGGGAGAAAATTAATTTAACATGGATAAGTAAAATTTGTTATAATGTAATCCAAACAATTATATAGTTTTTTAGTAAAGAACATTTATTCTTATCACTCTATTATTATTATCCTATTTAAAAATAAATAAATAATAATAAGTATACCTATATTATTTAAATTAAATTTACAAAGAAAAATGAAATGATTTCGATTCTTTTTCTATATCATCTTTTTTTATTATTAATTTAAAAAAATGATATGATATGAAGATATAAATTATTTTATATATATCTAATAATTGTAATAATTGTATACCAAAAAGAAATTTATAAAAAGGAATAGGAAGAAGATCTGTAATGATTATGATAATTTCCTGTAGATGGTTTGATGTTAGTAGAAAAGAGCGACTTGTTAAGTCAACCACAAGCTCGCTAAATTGTAGTCTTTTTTTTCTTTCCTTTCGGAACACTTGTTGTTCGGGAATGAGTTGGCTAAGTAGAAAATTAGTGGTTTACTTGTGACTTTCTGCTTGCCGTGAAATCTCTCTTCCGCATTAAGAACTTCTGCTCTGCAAACGTCAAGCGTCGTGGTGTTGGGGAATGATTGCGTAGGGGGGTAAATATATATAGATATATATACATAAAACGAGGGTGGAAATCTCAACCCGTCGCCGTTGAAGACTTTGGACGTCGTCTTTTTTCCTCCTTGGAGATCTCTTCTCTCTCCTTAGCCATTTCATTATTCAAGAGAAGCAGTCTCGCTGGGGGTTTCGTAATTATCTGGGTTCCTTCCTCAGGAGAGTGGGTATGTGCAGAGGGCAGGAAGGGAAATGGCCCAAGGCCGACCAAGCCGACCGTGTCAGCTGCTTCTGTTGCAGCCCTCTGCCCTTTTCCCGGGGCTCATTAGAGACAACCATCAGGGAGCCGACGTGCACGCAAACGCAGCCACGCACCAAATTAGCCCTCACTCCATCCACTACCACCCCACCCCAACACACATACAAATGCCAGTTTCCGTCTCCCCGTAAAAGGCATTTGGACATCCCATAGAACGAAAGTTGAAATGATAAGTCATTAGGAAGAAAAAAATGCTAATCCAAGAGTGACGACAACTCGCGTTGGGGGTGGAAAACAGGAGTGTCAATCAATATCGGCTCTTAATTGGCACCCAACAAAGACATCTGCTGATTTATTATGAACGCCTTCAATCAGGGTAGGGCTCGGAAATCAAATCAAACGTCACCCCATCCGGATATTGTCTTCATTAATTCTTCTAAAAAGAAAAATTATTTCCTTTGATGCACAAATAAAATTCAAGCTCATAATTTAAAAAATATTAGTAGTACGATTATAACAAAAATTAAATTAAATCTCCAATTATGTTTTTTTTTTGCTCAAAAATTCATTTTAATTTCGCATGTATACTTATTTATGAATCGATATCTATTTTTTTAAATTTAAAATATTTATTTTTCTATTCCCTTTTAAAATCTCTGAAATATAATTAATTCAAGTTATTAAATAGAAATAAATAATGTATTAATTCTCCTTAAAAGTAGAAAATTCACTTTATAAATTATTAAGATGATTTTTTAAATTAAAGTGAAAAAAAGAGTGAAGTAAATGATATTGATCTGTTTTTACGGAATTCATCAATTATAAAGGAAATTTTTTAAATTCTTTACATGTTAATCATTTATCATTATAGATAGGTACTTAACAAGTTGGAATTATTGGGTCGCTGTGATTTATTGTATTGGGCAAATAAGCAACGATAAGGTTATTTTCCTTAATGATTATTGTTCATAATTGACGTTGGTTCTGTCCTTCAGAAGAATGAATTACCACATCCACTGATGCGGAAACCTTGTTTGGACATTATAGATTGTTTTCAGATTGTCAACCATTGAATGCAAAAACGACGGATCATTTTATTTTATTATCTATCTATTTTAAATAAAAATGTATTAGTATGGAGTATGAATATATGGATAGAAATTTTACAGTCGATTATTTATTATATAGAACATGAATTGAAATTATGAATTGCTACGTGACATGAATTCTAATCCAAACATCACCTGTACTTTGAAAAATATTAGTTTTTAATAAGGTAGTATAGTTAAAGTATACCCGTTTGTGGTAATTTACCTAAGAAACCTGTCAAGAAATTATTATTAAATCATGTAGTAGTATATTCATGCAAAATAAGACGAAGATGTTTTTGGAAGAATATTAAGCGTGATAGAGCACAGAGGGTTAAAGTGGAGGGAGGGGGAAATAAAGTAAGAGGCAAAAACTTAGTGAGGTAAAGTAATACTTAAATGGGTCTTTACTAAAACTTTGTATAGCTTCTTCTGTTAAAATCCTCATTTTAAAAGCAATTCTATAGTGTTTTCCTTTTTTTGCTTTACAAACAATATTACATTATATAATAATATTACTATTGAGCAATAGGCTATGCATGATTATACGAGGGCAGGTCAATAAGTCATGACAACACTGCTCCTGTTAGTAGGCAATTATCAGCTGACTCCTGTCAAAATTTGAACCAACTGGGTCTTTTAGTTTTTGTTTGGCATCTATTAATAGCAGGCTACCTCATGATTTGAGAAGTAAATGGAAAAAAGTGAATTTCCATGAAAATCCATGAATTGGAATACGAATTGCTCACTCATCCGCCCTATTCTCCGAAATTAGCACCTAGTGACTATTTCTTATTTTCAAATGGAGAAAGATGAATTATTTTTTGGAAAGGAGAAACGTGTGCCGAAGTGTATAGAGCTCAAACACTACGTTGAAAAATAAAATAATTTTTTATCCAAAAACTTTTTGACCTGTCCTCGTAGTTTCTTGAGACAAAACATATTGTTAGTGTATTACAAATGGATGAAAGTAAAAATATAAAAATATATTTTCATTCAAACTTATATAGAACAATTTTTTAAGATATATTTATAACAATCAATGGTTAATTTTCATCATTTTATATAATTGTATTTTATAAATAATATTTAATTATTTAATTATATAGCAATATTTTTTTAATGTAACAGTGAAATTTAAAAATTTTGAAAATGTAGTTTTGGTCGCTGATGTAACCTTTTCTCAAATTTCATATTCAAAATTATATTAAGTATCTACAAATTGATAGATTAATTTAAAAAATTTGAATAAACGTATTCAGATTTAAATTTTATTTTTAATGTTATATTTCGATGAAATCATAGAAATTGATTACATAAGTGAAAGATATACATGTATGTAAATGTTAGTACTATCTAGAATTATTAAAAAGATTCTCTATTAATAAATATAAATATTTAAGTGTAATAATTATAGTTTTTAAAATACAAACAAATCAAACATAATTATTGGAAAAAATAAAATTTTCATATCCGAAATAAAAACTTAATAACTTTAAAAAAACAACGAATATCTATCCAATTAATCAATTAAAAGATAACCATTTTGTGGTGAGTTTGATGAAATCTATAAATGAATGGAATTAATTAATTGCTGTTGATTTAGCTTTGAGTTGGTTTGTGCTTGTTTGTTGGGAAGTTAGAGTCACATTTTTTTTTCTTTCTTTTTATTTTAGTAGTTTTTCATTTGATTTTATTCATTTTGTGTAGAAGATGAAATGGTCTGGTCGGTTATTATTATTGTGCGTCCGTTTTGCACTTGAACTAATTTGCCCTCAATCCAAACCACTCCCACCCACCTCTCTCATCCCTTTAACACAACACTTGATTTACATTGATTTAGATAAGCGTGAAATGTCCAAAAGCGGTTAGTAAATATCTCCCAGGCAGAAAATAAAGCGTCGTTTGCGATTGTTTCTAAAATTTAACAAAAAAAAACAAAAAAAAAACGGAATTACCGAGGTCCAGGAGTGAGGAATCTCTGTCATTATCCCGTACCCCTCTGTGCTTTAAAATAAAAAAAGAAAAAGAAAAAAAAAGAAAAAACAAAATTTTCCTCCATCCCTTTTCCTCTCAGTCACTCGAGTCACTCTCTCTTTGTCGTTCGTAGTGAGCTTCTGTATTCCCTTCGGATGCGCCAGCAATCACACAGAGAGTGTAGTACGCTATCTCTATCTCTTTCCCTCGTTCAGTCATCCCTCCCTCCCACCCACTCCGCTCTTTCTCTCCCTCCCTCTCTGTTTCTCTTGCTCTTTCCCACTCAGTGAAGCTATCTCTGTCTCTCTCGGCTCGCTTGGCTCACTCGCTCGCATGCCGGCCGATTCAGATACGGGCCATCTGTCGCTACTGCTCCCGTCCCGCACCCCCGCACTCACTCCCCCCCTCTACCTCACCGTCCGCTACCAGCAGCCGGTGCACACACACACATACATACACATCAAACGCCCCTCGTTTCAACGCCGCCGACATCGACTTGTGCACTTGCATAATTGGGGTTCGGAACAGTTAGACGAGAGAGAGGGAAGGAGAGGGGGAGAGAAGCGCTTGCCGTCCTGACTAATTGCCCAAATAATAAAATCCCAAGATAACACACAAACACACACACACACACTATAAGATATACTTAAGGAATATTTTATAGACCTTTTCCTTAGAAGATAATTTATTAATAGCTTTTAAAGAAGACCAGATTTATATCAATGGATAAAAAGTTAAAAATTCAAACTAACTAAATCCTCTATCCTATAAAAAAAATTCTAATTTAGTACTTTTAAATTATCAGTAACGATCCTTTCACTTCCTGTAATCCCACGATTCCCTAAAAATTTGTCAAGGCAAAAGACATTTTTTTATACTCTTTGGCATTTTGATAATATTTCTCTATGAAATAAGCATACACTGAAAGCATGGATGATCTTAAGAGAGGTGGACTTTACTTTTGAAACCCATCCACCCACTGAAATTGTCATTTAGGGAAAATCAAAAGTAGTATGGATAACCTTTAGTCTCATTTCAAAACCCCTGCATATTTTAATTTTAAATTTAACAATACAAGAAAAAACAAATTCTAAGTACTTTCGATCTATAAATCATAACGTATTCAACCAAAAATAAATAAATAAAGATTATGTTTTATTCTAATTCACCAATAATAAATGACTTCAAATATATGAATTGAAATAAAATAAAAAAAAATTTCAATGAAAATATAATTATTATAACCAAAGAAATGAATGATAGGATTGAATTATTATTTTAATTATCTAAATAAAAATCGATTTATTTATTTATATTCTGCGGGTGTGTATATATTTTTTAATATTTAATTTATAAAAATTTAAATTTTTTACAATAAAAATAGTTTAAAATTTTTCAATATAAAACACAATGATCGAAAAAAAAAATTGATTATAAACTAAAATTTAGTTTAACATTAAATTTATTATATATTATTAATATTTTCTACAATTTTTAAAATCGTTTATACAAATTTTAATTATTTTATATAAATCTTTAAAATTATTTCCGTAAAATATAGTAAATTATTTAATTTTAAATAATTCACTGAACTTTAAACAATTTTATTCTAAATTGATTGTTTTTTCGCTCATTCAAAAAAAAAACGAGGCCAATGTCCTAGAAATTGACCTCTGTCAACGTATTTTTAATAGATGTATAAAAAAAATCTGCTCTGCTGAATGAAGACGCGTAGTATCAAATTATTTACAATTTATATTCCAAATTACTATTATTTATTTTTTATTTGTTATAAAACTCAATCGAGTCAGGTTAGAAATTTATTTTTCACTCTTTATACTATTATATTATGGGATTAATTTAATATTCAACGAACTTTTAGTTCGTTTATAAAATCTATGTCTGTGTGTCTGTCGCCAAAAATATTCGATTTTGTAAATTTTGATTTTGGATTCGAGTAGAGCTTAAAAAAGTGTAAATGCAAAGTGGGCTTGGTTTTTTAAAATTCGGTTCAAAGTTGAAAATTTCCCAAATACTATAACTACTGTAATTAGTGTTATTTTAATGTAAAATTGTAAAGAAAAAATGTTTAGACATTATTGTGAACATTAAAAAAATGCCCGGGAACATTGGGAGTATTCCCGGAAACATTGGAAAAATTCCCGGGAATATTAAGAAAGTAAATTAAAGATATTAATTAATAATTAATAACAAAATATTAATAAACATTTAAATTTATAAATGTTGCGTCAAAAGTTCGCAGATGTTTTTTTTAAATAAAATAAATTATTCTTAAATCAAGAGAACAGTTGAGTTGTTCTATTATTAAATAATAATTATTATTTATAATAGATAATACTCCTAAATATAGGTATATACATATTAATAATTTGGAATTAAAAATGTATTTACTATAGAGTCATAATTAGGTCACTTAAGGTTATCTATAGAATAAAAATTCTATCTAAAATTAAAAATGAAAAAAACAAAATTTATTAAATATATTAGAATTGTGAATAAAAAAGAGAACAAAATATAAGAATATATTAAAATTGAACCAAATTGATAAAATTTTTCATTTAGAACTATGACAAATAACAATATTTTTATTTTGTTTTTTTTTCCTGCTGTTTATCTAGCCATGGAATGAATGCCAGGACAAAATCTAATCTCATATAATTAAAAAAGAAAAAAAGGCAGTCCATCCAAAAAAAGCGGCCTGGTTGATAGAAGCCAAGCCCTTGTTGCTGGCAAAGCAGGCAACAGCAGTGCACCAACCCAAAAGGGGAGACGGGGCCCCTCATCAACGAGACACAGGCCAAGGACCTCCCCGGACCAGATATATCTGTCACCCACCACTGTAATCGTGATTAACCATTCACTTGTTGAGATTAACGCGCTGTCAGAGGATTAAAAAAAAAGCAAAATAAAAATAAAAAGATGCCGGCGGCTTTGGTAACGATGCCTCTTGTCAAACAGAACTTTTTCAGACAATTAGAACACGAATGAAAATAGACAAGACAAATTAGACATTTCAAAAAGAAAAATGTCAGGTATTCCATAACTACATGATACAAAGTCAACCAAAAAACTTACAAGAAAAATAAATCTAATATTGAATAATTGAAATTAAAATAACATTGTATTTGATTTATGGGTAATGAATAATAATTAATTAATAATATAGTTGGAAATTTTTCATTTAATTTTTATCTAAAAATGAAATATTCAAATTATTTTAATTAGAATTTTTAAGTAAAATTTTATTTATTATAATAAAGTCTAATTAATTGAATACTCAATAGTTAATCAAAACCATATTTAAATTTGTGATACAACTGCTTGGCCATTGATTTCTTGTTTTATTCCAATCTATATTTTAATTTCATGTCAAAAATAGCTCTCAACGAATTTATGGGATTTATTTGAAATTTAAATGCTTATATCATGAACCTTCGAGAACAGTGGCAGGTAATTTTGGGTGTGGTCCTGTAATACACTCACGAAAATGGAAACGTTAATAAATTATAAAATAGAGTGGGGAGAATTAGTGATTGTGCCCCTCCTATGTTACTTGCTAATCATAATTATTCAACCGATTTGCAATCGGTGGACATTTGCATATTTTTTTTCATCTGTCTCTCTCCCTCTCTCTTCCTCTGAGCTTCTTTAAAGTGTTGACATTTTTTTTATTGGCACCCGGTGTTTGGAGGCCGGGAACTTGATTGGGTTCCTAGGCACGTGCTGTGTTTCTCCTCTCCCTACTTCTGAGCCTCCCCCACGAGGGACAAGACATTCGGTGGGTGTGAGTGTGTGTGTCTGTGTGTGTGTTTGGGTAGACCTCAGCAAAGTGACTTTATCTAAGCGGGACAGAGAAGCGAGAAACTTTGCACTGCTCGTTGAGTTCGACCCTCAATGATGCACGCGTGCCATGTTTCCCATCCATCGGTGTATGCGTGTGTGTTTGTGTGTATGCTTGTTTTCCTCAATGAGCATCAACTGACTGAAACCTCCTTGAAGGTCTTTGGCCCGAATATCTCATCATAAAGCCGGTTGCGAATTTCTAATTATTATTATTATTACGTACCAGCATGTGATCTGGCAGAAAGACCAGTTCCCAATTATCAGGCCAGAGGAAATGCACCCACAGGGCCATCAAAAAAGACACTCGGTATTTTTTCTTTCTTTTTTTATCGTTGAGGGGAAAAAAACGAAGATACGGTTGTTAACCATGAAAGGAAGAAATATGAGGCCAAACGAACATCATAAGGTGTTAAATCCAAAATCATAAAGTAAAAGTTAGCAAATCTCTTCTAACTATTCAATGAAAAGAGTTTTTAATAATAAATGAATAATTTAAATAGAAATTATTCCAATTTTAAAATGATATTTAGGAAAGTTACACTCAGGTTTTTCAGAGAAGATAGATTTTTCTTATTAGAAAACTTCCATTTCATTATTAATTTATCATTTGTAAGGGAGTTTTTATATATTTTTATTTTTATATTTTTTTTTTGTTCATTTTCATCTTTGAAATTTTTTCCCTTCCCTTTGTCTGTTGATTCGTCCATTTCTTGAATTTCGATTGCACATCATTTTATCACCTGGTAGCTCATTTGGAATCCCAAGTTTTCCCTCTGATTTGTAGCCAAGCTACGAATGGCATTGCCCCTGACTGCCCCGCTACCCTTGTTGCTCTCACTCTCACTTGCCCTTATAAATGATGATGTGTCATCGTTGTCGTAGTCGTCGCCGTCGTTGGTGACTAATCCCGAGTGTTTGGACGACCCTCGGGACCTTATGATTAGCATCTACGGGACGTGTAATTGAATGAATCTCGGGTTGGTTCTCTCTCCGCTAATTACCACAAAAGAGAGGGTATTTTCAGGCGAGGTCACTCACCTCTTCTCGTCATGTCTTCGCAATCCAACCTACCATTTTCACGCCTTCGAGTTTCCATTAATATTTTATTATCTATATTTTTATTAAATTATTATTATAGAATGTCATATAAATACAAAAATACATTGAATTCAATATCCTTTCTTTTACCAAATACACTTTTTCTTTAATTTTTAAGTTTCTAGTGCACGAAAAATTATTAAGGTCTTAACCATTATCACTCACTCCTTTCGATATGTAAAATAATTAAAGAATGTTTAAAAATCTTCATGTATTCAAATTAATTAATTTGATTAATCACAGATAATCTTATTGTATAGCTTCAGAATTAAAAATATATAAATATAATAGACTTATATAACTCTCTATGTCTAGACGGAAAAGTTCATTTCTCCAAGTGTCCCTATCCTGAGCCACAACCATCCAAATCCCTCTCCCAACTCTCTCAAACTTATATAATATTTATTAAATTTAAAAATCTAGAAAATTTCGAATTTAATTAAATTAAAATTGTATATCTAATCTTCTTATGCTAGTAAAAATTGTTTGTATAAATATATATTTGTATATTAAACAATTCTAAGGATTATTTTGAAATTCACACCATAGATAATATGTATAAAGAAAAATCGATCTGTATTGGTTTCAGTCTCGAGAAAAATCAACTTTATTAGTATTTTCTTAATTTAAAATAGTAAATTTAAATGACGTCACAAATGCCGTCACAAATTACGTCATCCATATTGGAATTTTCCTCCCGCCATACTTTTTTAATTGATATTGTAATGTATTTTTTCATATTTAAAATATTTTATTTAATTTCAAAATAAAATTAAAAATATTTATTTTAATATTTTAGAATAAAATTATAAAACATCTGGGAATGCTAGGAATCATTACTATCAACGAACTTTTATTCATATTTATCACAAAATTGCATAAATAATTCCAATTTATATGATCTCAATATATTGTGAGAATTAGATAAATAACGTAGAGAGCAAAAAATATTTAAAAATACATTAGGAAAATTCCCGGAAACATTGGAAAATTTTTTCGGGAATTTCCCCAATGTTCCCGGGCATTTTTTTAATGTTCACAATAATGTCTAAACATTTTTTCTTTACAATTTTACATTATAATAACACTAATTACAGTAGTTATAGTATATGGGAAATTTTCAACTTTGACCGCCGATTTGACCATGTTCCCAACCGAATTTTAAAAAACCAAGCCCTCTTTACATTTACACTTTTTTAAGATCTACTCGAATCCAAAATCAAAATTTAAAAAATCTTTTAATTAATTAAAATGTTTTTTACATTAAATTATAAATAATATAAATGATATTTGATTATTATAATTAAAACGAAAAATATATAACCTCCCTTCTTAATTAAAATATAGACAAGTATAGGTGTCCATATTATTTCAGAATTTATATTATTATCAGTAGTAATCATTGGACGACACAGTCTTTAAGCTAATGCTACTTTGAAAAATATAAAACTGAAGCCATCTAATTATAACAACATATAATTTAGGATCAAATATTTTATCAAGTAAATTTGAATATATTTTTCATCTTGAAATGAAAATCAAGTTGTTTTAATTAATTTGTACCATTTTAGGAAATATTTGATGGGTCATTTTTAGAAAACCTATTTAATAATTGTAATAAATATTTAAAAAATTGTAAAATTTTTAAAATTTATAATAATAAATTGTATAAATCTAATAAAGGGTCGAGCGATAGCTCGGTGTTCCTGGTACTAATATATATTGTAATTTTGAAATACCCTTTATATGTATAAATGGAACCATTGATTTACGTAAACCTATATATTATTTTTATTATTTTACTGTCTTATGAATTATAGCAATAAAATAATTTGCGACATAATTATGAATTATTTTATGAACATAGTTAAGGTCTTAAATATTACAATTTTTATTTTATAATATATATTTTAAAGTTGATTATCATTCTATCTAAAGTGGTCGGTTGCAATGGAATGCATATCATTCTTTGTTTGTTTTATTTTCATTGAATTCTGATTATAAATTCTATCTTTATTTTTATAAATCCTTCGATTGGTTCGGTCTTGTGTAAAGCAACGTATTTGCATTAAGAGAGAAGTATTTATCGAAATGCGGTGTCCACATTGTGTGTGCATGTCATTTAAAGCTATCCGCTCGGTGGGTTTTAAGGGCTGCCGAGAGGTGTGGGATGTGGGGGCCGGTGGGCTTTAGTGGGTGTTGGTTAGTAGGGTTAGGGCGTGACCGGAGGGGAGACAGGGTGGGGCCCATTAGCGGAACCGCCAGCCCGTCTGTCTGCCCCACATAGTGCTCCCTAGCGCTCCCACATAGTGCCCGTGCCCGGGTACACACCGTGTGCTCATTACGGCTCCTCTCTCTCTCTCTCTCTCTCTTTCTCTCTTTCCCTCTCTTTCTCTCTCACTGTACATGTTCACTTATTGCCTTGGCTTAACCAACTGCATTATGCAGCAAGAGCTACAGTCGCGCGGTTTACCTATCGAACGCCTGTCTGAACCCGATAGATCCTCTCTTCAAATATTTACATTAAATAAAATAGCTATATTTCATTTGCCTTCCAATCATTCATGTTTTGTTTTTATTATTTATTTCAAATATAGCTTATAAGTAGAAAATTTAAATTTGATCATTTGGAAAAGAGATAAATTGATTAAAGAATTTTCAAATATTAACACCTTAAAACAAATCAAATATAGAATAAATAAATACCTCATATGTAATTATATTTAACTTTACTTTTGTTTATAAAATGTAAACTATCTTTGAAATTATTTATTTATGAAAATAATATTTAAGATTTTGATATTAACATTTCAATTTAATAATCCAATTTTGAGGGGGAGTTAGGAGGGGGGGGGGAGAGAAATTTATTATTAGATGACAGAAGTGTAGAGCATAGTTAATTACAAAATCTTTAGAAAATCTTTTTTTTAAGACAATATCTGTATTTAAGAATTATATAATTTATTTTTAAAATTAAAATATATAAATACCTATATATAGTTTACAACATTAAGACATGTTTTTTGTATTTATTATTTAATTAAAGATTGGTAGACATTTTTATAAATATTTTTTTATAGAAAAAATTTTTTTTGAATATTTTATAAAATGTAATAGAATAAAATCTTAACGAATTTTGCATGTCACAAAAGGCAGGAATCTTCTATATCCAATGTAAATGACAGACTTAAAATTAACTTAAAGTTTAATAACTGATGATAAGAAAAGGATCTTTTGGTTTTATTAAGATTCATTGATCTTACCCTCTTATCAAAAACTTTCTACAATATTTAGATGATAACATATCATTTTCAAATGAAACAATATTACATATGTATATGATAATTTTAGATATAGACTGAAATTCTACAAAAGAGATATATTAAATATTTCACTATTTTAAATGATATTATAATTCAATATTAAAAGAAAACTAAGAAAAGAATATAGTCAAAGGTAAAAGTAACTGTAAATTTGTATGTATATATATATATATATATATACTCCTCCCTTCATTCTATGATGACAAACCCCAATGGTTAGACTAGGCAAGGATGTTTGTATTCTGAGTAACCGGTCACCGGGGAAATGTTTATAATAGGTCACCGTTTAATTAAAATTATTCATTAAGCGATATGGAGGAGAGTGAGAAGTTGATGTGATATTAATTTTCAAAATATTTTGATTTCCTGTGAGAATAATACATTCGAAATATTTTACTATCTGTTTTTGTTCTGTAGATATTATTATAACTATATATATATAGGAGAGACTATATATAGATGTATAAAATCAATAGAAATCTGCAAAAATTATTTTATTATATTAAAAAAGGGATTTCTATAAATTGAAAAATTTTCTTTTTAATAAATATATATATAATTTGTTCGTTTAGGTTTCGGTAAAAATTTTTATAAATATGAAAAATTATTTTCGAGTTATTTTCATATTTACTAGTGAGATTTGGGTCTCGAGGTTTTGGTGCTATATTTTCAATAGAGGGAATCCTGGACCTAGGTCTGTGTAACCAAGAGTTGATTTTGGGATTATGGGTTGAATAGGTGGGTGATTTTGGACTTACTGAGTTCCGAAGTTCGGATGAAACCTTGACACTAACAGTGACACAGTCCTTTCCTGGCGACAGCCAGTCAGCCTCGGAACACAGAAAGTGCAATCACGCACCCATTCAACACAAAATCCTGGTCACATAATCTAAGACCCAGAAATTAGACTTAAATTTCACAATTAAACGTAAAAATAACTCGTAAATAATTTATCACAATAATATTATATATATTAAAAAATAAATTGATTTCTTCTTTATTTTTCTTGTTATTTCTTTTTAATAGATAATTATTAGTCATTTTTTATTAACAAAATTCTGATTTCTAAACTTTTTTGAAACCAAATAAGGTTTCAATCTTTTCATTCTGTATAAATCAGCTTTATAAAACCTATTTGAACAAGTTAAGGTTGGATTTTATTTAAATGAAAAAATAAATCTTTAAATCAAATTAAATATAATCATCAAATTAGTATTGAATTGTATAATAAAATATACTAATATAATGAGAAATGTTCTTTTCAAAATAAATATATTATATTAATGAAATTAATTTATCAAGAATTATAACTTAAAAATTCCATTAAAAAACACCTTTATTTAAAATAATAATTCAATTTTAATTTCTTCAAATTCATCTAATAAATATATTTGAATTTTTTTATCTTTCTTCTTTTAGTTTCCTGACTATTGATAAGATTAAGATCTGATTTTCATGCAAAAATAAATATTTTATTTTGACACATTTATATTAAATATAAATAAATAAATTATCATTATATAAATAAAATAAAACAAAAATTAATTTAATTAAAAATATTAACTTTTGGTACGAGCATGTTTCATTATTTAATTATAAATGAAAATGAAATTTATTTTTAACTTGCTTATAATATATACCTACATACATTTATTTGAAAATTTTTCTATATCATTGATGAAACGAAATGACTGATATCCCTAAAGGCATGGTGGATGGTTAATTTTAATTTTAATTAATTATACAATTTCATACAAAACGAAATGTTGAGTTTTTCTCTCAATTAAACTTAAAAAAAAACCCTTATAATTATATTAATTGGTTAATAGAATAAGTTAATATTTGGTCAACATACCATCTATACATTTATATATAAAATCGTTTATATTTTGAAAAAATTCAGATTAATAAAATATATATATCTGTTTAGAGGCCTTTAATTAAATAAAACTATCATATTCATTACAGATAGGATTATTCTTGATTAACTAACAAACAATAGTATTGATAGAAAAAATATGAATTTACAATAAGAAAATTGATTTTTTTGTAATATAAAATGTTTAAAATATTATTCAATAGTGTAATAGAAAATATCGATTGTCGAGAACAAATGAGCAAATTCTACCCCAATTTTCCAAAAAAATTAAAAAAATAATCAATGAATATGATATATATATTCAAAATATAATTATTTTATAGTGGTATATATTTATTACAACTTCCTAAGTGGGTTATATACGCAAGTGATGATATTCTGCAAATTATAGTCTCATATAATCATTATTGTTCATCAGAGAGGGAGGCTATATTTTATTTTTCCCCTTTCGTATAAATAAATAATATTCCCTACTTTCGGCAAAGACACTTGTTATTATTTATTTCTCCTCTTTTCAAAAATTATCCTTGGCTCTTTGCATAAATATTTTATCAGGTGTATCTTTACACAAAGCAGGTGAAAATCATTGATATCTAATATCTCTCTGGTATTTAATATAATATATATAGATAGGTAGGTAAATATATATGGGTATATTTAGTACTATATATATATATATATATAAAACAAATTAAATACTTTTATGTTTAATTAATGATATTAAAAGAATCTACATCATCAAATTTAAATTTATAGATTATATAGGTATTATTTTATTAATAATATCATAATTTTGATATCTATGCACATGATTTTAGTTTCAAAAATTTAATTCAAACATTATTTAATTTATATCTAACTGTTGTTTCTTTAAAAAAAATATAATTTGCCAAAAACAACAACAAATACTTTTATTCAAATCCTAAACATTCTTCCCAAAGGTTTAGGAGAAATTGCACCTCCCATCATCCTCTCTTTGCCTCTGTGGGCCAATACACAATGCGACATGTGGAGCAATTCCCTTAGCCACAAGTGTACAAACACCGACCTGCCATCCAAAAGGTGGACAAAAGAGGCCCGGGCGTAAGCAACTAAGACGAGGGAGAATAGTAACAGATTGGACAGCTGGAACCGGGAGCAATTCCCTCGAGTATCGTCTAAACTACGAGATTCTTTTCAAATACACAAATTACTAACCACTTAAGACTGAACAAAATAAATACAAATTCAATTATATATATATATATATAAACTTAACTTCTACTTTTTTTTAAATAAATTTTTCTTCTTTTAATTAAAGAAAATATTTAAAGTTAATTATTAAATAAACACACATATACCTGTAAATTCTCGATTTATTTATTAGAAGGACATTTCTTAAGTTGTTATATATCAAATAGATACTTGTAGATATTTACATACCTGAAAAAAAAATTATTATATTAATTTTCTAAGAATGAATTTGGGAATTAAAATAATTACATATTATATTAAATAATATTATTATAGATGGAAGTATATTTCATATATCTATGGCGTTACAAAGTCCTTTGCTACAGAAATCATATATCATCATATATAATATATAATATCCCTCTCCTATGCTAACTCCATCCATTTTCTATTTTCTCCCAATTTCCACATTAAATTGCGTACCCACTCCATTCTATCATTCGAGGCTTCCCAAAATAAATATATGAATAAACACTACTAAATTATTTTGATAAATCTAAAATATTTTGTGATAAATTTATACGGAAAATTACTCAAGTCGTTAATTTGTATTCATTTAACAAACAACATTTAACATTTGCAACAAAAGCCACCCATCTGGTGGTCCTTGTTAAAAAGTTTAAAAACTTATTCAGATGTGTAAATATCAATTATCTATCGATGAGTTTACGGTCTGTGAATTTGCTCTCTGAGGTTCGATCATAATTTGAAATGATGATGATCAGTGGAATGCTTCATTTGCAATTTTACACCAATTGCGATAGATTATTTTCGCTGAACTCACAGATAACATGGAATGACTCGGATCCATTTCATACGTACATTTCAAAAGCTCAGAGGCTTTCAATCATGAAATTAGCTCTAGTTACATACTCATTATGAAAAAAAAACATGCCATTGATTGTCTTGCATCAATGAATAAGCATAATCGAAGATTTACCGAAAGAAAAAATTACCCCACATGACATTGCATAGATTTATATTTATATATATTTATATTTTTCTGTTTAAATTATTGTTATAAAAACATATATAAAAGGAATGTCATTGGTCATATTTTAAAAAAATTTAAAATAAAAAATATTACTAGCAGAACAGTCGGCTTGGGAAGTGAAACAAAAATGAAAATTTAAACAACTTTTGGTTGCCCAAGATTCCGCAAGTCTATACGTGAATGTTTTAAAAATATTGACAAGAAACAATGTTTTTATTATGATTATTCTTAGTATTATTAGGTTTTCTTCGATTGGTAACGTCTCTCTATTTAAAACCAATTTTAAAGAAGACAAATAATAATGTCACTGGTAAACATAATTAAATGAGTACAAGTGGTTTTACTGAAAAAGTCAGTTCAGGAAAGAATCTCGATCTGGTTAAAAAAAGAGATGGCCAGTCCCAGAGGGGATTTTTAAATTTTCATGAGAATGAACAAAAGGTTCTTGTAAATTATTAAAAATCAAATTCAAATTTTTACTTATATAAATTGGGTCTTTTTATATATATATAATCGAAAAAATTGAACCTTCTCTAGGCTCTATAATTGACGAAAGTTCCCTTATATAGATTCAATCGATAATAGGTATACAGTTGTTTTTAATTTGATAAAATCATTGGGTAAGTGAAATTTAGGAAGCAAAAACTATTTATCTGTTTATTAATTATTTGATACAATTTTGAATTGGTAAAAATGATTTTTAGCCCAAACTATTAATTTATTAATATAATTAAAAATTGAAACGTAAGTTGTGGTGAAAGTGATATAGGAAGAAATATAGAGGAATAGGATGGGGTGTGGTGGGGATACAGAAAGAGTATCGCAGACATAATGATTTGACGTTGCACATGGGACGGAAATCTGTCCGAACTGTCTGTCCTCGGTTGTGGAAGTGCGAAGGAGAAGGAAAGAAGAGTGTCCATGTCAAATCCGTCCCCCTCTTCTCATCCCCTCTTTACCTCTTTTCGCAACTCACCCCCGTCGCCGCTCACTTTGGTTTCGGGAACAGAAAGCAGAGCCGCAGGTGTTAATCGCATGGAGTGGGAGGGGAGAGGTGAGCAGTTGCCACTACACTGCGCGTGCTCAACCCCCATTTTGGGGTCGGGGTGCAAGGGAATGATCGATCTCACTCACCCTTGGAGTGTGGCGGCAGTCAAAACCCGGCGGCGCGTTTCGTGACGGCCCCCGTGCACACCCGCCGCCTCTCCGGCCCCAAAAACCACCCCTGAAATCCGTCCCACTTGCTCTTGCTTTTCCTTCTTGGATTTACCCTCTTGAAGTCGCGGCGATGCCGAACGACGACCTACACCCTCCAGATAATGATCAAGGAAAAAGAGAAAGAGAAAAAAAACAAAACAAAAAAAAAAAAAATAATAAAATAAAAAATAAAATTTAAGCTAATCCCTCTCGAACCAAGCCACCAATTAATTATTATCTATTAACTTGTAGAATTTATTATAGTTAGTCATGTAATACATTGAAATTAGAAGGGAAATATAAAATGATAACATGGCATTGGTGTGAAATAATCACCTGTTGAATTAGGAATAATGTGATACTTGTTTCGATTACTAATCGCATTTCAAGATATTTTTATTTTTAACCGATTGTTATAAAATTAACAGCTACAAAATCAGATAAAATAAAATGCATTGGCTGTTATAGATTCAATTCTTTCTTTTTCATTGTAGAAAATATCATTTTATTTCTTATTTAAATTAAATTAAATACAAGTTAATGTTTTGTTAATAGTTTGTAATAGTAAACATGTTTATTAATTTCCTTTTTTTTTAATTTTATTCACTTTTCGATTTTGATTAATTAATAAATATAAATCTAAGTGAACATGGCGAGGCTTGTTCCTTCGATTTCTTCGGCGGGCAGGAATATACCGACTGTTCGGTTTATTAATATAAAGTTAGAACAAAAATATTTATTAGAGAAAAAGAGATAATCAAATTTTAATAATCAAAACGAAAAATAAAACTATCAATTTTTTTCTTGATTATTTTTAATAAGAAGTTATGAGACAAAGCTAATATTAAGTAAAGATTTTTTTTGATATTGAAAATTAAAATTCTTTAGGAGGTTTGAGATGAAAAATATTCTCAAATAACGAAATTACATTCTGAGCAGTTGTTTTTATATTATAAAAAGCGATAGTAAGAACAAATATTAATTAAATATGTATTATAGAAATATGTTAATAAAAAAGTGAATATAAATAAACAATTACGATTAATTAAAATAATAGAAAAATATTTAATTGTGAAATTTTAATGAAAACTTAAGAAAATATTTTTCAGACACTTAGTTAACTACCTATAAAAAAATATTAATATTCATTATTATTCCTCAAGCATTTCACTAAAAATAATATATTGAAAAATGTTTCCAACGAAAAGAATAACATTTTCAAATTTATTAAGGAAAAAAAAAGATCTTGTAAACATTTGAATTTCCAAATCTAATATATGTTTAATAAGATTTAAGGGAAAAAAACATTTCTTTGTTTTCCCTTCATGGTTTTTATTGATCATTTTTGAAAATATTCGAAGTACAGGTGGCTCAACTGATGATTGTCGTTGGTTGTTTGATGGCTATGCTTTTGCTTTTGGTCGTTTTTGTTTTCCCTGTAGGCATGCAATTGGCGAGTTGGGTGTGTTTGTGTCTGCAAGTGTGAGACTCATAAAAAATAAAGCCGCTTGGCGTTTAATTGGCTGAGGTGGGTGGCTGACTGCTTTGGCTGGCCAGCTGACAGCCCTACCGAAAAGGCATTACTATTCACTAAGCCAAGTGGCACGAAATCGTCCCGCGTTTTATGAGCTTTCAAAGGGCCGGAGGCGCCCTTACTTGTACTCGTTCTCATCTCTACGAAAAGGGAGAGAGAGAGGGCAATGTCATGGAGGGTGGTGTATGCTCGGGGCTAACTGCCAACCCTCCCTTCCCTCGCCTGCTTCACCCTCCACTTCCTTCTTGATATGGCGCACAGATTGCCGGATTTGCTCATCAAGGGGACGTCTTGGTGCAAAATCATGAAAGCGACGATGGAAAAAAATTTACGATATTGATTTATTAATCTAAAATCGGTTGCTTGGGAATAGTCTACTTGAAATCCCAGGGCACATGAAGGTCTTGAAGGGTTTCTCCTCTAATCTAGAAATTGCGTGGATCACAAACAACCAATTCGAAAAATACTATTATTTATAACCTTAATGTAAACGATGTTTCTCAACAATTTCATCCCTTCTAGTTGTATAATAAATATAAGAGCTTTCATTCAAAAGATATATTGTATGAAATTCATTAATAAAGTTAATAAAAAAAAATTCAATTTTCCAATTGCATTATTGCTTTCGATATGTTTATAAATCAAACTCTTTTTTTATTAATATATTTTAAAATTAAATTTTAAAAATGTAGAGTTTAATAGAGAATCTGTTTAATTATACAAAAACATACATGTCTTTTTAAGTAGAATTAAAAATTGTATAAATATACATTGTGATTATAATGTTAAAAAAATGAGTTTTGCTTGTTGAAACAAGCATTGATTTAACTTTTCTTTCCATTTGAAAATTAAAATAATTTGCAGTCTAAATAATACTGATATTTATTCAAAAAATGTATTATTTACAATATACAAAAATTGAAGACTATTGATTGAATATTTTTATGGTAAATTTATTTTATATTAAAAAATTTTTGAAAATTTGATGAAAATTTAAAAAACAAATTAAAAAAACAGTTTAATATTAACATCTCTATGTTTCAGAATTGCCATAACCTAAATTTTATTTTTAAAATTTTGAAATAAATAAACGTTACAATTTTTGTATGAACTTAAATGAAATTTAAGGATAGTATTATATGAAAGAAGAAATAAAGCTCTTTAAAGGTGAATTTCTGATAAAAAAAAACTAATCATACCAATATACAATAATAATGGATGACTTTTAAATCTCAATTTTTGATTTGAAATATATAACGTTTCCTTTATGCTACAATACCGTTACAAGAATGGTTCACATCGTCATATCCTACATGATGTCAAAATATTTTTTAATGCATGGTATATTTTATCGTAAAATTTCAATTTAGGAAATATATATATAATTATCAAAACATAAGTAAGGACAAAAAATAACTAAAGGATCCTTACTGAAATCGTTGTTAATTTTTAAATAACTTAGTTTTATGGGTCCAGTTTATTATTGTGTTTCAATGTTTTTGTTTATTTATTTATTTATTGTAGTCTGACTCCTTTACAATCACTCCAATAGTTTTTTAGTATTCATAAATTTGGACAAAATAATTAATAAAAGAGATTAATTGGTATTGGGAGATAACTTTTTTAGTCCAGTTTGACGTTTAGAGTCGTTCGTTAAAAGGTAGTTGGTGATTAATATTAGATTAAATTTATTTATTTATTATAATTTATTTGGAGACGGTCTCTTTATACTTCAATAGTTTATTATTATTTATTAAGAATTATTTCATTTATATTGATTTTTAATTTGTTTATTATTTATATTTATACTATTTATTTAAATTTTTATCGATGAAACTGATTAAGGCGAAGTTTAAATGTGTCTTTCATGGTCTGATTTGCCGACATGCAGGTATATCAAATAAATTTGATATAATTATATTAAAATTGGTGTACATTTTATATTATAATTAAAAATAATAAAAAAAAAATTCATTAAATTCATTATTTAAATCCTATTAATATTAGAATATTTGACAATAAATTCGAAATCCAAGTCGATGGGATTTTCTTTTACTATCTTTTTGGGGTCTGAATCAATTGAATTTTTAATCTCGGTGGTGGATATAAAGTGAAACAAGAATAAGGGTAGAAAATGGTTTCCAAATTTTATTTGATTTTATATTTTTTTTATCCCCACCTCTCTCGTTCTCTCTCTCTCTCTCTCTTACACACTATCACTAAAGTTGAAATGAATTATGGAAAAATTTGGTTGACATCCAAGTTAATTACGAAAATGCATTATAACAAGGTTTATTTATGATTTGTGAATTTTGGCAAACGAAAATATCAATCCTCCCTATATTTAGAATTCTACTCTATGTTCATTTTAGTTGTATCCCAAGTGTATCGTTCAAAAAAAAAACAACACAAAAAAAATATCAAAAATTTTCAAACGAAAACATTATTCAAATTATAGATTAGTCTGATTAGAAATTGCGCGATGGGCTAAATCCAGGGATTATTTTTTCTAGTGTAGGCGCTCATTGATATTAAATTGGGAACTATCCCAAAGGGGCAGACGACGGGGAGTATAATAAATGAAGCAATTTCATGGGATGTTCAGTTTCAATAAGTTTTATTTATGATGTACATATGATATATATTTAAATTTTGAAAAATTGAGTTTAAAATTGTTTCAAATTAATTTGTTTACATTCTGTGTTTTTCAGGTTTAAAGTAGGGCATAAAAAATAATATTATTATTTCAAAGTTTATGTTTATGCGAAAAAAGATTTATATTATAAATTTTAAGATTAAAAGATAACAAAAATTTGATTTAATATTCATCAAGTTCAATGATTAATTTATTAATATTATAATTATATATATTTAATTGATAATCTCTCCCCCCCTCACACACATACATTGATAATTTTTATTTCCAATATTATTCTCACACATTATTTTAATGTTAATTTCTATTTAATTTGTATGAAATATATATAATTTAAGTCCATTTTAGTTGAGGATGAGTTTGTGATAGATATAGTTTGAAAATCGTTTGCCTCTCATCTCTCTCTCTCTCTCTCTCTCTCTCTCTCTGTCTCTCTGTATGTCCTTTTATCCATCCATATAAATTTTGTAGGTCTACCAGTTAGATGAAGCCAGGGCTATTGCGATGTTTGATTAACAAAAGCGACAGCGACCCGCATTGCCTGCAGCCAACGCCTTGGCAAATAAACAGGGAGGGGGGAGGCACACTCCGTTGCCCTGTGTGCACTGTGGCTGCACATCGGACCTTTGGCCCCCACATAATTCCTTACATCTACTCCCTGTGAAGGATAGCTCTCTTCGGAATCGATACGACAGGCAAACGATGCATCGTTATTTATCATTTGAGGGAGAACAGATTATCCTGCGATCAATGAATTGTTTGGAGGCTCAAGTTTAATAAAAAAAATATTAGAACTTGAAAGTTAAATGACTGAATTAGATAATCTCGATTAAAAATTATCAACAATTAAAGGAATGCCCTCTCATCACTTTCTTTTATTTAGTTAACCATACTTGCTGATTAGAAATATATTAATATCATTAAATATACTTATATTTTAAAAATAAATTTCACTGAAAAATTGTTCAATGATGAAACTTAGTGAAAGAACTAGAAATCTACTTTCACTAACTTTAAGGAGAAGACACTTTATAATTCGATCAATAATTATGGATTCAAGATTCTCTTATCATTGGTAATGCCGTAAACTGGTCTAATTAGTATACATATAAAATTATTTGAAAATAATAATTCAAACTATATTGTCTTAAACTAAGATATTGTTTGATTATTCAAGTCAGTATTAATGCAAGCTCGTTTGATTTTACATTTATCTCGTTTTCATTATCTATAGTCATCCATAATAACTTTAAAAAAATGAAATTCACAGATGTAATTGTATTTATTAAATTTATTTATATATATTGTGTGTATATTATGTTTATACGTTCAAGCCTATTTTAATTTATACCTCCTTCAAATATTTCAAAATTTTTTAGTAATTAGTAGAATTTTTAGATCACCGGCAATATATACTTTTCCGATTATGTTTTATTTGATTGAATTTATTGTTTTTTTTTATTTAATTGATTGATCAAAGCGAGGTGAAAATTTTAATTTAAATTTTTTTGAAGAAATCAAGATTCAAGTAGCTAAAATGTTTTACAGAGTCAATTTTTTAATCTATATTTGTGTAAAATTACAAAATATTTTTTTCAGAAATTTTTCTTATTTTACATATAATTTCAAATTGGTAACACTGATATTATCATAAATTTAATTTAAAAATTTTGTGCTTATTGTACTGGAATTTTTTCACAATAATTTATTTTTATATCGCTTGTTCATTAATTTCCGGGTCTAACAAAAGATGGTGTCTTTTTCTAATCTTCATAATCTAATATCCCTAACTTTAGTCTTTATCAAAATACCGTGTCGATTTGGTATTTATTCTAAAAAATGCGGTGTTTTAGTGAAGTTACTTTTGTTTGCTTAAAAAAACATTGTGTCAAAAGTCGATGAAACGATTAACCGGTTTGCCACTCACCGTATAGTCCAGACCTGGTGCCCAGTGTATATTTGATATTTACTGTTCTTAAAAGATTGCCGAAAAATAGAGGATTGATTGAGGGAATAAAAGCAAGGACAAACCATACTATAAGGGAAAATATAAAAAATTTAAGTGTACTGGTTTTAATGTATCAACCTAGAAAGAGAGTACCTGATGAATAAAATTGAAATTTGCTTAAAAGTTGTTTTATTAGTTGAGTCCAGGACGTGAATATAGATGATAAAATAATTTATAGTGAATTTAAATAAATTCGTAATAAATAATGTAACCAAAGTTTACAGTATTTTTATTATATTTAAATCGTTATATATAAATAAAGTATTTTTTTTCAAATGAAGTTGTTATTCAGAGTTAATCCAGTCTTTTATTCATATTTAGTGACTGATAAGCGTAGTCAGTGTAATAAGATATGTAGCTAGGAATGGAAATGAATGGCTTGTCGTTTGTATGGTCCTTTCAACGATTCAACAAGTCTCCTTCCCTCTCTCTATCAGACTATCATCTTTTGATAGAATCTTCTTGCTGTTGAACACGAAACATTTCTCGATACTGTGCCCTTTTTACTTCTTTTCAGATGTGTCTTTTTTAAGCTCTTTTTGAATATAAATCGATAAAGTTATCACTAAAATGATATCGCGAACTTTTTTTTGTTAAAAATTCATATTTACAAAAATAAATAAATAAATAAATAAAAATAAAGAAAATAAAAAATATTCAAGACGAAATTAAATGAAATCACGCAAAAAATAAATCATTCCTAAAAAATAAAAATGTACGAAGATTAATCAACTTAGAAAGTTTATTCTATAATTTAATTATATTCTTTTTTTATATTTTTAATTTTTTGTAAATTTTATAAAATCAAATTCTATCAAATAAGAGATAAGGATTCTTTAAAAAAAATATAAATCCATAAGTTTCTAAATTATATTTTAAATAATTTATAAATGAAGAAATATTTGTAAAAGGTTGTGTATCTCCATGATAGAATATTTATTAAAATTTTTAAATACATTAAATCTGAAAAATATAAATATTCAAATTTATGTTTATCATTTACTTAATTAAGTATATTTGTTCCATGTTTTGAAGTTAACTTAATTTGAGTTAAGACTTATTCAAAATACAAATTTTGTTACTTTTGTTTGACTGTTTTTATTTTTAGATATTTTTAATTCAAATCATAAATTTGCATGATAAATATTGTATATTATAAATATATATATATTTCTAATGATTTTGTGGAAATAAGAAATATTTTATTCTCATTTGATTCAATTTTATATTTACTTGTAGACAGGGTCATAGTGAGTTACGAACAGTTGCCGAAAATATCGGGGGAACTTTATTTTATGAGGGGTTGTCCTGAAGAGTCTCAATGTCAGCAAAAGCAAATGTTGTTCAATCCAACTCATCTAATGGAAAGTTTTCTATTCTCAAAATATTAATCCTTGGAACTTTTTGAACTTTATATAAATTTAATTATAAGAAAAATTAATTTATATATTTTTTTTAATTTTAATTAATTTTGAATATTTTATTTCTATTTCTTAGAAAAATTTCAGAATATTGAAAATAAACTAAAAATTGGGTAAGTATATTGAATAATTTGGTCTAGGTGAGATGTCAACTGGGTGAAAGGAGTAAAAGAGGAGGATGGTTTATTATCGTCTTCACTTCATCTTGTTTTCAAGGATTTCCTTCCAAGTACTCCGCGAGAAATGGACGTCTCCATTTGACAAGTTTTAATTTCTTTCTCTTGTTCTCTGTCGTCTCCTTTTTCTTTATTCTACTTCTTCGTTCTTTCTCTCTCTCTATCTCTAAGACCCTTTCTGTGTGCAATTTTTCCCCTAACTTCTAGACTAAATAAATAAGATTTCTTTCTCTCTTTTCCTTCCACTATTTCTGTCTTCTCCGTCGTATTACCGTTTATCCCAATACTTAGGATTAGATGACTCGAGGCTTAAAAACGAGCCAATCTGACAAATGGAGCATTACACCGGGGACAAAATTGTAGTAAGGAATAAAGCATTCTTACCAACATAGGTTGAATCATCTGATATTAAATGTGCAATTTGAAGGAGCAGTTATAATTTAAAATATATACGTGTACCCAAGCTAATGCTTTAATTTTCTGGCCAGATATAGTATTGCAATCACGAAAATTTTCGATGTCGAGATTTTGATGTTTTTATACGTTTTGAAGGTCCCTGAGTCATTTTCACATAGGTTGAGAAAAATGTCTGTATGTAAGTGGGTATGTAGACAAGATTACGCAAAACCGGTTTGAGCTAGAATTTGGTACAGGGGCATTATTCAAAATTCGTAGTTTTGTATCAACTTTTGAGAAATGTAACCCATCCGGAAGAGGGTCATTACCTACCACGTTTTCATTTTTTTTACATAAATCAAAAAACTTTGTCCGAAAAGGGATTCTATCCAAGGTCCAATGTGAGACCCACCAAGCCACCTTGACACTCAAATTTTTTAAAAAATTAAAAAAAAAAAAATTAATTAATTATTTTAAAGTATATTATATATTTATTTGTAAGTGAATTTAATGTTGGATTCATTTCTATTATGCATTCAGAATTTAGCAAATCCATAATTTTAAATTTAAAGAATGAAAAAGAGAATAAATATAGAATTAATTTATATCAAATATTTAAAAATTGAATTAAAGAAATAAAAAAAAAGAGTAATAATAAGATAAGTTGAAAATATGAATGTTTAATCTTTCTAATTTCTATTAAGAAAAATATTGATTATTTATTGATAATTTATAGTCTCAGTTTACTCTTAGTATTTATGGTAAATTATTAACAAATATTTTTATTTAAATATTTTATTAAATATAATTTTAAGTTTAAAAAATGTTATGAAATATAAAACCACTATGTATGTTGTATCAAATTAATATATGTATACAAAATATTGAGCTTGACATTGAGTCTAATAAGTATATAACCATATTATAATGGATGAATATGATTTTATTTATTCTTGGAATATTAAAAATATGATGTTCCCAACTTAAATTAAAATAGATGTGGTTTGTAATATCATATGAGTTTGACATGCCTGTTTAGATTCTTCCTACCACCTCTTCACCCTCCATACTGTAATTTTATAATTTTATTTTATAGTTACCAACATATGCTAATCTTTTAAAATAATATGTATATATTGTAGATTATAATTTATATTTCTTTTTTTCCTTAAAATATAGCCGATATTAAATATAAGGTTCTTGTTGAATGAAATTTTGCTTTTTATTCCTTTTGCCGAAAAGGATTCTTGTTAGTTTATTTGATAAAGAATACGAATGAATATTTATGGTGTTATATTCTCTCGCATATTTATCCCTTTTGTTTTCTAAATATAATAACTGTCGTTGTAATTCTTCTTGTATCCAAATAACAAGTTACCTGGAGGTGGTTAACATAAATATTCTTTGCTTGGTGCCCATTAAAAAGACCCCTTTCCCCTCGCAACTGGGTCATCAAGCTCTTGTGCTTCGCTAATTTTCTATGACGAGATTTTCACCACCACCACCCCCTCTCTCCTCCCCTCCCCTACTCTCACCTTCACTCAGTACGAATTATGTTCATTCTATTTTTATGTATTGGTGTTGTGTCACCGTTGAGAGAAAGAGGGCGTGGGAGGGTTTGGAAAGGGTGAAAGGGTGAAAGGCTTTGGGCCCATGTGGAGCGCCAGCCACGGCTGGGCGCGTTGTTTCCGGCCCGTCGCCGCTCAGTTGGAGGGTCGATCCACCCCCATGACGGGTGAGGGTGAGAGGGGGGAGCGCACCCCATTCCACGGCGTCCTTTTTCACCCCGCGGGCGGCTTAATCCGCCAGCCGCAAACCACCCTCAACCCCACACGAACAGCGGCACGTATTTTAAATTTTATTTTCTCTCCGTCCCACTCGTTCACCACTGTGATATACTTGTGTGCCGGGTGGTGGAGTAGTTATGCATTCAGTTGAGCAACCTTTTTCACACACACGGCTCCCCTTTACTCCCTTCCTCATCTCTC
Source organism: Labia minor (assembly GCA_963082975.1). NCBI lineage: Eukaryota > Metazoa > Arthropoda > Insecta > Dermaptera > Spongiphoridae > Labia > Labia minor. Next base: position 36,378,999 of record OY720344.1, on the reverse strand, counting down.
TTTTTCTTATACTCACCTTAAAAGCGCATTCATTCCTTTCACTTAATTATATTTTCTACTTTAAATAGCAAGTTATATATATATATATATATACTAAAAATGTTCATATTTTAAATTTGCTAATAGTAATTAACACCATATAAATATTTTATTTCATATAAAATCTAATCAAATCAATATAAAAAAAATTAAATATCAGTTTTTAATTAATTTTACTCAAATAAAAATGGCCCATGATGAATTTAACGATCTTCAATCTCAGTTTAAATTTAAAAAAAAATTACAAAAAACTAAAATAATAATAATAATATCCAGACAAGACTTGGAATATTATATAAACTATAATTATAGTTAATTTGACAAACTAAAACAAAAAATAAAATGTCCATTAAAATTTTTATATCCTTCGAAATACAGAAATATCTAAATATATCATATAGCTCTTTATCTATAATATTTTAATATTAAATACAATTATTTAATCTCTTCTTACTAGCAATTACAATAATTTAGAAAATTGTTCCAAATTGTGATTTGCTCTTTTTAGGATATTTATCTAAAAAACATTTATATTTCCAATGATTATTATAAAGCTAGTTATGTTAGCGAAAGAATATAAAAGATATCCAAATTGGGAAAATAAAATTTATGTTTGGGTATGATCAAAGTAGAGAAAATATTAAAATGTCTGTAATGAAATTGGATATTCAAGATGTGACAAAATAATTTAATTAGACATTTGGAAGAGCCTGTTTATTTGGATGATTTTAAGGTTTTTTTTGGATTATATATATATCTATCAAACTGGTCTTAATTTAGATTCATTTCTTTAATTTTCTCTAGATATAAGTTTTTTAAATTAAACATATTTAACACAAATATCAATGAAATTAAAATAAGTTAATATTTATTTAAATATTTAAATCAAAAATTAAAATTAAAATTAAAATTAAAATACTAATTAAAAAAATTAAAAGACTTCAGTGTTAGCACGACAGTCTACTACACCGAAGACTCGAGTTCGGGCCTATTCAATGATTAATAATTTCAGTTTAAAGTTTTTTTTAAACTAATAATGATTTTAAAAATTATTTAAGTATCTATCAGTTGTAATAATTATATTTGTTTATTATCCGGAGTTATAAATGAAAATAATTTGTTACTCTTGCTGGTGTTTATTCTTAATTTTGTCTTTTTCAATTTGTCCATAAATGAAAATTTATTTGTTCCCTTCCATTTTTTGACTGTTTAACATTATTTAATACAAATATACCAATTATTTAATATTATAAATTGGAATAGGGTTATTATTATTTAATAAAGATCTTAAAACAAATAGTAAAATGCACAATATATGTACCTATTCTAAGTATTTAAAATAAAACAAATTAATTAAAACAAAAGATTTTTATAATATTATTTTATAATCTAACTATATTTTATTAGAAATAAATTTTTTTTATGAATTTTAATGAAACAAACTTAATTATAAATCCAATTTTTAGTTCTTTTAATTAATTCAATAAAAAATTGCATGCAATTTGAAAAGTGAAATATTGATGGCAAATTTGCTGGCGGCTTAGGAATCCATCATTTCCTTGCCGAAGGTCGCACACTTAACCACTCAGTCAGGTGAGCCCGTTAATGTCTCTTTAATTATTTTAAAAATACTGGTGGTAGGGCATGATTATCATCACCTCGAGCGTTTTTTTAAGACATTTCTGTACTTGGGAGTAACCCATCTTGTTATTTTTATTCCTCAGGCAATATTTCATGCAGATTTGAGCGGACGAAAGTTCAAATTTTACACAATATAATATGATAACTTAAATATAACTCATCTATATTACTATAATAAATAAAAAATAAATAATATTATTATAAATTTTACAAATTTTTGTTTATGAAATTCGTAAATAAATTGTTAGTGTTCTTTAATAATTGACGTATTAAAATGAATTCTTATAAATTTAATTAAATTAAATTAAGTATGCTATTATAACTATTATAAATTCGTAATGGGTTAAAACAAGGAGACGTATTATCACCAATTCTATTTAATTTAGTTCTGGAATATGTAATTAGACAAATTGGGGAGAGGTGAAACGGAATCGAATTAAACAAAAAAATTCAAGTATTAGGTTACGCAGACGGCTTAAATATAATAGGAGATTCGGCAATTGCAATTATAGATAGTGTAGAAAAATTAATTGAAGCAGGAAAAGATGTGGGAATATAAATTAATAATGCTAAGACAGAGTATTTAGTAACAGAGAGGTATAGTATTAACACACAAAATCTTAATATACAAGATATAGAATTTGAAAATGTAGAAAAATTTAAATACTTAGGTTCTGTGATAACGAAAGATAATAATATTCGAGATCAGTTTAAAGCGAGGTTACAATCGGGAAGCGCCTGTTATCATGCAATAAAGGGGCTTATCGAATCAAAATTATTATCAAAGGGGATAAAAGTTAAAATATATAAAACAATTATTTTACCGGTTGTATTATATGGATGTGAGGCATGGTCTATGACCTTATGAGAAAAAGAAAGATAAGGTCACCGGGGAATGGCGAAGATTGCATAACGAGGAATTGCATAACCTCTATGCATCTCCAGATATAGTTAAAATATATAAAATCGAGAAGGTTACGGTGAGCCGGACACGTGGCTAGAATGGGAGAAGATAGAATAGCAAAAAATATATTGGTAGGGAGACCAAGTGGGAAACATCCTCTTGGAAGACCAAGGACACGGTGGGTGGATAATGTGGGAAAGGATGTGAGAGAGATGGGAGAGGATAGGTACTGGAAGGTTGTGTCTCAGAATAGGAATACTTGGAGGGGTGTGTTTGCTGCGGCCAAGAACTTTCGAGTTCCGTAGAGTCACAGAGATAGATAGAGATAGATATGGTATTATAACTCTATGCTGTATTCTTTTATGTATAATGTGCTTTTTATATTCAATCTTAGTAATAATAATATAATCTTATTAGTATAAGTTTTTCTTTATTCTGACAACCCTCAAGTTCTCAAGCAGGTCTTGAACAAGAACAAGTGGTCAATTAATAAATGAAATAATAAAAAACCAAATTTTCTTATTCATCAGACCTATATACAGATTTTAAAGTACATTTTTATAATTATATAAAATTTTTCACCAGTTTTAATAAAATTTTGCATTTTTTTTAAACTATTTATTTTATTTTTTAAATTCTAAACACTTTCTCACATTAAAAAGTTAAATATTTTTTAAATAAGTTGACCTGTGGCTAGGTCCGAACCGACCGACGGTTTGAAGTAAATTAATTTCCAGCTACAGAAACAATTTCAAATAATTTTAATATATCTATTAATGTAATAAAAAACAAATAGGCATATATAACATAAATATTTTTAATTTTATTTTATTTATAATATATATGTAAGACCAGACTGTGACGTCATGAATGGCTGGATGACGTCATATAATTTTAAATCAAGAAAAAACTAATAAATATGATTTTTCTCGAGGATAAAACCAATACAAAGTGCATGATTCGTGGTGATATATAAAAAAATCTCCTCATGTGAAATTTGGTGTAAAAATAACCCTTCCTTCCTATCGTCGATCGCTAATACTACCACTTCCGGTTTTCGGATTTGCACCAAAAGTTGATCAATTCATCCCAGTGATGCATTAAGTAAATATACCAAATTTCATCAAAATCGGTTGAGCCGTTCAGGCTGTACACATTTATACGGACGGACAGACGGACAGACGGGCGGACAGACATTATGCTAAAAATACTTTTTTCTGTTTAGAAAATGCATGATTCGTGGAGATATGTAAAAATCTCCACATGTGAAATTTGGTGTGAAAACAATACCTCCCTTACTATCGTCGGTCGGTAAAAACGACATAAAAATGTATTTTTTTAAATTAAGAAAAATTTAAAGTATCTTTCAAAAAATTTATTTTTTTTATTAATTTCTTTTAGTATTTTATTTAGATTAGCTATCAATTTTCTGTGATTTTATAATTTTATTAATATTAAGATTCATTTCTGACTCAAAATAAAAATAATATTTTCAAATGAATATAATTCATAATCCATTTACATGAAATAACTTTACTTTGAAATTAAGTTGAAAACATCTAAATATTTATTACTCAAATGTATTCTATTATATAATAAAATCTCTAATAAGAATACTTATTATAGTATATATCTAAAGTTTCTCTCTTGGCTTCATCTAGCTTTTAGGCAAATTAATTTATGATACTTATGCATTCAAGAGGATTTAAAGGATTTTAGATGCACCGGGAAAAAAATGATTCATCGTGCGATGACCAAAACATTTTCTCTTTAATTACCATAATTACAGGAAATCGGAAGGAATATTCTGAAGCACTTTTTCGTGAACATTCACCCTTGGTTCATTCTCTTTTAGTCATCTGCAATCGAAGGGTGGATTCTATTTAAGAAACAAGTCATGCTTGGAGAATAATTGTTGCTCCAGGATTGAATGCAACGCTCATTAACTGCCCCCGTTCGCCATTCGGGCCTATCCCGTAAATTCGGGGGTGGGTTGGGAGTCTTCCCCTTCTTTCCCTTTCCCTTCCCGCCTCAATTAGGGTGACTAACCCTCGTTGATTGCTCGGGGGGAAGAGGTGGCCAAGTCTCTTGATTATCGATCCGGATCGGAGGGACCAAAAGATTGCCAGGGGCCCACATGATTAAAGCCTCACGTGACAGAGAAGATAACCACCTTGTCGATATTCGCTCTTCTCATTAGAAATGAGTTCAATTAAGTGTGGATTTTCGAGAAAGAATTTTTACAATAAGTGGAATTGCTTTTAAAAAAAAGAGAAGACTCGAAAATCAAATGGATTAGAGAACATGTGTTTTTATTTGTTACGGCACGACGAGGGGAAAATGAAGGACTTCGAGGGAGAATAAAGGTGGGAGGAGGGGGGGGGGGGTAACAAGCCACAACTTAAAGGGAACATCTTCCAATTGGAATGAATGGAATTCTATATCTGCCATTCAAATAGAAATTAATGACCAAGGCAATATTTATATCAAATCAATAAAAAATAAATGAAAAAAAATACTTGTCTCTTATATAAATAAAAATTATTATCTTAATTGAATTAGTATTATAAAACAAGATACATATTTTAGGCTGGTTTATGTCTTCCTAATTCACTTTATTTAGAGAATATAAGAATATACTTATATAATTTTAACAATGTTGATATTCTCTTTAATTTCAATATTATCACTATGTTTTTAATAAATAATATTTAATAATTATAATTTTTAATAATAATATATAATAATATTTGAATGAAAATAAATATATAGTTTTATGTATTTATGTTAGTAAGTAAAAATTCAAATCAAAAATAAGTAAAAGTTATGTTAATTCATTTTAAAATAGGAATGATAAACAAAAAGAGTATACAGAATTTATATATATTTGTAAATTATTAAAGCGATAACACAAATAAATTTATAATTTAATTAAATAATTGAATATATGTATACAAGGCGCCATTGGGTATGTGGGTAGCGAACCTGCCTCACATTCACATGGTCCCGGGTTCAAGTCCTGGCAAGGGAATTTCCCTAGCTGGGGTCTATGAGACGGAGTCAACCCAGCCTCCGGGAACAACATTGGGGAAAAGCTACTTGATAGCGCCTCCGATCAAGAAAATCAAGGTAAAGGTTGAGAGGACCCGTTCTACTGATCATAGGACACCTCATTGATATAACCGGCTTGATAGGCGTTGTCCTTGCGTAGGACGTACAAAGTCGGAGGTTTTTGTTTTTTTTATATATGAATACAGAGTGAGGCCCGTATAGTAATATTATGGTAAATGATGTTTTTATAATTATTTGTAGACATTCGTAAATTCTTTGAGACGAGAGTGAACAGTGACGGGTATATTTGGAAATCCTGGAAACTTGACAGAAGTGGAGTATCATTTATGTTTCTTTCAACAGAATAGTGCAACATGCTACGCATCCTTGCCCCGTTTGTATGAGATGTTTATACCAGAGAGGACAGTCAGCAAATGTGCTCCTCAATCACTGCTTGTCCCACTAGAGAGTTTCACTTATAATCATCACTATCATCAATAGTACCACAACAGAAGAACTGACAATGGAATATACCATTCTCCTCAAGTGTGCTTATATATGTGTTAAAGTGGGTGGAGGACATATTTACTAGCTGTTGTGAAAAGAAGTAATCATCTTCAAGACATTTCAATTCATTTGATGTGTTTGCTTTAGGGTTTTACCTGTCATAGACTGAATTCAATAATTTAAATTATAAACATTATTTATACTCCATTAGATATAACTATTTCATACTTTTATAAAATGTTAAATATAAGAATGACTAAATGGAATGACGAATGTATATTAATACGTATATACAGAAAAAAGAAAAGAAATTTAAAAAAATTTATATTCCCAAACTTAAATATATGTATTAATATTTTTGTTGTAGGCAAATGACAATTTAGGGGAAATAGCATTTGTCTAGACAAAAGCCATTTGACTTAACAAATAGCTTCAACTATTATTTCAATTCAATTTGATTAGGAAAATAGCATTTGCCTAGACAAAAGCCATTTAGCCCTTTAGCCCTTTGTTGAGCAAATAGCTTTAACTCTTACAGTAGCCAATTACGAAATTATTCAAAAAACTTTTTGATCTTTATTGTAAATTTATGATACTTCAGTGCAGTTTTGAGTTCTAAATTAATGTAAATGTCAAAATAAAAATCCGTTTGTTATAAATAAAATAAATAAATTATAAAAATCCAAAGATGTACCGAATGGTGGTAGATAAGGGATTATTAGATAATGTACCCATTGTCATTAAAGAAACATTACCCAGTTGATGTACTAGGTAATGATATCATTTTTCCAAAAATATTAGAACAAAATGATTGTAAAGATGGTATTAATATTTATTGTTGTGTTTGCGGTAAAGCCTGTACGGATCATCCTGTACATTTACATGCAATAAAATCATTCATTTAATTTGTGGTGAACCTAAATAAGATTCCAATGAACAAATAATTTGTTACCATTGTCTTCGTGAAGAGGACATTATAACAAATCGAATAAAATCATACGAGCCCAATTAAAAGCGGCCGAATTAATGAAAAATAAAAGTAATGCTATTTGCCCAATAAAGATTTAGCCAAATGGCGTTTGTCTAGGTCTAGGCAAATGCTATTTTCCTAGTTAAATTAAAATGAAACTAGCTCCTCCGAGCGCCTTCGGCGCTCTTCACACCTAGACGGGGGCTCCGCCCCCTGTACCCCCGAGTGATACATAGTATTTGGTTGAAAGTATGTATGTAAAAGGTTTTCATCCATTTTGTTTCAATCAGTATAAGTAGATAAAACATGTATTTGTTTTCTTGTAAAATATATTTTAATTTAATCAGTAAATTAATTATATATTATTATTGTATTTATCTAACTCTGTGTCTCTACAGTTTTCGAAAGTTCTTAGCCGCAGCATCCACATTTCTCTAAGCGTCCCTATCCTGAGCTACAACCAAATCCTACCCTTTTCCATCTCTCCCATGTCCCTTCCTTCATTGTCCACCTACCTTGGTCCTTGGTCTTCCACCGGATGTTTCCCAATCGGTTTCTCCCAATTTCTAGTTTCTCCAATTCCAACCACGTCCCCTTCCCATCCCAGGCTTCTCGATTTTATAACCTTAACTATATCTGGAGATCATGCAATTCCTCGTTATGCCATCTCCGCCATCCCCCTGTGACCTCATCTTCTTTTGGCCTATAAATGCTGCGAAAAATATTAATCTCACAAATACTCCAAATCTACTCTCGTCTCCCAGAGTCATCGATAGGGTGACCAAACGTCCCGTCTTTAGGTGCTCTGTCCCAAAAATTTCTTTGGGACACCCTACTGTTTTTTCAATATTTAGGACATTTCGTAATTTTTTTTTCAAAATTTTTTCAATTTAGTTCTAAAAAAAAGGTATACCATTTGTCCCGCTTTGGTGTTTTCGAAATATGGTCACCCTAGTCATCGATCAACATGAAAAATAATTGTTTTATATATTTTAATTTTGATCCTCTTTGATGAGATAAGCCCCTTTACTGCATAATAACAGGCGTTAGTCAATTACAACGTCGATTTAAATTCTTCTCGAATATTATTATCCTTCGTGATTAGAGATCTTAAGTATTTAAATATTTATACTTTTTCAAATTCTACATTTTGTATGTTAATTGTATTTAAGTCGTATCCGTATCATAATTATTGAATTTTTTTGTTTAATTACATTTCGGTTGATTTTTCCCCAATTTCTCTAATCATATGTCTCCTCTTCCAGTCCAATTCATTTACCTATCAATGTTGCATAAGGAATTTAAATTTCTTAATTTGGCTAGAACACTCCATTTTTTAAAATTTTAAATAGAGGGAGAGAGAGAGGTTCTAATTTTATATATATATATATATATATATATATATCTGTTTCTATGACAGCAAAATAGTAAACAAATTACATACATACAAACCCTCTCCTTTATATATATTTCTGGAAATTGGAACACCCGCAGCTCAGCTCAGGAGTTACCTATGATTCTAATTTCTTTTTTATTTTTCATCATTTGAGGTACCCTTCACCTCAGAAAAATTTGGTTACCTTACTCCTTGTAGTTTAGGCTCTGGAGTTTTTTGCGTACAGACGGACACTATCGTATTAAATATATAGATAATAGTTTAAGCTTTTTGAACTTCAAATGGCTATTTTCCTAAAATTGCCATTTACCTACGACATATATTTATGTTCGTTTAGAAAATTTTGATTATGAAAAGTTAATTACGGTTGACACCATTTTTAAGATAACTTTGGAAAATAAATTTAGGGATTCTTGGTCGTAGTCTTGAACACATCCTTTCCAAAACTCTCTTGAAAATAGCGCCAAAGTGGATGCCGAAACGTCGAGATTCAAATCTCATCAAACCTCATTAAAACATCACTAATTAATTTTTCATATATATAACAAGAATATGCAAATTTTAAAGAAAAATTTATAAATTTGCTAAATTGAAAAAAAATATATTTATTATTAATTTAATTATTTTTTTGATTGATCACACACTTTTAAAATAAAGGCTTAAATATAAGTATTATTTAGGCTGAAGTGATAACGGATTTTTTTAGTAAATGATGAAGTCTTATTTTAGAAAATAATTTTTGCATTGATGTCAATTTCGTTATTTATTTTAAAATAAATGTTCAATAGCCGAAGCAATCTCTTAATTTGGAGATTTCTTTTCTTTTCTTTTTTAATTATTCTAAGGAAGGAATATTAATTTAATTTGAAAATATAAATATGGAAAAATCGGATAATTGTTCTTGATTTTAAAAGAGAGAGGGAGTGGAAGGGTGGAGGAATGAAGAACAAGTGGTAATGTTCGTGTAGTTTTTCTTGGGTTGACTTTTGGTTATCGTCGAGTGGGCCGTTGTCGGAGCACGTGTGGTGCGCAAAGGACCGGATGGTTGGGCGCGCAACGACAGAGAGCGGGAGGGTTCGGAATTCCGCTGGGAGTTAAAGCGACCGCGATGATGACCACCACGCCGGGTCATTAAGGAGTAATTGGCCAGACTGATGACCGAATTTGAAACTAACTCCACGGCCAGATGGCCAAATGGTTTATTTGCAACGTCAATTCGATTTTCTCCTAAATTGTTTTCACCGTGAAAAGTGAAAGAATGAGAGAGAGAGAGAGAGATATTGAAGTGAAAATAAGAATCAGATACAACGGTTCATTAATAAATCAATGAATGAATAAAAAAAAAGTTAAAAGTTTTAGCAAGCCATCCATTTATAATCGAACATCCAAGGTAAAATTTTTATTTCAAAAGGAATTGGGGCCAATGCAATTCTTCCTGAACGCCTCAGTAGAAACATAGAGGTTCACTTTTCATGATTTTAGACAGTCTTCAATTTAATTATTCTATTTTTTGTGAAAAATCGATCCATTGGTATATTCCCTTCAGTTTTTAATATTTTAAGAAGAAACACCCTCAACAATCATGATTTTTTTCTTCTAAATAACACCTACAAATATAGTTTAGATATATAATTTCTTTGCTTTAATTACAATCATAAATCAACATTCATTTCTTTCATTTATATAATTTGTGAGAATAAATTTTTCTAAAGTAAATAAAAATATATTTATTTCTCTTTTAAATATCTATCAAGGTTTAAAAATAAATTTCTCAACTAACGGGATAGTTAAATTATTAAATATAATATCAAAATTCACACAACTTAATCTAAATAAAAATAATATTATTATTTGTAATATTACTGTTCTAGATAATTCCAAAATTCGCAGAAAAATGAAATTATTTCTAAAAAAAAAATGATAAAAAGTTAAATGTTCAAATGACTAAACCTATCTAAATTTTACAATTAGTTAATTATTATTTTTAATGCTTACTCTCTTTTAAATTATTTTATTAGATTAATCAAGGTTTTAAGTTTATTAAACATTATAATCAATACCTATTAAAATATTTAAAAGGTAGAAAATTTTAAAAAAATATATTTTTTTTATTTCTTATTGAAAATTAAGTGAAAATATCAATAAATTAGAAAAGGTATGAGAAAAATTTGACTTTTTACTGAGTAAATTTTTTTTTTTTCATATAACATATTTTTTTAATAGGAGATATAAATAGTTTGATAGAGTGAAAAAAATGAATTATAATGTGAAAATATGAATAGAAAAAAATTATTATTTTTAGATAAAAATATAAACAAATTGAGATTAATATTATATAATATAATTTTTTCGGTAAAATTTGATTATTGTTTTATCTAAGAGGATTTCAAATAGTTTCGATTTTTCTATAAAATTTTCTGATTTAATCTACTTAGTATCCAATATCTGAAGAGAAAAAAGTTTGCATACATCTGACATGAAATTTAATTAATCCATTAGAAATATAAAATTGTAGAACAAAATACCTTGTTTGAAAATTTTTTTCTACATTTTAAATCATACTATTAAAATTATTTATGAAAAAATATTTGATTTTTGATTATTATTTTTATTTTTTTAATGAATGTAAAATTTCAGAATTTTACAAAGAAGTTAATTTAAAGATTATTTATTATAGACTTGGACAACGTTAATTCCATTAAAATCTTGAATTACAATTTTTGGGTCAATCTAAAAACTTTCATTTACAATAATTCATTCGTTAGTTATGCCCTTGAGTTCATTCACTTTCCTCTCCATGTGACGTGCCATTCACAGGCAGATGCAATCACAGATCGAATCATTTGGTTTGATATCTCTCTTTCACTCGTTATCCATCCCATCCCATTAATTAACCATAATCATTTAATTTCAATCTTTGGATTTAATTATGAAATCTATTAACCAGGAGGAAATATAATTTAATAAAGTGAACTGAAGGAGATAATGAACGAAATTTCAGGTTTGATTAAATCATAGCATTTAGGATTTAATTCTGTTATTTTAACATTGAAAGGATTTCTAATTTCAGATCCTTATTTGTTTGAAAGTAGAATTTGGGTCTTTGGTTTTTATTCTTAAAAATAAAGCAATCATTTGAAAATTTTGTGTTTTAAGTAAGTAATTATTTTATTTAGATATTCTTGAAATTGTATTTTTATTAATTTAATTTTAAATTAATACTCCAAGACTAAATTGTCAAGAAAATTTGTTTGAAAATGTTGATATTGAATTGAAAAAAAATTATGAAAAAAATATTTAAATATAAAAAAATAAATTATTCTACTTATATTTATTAATTTTACTTGAAACGTATTAAAATAAATGTGCCGGTTTGATGTTAATGATAAATTTGTTTGGTTTATTATCAATTTTCTGGAAGATAAACTGGTATAAACCCGGAAATAAGTGTGACTCACTTCACATGGAACTTGTATTTTCAATTTTTCCGAACCGGTGTCCAAATTCTGCGGCCTAGATGTGAGCCGGTGTGAGTGTTAAGGTGGTACGATGTTCATGAAAGTAAATCTCTAAGGGATGGGGACGAGGTTGTTTTGTTCTTGTTCATGAAACAAGTTTAAGATGGTTGAGAAGAGCATGGGAGCCTGGAGTCGCTTGACCAGGACCAAATGTCCAAAGGACCATGCTAGCCGATCAGGGTTAGGCAATTGGGGTGAGCTTTCGTTTGACCAGTCCGGTTGAAGGTGGGAAAAAGGGACACTGACCAACATCACAACATGAAGAGTGAAATTTCGATTTTTTTTTAAACAACAATCATTATTTTAATTTTTACTGTCTGCATTTTCATAAAAAATTTTCTTCCATGTTTAGCTACCAAATTTTTTATTTTTCATGTTGTTTTTTTTTAGTATAGTGATAAATTGAAATCATAATAAATTTTAATTAAATATCTATCTATCTATATAAATATTTAATAAATAAAAATGTTAATTATTTTCAAAAAAAAAATGCTAAATAAAATTAATTTATTTTATCTTCAAAATATACTAATATAATTTAAGAGAAAATATATTTAGATTAAAAACTTTTCACATCAAGGAAATGCAAAATTTTTTGTTAAAAATTAGCTATATCATTCTTTTCAAAAATATGAATATAAATTCTATATTAATTTTATTATCTAATACAAATATTATTCCAAACAAAATAAAGAGAAATTTATAGATTATTTTTTGGAAAAATGCACAACGCCCTTTCATGAATTGTATTGTATCAATCCAAGAAATTAGTTATAATAGATATTAATTATTCAAAGATTTTCATTTATTTTTAACAAATATAGATATATATAGATCATGTCACAACACATCGAAATAGTTAACTTAAATATATAATTTAAATGTAAAAAAAATTAAATCTTATATTTATATTTATATTTGATTGAATCTTTGGAAATATATATATATATATATATATATTGTTTCTTTGAAGAAATATAAATCAAACGATTTATATATTAGATAAATTATCACTAGGTTGGTGGTAAATATTCGACAGAAAATATTTAAAAAATTATAAACCGAATAAGTTTTTTTATTTTAATTTCAATCAAAATCTGGACAATTTTATTATGATAAAATTTTAGTTATACAAAAATCATATTTTGTAAATGTAAAATGTGTAATTGTATCACTAATAAATTTCAATGTATCTATCATTTTAGAAACTTTTTATAGAAGGTAAAAGTGAATTTAGGTTGTTAATTATTCTGACTATTTGTTAATTTCCAATTAGAGATTATTATATAAACCAATGTGGGTAAATAATATACTATAAATTAATTAAATCATTAAGAAAAATATTGGATATTATATAATATCGGTTATTTTATAAATTTATTAGAGATTGAATTAAGAAAAATGTTTATTTATATACAAAAATAAATTGATTCAAATAATCAAGAATGTAAATTTTAAAAATTTATGAACTTTATGTTTAGGTATAATAGAGAGTAGGCAATATAATTGACATTATGAAATATTGTCAAATGACATATTTCTATGAATGTATATTTATGAAATATTGATGATATGATTGCTTTTAGGTTCAGCATTTTCCATTGCACTATTTACGTTATTTGAAATTAATTTCAGAGACTTTTTGTATTGAATAGTTATTTAGGTATATATATTCTATTCTATTTCAATATATATGAACTAATTAAAAGGTATTATAATATATATATATTTGAGTGTTGTGTGCCATAAATTGAGTAAATAAATACTATAGTGACAATAACCATAAGTAACTATTTATAAATTAAATATAATTATAAAAAAAATAAGCGTCTATAATTGTGTATTGTAGATTTTGAATTCAAGTGGGTGTTCGGTGGAGACTGCATGTAAGTGCTTACCTTGAGGGAGGCGTAAGGCACGTAGAGTGCCGGATCGGCTGGTGGTACTCCCGATGGATAATTGTTGTTGTCGAGTGCAACAGTGCCAGGATCAGGATGTGGGGGGGCCACATGGCCAGGCGGGGGCCCAAGACGGAATCCCTTGGCTCGTACCCAAAAGCGAAATTTGCTGTTTTCTACCGTGGCAGGCTCTTCGCCACGTAAAGTTCGCACTATTCGGGCGTGTTTACGTAAAGACACGGTCTTTGTCTTCGCGGCATCTCCGTAAGTGGCAACCACCCATGGCTGATACACGCGAAACATGTCAGCACGTGCTGAGGTGCCGATCATCCTTGGTCGTTTCGGAGGGGACTCTTGTGGCGGTGCCAGAGAGTGGTTCTCCGTGCCGGTGGTTGGTGTACGGCGACGTTTCGTTCCTTTTAGGGTTGGTTCCATGCTAGTAAGTTTAGGTCGCGCTCGGAGCGTAGCCGGACGCGCACTGACTCCCGTTCTCGGGCCGGGTCGGCACTCGGGACGGGTGTCGTCGGGAGGGGGAAGGGGAAGGCGGGGCCACCGACGACCCGTCCCGCGCCAGACCCGGCCCGGACGATTACGCCAATTAGCGGCACCCACCGCAAGCATCGACCCGCTTAACACCAGCCAAGAAGGAATCCCGGCTGCTAATCGGCCACCCCCGCGTCACATTCACCCCTTCGAAAACTACCCACTCCCAACGGACACACGACTTTAGATGACATTTGCCAGACAGCCAGAAAATAGATGCGTTTTTGTCGGCCCCAGCATTCATTCAGGGTGTTCCAGACAGCTTCCATTTCAAACGATAAGCACACACCCACACACACACACACTCACACACGCATACATACAAATGATAAGATAAAACATTAAGTACCCCAACCTACCACAGAACAACAACAACAACAACAACAACATACACAAATCTATATAGATTACAGTCAAAAGGATAAACCTTTCCGGTTATTTTCATCATTTACCAAATAAAAACAACAAATATATAAAATTTTTAAATTTATTAAATTTTCTTCAAATAAAAATTACAATTACCTTGATATAAGTATATACAAATAAAAGAAAGCAATTTGTTTAATTTCAAATATTTAATTTAATTATTTATTATTAATTAATTAATAATTTATTAATTATTTTATAATTACTATTAATTAGTTTATAATTATTATTAATTATTTTATTATTTAATTATTTCTTGAAAAAAATGTAAAAGACAAATATAAATTTAAATTTCTTAATTAATTTGGTATTATTATTTGACTTTAATCAAAAAAATATTTCCTTAAAAATCAACTCTAAAATATTTATAATTATACAGATGAGTGACTTTTTTCTTGGAAGATCAGTTTTTAATAATATAATATTTTATCTTGAATTTCATAGCTAACCTTCTACAATGATAATTACTAATACACAAATAATGAGTATTTTTTTCCCCTATGATTTCTTATTTTTTATTTCTTCAACACTATAATTTATAAAAGATTGACTAAATGTATTTATTATTTATTAATTAATGAATTCTTTACACAAAGGTGGATTGAAAAAAAATGGAGTGGTATTTTTTCTGATCACAAATACAAATTGATGGTTGCTTTTATTTATTAATCGCTGAATTTTAAATTTTTCTACCGTAGTTTTATGATAATCGTAATAAGTGGTTGGTAGTGGGATAAGCATGCGAATTTCGACACACGGCATTGCTTTGATTAACCAGAAGAATCGGAACGTGTTTGGAATGGCAAGGGGTGGCCAACAGGGCAACCGCTTCCTGGGGGTGGCGAGGCTGGACGAGGGATATTCCCATTCGATTGTTTGTTCATTAAGAGGCTTGTTGGATGAAAATACAATAATTACTCTTCAAACTTAATCGAAAGCAATCAAATTTTTGCAATTTTTTTTAACACAATTAATACTTCATTTTATGTATACTAACTATTTTTACATAAAAATAAATAAATAAATTATTATTAATTATTAATTAATATTTAATTAAAATAATCATGAAGATTGTTTTAATTAATTAACATTTCATAATGATTTCTAAATAAGGAAAATATTTTATTTTAGCTCTTTTTATACGCTTTTTATTAACTTCACTTTTCTGCCCGTTCGCAATGTTCAAAATGTATAATTGGATTTTAACCCACTTCTAGTTGAACGATTTCACTCAAATTTGAAAAGTATATTGAAAGTCGATGACACTGTAATATTCATAAAGAAATATTTTGAATTTTTCAAAAATACGGATTTTTAAAATTTGTGAATTAAAATAAAAAATAAAAAAAAATTATTTTAAACAAAATTTAATTAAATTCCAATTATAAATTCATTTTAATAAAATTAAAACTATTTAAATATTTCAAATTTATTAATAATTGAATAATATTATATAAATAATTATTTTTTTATAATGATAAATATTTTTATATAAATTATAAATAAATATAAATATTATAAGTAAAGGATAATAGTCAAGGTTTAATTAATATATTATTTTCCATTTTTAGGGCATTTTTGATTTAAAAGGTTTTATCTTAAAAAGTTTTTTTTATTAATTTATTTATATTCAAAAATTAACATTTCTATTTTTGTAAAATTGTAGGTAAATATATCTTTCGAAGGTTATTAACAGAGTGAAGCATAGAGAAATGAAATGTTCCGAAATGTGAGGACCTTAAAAGTATCAGTCACCTTTCTTTTAATGTATAGGTATGAAGGGGCGTGGTTTAAATGGGGTGGAGTCTAGGGTGTTTCATTCATGGAATTCGAAGAATAGTACGAGGCCCTTCCCTTCGGTCCATAGAAAGGGGTAACTGAAATATTTGGACACTCATTTGCATATATAGTTATACTATATATCTGTCCTTCTTTTAATTTAAACTTTGCTTAAGCATTTTCTATTATTTAACGGATTTTCAAATATATTATAAAATATATCTTCTAAAAACACTTATATCATTACTTAAATCGAATTATTAAATAAAAAAACTTAATAATTTTTATTTTTTTAAATTTATTGAAATAAAATATTTAATAGTTTTTGATATTCTTTAAAATATCTTTCAGTCTTCTTGAATATTTTATTGTATATATATAAGTATTATAATATTCCTTAATATTTTATTTTGATATTGTTTTTTAATATTATTTATCGTTTATCCTTATGAGTAATTTTTATTATAATGAAATTTAGAGAAATCTGAAAGAGTTAGACTTTAGATATTTTATAAAATTAAAACTGATTTTTTTAAATCATTTGATCTCACCCCAACCACACAAAAATTTAAATAATTTCAAATATTTATTTTTATTGTTCTAAAAAAAAAATGATTTTACGATGCTCTGAAACATTTCCGATGGAGGGAAGAAAAGTTTTCCAATTTTTCAAGAGTAAAAATTTATATAAAAATCGGATGAATTAAAGGAGCCTCGGAAAAAATCCGATTATTTAGGGAGCCACAAACCAGAAAAGTTTGGAAACCTCTGGTATATATACTATTAAAATATGTATTTTTTTATAAATTTTTCAATATCTTACTAATATTATTCTAAATATTCTCGATTAATATCTATATTTTTTATTATGAAATATACAAAGTATTATAATTAAGGAATCTCTTTATTAGAATTCTTATCCAAAACATCAAATTTACACAATATAATTAATTCAAAAATTAATTGACAAATGTGACAATCTGGGACTTTATTGGAAAAACTATAAATATCGAATATATTCTACTTTTGATCTCTCTTTATTTTAAAAAAAAACTCTTAATTGGGTATTTTAAAATATTTTTCAAGTTATTAAAATAATCTAAATATAAATTAATTTTTATTTTTATTTTTGGAATTCTTAAATGAAAGTAATGTTAACTCGCATGAATTTTTTAAATATATTTTGTATTTTTTTTAAAATGATTTAGAAAGCAATTTGATTAATTAATAGATTGATTTCTATTAAAAACAAAATTATATATAATATATATATATATATAGAAAGATATATAATTATTTTAAATTAGTTTACTAATAAATAGTAATTTTTGTTCTTTTAAGTATAAAGATCATAATTATTTCTTTATTTAAACTTATTTCACGATGAGAATCTTCTTGTCATTTTATTAGTTGATATTCTTTTATTTTATTTTAAAATATAAGTTTTTATCTTTCTCTCTCTCATTCTCTTGCTAGATAAGATGAAACCTTGCTGATAAACCTGACTACTTAAACTATCTTACATCTTTAATAGTATTTTCAGTTGCTGACCTTTCCAATATTTATCCCTCATACGAATATCTTGTTGCCTGTGATACCCCGATTTGTCCCGGGACCTGCTGGGACAACATCCATCTTTCGTTGATCCACGGCTGTTTGTTTCCGAGTAGTGCGGCGCTGTCGGATTCCCAGGCGACGGATGGCCCGTTTTAGGGTCTTCGGGGAGGGCAGGGACCGGCTTCATCGCGACCGGATCTATAGGGACGGGATGATGACGGATGATGAATCAGGACCAGTTGCCACTCCATATGCGTGTGTGTTTGTGTGAAGCATTTTTATTCAAGTAGGTGGCCGTCTCCTTTCGGCTTCCCAATACAAACACGTACCGTCACTTTGGCATTCACAATCGCGCACACACCGACGTATACGTGATATCGTATATTTATGAATGATCAGCCACGGCTATGAATATTTGCATAAAATATTCTAATAAATCCTATAAGAACGGGAATATAAATCAAAAACTATTAAATACGATGATCTATCACATTGGAATAGATGGTGTCGTAAACATCCTACTTTGTTAAACTACTTTTACCAATTACTTACACACAATCTATTAAAACAAAATTATTCTTCAAATATTAATTTAAATATAAAAAAAATTAAATAAATTTGTTATAAAAAAATATAATTTATTAAAAATTGTACTTATAAATAGACATCAATTGTAGCGAAGAAAACTGAACGATAATGAAAATGTGTGTGAATAAAAAATGGCCCATTCTTATGTTTTTTCCACTGTTGTAATCAAAAATAAAATAAATAAATAATAAAAGTCCCGATTAGATCTACTTTTAGAGATACAAGGGCCATTTTATGGATCCATCCGTGGATTCAATTCTATTCTTCCATACTTACATCTAAAGTTAATGAAGAAGGAATGAACCTAGAAGGCTAAACTTTTAAATACTTGAGAAAGATTTTCTAAATTATGTGACGAAAGTCAGGTAAGATATTTTTGGGGTCACAAATACAACATTCAATAGGAATGGATTAAAAACAAAAAAATCTGGAGTGTCTCCGCTCGACTATCTCGCATTCGAATTGGATTAAATAAAATATATTATATTTAAATTAAATTTAATTAATTATAAATTATAAATTAAAATTAATGAATAATATTTATTAAATCGGCGCGTATTTGGCTCTTTGTTGATGGCACCACGTCACGTGCTGGCGCGTGATTTGCAGTGTTAAAAAATTAATTTCGGTACTTTCAGCGAATCAATCAAGCTGAAATTCTATATATAGCAGCTTTATACAATTTTTAATCATGTGAAAACTATCAAACATACATCTTTATTTTTACGGGATAAAAAATGAAGACGTGGTGGGTAATGGCCCTCTTCCGAATAAACTACTTTTCTCAAAAGTTGTTAGAAAACTACGAATTTTGAATAATGCCCGTGTACCAAATTTCATTATTCTAGCTCAAACCGTTTTTGTATAATCTTGTCTATATACGAACACACACACACACACACATATACAGACAGTTTTCCTAACCTTAGTGAAAATGACTCAGGGATCTTCAAAACATAAAATTTTCGTGATCGCAATACTTTGGCGAGATAGTAAAAACCTATAATAAATATAACAAAAATTTAGAAAAAAAACCTCTCAAATGAAAGTGGGTTTGGTTAAAACAATCTAGTTTTAATTTATTATACCACAGTTTAGAATTTTCTCATCACCAATCCTGGAAATCTTCATTCAGATTAAATAAATATGAATGAAATTGTAATTTTGTAATGAACAATTAAATAAGTAAAAAAAGTCTCAAATTTAGATTAATAGTTAAGTTAAGATGATATGTTGATGATATCTGATATTGTTAAATAATTTTTTTTAAACCCAAATCAAAGCAACATATTATATTTATATTTATTTATATTCTATTTACTACTTATAAAGGAGACGGTTTACTCAAAAATATTTTTTTTTTGATATGAGATAAAGTAAAATTCTGACTTATATATAATTATATCTGGGTTCTAGTCTCAGTATATATATGTAAATGAATTGAAATATAAGTATTAAAAAAAAATAGAATATACTAAAATAATTAATATAGAAATAAATAAAATATAAACAAATATATTTAAATACTAGCTGCTCCGAGCGCCTTCGCCCCCTGTACCCCCGCGTAGTATTTGGTTGAAAGTGTGTATGTAAAAGGTTTTCATCCATTTTGCATCAATCAGTATAAGTAGATAAGACATTTATTTGTTTTCTTGTAAAATACATTTTAATTTAATCAGTAAATTAATTATATATTATTAGTCTATATTATTATCTAGTAAATCATAATATAATAAGCTAGCAGCTAGTAATATAATAATTTTTTTTTATTTTAAAATCACAATCTAATAAATTCTATACAATACTAAATACTAATAAGTGATAGTTGTATACTGTTTCTCTACAGTTTTCGAAAGTTCTTAGCCGCAGCATCCACATTTCTCTAACCGTCCCTATCCTGAGCTAAAACCAAATCTTACCCTGTTCCATCCTTCATTGTCCAACCACCGCGTCCTTTGTCTTCCACCGGATGTTTCCCAATCGGTTTCTCCCAAATATATTTTTCGCCGATCTTTCTAGCCTCTCCCATTCCAGCCACGTCCCCTTCCCATCCCAGCCTTCTCGATTTTATAACCTTAACTATATGTGGAGATCATGCAATTCCTCGTTATGCCATCTCCGCCATCCCCCTGTGACCTCATCTTCCTTTGGCCTATAAATGCTCCTAACAATACTAATCTCACAAATACTCTAAATCTACTCTCGTCTCCCAGGGTCATCGATAGGGTGATCAAACGTCCCGTTTTTAGGTGCTCTGTCCCGGCGTCCCCAAAAATGTCTTCTGGACAGCCAATTGTCCCGTTTTTCAATATTTAGGATTAATTGATAAAATTTAGACACTTCACTTTTAAATAGCAAAGAAGAAATATTCAAATATAGAAAGAATAAATAAAAAATAATTTAAGTTAAATATGATCTAAATATTTTATTAAATGAATTAAAATGAGAACTTTTAGAATAAATTATTTAATTGAAATATTTAAATATTAGAATTTACAATTACAAAATAGATATTCTATTAATTCTTTGTTTGGGAATTGCTAGAATTATTAATTTATAATTCACTGTGTAAAATTAATCCGCTTGGTCAGTAAGCCAATTGCCAGAGGCTCTTGAATGAACAACACGGAACATTATATAAATATTAAAAAATTAATTTCTGCGGTTATTCATTAGATATTAATAAAATATATAGCCTATGTTCAAATAGAGGTATATAAGAATATTGTGATGTAATTTCATTTGTAGTTTAATTAATCAATTATGAGTCTATAACATCCTTATTTTCCTAACAGACATACAGATATGAAAAATTATAAAATCACTTTTGAATTCTAATGGTCATGAAACGCGAAGATATGCAAAAAATTTTAAATTCTGGGGAATGTGCAGACAAAAACCTTTTTTTATACGCTTTTATTTAGATTTAACTGTTGTCCTGTCGTTAAATCTTCCAACGTGAATTTGACCCACATCCCAATGTTTGAATGAGCTGAAATTTCGCATACATATGTAACTCCGATGACAATGCAATATTCTGATTCATCCCAGGTCATTATTATCACGTATTATTTTTATCAATTATTAATTACATATTACATAATATTGAAAAATAGTAATTATGTACATATAGTATAATATTGAAAAATATGTATGGGTAAAAAGGGCTGTTTTTAAGGTTTTCCAGGCAATTATTCGATTTTTTCTCGCCCTAAAAACCATCCGTGGTCTTCAACGAACATTTTAAAAAAAGGATTGTCAAAATTGGTCCAGGCGTTATTGAGTGATGCGGTTACCAACAAGATGTGTATAATGATTTAAGCTTTCAGTTATATTTCTGTTAAAAAATATTATTATTGATAATTATAGTTAAAATTTACGAATTTATACAAATTTAATTGAACAAATTGAACATTCAATGGATGGAGATTGTATCCTCTTGCTATATAGAAATTATATGATGGCCTGTAAAAAAAGATTAATAAAATTTTATATATTTTTTTAGCCGACTACATTTTTAATTAAATATGTTATCGCGGTTTATTATAAAGATTCGGTTAGAATATTTTATGAATTAGTATAGGGAAAAGTTTCCAAGAACAGATCGTTACTGTAGTTTTTATGTTTTTTATCTCAATTTCTTGAAGCCAAGTGCCAAAGTTAAAATTTGAATTTTTCTTCTCGGCTGAGAAATAGCTACCAAGTTTTTTTCTTATAGTTAATATGATCTCATAGAAAAAGATCAAACTGAAGGGTATTCGTATTTTTATGGTGAACTTGGACTGAATTATTTTTTTTTAGTTTTAATATCATATATGATAAATAAGCATATATTTTTATAGAAATATTATATAAATAATAGTGTTTAATTTTAATAGAAATATTATAAATATTTTTCGATTTTTTGTTATATTTAAGAAAAAAAGATTTTTTAAATTGAAATCGATCTTCAGTAGAAATGTACTCGAGAGTCTCTCGTCAGTATGTCGGATTTATGACTATATGTCTGGGAATATAAAGAGGCTATCCAAATCACATCATATTCCAGTGATCTCATCAATTATCACTCGCTAAATGTTAAAAGAATCGTATAATTAAATGCCATTAATCTTTTTTCTTCACCCATTGTCATTAACCCCGCCTCACAACCATACTTATTTAAATAGATTATATCCAGTAAAATAATTTTGTAGATTTTAAATTTGATGTAATGTTAACAGATTGAAAATTTAATTTAAAATTAATAATTTATTAAAAATAAATTTATAAAAAGAATAAATATTTAATTAATACAATAGTTTTTATATAACTTCCTTAGTGCATTTGTACCAGAACTGTATATTATAAAATCTTGAATTAATAGTATATTAAATATTATTAATATATACTCATAATTAATTTGGGTATCTTCTATTTTTTAAGATACACAGTACTATATAAAATTAAAATTTGAATAGGGTACGTGAATTGGATACAATTAATTAAGAAGAGAGAAAGTTAAAGAAATATAGTTGCTGAACTTTTGAGTAAAGTAGCACCACAGAGATAAATTCAAAAAATCTCTCAAAGTTCTCAAACAAATCAGGAGAGAAGTATCAAAAAAAAACGAAAAAAAAAGAATTAGGGGCGAATTCTCAAGCAATATCTTATTTGAATATCACTGCCACAAATCGCTGTGTTTATGATTAATTGCCCCCTCAAGGAGTCCGATGGTTGCCTCTTGTGTTATTCCTGTATCGATTTACGTTTACATCAACCACTTATCTAGACAAGATTACTCTTTCTTTCTTTTTCTGCCTCTCCCTATTTCATTCTTCTTTTTTTTTGCCCTTCTATTTTTTCCACCTCAAAGACGAAGAAATTTTTTAAATTGTTCAATTCAACACAATAGGCTCGCCCACTAACATTCATTCCTCTTTGAAAAGGTGAAAAATTATCAGAAATTCAGTCTGAAAATTGAATGTTGATAAATGGAAAGAGATTACTTTTTTCAATGTAAAGATTAAAAAATTATTTGTTAAAAATTTTAAATTTATAACTCTTTTCACATAATTATTTTATTTTTTATTTTCTATAAGTGGATGGAAAAGATTTAAACCATCAACATTTTATTTTATTTATATATTTACATATATTTTATTTAGAAAATTCTTATATCAAAATTGTGTGAAAATTATATAATCGTAAATGAAAAGAGAGAGAATATTATTTGACACTAACATGTTAAAATATACTTTTGCCTAAAAAATAAAATTATAATATTTAGAAATAAGTTGACCTGTGGTCAGGTCCGAACCGACCGACGGTTTGAAGTAAATTAATTTCCAACTACAGAAATAATTTCAAATAATTTTAATATATCTATTAATGTAATAAAAAACAGATATGGATACATAAATAATAAATATAAACATTTTTAATTTTATTTATAATATATATGCAAGACCAGGCTGTGACGTCATGAATGGCTCATATAATTTTAAATTAAGAAAAAACTAATAAAGATGATTTTCCCGAAGATAAAACCAATACAAAGTGCATGATCTGTGGTGATATATAAAAAAATCTCCTCATGTGAAATTTGGTGATTTCCTATCGTCGATCGCTAATACTACCACTTCCGGTTTCCGGATTTGCATTAAAAGTTGATCAAGTCATCATACTAATGCATTCAGCCGTTCAAGCTGATGGACAGACTTCATGCTAAAAATACTTTTTTCTGTTAAGAAAATGCATGATTCGTGGAGATATGTAAAAATCTCCACATGTGAAATTTGGTGTTAAAACAATACCTCCCTTACTATCGTCGGTCGGTAAAAAAGAAAGGGTTTAAATTTTTTTCAACAATTTTTATATTTTTGTATTAAAAAAAGATAATCAATAATAATAAAATAGGATAATGAAGAAATTTAAAAATATTTTTTTTGCTTAGTAAGCATTAAAATAAAATTATATATATATATATATATAATAAGATATTTTGTTTTATTATTCTATAATTAATTCATAATTATTGAATAGTTCCTCAATCCGCCTTAGGCGCTCTTCGCATCTTAAAAGGGGCCTCATTTCATAGTAATCGGTTCGGCCAATTTTGAATCTAAAACGTCACAATTTTCCGGGCATACAGATAGACAGACTTGAAAAATTCTAAAGATCATGAAACTCAAAGAACAGCAAAAATTTTAAATTATGAGCAATGTGGAGACAAAAATCTTATTTAAAATATATAACATATAGACAAGAAGATTACGAATCATTCTCTAACTTTAAGATACACTATTTTTTATGAATAATAATAAATATTGTTAAAAAAAACTAAAATAATTTTTTATTATTTAATTTTATTAAATTATTAATTGACATATATCTATAAATTGAAATAGAAGGAATTTGCTGTTTTATAAATTAAATTAGAAATATAATTTTTAAAATAATATTTTAACAAGTATATCTGATTGACTTTCACCATTTCATTAATATTCATAATTATAAGATTTTTACAGCGTATGTTTTATTTTTTTGCTCGGATTGCATTTATATATAAAAAAAAGTTTAATGTAGCAAATGCGTGAAAGCGAGTGCCGGTATTCGCGTTGATTAACATGTGCAATTTACATACTCATTGTGTTTTTTAACAAGCTACATGGGTTGACTGAAATATTGAACCCACCAATAAAAAACATGGCAGCATCAGCGAGAGCAGCATCAGCGGAGTGAAGAGTGAGAGCAAAAGGTTTGTTTGTGGACCACTTCATTTTTACGGGGTGTGGTTGCATACGCGAATGACGGGGTAGTGGAGAGAAGTGTGGAATGAGTTTAAACGAGTGGTGCATTTGGATTTGCTATCAAACCACCATTTGCCATATAATACGCAAGCTTCGTTTAATAGAGAGACGTTTCAAGTTGCTGAAGTTTCGATGGCTTCTTTTATAGCCTTCAGTTTATAAGCGATCAATACAGAAATAAAAAGGTTTATTACAAGCTATATAAATAGAAATATCATACATTCACTTTTATGAAATTTTTATTTTCAGTCAATCTTATAGTTGTGTTAATTCTTTTAAAATTGAGGCGTGGATTATGACTGTAAAGAACAAAAATAGATTCAGAGTATTTTTTGCATAACCTAAACTGATGAAATCACAGAGGAATAACGATGATTGAATTATGAGGTAGTATGTAACATAATTTGGATACTTTAACAAATATAAAAACAATAAGATATTTATTGGAAAATATTAAAATATTTTTCAAGTTCGCAATATATTTTTTATTTTTTTAAATTGTATATATAAGATTTTTTCTAGATGGAATGAAATGGGGAAAATAATATTAAATTCAAGATCCACCCTTAAAGTACACAATGTGGTTCAAATAACACTAATGATGGAAACTTTTTATAATAATACCATATATCTCTAATTATTATTCAATTTTCAGAAGAAAATACTAATTTTATTTATATTACTTGAAGTGATATAAATTAAAATTAAAACTTCTAAGATTGATAATGATGTCTGTTGTTTTAAAAGAATTTAAAACTAATTAATAAATTTAATTAATATTTTCTTAAAAATTTATTAAATACTTGCAATTTTTTCGATTGCTATAAAATATTAAAACTGAAATATTTTTGATTATTGAGAAGTTTTAAAAAAAAGCTCCCATGCACATCATCGCCGCTCCCCATCCCTTTACCCTAGCAAGCTGGTCCAGGGCACCCCAAATTGGTCATCGGGGTGAGTAAGGCTTACTCACTTTCGTCAATCTCCAAAAACCTGATCCTATTAAACCTACGCCCGGGCCAGAGAGCAAGATGCAAACCTGCTGGAGAAGACAACTCCAGCAGCCAGTCACTGACTCAACTGGAACCAATCTGGGATACGATGGGAATTTAAAAACGACCTTCAAGATTAGGATGTTTCTTGTTTAACCTTCAAGGGGGTGAGAAAAAACACAAAAAGTACTTTTTATTTTTTAGTATTAAAGATTAAGAATAACTCCTGTAAAATTATAATAATTATAAACAAGAATTATTGAATTTAACATTTATACAATTTCAAATATTGGAAACTTTTTTTGGTTTAAATTGAAGCACTTGAAGGGAATGTTGGTATTAAGTTTTAAAAATGACCTCCTAACTTAGATTAGAATAATAAATATCTCATTTAAGTTAAAAATGATTAAAAATGATGAATCATTGAATTGAAATAATATTAAAAATCTAATAGAATTAAAAAATATTTTAAATTTAATTTTCTATTATAATAAGAAATCACCCATAAGACACGCTGAACACTTGAATATATAATAGAACTATTATAAATATATAGATTTTTTTTAAAAAATTGCTTATTCTTTGATATAGTTAATAGTTCTGGAGATTAAAAAAGAAATTTAGAAATTTCTTAAATTTAAAAAACAAAAAAAAAATATTTAATTTTAATATAATTTAAAAATAAACTTCGTCATTTAGATACTCAAATTCAAATGACTTCAAAACCGCCTACTTGATTATAATAAATATTTGGCTTTTGAATATTTTACATAAATATACACATAATTGTTATGGAAATAATGAAATAATATGAAAAGAAATTTGATATTTTCTATATCTTATAAATTCATATGCCTTATTACTTGAAGTGAAATCGAGGATGAAATATATTTTATAAATAAAAGAAATTATATTAGTTTTGAAGAATGACTGAAGAGAGTGAACCAGGTTTTTCCAATAAGACTCAAGATGATACCAATAAAGATGACAGATCACTTTTTGATTGCATTATTTGTCAAAATACTACCAAAAATATAGTTGTTAGCAAATGTGGGCATCTATTTTGCTGGCCATGTCTGTATCAATGGTTAGAAACAAGACCTAATAATAAAAGGTGTCCACTTTGCAAAATGGAAATAGGCAAAGATAAAGTAATTCCACTTTATGGATGTGGAAGTACCAAAGAAGAAGATCCACGAAATTCATTATCCCCACGCCCTTCTGAACAAAGATCTGAACCTGAAACGAATAGGGGATTCCATTTTGACAATGGAGGGAGTGGATTTCATGTATTGGTGTCTACTCTTTTGGATCTGTTTCATCTTCCTTTAATTTTTGCGAACTTCGGCGTAATACTTCTAGAGAGTGTTCCCAAAATGGAGAAGGACTATTTATAAAAGTGTTTGTGTGGGTGGTAAACATCATAATATTTTGGCTTCTATTGTCATCATTTTTAATAGGAATGCCATCTTAATTTGATAATTAGATATTAATGTCCTGAAGATATGAAACTCGTAACTTATCAAATGAGTATTAGTAAAAAACAACGATTAATCTTTTTATTTCGACACTGGTCTTTAAAATTAAAATAAATAAATAATTTTCATAACTGTTAAACTTAACAAAATAAACCAATAAAAATTTAAAAATCTATAATAGAAAGTTAATTAGTTTTTCATTAATTAATGTAAAAAAAAACTATTTTTACTTTTTCACATGAAATTGAAACTTGATTTTTGATCTATAAAAAAACTAAATAATTAATCAGCAACGTTTTTTTAATTAATTATTTGGGAAATTTTTGAAATGATAATTAATTTTTTTTTATTTATATCTAATTCTAATTTAGAATTTCAAACCATTTTTGAACAATGTTTTAAAACTTATTTTCTATTTCAGGTTCAGTTCTTTATCCAGAAATGCGTTTAGGTACTGAATTTCTTTCATCTAAAGAAGTGCTTCCACCCAAAAAAACACTGTTATAGAGAATCTTTCTTCATATTGACAAGTTCCTTTAGGAGCAGGCTTTAAAATTAAAAGAAGTTGATACATATCCAAAAGAAAAGGCATCAATACGCAATCCACTCTCTCCATTGCCAAATGGGAATCTCACATTCGTTTTAGTTTGTCCAGAAGGGCGTGGATCTTCTTGTTTGGTACTTCCACATCCATAAAGTGGAATTACTTTTTCTTTGCCTTTTGCCGTTTTGCAAATTGGACACCTTTGATCCAACCATTGATGCAGGCACGGCCAGTAAAATAGATGTCCACACTTGCTAACAACTGCATCTTTGACAGTATTTTGACAAATATTGCAATCAAAAAGTGATATGTCATCTTTTTCGAAGAACCTGTTAAACTGCTTTAGCAATTGTTTAAAATTAATATATATTTTTTTATTAAAGAATTATATTAATTAATATTTGAATTTTTATTTATATTCTATCTATCTATCTATCTATATATATATATATCTCAAAGTATAAAAATAATAAATAAATAATTCAAAAAGATACAAATTAAAAAAAACTACTGTTATTATAATATTATAGTATTGAGAGATGGATTGAATTATGAACTATGTTAGAGGAGAAATTATAAATAAAAAAATCTGGACTCGACTATCTCGCAAATTTGAATTGGATTAATTAACATATATTATATTTAAATTAAATTTAATTAATTGAATTATAAATTAAAATTATTAAATAATATTTATTAAACCAGCGAATATTTGGCTCTTTGTTGATGGCACCACGTCACGTGTTGGCGCGTGATTTGCAATATTAAAAATTTAATTCATGTACTTTCTGCGATCCACACATACACACCGATATTTTTCTCAACTTTAGTGAAAATGACTCAGGGACCTTCAAAACGTATAAAAACATCAAGGGAGATAGTAATTAGAAAAAACAAACAAAAATTGAAAATAAATTAAGTTATAGATATATATATATATATATATCTACATTAATAATATAATTTTCAAATATAAATTAAATAAATACATTGAACTGTTCTTTATATCATGTAAATTAGTAACAATATGAAGGAGGAAAGTAAATATAATGTTTAAAATTTTTCTACTTTATAAACTATTATAGGATACTTGTTATATAATAATAAAAATAAATTAGATCGTAATGAAGTATGTCAAGATTCAATATTTCAATTGATCCCTGTTTATGAAGGAAGCGTTATCGAAAATTTAATTTTCATATAAATTTAAAAATCTATATATATAAAAGGCAATGTCTGTGTGTGTGTGTGTGTGTCTGTCAAATACTCCAAAACTACCCGTCCGATTACAGTGAAACTTTCAGGGATTGTTGTGGGCATCCCAGGGAAGGTTTTAGTGTAGTTAAATCCAAAATTAATTTATCCAAAATTAATTTAATTAATAATATTTTGGTAAAAGTCTGTAGTGTCACAAAACTATCGACAGATGGCGCTACATAAAAACTTAAACATTCAAATATTTTTAATTTAAATGTATATATGTGACGTCACAGTTACCGCCTTTTAGATATATATCTATTCTTAAAATAAAATTAAAAATATTTATATTATATTCATATATATGTAAAATAATAATTATATTATTTTAATATTCCTATAAGTTGGTATCACAATTTATTATTATTATGAATTATTTATAAGTAATTAATATTATTAATGTAAAATAA
Organism: Labia minor; assembly: GCA_963082975.1. Taxonomy (NCBI): domain Eukaryota; kingdom Metazoa; phylum Arthropoda; class Insecta; order Dermaptera; family Spongiphoridae; genus Labia; species Labia minor. The sequence goes on along the minus strand of OY720344.1, from coordinate 36,348,713 downwards.
AGAACAAACAGAAATAAGAAAATAAATTTTAATTAATATAATTTATAAAAAAAAATAATGTTCATAAACTTAGAATATTAATTATTTAATTAATTAAAATCTACTTAAATAAATGCAAAGAGCCACAAATATATTAGTAAATATATAAATAATAATATGAAATAGTCAATAAATCTTACTTATTATACTAGGAAAATTTGTTGTTGATTAAATTAAAATATATTTTCCAAGAAAACAAATATATGTCTTATCTACTTATACTGATTGAAACAAAATGGATGAAAACCTTTTACATACAGACTTTCAACCAAATACTATGTATCACTCGGGGGTACAGGGGGCGGAGCCCCCGTCTAGGTGTGAAGAGCGCCTGGAAAGCGCTCGGAGCAGCTAGTATAATATAATAGTAAAAATAAATATTAAATTACAAAGTAAAGAATATTATAAACTGATTAAGATAGACCTATCCTATATCAAAATAATATATATATAAATATATTATATTTACCAAATTATACATAAAAGACCCCATTAAAATTTAAAATTTAAAGATAATTTTCTGATATACGGAAATATTGTTCCCTCACAGTCATGATTGGACTATGCGAGGCTTAATAAGCGTTTTTAAAAATTAATTCTTGATATCAATAAAATATCAATATTAAAAAAAAATCAGATATTTAAATATGGGTATTTAAAAATATTTTAATAAAATTTGTCGGTTCAGTCAATTTTAAATTTATAAACATACTATTTTCCTAGACATGCAAGATAAAATATAAAGTTCTATTTGGATTCTACAAGTCATTAAAAGTAAAAAATTTTAAATTTAAAATATATCTCGTCTTAAAAAATAAATTAAAACTATATACTTACTTTATTCTCATATCAACTTTATTGAAACAGAACCTTTCGAGTTACATTATTTTTAGAATATTCAAATAATACTTCTTAATTGGTGCAATATAAAACAAATTTTAGTGTGAATATAATTATTTTTATTTATATACATATTTTTTTAAAATTTTTTGTTTAATAAAACATTTCTTTGATATATCTGATATATTTTTAAATTTTTTATTTATTGGTTTTTTTATTATTTGCAGTGGCGTATTGGGAGGGAAACGCGGGGGAACGACGTTCCCTTACCTTTTTTCAGAACCGGAACGCGTTCCAGAACTTTTTAATGTCCCGACAACTCCTAGTTAAATCTACTGTTAGAAGTTCTTTCTTTGTGTTCGTTAATATTTTGTATAGTAAGAATAAGAAAAAATAAAACCTTGTATGGAAAAAAATAGTTTGTTGAAAATAGGACTTTTTTTTGCTCCCACTATGCGTTCCCTTACTTTTTATTTTACCAATACATCACTGCTTATTTGATATAATTTGATTTGATAAACAATTATGAAAACTGAAAACAATTTTTTGGTATAAAAAAAGGTCTGCAATATAATGTTATTTGAATTTAAATTAATCTAAACTAATTAAATCGCTCAAAACGAAACACTCAAGATGAATAAATTTTGACCGTGTGTGTCACCAGCAATATTTTATATTAAAATATGCAAAATATTAAAAATTATGACGGGATAAAAATATCAGACTTTGTTAAGGAAAATTGGAAGGGACCCGGTTAACAATGATATAATAATAATTTACCCAATGAATTAAATGAAAATTGTAAAAAGGGGTTTAAAAATAATAAAACAATGAGGGTTTGATTCTATTTAACAAAAAAAAAACAATTTAATAAAAATAACTTAGATAGTAATTGGAAAAATTTAATTAAAACAATTAATTATAATAATGATGCAAAGAGACGTCTCTATTTCGTGCCCTCAACTGGTGTATAAAAATTGAGAAGTGTTTTTTTTTTCAAAAATGCCAACCCCTGTAAGTTCTCTTTGCATTTTTTGAAAATTACATAATTCATTAGTGTTTATTAATAATGAAATTACATAAATGTTATTTAATATTTATTAATTATACAAATTAATTTATGCAAATTATATTTTTAAATAAAACCAAAAAGGGTGGTAAATTTGAAATTTACCAAATAATGTTTGAGCAATCGCTCTTTCTCTCTCCGTAACTCTACGAAACTAGACCGCAGCAATCACATTTCTCCAAGTGTCTCTATCCTATTTCCTTCTATCTCTCTTATGTATCTTCCAACATTTATCTATCGGTCTCCCCACCAATATATTTTTCGCCATTCTTTGCTCTTCCAATCTATCTCTTGTCCTTCTCATCGCTCATATTCATTTAAATATAATGTTTTCAAAAATTCTAACTGGTTTTCAGTTAGAATTTTTATTATCTCGCCAGAGATAAAATGGCGATCACGAAAATTTTCGAAGTTGAGATTTTGATGTTTTTATACGTTTTGATGTCTGTGGGTATGTGTGTGTGTATGTAGGCAAGATTACGCAAAAACGGTTTGAGCTAGAATAATAAGATGTATGTTTGTTAGTTTTTCACATGATTAATAAGTTGACCTGTGGCCAGGTCCGAACCGACCGACGGTTTGAAATAAATTAATTTCCAGCTACAGAAACAATTTCAAATAATTTTAATATATCTATTAATGTAATAAAAAACAGATATGGATACATAAATAATAAATATAAACATTTTTAATTTTATTTTATTTATAATATATATGCAAGACCAGGCTGTGAGGTCATGAATGGCTGGATGACGTCATATAATTTTAAATCAAGAAAAAACTAATAAATATGATTTTCCCGAGGATAAAACCACTACAAAGTGCATGATTTGTGGTGATATATAAAAAAATCTCCTTTGGTGTGAAAATAACCATTCCCTTCCTATCGTCGATCGCTAATACTACCACTTCCGGTTTCCGGATTTGCACCAAAAGTTGATCAATTCATCCCACTGATGCATTAAGTAAATATACCAAATTTCATCAAAATCCGTTCAGCCGTTCAGGCTGTACACATCTATACGGACAGACGGACGGACGGACGGAAGGACGGACGGACAGACATCATGCTAAAAATACTTTTTTCTGTTAAGAAAATGCATGATTCGTGGAGATATGTAAAAATCTCCACATGTGAAATTTGGTGTGAAAACAATACCTCCCTTACTATCGTCGGTCGGTAAAAATTGTATAAAACTGCTATATATAGAATTTCAGCTTGATTGGATCGTTGAAAGTACCGGATTTAATTAACAGTGCAAATCACGCGCCAGCACGTGACGTGGTGCCATCAACAAAGACTCAAACCCGCGGCGGTTTAATAAATATTATTTATTAATTTTAATTTATAATTTAATTTAAATATAATATATGAGTTAATTAAATTGATAGTCGAGTGGAGACACTAGATTTATTATAATGTTTTGTGATTTGAATACTTATTTACAACTATAATTTTAATTAGGAAATAATCAATTGAAGAGATTTTTCTCCTAAATAAGACAGAGATTAGAAAAATAAACTATAAACTATTTTGCACACTATTAATAGCTCTGGTCTAATAAATCATTTTACCTCTCATCGCCCTACATTAAACTTTATTTCTTCAAAGATACTCGTATTATATACTTGTATTATATAACATCAATAATGGATAATATATATTCATAATAATAGGAAAACGCATAATAATATAATATAATTGAAATTATACAAAAAATTATACATTTGATTTCTCCAGTTTATGAAACATAAAGAGTACTAAAAAAATGATAAACAGATTGACTATTATTAATTTTTATTATTATTTATTTACCCAATTAGTACAATACATTTTTATTAAATAAATATCTATTATGGTTTATGTTCATTCTGGCAATTCTTAATAATTTTATATTTTCTTGGATTGGTTCTTGTTTATTGTATTATTTTTCTGAATGGGTAATGTACAGGTGAGGGACTAGGAAATGAGATGAACGGAATCGTTTCCACCTTGAGTTCGGTCGTATTTGTGGATGATATCGTGGTAAGGGAGAGCAGCAATTTTATAAGCGGAAGGAGGTCACGCCGTCCGGGTCAATCTCGGCATCTCTCTCTCTCTTCTCATTTTATCTTTTACTCATGGAGGGTAGAGAAAGAGGGAAAGAGATAGGAGTAGAAAGTAGAACGTTAGTGGTGCGGGTGGGGGTGTGCAAGAACAAAAAAGAAGCCGTCGCTGCCAGAGATTCCAACAGGTTTCATCCGCAAACCCTCCCCGCAATGGGATCCCTCAATAACATTACCCCTAAAATGCGCAGTCCTCAAACCGCCCTGCGCCGACACCCCACTCCACTTCAACCAGGACCCCGTTCTTTGCAACAACCTGACGGACAATCAACAAACGACATCACTGCCTCTTACATCTTCATCTAAGATCCACTTCATCTTAATTAATTGAGACTCCAACCACTCAGACAAATTTGCAATAAAATAAAAAGTCTACTTTGAAATTCATTTTCTTAGATAATATCATAAATATTTTTTCCAAATAGTTTGTTTAATTAAATCCTTCTATTAAAATAATTAATATGAGCACACGGATTTTTCAATGATTAAACTTCACATTTTTAAATACTTTAAATATAAATAACAATTGGTATAAAAAGTAATTTAGTTTTAAGAAAAAAAAATCTAATATATTTAATTTTATTGTTCATAATTTTAGGAATTAATGAAATGAGACATACACAATCATATATATATATATTTATATTTTTGAAATATTAAACCGCTCGAAGGATTTTTTTGAAATTCTCACCATAGATAATATTTATAAAGAAAAATCGATCTGTATTGATTACAGACTCGGGAAAAATCATCTTTGTTAGTTTTTTCTTAATTTAAAATAAGAATTTTAATAACAAAAAAATGGCACTGGGCAACGCCAGACAACGGTTCCTTAAATAATAATATTATGAAAAAATAAAATTAATATCCACAGGTCATACTTTCTGCCTTTCGGTGCATTAATACGTACGTTTAAGGGTTGTATGTTTTATGACTATTTTGTTTTAATTTATGTTCTTTTAAATTATTTGAAATTGTTTCATATATTTTGTCGTTTATTTATTTAAAAAAATAATCTTAATCTTAAATATTCATAGTTCATAAGGAATAATTTGTTTAATGACCAAGCGGCGGCTAGGTGAACCAGGTACTATATATATATATAAATATATATAAAGAGAGAGAGAATGATAAATTAATAAAATTTTTATTGTTAAAATGCATAAATTAAATATACAAATATATTTTTATAAGAGTATGTGAAGAGAGGAAAGTAGAATGCCTAAAATTGGGTAATTTGGGAGCTTCTTCGTGAAATCGCTTTAAGAAGCATAAGCTTAAGTTAATTGTACTACCTTTCTATTTTGAGTTCAATAAGTAGTTTCATAATTTCAAACAACAATGTTTCTAATTTACACCTTTCTTTATTAAATTTTACAAAAAAGCTGGAAACATTAATATATAGAGTAAACCTACCAGTAGTTGACCGTCTTAAGAAAAAATTCATAAAAAATCACTATTATTCTGTAACAAAAGTGAGTATAACAACAAAACAAAACAAGTTCTAACATATTGTATAACTATTTTTAATTATTACTATAACATAAATATTCGGTTAATGTATTTCAATATTTTTTTTTAAATTTTTTCTAAAAGTATCTTTTGTTCTAGTAATTGACCATATTTTGATCAAGTAATTGACCCTCAACCTAAAATAAGTTTATAATAAATAAATGGAATAAAATGCACTAAGGATTGGTTTTATTAATATCTTTTATATAATTTCTTATAATTTATTTTAATTATTATTTATATTTACAGTTCATATCGGAAATTAGTTAACATTTCTTGTTTTGTTAATTGCTATTAAGGCTATTCCAATTGTAATCAAGGATGTCAGCAGTTTTTGGACATTTACATAAATCTCCTGTATTCTTCATTGATTCTTCTTCAGTAAATTGTATGATTTTAGAAACTTCTGATCCTCATCACTGACTTCAAGACAATTATTTTCATCAGTGTGATATTTTAAAACTGAAGTCAGAATATTCAGAACTATTAACTCGTTCCTTACAAACTGTCTTTCTTCCCTTTATTTTTTTTCGTTATCCAACTTTTTCTTTCATTACTTTTTCCTTTGCCTTTCTAAAGCTACTCAATTTTAATCTTTTCTAATTATTCTTTCTTTTTTCTTGTTTAAATAATACATAAATTTAATAAAAGATATTTATTATATTAATACGAATATTTAAGTAATTGATTTATTTAATGTGATATTTTTTTCAGAAATGGACCCCCCTTGAATGTTTACATTAAGAAAATATTTCAAATTGATTAATATAATTTGTAATATCAAATATTGAATTTAACTTTGGTTTGAAATTATTATAAAATAAAACATAATATACTGAAAATAGAGTGAAACGTTTTGCATAAGAAACTAATCTTAAAATGCAAAAACTCTTACCTCGTGTTTTAAAAGAATCACAATTATATTATAAATGCAGCGATTGGTCTCTTTCATTGTTAAGCTATCCAGAAGAGGCTCTTCTTGATATTGATCGATATCTCGAGCTTAATTGGAAATTAAAAAGCTTATTTTGATCAAAAATCTATCAAATGGTCAATTACTGGCACAGTAGTAGATTTACCCTAATTATATTATTCAGTTTAAAAAGGATATTAAAATTTATAAAAATATTAATTTCCATTGGCGCTCAGCAATTTTTTTTTTATTTGTAGTGTGCGGTAAGCCAAATAAGTTTTGGAACCATTGGTATAAACTTATAAAGTATCTTAAAAACTATTATAATTACTAAAATTATCTTGGATTAATTTATATATTAAGGTATTATGAAAAAATCCGATATGTCACTATTGTTTGAATAACCTTGATATGTTAATATATATATTATTATTAAAACACAAAAAATCCCTAGATTATCTATGTTTCTCTCTTACTTTATTTAAAATTTGAATACAAAATCTCAATTTGAATTATGGACATGTTTTGTTTTTATCCGTCCGGGATCGATTTCTTTTATCCCTCTACAATTCTTCTTGGATAGATATCTCCACCGGTGGTGTGGGAATGATGTCCCCGAAAGTACGATGGAGCATCCGTAACGTGACATTGTTGTCATCGATTGGAATGAGTTGCCATTTTGTTGGGAATCTCTCTACTATCGGCCATTTCCGTCTGCCAGCTTTAGCCGTCCTTCCTAAAATCAGACATTTGCCAAAGAAATCCTCTCAGGAACAAATCGGACCTCCCCTCTCTTTTTCCCCTGCATTTTTTTTTGTTTTACATTCATTAAACTTAGCAAAAAAGAAAGAAGAATTTCTTATATTTAAATAAAATCAGGTGGTAAATTTAAAGATAATAATAAATATACTTGAACGATTGATCCATTTACTAGTAAAATTAATAATGTATCTTAATTATCAATTAGTAATTTTAAGTTAATTCTTTTCTATTATTAATATCCTGATGCTGATAATGATTTTAAATAAATAGTCTTATTTTATCCAGATGTTAGTTTCCCATCCTCGCCTCTTGAAATTAAAAATCAGGGATTGAATCTCTCAAATATAATATAATATAATATGTAAACTAAATTAAATTCGAAGGTTGTTTAAAATCCCGATTCCTATTTTATAATCTTTAAGCTCCTGGTCAACTCATAATTAAGCGAATTTCATTCGCCGGTCTGCGAAGAAATTCGATTGGTCCAAATAGAATTTATCTAGAGGTATTAAAAAAAATTATTTAATAAATAATTATAAAATTTTAATTTATAAAGTTACGAAATAAAAATATTATAAAAGAATTTTAATTTATATCATTTATGATTCATGAATTTTACTTGTCAACCTAAAGGGTTAAGTAACGCTGTCATAATTTCATATTTATAAAAATAATATTTCTGTAAATAATCCAACAATTATAAATTAGTTTATAATTAGACTTAAAATTAACCCAATGATTTTATTAAAATGGTCGTTTTTTTGCACAATATAATAAACATACAATCTACTTACTTTCTAACTTTTCTTTTCCATATAAATTCAAATTATTTGGATAAAATGTATATTGTATTGATTTTGGTATTTTATCCATTTCTTTTTTTTTCTCCGATTCATAATAATTATAAATATTATCTGATGAACTAGAACTGTGATTAAGACAGTTCAAATGAATCCCCAATTTGATTAAATCCTGATTAGAGATTCCAGCTTGAATCAATTTGTTTTTGGTAAAACCACATGCCTCTAAATGCGACAGGGTAATTCCTTGTTTCAAATCCTGGCAGTTTATACCAAAAACTTTTAAACTCTTACAACGGATTCCGTATTTCAATGTCAAATCATAACAGTGAATACCGTTCTGAGCGATGTCGCGAAATTCAAGAGTCATTTTGAAAACATCACCAATAAGTAATCCGGCTGCACGTAATTTTTCTGATGTTAATCCTAACTGGCATAATTTGTTAACGAGAATTTGCTCTTTTTTTCGTGTACTCGGCAATGACAAATCAATTCTTGCATCGTGCCAATAAGATAAATCCAGATTCTCTTTGGAGTATCGTTTGATCCACCTCCATTTGTGACTCTTTGGTAATCCGTGGATTTTGATAAATCTTGCAAGTGGAGTGTCACTTTCATTAAGACATCTACATTTTTTATACACTTTAGGAGGAAACTCATGATGTAATTGCCGATTATAAAATAACAATTGAAGGGGGTATTTATTTTTTTGTTTGCTTATTTTAGAAAATTTATCATCATCGGATGAAAATTTTGAATTGGTTTTTGGAAAAATAGGGAAATATTTTTTAGGATGTGATTTCAAATATTGTTTGTTTGAAAAGTTAGATGTACACGATTTATAAAGACTTAAAGAAGAGGTGGAAAGCCATTGTGTTGACTGATCAATGGTGTTCTGTAATTTTTTAGAATTTAACAACAAAACATTAGAGGATATTGGCGACGAATTTGCATCAATATAATTTGTCTGCCACTTATGAATTTCTTTAGTAGTTGGTAACGATTTGGGCTTGATTCGTTTAAATGGTGACTCTATTCTCGGTAGATTTTTACATTTGACTAGTTTCGGAGGGATAATGTATGAGCCTGACCTCCGACCCAACGATCTCGCCCTACCGCTGTCCAAAGAGCGCCCTTTGTTCGATCGCACTCCTGTTCTACCCTCCTTTAGAGAATCGAGATTATTCATGGATGTTCTCTGTAAATTAGTGTCTACGAATATTTTGAAATTCATAAAATCCATTCGCGATCGGTCATAACTTTCCTTGACTGATTTTTCGCTTATTGATTTTAAATGATTAATTAAATGAAAAATACCTTTATCTCCTTGAAATAAATTATTATAACGAATATCATTGCTCATTTTAAGAACTTTTGAATTAAAGATTTTATTTGTATTTTCAGAATTAAATAAATTTTTCAATTCATATTGACGTGAATTTAGACTTTTCTGAAACAAATTATTTTTGAAATATCTAACAAAATTCCTCTTCATAAAGGATTTTTTAAATTTTTTTTTATCCTTCTTATTAATTGTTGATTTAATCGTCATATATTCATCATCCTTATCTTCGTCCTCATCAACAAAACAACCTTTTTCACAATTTGCCCCCAATGGATATATAAAATATGAAGAGAAATGGATATTCGATGATAATTTTCCAAGATACTTCTTACAAAGATTGGTAGTAAAAAGATCCCCGCATATTTTATATAAAGCTTCAGTTCTATCTTCTTCATCTGCAATGATGAAAATTTCAACTCTATTTCAGCAGATATGTAGAATATTTGAGGTTTATACGATTATATTTTTGTTACATACCATAATTTATATTTTCATTTGTTAATAAAGAGAGGATAGAATTCTTCTCCAGAGGAATTATTGAATATGGCTAAAAATTTATAAATATTAAAACACATTTATATAATCATTTTTTCTTTGAACTAATGAAATGTAATTAAAAAAAATGTTGCTTTCATTTTTGGATTTCTATTGGCATATTTAATTTTAATGAAAATAATTTGTTACATATGAAAGTAAAAAAAAACTAAAAGAACTAATATTATAATTACAATCTTACGAGGGCAGGTCAATAAGTCCGTGACTATTTGAACACAGGTTTTTTGATAAAAAAATTATTTTATTTTTCAATGTAGTCTCCTTTGTCCAACGTTTCTCCAATTTATTTACCCTTTCCAAAAAATAAGATTTGTCGAGAACATCTAAATAGATTAGTCTGTGAGATGATTTTATCGTTGGAGTCCAATCTCTTTCCGCCCAGCCATTTCTTCAGGTTTGAAAACAAGAAATAGTCACTCGGGGGTAAATCCAGAGAATATGGTGGATGAGGGAGCAATGCGTATCCTAATTCATGGATTTTCATGGAAATTCACTTTTTCCATTTTCTTCACGAATCAAGAGGTAGTCTGTTACAAAATTAAAAGACCCAGCTGGATCAAATTCCGATAGGAGTCAGCTGATAGTTGCCTGCTGACAGGAGCAGTGTTGCTATTTCATTTAAGAGACGGGAAATTCAAAAGTCACGGACTTATTGGCCTGCACTCGTAAATCAACTATCATCTATAAATTTTGAAATTTATTATTTTTAAAATCCTATTAATAAAATAAAATTATCTTAAATCTTACATTTAAAAATGAAAACTAAATTAATAATTTACTCCCTATTGAAAATTGATCATTTTTTTGGGGTCAATAAAAATAGCGATAAATCAGTAATTATTTATGAATGAATTATATAAATTATTATGAAAGTTATATCTTAATTATTTCAAGAGATTATTCAAATTTGGAGTTTGGAACTGTAAATGTATTTTCTTCAAGAAATATTGCAAATTTACTTGATTCCATTAAAGACACAAAAAATTTGCTAATTATTCAACTTTTAAGTCAAATATCAATTTCTAGTATTAGTTTGTTAAAATCAATGATTTTTAATTATATTTTTTAAGGCAAAAAGTGATTAATTTCTTAACATATATTCCTTTCGTTTCGATATTTATCGTAATTTCTAATTATTTAAATCCTTGCAAATAATATTTCTTAACGTCCTCAAAAGGCGTTTATTTTCGTGATGTCCTTTTCTCTTCACCAAGCCATTTCTTGAAGTTTGGAAACTTGTGTAAAGAGCTAAATCTGGAGGAAATGTTGGCTCGGGAAGCAGTTCATTGCGCAGTGATTGATGAGCATTCAAAATTCATTTTTTCTATTTTTATCAATATTCACGAGAATGGCCGTAAAAAAACACACTACATTGATGAAGTTTGTTCAAAATATCTACATGTCTCATCTTCTTTTACGTCTTAAAAATGGTAGTTGAAATGAGCAGTATAATTTAAGGTTAATTCAAATATCTTTAAAATTAAAATTTGGGAAATTCAAAATATATCATATCAGGTTACCACCGTCTTAAATAATTAAAATTAATATATTTTCTGAAGTTAATAAATGTCTAACTTTATTTTCTTGTTAAATTGTTACAGATTGAATTAATTTTTTAATACCAAATCTTATTTTGTTATTAAAGATTATTATTATTTCATTAAATAATTATTCTATAATTTTAATTTGATTATGTTTTTTTCAATTCATTTCAATTCAATTTAATTATTTGGTTTTTGTGCTTTGATGCAATTATTATTTTTTAACGCTCTAATTTAATTATAACAATATATAATATATTATCATATTAAGTATATGTATATTTATTTTAATTATAGTATGTTTTATTTATTAATTTTAACAATAGATTTATTGTATTTTTTTATTATAAATGGATCAAATCACCTCAAAAAATTTTTAAAAAAAATTAGGTTTTATTACTATATTATACTATAAAAGTGTTTCATAATAATATTAATTGAGTACTGTAATCTACTGACCTTTGAGGTGAGTGCAAAGCTATGTGATGACAATACCGTTTTCCGAGAATTTCCAATATATATCTCCTCGATTGGTACAAAATTACCAGGAGGTTCTAAAGAGTCCAAAAATTCTTTTACTTTATTATTAGGCTCCAATGGTTTCATTGTTTTTATTTTTAAATTCTCTTCGGTTAATAAAAGGTCGTTTTCGGAAGCAGCTTTTACTGTCGCCTTTTTTGCACTCTCAATCGCCTGGATTCGCATTTGCAAATGATCAATTATTTCATTCAAGGACAAATTCTGCAGGTTAATTTTCTTGGAATCTTTCGGCTGGGTTGTTAAATGGCACTCATCTTCCTCGGCCTGTTTATCTTCACGTAACCATGTAGTGATCAATGGATTCGATTCTTTTTCTTCCTCTTTTGCCTTCTCATCTTCTTTTACGTGAATGATCGTTTTTCTTTCCCTTAACTTTTTCGTTTTTTCTCTTTCCTTTTGTTTTTTTTCTTTCTTAATGATCTTCTCCTGCAATGTCTCCTCGGGCGGTTTATCTTCTTTGTTGGTCATCTCATTGCTACCACCTTCAGGGTTCCATTCGCCACTTGTAAAAGCCATTGTTGCTACACTCTTCTTTTCCCATTCATTTTTATAATATTTGATTTTCTCTTGGATTTCCTCTAATGTTATTCCTGAAACATTATATTTTTCTCGCAATCGCATGATCGCTTTTATTAATTTCATTTCAAATTCTTCTTCATATTCATTAAATGAACTTTCGTCCTCTTCTTTTCCCAAAAGATTACAGGTAATTTGATATATAATTTTATAATATTTTATTATTTCTCTCATCGGATACTTATAATTCATTTTTTTATATTTTAATGCTTCTTTTAATCTTTGTGAAGATTCAATTAATTTTCGTTCAAGTAATATTCTTTCATCAGCATTTAATTTAATATATTTAGTTTTATTCCGATAATTAATTTTTTTCTGATTAGTTAATTTATATAAATTTCTATTGAATTTATCCATTTCAATTTTTTTCTTTTTATTATTTCCATTTTTGGTATTAATGAAAGTACGATTAAAATCATTATAAATATCTTGTTTTAATTCCTTTTCAAGAGTTTTAAATCGTGAAAACAAACTAGAAGGAAATGTTTGCTGTTCTTCTTGCCTTTTTAAAATATTCTGTAAAATTTTGTTATGATATTGTTCATTATTATAATTAGAGTTCATTTTCTCGTTATCCACTTGTGGGTTTACATTTTGTATTAGTTCATTTAAATTTTGTGAATTTGGCTTTGGCAATATTAATTCATTTTTCTTTTTCATTGTTTCTTTCGGATCATTATTTAATTCTGAGAGTAATTTATTTAAAATGTTTTCTTTTTGATTGATTGTTAAAAGTGTTTTATGTTTTTTATAATGATTATGAAAAATTTTATTATATTCGTATTTGCCCTTTGAAGAAATAATTCTAGAAAGTACATAGTAAATATTTTAAAATATAAGATATAGTATAATTATGTTATATATTAATGTATACCTTTTTTTTGGCGAATATTTTATTGTTGATATTTTTTCAAGGAAATTTTTTTTTGCAAAAGAGTCAAACAAGTCTAAAATTAAAATAAAACAATATATCTGAACATAAAAAGAATATTATATATATTTATTATCTAAAGGTCTATTAGATATTAAAATTAAAATTTTAAAAATAGTTCGATTTGTATGTCTCTTAAAGTCAGTAAAAAATAAGTTGACCTGTGGCCAGGTCCGAACCGACCGACGGTTTGAAGTAAATTAATTTCCAGCTACAGAAACAATTTCAAATAATTTTAATATATCTATTAATGCAATAAAAAACAGATATGGATAGAACATAAATATTTTTAATTTTATTTTATTTATAATATATATATGCAAGACCAGGCTGTGACGTCATGAATGGCTGGATGACGTCATATAATTTTAAATTAAGAAAAAACTAATAAAGATGATTTTTCTCGAGGATAAAACCAATACAAAGTGCATGATTTGTGGAGATATATAAAAAAATTCGTGTGAAATTTGTTGTGAAAATAACCCTTCCCTTCCTATCGTCGATCGCTAATACTACCACTTCCGGTTTCCCGATATGCACTAAAAGTTGATCAATTCATCATACTGATACATTAAGCAAATATTCCAAATTTCATCAAAATCCATTGAGCCTTTCAAGCTGTACACATCGGACGGACGGACAGAATGCTAAAAATACTTTTTTCTGTTAAGAAAATGCATGATTCGTGGAGATATGTAAAAATCTCCACATGTGAAATTTGGTGTGAAAACAATACCTCCCTTACTATCGTCGGTCGGTAATAAACTCAAAAAAATTTAACGTTAAAATAAACAAAAAGTAAAAAATAAGCAAAAGAGCTTCTTAAAAATATTATAAATGTAGTTTTGAAAAATAAAAAAAAAAAACATTTACAGGAATAATAAATAAAATAAATATATTAATATGTCAAAGTGTAAGTTAGTTAAAATCGATAACGGTTTATTTTTATTATACCTATTTTTTTTGAAATTGAAAGATGAGAATTTTACCAGTTTGCTTTGAGATATTATCGCTATTATCCATTATGAAATTTTATATATTTCCAATTAGTTTTATCTCTAGAAAAAAAAATAGAATTGAATTGGTAGTAGTGAAGAATAAATTATTTTACAAATCAGATTTAAATGTAATCAGGGTGTAATATTTTTTTATTTGATTTGTTCCTTTATGAGTAAAGTTTCGAGCTTTATAATATAATAAAGAATTCGATGGTTTTAAAAGAAATTAATTATAAATAATTTTTCCTACTCCAAAGTAATGATATTAGCTGGTTAGAAATCTATAACTTAATGAATAAATAATACTTACAAAATGCTTACATTCTATTTATGTTTTTATAATCCGAAAATTAATTAGAACTATGAAAATTTGTAATTTATTACATTTTTTTTTTAATTTTATTTAATTTTATTTTTTAAATAAATAAATATTTATCTTGTTATTTACATGGTAACAGAATCAGATTTAAAAAAAAACATTGTCATTAATATGTCAAGAATATTTGAATCTGTTTTAAGAGTGTGAAATTAAATTTTCAAATTTTATTTGTATAAAATTTCTAGAAATTATTAGATAATAAAAATTTTAAAATGTCTATCTCAATTTAAGGATGATGAAAAAATTGATTTCAATTTGTCAAAAGAGCGAACAGACAGACAGACTCCAAGTGAAGTTGAGAAAAACGCTATAAAAATCTAATAGGTAGGCAATTTTACAATTCCAACGCTTTACCATGCATTTTAAATTTTAGGATATAAATTCATGATAATATATATAAATAAATAATATTAAATAAAATAAAAAGGCAAGCTACACAAATTTTGAATTAACAACAGATCTTTATAATAGTTTAATGCATTTTTTTAATTTAGAAGAAAATAGAAGAGAACGGAAACAGAATATATTTTTCGAGATTATTTTGAACCTTCAAGTTTATCAGTTTCGAATTTATTTTATCCTAGAAAAATACCCTTTCCTCAAAACGTTGACAAACTGCCTTAAAATTGTTATTAAGAACAAAAGTAAACATTCTCCTAGTATTTTTTATTATTTTCTCATCCATCTATTCTTATAAAGAAATTTTTTAGGGGGCGCTCCCCACAGGTTGAGAATCGCATAATTAATATACAAATACACATTCTCTTCGATATATATATATATATATATATAATCGTATATATATTAAATTTTTCAATAATATAACTTATTTATTCCAGTTATTGGGCAAATTTAATAAAAAAATCTTAAAATAATAGTAGGTGAATTCTAATTATAATATTAAAATAAATATAAACTATTATTTATTCAAAAGCCACGTGCTCTGCCCATTGGAGCCTTCTCTATTTTATAACCCTAACTATGTCTGGAGATGAATAAAGGTCATGCAATTCTTCGTTATGCAGTCTCCCCCATTCCCCAGTGACCTCACATTTTTTTGGCACATAAATGTTACGAAGAATCCTATTCTCAAATACTCTAAATCTACTCTCGTCACCCAAGGTCATAGACCATGCCTCACACCCGTATAATACAGTTGCAAAAATAATTATTTTATATATTTTAATTTACTCTCCTTTGATAATAATTTTGACGAGATAAGCCCCTTTATTGTATGATAACAGGCGTTACCCAATTTTAACCTCGATTTAAATTGTTCTCGAAATTGATTTATTTATTTTTACTATTTTTATAGACCATTAAAGAGAACCTTATCTGTCAATATATATCTATGTGTAATTAGAGAACTAGAGAATTCTTGACCGCAGCAATCATCCAAATGTCTCTAACTAGAATCTATATATCTTTTGCTTTTTACTTAGTTACCCTTTGTTTATTTTAATGTTAAATTTTTTTTAAAGAGTTTATTTTTTACTGACTTTAGGAGACATACAAATCGAACTATTTTTAAAATTTTATTTTTAATATCTAATATATCTTTAGATAGTAAATATATATATAATATTCATATTATGTTCATGTTTATTGTTTTATTTTAATTTTAGACTTGTTTTAATATTTTTATAAAAAAAAAAAATACTAAAAAATATCAGATATAAAATATTCGCCAAAAAAAAGGTATACATCAATATATAACATAATTATACTATATCTTATATTTTCTAGACTTTGCTGCTAAAGTTTACGAATAATATTCATTTGATTTAATGTTTTTCGATCAGGCTAGAATCCCTAGAGATATTCTTTTGATATAAGAAGTTACGCATTGACTTTCCAAGTTATTGACCTTGATATCATTTTTAAAAAATCTGTTTTTTGATTAAATATTGAAATCATTTATAGTCTATGTTCAAATAGGGTTATATAAGAATTGTCTAAGTAAAATTTCATTGTAATCGGTTCAGCCAATTTTGAGTTTATAGCAACAAAAATTTTCCAAACAGTCAATTCTAAAGTCACTTTTGGATTTTCGATGTGATAAAAAGTGAAGATATGCAAAAAATTTTAAATTCTGATTGATGTGAAGAAAAAAAATCCTTTTTTTATATATATAGATATAAGTTTTCTGACACTTCATGAAATATATATATTTGGAGATTGTGTATAAAATGAAGTACGCAATTAAAATAACTATAGATTTTGTGATTTTTTTTATTTGATCGATACTAAATTTAATCCATCTTAGATTGGAATGGTATCAGGTGAATTGTGACGTCATTTTATGTTGGTGTATCGCTTCCTTTCTCGATTAAAGGCATAATTGCCTGAGGGCTTGGCGAAGTTCCTTTTTTCGAGGGTGTTGGACGGGGGGGTGGAGGGTAGCGTCGGCGGCGGCGCTATGAGCACGTTGACGGGCGCCGTGAGCGATGTTCGCGGGGGGCGATGCTCTCCGGGCACCCCCCGCATCCCCATTCCTCGTAAGTCCTTTGACGTAATTCCCAATTGCTCGAGACGTGCGAGTGTCAGCCCGAAAGCCTCCAGATGGTTGAAACGTAAGCCACGACGTAATTCGAAACAGGGCACGCCTGCTTGAGACAAATCCTCGCACCGTAATGAACAAGCACGCACTTGGCTACACGATGCCCCGTATTGAGCCAAACGGCGGAATTCAAAAAGCATCCCGATCAATTCGGCTGGACGAATATTCACCTTCCGAAGGCGAGTACGAGTCACGCCCATGCCAGATAATTTCCTGAAAACAATGTCAACTAGTCTCATCATTCATTTTCTCTCACTCTCTTTCTCTTCCTATCACTTTCCCTCTTACATATAGTATTCATCTATTAAAAATAAAAAAAATAATTAATCGGGCCAAAATATCCTTTTAGTATTTCAAATAAAAATAAGCTGGAGTGTCTCCACTCGACTATCTCGCAATTTGAATTGGATTAAATAACATAATATATTATATTTAAATTAAATTTAATTAATTATTAATTATAAATAATAAATATTAAACCAGCGCATGTTTGGCTTTTTATTGATGGCACCATGGCACGTGTTGGCGCGTGAGATTTGCAGTATTAAAAAATTAATTCTGGTACTTTCAGCAATTCAATCAAGCTGAAATTCTATATATAGCAGTTTTATACAATTATTAATCATGTGAAAAATTATCAAACATATATCTTTATTTTTACGGTCACTTTAGAGGAAAAAAAATTAAAACGTTGTAGGTAATGACCCTCTTCCGGTTGAGCTACATTTCTCAAAAGTTGATAGAAAACTATGAATTATGAATAATGTCCATGTACCAAATTTCATCATTCTAGCTCAAACCGTTTTTGCATAATCTTGTCTACATACATACACACATACACACACACATACACACACACACAGACATTTTTCTCAACCTTAGTGAAAATGATTCAGGAACCTTCAAAACGTATAAAAACATCAAAATCTCAACATCGAAAATTTTCGTGATCGCAATACTATCTCTGGCGAGATAGTAAATTAGCTGGAGTGTCTCCACTCGACTATCTCGCATTTGAATTGAATTAAATAACATAATATATTATATTTAAATTAAATTTAATTAATTATAAATTATAAATAATAAATAATAAATATTAAACCAGCGCATGTTTGGCTTTTTGTTGATGGCACCACGTCACGTGTTGGCGCGGGAGATTTGCAGTGTTAAAAAATTAATTCTGGTAATTTCAGCGAATCAATCAAGCTGAAATTCTATATATAGCAGTTTTATACAATTATTAATTATGTGAAAAATTATCAAACATATATCTTTATTTTTACGGTCACTTTAGAGGAAAAAAAATCAAAACGTTGTAAGTAATGACCCTCTTCCGGTTGAGCTACATTTCTCAAAAGTTGATAGAAAACTATGAATTTTGAATAATGTCCATGTACCAAATTTCATCATTCTAGCTCAAACCGTTTTTGCGTAATCTTGCCTACATACACACACACACACACACACACAGACATTTTTCTCAACCTTAGTGAAAATGATTCAGGAACCTTCAAAACGTATAAAAACATCAAAATCTCAACATCGAAAATTTTCGTGATCGCAATACTATCTCTGGCGAGATAGTAAAAATTATTGTTATTATTTTTGTTTGTTTTTGAAATTTGTTTTTTTTTTAGATTGATAAAAATAAAAACTAAACGTAAATTTTGAAAAATATTTACACACTTATATTAGCACAAACCGTGGCTAATAGTAACTAATAGATGAGTAGAAATATATTTTAAGTAAATAGTTGTTTTTATTCTTAAATTGAGAATAATTAATTAAATGCTTAAAATCTCCCTATTCACTCAATAATTTCTTTTCTCTCTGAAAATTCAAAAATTAGATTCTTATTGAAAAGTAATGAAAACAAGAATGATAATTCATTCATAATAATATATAATATTTATGATAACAAATAACCTCTCTATTAAAAATTGCTTAGCGGAATATTTTGTTTTTTTCTTTTCTTAATCTCTCCTTCCTACAATAATATAGTTATAGGTCCTATCAATAATAAATCCTTTAGTAGAATTTTTAAAAAACAATCTTAATTCAAAAAATTTTTCTCCAACTCTCTCTGATTATTCTGTTTCTTAACCTTATATCCACTAGAATTTGTCCAATATTTTTCCCATCAAAGTTTTTTTTAATAATCACAATAGACACACAAATTTAGTTAATAATAAATTTTCTTATATGTATATGGAATATGTATGTGTTTTCTTTTGAAGATAATATTTCTCTGTGTTACCAAGTCTTTTTTCGTTTAATAAAATTAAACTCTTCCAAGAGGCTTTCCTATCTTTAGCTAATGGAAAAGTTAAGTAAAGATCTATGGTAGTATGGATGGTACCCTTCTCATCGATGTCTTCCCCCATCTCCATTTACACCCCATTTTACCTACCCCATCCGAGATACATTTACTCTGCAATTATTAATTAAACGAAAGCCATTAGATTATGTCGAATTGATGCAATTATGTCCGTAATATTTGTTATTTACCTCCGGGCTGTCATTTGACCCATAATTAGTGGCAATTTGGCTTGGAGCCCTCCACTGTCCCTCTCGCTTGACTAATAATGGGTGAAAGTGATGAGGGAAAGGGAAAAGGGCTGGAAGAGACACTTTTTAATTGTTCTCACATGAAGAGCATGGAGAGCTTGGTGTTGGATTTGATCGCGGGGTCGGTCAGGGTCCTGGCCAGATCGATCTCGCACAGTTTGTGGTAGGGTCTGTTTGCGGGGATACGAGTCGGGCCGTCGAGACCCTCCTCATCGGCCCGGGCATCCTCGATGCGTTGCTCCAGTTGGGAAATGAACGTCACTTTTGCCTCCGGGGTCAGTGGCGGCGGAAAGGCCCTCAAATAACGGACCAAAGGGGTGATGTCGTCCTTCGAGTTCAATTTAGGCACCTCGGGGATTGACGGCGGCTTCTTCGGTGGCAGCAACACTGCAACAACATCCAATTCAATTATACTCTCGGACTCTGCCATTTCCGGATAAATTACAATTATTAATCTTGAAATAAAATTATACGTTCTTTTAATTAAATTGTGAATTAAATTCTGTTACTAATATTAAACATATAATTTTAATATTTAAGGAAAATATTAAAATTATATTATTTTATATACAGTATTTTTTTAATTCTAAATAACATAGAAACAGTTAATAATTTATTTTCTAAAAAAAGAATAAGAAATTTTAATCTCCTTCTAAAAATTAATATAAAAAATAATAAATATCGTTGTATTATATACATGAAGTAAGGTATGACATTCAGCAAATTATTCCTATATTGAAATCTTTTTCTTTACTATTTTTCCGTTAACAAACCCATCGAAAATTCGATTAATAAGATAATAGAGATGTTCATTTAAATATCTATTCAGATTCCAATCATACCCGTGAGGATTTATGGAAAATAAGATTTTCCTATGAAAATTCATCCAATTATTTGAATAAACAAATCTATTCAGAACCATAAAACATATCACATTCATTTAGAGAGGACAATCATCAAAAGCTTCCGGCACTTTAGTCTCTCTTTTATTAAACATCTCAATCATTGTGTTTTACATATTAAATTAAATATTACCACTAACCATATCAAAATTTTGAGAGATATTAATGCATGAGCTAATGATTATTCGACTAAAAATAAATAAATATAATTGTAAAAAAATTAATAGTATAATAGCAAAATTAATATTTATTTTTCTCAATTTATAAGGAATTTTTTGATACTAACATTTTTCATCACTAAAAACTATATATCTTTCATGGAATATTTTAAAAAGAAAAATGTTCTTTGACCCGAGAAAAATAAAAAGGTCTATGAGCACAGACTATCTATACTATGAGTATCCAGGTTATGAATCTCTAAATTATATACTGTTCCTCAATGTTACTTCCCTACTCTGATGCTAGAGAGAAGCTCTGTTGTGTATAGTAGTTAAATCTCTTAATTAACACCTCATTGACCATAAGACACTTTATAATGAACGACCAAGCCTCCATTCTACTTTGTTTACACTTCGTTTTTCTTCTCTTTTGACCACTTAGATTATTTTGCTTCTCTTTCTTCTTCAGGTTCTCTCAATTTTTTAGGTTTATTTTAGAAACTGTTTTGGAATTTATTTGTAAAAGAATGTGCTTTATTTTTATTTGTTTATTTATTTAGTTTTTGTTAAAGAGAAGTTGCAGTGTGTCCTTTATTCGATTATATATATATTTGTTCCCGTATCTTTGTCTATCAAATATTAAAGCAGTGGCGCAACCAGGATTTGATCCTGGTGGGGGGGGGGGGTTTGACTAGCCGCTCCACCATTCTATGGCGGGGTCCCCCCTCCCCCGGGCTCTCTCAAAGACAAATTTTCATTAAGATTTTTTTTTTTTTAATTAAATACTATTTAAAAAAGTTTTGTAAATGAAACACTGATTTTACCAAATCTTGCAAAAAAATTTAATTTTGTATTTTATTTACTCGTATTCAGTTTTAGAAAGAAAATATTTTTTTCCAGCTATAAGTAAATCATTTTAGCTTTCCTCATGGAATGAGGATAGCTTATATGATGGTCAGAAAATTTTTGCTCCCAGATTTTTTGAGATCTCCACTTTTCAGACGGTTCTGAATCCAAAACTGCAAAAAAAAAAAATTTTGAACCGGCCGGCCGGCCGTTCGTTACCAAGATTACGTCTAAACAAAATGAGATATTGTCTTGAAATTTGATATTTAGATTTTTTTTTTTGGGAATGATGGGCGGGGATTGGATTGTTTTTGGACAAGATCGGACCATAAGTAAGGGTAGTTTAAAGAGGTTTCAAAGCACATTTTATTGATTTTCTCAATAAATACCGATTTTTATGAGAATTATCATACTATCGTATTAAATTTATAGGGAATCGAATTTACTAAAAGTTTCATTAAATTTATTTTTACCTAAACTTAATAATAAAGGAGTTATTTATAAAAAACTACTTTAAGATTTCGAAAGCCGTCGTCCGCCCGTAAGGACAGGATATTTTGAAAAAATTAGTCTTCTCTTCATAATTTTTATGAAATTAGCAATTAATGTATTAATGTATTAATAATAAAAAAATATTTAGAATTTGAGTAATATTTTTATTTATTTTATATTTAAATAATAGTCAAATTGGAAAATTTCACAATCATCTTATATTAGTAATATTATACAGTAATCTTATATTAAGTCTTTTCTTTTTTGATTTAGGAGAAATAATAAAATAGTTTTTTTATTTCTTATATTAAATTCTGTACGAAAAAATAAGCAATTTTTATTTTTGTTAAAATTTTTTTAAAATATAATAAACTTATTTTTTATACACTAAGTTATACTTTAAGAATATTTTTTTTCAAATAAAAAGAAGGATTATATTTTTTCTTTTCTATTTGTAATATAGTACATAATATATAGCAATTTGAATTTTTTTCTCTTCTGGGGGGGGGGTTGCGCCACTGCTAAAGTGTATGAATGAGCATAGGAATGTGTAAAGTAATGTCGATGCCCAGAGTAAATACAATTATTATATATTATTTAACAATTTTTATTGAATTAACTAGTTTTCAAAACCCAACCAAAAAAATTTTTCAATAACTTTAATTTCTGAATATTTGGTGTGATAACAAAAATATCGTATCACATACCCGTGAGAAAATTTAAAAATTATCTTCATATTCCTGAACAACAAAAGAGATTTACTTTATAAGAGTTGAAACAACCCAGCAAAAAATCCACATTTGTCCAAAAAACAATGACTCCTAAGAAATCTTTGACACTCGGTGAGAAGAGTATTTTGCATTAGTTAATCGCATAAAGATTCTTCTATGACCACTTAATTAAATAATTTATTTGCACTCAAAATACATAAGATTCAGGAAACTTATTGTTAGCTTAAAAAGTTTTTAGTTTTTGGCATATGTAATTTCTAAAAAAAAAGAATTTTGATTTACCTGTGTCGGAAGTGATTTCATTTATTTCATCCTTTGGTAATATTTTACTATTCTTTTTTCCTTCATTCAGTTTGTTTTTGGCAAACGTTGCGGCAACCATTTCATCTTCCGTTCGTTCTAAATTTTTCCGAAACTCCCTCTCTTTAAGTGTCATGATTTTTTTCGCTCTTTGCTCGAGAAGATTGATTCTGTCCTTGTAGGTCATCGCGTTCGAAGATAGTAGACCCAAACTCATTTCGTTGAATTCTTTATTTAAATCTTCTCTTTGTATTGATAAATCAACTAATTGCGTTATGGATAATCCAAGTCGGTGTACGAGATTAGTCAGAGGACGATTTACTAATTTGACCTCATTTAAAAGTTGAGTGAAAGGTGTCGCCAGTAACAACACTTCATAATCGGAAACGTTCAACCGAGCCAAGTGATTTTCAGTCAAGCCAATTTTACCTAATTTCAATTTTATTATATTCACCAGATCATCATTATGAATATCTAAGATAAAAGGTTCCATTTCTTTTTCACATTTTAAAAATTTCTCTTGATTTTTCATCAAATTTTCTTTTCGTCTTTCTAAAAGTAAATTTGATTTTTGCTCAATTGCTTTTGCATATGATATATCTGTTCTACGGATAATTTTTTTATCCATTTCAGGCATTAATTTTAAACGTTGTTTTAATATTATCATAGGACTTCCTATAATATGTTTTGATTTAGATTTAACTTCATTTTTAATTTGGTCATTTATTAAGTTTTGTTTTGGTTTATTTACATCTTCTGAAATAAATTTTTGATGACATTTAAAGGGCTCGGAAGAAAGTTCTTTATTTTCTTTATTCAAATAATCATTATTAAACTTATGTAGATAGGGGGAATATTTTTTTAATTTTTGAGGCATAATTAAAAAGAAAATTTTTTTTTTTGTTCTTTTATTAAAAAAAATTTCTTTGATGAATTTTGAAATTAAAATTTTTGTTTACAAATAAAAGTATTTGTTTACCTTTTGAATATTCTGTTTTATATCTCAGTAGTTAAGTGGATTCTATTTAAATTTAATTAGATCAAACTGAAATTATTGAGCTCTTTATATATACCTCTCCTTTGGTAATTTATTATATTAATCAGAAATCAATAAGTACATTCGAAGATTTTTAAGAAATATTTTAAAAATAAATTCTCCCACATAGAATCTATAATAAAGTGACTAATGTTTAGATAATTTATTTTCATTTTCATAAATATGATTTAGTTTTATATAAATATAATCTAATCAAAAACATACCTGTTAAGTTCCTATCGGCTATTTATTTGCTTAAAAAAGGGTTCAAATCCATCCCAATTCCAAGTTTAGATGCACTTTAAAATCAATCAATCATTTTCATCAAGAGTCTGATCCACTGGTAAACTTTTGGCATTCCCAAGAATCGCCACCACACCCAGTCCTCCGCCTCCTGCATCCAGGCAGTACACGCCACTTTATTCACGTCAACGGTCCATCTGGCCGAAAAATTCACTTTACCATACACCCAACTTAAAATATGGTATAGTTGTTAAAATACGTAGGTACTTGGTTTAAAATATCTAAAATTATAATACTTAGAAATTTGAACTTGGCAGGTTAATTTATATATATAAATAATAAATATATATAATTATACAATTAATCTAGTGTTACGTACAGCACGAAAACTAACTAGCAGAAATTATTATGAACTCATTCTAACTCTAGATAGCGCCACGCAAGCTTGTACACGTTAAAATCCTTAAATTCGTTAAAATCCTTAAATTCGTTAAAATCCCATTGATATTCGATTATATCAACTCAAGCTTGAATGATTTCTTAAATTTCTTAATTTTTTGTTAACCTACATATAACACACGACCTGTATGCCAAATTTCATAGCGCTAGGACAATTAGAAATACCTTAATAATTTTGTTGACCAATCAGTGAATCAGTGCCAAAATAAGCTATTTTCACAAGGTCATATTTCAGGATCTACTGAAGCTATATCTATGAAATTTGGCATACTACTTTAGTTCTAGTATATGAATACGTAGATAAAATTTTATCTCTGTACTTGCAAGAGGCACTGAGATACAGGGGGTCAAAAGTGACTCCAAACCATTCGTGTAAATATACTTATGGCATGCGTGCGGCTTGCTGGAACTTGGCCGGCGCACTGCCGTGCGCTTAGATTTTTAAATAGAAATGTGTAAATTTATAATCTCTGTTATATACTATATGAAATGATTTTTTCAGTTTTTTAAAGTTTTAAGTATAAAAAATTAAAAACACGATATGTGTGAATAAAATATCTAAATAATTGATGATAGTTAAGTTTAGAAAAAACGTTTATTTATCATGTGAAACTTGAAAGATGTATATTATAATATGTCAATAATCGTTTAGAAAAGTAAAAATACAATTTAAATAAAAAACAAAAAAGATATTATTATAACCGTTTACAAATAGTTCAGTACAATATAATTTTTAAATAATTTGACTGCGATGAAGATCCAGAGGTTCCAAAAATCCTTGCTTAATTGGTAAGACCCATGTGGAGATCAAACTGACTTAAAAATAATTTATGTAATATTTTAGATTATTCGTTGAATTAATATTGTTTTACAAAGGTGTTCTTAAGTTAGAAACAATGTTGAAATCAGAAACAGATATTTAGTTAATATTTAATTAAATTAATTATGATAAATAAATGAATATATATCCTTTGAATAGAACATTTTTATTTGATTATGTTGAAAGAAAAATATCAATTGAAGACAGAGTAGTTTAAAAGATCCAATTTTTCAACTGACCCAATAGATATTCTCCGTATGTGGACCAATCATTAATAACATCAGTCATTGGATTTTGAAATAAATAAAAATTTTCGTTGCGATTCCCATGGGAAGGGTCAATTTTCACCCCGAATAATTTTAAATCATTATCTGCAAAAAAATGATTAAGTGGTTATTAATTTGATAAATCAATTTGTAGCTAATCTCCGCTTAAAATAGTTCTAGTATAATTTTAAATAAAATCATTTGAACAATCATGATTGGGTTGGTGTAATGAAGTTTGAAACGGGAAAGGATTAAAACAATTTTAAAATATTTAAAGAATTAGAATTATCGAACAAGAATTTACTAGATGAATCATAATAACAATCATTTTAGAGATTGGAAGGCTGAAATAGTAGATATGTAAATTTGTCATTTATATATTTTCTTTCCTAGTATTGATCAATGTTTATTAAATATTATAAAATATAAAATATATTAATGAATGATTTTTTTTTAAAGAATTCATATTAAATAGATAGAAGAGAAAATAAGGCATGACTGTTTACGTGAAATGGCTGCTTGCCGCAGTATATTTTCATTGAGTCCAAGGCATTTCAAGTGGCTCAAGTGGATTCCGCTCTCGAGCTCCGTGCAGTTAATGCCAATGTCTTTCAGTTGACAACAAGTGATCCCGTACCGGAATAGATCCCGGCATGGGATCCCATGTTGGGCCAAATGGCGGAATTCAAACACGAGGGGAACCACATCGATCCTTCGCAATCCGGCTTTCACTGCGGGAAAAGAACAATTGGCTTCAAGCCCGATCGACCGGTGATTTGTAATGCTCATTAATAATCGAAAAAAACGTCAATGGAAGGACGGCTGGCTAGAGGCACTCGTAAAATACACGCTATCAATGTTTCATGCCACTTGAATTATTATTACTTTTAAATTTGTAACTATTCACCCTAGGCGACAAAACCGGGCGTGGCCTCCACCCTCCAACACCCAACCAAGGTAGTATTAGATTATAGAAAATCCACCCCTCCCACCTTTCACATTTCATTAATTATCATTACTATAATAGAAATATTCTTATTATCATATTTTCTATCGAAATTAAAAAAAAAAAATTAATTAAAATAAAGAGGGTCAAAATTTAATTTCATTTAAAAAAGAAACTTTATTATTATATATAATATGATATAAAATATTTTTTAAAATTAACAATTGTTAAAATTTTTAGGGTTTTTTTTTCATCCATTTATACCAATTTTACCTATAAAAGAAGAGAAGTCCTATGAGCCACAGCCCTTATATTCATACCATTATATGCTTATAACAATTTTTTTTTATTTTCTTAAGAAAAGGGGTTGGTTTTAAATAAATTGGGATTAATAAATTTAAATTACTTAGATTTGTTGTTGTGATGCCTAAAATTTCCAATTTGTCTAATAATATTTTGGCTTGTTCTTTTATTGTTAGTTGACTTCGATTTGAATTCCCTAGCACTTGCAACAAATCGGATGATGATATGTTTCTTGCCGCCCTAAAAATAAAAAAAATACCTCGTAAAATGTTTATTTGTTAATAAAATGAGCGAGAAGGTTGGAATAAAATTGTCGGTCCATATCGATTGGACACTTTACTGCCCGAAAAAAAAACTCCAAATTCATATAAATAAATATGGTCGTTTTTATCCTCACTTGGCAATTCGCAGGTCTTTCCACTGCCTCCGCTCACGGATCCCCTGCACCAGAGCTGCCTTCGCCGTTGACGTTGTAGGTAATGGATGGGCCCAGGCGAACTTTTCAAGAACCGTCCACGACGAATAAACAAAACTCTAAGAATTCATCAATCTCTTATATTAAATGTTTACATTTATTAAGTAATATTAATAATACTTGATAAAAAATTTTGAATTTCTTTTGTTAATTCATCTTAATTTAATGTAAATACAAAAAAATATTTTATTCGATAAAATGTCTGTTTTTTCCTGGAGAATATGTTTCAGAAGTGTCTAAAGCGAGTTTTAAATCAAAGGCTATCCCATTTGTGTGATCATCACACAACATTTAGTTAAATAAATAACATGATAAATAATAAAGAAATATATGTTATATGCTGTGATTTGTATAATTTATAATAATATTAATTATTATATTATTTGAAATATAACTTTAAATAATACTGTAATAATTTTTCATTTACTTTAAAATAAATATTCTTATATCTTATTGATAACGAGTTCTTTAATTACTAATATCATGAAATGTATAATTATATAAAATAACATTGGATCGAAAAACTAAACTGAAGTGCACAATAATCCCAGAAGGCAATTTCTAGGCATAATAATAATCAAGGGAATCTTTAATATTTATATATTTTAGTTTAAAATCAAATAAATTTTATAAAATGGACTAATCTTAAGGATCTAGGCTAGAGCCTATAGAACAATATTAGAAAAATCTGACAATGGATCTATTTAGAAATTATTATGAAACATTTTATTTCGATTTATTTATATACAAATTAATGATTATAATTACTATATTATTTAAGGGTAAATCTCCTGTCAAAGATTGTTTATTACAGGAAAAAATAAAATAAAATATGAACTATAGTCCTAAATTAATCCAACAAGATTCTTTATATATATACAATATATATTTAATAATAAATAAGAAACTCAAACCTAGGTTATATAAGGTGTGAGTGAAGTCTTGAGAATTAGTAAAATCACCTTTTTCTAAAAAATCAATGGTTAAGAATTAGAAGAAGAATATTTAATGTTCTAATTCTCCCTCTTATAATAATACTAAATCTTGTTAATAGATATATTAAAAAATTTTAATTTATTTAGTTTAAAATTATTTTGTTTAATTGATTTTTAAACTGTTTATTAAAAGCACCGTACTGTTCGGTTTTTATATTTTTGTTAATAATATTCATATAAAATTTTATGTTTTCCAAAGCCACCTAGAATCATTGCAATGTTTTGATTTAGACTTTTACTGACATCTGTCATTAATTTCTTTAAGTAAACATAATACCTATATATATAAAAAAAGGTTTTTGTCTGCACATTGCTCAGAATTTAAAAATTTTTGCATATCTTCGCGTTTCATGACCTCTAGAATCCAAAAGTGACTTTAGAATTTTTCATGTCTGTCTGTCTGTCTGTCTGTCGGTCTGTCTGTCTGTCGGTCTGTCTGTCCGGAAAATTACTATTTTATAGACTCAGAATTGGCTGAACCGATTTCTTTGAAATTACATCACAATATTCTTATATACCCCTAGAGTAACATAGGCTATAAATTTTATTTATATGTCAACAATAACCGCAGAAATTAATTTTTTAAAGTTTATATAATTCTCCGTGTTGTTCATTCAAGAGCCTGGCGTGGCCCACTGGCTCTAGCGGAAACATTTTAAACAATGAATTATCATAGCCATTCCCAATCAAAGAATTATTATAATATTTCACTCTTTATTTTAAAAATTCTAATATTTAAGTATTTAAATATCAATTCAATTAAATCATTTATTCTAAAAGTTCCCATTTTAATTAATTTAATAAAATATTTAGATCATATTTATATTAACTTAATTTTTATTTATTCTTTCTATATATTTGAATATTTCTTCTTTTCTATTTGAAAGTGGAAGGTTAAAAAATCTCGCTAAGAACATTCAATATTTCTATACACAAATTATTCAGAGTATTGGCAAAGCGTATCACTCACAATCAGTGTAAATTGAAATTTATATAAATTAACAAAGTGAAAATTTTTATTTGTTTAAATTTTATTACAATGAATCAAAAAAATTAAATATATAGATCACATGATTAAGAGAAGCGGACGGAGGTCGGACATGACAGAAACTGTAAGCGAAATCTTCATATTGCGACTAATAATTTTCAAATCCCCTAGCACGACAGAATTAGATAAGTTTCTTTTAAGGGAGGAAAATAACTATGATCTAAAAAAATTAATAATTGAACTTAATAATAAAAAAAAACAAATAAATCAATTAATTTAAATTAATACTATTAATGAATGTATATATTGGTAATTTATCTATAGTTTTATACCGTTAATTTTTATATATTGTCTCAAGTCTCTATTTTTGCATTTTCCCAAGTTTCAATATAATTAAAAATATTCAATAATAATCTAGCAATGAAAATAAAATATCAAAATGTAATGATCAAGAAATATTATACTCTATTACACTATTATAACATAGAAAATACTTAAGAACCATAGGCGGAGGAAATATTAGGAGATATCATTGCGGGGGTTCAGGCCAAATCGATCAACATTAATTAAGATATTTAAATTATGACAGATATTAGGAAAAAAACCGCGAATTCAATATTTCTGTAGACTTTAGTAAAACATACACATGATTCAATATAGATCAGCATAAACTTTTCCAAATTTTGATCTTCAAATTTGTCTTGAAGGTAGTAAAGAAAGAATAAGATGCGGAAATCAATTGTAAAATATTAGGTTACCCAGACGACTTAAATATAATAGGAGATTAGGAAATTGCAATTGCAGATAGCGAGGAAAAATTAATGGAGGTTTGAAATTAATAGTGATAAGAAAAAATATTTAGTAATTAAGAGGAAGAGTATTAACATACAAAATCTTAAGATACAAAATGTAGAATTTGAATATGTAGAAAAATTGAATGTAATCACGAAGGATAATAATATTTGAGAAGAATTTAAATCGGGGTTGCAATCGGGAAACGTCTGTTATCTTGCAATAAAGAGGCTTATCTCTTCAAAATTATTATCAAAGGGAATATATAAAAAAATTATTTTGCCTGTTGCATTATATGGGTGGGAGGCATGGTCTATGACCCTTGGAGATGAGAGTAGATTCAGAGTATTTGAGAATAGGATTCTTCCCTGCATTTATTGGCCAAAGAAAGATGAGGTCACCGGGGAATGGGGAAGACTGCATAACAAGAAATTGCATGGCCTCTCTGCATCTTCAGAAATAGTTAGGGTTATAAAAGGGAAAAAGCTGCGATAGGCAGGGCACGTGGCTAGAATGGGAGAAGAAAAAAGATATTGGTGGGGAGACCGATTGGAAAACGTCCGCTTGGAAAACCAATGACGCGTATGAAGGGACGTAAGAGAGATGGAACAGGGGCTCAGGATAGGGACACTTGGAGAAATGTGGTTGTTGCGGCCAAGAACTTTCGAGTATCTTTGAGCCACATAGATAGATAGATATACCATATTAAATAATAATATATATAATTAATTTACTGATTAAATTAAAATAGATTTTGAATAAGAACACAAAAAAAAATGAATGTTTTATGTAATATACGGATTGAAACAAAATGGACGAAAACCTTTTACTACTTTCAACCAAATACTATGTACCACTCGGGGGTACAGGGGGCGGAGCCCCCGTCTAGGTGTGAAGAGCGCCGAAGGCGCTCTGAGCAGCTAGTACCTATATATAATTTTTCTTTTAAATCAAAAATTTACAGATCGATTCTTCAAAAAAACCCTATTACGTTAATTTCAAAAAATCATGCATACTTTAGGTCCGAAATACAATGATAAGATAAAAACCAAGAGATATGTGTGTGACACTCAATTCAGGTTTTTGCCAAATCCCAAACGCTATACCTATTATGACTATTGGTGTAAACGATACCTAGAACTATTAGGGATTCATAGCAAATATTACATACAATTTATTATTCTTTAAATAAGAACTACTAAAATTTAAAATAAGTTGACCTGTGGCCAGGTCCGAACCGACCGACGGTTTGAAGTAAATTAATTTCCAGCTACAGAAACAATTTCAAATAATTTTAATATATCTATTAATGTAATAAAAAACAGATATGGATACATAAATAATAAATATAAACATTTTTAATTTTATTTTATTTATAATATATATGCAAGACCAGGCTGTGACGTCATGAATGGCTGGATGACGTCATATAATTTTAAATCAAGAAAAAACTAATAAATATGACTTTCCCGAGAATAAAACCAATACAAAGTGCATGATTCGTGGTGATATATAAAAAAATCTCATGTGAAATTTGGTGTGAAAATAACCCTTCCCTTCCTATCGTCGATCGCTAATACTACCACTTCCGGTTTCCGGATTTGCACCAAAAGTTGATCAATTCATCCCACTGATGCATTAAGTAAATATACCAAATTTCATCAAAATCGGTTGAGCCGTTCAGGCTGTACACATCTATACGGACGGACAGACGGACAGACGGACGGACGGACAGACATCATGCTAAAAATACTTTTTTCTGTTAAGAAAATGCATGATTCGTGGAGATATGTAAAAATCTCCACATGTGAAATTTGGTGTGAAAACAATACCTCCCTTACTATCGTTGGTCGGTAAAAATAAAAAACTTTAAGGCAATATCCGTAACAGGGTTGGTGGTTTTGCTTATAGGAAATTACATGTAAAACTAAAATAAATACTCAAAAAGTTGAAATGTTTAAATATTTAATTAGGTAAGATTTAAGAATTAAAAAAATTACATAACTTATATATATATATAAATAATATATTTACACAAGTCTCCGACTATGAATATTTTCCTCGTTTTATTAAATTGTTTAGAGGGTTCAATTTTATAATGTAAAGCAGAAATAAAAGGCACACTATATCCCTCGCACACATAATGCGTCATATCACTTCTTCCACACAATTTTAGATAAAAACTTGCAAATAGTTAGCAATAAGGTATATGTGAATAAATATCTTAATATTAATTTTAAAGAAGATGCAAAAACAAAGAATTCACTATACTTTCAAAAATTGCAAAAGAAAACAAATTACGAGCCGTTGAGATAAATATGATGAAATTTCACTTGTGTTGATTTTCAAGATGACGGACAAAATAAATTCTTTTTGCACTACGGTTTGCTTATAACTAAGATATACATGCATAATCTGATTGCTATTTCGTCTTCCAATCCCCTTCCCACACCATTCGAGATATAGCAAAGGCGCCATATTCATAACCGCGTCACATCCTTTGGTTTTACTTTATATAGGATTACAATTTTTGCTAATATAATAATAAGATTAGTTGGATAGATAGATACATGGATTATTTACAAGTCATTTGCAAGGTATTTTGTTTCATAATAAATTTCTAAATTTTTATACATTATAAATCAAATATTTCAATACTTTCTACAGAAAAACCATGTTTTATTGAACTTCAAAATTTTGTGCTCTTATTAAAATACCCTTTATATATTTTTCAATTATTTTTCAGAATGAAAAACAGGTGATTTTTTTGCTTTAAATAAAACGATTTTGGAAAGTTTAAACATTTTCCTATTTTATAACAAAATTGTTGTCGCGTAACGGGCTTAGGACTCTTCACAGTGACAATAGAGTCCATTCTCGCCACCGGTTTTGTAAGTCTGTAGTAATTCGAGGACTGCTTCAATAAGTTTCCGTTTGTGGGTCTCCCTAAGCATTCTTGGGAGGAGAAAAGTTCAGAATGGCGTTCCGTTTTAGATTAAAACATTATTTGAATCTAAATCTTATTTTTCCGTTTTCGATAATAACCCAGATCTGAAAATCTGGGGGATTTAAAAACAAAAGTATCGCGATCCTGCCCATCCCTGGCTGGAAGCCACCTTGCTCAGTATTGCTCAGTATGCTGAATGTTTTGTCAAAGACGAATAGAACAAAAATAAAAAATAAAAACCTTAACTTGACAAAAATTAATTAATATATATTAATGTTTTCAATTTATTATTTTAATTTTAATAGAAATTTTGCTTTTCATATAAAATTTTATTTTAATTAATCTATCTAAATTTTTTTAGAGGCTTAGTAAAACATTCTTACTGGTTGTTTATACATTTTCGGATCAATAGACGATTTATTTCTCAATGTGTCCTTTTGAATCTCTTTCTTAGATGTCTTCTGATCAATGGATTGATATATTTTATCTTTTTTTTGTCCGCTGGCATTTAATTCTGTTGATATATTCTGAAAAATATTAATCTCATAAATAAAAATGTTTATTCAAATAAAAATATGATTTCTATCAAATATAAAATGATAAGAAAAATAAATTATTTGTTTATATTCTTCTCAATCAAGTACTTATTTATTATTTTTAAAGTAAAAATGTTTATAAATATTTTAATCAAAAATATTAATTTTAAAAATTAATTGTTAAAGTATTAGATTATTTGATGAATTGTATAATATCTATTAATATTTTTTTAAAATTATTTTAATTATATATATATAATAGATATTCTACAACTTTTCAATTTTACGATACGCTAGATAGCAGCACATTTCATATAATATTTGAATGAAAGAAAAATTCTTTAGAGAGCGCCAATGTCTAATCAACACATTCCTTAAAATAAGAAAATAGGAACATTTTCTATTGTCCATAAATAATATCATGAATTATTATACAATTTATGAAATTCATAGCCTGGTACCACACATTTTACATCTCTGTTTCTTTTTCTTTCTCTTTAATAATAAAATTATCATAATTCAATAATCATTTTTTCATGGGTATATTATATTTTGTCCAAAAATTTCTTTGCACTATATAAATAATATTCAAATTTTTAATTCAGTTGTGAAGAATAATTTATAGATAGCGTTTATTTATTTAGACATTAAAGTAATAATCAAGTAAAAATATAAAAAATATCAAAATCTCTTAATATGATCGAGATTATTTCCTTTACATTGCACTCACATTCATAAGAAATAATATTTTACATTTTTGTCGATATGATGGCATAGTCCAAACATCTGGGATATATGTACGCAATTAAAAGAATTTTCTTGGAAAATAGTTATTCAATTTTTAATGAATTTATGAATGTCCTAAGTAAAAAATATTTATTTTTTGACAATTAGGAATTATTAAACTCTTACAAATATTAATATAATATAAAGTTGTAAAGTATTACTATAGATGGACTATAGATGTATTACCTGGGATTTAGGGCGATTGGAGCGATTGGGCCCAATCGGGCCCCATGCTTGAAGGGGCCCCGCAACACTACCCCAATTAACAAAAAATTTAAAGCAAATTGCTTTTGAAGATAGGGGATGGATTAATTACTCAAATAATTAAAAATACATTTATATTCTAAAAACTCCAAAATTTTTCCATATGTAGAAGTTTACCTATTTTATGTTATGAATTTATGATCCATAATATTTGATATATATACATATATATATATATAATTATATTTAAATATTTAATACATAGAGGGCCCCGTTAAACAAAGACCAATCGGGCCCCGCACTTATTGGCTCTGTGTATTACTATAGTTTGAAGAGCTAAAGTTGAAATTATAATATAAATACTTATGCTTTTAGAAATTTAGTTATTAAAATTTATAAAATAAAACTATATTAAATTTATATATTAAATAAAAATAACAAAATTACTTTAACACTTGTTTCCACTGTTTTAACCCTTTGCACTCGTACGTCGCCAACTAGGCGACATTATATTTTTACCGTTGCACTCGTACGTCGCCAACTAGGCGACATTATATGTTTTACCGTTGCACTCGTATGTCGCCAAATAGGCGACATTATATGTTTTACTGTTTTCTTTACATCTTCTTATGGATGACGTCACAGCTAGGGAGGACGAACATTTGGAATAAAAGTAGTCGCTTATCTGACCTCCCTTCCTCCCCTAGAAATTCCCATTCCCACTAAAAATGTTTATAATATTTTTATTTATTAAATCAAACTAAATATTATTTTTTATTTCAATATTTTTAATGTTAATACAATAATTTTTATTTTATAATCTATAAAATAATTTAATTATTTTAAAAAACGGCGGTCTTCATTGGCGAAGGCGCTCGGAGCAGCTAGTAAATAAATAATTTAAATAATATATATTTTAATTTTAATTTAAATAATATATATCTTTTAGAAATTTTCACTATTTCATTACTTTTGTAGAGAACGTCACGCGGTAAATACTCAAGTGTATGTCTAATTTATATTTGTGTTATAATTTTAAATTTTTTACAATTTAAAAATGCCCAAACGACATTTACAAAAAAAAATTATAAATGAATTGGAAAGTAGTGATGACGAATTTTATTTGGACTCGTATATGGCCATGAAGAAATAAATTCCTCTAGTAATAGTGACAGGGAAAGTTTTGAAGAAGAAGAGGAAATTGATATTAGCACAGATAGTGATATCGTAGTTGATAAAAAAAGAAGAACAGTGCCTTTACCAACGAGTTCAAGCAACAGTGAAGATGAGTATACCACTAAAAGGACAGACAACTATGGGCCATGGGTGGACGTCACTCTTCAAGACAATGTGCCATATAGGATCGATTTTACTTCCGGCCAAAAAACTGAAGGCCTACAAATCACAGATAACTGCACAAAACCTACAGATTTTTTTAAACTTTTTTTTTCTGATGAACTTATCGAAAAAATAGTAGAAGAGACAAATATTTATGCTCGAAATAAAATAGAAAAAAAATCTGTCCAAACGGTCTACGTGGCATACGTGGGTTGATGTTACCGTAGAAGAAATTACAGCATTTATTGGAGTTATCCTAAATATGGGTACAATTACTGTTAGTAATCTGCAAGAACATTGGTCCCAAAATTTCAACTCAAAAATTCCTTTCTTTGGTAGTATATTTAAAAGAGAAAGATTTATGCAAATATTTTGGATGCTTCACTTATATAAGAATAATCAAAATAACCAAAGTCTTAGAGCCCGAACACATAAAGTTAGCCATTATTTAGAATTTTTAAATAAAAAATTCAAAAAACATTTTGTTCCGTCAAGAGAAATCTCAGTTGATGAGTCAGTGGTGGGATTCAAAGGGAAAATATGTTTTCTGACATATAATCCAAATAAACCTACCAAGTGGGGAATAAGAATATATGTACTCTCAGATGCCAATACAGGGTATGTATATTCAATTTTACCCTATTATGGAAGCTTGTCTTCAGAAGATTTACCACGACCTGATCTTCTCATAAGTACAAGAATAGCACTAAAATTGTGCCAAGACTTATTGGATAGCAATCCTGGTAGTAAAGGATACCATATTTATACGGATAGGTACTACACAAGCTTACCACTTGCACAAGAACTGCTAAAGCTAAATATATATACAACAGGAACTATACAAAATAATAGAAAGTTTATACCATATTCAATAAAAAAACCAAAGATTTCTCAAAACAATACATTTGCCTGCAGATCAGAAAATTTGCTATTGTTGGTATGGAAAGATAAACGTGTCGTCACTATACTTAGCAGCTGGGACGTTTCAGGTACTCAACCAATAACTAGAAGAGTACGTGGAGGTAATATCCAAGTTATAGATAAGCCAATTGTAATTGTTAATTACAATAAATATATGGGAGGCGTAGATCGAGCCGACTCATATTCAGCGTCATATTGTTTTATGAGAAAATCATTGAAATGGTGGCGGAAATTATTTTTTTGGGGACTTGAATTATGTAGTGTGAATGCATATTTACTATATAAAATAACTCAAAATCGCCAAAATAAACGACCAATGACGCATTTAAAGTTTGTTCGAGAAATAGTAGATGGACTGACAGCAAACTACCGAAAGGGATCAAAAATTTCAGGTAGACCATCAACGTCAGACAAGGAAGAACGACTAAACGGCAAATTGCATATTTTGCGTAAAAATGAAGTAAAGAAAAAGGACTGTTTAGTATGTTCTGACCGAAAAGTCAAAGGAGGAAGACATGAAACAAGATATATCTGCAATACATGTACTCTAAAACCAGGATTACATATTGGGGAATGTTTTGAACGATATCATACAATGCAAAACTATAAAATGTAATTTTTTTATACATAACTTGTATCAATTTTACTATTTAAGATTCTTTTATTTTTCATATCATTAAGGCTAGTAATAAAAAACATAATGAATCCTCATAATTTTATGTAGTACAGCATTATTTTAGCTTTTCATGTGTATCCTATGTGTTTCTTCCAATTTAGAAGTAAGTTTTATTTTTTTTTTAATTTTGAAAAATCATAATGTATATACATATATTAACAGTTAAATAGATTTTCATTTTTCAAAGGAGTGTAAGATGATTAAATATGTTTATTTTCATAATTTTTTCTACTAAACCGAAAAGTTAAATTGTAATATGTTCGCATGAAAATATTTTCCTTTTGATCGAATATGAAAAAAAATTCCGAGTTGAGAGTAGTAGCCTTATCGAAAAAATTCCGAGTTGATTGTTAGTCTTATCGAATATATATACGAGTGCAAAGGGTTAAAGGACCCAAAAGTTTGAGGGAAAATTTAATTAATAATAATCAAGAGAAATTAAATCTGTTACCTTACCTTTAAATAAGAGTATGTTTTTTCCATTAATTTATCCTTGTTATCCGGTTGCTTGATATTACTAGTACTACCAGAATATTTATAAAGTTTTTCTAATTTTTGTCTTACATGCTGAATGCATGACTTAGTTCGTTTTTTTGTTGTAGGGGTAGTATCAGGAGATTTGTCTTCAATCAAAGACATTTTAACAAAAGTTTATAAAAAAAATCAAAATAATTTTTTTTAATCATAATATATAAAAGTATTCATATTCTTATTTGAACGTAAATCTAAAGATGATTACATATTCTTTTGATATTTGTGCTTTTTATAGGTTTTTTTTTTAATTGTAAATTTATAATATCTTTTGTTTTTATTTTATCTCCATAGAAATTTATGTTTATTTTTCACATGACATTATTTTTAGTACTAAATTGTAATGTAGTTGTGTTTTTATATTTACAATGACATAATTTTCAAAAAAATTTAAATGCAGTCTAAAATTCTTTCGAATTCAACAGATCATAAAAATGTCTATTCAAAATTTTATTCCAGCATGAAAAACAAAGGGATTGTTAATAATGATCGTCGAGTCACTTGGAGTTGTTCATTAACTGATACAAAAATCAGTGCTCCTCTAGATTCAACCAATACGAATAATTATTTAATTCAACGTAAACCAATTCAGATACGCATGCCTACTACTTCCAAGCCTCAAAGTGATAATGAACCTGAGAATATAGATTTGAGTGAAAAATTGAAATCGCCTCTCTCTCAAACAAGTAGTAAAAATAGTTTAGTAACTATACAAACAAAAAGTAAAATCGATTCTTCCAAGGCTGCACAAGAAAAAAAAAAAGAAAAGACAAAAAAGAGTAAAACGAAATTTAAACAACAAGCCAATAAAATAGAATCAATTTCAAAATTTAAACATACGGATAATTGGAAAAGATGTATAAAAAAGGATTCGTTGCCTATTTCGAAAAGTTTAAAAATAAATTCGAGTAAATCAACAAATTCTAATTTTTTAGTAAGGCAAGAGGCGGAAAAATTGATACAAAAATTAAATACGACAGATAATAAACCAAGAATAAAAAATTCGAATTTAGAATTAGAATTCAAAGCATATGGTGATCATGCAAAATTTTCTCAAAGTGATTTAGATATAAAAAAATCAATCTCCTTAAATAAATTGAAAATATGGAAAATGTATAATAATTTTGTAATGCAGGATAAAAAAGATAACCAAAAGGATGTAACAGATATAAAAACAAAAATTATCATGAAAAAATTACAATTGTTTAATATTTCTAAATTGACTTTAAAATGTGTTACTTTAAAACCGGAAGACGTGATCTTGATGACAGAACAGTTTCAGAAAGCAATTGATCAGGATGCTCAGTATATTTCTTTGGCGCATGGTAGTCCTCGAGAATTCGCACGTCGAACTAACAATGATATACTTAAATTTACAAAATTAGAGAGTCTCGGATTGTCTTTAGATCATTTGGCAATGTTGGTTATCACCCCCACAGATTTGGTTCTTGCTGGTCAAACCACCTTTGATAAAGGGATTGGGTCAACGGTTGAAGATATTGGAACACAAGCGGTCACTAAAATGTCAACCACGGGCACATGTTTTACGCCCGTTCAAATTAAAGGCAATGAAATTTCAATTCAAACCTTAATGGAGGACAAAAAAGTAACCCACACGCAAACATATCTACCTATTTCAAGTCCAATTGAACTTCAAATATTAGAAAATAAATTAAGATTATTCAATATTGATCAGAATCGTTTAGAAGCGGTTGGATTATCATTAAATCTTGTCCTTGCGATGACAGAGGAAATTTCACGATTTGCACTCCGAAATTCAGATATTTCCAAAATAATATCATTTTGGCCTAAAATTGCCGTGAAAAGTTTGGAAGCTTTAGGATTAACTATCCAACATTTAACTATTTTAATGATAACCCCTTATGACATAGCAGCGTTTGCTTCAGAAAATAAAACAAACAGGTAAACAATTTCAAAAGAAAAATACTATAGGAATTTACAAAAGCAAGAATTGCATTCATATATACATATAAAAATAAACTTTGAAATGTAAATTTTCTTAAACACATTTAAGATGAGATGATATCAGACTTTTTTCGATTCTGATAAAGGTTAAATTCTAATTTTTTCAAAAGAAATATTTCCAAAATGTGATCTACCATACGAGGTGTGTTCGAAAAATAAGGTGACTTTGTATTTTTAAGAAAAAATATTTATTTATTTAGCAATATTTATGTTGTGCCCTTCAAAGTAATCCCCCTCAGATACAATACACTTATGCCAACGGTTTTTCCAATCCTCAAAGCACTTCTCAAGAGCACTTTTCGGTATAGCCTTGAGCTCTTCCACCGATGCAGTCTTTATATCCTCAATCGTTGCAAAACTCCGTCCGTTCATAGGTCTCTTTAGTTTTGGGAACAAGAAAAAGTCACATGGGGCCAAATCCGGTGAATATGGAGGCTGATTGTGGTGTTGTTTTTTCCCAAAAAATCTCCACAAGCAAAGACGAGTGAGCAGGGGCATTATCGTGATGCAAAAGCCATGAATTGTTTTTCCACAATTCTGAACGTTTTCTTCGTATTGCTTCTCGCAAACGGCGCATAACTTGAAGATAATACTGTTTAATGACGATATGACCATATAGTAAGAACTGATGCACCACGCCATGGTAATCGAAGAAAAAAGTGAGCAAAAGCGTCCAGAGCGAGGCTCGACATTGGCATCTTCCCGGCCATCTTGGAAGAGTTTGAACCACTTGTAAATATTGTTTTTACTCAGAACAGTTTCACCGTATGCCACTGTAACATTTCAAGTGTTTCGGAGCACTTTATTTATTTTTTACACAAAATTTGATGCATATCTTTTGATCCATATTTTTCGATAGCAAAAAATGGCCGAGCACGCAAATCACTTATAATCTTTACGCCTCTCACAACCAAACAAAAAATGCTATACACTTGAAACTTGGTACAGATGTTTGGGAAGAGTGTACCAACATAACAAAACAAAAAAATCGATAATCAAAAGTACGTTGCGCGAAATTTGAAAAGTCACCTTACTTTTCGAACACACCTCGTCTAGTTTAATAGTCTAACATAATAGTTTTTTATTCAGGGTCTTATCATTTCTTAATTCCTCTTTTACTGATTTCTTATTAGCATTATAA
Organism: Labia minor; assembly: GCA_963082975.1. Taxonomy (NCBI): domain Eukaryota; kingdom Metazoa; phylum Arthropoda; class Insecta; order Dermaptera; family Spongiphoridae; genus Labia; species Labia minor. The sequence goes on along the minus strand of OY720344.1, from coordinate 36,306,861 downwards.
AAGAATTTTTATAGCTTCGTCAAAAATATTCGGAAAATTATTTTGTATTTTTATCTAAAAATAACCCAGATTATTATTATGAATTTTCAGCAAACGCTTCTTTCTCTTAAAGATTTAATTGCAAAGATGAACAATGGATCTCTTAGATATAAATAATATTTAGTATTAAATGACTAAAATTAATAATTAATTTCTTCTTCGGCAGATAAGAGAATATAATTTATAATTTATTTTTTCTTACTTATCTTGTCCATATATTTAGTTTTTTCTTAAAAACTAACTAGAAGAATACAAATTCTTATCCTGGCATACTATTTTTTTAATTTAAATTCAAATTAAAAAAAAATAAACTAAATTTAAATTTATTAGAAAAGACAATTAATTATAAAATAATTTTTTTAGAACATATATGAATCTTCATAGTTTGAGAAAAATCTGTTTATACAGTAGATACTCGGAAGTCGTCGCTATTGCATGTCGTCACTTTCAGTACTGTCTAAAAATTTCGTGGGAAATTCACACCTATAGTCGAGGAGGTGAGAGTTGGTGCATGGGTCGACCCCCACCCTCGGCCAAGCAGTTCCCGCGCTTGCCCCTACCATTCCTACAAAATCTAACCTAACCTAACCTTGATAAATATTGTAAGAGGTGGGTGAATCTCAACTAATGAGATGTCTAATTAAAAAAAAAATAAAAATCTTTTTCAAAATTACTTTTTTACCACCCGGAACGTTTGAGAGATTAGAAGACTGTGGTGGAGGGGAAATCACTCTAAGAGGAGGGGGTAGCTCCGCCTGTCCTGGCCCTGGCCACCCCTCATGCACCAACTCTTACATTCTCGACTATAGTTCTCGACATCAAGTTCTCATCGTTTACTTTAGTTCTCACCGCTTTTGAAATACACGTACATAAAGGGCGGCGCGCTAATTTTCTTTTTGACCCCTGAAAATTTTGGCGAGAGTCATCGACCCTTGGGTTTTTAAGGTTAATTAACATCCTGCAGTATAATAGATTTTTATGATTTTTCGTTTTTTTTCTATTATCTATTTTATACTGTACTGTATTTTATTCCATTTATTTTTACTTCAAGATTACTTTACTTAAAGTTTATTTTGCAATAAAAAATGTACAAAACAGAAAGAAAACGGTAGTCACTGTGATACAATCAAAGAAAACGCGGCCCAGTACGAGCAAGATAGACTGCACTATATTTATATGTGCCCGATCTATAGCCTTACCTGGACTTTTTATTATTTTTATTTATTTTATCGTTTATTTCTTTTAATTTATTTATATTTCTTTTATTAATAATGTAATTTAATTTTATTTATTATAATTTAGCAATAAAATTGTTAAAATCATGGTGAAAATAGCATATACTTAATAGATATTGGGGGACTTGGTTTTTTAGTTATTTTTTATGGAAAAATTCAATTTGCTTGTTGTCGTTTTTGGTTGACGTCGGTTTTCCCTGAACGAATTAACGACGACATCAGAGTATCTACTATATTATTATTAAGATATTAAGAAACTATATTTTTATATACTTAATTTTAGTTAAAATGTTTCAAAATACTTTCTCAACTGTTATATAAATATTTTCTAGCACAGGAATAAACATTGTTCTTATAATAGTTATTTTAATAAAAAAAAAGAGACAAAAAAAATAAACTCAAGAAGTGTACGTATAAATGACTACAATGATATTTTACTTCATACAAAACATTCAACTAATAGAGTATGTATTTTTATTTATTTTATTTTATTTTAAAGTTGGATTTTTTTATTTAACTAAAATAACATGAAATACTAAAGTTTATTATTAAAAAAATTAATAATTGAAATTAAATCATATATATATATATATATATATATATATATATGTATAATATTTTTATTATTTTTAGAGAAAAAGTCTTTCAAACATTTCAAAAACTTATCCCGTTGAACAAGAAGGTATTTTGAAAAATAGTCCAGGATCAGCAGGAAAGTATAATGTCGAAAATCAAGAAAATAAATCCTTAGAATTTATCAATGAAGAGAATAAAGGTATATTTTCTCTTATAATTCCACTCAGTGTCGGATTAAAGGGCTCTAGGCACTTCATGTTTGAGGGACTCTCTTGATATTGTATAGGTAGTGATTTTTTATACTATACAATATCATACATTATATTAATTATAAATTACACAAAAACAGTTCTAAAACAGTAGTAAATTTTAAATTGTTTCTTTTTATATTTAAATTAGAGATTTTATATGTGTATATTTCAAAGACTATAATTTATTAGTAGTATTTTTAAATTAAATTAAAATTTTGAATACTCATTTTTGGAGTGAAAAAAATATAAAATCAGAAAATATTTTTTCAATAAAATATTAATATTTACAAAAATATTTTTTAAATAAAATATTAATATTAACAAAAAATATTTTTAATATTTTTAAATTTTGAGGCCCCTTCTATACTGGAGACCATAGGCACATGCCTATTGTGCCTAGTGCAGAAATGCGCAAACGATGAGACGCGCCCCAAATTTGGGCCGCGCCAGATTACGCAAGGTGCTCGACGATTGAAGAAAAGATGTATAAAAATTGATTTATATAGAAAAATAAAAAATAGTTATTTTTTTAAACAAAATGTAAGTTTTTCTTTTATTTATTGTTTTTTTTTTTTTTTTTTTTGTATTATCATCGTCATATTATACCCTCCAAATAAACTTCATAAAAATCATACATAACATATGAAGAAGGCAAGTTAAAGAAAAAAGGGGCGCGTCACAAGTTTGCGCACCATGGATAATCCGCCACTGTTACCACCAAATAACTTTTTTATAAAATGTAATTTTTTTTATGCCGTATACAAAGTATAATTATAATATTAATTCACTTTTAGTAAATTTTAATCATAAAATGAAATTTTATTCTAATGAAGACTTTGATGTATCAAATAAGAGAAACCATGGCGTTGTTCCATCTAAGTATAAATTGAAAAATGAAAAGAAAACTTCTAAAATAAAAAGATGGCGTCTTTAATAATATTAATTAATAATGTATTACATGTTTAATAATATAGTTTATGTCTAGTAATGATCATGAAATACCAACACGAAAAAACTTTTGGTTAAACAACTGTATAGATAGTCTCATGCATAGTTATAACTATAAGTCAAAATTTTGATTTATATACCTTTGTTTATTCGAACTATTTATGATGATGAAAAACAAATGTGGTTGGTTTTAATAATAATGACGAGAGACTTAAAATTTAACGATTTTGTTTTAAAATCACATTACCAAAACTTATTTTTAATTTTAAAAAATATTTGACAGATAGGCAATCAATGATTATAAAGTATAGGCACAAAATAATTAACTTTCCATCATCATTTCATACAAATTAAAAGAAAACTTGGTCATTTATAAACTAAATTTACCCAAATATATTTGCTATTTAAAAATTTACAATTTGAAATCAATTCAATTTAAAATAAATTTATAAACTTTTAAATGTAAAAGTATTTAGTTATAATTTTATTTTTAATCAATTTATATGATATATCTATATATATTTATATATATAGATATATTATTCTATTAATTACAACTTAAAAATAAATTTTTTAAAAATATGTATGAAAATTTATAAAACTTAAAATAGTAATTATTAAAAAAACATCTCAATTTTTAACTTTTTTAAAAACGTTCTATTTAAGAGGCTAAAGATATTTTAAATTCAGAAATATAATAAATTTAAGCTTAATTTATGGTCAATAACAAATTATTAATAAAAAAAGTCTTTTTAAGGATGATCGTGACTTTTATTTGATATTTAAATTATACATATAGTCAATCTCAATGTTGTTCATTCTTCAGATAAATGATATAATTGGATATAATATAATTGATATTAACTTAAATCGCAAGAAATTTATTTTCAGGATTGTGAAAGAATTTTCTAAAATTAAAATTACCATCCTATGAGAAACTAAATACTGAAATCTAAATGTATTATAATTTTATTTTTGTGTCAATATAAATTATTAATTTATATACATATATACAATTATATATGTCTATGTAATAAGCAATTAATAAAAAAATTATAATTTTTTTTATAATACATACTAATTTAAAATGATATAATGTATAAATGAATTATTATAGGTGTTTTTAATTATTTTATGTTATGTTATTTAATTTCTTAATTATGATTTTTAATAGCACCTTTAAATTAAAATTACCAACGTATTTATAAAATTAATAAAACACAAAACACCTTGCGATCATTTTATTAATAAACTCAATTCAACTCGACAATGCAGAAGATTTAATTTAGGTTGATACTTGATATATTATTGTATTGGTTTTATTCACAATATTTAAAAAACATTTGAGGGAAAAAATACTATTATTAAATTATTAAAGCTTTGGTGGTTGTTTTTATTTATAACGGAATTTTGTAAATTAAACCACATATTGATATTTGTTATTGTAAATTTATTCAAAAAATACAAACATACACAACGTTTCGATTGCTACTTCTGCAATCGTTATCAAGCGACTGCACTGTTCGAGCGTCCAGTGACCACTTGTATATTATTGTATTGGTTTTATTCACAATATTTAAAAAACATTTGAGGGAAAAAATACTATTATTAAATTATTAAAGCTTGTCACTGGACGCTCGAACAGTGCAGTCGCTTGATAACGATTGCAGAAGTAGCAATCGAAACGTTGTGTATATGTTTGTATTTTTTGAATAAATTTACAATAACAAATATCAATATGTGGTTTAATTTACAAAATTCCGTTATAAATACTATTATTATTTTAATCAAATTATTGTATTATATTATTTTGTAGTTTTCTTGGGGGGGGGGGGGTGCGTTAAAAATTTTACGTTCTTAAGGATTCACGTTTTTTCTCTTTCAGGCTCTGGGAAGAGTTGAAAAAACCGCTAAAATTTATTCTCCGATTTCATCAATTTAGATATATTATATATACATACTAGTTTATATATACTTAGAGTATATATATATATATATATAATAATAATAATAATTCTATATTTAATTTGTTTAAAATAATTGTTTATTTAAATTATTTTATTTATTGAGAATAGAGTTAATTATTTTACCTCCAAATTCATTGTTTTTATTGCGAGCCGATAGAGAGCGCAAAATTCATTATGTTATTTTCATGTGAGCTTTGATATGTACAACATTTTAAAGACAAGAAATTTTTAATGTTATATCAATTAATAATAAAGTGTACGTCAAATACTTGAAAACTTTGACAACATTATAGTAAAATTTAATTGATTACTATTTATTGTAAGTATATAAAAATGTATTATCTTTTTTAAACAAACAAAACCATAAACACTCTCATGGCTTTAAGTGTATGATTAATTATAAATAATATTTTATAAACGTTATATTCATTAACTTCTATATTAATTTTAATTTTAATAGGCAAAGATGAAGAAATTTGCTCCTGGTGATAATGTATTTGCAAAAGTTAGAGGCTATCCTCCCTGGCCAGCTAGAGTAAGTTAAATTTTTTTTAACCTAACTAAATTGATAAATTTAAATAATTCTATATTTAATTATTTTAGGTGGACGGCCTTGCAGATGAAACGCCTAATAAATATAAATATCATATTTATTTTTATGGTACATCAGAAACGTGAGTAAATTTTCAAAAATTATTCCAAAAATAGTGTTTCATAATTATAATTATTCTACAAATTTATATTTAAATTGTTTTCTATTAAATTAATTTTCTTTATTTATTTTCTTTTTAAAGAGCAATTTTAAAAGCTGAAGATGTATTTTCTTATGAAGAGAATAAAAATAAATATGGAAAACCATTGAAAAGAAAAGGTTTTAATGAAGCTTTGGCAGAAATTGAAGGTGTTATTGCTGGAAGAATTGTTCATCCACCACCTGGTCAACGAAATCAAAATTTACAAGAATCACCAGATCTTAGTAGAGATAGTGATGATGGTGATTCTTTAGTCATTGATGAAAACTCTGAAAAAAAGAAAGGAATTAAGAGGAAAAGAGAAACTGGTACACCACTCTTGGAAGGCGAAGTAAATATTATATTTATATTGATAAATTAAAATTACATTATATTAAATATATATAATAAATACAAAAAATATTTAATTAAATTCATCTTAGTATTAGCATTCTAATTTTATCTCATTGTTTTTTAAGGATATAATAGCTAAAAAAGCTAAAAAGACTCCTCAACCTACCTCTATTCCTCCAACTCCTGTTACACCTGCTTCCACAGCACCTTCACCTCCAAAAACTGAAATGATTAGTAGATCTGGTCGAAAAATTAAACCAAAAAAATTTGCGGATGAAGAAATAGCAACAGATGAAGGACTCGGTCAAGGTAATACTACTCCATTGCCAGTAAGCACTTCAACACCAATTGCTGCACCCACTATGAAAAATACGAAAAAGAAAACTAGATCAGAGGCGGTAAGTTTTTTTTATTTTCATTAATTTAATTTGGACTTGATTCTTGAATCTGAAATTAAAAGGCACACATTCAGAGCTTGAGAAATAAATATAAAAGTCCTATAATAATATTTGTGGAATTGCCGATAAGACCATTTGAGTTACTTTAGTCTTATGCGATTTTCCTCTACAATTTTTATTATTGTTATTTAAGTATTTTTTAATAATTTTATAAATAATTTAAATCAAATATTTGCATTCGTGATAATTTATTTAATTTTTAACATTTATAAATGAAATAATATTTTTTTAGATGACAATGGATACAGATGAAACTAATGGTGATGATACATCCAGCCTAGTAGTCCGAACATCCTCTGGTCATTGTATCGAATTAGACATGTCCCGAGAAAAGCCAAAAAGTTTTAAAGTAATATATTAATTAATTAATATTTTTAATTAATATTTTTTTTAATTTGAACTACTTCTATTTATTTTAAATTAGTCAGCTGAAGCTCGGCAGCTATGGGAATTAATGGTTTCACAAAATAAAGAAAAAATTAAGAAAATGATTGAAAATGATGATCCTACTCTTCCTATTGAATTGAAGGAAACAATCAATGCAAAAGTAAAAATTTATAATTTTTTAAAATAACTTTAATTATTTTCTTCAGTAAACATGAAAATTTACAATATATATGATTAATATGATAATCATAGACTTATAAATTATAACATAATTTTAATTTATATATATATTCTCATGTTTTTTTTTCTTAACGAATTCATACCTCCTCTTGCTGCTCTAAGCTCTGGTGAAACTAAAACTAAAAACATACATATATTTAATATATAAACTTAACATAATGAGCTCTTTAAATCTGACATATATTTTATATCTTTCATTTTTGAAATATGTATTTATTTAATTTTAAAAATAAATATTTTTTTTTAGGTAGCATTGATAGAGAATGAAAAAAAAGCTTTAAAAAATGACACTCTGGTTCAACGTAAAAAGGGAAAATTACGTTGGTTGAAGACAGAAGCTCGAATGCTTGAAATAGATTCTTTAGTTCAAGTTAATTTAGCATTAACCAAAGCAAATCCAGAACGCGCATTGACTCTAATGGATGAATGGGCAGGTTTAACGATTGATCCATTAATGCTCAAAAAACATCCAAATGTAATATTTAATACTAATTCAAATATAAATTTGTTTCACTATTATTATCAATATATGTTGACTTTTTAGGTTGTAGATACTGTAAAAAAATTGAGGAGATATATAGGAAATCTTGATAAATGGAATATGACAGAAGAAGAGAAAAATAATTTCAAAGAATTAGCAAGTAAAATAAGTTCCAAAGCTGAACATATCTATAATAAATTTAAAGGACTTTTTACAATTCCAGAAGGTCAAACTTTTCTTCAGGTAATTGATAATTATATTACAAATAAAGCATACCAAAAATAAGTAAATTATTATTTATTTTCAATCTATTTTCCTTCTTTTAAAGAATTTTTAGCTAAAATGCAAATATTAATATATTCAAATGATAAAATATAAATTAGTAAATAAATATTATATATACTTATAAAATCAACTAACTGAACAAAAGTTTATTGGATATATATTGGTATTTTTTGTTTTGTTTTAAATTTTATTATTAAAAATAATATTAAAATACTCTTTTTGTAAATACTGTTTCTATTGTTTGATATAAGATAAAAAATAACTTCAAATTATATAATAGGAATAGTTTTTTGATGATTAAAAAAATTGAATTTTAAATTTGTGGTTAAGTGCTGAAATTATAAGGAATTCTCTCATTAATGAAAACTAATCTAAGTTAAATTTTCATAATTTAATTAAATATTCTAATTTTTAAAGTTTTCTTTAAAAAAATAAAGATATCCCACAAACTAGGATATATTTCTTTTCTTTGTGTTCTGTCATACATTCTCTATTTAAATAATAATAATTAAATCTTTTCTTTTTCATATATTCACTGAGATATATCATTTTTTTATTATATAAAATGATATTAAATATATTGAAATGTGTATTTTAGGTATTTGCAGATCATGTAGCCAGATTTAATGAATTAACAAAAAAGATGGAAGGAAATAAATTTTACAAATTAGTTGTTGATCCATCAGCATCTCGTGTGAGCGGAGTTCAGAGCGAAACCTCTGCTTCCGATAGTGAACCTGTAACAGCTAATGAAAACCACGACACAAAAAATGGTCTAATTGATGATGAAAAACCTCCATGTATTATTGGACAATGCTGAAAAAAAATAATCTAAAAGACATTATTCCCATCCTCCCCTTTCTTTATTTGTTTATACACTATAGGTTATTAAAACAAATCTGTACATAAAGTACATTAATTAAATCTATAAATAAATAGTCTATAAAATAGAAATGTTTATACTTCCTATAGCTATCAAGAAAAAATTATCAAGAACCTAGAATTTATATTTTTATTTTAAGTAATATAATATTTAAGTTAGTTTTATTGTATAAAATATTTTTTAGAATAAAATAATATATTTATAAAAAGTTTTATATTATTTTCTCAATATTTTTATTTTTAATTAAAAGAAAAACTACAATTCTTTCTATATGGAGATAATAAGGAGTTTTACATTTTTATAAAGCAAATAAAAATTTATTATTTAAGACTCAAATTTATAAATCATATTTTAGATATTTTATATTATTAGAAACGAATGTAAATGATTTTAATTTTTTCAAAATGTGTATTTATAATTGGAAAATAAATAAATAAATTTAATTAACTGAAATATATTTTAATTTATAAACCATTTTTAATATTTAAAGACTGCATGAAAAAGATAGGTTTTTATAAAAATTAATATTTTGATTGAGAATTATTTTTGAAATCATAAATTTAAAAAAAAAAATTAAAATTAAATTTATTTTTATAAAATAATTTAAAAATAAAAAAAAATACTTGTCAGGTGTGGGGTTCGAACCCACGCACTCAGAGAGTACCAGAACTTAAGTCTGGCGCCTTAGACCGCTCGGCCAACCTGACTTAATTTGGAAAAGCCATTCTAAATGTAATAGAATCATTATTTATAGTTTTTATTTTTGTATCTATTAAATAATTTTATTTTTATATATTTATATATTGTGAATAGAACTGTATATTGAATATATATATATGTGTTGTATATAGAACTACATATTTTTACTTTTCATGTAACTTTAGAATTTTTCATGTCTATCTGGCAGGGATATATAATAAACTCACAATTGGCTGAACCGATTACTATGATTTTCGATATTAAATTATAATAAATAAAAAATTATTACTAAAAAATATTGAATCTCATTATAACAGATAAATATAGAATATAATTAATTAATTTAAATAAATAAATAAGACAAAAAAGTAATGAAGATTTTAATGTGTACTAATCAGGGAGGTATCTCCATGGTACTAATTGAAAAAAAAAAATTATTTTATTATAACGTTTTTCTTAACTTCACTTGGTCTCTTGTCTGTTCGCTCTTTTGACAAATTGAAATCGATTTTTCATCGACTTTTTATTGAGAAATATACATTTATATACGAGGGTGGTCTGAAAAGTTTCCGTCCTGACCAAGAAAACGATGTTTTTCAATTTTTTTTTTGTTTTATTTTTCAAAATTCAAGATAGCTGAGACCTGTACGATGTCAGCTGAACGTGTGGGAAATATTTTGCACAACCATTTGAACATGGAAAAGCTGTGTGCAAAGTGGGTGCCGCATTTCCTAACGTTAGACCAAAAATTGCTTCGAAAAACCATTTCAAACGACAATTTGGCGCTGTAGGCGTAATCCATAATAGAGCTTTTATTCATATATATGCATACATACCACACTAAAACACTTAATTAACAAGTAACATTATTTCTTCTAATATAATCAAAAATTTGACTTGATTTTTCATATGAATAAATAAAACTAAATGCGCCCAACGTTTTTCGTTGAATATGAAGCAATTCATCCATAAACTTTGTCAGACTTATAGAAAAATTATTTTATTCTTTTTAGTCCATTGGAAAAACGTTATTTTATAAAAAAATTTTATATTTATATTTTAAATAATATAAATAAATTCAGACATCCAACAGAATACTGACTTTTAAAATAATGTAAAATGAAAAAATACAGTATTAAATGCCTTGAATTTGGAGACAATAACTCGCTGTGAATAAAGTATACATATATTTTTGCGAAATAATATTTCCTTTGAATTTTTTAAAATTTTAATTTATTCTATTAAATAAACATAATTTATATAATATGAAATAAATAGTATATGATCAGGAATGATTTGAAATGTTGAATTTTTACACATTTAATTTCTACTTAATCTATTTTATTATTTTTATTACAGTGTTTTATTTAACTTGCTTTGTTGTCCTTCTGTATTGTTCAAATCTAGTAACTCATTTTTAACACAGATGAACAATCGAACTAAACACTTTTCAGATTTAGATGACAATACATGAATATGAAATAAAGTTTTCATTTTCTTAATTAATTAATTAATAATTTAATTAATAAATTTTAACCCATCATTAAATATCATTTATAATCTCAAAGAATATACAAATAAAAATTAAAACCTTAAAAATTTATTTACTAAAAAATTAAAAATAAAATAAATAATTAAAAAAAATTAAGTTACATTGTTTTATTTAAAAATGCACTAAAATTAGAAAATAATTTTTCTCTTAGGCTCAATAAGTATATTCTTCTTCATGATGGGATTGTACAATTAGAACTTCAACAACAATGGTCTAGATACTTTGAATAAAGAGCCTAATTAAAATAAATTAGTTAATTAATTTATAGGGATCCCTCAAATAAAACGCTTGTCGTTTATTTTCGCTTAATTTTGTCACCATTTTTAATTTAAATGCAAAGAGTACAAAGTAAAAATTAATAATATAATTTATAGTAAAAAGTTATTACTAAACATAGTAAAAAATATTTATATTATTTTTTCCTATAAAATATCCATTTTAATAAATAAATTCAGAAAGATAAAAATTAGCTATAAAATAATTTTATATTTATATTATACTAACAGTAAATTAATCAAATTAAATGAAAAAATAATTAATAGATTATATTAGACCACTTAATTGCTTTTTCAAAAAAAGTAAAGTGAAAAATGATTTTTAATATTTCAAAGCAATAATGTTCCTTGTACTAGTATAATGAAAATCTGATTCTCATTGAAATAAAAAAAAAAATATTTAAAATAAGGGTAATGTTACATACCAATGAGGGTATATTGAGATCACTCGTGTCCAAAAAGTATTCGAAATAAATAAATATTAATTATAATAATTTGGAAGTTAGTATAAGGGAGTGAAATGATTAATTCACTTTGTAAGCAAAACAAAATTGCAAAAATGTTTTTTTTTTCTTTTAATAGATATGTAAATATTTCATTGAAAGTACATGTATATTTTTTATGGTTTACTTAATATGATTTCTCTGCATGTGATGATCTCGTGTCATTACGAATTATCTCTGTATATACTCTTAAAATCACTCCAATGCATTTAATATTTCTAGAGTTAGATGCATATCATCCTTTGCCCTCCATCACTTTTAAGATACATCTTGAATGCTTTTTTTATAAACCTCATCAGATAATAGTACCGGGACCCCGAGCCTCGGCTCGGTACTTAAGTTAAAAAAAATGATTCATTATTATTGGATTTGGCTGGTAATATTAATACCTGGGACACCGAGCTCTCGCTCTACCCTTTAAAAAATATTGATACACAATTCTTTAATTATTTATTACAATTATTAAATGTTACACATTTGCATCAATCTGATTAAAATTAATGAACTTGTGCTCCTCAATAATACATAAATATATAATATATAGGTACATATATTTTTTTTCTATAGTGTTTTTTTGAAAAACTGTTTAGCGCCCCAAGTGGTTATAAAACAAACTAAAGACAAAAAAACGTGCTTTGCAGCTTTTCGGAATTAAAAAAGCAAAATTGGCAGTCGTGGGACTGGCCGACAGAAGTGAAAACTTCTGCGTAAGAAATTTTAAAACAGACGAAATTCGCGCTATTTCACGAGAAAGATGAATTTCATATGCATGTATATATATATAACTTATATATTATTTTAAACATATATTTTAAACAAATTTGTAACTTATATTTATATATATATAAATACACAACTTTGTTTAAAATATTGCAATACGAACTGTTTTATAATTCTTATCTCTAACATAAAATATATATTTATTATGTGAAGTTCATTTCGTATAATTTTGATTATATATGTATATATGAAATGAACTTTACATAATAAATATATATTTATATGTTAGAGATAATTTATAAAACAGTTCTAATGACAATTCAAATTTCGCGCTCTGTTATAAGAAATTTGAAAGCAGATGGTTTCATGGTGTTGGTCACGATCACGCGAGTTCTATACTTTTTCCCCATCCCGCAAAAGTGCTCAACGCCGCTAAAGAAGTTTTCACTTCAAAAATTATTTAATATTTGGAAATATATCTGACTTATAGAAAAAATGAATATTAATTAAAGAAAGAAATAGTTTTTAAAATATCCTGAATAATATGTAACAATTTTCAAGATAGAAATTTATTACAATATTACAATTATTAACTGTTGCATCATTGCATCAATCTGATTAAAATGAATGGAACTTCGGGTACTCAATAATAATAAATAAAATAATATTAATAAATATATTGAATAATATTTTATTGAAAAAATATTAAAACTTATAAAACTATCTAAAACTTTATTAATAAAAGAACAATGAATAAATAAATATAGAATAGTAATTTATTAAAAAGTAAACAATAGATAAAAAGAAAAAAAAATAACAAAATCATTATTTTCATTTTTAAATAACGATTCACCCGGCGAGTTTCGAACCGACGAAATCCACTCGTTAAAACATCAGTCCAACCGCTGGACTATATGTATTTAGATAAAAAATTGTCATTTTTTTACTGTCTTAGCAGGCAGTATTAAAAATTTTGACGTTTTCCATATATAATTTTCAATTAAGAAATTAATAATGAAGCTGTATGTTTCAAGAGATATCATCAATAAAACTTAATTTTTCTTTATAAATACTATATCTAGTGTGAATTTGAAAAAAATCGTTAGAGCGGTTTTTGAGAACCAATATATATAGATAAATACATATATACAATTTTAGCTAGCATAATAAGATAAGATTTTCGTGTATATTATTATATTACGATATTTTGATGATAAGAATCAAATATAAAAGAAGATGATAAGGTTTACAAGATGTAGGAATGTACTTGTGTAAAAACTCAAATTGGTTTGGTCAAGTTAATGTCATCTGGGTCAAGGCTTTCCTTTCTTGTGGCTACGACCTTTCAGTTTATGATTGAAACAAATCAATCACTTGAAGAATATTAATTACATTTTGATATTAGGGAGCCTCTTGACCTAGCGCCTGCCTTAAAATTCAACTAATTAGATATATTTTCTTCATTAGTTATCATATCATATATTTTAATCGATTATTCATTAAAATATTATCTAAAAATGTTATATTTTGACAGAAATGATATTTTTTTAATTTTTTATTATATGTATTAAATAATAAAGTATATGATGCTCTCAAGTGATGAATGACCCTTCCCATTCAGGGTGACGCCCTAAAATAATATAATTTGATCAATGTATCCATGTAAAAAATTGCCTCTCAGATAACAAAAATATATAATAGAAATCCAACTATTCAAAGAAATATTTTTTTATATATTTTACCATATAATAAGATTAATAATTAACAAACAACATTTTCAAGTTTTCTATTTAAATACGTTAAAAACACCATTTAATATTGAAATGTATTGCATACATTTAAATAAAAAAAAAACCATTTAAAATTTAAATTAAAATTTAATTATATTTAAATATAAAGAAAAAAAAATATTATTTCTCATGAAGGATTCAATATACACTCAGCTGTGTGTATAATATATATATATAATTTATAATCCGAATATTCCCGGAATAAACTAAAAATAAAAATTAACAAGAAACACTACACTCCTCCGGACATTATTTTTTTTTTTTTTTTTTTTTTTTTTATTATCAACTTATAAAACTAATTATAAATAAATATATATATATAATAATTACATATAATACAAACAATATTCCAATACAGAATAATACAATTCAGAGCTCTGCTTGGTAAAAATCTGGTTTTTTAATAATTCTACCATATCTAGTTCTTATAACATCCCTATTATCTTCATCTGCATTGTTTTGAGGTTCACAATTAATATTTTCATTATGTACCGTCAATGTCTCTTCATTATTACAATTTTTTGGTAAAGGAAAACTTACATCGTCTACCCTTATGTTGAATCTATCAAATTTTAAATTAGTTTTTAAAATTTGATTTACATGTCTTTTTATAATATTACCATTTTCAATTTCAATTAAATAAGTGACTGGTCCTAATTTTTTTTTAACCAATCCTTTCTTCCAAAATCCAATATTATTTCTATAACATTTAACCATTACTACTTCATTAGCTTTAAAAGATTTTTTACATTTCGGTTGATTATCATCACAATTAATTTTATTTTTGTTAAATTTTAATCTTTTTATTTTTTTATCCGGATAAAGTCTATCTAATTTAGTAATTAAATTTCTATTTAGTTGAAGTTGAGCTGGAGTACTTCCAGTAGTACAATGTGGGGAGTTATTATACATTAATAAAAAATTGAATAATTCTTCATTCAAATTATTCCAATTACATTTTTTTAAAAAATTTTTAATAGTACGAACAGCATTTTCTGCCTGCCCATTGGTGGCTGGAAAATAGGTTGGGGTTTTTATATGTTTAATCCCTAATTCATTAAAAAAATCTGTTATTTCCAAACTACAAAGAGATTTCCCATTATCAGAAATAATAGTACAGGGTAATCCCCATTGAGAAAAGTAATCTCTAAAAATAGAAATAGTAGCTTTGCTATTTATAGTGGACATTTCCTTTGTAAAAAGCCACTTAGAATAAGCATCAATAATTACAATAAAAGTTTTTCCTTTAAAAGGCCCTAAAAAATCAACATGAATACGATGAGTAGGTCCCTTGTCAGCAGGCCAGGGCCAACTATGAGTTTCAACTCTAGGTGGGTTATCTTTGACCATTAAGCAACTTTGACAAGACTTAGTTAAATTTTCAATATCCTTATCAAGATTTGGCCACCAAAATAAAGATCTAGCCATCGCCTTCATTTTAACAATTCCTAAGTGTGTACAGTGTAATTCATTAAGAACTGTAGCTCTTAAATTAGTAGGAATAACAATCCTGTGGCCCCACATTAAACAATCATCCTCAACATATAATTCATCTTTTTTATAAAAATAAGAATGAAATTTTTGGTTAACATTTTTTTTACTTAAAGGCCAATTACCTTTTCTAACTTTACAAATAACTTTCTTTAAAATTTCATCTTTATCCGTTTCTTCCTTTACATTCACATGAGTAATTAAATTAATACTATTATAAATTAAATTTAAAAATGATTTTTTAAATTCTTTCTCATTATTGTCTATTGTACCCTCGAGCGGCAATCTAGATAAACAATCTGCAATTACATTATTTTCACCTTTACAATATTCAATATTATAATCAAATGCACTTAAAAAAATTGCATATCTTTGTAATCTATTAGCAACCATATTTGGAATATCTTTTTCAGGATGAAAAATATAAGTAAGAGGTTTATGGTCCGTTTTTAAAATAAAATGCCTACCAAATAAGAATTGATAAAATTGTTTAACAGTATATATAATTGCCAAGGCTTCCCTATCAATTTGCCCATACTTTCTTTCATGATCATTCATGGTACGAGAACAAAAAGCAATTGGTCGTTCGATTCCATTTGGAAATTTATGAGCAATAACCCCCCCAATTCCATATGAGCTACTGTCTGCGGAAACAATAATTTCTAAATTTGGATCAAAATGCACTAGACAATCGGCAGACGTTATTATTTCTTTTATTTTATTAAAAGCATCTGAATGTTTAGACTTCCATTTAAATGGACAATTCTTTTTTAATAATTCATATAAGGGCCTGGCTAACGAAGACAGTTTATAAATAAATTTTGCATAATAATTGAGGGCACCTAAAAATGATTTGAGTTCCGTAACATTTTGTGGGATGGGCGCTTCTATTAAAGCTTTAATCCTATTTTTAGGAATTTTTATTCCCTCCTCACTTATCAGATATCCTAAATATTCTATTGATTTTTTAAATAATAAACATTTTTCTCTAGAAAGAGTTAATCCTACCTCTTTAAGTTTAGTTAAAACTAAATGAAGACTTTTAAAATGCTGTTTTTCATCCCCTGCAATTAAAATATCATCAAAAAAACAAATAACACCTGGAATATTTTGCAAAAGTATTTCCATTTCTCTAATAAATAATCCAGGGGCCGATGCAACTCCATAAGGAAGCCTTTTAAAAGTAAATAAACCCCTATGTGTATTTATTGTGACCAATTTTCTTGATTCCTCGTCCAATTCTAATTGCTGATAAGCTTCAGACAAATCCAATTTACTAAAAATTTTACATTTACCCAAAGAAAATAATAAATCATTAATTCTAGGAACCGGGTGTCGATCTATTTGTAAATGTTTATTTAAAGAAACTTTATAATCTCCGCATATTCTAATTTTTCCATTTGATTTTATTACAGGAACGATTGGAGATGCCCATTCTGAACTTTCAACTGCAACTAATTGGCCCTTACTAACAAGCCTATCCAATTCCTCAGAAACCTTTTCTCTTAACGAAAAAGGAATGGGCCTAGCTCTATGAAATATAGGCTTACAATTTACATTTTTAAGATGCAATGACACTTGTTTTTTGTTAAAACATCCCAACTTATCATTAAAGACTTCGGGATAATCGGAAAATATTTTATTGCATGACGTCTCATTAACATAAGAGATGCCATTTTTAAAACATGTATCTAAATTAAGAATGGTTAACCAATCTCTACCCATTATGGGTCCTGAACCTTTATTAATAATATATAAATCAGCAATTTCATTTTTATCTTTAAATTCTAGAGTTATTTCAATAATTCCTTTCACTTGAATTGGTTCCCCTATATATGAACTAAATGAATGTATACAAGTTTTCATTTTTGAATTTTTTAAAAATTTAGAGTTCAAATAAATGTGTTCAGGTATAGCAGAAATTGGAGAACCCGAGTCAATTTGAAATTTCATTACATTTCTATTTACATATACATTTAAATAAAATGGCTTGATCAAATTTATTTTTAATGAAGAATTTATAGAATTAACAATACTTTCACTATCACTATCAATTTTATCCACTGAAACCGATGACACGTTAGTTTTATATTTACTTACTGTTTTGTTTTTATTTGAACACACTCTTGCTATATGGCCTTCCTTTTGACAAATATGACATTGAAAAGTTTTAAATTTACACTTTGTAAAACAATGGTTTGTTCCCCCACAATGAAAACACTTTGGAACTTTATTATAATTTGCATTCACTTCAAATGAATCTTGTGCTTTTATTTTAGTTTTTTTAATTTTATTTAAAACACTAATGGAAGAACAAGAAGTAGATAAAGAAGCTTCCTTACTTAAAGCGATTTGATAAATGTCTTGTAATGATCTTGAAGGCTCTTCTTCGCAAATACGGTCCAAAATTGGTCCGGAAGTCAACCCAACAATAAAGCGGTCCTTAATAAAATCATCTAATAAATTACCAAACTGACAAGAAGACGCGGCATTTTTCACTCTTAAAAACCAATTATTTATAGTTTCATTTTCATTTTTAGTCAAAGAGTGGAATTCCACTCTTTTTCTAAATGCAGAAATCTTTTGAATAAAGTGGAGATCCAGAACCTTAATTAATTCATCAAATGTCTTCAAAGTCGGACTCACCGGGTCGCAGAGATCACGAAGAATTTTTAAACATTTTTCTCCAATAGAGGTCAGAAAAACAGGTACTTTTCTACCGTCTTCGATGGCGTTTGCCAAAAAATACATCTGAACTCTATCTTTATAAATTTTCCAATCATCAGATGGGTCAAACTCGGGTAGAAAACCAATACCTCCGTAGATATTCATTCGTTTATCAGAAGCGTCCATTTTCTTCATTTCAATGTTTTCAATTTAATAGAACTTGCAGTTTAACAGGTAGTTAATATTTATTAATATTTTTTTTTTTATTTTATTTTCCTCGTCGCCAATTGAAATGTATTGCATACATTTAAATAAAAAAAAAACCATTTAAAATTTAAATTAAAATTTAATTATATTTAAATATAAAGAAAAAAAAATATTATTTCTCATGAAGGATTCAATATACACTCAGCTGTGTGTATAATATATATATATAATTTATAATCCGAATATTCCCGGAATAAACTAAAAATAAAAATTAACAAGAAACACTACAAATATATTAAATTTCAATTTCTTCCTCTAAATGTATTTTCAAGCTTAATCAATTCACAGGAAAAATAACACAAAATGAGTTTAATGTTACATTAATTTTTGGTATAAAAACTTTAATAAGAATTCATCCAGATTGTTCATCCGATGTCTAATTCAGAGTAATTGTACATACATGTTCAACAATGAATAAACAAATTTTTATACTAATTTTAACACTTGCCGAAATGATTGCAATATAATCTTTTTTTTTTAATTATTATTTTATTAAATAGTAAAATAAATTATCATTATAATTAATTTAATATAATCTATTGATCATATTTATTTAACATTTTAGTTGAAATAAGATATTCTTTAATTATCATATCAAATTAATATCAATTAAAGAAATTATATTTTTTTAAATATTTAAATAAAATAAATATACTAATATATACATAATAGTTTAATGAAATTTCGTTTTAACGTCGTAGCCTGATATCCAAAAAAGAAATTTTTTATTCTAAAAAATTAAATATTTTAAACTGTGTTATCATAATATGTAGTTTCAAGTCTTTTTGTAAATTTAGAAAAATAATTATCAAAAGAATTTTATCTTTATTTTGTTTATAAAGTAAAATGTTTTAGTTTTCATATTCAAATAGATAAAATATATATTTCAATGTAATGTTTTGATTTGATTAATGACACTTGTTACTTTAATTATGAAAGAACAATTATTTTTCTAAAATCTATATGTACGTACACTTAAAAAATCTCATAATTTCTGAATTTCATAAAAATTATGTAGGCAATTTTCAAAATCAGAAAAATATACCTACCTGAAATTTTTAATTGTCTCTATTAATAATATAATAATGATTTTGTTACTTAAAAATAAATAAGAATCCTTTCTTTAATTACTTATATAAATGTGTAGGATAGGATTTCGAAAGAATGAACTACAATTTGAGTTTAAATGTGATACATATTATTTTTTTTGAGGGAAAATTTTCATTAGACCATACTTATAGATACCAGAGGTCAGTACGATTACTTTTACAAGTTAATTAAAGATAAATTCAAAAAAAAAAGAACTTGGGAAAATATTGACCATTTTCTTCAGATTATTAATATATTTGATCAATAGGGTAAGCTTAATTTTTTTTAGTTTTGAGAGAAATACAATTATTATTTTTCGAGAAAATTTATTAAAATAGATTAAATCAAGCAATGAAAAATGCCTATTAAATAAAAAATTAAAACACAATCTAATCATTTGATTAGATTAATTTATAAAAAATGTATATTTTTTGTGAAAATAATCTAAATTTATAAACAAGGGTAATTTTCTGCTTAAATATTTTCAATGGTAAATATGTGATCTCTCGATTAATAATTTTATTCTTAATTAAATTGTATTTTTAAAGAGTAAAATTTTAAAATATAATAAAAAAATATTTTTAATAAACAGTCTTTTTAATCAAAAATGCCCTAAAAAATAGAAAGTAAAATGTTAATTAAACCTTGACTATTATCCTTTACATATGCATTACAAAAAGCGTGAGCGCATATAAACATACGAGGGTCATTCAACAAGTACTTAGCCTCACCGTCCGATGGCGCTGATACCACAAAAGAGTTTTACCAGTAGTATATTCTTTTACTAGCCTACTGTCAAAGTTTCAGTCAATTCCCTTCACTAGTTTTGTTTTGACAGCCTTTGGAAGCAAGCGTGTCGATTAGTTGTACAAAAATGGAAAAAGAACAATTCGATCCAAGTTTATTTCCGGCGAGTGACTTTTTCAGGTTTGGTAACAAAAAGTAATCACAGGGGGCCAAATCTAGAGAGTAAGGTGGATGAGGCGGCAATTCGTAGCGCAAATCGACCAATTTGGCTATGGCCATTTTTGTACAACTGATCGACACGCTCGCTTCCAAAGGCTGTCAAAACAAAACAGTGCGACTAAGTACTTGTTGAATGACCCTCGTAAGTAGTAGGTAAAGAATTTAATATTATTATATCCGCTCCATGCTTTTTTGTAAGGCATATGGCATATGTAATGGATAATATTCAAGGTTTAATTAATATTTTATTTTCTATTTTTTAGGGCATTTTTGATTAAAAAACGTGTACTTATATTAAAAAGTTTTTAGTTTTTTATATTTTTTTATTATTATAAATTTATAAGTTATATCAAAATATTTATCAATATGAAAAATTGATTTTATATAATAATATTCATTATTAATCATTTGAAATATTTAAGTAGTTTTAATTTTATTAAAATAAATATATAATTCGCATTTAATGAAATATTGTTTAATATAATTTTTTTTATTATTATTTTATTTTAATTTATAAATTTTAAGAATCCGTATTTTTGAAAAATTCAAATATTTCTTTTTGATTATTGCAGTGTCATCGACTTTCAATATAATTTTCAAATCGCTCAACTAGAAGTGGGTTAAAATCCAATTACAAATTTTGAACATTACAGACAGACAGAAAAGTGAAGTTAATAAAAAGCGTATAATATAGGTTAATTACTATAATTCTAAAAATTTTGAGATTTTATTCTCTTATTTTATTATCTTATTATTGATAAAATCAATTAATAAATAATTATATATAGTGTTTATCATTAACTTATAAAAAAATATTTATCTACATTTTTACTTTAAAATATCTTAAGTAATTCTGAAATTTTAAACACAATACATAATTAACAGATATGTCAAGTACATATACCAGAGCAGAATGATTCATTAAAATTAAAAAATAATAAAAATATTTGATTTTGTCTTTTAAATGTCAGAATTGACATTACTTTTTGTTAGGTAAAATATACTAAATATAAGAGTTCCCTCACTTCTTCATTTCTAAATATAAATATTTAATTCTGAAAGATTTTTATATTTTTTGTGAATATTATATATTATATATTATATTTATTTGCATGACAATAAAGTAAAATACCTTTTAGAAAACCTATTGACATTACCACAATTTATTAAAATTCAATTTTAATACCAAAGTATTATTTTAGTAATATAGATTTTGAAATGTTAAAAAGATTTATAAATATATTGTATTTAGATTTAAAACTCTACACCCATTTAATTAATTTATTATTATTTTGTGAATCATTGTATCTTATTTTATTAACATAGGCGTAATAAACATACCTGATAATGGATTATAAGAAAATTTAATACCAATTAACTCATGTATTATCTTATCATTCATTCTGTTGAAAGAATTCATTGAGGGTCATGTTCAATTTCGAAGGTTTTTTCTATTTACATAAATAAATGGAAATATCCCATTTTTAAAAATTTAATAAAAAAATGATTTCCGCTTTTTTTAATTAATAAAATAATAATTATTTCCTCATAAATCAAAGCCTATATATATATATATATATATATAATATAAATAGATTTTATAGAAATTACTATTTTAAAGAATATCAATAAATAAATCAGGATATTTCATAAATGAGAAAAAGATATTTTTCAGGTGGCCCAGAAGAGAATTTCTCTTGTTTCCTACCTAATTCATTTGTTGATAAATAGATTATTTATTATAATAAAATATACAATACATTATATTTTATTATTACATACTTTATATTTTATATATATTATATAATTTATTATCCCATTGTAACCTTCAATTTTATAATTAATATTTAGAGAAATTCGAAGGAAGTAATTCTTTGTTATTTAATCTCTGTCATTCAACTATATAATTTTATTTTTTTTTTCCAATATTAACTCACCTTATGAATATTTTTAATTAAAAATTTTTTTGAAGGAATGTAAGGCAGCAAAGACTGAGGGAGAGAGATCTCATCAATTATCAAATCACATCCATCCCTTCCCCCGGAAGATATTTGTACAATATTAACACTCAATTAATGATTGAATGTAATCTACTTGACTGTATGTCAAGGTTTTCTCAATGCGCTGCCTTCCCCTTCCTTCTGTCTTTCTTTTTTATATATATATATTATGTATTTATTTACGATATCAAATGGTTATGAATGAATTTGTTTTAATTAATACTTAAGTCACAACCCAAAATTATAAAAAAATAAAGTTAAGTGTACACTATTACAACTTGTTTGCTGTGGATGACCAGTAACGTCAGCTGTTCGGCCAGGATTTCGTAGTCGATGACGCCGCAGGGAGATATCAAGGGGGAAGTTTATAAGAGTTGAATGGGACAGATTCGTGTTCATTCTCCGTCGCGAAGTTCACAGGCATTTTTCATCATGGCGGGTAAGTCGCTTTTAAATACTTCAATAATTCATTGATAAGAGTCAACTTCACAATTACCCTGAACACATGCAGTGAAAAAAATTATTATCAATTGATTATTATCTATCTAAACAATAAGTAAATGAAAATTATAAAGAAAATAATATATTTTTAATAAACTGTACACGGTAAATGAAAAAATATGAATAATTCTAATTATTTATTATTTATTTATTATTTATTTTAATTATATAAACAAATCAATAAAAACATCTAGTTGTATTATATTTGAAAATTTATCACGAAATCTACAGCAACTTAAGATTACATTTATCTTTAAATATAATACAAAAACAACTTATTTATTATTTTTTTATTAATATAAGTTAATATTATAAATATTATCTCTATTAAATTTGTTGGATAGAACTAATTAATTTGTTTATTTTTTTATAAAATATGAAGAATTTAAATTTTATGATAATTTAGTTTTTAACAAAGAGTAGTAATTTAACTATTGTTGTAAAATAGCAAAAATATAAATCATACAAAAATCAATTATTAGAAAATAGAAAAAAAATATTAAAAGATCAAGATTGTAATTTTAAAATAAAAATAAAAACAATGGCGAAAATAGTCATATTTTTCATTAAAAGTTAAAAAACCAAAATAATATTTGTAATAAGAAATTTAGGACATGAGGGGAGTTCCTTCGTAAAATCAAATCCAATGTAATTTCTAATGAAAAATATTGATAATAGGTGTAGATTTTATATTTTAAAAATGATTTTTTAATTAAAAAATCAATGAAATGCATTTTTTCTCTTAAAAAAAATTAAGTTACTGTGTTTTATTTATAAATGCACTAAAAACTAAAAAATAATTTTTCCCTTCAACAACAATGGTCTAGATACTTTGAATAAAGAGCCTAATTAAAATGAATTAGTTAATTAATTTTCTAGGGATCTCTCAAATAAAACGCTTGGATTTAATTTTTAATTTTGTCACCACACACACATTTTTAATTTAAATGCAAGCGTTTTATTTGAGAGATCCCTAGAAAATTAATTAACTAATTCATTTTAATTAGGCTCTTTATTCAAACTATCCATTGTTGTTGAAGTGAAAAATTATTTTTTAGTTTTTAGTGCATCTATAAATAAAACACTGTAACTTAATTTTTTTTTAATTATTTATTTTATTTTTAATTTTTTGGTAAATAAATTTTTAAGTTTTATTTGAATATACTTTGAGATTATAAATGATATTTAATGATGGGTTAAAATTTATTAATTAAATTATTAAATAATTAATTAATTAAGAAAATGAAAACTTTATTTCATATTCATGTATTGTCATCCAAATCTGAAAAGTGTGCAAAGTTTTAGTTCGATTGGTTAACTGCAACTGTGTTAAAAATGGGTTACTAGATTTGAACCATACAGACAACCAAGCAAGTTAAATAAAACACTGTATTCATTATAGAATGAAAATTAAATATTGATAAAATTAAAAATTTTTAATAATTTTAATTTTTTGTTAGTTTTTATAATTTATTAAATAGGTATTATATAATAATAATAATAATAATAATAATAATAATAATAATAATATATAATTATTTAAATTTGCATTTTAAATAGAATAGATATTATAGAAAATAGAGAATAAACAAGTAAAGTAAAGTTTATATTTTTAATTTAATAAACGAATTTTAGACAATTTAATACAAGTAATATAATTTAAATGTATTGAGACAATAATCAATTTTATTATTTATTTTAATTATTAATTAATTAATAAATATTTGGGAAAAAGTCCATTCACCCATCTTATAGTTAGTCAAGTTTATTAACAAATATAAAATAATATAATTAAATAACTCGAGTTTTATATATTAATGATTCAAATTCAAAAAATAATAATTTTATCTAGAAGTGATAAAATCAAGATAATTTTAAGATTTGAAAATATACCAATTAGCATTTGAATAAATGATAATGTAATTAAGAAGATTCCCCTGATATATTTAATAAATTACATATTTATATTGGTATATGTAAATAATTATCAAATAATTTTTTTTTTTCATTAAGCTCTATCTCATCTCATTAGACCACAGATCTATTTAATATAATCCCATATAAATTATATTATAATATTTATCTATAAACTAACTATATAATACAGTAGATAAAATAATATAAAAAACATTTTATCATGTTTTCATTTCATAATATGATATATCGTTAATTATATAATATAAAAAGAAAAGAATTTATCAAAATTAATTATAAATTACAAATAAAACTAAAATTTTTTGGAAATTTTCAAAATAGTTGAATGGAAATATTGTAGTTTAGTTTTTTAGTTGTTATTATTTTAAACTAGAGTTTTATTAAAGAAATGAGCTATGGTCAGGCACAGAACAAACCGACGATTTGAAATAAATTAATTTCCATGATGATATAGACATATATAAAGTAAAAAAATATTTTTTAAACTCGAATTAAAATTAATAAATTATATTATATTGGTTTTTTTTGTTAGTTTAATTGCTCAATTATTAATTACTACTATATTTTAAGTAAAAAATTTCCAATAATGAATATAAAATGAATACTTTGTAAACTACCACTTCCGGTTTCCGGATATACACCAAAAGTTGATGAATTCATGTTACTGATGCATTAAGTAAATATACGAAATTTTATTAAAATCCGTTGAGCCGTTCGAGCTGTACACATCTATGGGCACACAATGAACAGACGGTCAGACATCATGCTAAAAATACTTTTTCTGTTAATAAAATGCATGATTTGTGGAGATATGTAAAAATCTAGAAATTTGGTGTGAAAATAATACCTTCCCTTCCTATCCTCGGTCGGTAAAAATATATATAATATAATATTTCCTTATTTAAATTAATAAATAAATCTAAAAATTTGAGAAAAATTAGAATTTAAAATCTTAAAGAAAATGTTAATTTTAAACTATTTAATTAAAATAAAAGAAAGTTTGTAAAAAGTAAAAATAATTTATTTAAATGAAATTGATTTAATTATTTATCAAAAAACAGATGTGATCTATCTATATATATAAACAAGGTTTTTGTCAGCACAGAATTTAAAAATTTTTTGCATATCTTCCTGTTTCATGACTTCTAGAATCCAAAAGTGACTTTAGAATTTTTCATGTCTGTCTGTCTGTCCGGAAAATAATTATTTTATAGACTCAAAATTGGCTGAACTGATTTTTATGAAATTATATTCTTACATACCTCTATAGTAACATAGGGTATAAATTTTATTAATATCTAATCAATAACCGCAGAAATTAATTTTTTAAAGTTTATATATATAATTCTCAATGTTCATTCAAGAGCATTTCGCGACTCACTGTCCTAGCGGAAGCATTTTAAACAATGAATTATCATAGCGATTCCCAATCAAAGAATTATTATAATATTTAACTTTTTATTTTAAATTCTATTATTCAAATATCAATTCAATTAAATAATTTATTCTAAAAGTTCTCATTTTAATTAATTTAATAAAATATTTAAATCATATTTAACTTAATATAGAATATATAGACTATTCGAATATAATTTAAAACTCTTTCTCTCCTTCTATTTTAAATATAAAAAAACGGAGTGTTAAGAAATTAAAATGCCTTATACAACATGGATGGGTAAATGAATTGTGCTGGAAAGGAGGCAATTTATAATTTTCTTCTAATTCAGATTTAGGTCAAATCTCGCTAAGAACATTCAATATTTCTGTACACAAATTATTCAGAGTCTTGGCAAAGCGTATGACTCACAATCAGTTTAAATTGAAATTTATATAAATTAACAAAGTGAAAATTTTTATTTGTTTAAATTTTATTATAATGAATCAAAAAAATTAAATATATAGATCACGTGATTAAAATAGTGCGAAAGAGAAGCAAGAAACTTGAGAGAAAATAAGTTGGATGGAGGTCGGAGATGTCAGAAACTGTAAGCGAAATCTTCATGTTGCGACTAATAATTTTCAAATCTCCTAGCACCACAGAATTAGATAAGTTTCTTTTAAGAGATGAAATTAACTATGATCTAAAAAAATTAATAAATGAACTTTATAATAAAAAAAATCAATTAATTTAAATTAATACTATTAATTGTTAATTGTTATTAATTGTTAATTTATCTATAGTTTTATCTATAGTTTTAAACCGTTAATTTTTATAAATTGACTTAATTCTTTAACTTTCAATAAAAATCAAACAATGAAAATAAAATATCAAAATGAAATGATCAAGAAATATTATACTCTATTATAACATATACAATACTTACGAACCATAGGCGGAGGAAATATTAGGAGATATCATTGCGGGTTCAGGCCTAGTCGATCAACATTAATTAAGATATTTTCATTAAGACAGATATTAGAAAAAACCGCGAATTCAATATTTCTGTTCACTAATTATTTGTAGACTTACATACATACTTATGACTCAATAGATCCGGATAAACATTTTCAAATTTTGATCTTCAAATTTGTCCTGTAGGTAGTAAAAAAAGAGTAAGATGCAGATATCAATTGTAAAATATTAGATTATCCAGACGACTTAAATATAATAGGAGATTCGGCAATTGCAATTACAGATAGCGAGGAAAAATTAATGGAGGTAGGAAAAGAGATGGGGTTTGAAATTAATAGTGATAAGAAACAATATTTAGTAACAAAGAGGTAAGCATTAACATACAAAATCTTATTATACAAAATGTAGAATTTGAATATTTAGAAAAATTGAATGTAATCACGAAGGAAATAATATTTGAGAAGAATCGAGGTTGCAATCGGGAAACGCCTGTTATCATGCAGTAAAGAGGCTTATCTCATCAAAATAATTATCAAAAGGAATCAAAATTAAAATATATAAAACAATTATTTTGCCTGTTGTATTATATGGGTGGGAGGCATGGTCTATGACCCTGGTAGATGAGAGTAGATTCAGAGTATTTGAGAATAGGATTCTTCACAGCATTTATTGGCCAAAGAAAGATGAGATCACCGGGGAATGGCGGAGACTGCATAACGAGGAATTACATGACCTCTATGCATCTTCAGAAATAGTTAGGATTATAAAATCGAAAAAGGTGCGATAGGCAGGGGTCGTGGCTAGAATGGGAGAGGAAAAAGATATTGGTGCGGAGACCGATTGGAAAACGTCCGCTTGGAAGACCAAGGAAGCGTAGGAAGGGACGTAAGAGATATGGGACACTGGCTCAGGATAGGGACACTTGGAGAAATGTGGTTGTTGCGGCCAAGAACTTTCGAGTATCTTTGAGCTACATAGATAGATAGATATTACATATACAATAATAATATATATAATTAATTTACTGATTAAATTAAAATATTTATTTTAAATAAAAAAAAAACCTCTGACTTTTGTACGTCCTACGCAAAGACAACGCCTATCAAGTCGTTTATATCAATGAGGTGTCCTATCAGTAGAATGGGTCCTCTCAACCTTTACCTTGAATTTCTTGATCGGAGGCGCTACTTTTTATCAAGTAGCTATTCCCCAATGTTGATCCCGGAGGCTGGGTTGACCCTAGCTAGAGATATTCCCTTGCCAGGCCCGGGACTTCAACCCGGGACCAGGTGAATATGAGTTAACGAGGCTAGCCTCTCACCCAATGGCGTCTTTTAAATAAGAACACAAAAAGAAAGGAATGTTTTATGTAATATACTGATTGAAACAAAATGGATGAAAACCTGTTTACTATTTTCAACCAAATACTATGTACCACTCGGGGTACCCGGAGCCCCCGTCTAGATGTGAAGAGCGCCGAAGGCGCTCTGAGCAACTAATTGTTGGAATATAAAAATATAATTATATATTTCAATTTAATATTGTGTCGATTCGATTTTCGTCAAGACTTTTCTCTCAACTCAGTTCAATAGATTATTTAATAAGAAATTTTTATTCTAGAAGTCCTATTACCGGGTAACGAAATTAAGAAGAAGGACACAAGTTGATAATTAATTTAAAAACTATACCTTCCCTTCCTTTCGTCGATCGCTAAAAAATTAATTGTAAAAATACTGAGTTCATTTTATTATAACAACTTATAAAGCATTCGAAATAAATTAATTATTTTTGTCATTTAAATAAAACGTATTAAAATAAAATAAAAATAGAATCGAATTAATTCTCTTGAATGTAAGTTAGATTTAATATAACCTCGAAATTATTTTTATTACTATAGAAATGCTTATCATAATCTATCAATTGTTCTGTTTTATTTCATTTAGATAAGTTTAAACATTACGAATACTTAATAGTAAGATAAAATTAGCACAACCATAATAATACACCCAAAGGGAATATGGTAGCTATATAAATATATATTAGATCAGATCTTTGCAATGAAATGAGGCTATTACTAGAATTTGCTTGAAAAAAGAAGCAATTTTGTTCTTATTAAAGAAATAAATAAATTTAATGTATATAGTAATATTCTTGTCCGTTTGATAATTATAATATTCTATTATTCTTATATAGTTATAAAAATTATTTCTATTCCATAGGTATTATATTAAAAGTATATATAAGGTGAATGGTCTGTGATTGAGTGTCCAAGTCTGATAACGGATGGTCTGTGAGGTGAATGTATCAGTCATTGACACTATAAGGACAGATTTATGAGAAAAATTTGATATCTTCTGTTTTTTATCTATAGTATTTAAAACCACCAGTAGTTGACACCCTTAGGCCCGATTCACACACAAGTGGCGTATGGCACTGGTGTGGTTCTGGCGTGGAACAGGTTTGTTAATGTAATTGCATTAGCTTATGACTCAATACCCACAGATATGGCGTGTTGGAGGCGTGGAAAATGGCACGAAGACCACTCCACTCCGACGCCACCGGTGGCTCGTAGGACTGGCACGCCACTTCTAGACCATTTCATTATTCATTTGGAGTGGTCTTCGTGCCATTTTCCACGCCTCCAACACGCCATATCTGTGGGTATTGAGTCATAAGCTAATGCAATTACATTAACAAACCTGTTCCACGCCAGAACCACGCCAGTGCCATACGCCACTTGTGTGTGAATCGGGCCTTAAAATTAGGTAATATGGACATTCAATTAATAATATTTAATATTGAAGTCAATTCTAAAAAGCAAAAATAAAAATAACAATACCTCCCTTACTATCGTCGGTCGGTAAAAATTAGTCATTTGCTTCCTCAGTATTCGAAGAACAAAATATTAAAATATCCATTTGTCAATTTTATAAAAAGTAAATGTTGTGCCGTTTACTCAGAAGGTGACTCAAAACACTTATATTTACATATTTTCAATATAGAAGAAATTACTTTTAGAAATGTTTAGACAGATATAAGTCTTATAATCCGATATTAAATGTACAAGTGTCAACTACTAGTACATTTACCCTATTATAGTTTGTAGTAGGGTTTGTTTTTTGGAGAAAATTATGAAATTCGAAAACCGATTTTTAATTCGGTTTTCAATGTATGAATAACACTTAAAAATAAATGAGCTGTGTCCAGGCTAGAGGGTTATTCCCGGGAATTCCCGGGAAAATCCTTTAATTTTTATTTCCTGTTTCCCGGGAAAAAACGAAACATTTCCCCAGGAAAGAAACAAATTATTTTTCATGCTGATTATGATGTCGATAACGAAATCTTTGTTAACTGAAATAGTCGTAATAAATATAAAATACAAGTGTACATACATACATTTGTCTTTGTTATAATTTTTTTTTCTTTTTCTTTCTTTCTCTCCATTTAATTTTTCTTTATAATTTTTCTATTTTTTGAGTTTTATTACATTGAACTCTGGCTGACGGCAATTGCCATTGCCAAATTATTTTGTATTTAACTTTTTTTTTGTATATATATATATACAGTTATATATCTGCATGTGTAATAGAAATTGGCATAATGTCAATCAACTTTTAGACTTAAAATTCGATTTCACAAGATTGGGTCTGTTTTAATTCCCATTCCTGACACCTTGGTAAGGTTTCTATACAAAATGGTATTTGAACAGGTAACAATAATAAAATATCCTATTGTACTTGACCATTTGGAAAGAAAATAATTCTTGAAACCAACCCCTCTCCATCACCTATCCCTTAACTTAAATTAATATAAATAAGCTGTCGTTGAGAGCAAGTAAGGTAAAGACATAATTATATTTTTTGATAAATAATTAAATATTATTATTTATTCAAGATATATATATACAAACATTCTGATGTTATTTCAGTCCACCTTTTTGGGTGGTGATAAAAAAAATAGCAAAAACTTCCAAATCACAGACATCACTATCAGTTTTCCATCTTTTTAGATATACAGTAAAGAAAAACAAAATACAACAAAAATGCCAAAAAAAAAAATAAATCGAACATAAGTAATGCAAAAAAAAAATAAATAAATAAATAGAGGAATTACTAATTGTTACTCCTCTAATATGAAGGATCTCCGTTTTAGGCGACATTTCCCTTGATTGCCTCTCGTTTCTAAAATGTTATTTTCTAAACAAGTAAAAGAAAATAATTATGTTTATGTAATATTTTGATGATTATATATTATATCTTACTGTATCTTGAAGAAGAATGCGCCTATCGTTTCAAATTCGATTAAAACAGAATTACTCGAATTTTTCATCCCTAATTGAACCAATTAATTTAATAAACTACAATATATAATCTACAACAGCCATAATGTACTTTTGTTAAGGATTTATTAGTGAATTATTATGAATGAAAGATTAAATTTCTCTTAAAATTTTCAAACTACACTTTGCATTAATACACACCTCTCAGTTTGAAAAACGCCATTTAATTATAAAAATTTATTTAAAAATCTAATATTTTATGGATCTAAAATTTTTATATAGATTTTATATTTTTAATAACAATTAACCATTATTTAATTAACTAATTCGTATCATTTAATGATTTATTCATCAATAATTATGTTTTATTTTTTTTTTAACAATAAAAATTTTAACTTTTAGTTAAATTTTATAATTTATTTTCAAAATAAGAATTTTAATTTAATTATAAATATTGAATTATTGTTGTTGATTGATAAAACAAATATTTAGTTTTTCCTGAACATGTTTCGTTTAGTATAAGTACTAATGAAAACTTTGTTTATATCTCGATTGGATCATAAGTAAATTATCCAGCCTAAAATAGAGTGCAAGCCCATTTTGGGAGAATCGTCTTTTCATGGTGAAGAAAATAGGTTTGCTGTAATAAGATTCATAATATAAATCCAAGTCACCTTAGTAATTAACATATACTCATACCAAGCAACTAATGTAGACCGAAGTCAGACAATCAATGCCTTCTTCTACTTTACATATAATTTTTAAAAGCTTTCTTGGTTAATCTTAAGCATCATAGATATCTAAATTTGGGACACTTTTGAAAATAATAAATTCTAGTATGTATATATAAATTCATACTATCTTAGAAATATGATTTCTATAGAAACTAGATAATCTATTAATTTATATATATATATAAATGCATTGTTCTATAAAATATTATTTTTTGATAAATTCTCAATAGGGAAAGCTAAAAAAGGTAATGAAAATTATTTTTAAATTAGATATTTTTATGCTTAAAAGATAATTTTTGATCAATCACAGATTATTAATGTTATTGGAATGTTATCGTTAGTTTACATGTATGTAATTTAATTTAATTTAATTTAATCTCTTTTTTTAATTATTTATATCGGAATGAAGAGCAGACACTATTTATATTTCAACAATCTAAAAATTTTATTTATTCTATTACAAGGTAAAAATTACATAAAAATATGTTTTTTATAAATATTAATTTTGAATCCTTTACCATAGGTTAAAGCCTTCCACTGGAGGGTAAACTAGATTAAATAACTTTGATTTAATTATTAAGATGTTTTTTAAAATTAATAATGGGCTTTATAAAGTAAAAAATCACCAAGGAAGGGTCAATAGTGCATAACGAGAAATTGCACATCCTGTATTTATCTGCAAACACATTAGGGTCATAAAATCGAGGAGGTTGCAATGGGTGAAAAGAATGAGAGAGATAAGACTAGCGAGAAATTTATTTGTGGAAATACTGATTGTTAAACGTTTGTCAATGTAATGATGGAAATGAGGGAGTTGGGAGAGAATAGGAGTTAGATGGAAGTACTTAACTCATAATAGGGATGTTTGGAGTAGGGTAAAGAATACAGTCTTTGGCCCCGAAGCAGTCATTGGAACACTAAAACACAAATAATAAGAGATTTTTATTTTAAAAATTGCGCTATTTATTATGGTTATGTAATCTTTTGTTGTATGGTTGTATAATCCCTGTAGAATACCTAGGCCAATAACTATAACAGGGGGCCAATAACTGTATTTTTTAGGATTTTTTTTGTAAAAAGTGCTTATTGAAAATATCATGAGAAAATGATTTTTTTTAATTCATCAAAATGCTCATAGTATCTATGTTCTGCTAACATAATTTGAACCAGATGTTCCGCAATTTACCCAGATATGCATTAAAGACTGCTAGGAGTTGCTTAAGAGGGCCATCGACTGAATGCTTTACCCAAGTGTCAACAAGAACTTTCGTCGCAGAAATCAAATCCTCTTCCATTTGTACATTGATCGTTAAATTAAGTTTCATTACAATGATTTTAAAAATTTACTATATATATTTCGAGTGACAATTTAAAGTCCCTTTAAGTATATTTTATTATTTTTTTCAAAAGTCCTTGAGTGTTCAATTATTTTGAAATAAAAAACTAAAATATATAAAAAATACATGTACTTATCATTGATAAAACTATTTTTCTCATGATTATTACATTTAATTTAATAATTTAATTTTTTACTAATTTTTTAGATAATAATTATCTCGTAGGAATTAGACAAATTTTGGTTTGTATATAAAATGAGAGAGAGAGAATTTCCTTGTTTTTATATTTAATAATCTTATATATTAAAGTGAATCAACAGGATATTTTGATTATACGTTTGTTCATGAGAAAAAGATTTTTAATTTATACTCTAATTTCTATATTCATATAAAGAGATAATGATTTTTAAGAAATTTAGCAAACGAATTTCAATTCTTATAAATAAATAAAATAATTCACTTAAAAAAGACAGATTCTTTAAAACAATTGAATCTTTATATATTTAAAATAAATTAGGACTTTGACAAGATAACATAGTTCCAAAGGAAAAATTATAAAAGATTTACTTAATATATGGAATGTTTTATTAAAATTATTGTAAGAGTGCAGGTCAATAAGTCCGTGACTTTTGAATTTCCTGTCTCTTAAATGAAATGGCACCACTGCTCCTGTCAGCAGGCATCTATCACCTGACCTTTGTCGAAATTTGGATCAGCTGGATCTTTTAGTTTTTGTTTGACATCTATTAATAGCAGACTACGGAAAATGGAAAAAAGTGAATTTCCATGAAAATCCATGAATTGGGATACGAATTAATCCCTCATCCGCCCTACTATCCGGATTTAGTCCCGAGTGACTATTTCTTGTTTCCAAACCTGAAGAAATGGATCGGCGGAACGAGATTTGACTCCCACGATGAAATCATCTCACAAACAAATACTTATTTTGACGTCCTCAACAAATCTTATTTTTTGGAAGGGATAAAAAAAATTGAAGTGTAAAATAAAATATTTTTTTATCTAAAAACCTGGATTTCAATAAAAAAGTTCCTAACCTATTGACCTGCCCTCGTATCCTTTTCGATGGACAATTCTCATTAAAAGTCAACAATTTCAGATCTTTGTCAAATAAATTTTATATTACAAATTAAATAATTCGATTATGATAAAAATAATTTTTTAAACTCAGTAAATTAAAAATCAAAAAATTTGTCCTTGAATATTATTATTATGAACAATTATGACCAAAATTAAAAAAACAGTATTCAAGATTAATTTAGACATCAATCAATTTGGTTAGAAAAATTTTTGAGAAAAGGAAACCGCCAATTTCTTTCAATTAATTTTAATGAAATCCTTGTTATATTATATGTCCTCGAAAGAGTAAGAAAGTAAATAAAATTTTTTAGTTTTGTAATATATACAACAGGTGGATGGAAATATAATCACAGTACTATTACTGTAAAAGTTTTTTTATTTTGTTCAGGAACCCTTGAAACAAGTTTTTACATACTTTGAATTTTTGGTTCGATTATATTATATTTTATAGTAATTTCTATCTATTTATAATATAAATGTAAATAAATGAAATATTCATTTATTAATTTTTTTTAAAAATTTTTAAGTTATATATCATATATAATTTTGAAATGAAAAGTTCCATTAAAAAAAAATTAATTATAATATACTTAAGATAAAAATCACTTGAAAAGAAATCTGATTTAAGAAGAGGGGCGAAGTGATCAATATGTAAAATGTTAGTTTATTAGATAAAAGTCCATTTAAAAATATATAAATCCAATATCTAATGATAAGAAGTACAGTGATTGTTTGTCTTGAAACATTCTCTTTTATATTTAAAAGCTTTGAGGTAAGAAGTCTGTTTTAAATTTAATTTTATCATTTGGATTATCTTTAGGGAGCTTGTTTTGGAAATATTAAATATTTACATTTAAATAGTTTTTAATAAACATCAAGAGTTTTAAATTTAATTCAAGGGTGATTGAGAATCATTTTGAAAATAAAAATTATATTAATATTTCATAGGAAAAAAATTCATCATTTGTAGAAATTGCAAGTGTAAAGCTACATAATTAAAATATTTTAAAGTTATCTACTATCTTTTTTGACTTTTAGAGAAAAAATTCTTAATTTAAGGTTTTTAATAAGAAAAGATAATAAGTTCTCTTACAATTCTTACTATTTCATTTGTTAAAAAAAATATAATAATATTTATTTGTGTGTGTGTGTGTGTTTGAGACAGAATTATGATTGCAATTAATTTAGAACTGATTCATTATAGTCATATCATTATTAGATTTATTTTTATTTGATTAATAAAGGGCATAAGATTTAAAGGAATTATTCCTATTTTTTTTTCTTTATTCGTTAAATATTAATTTTAATTTAAATAGTTCAGTGTGCATTTATAATTTATAAGTAGAGACTATTATTTTACATTCTAAGAAGTTTTACGGTACAAAATGTATTGACGTTTTCTATTATTTAAAAAAATTATTAAAAATCATCAATTTATTGATATAACATTTTTAAGTATTTAAATAAATAATACTAGATTTGTTGATATAAATAAAAATCAAAGATTAAATTTATTAAGGATATGTATTAAATAAATTATTATCTTTTATTATATATTTATTTATTTAAAATATCTTTCTATGAAACCCTGAGGAATTAAAAATTCTACGATAGCATTTCTAAAATAATTTGATTTTAGAGTTG
This sequence comes from Labia minor, assembly GCA_963082975.1. Classification (NCBI taxonomy): domain Eukaryota; kingdom Metazoa; phylum Arthropoda; class Insecta; order Dermaptera; family Spongiphoridae; genus Labia; species Labia minor. Next base: position 36,270,126 of record OY720344.1, on the reverse strand, counting down.
TAATAAGTTGTATTTATTCCTTTTTTTATCAATTTATTTTTAGGAAATGGAAGAAACCTCGTCTGAAGCAATAGTATCATTAGTTCGAAAAGACTATAGAGGCATGGAAGAAAAAGTAAAAATGGAAACGACACGAAACTATAAAATATGGCCCCAATATCTAGCTGCGATATCTGGTACAATAATTACAACAATAATTACATATGTTTAATGAAAAATTTAGATAAAATTATTTATATAGTGTTAAGATTTTACTTAGTAGTAATTTATTTGCTTTGATGATATTTTTTTATCTTATAGAATTTATATAATCAATTAATCGTATATTATGATCATGATCCTGCTCACGTGTATAACATATAATATAGTCATAAGCGTTCATTATTTCACTTATATTAGTATTTATTTTATAATATCAGAATAAAATGGGATTTATATATTTTAAGAGATATCTTTTATTTTATAAAACAATATCTAATTCGCTTATTAATGGAAGTAATAAATAAATCATTAGAATATATAATAAAAACTATTTCAAATTCAAAAATAAAATAAAAATTTTTCTAGCTTTCGAATGGTCTTATTGATTTTATTGCTTAATTTTAATCAGAAAATAAATATTCATTATTTCGATTCCTTTTAAATTACAAAATAGTATTTATTTTATTTATCTTTGAAATTTTTATATTGATTTAAACAAATCTGATAAAATCCTGACTCAATTAATATGTTTAATCATAATCGGTAAAATACTTGTAAATTATTGATTAAAAAGATATTTCAATTATGTAGATAGGAAAAGTTCAGTCAGATTGAACTTCCAAATTTTTATTAAATAAAAACATTAAAACTTAAATTTAATACAAATGTTTTTTAAACGGTTTATTTGATTAAAAATAGACAAACACAAAAAAATTAACTCTTATTTGTTAAATATTTCTGTTTAATATTTTTTTTATCTTTTTGTTATTTTAATAATTTGATTATTGTATTAATATAGTAAATATTGGTGCATTGATGGCTGGCACCATTTTGGGCTGGACATCTCCTTCATTAACAAAACTACAGAATAATGAAGTACCATTAATTAAACCGACTGAAGAAGAAAAATCCTGGATTGGCAGTTTAGCTGCTTTGGGGGCAGCATGTGGTCCATTTGCTGCTGGATATCTTTCTGATAAAGTTGGACGAAAACTTACCATGCTTTGTAAGTATCCTGAGATCTTGTAAGAGAAATGGGAATGATTGAAGTCAATAAGAGTCACATTCCTGTTTATCATTTAATATGAAGAGCTACTCTTACGCTATTTATGTAGTTACACAAATTCATATTTAGGTTAATTTAGTTACATATTGCTCAAAAATCTTAAGTATAAATGTAAGAAAGCTCTTTACATTAAAGTAAATGTAAGCAATAAATATACATAAATGTAAATAACTTTAAAACGAATTATAAAATAATTATTTCATTAATTTTATAATTAAACTTTAATCTATATTCAAAATAAGTATTAGTAAAATTTCTGGATATAAAAGAAATAATATAAATTTAACGAAAAATATATTATTATGTATTACGAGATTCAATAAAAAATACTAATACTACTAATAATAATAATAATAATAATAAACAAATAGATTTAAAGCTTGGATTGAACCTTAGTTAATACAAATACTTAATAAATATCAACATTTGCCTATCGTTGTCTTATTTTTTTATTTTAGCATTATTATTAAAATTAAAAAACAATATACATTTCTTGTGGCTTGGCTAAAATTATAATCGCTCTAGTCATCTTGTTCACCTTAGAAGATTATTTAAAACACACTTGTTTTGTTTTTATAGCTACTGTTCCTATTATTCTTTTATCATGGGTGATGATTGGTTCTGCTCAAGATATTGCGCTCATCTTTGTGGGCCGATTTATTGCTGGCTTTGCCACATCTACTGTCTTTGCTGTGGGACCTAATTATGTTGGTGAAATTTCAACAGTGAGTTTTAATTATTTATATTTTTATTATTTAATGAAATATCAAATATCTTATAACTTAAGAATTTAATTTATAAATTTTGTATATACGAGGGCAATTCACAAAATAGGTTACGTTTTGGAATTAAGACAAAACTAGTACAGGAAAATGTTTTTTTATTATATACATTTGAAAGAGCATCTAAAATACTATCTTTCTACATAATCGCCAAAAAAAGTTGAGACATTTATCGTAGCGATGAACGAGCTTCGAAATTTCTTCCTCATAGAAATCAGCCACCTGTTATGGTGAAACGACGGTGAAAAAAAAATGAAGTTGTGGAAAAGATCAATGAAAAAATTAGAGGAAACCGTCATTTCACCGTAACCAAACTTTCCTTCAGTTTTCCGCAAATTTCAGGCACTTTATTGTACGAAATTGTTTCTCAAATGTTAGGCTACGATAAGTTTTGTGCCAGGTGGGTACCACACTCAGGCGGCTGACTTCTATGAGGAAGGAACTTCGAAGCTCGTTCATCGCTACGATAAATGTCTCAACTTTTTTGGCGATTATGTAGAAAAATAGTATTTTAGTTGCTCTTTCAAATGTATATACTAGAAATCATTTTCCTGTACTAGTTTTGTCTTAATTTCAAAACGTAACCTACTTTGTGAATTGCCCTCGTATTATAAACAAATAATTTATATAATTGTACTACATTTTAGCCTGATGTTCGAGGAGCTCTCGGTTCACTCCTTCAAGTATTGATATCAGTTGGTTACCTCTTCACTTATTCAATTGGACCGTATATTAAGTATTCAGAATTGATAGTGGCATCCTCAATCATTCCTGTAATATTTTTCATCTGCATTTTAATGATTCCTGATTCACCATATTCATTGATTGCGCTCGGAAGACCTTCAGAAGCTAAAGCCTCATTGGAATGGATGCGTCGGGTGCCTTGGCCTCAACTAGAAAGTGAATTCAATAAAATCGAGGTAATTTACTTTTATTCATCAGTCAATAATATTAAAAAGGTCATAAAATTATTTCTTGTTATTTCAGGAAAATGTCAAAGAGGAAATGAATAATAAAGGTGGAATTTTAGATTTATTTAAAAGCAAAGCAACCATTAAAGCACTTATGTTATCATTTGGTTTAACTGGATTTCAACAATTCAGCGGCATTAATGTCATTCTATTTTATACAGAAGGAGTAAGAAAATAAAATAAATAAATTAATAATTATATTGTGTTAAATATATTTAAATATGAATAAATGTTTAATCTGAGATTATATTTGTAGATCTTTGAAAGTGCAGGGGGAATCTTAGGACCATCAGAGGCTACAATTGTTATTGGTGTAGTAATGCTTCTTTCATCCTGTGTTACACCTATATTTGTGGACCGATTAGGAAGAAAAATGCTTCTTATCATATCTGCTGTTGGTTCATGTATAACTCAGGTAAATTAAATTCAATTCTATTATTTATTTAAAGTAATATCCATCTTTTTTAATTATTTAAAAAAAATCTTTAATAAAGTATATTTGCTTATTCTTTAAAGACTAATCATATTAATTAATTTATAAATATAAAACAAGTTTATTTTTTTAGGTTGCTCTCGGTGTTTATTTTTATATAGGGAAAGATAATGAAAGTCTTGGATGGCTTCCTGTAACTTCATTGTTAGTTTACATGGCCTTCTATTGTTTTGGTTAGTATTCTAAAATTTATTTTTACTTAAAATCCAAGTTCAATTACTGACTTTTAGACTAATAAAAATAGTAAATATACTAAATACAAAAAAATCTGGGATGTCTCCACTCGCATATTTGAATTGGTTAATCAAGCTTTTTTCTATATTTGAAAATTATTTAAAATTTTATTCTATCCGATCATAGGATTTAAGGTTTTAACATAATTTTGACTGATAACATTTTATTGAAACAAGAAGGCAATATCAAATAATATCAACATTGTTTTGATTTTGTTTCAACGTAAATAAAATACGGTTGAACGCGGTAAGTCTAGCAGTTAATCATTAAGTTAAATAAAAACGTTGCATTAAAAAGCCTCAATTGTAAGACTTCTAGTACTCCAACCAAGTCAAAATTTTATATATAATAATTTGATGTGCTCTTCTATGGTTTTGCTAAATTTAAAACCTTTATCTTCACTTTTAAGTCAAAATTTAAATAAGTTGACCTGTGGCCAGGTCCGAACCGACCGACGGTTTGAAGTTAATTAATTTCCAGCTACAGAATCTATTAATGTAATAAAAAACAGATATGGATATAACATAAATATTTTTAATTTTATTTTATTTATAATATATATATGTACGTCATATAATTTTAAATTAAGAAAAAACTAATAAAGATGATTTTTCTCGAGGATAAAACCAATACAAAGTGCATGATTCGTGGTGATATGTAAAAAATCTCCTCATGTGAAATTTGGTGTGAAAATAACCATTCCCTTCCTATCGTCGATCGCTAATACTACCACTTCTGGTTTCCGGATTTGCACCAAAAGTTGATCAATTCATCATACTGATACATTAAGTAAATATTCCAAATTTCATCAAAATCCGTTGAGCCGTTCAAGCTGTACACATCTATACATCTAATCTGGAGTGTCTCCATTCGACTATCTCGCAAATTTGAATTGGATTAATTAACATATATTATATTTAAATTAAATTTAGTTAATTATAAATTATAAATTAAAATTATTAAATAATATTTATTAAACCAGCTCGAGTTTGGCTCTTTGTTGATAGCATCACGTCACGTGCTGGCGCGTGATTTACAGTCAACGTGTTAAAAAAATAATTCCGGTACTTTCAGCGATTCAATCAAACTGAAATTCTATATATAGCAGTTTTATACAATTTTTAATCATGTGAAAAACTATCAAACATATATCTTTATTTTTACGGTCAGTTTAGAGGAAAAAAATGAAAACGTGGTAGGTAATGACTCTCTTCCGGATAAGCTACATTTCTCAAAAGTTGATAAAAACTACGAATTTTAAATAATGCCGGTGTACTAAATTTCGTTATTCTAGCTCAAACCGTTTTGCGTAATCTTGTCTACATACACACACAGACATTTTTCTCAACCTTGGGGAAAATGACCCAGGGACCTTCAAAACATATAAAAACTTCAAAATCTCGACATCCAAAATTTTCGTGATCGCAATACTATCTCTGACGAGATAGTGAAAAGTGTCTGTGTTGTGGTTAAGAACATGGGAATCGGCAAAAGTACGATTGGAGACTGAAAGAACATTCAGTCTAAAATCTATCCTTGATGTGTGTTAAGAAACTGTTTACAAAACTTTCATAAGAGAAATGAAGTACATCTTATGAAAGTCACCTTCCTATTTTTTCAAATTTTTAATGTTTTTGTATACATTTTCTTAATACATGCACTCTATTTGGTTTCGCCAATTTGTGGATAATTCTTTAAATTTTACGAAGAATTTAAAGGATAATGATCCTAAATTTATCGCAAGGCTGGTTTGATTGTTAGAAGAAACGTAGAATCCTGCAGTTTAGTATTTGTGGAGAAAATTTATCAGGAATGGTATGCTCAGTTTAAGAAAAACTTTCAGAAATTTATCGAAATTTATTAATAAATTCAAGAAAATATTGACAACTCCTTCGTAGAAGCTCCTAAATTATCATATAGAGGGAATTAAAGGCAAACCGTTTTTCTGTAATTTGAAAGTTGGTAATAAAGTTATTGTTTTTGACGAAAGAACTAAAGCCATAAAACTCAGATGCTTTGCGGAAAATAACAGGACATTATGTTTTTTTTAAAAAGCAGCCTAGGCTAGTTTAATTTTTTTAGTTAATTCTCTTATTTAACTCTTATATTTAACACCATTCCGGATAAATACCATCACCATTCAATCTATATCACACCCAGTTATTAAGATTACTTAATTTATAAAATTTATTTAACACACTATTATATTTTAACTTTTTCTATTTTTTAATTATCTATCATACATATATTAATTTTTTTAATTTTTTAGGATATGGACCTTTGCCTTGGGCTATAATGGGTGAATTGTTTCCAAGCAATACAAAATCTATAGCTTCAGCTTTGACCACAGCATGGTGCTGGTTTATTGGTTTCTTACTGACCAAGTTTTTTGTCAATATAAGAAGCCTTGGTGATGAATGGGCATTTTGGATTTTCGCCATATTTTGTTTCATTTCGATTTTTTTCTTCTTGATATTATTACCAGAAACTAAAGGAAAGACCCTCCAAGAAATACAAGATATTTTAAATGGAAGAGCATAATTATACACCATTTGTTCGAAGAAATTTGAAGGAAAAACGAACTCATTTTTTGAGTGTATTCTGTGCTATTTGATTTGAGATAAATAGGCAAACATTAGAAAAGATCTTGTTATTTTTTCTTTTACAAATTTTATTTAAATATATTTATATAATTATATATTTTAAAATTATAAGACAATGTTTAAAAATATATCATTAATAATATTTATTTGTAAAAAGTTATATTTTTATAAATTCTGTGAAACTAGTCATGTAAAGTGAAGTGTTAGTTTTAAAAAAATATAGCTTAAACTTTATAGCGTGATTGAGAGCTTAATGAAAATGAAAAACATTTATTTAAGAGAAAAATCTAAATAATCAAACATCAAAAATATTAATAAAATATAATTTTTAATAAAAATAAACATATTAAATAAATCAATATTTTATAAAATGTTTTTAAAATTAAACATAATTTAGTTATACTATATTACATATGTTATTATACGAAAATATTCGATAGAAGGAGTGGGGATCTTGAGAATTAGGATAATAAAGATTCTTCTCTTATATACATAGATTTTTTTACTAGCATCTCAGAGCGCACTCGGTGCTGTTCACACCTAGACAGGGGCCTCTGCCCCCTGTACCCCCGAAGTAATACAATACGTAGTATTTGGTTGAAAGTCTGTATGCAAAAGGTTTTATATCATTTTTATTCAATCAGTATATTAAAATATTCATATCTTTTTGTGTTCTTATTTAAAATATAGCGAAAAGGTCTCGTCCACGATGCAATTAATTTGTTGATTTTATTTTATTTGATTCAATGCAATTTGAAATCATTTGTTTTTTATTTTTAATCTGTCATGGTGGCGTTGACAAATGAACACATTTAAATTTAACACTTACTATATCTATAAAAATTTAGTTTTATTAAAAATTTGATTATAAAATATATTACTTACTTTGTTTTAGAAAATATTAATCAATTAGGAATAATATTTAATTTAATTTAATTGAAATTGATTTTACTATATTAGAAATTAATATTAGAAATTAAAATAAAAATTTAAATATTACCAGCTGGTCAGAGCGCCTTCGGCGCTCTTCACAGCTGGACGGGTGCTCCGCCCCCTGTACCCCCGAGTGGTACATCGTATTTGGTTAAAAGTAGTAAAAGGTTTTCATTCATTTTGTTTCAATCATTATATTACTTAAAACATTCATTTCTTTTTGTGTTCTTATTCAAAATATATTTTAATTTAATCACAGTAAATTAATTATATATATTATTATTGTATATGTTATATCTATCTATTTATATAGCTCAAAGATACTCGAAAGTTCTTGGCCACATTTCTCCAAATGACCCTATCCTGAGCCCTTGTCCCATCTCTCTTACGTCCCTTCCTATGCGTCCATGGTCTTGATTCCCTTTGATAATAATTTTGATGAGATAAGCCTCTTTACTGCATGATAACAGGCGTTTCCCGATTGATACCTCCATTTAAATTCTTCTCAAATATTATTATCCTTCGTGATTACATTCAATTTTTTTACATATTCAAATTTTACATTTTGAATATTAAGATTTTGTATGTTAATACTGTTCCTCTTTGTCACTAAATATTTTTTCTTATCACTATTAATTTCAAACCTCCATTAATTTTTCCTCGCTATCTGTAATTGCAATTGCCGAATCTCTTATAATATATAAGACGTCTGCTTAGCCTAATTTTTCAATTTTTTTGTTTAATTGCATTTCGAGTGATTTTTTCCCAATTTGTGTACTCACATACTCACAAATGAACTCCGCAGCACTTGAGTGTCTGGCCCTGAGCTTTGTTGATAGTATGTTTGTTTCCTTAGAACCTTTACCTCCTCAAAACATACTCACATTGCACTTTTATAATATATACCGGGACCCTGAGCCTTGGCTCGGTACTTAAGTTAAAAAAATGATTCATTATTATTGGATTTGGCTGGTAATATTAATACCTGAGACACCGAGCTCTCGCTCTACCCTTTGAAAAATATTGATATACAATTCTTTAATTATTTATTACAATTATTAAATGTTACACATTTGCATCAATCTGATTAAAATGAATGAACTTGTGCTCCTCAATAATACATAAATATATAATAAATATATATATTTTTTTTTCTATAGTGTTTTTTTGAAAAACTGTTTAGCGCCCCAAGTGGTTATAAAACAAACAATTTTAGATAGTATAATAAGATTAATCCAAGTAATATCGTCTATTTCTATTCGACACTATTAATATTATTCTAAGATTAGAAGAATTTATAAATTGAAGCGTACCTCAATAAATTTTTGCAGACCAATGGTAAGAGACACCTAAATTTCAAAATTTAAATTTAGAACACTTTCCATTTTAAAAATATAAAATATATATATTATAATTATAAAATTGTGAATATATTATTAATTTCAGTATTTTATTTTATAAATTTATCAAATTTAGAAACTAATATACTATAAAGAAAAAAATTTATACCAAATACAAAAAATTTAACCAATTAAAAAAAAAGAAAACTATGAAACAATATAACATCACAAACCAGACAGAGAGACCAAAAAAATTATTAAATACTAGTTCTTCAGGTCAAGAAAGATATGAAAAACATTTTTAAATTCTGAAAATCTTTATATATATATGTATGGATAGAATATAAATAAAAATTCAATTATTAATTAATATAATTCTTTAATAAAAAATAAATTATATTAATTTTAAACAATAGCTGAAGACAGTGAAACAGATTCTTCGAAAAAGATGACAGATCACTTTTTGATTGCAATATTTGACAAAATACTGTCAAAGATGCAGTTGTTAGCAAGTGTTTAGTGACCATTAGATCAAAGGTGTCCAGTTTGAAAAACAGCAAAAGGCAAAGAAAATATAATTCCACTTATGGATGTGGAAATACCAAACAAGAAGATCCACGCCTTTCTGGACAAACTAAAACGAATGTGAGATTTCCATTTGACAATGGAGAAAGTGGATTTCATGTCATTACGTATTGGTGCCTTTTCTTTTGGATCTGTATCAATTTCATTTAAATTTAAGTAAGCCTGCTCCTAAAGGAACACGCCAATATGAAGAAAGATTCTTTAGAACAGTGTTTGTTTGAGTGGAAGCACTTATTTAGATGAACGAAATTCAGTACCTAAACGCATTTCTGGATAAAGAACTGAACCTGAAATAGAAAATAAGTTTTAAAACATTGTTCAAAAATGGTTTGAAATTCTAAATTAGAATTAGATATAAATAAAAAAAATTAATTATCATTTCAAAAATTTCCCAAATAATTAATTAAAAAAACGTTGCTGATTAATTATTTAGTTTTTTTATAGATCAAAAATCAAGTTTCAATTTCATGTGAAAAAGTAAAAATAGTTTTTTTTTACATTAATTAATGAAAAACTAATTAACTTTCTATTATAGATTTTTAAATTTTTATTGGTTTATTTTGTTAAGTTTAACAGTTATGGAAATTATTTATTTATTTTAATTTTAAAGACCAGGGTCGAAATAAAAAGATTATTCGTTGAAAATTTTTTACTAATACTCGTTTGATAAGTTACGGGTTTCATATCTTCAGGACATTAATTTCTAATTACCAAATTAATATGACATTCCTATTAAAAATGAAAAGCTAATACTATGTCAATAGAAGCCAAAATATTATGATGATTACAACCCACACAAACACTTTTATAAATAGTCCTTCTTCATATTGGGAAGTTCCTCTAGGAGTAGTATTACGCCGAGGTTCGCCAAAATTAAAGGAAGATGAAACAGAACTAAAAGAGTAGGCACCAATACGAAAAAACATATGGAATCTATTTTCTCTATTGCCAAAAGGGAATCCCCTATTCGTTTCAGGCTCAATTCTTTGTCCAGAAGGGCGTGGAGGTAGTGAATTTCGTGGATCTTCTTCTTTGGTACTTCCACATCCATAAAGTGGAATTACTTTATCTTTGCCTATTGCCATTTTGCAAAGTGGACACCTTTTATTATTAGGTCTTGTTTCTAACCATTGATACAGACATGGCCAGCAAAATAGATGCCCACATTTGCTAACAACTATATTTTTGGCAGTATTTTGACAAATAATGCAATCAAAAAGTGATCTGTCATCTTTATTGGTATCATCTTGAGTCTTATTGGAAAAACCTGGTTCACTCTCTTCAGTCATTCTTCAAAACTAATATAATTTCTTTTATTTACAAAATATATTTCATCCTCGATTTCACTTCAAGTAATAAGGTACATCCATTTATGAGAAAATATCAAATTCCTTTTCATAATATTATTTCGTTATTTCCAAAACAATTATGTGTATATTTATGTAAAATATTCAAAAGCCAAATATTTATTATAATCAAGTTGGCGGTTTAGAAGTCATTTGAATTTATAATCTAGATGACGTTTTTATTTTTAAATTATCTTATAACTGGACTGGAAATGCTAAGACAAAGTATTTAGTTCAAGTTTGTTCACTTTCCCTTGGTGTAAAGAGGTATGAATTGAAATGTTGATTCTGGACACATCTTGATTATTTGTTTTTTTAATAAAAAATATTACATTATTATATTTATTAAAAAAGATGATTATCTTAATCAAATGAACTCATAGAAAAACAATGAATTCATAGAAAAACTCTTATTTTGGTAAGTTAAAAATAATTTAAAAATAAAATCCAAAATACGTATGAGAGGAGTAAACTGTAAAGTCCCTTATACAAAAAATTTAAATAAATTAATTTGAATATTAAATAATGATGTGTGGAGTTTAGATTTAACTAAAATAATATAATAGAATTTCTCATAAACCTACAAAAATAATTTTGGAAGGTACAATAGCATTTTAATACTTAATTGTTATACTATGTATCTCTTATATTGTATTACTATTACAGTATTGAAATGTTGAGAAATAAAGTGATTTTTGATATCTATATATCTATATATATATAATTTTCTTTATTAATTCAACTTTTGAAATTAATATGCCTAATTGTAAATCATTTTTTATTGATATAAGAAAGAAGAGAATTAATTTTATTTTATTCTTTATTTAATTATCTTTAACAAAAAAATAATTAATATTGTTTTTAGAGTTCTTTGTTATCTAGAGAATAATATTATATCCTGTCAATTTTTCATGCATGTTTGGGAAATTGTAAGGTATATACTCAAAATTGGTTGAACCAATTACCATAAAATGAATCCACATTATCATTATATACTCCTATTTGAAATTAGATAATAAATTTTATCAATAGATAATCAAAAAACGAGAAATTAATTGTTAAAATTTTATGATGCGCTTCCCTGTGTACTTATATCTACTTTATTCATAATGTATAATTTATAAAATTTCAAAATACGTATAACTATAGCGCTAAATCTTACATGTGAAATAGTCTTAAGAATAGCATCAAGAGCCATCTATACCAGTCAGTGGAAAAGACTCCGAGGTCAGTAAGCAGAGAAACAATTACCGGCTTTCTCTCCGCCGTCTTTCTGTGTCTGATTCAGCCAGTCGCCATAAGGAGAAAAAATAACTGTCTCACTAGAAAGGTCAAACGTCAAAAAACGTAGCATACACCAATGACTATGTGTCTATTATTTTTCACCCTTACAAAATGATTATCCGCTATGAAATCCTCCGAGAGTTCATTTTCTTATTATACTTAGGTATGTATTTGTCAAATAGGTTGACATGTTAAAATGGATCAATTCAGAGAACTTTGCGCATTCAACTCTCCAATATGGGAAATCGAATTTACCTTCCATTTTTTTTAAAATAAATTCATTTAATCCATTTAAAAATCTTTTAAAATTTTAGATATTATTATTATTATTATTATTTATATAAAAATAGTTATAGAAAAATATTAATTTTAATTTTTTACAACTTTTCACCCCCTCCTCTTCATTTGTTTCATCACTTTTTCAAGACACCGTTTAATCATAAAATTTGTCAATTTGTTTTAAAATAGAATAAATTATTATAATCACACATAGATTTTTTAGTTAAAAAACCCCTAAAAAAACCTTTAAAATTATATTTGTTTGAGTTCAATTGGTCAAAAGAACAGGGGGAAACCATCAACGGTATATAAATTGAAATCATTTTTTATTTAGACACAATATTATTTATTTATAATTAACATCTATTTTATAGTGGAATATTTTTCAAATTTTATTTGTTCATATTTTTATTATTATATTTCAATCTTAGTAAAATAATGTAATTACAAAACAAAAACTTGTTTATTAGGATTTGCTGTAGCGGATGATGAAGGACCATATAGAGGTAAAAGTCTAGGCAAAATCAATTCCTACCACCATCAAGTATCTGGCGAAGCATTTGCTGTCGACGATTATACAATTCTTCTGGTTGAGTTCAACTACGATGGTAATGGTGCTGATACGTTCTTTTGGGCTGGAGCTGCTAATCGCCCGGGCCCTCAAGGATTCATCGTGCCTGATGAATCAGGAAAGTGAGTTTTTCTATTAATTACAGTCAACTATTCTGGTTTAATTGAAAAATATTATTTCCATCAAGTATTTCTAAGGAAATTCAAATTAGAATACAAAAATAATATAATGATAATAAATTTAATATATATTTAAATTTTAATAATGACAAGTTATATATCGAACAAATTGAACAAATTTACATAAATTGTATTTTGAATTGAATTTTCTTTTTTAATTAAAAGTCTAAATGTTTCGTTCCCAAGCCTATGTTATTTAGCCAAGCACCCCCTTTCCAGAAAAACAATTTACTCAGCGCCCCCTGGAAAATGACTTTTTTTAAATTTTAATAACAATTAAACAGAAAGATAAATGTACCAATTCGCAAAATATTATAAATAAAGGTGTAAATTAGAAACATTGAAATTATGTATCTATTTATTGAACTCAGAATAAAAAAGTAATATACAAGTAATTTTCCCTAAATGCACCTGTGACTATCACCCCCCCCCCTTGGATCGCTGCAGCATCCACGAGGGGGCGGTAGCGCCCACTTTGGGAATCACTGATATAAAGGTTACTTTTTCATTTTTTATTTTAAAAACTATTATCATTAATTTTTCTTAAATATTATTTAATTAATCTATATTATATATTATAATTTCTTAAAAATTATTTAATATACATCTTCAAATAAAGATTAACAAATGAATTTATTTTATTTTGTTTTTAGAACGAATGTTTTACCAAGATATTTCAACAAAGAAGTAAAATTAACATTACCAGATAAGAAAAAACTTTCTGATATTAAATGGTTAGCTGTATATGATATCGCATCACAAAATACCTTTGGTGATATTTACATCCCACCTGAGTTTGAACCTCCAAGCCTACAAACATTGGGCAGATTGACAGGAGGTTTGCGAGGCGTCGATAGCGAGGCCATTGAAATTATTGACGCTAAAACCATCCGTATACCTGAATTCAGTTACGATGGAACTGGAAAAGGTAATTTTTCTATTTATAAATTCATTAAATATATATATATATATATATATTCACATATAAATAAATTATTTTACTTTTAATAGAGGTTTACTTTTGGATGGGAGTTGGCGCTCAACCTAATTCAAAGGGTTCCAAAGTTCCAGATGAATATGGATAGTGAGTATTTGTTCTTTTTTTAATTTCTGAAACATTAATACAGAATCCATGATATTACCACTTTTAGGCAGTAATATTCTTCTTTTATTAATTATCAATTTGAGAGAAAGATCAATAAAAATATTTGCATTCTTACTTCATTTATTTCTTATATATGTATTTATATGTAATATATATTATTAAATTAATTAATAAAATTGATTTAATATTTAAATGTAAATATAATTATAATTACATTTAAAAAATATTTTCACTAATCAAAACAAAAATCTAAAAAAAATTATATAAATTAAAAAAAACGCCATGATTCAAATTTAGATAAATTTAATGTCAATTTAATAATTTTTATTTCTACCTTTTATAGCTTAGATCCAATTCGTGCTTATAATAAAAAAGACATTATTTTACAACTCCCAGGAGAGACTACAATTTTTGATATGGCATGGTTAGCTGTATTTGATTTAGCGACAAACGAAAATTTGGGTTCAGTAATCATTACCGAACGTTTAAATGTTCCTCCCTCACTTGTCACTGTAATTGTAAGTATTTAATTTTATATCAATATCTTTTCAATACCCAGCCAGAACGTCGACGTCTAGGAGATGTAGGAACGTCTAGATCTAGAATACGTCTAGAAATATCAATTTAGACGTCTATATAGTCATCTAGAAATTTCAATTTAGACGTCTAATCTAAATGTACGTCTAGAAATATCAATTTAGACGCCTATATAGACATCTAGGAATTTCAATTTTTCAGTTGTTATATTTCTAGACGTAATCTAGATCTCATAGACGTCGACGTTCTGGCTGGGTATTTTATTTGTGTTTGGATTTAAGCATAGGCACATACTATTGAAGGAAGTTATTTTATTAAATTTTAACAAATGAAAACATTTTGGTACATATAAATATAAATTCTTAAATTTAAATATTAAAAATAATAGTAAACGAATCATACTTATAAAGGCCCCGTATTGATTATCTATGAAACCTTGTGCTAAAAATTATTTTGCTTCCCTTTTGTTATTTAGTACCTGAGGAACTGGAAAAAGACACTTTTCTATATAAAAATCTAATAAATTGATCATTTATAATACATATAAATAGAGATAGATATAAATCAATAAAATTTTTAATATGACCCATAAATTGGTAGCCTTATATTTATATATTTATATAAACATGAAGAGATATGTAAGTTTAATTAAATTTCAATTACATTATTCAATTATTTATGAAATATTTGTTTCAGCCCCAACCAAAAGCGCTTACTAATTGTATTCAATTACATAAAGATTTACAAGTGAGTTGGGATATTTTTGGGCCACAAATCACAATCCAATTGGTTGGCCAAGTAGGTTCGTATCTAAAATATTATTTATTAAAAACATTTAAATATGAATTGAATATAAAAATTATTTCTAATATTAAACTTGTTTGTAGGTGAAAATGAATATATGGCTTTTGGTTTGAGTGGATCATCACAAAAAAGCGAAATGCTTGGAGCTGATGTAGCCATTGCTTATGTGGAAGGAGCACTTGGTTATGCTACAGATTATAATATAACTGCTAAAGCCCCTGTAAGTAAATCGAAAGTGAAAGGATCTAAAACTATGTAAAAATGTATTTTAAAAATAAAAATTAAAAAAAAATAATAAATAAAACATAAATTTAATTTGATGTTTGTGTTAAATAGTGTGTGAAAGTTCTTGGCCAATATAAAGGAGTCTGCAGGGATGAATTAGTTGGAGGAATTGATAGTAATCAATTACATACAGCCTCTAGACAAGATGGTTTAAATATTGTCACATATAGACGTTCACTGATTTCAGGTTTTTATTTTATTTATTATATTTGTAATGTTAATAAACGAAAAACATTATTAGTATTATTATTATTTCATTTTTTTAGCTGACCATGGGGATAAAGAATATCCAACTGAAGGTTCGGTTTATGTAGTCTGGGCAATGGGCCTTATGGATGAGAATCATGAGCCAATGTGGCATGAAAGCTATCAGAGGGGTAATATTCGCTTAGAACTCAATCGACAAGAACCTTATTCACAATGTTTTGCATTTACTCGGGCGCCTCAAAGTGAAACACCTATAGTGTAAGAACATTTTATTATATTCAAAGTGATTATATTTCCTTTTTACTTTAAAATTTAATAGCAGAATAGAAAAGAACTGACTAAAATTAATTGATATCTCAATCTTAGATGTTAAAGCACTTTTTTCAAATTTAATATAGAATATTATTTTATATTTATAATAAGACATATGTAAAATCGTTTTTAATTTTTATTTAATACCTATATATAAAAAGTTATGTTAACTAAAATTATTAAAATGTTATTTTTTCAATTCAAAGATTTAACACGTTGAAACAATTTTAGAGAAATATGGCAGCCGGCTATCATTTTCGATAGTACTTTGAGATCGTTTACAGCAACGATTGGTCCAGCAGGAGGAAAACGCGCTTATCAAGGCATTACAGGTAATATTTTCATATATACTTGTTCCTATATTATGTTTGTTTTCCTTCAGTCTCAATATTAGAAGAAGATATATATTGAAATAATTGCACATTCTCTATTCTTTGATTCTCTTTTAGTTGAAATATATGCAGAATAAAATAAAAAAAATTGATTTTGAATTTGTGAATTACACTAATGACTAAATAGAACAAAAAATCTTTAAAACAGAAAAAAATTAATTCTACTATTAAGGTTATTTATATTAACTGGATTCATTACAAATTACATAAAATAATAAGTTTAAGAGAAAAAATAAACAGTATTATAGTATTTCGTAGAAAAAACAAATACTTATAGATATTTATTATGTAGAAAATAATTAATTAACAATGCCTTGACTTTTATGTTGGTATATATATATATATATATTGTTTTTTTTAAATTAACTAGGTAAAGTCAAATATTTGTTTGAGTATTTTATTCTATTTATAATCTATATATATATATAAAAAGGTTTTTGTCTGTACATTGCTCAGAATTTAAAAATTTTGCATATCTTCTCGTTTCATGATCTCTAGAATCCAAAAGTGACTAGAATTTTTCATGCCTGTCTATCTGTCCGGGAATTCTGAATGGCTGAAACGATTTCGATGAAATTACATCACAATATTGTTTCATATATCTATTTGTTAAAAGGCTATAAATTTTATTAATATCTAATCAGTATCCGCAGAAATTAATTTTTTAAAATTTTATAGGTACATGTTGTCATCCAGCAGAGAAAAGAATACAACATAAAGAATGTTTATAATATTTTTATTTTTATTTTTCTAGTTTTTACAATATTTCTATTGATCATATTGGCCTTTTTAACTTATTTAACACACTGAAAACATTCACATTCCGACAATTTTACCCATTTTTAATTTTTAAGATTATTATTATTATTATTATTTTAGATTATTTAATTTTGATCTCATAATTGAATTTTCACCTAAGTTTTTAATATGGGTGGACAATGTAAGAAGGGACGTGAGAGAGATGGCACAGGGTAGGAGTTAGATGGTAATAGTTACGGATAGACACTTAGAGAAATGTGGTTATTGCGGCCAAGAACTTTTTCGAGTACCGTGGAGCCACAGAGATAGATAGATAGATATAACATATACAATAATAATATATAATTAATTTATTGATTAAATTAAAATATATTTTAAATAAGAACACAAAAACAAATTAATGTTTTTTGTAACATATTGATTGAAACAAAATGGATGAAAGCCTTTTATATATAAACTTTCAACCAAAAACTATGTATTATTTCGGGGGTGCAGGGGACAGAGCCCCCGTCTAGGTGTGAAAAACGCCGAAGGCGGTCTAAGCAGCTAGTTATTTATAAATTTAAGAAAATTAAAAATTTAAAGATAAGATATAATGTGAATTTTTTTTTAAATTTTTTCTTATAATTTATTTCATTATTCAATGAAATATATGATTTTCTAGTTTTATTTATGGAATTAAATATATTTTATATTCTCCTAAGACTCATCATCCGTATATGATAAAATTTAAATGTCGAAAACATCTTAAAAATTTCATTTTATTACATATTCTGAAATGTATATATTTTATATAATAAAAGGGAACTTAGAATGTTAATTATTTCTTGAGACAAAAAATTATATGGAAAAGGATTAGGAATGTAAAAATCAAATTATAAGAATTCCTTTTCTATTTTTTAAAAAAAAATAATGTCGAAGTTTCGGACGCCAGTCGCGTCCTTTAAAGAGAATAAATTGTCAACAAAATTGAAATATTTTCAATAAATCCTAAAATTCAAAATATAAGTATGATAAAAGTAATTAATATGATATGTTATAAAATAAAAATATATTATTGTTGGAAGCGCTACTTTTTATCAAGTAGCTTCCCAAATCGAAATCATTAAAATTTCATATTATTTTATAAAAAGAGAATTGTATTGATTAAAATTTTATATTATAAAAAATACAACTGTGAATTTGATTATTTTAGGTGCTTCTTCACCAGGTCTTTCTTGGTATATTAATGGAAAAATGACTCCAGAGCTATGGATGCGTCGTGGACTCACTTATCATTTCAAAGTATACGGTGGAAATAATCCACATAGTGCCGATTTGTATCACCCACTAATTATTACCGATGAACCAAGAGGTGGTCTCGAAAGATTACAGGAGGCAGCGATTTCTAAAGTGCGAGTGCTTGCAGGTGTCGAATATAGTAGAAGAGGACAAGCCAAACCCATTGCTGGTAAGTTTTAAAAGTATTCTTTTGTAACCAGGAAGAGTTTCTAAAGAATAGTTTTAGTCATCTGTGCTCGTTTCAGGCATAAATATATATTTTAAATTTTTAATCAAAGATTATTATTATTAATATTTAAAAGGATGCCTCGTAGTGTACTGTGTTAACCCAAATTCTCGTGGCCCCGGGTTCAAGTCCCGAGCCTGGCACAAAAGGGATTTTCTTTAGCTGGGGTCTACGGGATCAAAATTGGGAAGCTACTTGATAAAAAGTAGCACTTCCGATCAAGAAAATCAAGGTAAAGGTTAATAGGACCCGTTCTGTTGATCATAGGACACCTAATTAATATAATCGACTTGTTAGACCCTGCCTATGCGTAGGATGTACATGTCAGAGGTTTTTTATTATTATTATTAATATTAATTGAATTTATTATAAATAATAAATAATATAAATAGAAATAATAGTTATAATTATTCTTAATAAAAATGAATAACAATAAAAACCACTCAAAATTATAGTAAATGAATATTAAATAATAACAACCAAAAAAACAACTAAACAAATTTCAAAAATCCTAAAGAGAAAATAAAATAAAACCGAAAAAACTAGAAAGCGAGAGTGAGAATGTCTGAAAAAAGAGAAAAGCAAAATAGTGGCAGAAATCACAAAAAATTTCTAAAGAAGCACAATCTCTCCAAAATTCTACTCTCTCAATATGTCAGCACTTCACTTAAGATAATATGGAATAATATCCCCAATACACTTTATATTCAATGTTTTTGCAATTTATGGTTTCGCCTGGAATTATTATCTCCTTGGCAACTACAATAGATTCTTCGAATATGTCTACTAACAATAATAGTTGCTCTTTAATTTTGTTTATTCCCTCTTATTAGATATTTAGATAATTACACATTCTGTATTCTTTGATTCATAGAAAATGTCAATGAAAAGCCAATTTGATTTATCACTTGTTTTATTTTATTTGTTATTTAAAAAAATATTGTAAAAAGCATTACTATGTACATTATTTCAATATATATTTACAATTTTCATAAATAAAAAAATTAACTGATCTTTTCTCTTATTTCATTTGTTATATATATTTGAGTGGTATTCTGCTTATATTTGTAATAGAATCTTGGACTGACATTCGTATAGAGGCGCGTATTTATAAATATTTTATTTTGAAAAAGATGTATAATATATTTATTGTTTGAAATTACAATTAATTTTCCTCATTGAATAGTCCAAAGAGACTAATGTATTTTAACCTAAAACAGTCTCTATATTTTATTAAATTTAATTTTCAATTATATTTTTAATTTTTTTCATCTTAATTTAGTATCATATACTAATTTGAATATAAAGTGATATAAAGTTTATCTTATAGCTGGGCCGCTCTGTATAGCTGAACATCAAAATGGAGCTGACCGTCGAAGGGATGATGATTTCATTTCGTTTAAGAAGTTTAACCGAACTCTTAGTTACAAATGCGAATCAGGTAGAGCATGATTTATAGTTGAACTTATCCTCAAATTTAAAAATTGTAATACGATTTTTAAATTTTAATAAATAATATTAAGAAATTATTTAATACAGATTATTAAGAATTCTTTATAATATATATTATTTAAAAACTAATATTATTTTAATTATTTTTCAGGGGATCCTGCTATCTTAGAGGTGACGCCGAATTCAACGTGGCCTGATACCGTATATTATAATAGTTACACTCAAAGTCATATGGGTTGGAAAATACATATTGTAGACACCTATACACGGGGTAAAGGTTCATATTTGTCCACAATTAATATTATATATTTACAAATTTTAGGGTTTTTTCTTATTCATTTATTGTAATGATCTCTTTGCACACTAAAGATATAAAAATATTTAAATAATTAAATTTAAATAAAAATTTGCATTAATGTTTCTTTATGAATGTAATTTATTTTATTTGAAAAAATGGTAATTTGCAAGACGATAAAATAATTAAATATTTGAAAAAGTTTTATATTAATTATTGATAATTATTAATAAATCATTTATTTATATATCTTTTGTTTTATTTAAACCCCTTTAGTTATATGTATGTAAGGACGAACATTAACAGGTTTTTTATGTACCGAGGGTAATCTATTACACCCCACAAATAACAATAAGTTTTTCCCCGATCAATGGCTAGATATAAATAAACTAATTAAAATTAAAAAAGTTGAAAAATTTGATGAAATATATGGAAGAAAAGGATAATTATTATAAAACAATTTTTAATTATCTATAAAAATATATATAAATATTGTTGATGTGCTCTTTCTATAAAGATAATTACATATACATTTGAAAGCAATAAAAGCACTTAATATAGGGTGACCAACCGTCCTCCTTTAGGGCTCTGTCCCGTTTTTTTAAATACTTGGGACATTTCGTACTTTTTTTCAAATTTTTTAAATTTGCTTCTTAAAAAAATAAAAAAAAGTTTAAACGTTTTCTAGACTAAGCTTTTGAACATTTCCGAATTTTTTCCAAAATTTTTTTCAATTTGGTTCTAAAAAATAAAAAAATGGTAAAATGTCATGATTTGGTGTTTTCAAAATATGGTCACCTTACTTAATAAGGAGTTTAAGTATGTCGTATAGTTAATTGTCGTGATACTTTAATTTTAACTTTATTTCAAATTGTCGTATCACTTTATTTTCGAGTTTAAAAAGACGTGAAGTGAATGTCAGTGGTTACCGTGGTTACTAACAACATAACTTTAAAATATCAACTGTCAAAATAAAGTAAGAAACTAAATTGAAATTGGTCACACGACAACAGAGCCAAATGAGCCAAATTAAAGTATTACGACAATCAACAATACGACAATAGTATACGGGATTATTGCGCAGTAGACTTGACCTTACAAAGACGTATTACGTTATTTCAGATTCACGACACACTTAAACTCTCTAATACCATTTTAAAGTTCACTCTTCACTCCTTTTTTCAAGGAAAATAGTCGCCCTCGAAAAATCCTAAATTTATTATTTATTATTACCCAGAGAATAGATTAAAATTAATTATGCATGTAAGTTTCTATAATAATCAATTTAATAAAATATAAATAATCTATATGGCGTGTTATTTCTAGGAATGAAGAATGTAGCATTAGGAGAATAAATATATATATAAATGCAATTAACATTTAAATTAAGCTAAATAACACTTTCAAGAAAAAAATTCATTTTTCTAATTATAATATGATTTAGAAATTAAAAAATAAATTTAAAATTATTTTAACATGAATAAAACCTGAACAAACTAATTCTTATATGTACGTGGTTCACCGAGCAAAACTGCTCGATCCTCCAAAAAATATATAAAAATATAAATATCTCTCTAATATATGCATATAATTTAATTGTTTTTATCTAGCTTTGCACGGCTTTAAGAAAATTGCGTATCTTATCAGGAATAATGTAATGTTATAGACGTTTACTATATATAAATATATATACAAAGGATATGTAAACAAAACTTGTTTTAAAAATTTATTGTTAGGAAAGAAAATAATAAACGAGAATATACTTTTAAAATGATCTTCAACCAACTACTCTAAAAGAAAAAAATTATTTTAAATATTATCCATAGTATTCTTGTCTTCTTATATATATATTTAACTCTGGGTCTTCATCAGTGTTTCTCAACCTTTTAGTATTCACAGCCCAATTTTCAATCAATTTTCATCGCTTCAGAGCATCGCAAAATCATCAGACCTTTTTTTTTAGAACAATAATGAAAAATAATCGAAAATGTTCAAAAATTTGTCCACAAAATCATCTTACCTTTTTTTTAGAACGATATTGAAAAAAAGTCGGGAATTTTCTCTTGGATATGCTCGAGACCCCCCGACCCCCGACCTCCCCTGCCCCACAGGTTGAGAATCACTGGTCTACATAGATTATAAATTATAAATTAATTTTTAAAAATAAAATCCCTTCTTGTTTTGTTCAAAGAAACTGATATCCGCGAACCAGTTTGATAATCAATTCCAAATTCATATTAATACTAGCAATTGCCAGAATTATTAAAATATTGTATATATAATAATTAATTTATTATAAATTATTATTTTAATTTTCAATATTGAAATTTAATTACTGAAATTATTAGACCATAGGTATTTATTTAATATTTTAGTAAAAATGAGATTTTTTATTATCATTTTAGATTAATATTATTTAAAAAGATAATGAGATTTTAAAATAATTTTGTACGGCGTGAATAGGAATTCACAGTGAATCTTTTTTGAATATCGCTTTATTATAAACATAATTCAAAATAGAAAGATAATTAAATATTATAATTATTAAAATTAAAATAAATTATTTATATTAGTTAAATCTATTAAGAACCTAAATAAGAATATTTAATTTCTATAATAATAATATTTTATATATTTTTATAAATTATATATATATGGAAAATATTAGATTATTGTCAACTTCACGACGTATGTTCATGTTTATAATCTTGGCCTTCAGGGTGAAAATGGCGTTTTGATTATTTGACAATTTAAGTGTTATTTTATTTACATTTGATTTGTACACTACATCATCTTTGTCTAAAAAAACTTAATTCTTTTTTTTTATTTATTATCCTTCTTTTAATTTGTGCTTTATCTTCTAGAATCATGGCCTGAAAGATTTTTTATGATTTAATACATATCATTAAAAAAAATTAAATATTGTTTATTTAAAGAATTTCAGATCCTTGATTTAATTTTGAAAGTAATAACGATCAAGGTTAGGATAGTGTATCTGTTTTTTTATTCAAATAAGAATGAATGCTTCGTGGCTTCGAAAAAGAGAATCGGGTTTTAAATTCCCTTTGGGCACAGCTGACTTAATTGCAAAAAGTTTTTATACTTCATTCACTTCATCACGGATTCAAGATTCAGAAGTTACAGACTATGGAGGTGTTTTTAATCTTGAATTCTCTCCTGATGGGTAATTATTTCTATAAAATAAATTGTGTATCATTTTTAAGATATATTAATATATATATATATATATATATATATATATAATTAAAAAATATTAAAATATTTTTTAAATTGTTTTCTTCTCTTTATAATACCAATTAATCTGTGATCGTAGTTGATAATTAATTTATATATTATTTTAATTTTTTATTTTAAATATACTTTAATTTAGGAATGTATCCTTTTCATGGAGTTTATGAATTCTTTTGAATAAAAGAAATCAAAGACCATTAAACATATATATAAATCAGATTTATGTCTAAAATTAAAATCATTTGTTAATTTAAAACAACTAAATAAAATAATTTTTATTTTTTATAAATCATATGAAGAAAACATTGCTTGGTCATTAAAATTATAGGGAAAATTAATATTTAGTTTTTCGAGTGCAGTTAATTAAAAACAATTAATAATATTTAATAATTATATTTTTTTCTAGTCGTTTCACTAATTTATGCTTCATTTTCATTTACATATAATTTAAATAAATTATAAACTATAAAAAGCTTAAAACATTTTTTTTTAAAATTATTTTACTAAATAAACGATAAGGAATGTTTTATCATTTCTTTGCAAGAAACTTTCAAAATAACATCAAAGAATTGAAATTGACTTAATTTTTTTAGATAGTTTCATTATTATTATTATTATTATGGATTGTAAAATATTTTTTTTCTATTAAAATTAATTTCGTTTTTTCCAATATTTAGAACGATGCTGGCAGCTGCTTGTGAGAAAAAAAGTGTTTTAATGTATGATCCACTTTCAAGGAAACATATTCATACAATAGAAAACGCTCATTTGGGTTGTGTCAATTGTGTAAGGTAAGTTATTATATTTATTATTTAGTTAGTTAGTTTTTTGTGTAAGGTAAGTTATCTATATATTTATTTTCATTTTAAATTTGTTTTTATTATTTTACTGAATATTAAATAAATAAATATTAAATTTTTCACAGATTTTTGGATCAACGTATGTTTGCCACTTGTAGCGACGATAACACAGTAGCATTATGGGATTCAAGACATTTAAAAAATAGAATCCGTTCATTATATGGCCATAATAACTGGGTAAAAAATATTGAATACTCCCCTCGTGATGGTCTTCTTGTTACATCAGGTTTTGATGGATGTATCTTTACATGGGATATCAATAGTTCAACTGAACAAGGATTTTTATATAATCGAATTTTTCAAACGAATGGTTTAATGAGAATGAAATTATCACCTGATGCTAGTAAAATGTTAATATGTACTACAAGTGGTTATTTAATAGTAATTCATAATTTAAATCTCAATACATTAGCACAAGACTTGGCAGGGTTTAAGGTAATATTCCTTATTATGATTATTTATATTCTAATTTGTATTTTCTTTCTTTTATTCCGAAAAGATAAAATTTACCACCGGTAACTTTTTCTTTTAGCCTAATATGTATCGTTTAATGCAAATTAATGAACGGCCGATTCCTATTGCATGCAACTTCACTCACCTTTTTGCTCCACGAAGGACAGTGAATCGAGTGGAATTTATCTCAGATTTTCCTGATAATGATTTGGCTGAAGTTGTCAGTTCACTTCAAATTCATCCCCAAGGCTGGTGTGCCGTTTCAAGAAATATTTCTCGTGATGAAAATAGTGAAGTTAGTTTTAAAAGTTTCTTTAAATTGAACTTTTTATCATTTTTAAAATTTTAAATATATATTTTTTTTAACTTTTGAACAATTTTATTTTATTATATAATTTTTTTTAATTTCATTTTTATTAGTGGACCTGTGTTCATGATATTCAAGAAATAGCTGATTATTCTCGTGAAGCTGAGGACGATGAATATGATTCAGATAAAGATAGCGAAAAAGATGAAAATAAAGAAAGCAAAGAAGAGCCTGTTACAAATCCGTCAAGAACGCAATCTCAAAATACTGTGCCGACAAGAGAATGGCCTCCTGCTCCTCCAAGACCTCACTACGAAAATGATATCGATGTTCAATCAAGAAGAGTAATATTACATCGAAGATCAAGGTATTAATATTTCAGTAATAATAATTATAATTTTGAGAAATAGAAATAGAATATTAAGATGATCCAATATAGTTTTTTTCTCAATCATTAAATTTATTAAATTATTTTATTTCTATTAACCTATTTGAATTTATAATAATTTATTTATATTTATAATTTATACCTTGTACAATATAAATATCTCAGTAAAACTTTTACAAATGATTGGATACAATAAATATAATTAATTGGTTGGAGGTAGAACAGAATAGGACTATTGTAAGAATGCGATTTCTACGTCCATTGATTTTTGAGTTGAGAGATAGAGGATATTTAAAATAAAAACTTTTCTTCTATTGATCTATTTCCTATAAATATTCTGATAAATTATTTTTTAGTAGAATGACGCCTGTTGGTGATCGTCGACCCCGGCGACATACAATTGGTGAAACCTCTGGCAATGGAGGATCCCAAGCAACTTCAACACCACCCGTAGTAAACTTTGCAGCTCCTGCTGCTCCGGTAGCTGCCAGTTCCCCATCAGCAACCACGTCTCCACGTCCCAATTCACCAAATAGTAATATTCAATTGCATTTTTCATCAATTGATATTTGGGAAGCATTAGTCGCTTTAAGAGATGCATCGGCACGTCGTGGAACACTCCGACGAAGACTTTATGATGACGACGAGATGTAAGAATTGATGATATATTTATATTTAACTTAATACTTGGAGACAGAATCTCTTTTCAAAACAATTTTTTTATAAAAATCAGACTAAAAATTCCAATCTTATATTGTTTTAAAATGTTTAGAAATTTTTAACTATAGCAAAATCTTTATATATATATATATATCTGTAATTTTATGTTTTTTTAATTAAAATTTCAAAAAAAGTTCCATTTACTCATAATCTGCAAGGCTGACATTAATAATTAAAAATTAATGTAGTGAATCTTAATTTTTTTTAGCCCTTCCCTTCGAATGCGAGCAACTCGTTTTTATTTCCGAGGAGAAGCCAATAGAGATGTAAGTTAATTGTTTTTTTTAATATTGAATATATTTTATTATATAACTAATTATATATTATATATAATTTTATTATAATTATATAAATATTTAAATTATTATAAATTATTATTTTTAGGTACATACAAAGGCCAATGGCTCTTCTCATTCGATGGTACATCAAAATATTCCTCGCCTTACCCATTTTATACAAGAACCTAATGTAGGTAAAGGTTATATAAAAGAAATTTGTTTCTCCCCGGATGGTCGAATTATTTGTTCTCCGTTTGGATTCGGCATTCGGTTACTTTCATTCACAAAATCTTGTGAAGAATTATCCACTTGTGCTCCTGTTCCCACACCACAAGGAATTACTTCAAAACCTCGTGAACTATATGAACTAGCTACCTACTGTTCACATACTAAAAGCGTAGTTAGTACTAAATTTTCGCCTTTACATAAATTATTAGTGTCTGGTTGTCTAGGTGGTCGAATAGTTTGGCATGAACCTTGCTTATAGACCTAAAATAAGTTTCCTATTAAATTTTACAAAAAAAGCCATTTAAACTTTTATTCTTCATAAAAGGTTAAAGAAAATTTTTTGTCAACCTTTTTATAACTATTTTTTTATAAGTTATTTTATTTTTATTTTAAATTTTAAATTCACTTATAAATAATTCCATAGACTATATATTGAATCTGAATTTCTAACTTATTTTCTTATTTAAATAATATATATTTTAAAACCTAAAAATTAAAATTTTTGTTAGATTTAACTTTTGAATATTATCAAATCATCACAATAAACTAATAGAATGTATATTTCAATAAAAAAAACAAATTGAAGTGATTGTTGATTATCAAATATATTTTATTTTTTTGTTTTTTCTGGAAATATAAATATTTTCCTTGTTTATAATACTTAAAGGTCAGAATATCTAAATTCACTAGATATTGTATGGAAAATCTTTTAAGTTATTTTTAAATTTAATTTTATGTTTGTGAATTTAAATTCATGAAAAGAATTCTTAAACATTGAATTAAAAATTATTATAAATTTTTGAAAATATTTTTTTTTACAAAAATTGTATTTTTTTTTATTTAATAAAGACCATTATAAAAACCTATTTATTTATTTTCATAATAGATGTTCATAAGTTAATAATCAAAAGTTAATTTTAGTCAACAGATCTTTAAGTAGTGACTAAATACAATATATGTGTCATTCAGAAGCCAAAGCTATTAATTCCACATATAAACAAACTAAGAAAATGAAACCCAAAGTTCACAGCTTAAACAAGAAGAAAAAATATCTGAAATATTCGCATCTATGGTTCAATCATCAATCAACATTCATCAGTATTCTAGAATATCCCAAATGATGGATTAATCAATAATAAACCCCAATCAGAAACTACAATCTTGAATACTATCTTCTTGATTAAAATCTTTTAAATTTTTTTTTATATATTACATAAATTAAGAGAAGGTTCGAATAAATTTTAATGTTCTCACTATTTATTCTTGATATTTTATTATTTCTTTTTTATTTATATTTAAAAAAAATTATATAAAATTTAATTTCACAACAAGGAATCCATTGGTGAAGTATCATCCAAATCCGAGAGGTACACCGTGTTCTGAACGATTACCTTTTATTTCTCTTAACGATTTCTTAATTATATTATAGAATAGAGTTATAGCCAATTTCCAGGGATATGTGGCGGTGAAGAGTATCAGAATCGCCGTGGAAATTAATTAATTGTTTTTACTATTTTAAGCAAATTATATAAATATATAATTTAATCAATTCATGTAATTATAAACAGTATTGTTGTAAATTCTTTATATTTATTTTGTATGTTTTCCTGTTGATAAAATAAAATTTTGATTCAATTAAAATCAACTAAATTGGTGACCCCGAATACATATAGCGAAGTAAAAATATATGGGTTCGATTTATAATAAAAATAAGTAATAGATTTATCACTTTTAAATCATAATATTTGGAGAAGATTAAAAATTTATTATAAATGATTTAGATAATACTATTTTAACATACAATTTAAAAATATTATATTTAGCTTTATTTAACATTTCAATTTGATTCTTAAATATAATTATAATTTTTTATTTTATGCTAATTTACTAAGAATATATTTTTGGTATTTTAATTTCGGCCTAATAATATAATGGGTTTGAATACAAAGCGAGAATTTAATATAATTATTAAGAAATTATTAAGTATTATTTCAATGACACTGAATGACAACACAATGTTATATATTAATTATTAATTTCAACCAAACGTATAATGAAGATCTGTGGTGTATCTATAAAAAATAAAAAATAAAAAATAGAATAGTCAACTAAAATAACAGTAAGATAACTAATTATTATTTATTATCAAATTAGAAATTTTTTTTAATATATATACTTATATATTTATATATAAATATTATAACATAGGCATTTTTCACAATTATAAAGTTTTAAATCACGAGGTTTTTTCATTTCTGCATTCCTGTTTCACTCTTGAGTTAAGAGTTTGTAGTCTTATGTATTTAGATCGAACATGGAAAACGTGATTAAAGGTTGAAAAAATAAAAATGAGATGTATATTTAATTATTTTTTTTTAATTGTTTTTATATTTATTTTCAGATGTAGGGGAAATTTGGTCTAGACTTTTTGATCATAAACCATTTCTAAATGGAGAGATAAAATATTTTTTAAAAGAATTTGAGGTATTTGTGTAAATAAATAAATAATTAAATAACTTTATGAATTTAAATGCATTGTTTTTAAACTGATAAATATTTTATTGTAATGTAATTTTTCAAAGGAAAAACGACAAGATCGAGAAATTGAAAATTTGTTTGATTTTTTTGAAAAAGTTTCGGATATTAAAGATAGTCAGGTGGAGCGAGTGAAACTCGCATCTGATGTTCACATTCCTAACCTCAACGCTAATCTAGAGGTTGCCTTGAGTATGTGCAATCGAATTGTCGAAAAAGAACAACAGAATCAAAAGGTAAATTTCTCTACTATTCTTATTATTACTAATAATATATTATCTTTTAGGAAAAATCCATTTAAACAGTCATTTTTATTTTTCTTTCTTTAAAATTTATATATTTATTCATCAAAGTACAAGATGAATTTATTTTTGACATATTCTTTTAAAATATTCTGTTTATTAATATTTTCCATAAATTCATTCATTCAAAACAACAAAATTAGTTGTAAGACAAAATTAGATACAATGTCAATAAACCAATTTCTCTTAATAGAATACCGTTATATATTCATTTTACATCAATTTACTATCCATGTATTATTTTTACCTAAATAATATTAAATTTATATTTTCACAGACACTTGATCTACAAAAACACCGAGATTTGCGTCGTGCTGAATGGGAAAAATTTATTGGTGATATGACAACTACTTGCTCCAAAGTAGATCAAACTTTTTTAGAAAAAGAAGAAGAACTACGTCATTTTTATAGTGATCTTGAAGACAAATTACATATTACCAATTAAGGTAAATTATTTGTTTGCATATGTTTTCACAATCCTAAAGATATATTCCACTCCAAATATAAATAACAAATAAAAATTCAATAAATATTTTATTTTATATATTTAAATAAACAATTTTATTAATTTTAATTTTTGATTCAAAGATATGATAAAAACTTATCTTATTCTTTTTAATTATTCATAATAATTGATTAATAAATGATCAACTTGAAATATCTTATATATTTTAAACAATACTTTTAATTCTTTCTTTAACTAAAAATAGATTTGATAAATTTTCTGGTAGAGCCTGAATTTTAAACGTGTTATATTACTGGAATTTCAATTGAGAATTGAATAAAAATCTATTTAATTCAATTTAAAATATATATTCGTTTTTTTTTATTTTTAGAATCGCAATGGCCACTGAAGGACGTCTGGTTTCAAATGTGGATGGCACCATCAGGCTAAAACCTGCATCTCAATTGAGACATTTTATTCAAGAAACTTATTCATCGGAACCGACTTTGCCCGCTCGTCTTAAAGAACTTATTAACAACTCAGAAACTCTCCTTGAAATCTCAGATCTCCGATGGCTTCATAAAAGAATGCCTGCCAAGTCTATAACCTCACTTATCCAAGCAGAAGAAAATTCTAATTTTTGGCTCCATGAACTCGTGGATGGCTCAGAGGTTCAATTGCCCGAACCAATTCGATTACCTCGGGATCCTCAATTAGAAGCACGCGTCCAACGATTACGAGAAGAACAAAATAGTAGAGATTATCATGCAATGACAAAAAATGTCGATTGCCGACGTCACAGACATCCAGAGGATACAATTGCTTATCAAGGTACCATGTTTTGTTTTATTTATTTTCAACTAAATCCTAATTTTTTTTAAATTAAAAGATATTTTAATCTTAATTTAAGGTTATTTAAAATATTATTTTGTAAAATAAAAACAAGCTTGTTTGGAAATGTGATTTTATGAATAAACCTTTTCTGATTAATGTTCTCAAGGCTACTTTTAAAGTAGTAATTAAAGTATAAATTTATACAATGTACATTTTCTTTTCAATAAGTGATATTTGAATTAATATAAATATCTAAGCAATTCTGATTAATATAATCCCTTTAATAAATAAATCGTTTAATCTTAATATTTATTTATATATTTTGTTTTTAGTGAAACAAATTAATCGTCAATTAATTGCTGTGGCACAGTTTGTATTCTCTGTTGCGGCTGGCTTCGCTTTTGGATTTATTGGTGTGGAATTAATAGTTGGATCCTTAGATTTTGGTTTTCGAATTTTACTTGGAGTCATGTGTGCCCTAATAATCGCTTTAGCTGAAATTTATTTCTTAGCCAAGAAATTAAATGAAGATGATTATCATACATTCTTTGAGTCGGAAGAGAATACATCTCATCGAGTCTTTTCGACTTTCCCAGCAAATTCTCCATTAAAGCCTCATCAAGATTAGATAAACTAGTCCATAGAGTTAGTTTACTTATTACTTACTAACTATGGATCGAAATAATATAAATTATTAATGTATTTTAAATATAAGGTTGCGTTTCAATATTCATCAGTTCATT
This sequence comes from Labia minor, assembly GCA_963082975.1. NCBI lineage: Eukaryota > Metazoa > Arthropoda > Insecta > Dermaptera > Spongiphoridae > Labia > Labia minor. The sequence goes on along the minus strand of OY720344.1, from coordinate 36,238,259 downwards.
AATCGATTTAATTTTTATAATATTATCTCTAATAAATTTTAACAAAAATAATTCATTTAAAACAAATATAAATGAGAACAATAATTTAAAGAGTATATTAATTATTTAATATTTAAAAAAAGGGTGAAAGTACATTATAATATATGTATGTTATTTTAAAATTAAAACACTTATCTCATTTCTCTCTTCTATTGAATTTTAATGTTTTTAATGAGATCTTTATCTTTTTATTAAATATTTATATATCTATAATATACATACATTTAAATATATATGATCGTTGACCTTTGAAACGCAATTGAAATATTATATTTTAGTAGTTTAAGTGGATAAATATATTATGTATTGTATATTATAATCTTGTAGGTATTTTCAAATCAGAATAAAATGATTTCTTTTTGTTAATTATTTAATAAATATTTTATTCTTATTTTAAACACATAATTTGTATATTTATTATTTCCCTATATTATTGTATTTACTTTTCGATTCATATCTGTAGAATGGGATGCCTCAAATATAAGATATAAAGGGCCTTCAATTTTTATAGGAATAGTGCTTAACTTATAATCACTCCTGGTTTTCAGACAGAAGATTTATTTGTTTAAGGTGTTTCAGAGAAAAATAAAATTTCAAAATCTTTGAAAATTTTTTGTTAGTGTGCGTAATTACCAGCCAGATAGCCGCTTCATGCTTTTTCCTTTTTTGAAAAATAGCTTTTACATACCTGAGAGTGTTTTTATTTTAATTTAGTCAATAAAAATAATACACTGTTAGAATAAACTAATATTATAATTAAAATATTTAAAAATATAAAAAATGAAAATTAATCCATAAAATAGGGGTTCTCTTAACGATTACAAATTCTTCGTAACATTAAATATTACTTATTACAATACCGATTCATTCTCTTATATTTAATATATTTTATAAATTTGAATGAAAATTTATTTTTCTTTATAAAATATTTCAATTTACTTTAAATAAAATTTTTATATTTATAACAAGGATAAACTAATTATAAAAGAGAAATTATTTTTTAGAAAGTAAGAATAATGAGAAGGATAAATAATGACTTAGGACTTGGTATATGAATCCACATTCTTGACTTAAAAATGTAAGTGAATTATATCTTTCTATTGATTATTTTACTTAAGATACTAAATTACAATGTTTTTAAAAAGAAATGATTAATAATAATAATACTATCAAATCTCTTCATCTCAAATTTCACGTACTAAAGCCTGAATGGGGCTTCAAAGACATATGAGACTTAAGAACTTCTAATATGCAGATTAAATAAATGTCTAAATATTTCAATATTAAGATCAATATTTTAAGTAAATTAACATCTTAATTAACATTATAAAACTATCTATATAATCAAATATTGATTGTTTTCATTATTTTTTTTATAATTTTTAAGAATAGGTTCAAAAACTTTCAAGTTTATCTAGGTCGCATAATAATAAGTCGCATCTACATTATTTTAAAAATATTTAAATATTTCCATTTATGTTTCAAATATTTTTAAGATATTTATTACAATAAATTTTATTTTTTATTTATTTTATCGAGTCTATTTTAGTTTGCCTTTTATTACTTATTTTGAATTATCTAAAACAGTTTTTATATTATTTAGAAACTTTTGAAAATAAACAAAAGAATAAAACATAAGTTATTAAAATGAAAATTAATTAAAAATTTAATAATTTTATTAAATTTAATATGGTAAAAATATTCATTTCTCAATCGAATACACTAATTCTAGATAAACAAGCCAATGTCCAAATAAATTATATTACAAATTATATTACAAATCTTCAGGCTATTTTTCAACATAATCACTCCCTCCTCCCTCCCCACAGTTATGCACTTGTCCCATCTTTCTTGCAGGTTCCTAAACTGGCCCGTGATAAGCTTCAAAAATTGGGTTGGGAGCTCTTACCTCATCCTATCTACAGTCCTGATCTCGTCCCATCTTATTTTTACCTGTTTGGACAACTCAAAGACCCTCTACGTGGAAAAAGATTTGCTAACAATGAAAAAGTTAAGGAAGCGGTGAAAAAGTGGCTTCGGGGTAAATCGAAGGAATTCTTTGCCAAGGGTAGCTGCAAGAAAGATGGGACAAGTGTAAAACTTTGGGGAGGAGGGGGGGTGATTATGTTTAAAAATTTTATAAGAATCAAATAAACTATTTTTGAGCTATAGCCATTTGTATCTTTACTTATTGAGTGACCCTCCTATATATGTAGAAATGTGCAAGGGGTTGGATCGTTGTCTGGGGTAAATTATAGAGCAACAGGAAGACTTCTTGTTTGGGTTTTTCTATAAAATGGTTTATTTACAAATATAGATATAAACATACAAACACTCTCTCATCATCATAGCCAAGAATCGAATAATCTAAGGCTCTCAATGAAGAGGAATGTCAGAAAAATCCCTTGTGGGGATCCTCGGTACAATTTATATCTTAATTCTACCCCCTACCGAGCATCCGTTGTCGGGCGAATTTGGTGGGAGACTTTCTTCTGGCCGCCACCAAGGCCCCAAGGCGGCTGGGTTAGGGCAACCCTGGCCACAGGAAGGGCTCATGGTTGCATCTTACAACATATGGTGTCAACAAGGAAATGGAGGGAGGAGACCCTCGTCGAAGATCTCTTGACCTTAATTCCAATTCCCACATATATATATAAAGGGTGTTTTTTTTCCGAGGTATAGAACTTTAAGTTGGCATTACTGTTCAAGTTGACGACCGATTTAACAGCTGTCAAGTGATTTATTCTCAGTTTGGATTGGCAATAAATACATCATGAACCATTTGGAAGACAACATTCGCTGTGTTATTGCCGATATACGGCCACAAATGTTGGAAAAAGTTATCGAAAATTGGACGTCCAGATTGGACTACATCCGAGCCAGCCGTGGCGGTCATATGCCTGAAATCAAATACAAAATGTAATGCCACAAGATTATCTTTCGTATAAATAAAATTCATGTCAATCGAATAATCCATCGTTGTTTTATTGCAATTTAAAGTTCTACCTCTAAAAGAAACACCCTTTATATATATGGATGTGATTATGTACTCGTTCCTTTTTAAGTACAAAGGCAAAAGACGGTTTTTTAGTCAAAACACATAGGTTATACTGTTGTTGCTTTGAAGTAGGAAAAGATCGGTCTTGATGGGTATATTCCATCTAAATTCAAGTCCATAAAACCTAAAGCAAACGGAATCAAAATAAGTTGACCTGTGGCCAGGTCCGAACCGACCGACGGTTTGAAGTAAATTAATTAGCAGCTACAGAAACAATTTCAAATAATTTTAATATATCTATTAATGTAATAAAAAACTGATATGGATACATAAATAATAAATATAAACATTTTTAATTTTATTTTATTTACTAGCTGCTCAGAGCGCCTTCGGCGCTCTTCACACCTAGACGGGGGCTTTGCCCCCTGTACCCCCGAGTGGTACATAGTATTTGGTTGAAAGTAGTAAAAGGTTTTCATCCATTTTGTTTCAATCAGTATATTACATAAAACATGTGCAGACAAAAACCTTTTTTTATATATATAGATAAAGATAATATATATGCAAGACCAGGCTGTGACGTCATGAATGGCTGGATGACGTCATATAATTTTAAATCAAGAAAAAACTAATAAATATGATTTTCCCGAGGATAAAACCAATACAAAGTGCATGATTCGTGATGATATATAAAAAAATCTCCTCATGTGAAATTTGGTGTTTAAATAACCCTTCCCTTCCTATCGTCGATCGCTAATACTACCACTTCCGGTTTCCGGATTTGCACCAAAAGTTGATCAATTCATCCCACTGATGCATTAAGTAAATATACCAAATTTCATCAAAATCCGTTCAGCCGTTCAGGCTGTACACATCTATACGGACGGACGGACGGACAGACGGACGGACGGACAGACATCATGCTAAAAATACTTTTTTCTGTTAAGAAAATGCATGATTCGTGGAGATATGTAAAAATCTCCACATGTGAAATTTGGTGTGAAAACAATACCTCCCTTACTATCGTCGGTCGGTAAAAAATGATTTCCTATAAAATAAGAATATTGCGGACATATCTAAGAAAAATAATAAATTAGCTATTTCTAATATTCAAATATCATTTAATTTATTGTTTAATTTCTTAATTTAATTTAATATTATTAGACCATATTTATTTTAAATTAAAATAAGATATTTATTCTTTAATTATCATTTGAAATTAATATCAATTAGAGAAATAAATTATTTTTAAAAAATTATATAATTACTTTTGTCGACAATTTTCTAGATATAGATAGATAAATATACTTTTTCATATTATAATAAGAATAGATTTATATATCCTATATATATATTGGTAAAGGTGGAGAGGTTTCGAAGAATAGATGGGAAGGGAAGACACTCAATAAAAGTAAATATACCAAATTTCATCAAAATCGGTTGAGCCGTTCAGGCTGTACACATCTATACGGACGGACGGACGGACAGACATCATGCTAAAAATACTTTTTTCTGTTAAGAAAATGCATGATTCGTGGAGATATGTAAAAATCTCCACATGTGAAATTTGGTCGGTCGGTCGGTAAAAAGACTGAAAGGAACGCGACCTATGAGCGCGCTCGAAATTTAGTCCAAAGACAAAAACGCATTTTTTTATAAGAACACATGTTTAAATAAAAAAAAACCTTTTTTGCCTTTGAACCTAATTTGAAGCACACCCTCTATCTCTGATAGCGATGGACTGATTTCGTTTGACTTATTTCCATGAGATTTTGCTGTTATCAAATTAGTTATAACTCGATACTATCGGCATCAACTACCGTAAACCATCTGAATATTTTGGCGGTATTAAATTTGTTTTAGATTGTACTTTTTAATTTAAAAAATATATATCAGGTCGTCAAGTATGAAATTTGTAGAAAAAAACACAAAGTTTATTGATAACTTACAAACATAAGGAGTTATTCTAATCATCGAAGTATGCACCCATATTGTCTACACACTTTTGCCATTTAAGTGGGAGGTTATTCAGGCCGTTAGTATAAAACCCTGGTAAACGGGAGTCAATGAATTCCTGGAAGGCCAGTTTAACTGCATTATCGGAATTAAACTTTTTTCCTATCAAGAAGTTGTCCAAATTTCGGAAGAAGTGGTAGTCAGTGGGGGCTTGGTCTGGTGAGTATGGTGGATGATGGAGAAGTTCCTACTCCAATTCCTGTATCTTTGCCACAGTCATTTGTGCAGTGTGTGGTCTAGCGTTATCATGCAAAAGGATAGGTGTCGATCTGTTGACCAATCTGGGCTGTTTTTCTTTAAGTTTTTGCATCATTTCGTCCAATTGGTTGCAGTATATGTCTGCTGTAATCGATGAGCCAGGTTTCATGAACTCATAATGGATTACACCTGCGTGGAACCCACTTATCCAACTTTTTCACCTTCCCGATTTGCGCTAAATGAGTCAATATTGTTTGTTTGGTAACACCAAACTTTAGTGATAATTCATATGCACTTTGGGATGGGTCAGACTCAACTGTGACCTTTAGATCGTCATTATTCACCTTTGATTTCGGGCGACCGCGAGGCTCATTTGCGAGGTCAAAGTTACCTGTTCGAAATTTAGCGAACCAATTAGATACTGTCTGTTGCGTAGTAACACTAGAGCCAAATACAGTATTAATGTTTCGCGTGGCCTGCGACGCCGTATTTCCACGTAGGAACTCATACTTCATAATTGTTCGAATTTCGGACCTTTCCATTTTAAACAAAATTGATTTAAAAAAAACCGTTTTACACTTTTTAGGGATTATAATAATTCTTTCAAACAAGCAAGCTGTGTAAATTGACAGAAAAAAAAAATAACGGTAAAATATTCAGCCAATGTCAAGTTATAAGCTATTAAGGTTGGCCATATTACTAGCTACAAATTTCATCCTTGACAACCTAATATTAAAATTTCTTTCATAACATTTGTATAATACTTTCCTAATATCGGAACCATTGCATTTACTTTCAAATTAATAAGAATTTTCAATTGAACAATCAATTTAATGTCTTTATTATTACTAGACATCAATCACTTTTCAATAGAATTAATTAGAAGGTAAATAATTTTAATTGGATAACTTTGATACATATGAAGTAAAATTAACGTTTACGACATCTTTAAATTTATTAATATTATATAATGATTATTTTGAATATAAATAAAAGAAATTAAATAAATACAAATAAAGATTTAAATTTAAATGATATTATTATACTAATATTCTTGTAGGCTTTTTTTTGAAATCATCAATATATCTTCATAAATTGAATTATTATTATATCGCCGCAACAGTAAGAGTAGAACATCTTGCTTTTTTGGACTCAGTGGACATCATAACATGTATTTTCATTGTTTTATTTTAAGATATTAATTTAACTAACGCCATATATATATTCATAATTGAAAGTTAAATATTTAAAAAAGGAAAAAATCAAATAAAAGTGTACAATAAAACAAACAAACATATATGGTGGTCCAGGGGGGCGAAGCTCTCCTAGATGTGAGGACCGACGCAGAAGTAAATAGAGTATAAATTTGATAATATACTCGTATAATCTCATAAGTCAATTTAGGAAATATATTTTTTGTATAATATATACAAAATCTAAAATATAAATTAGTTTAAAATTGAAATTGAATATCAATTTAAATAAGTATAAATAGATGCTAATTGAAATTATTACTGGTTTAAGTAACCTATTACTTTTTATTTTTATTTTATTGGCTTTTAAGATTAATACTCATTTTATTTATTAAAACTGATTACTTAATCTGTAATAAAAATATTTTAATGACATTGAAAAAATTTCAATATTTAATTATTCAAATCTATTTTTTTAATTATTTTTTTTTTAGGAAATATTTTCAACATCAAATTCTCAAGAAATTCATAATTTATTTATTTTCATTTGTTTTTTTTTTCAAATAATATCTTATCATCAAATTCTAAAGAAATATATATTTATTAATTTAAATAATCAACAATCTATCTATTAAAAAAAAATCATAATATATATTTATATATATATATATATATATATTAAAAATAAAATAGATATTAAAAATGATTTATAACTTTTTGTTATAACTTGAGAAGAGAATGTAAAAAAAAAATTCTGAGTTAAGACCTCCCCGATGGTTTGAATTCTTAAGCATCGTTTGGCGAGCCAAAGGGTTGTTGACTCCCTCCTCCCCCCATATTGTGTGCTGGGACGACGTGTAGGTAGTGTATAGTGGCGTATCTGTATTTAATTAAGTGATTGGCGGGGGGAGGGTTGGGCGCTTGCGTGCATCTGGCACTTGGTGGGTCGTCCGCGACGCTTTCGCTTAGTTGCGTCCGATCTGTGCTGGGGGCTGGACCCTATTGCTCGCGATGGGGCTCCTGACACCAGCCCTGATCCACGCGGACAATCTCTAACACGACAAAAGCAAAGCAAAAGACGACCATGGAGCTGGACGAACTCTGCCCCCAGCACCCCTCGGACATCGTGTCCACCTCCACGGCCACGGGCACCTCCACGACAATCACAACCGCCGCAGGGGAGTCTCAGGTGCCGCAACAGCAACCGGCACCTCACTACGCACCAAGTATCCTCGATGACGGATATGGTTCAAGCAATTCCTCACCTCATAGTTCTGGTAAGCTCATAACAATTTCACATCTACATTGAATAAATAAATAAATAAATTTTAGAAAAATCATTTATTAGTATTAATTTATTTATAGATATATAAAAATTAAAATTTATTTGGTTCACCATTACAAAATAAGCTGGTGTGTCTCCACTCGACTATCTCGCAATTTGAATTGGATTAAATAACATAATATATTATATGTAAATTAAATTTAATTAATTATAAATTATAAATAATAAATATTAAACCAGCGCATGTTTGGTTTTTTATTGATGGCACCATGGCACATGTTGGCGCGTGAGATTTGCAGTGTTAAAAAATTAATTCTGGTACTTTCAGCGATTCAATCAAGCTGAAATTCTATATATAGCAGTTTTATACAATTATTAATCATGTGAAAAATTATCAAACATATATCTTTATTTTTACGGTCACTTTTGAGGGAAAAAAATCAAAACGTTGTAGGTAATGACCCTCTTCCGGTTGAGCTACATTTCTCAAAAGTTGATAGAAAACTATGAATTTTGAATAATGCTCATGTACCAAATTGCATCATTCTAGCTCAAACCGTTTTTGCGTAATCTTGCCTACATACATACACACATACACACACACACACAGACATTTTTCTCAACCTTAGTGAAAATGATTCAGGAACCTTCAAAACGTATAAAAACATCAAAATCTCAACATCGAAAATTTTCGTGATCGCAATACTATCTCTGGCGAGATAGTAAAAATTATTTTTAAAAAACTTTTCAGAAATTCTTTCTGATCACCATGATAAATAATTCCTTTTGTACAAAATTCTTACAAGACTGAACATATATTATATATTATCCTAATAATATTATAATACAATATATTCCAATATATCCACAAAAAATCTATATTAAATGAAAAAATTTAAAAGATATTTTAAAATAAAATAAAATATATTATGACTGAAATTATATTACGTATTTTCTTAGCAAGAAAATTTTCATTTTAACTATAAAAATTATAATTTTATTTATTGAATTCATACAAGTAAAATAATAAAAAAAACCTAATAATTTATTACAATTAAACAATTCGGATTATATTTAATCATCGTATAATTTACAAGGATCCAAGTAATGAACTTAATTCGTCTTCGAAAGATTTTTTTTTTTAATTTTATTTTGAAATATCTGAAAAAAAATATATTTTAGGTATATTTTAAAAATATACTAATATATAAGAGAATTTAATTTATTTAATAGTTTTTAATTTTAAAAAATTGCTTTCTTTAGGTTAAAAAAAATTTTGCGCTCTCCTTCTCTCTTTTCTACAAAAATAAAAATAATGAATTCCTTCTGAATAGGATAAACCAATAATAATTCAATATACTGAGAATTAAATATCTCATTGATTATTAATAAATAAACTTTCGCTCTCATTCATTTCATAGAATTAAATATTTATAAATTTTACAATAAAGTGGTATTTTAAAAGTTTAAATTTGTACAAAAAGAGAATTTGAGAATTATTTATATTTTAATTGTATTTCTTTACGTTAAATAGTGAAATTTCATTCTAAAGTAATGAACAGAGTATGCCTTTTAAAAGTATTCAAGATGTGGAGTGCATCCTTTGAAGAGAACTGAAAATCAAAGGAATACATCTAATACAGAAAGAAAAAAAACATAAATGGTTTAAAAGATAATCTAAATTCGATTTCACTTGGCGATGATACAATTCTCTCTTCTAATTTCCAAATTCAAATTGTATGAAATCATTTGAATAGAATCGTATCCTAGATTTTAGACAAGTAAATCAAATTAAGAAAAATAAAAATATGTATGTATTCATTTAAACAAAAATGTCTAATAAATTTTTATATTTATCTATTCAGTTTAGCTAAATGTTGAAAATTTGAAAAAAAAAACTATTAATTTACTAAAATCAGAAGACATTTAAAAATTTAATTCATACCCAGACAAGTATATATATTATTTTCTCTGTAAAATTAAATTTTAATATTGGACAAAAAAAGGAAGTATATATATAAAATATTTATCAAAGATTTAATTTTCTTATTCCTTAAAAATTAAAATAAAATTTTGCTCTTCAGCAAGTACATATTTAAATATAAATTCTACCTATATATAATTAAGATATAAAATAAGTTGACCTGTGGCCAGGTCCGAACCGACCGACGGTTTGAAATAAATTAATTTCCAGCTACAGAAACAATTTCAAATAATTTTCATATATCTATTAATGTAATAAAAAACAGATATGGATATAACATATATATTCTTAATTTTATTTTATTTATAATATATATGCAAGACCAGGCTGTGACGTCATGCATGGCTGGATGACGTCATATAATTTTAAATCAAGAAAAAACTAATAAATATGATTTTTTTCGAGGATAAAACCAATACAAAGTGCATGATTCGTGGTGATATATAAAAAAATCTCCTTTGGTGTGAAAATAACCCTTTCCTTCCTATCGTCGATCGCTAATACTACCACTTCCGGTTTCCGGAATTGCACCAAAAGTTGATCAATTCATCCCACTGATGCATTAAGTAAATATACCAAATTTCATCAAAATCGGTTGAGCCGTTCAGGCTGTACACATCTATACGGACAGACGGACGGACGGACGGACGGACAGACAACATGCTAAAAATACTTTTTTCTGTTTAGAAAATGCATGATTCGTGGAGATATGTAAAATTCTCCACATGTGAAATTTGGTGTGAAAACAATACCTCCCTTACTATCGTCGGTCGGTAAAAAGAAAAAGCCCTACTATCCATATTCTTGAATTTGCATCCCAACTTAAAAGATTTTAAATTTAATTAAAATTTAATTTAATTGAGATAATCAAAAAAGAAAAAAAAAAAAAAAAAATTAAATAATTTTAAGAATTGAAATTTTGATTCATAATTGAGTATTAATTATCTTCTCCTTAATCTTTTTATGTATATATATTTCAAATAATATTAAAAGATTAATAGTTACAAATAATTAAAACTAATATTTATTTGGTATTTTATAAATATTTCTATAAAAAATTAATGTAATTTCAAAGATTAATCAAATGAGAAAAAATAAATAAAATAATTATGAATAAGAAATGACGGAAGATCATTCATTAGGCGAAAATATCTTCTTTATTAAGAATTTTTTTTTTTAATCTTCTGATTAAATAATAATATATATATTTGAGTTTATATATATTATATGTATAAATACTAATCTTAACCTGTTCCGTATGGCTTAGTCCTTTAATACTAAATGAAATCTCATGTCTGATGTTTCCCTTGTCATTTCTGAATCTGGATATTTGAGGATAGTTGCCGGCCGATCTCTACGTCATTCATTTAATCACATATTCAGAGTAGAGTAAACATAGCTACCTATATAGTAACGTTTATAATTATATTGAGTTCAGTGGATTTTGTAATATGTCACAGCTAAAGAAGAACTCTGATAGTAATCCGTCTTAAATGTAAATCCCATTTAATTTTAAGATTTAATTAAACAGGTAAGAATTTTCTTGGAGGAAATTTAATTAATTGTCAAATTTGTTTATGATAGTAGAGTTTCTCATCTTTTTTTTATAATACATTAGAAGGTTTCGAAATATTTTTTTTTATTAACTGAAATAGATTAAAATAAAGGAATTTTTTGTAAAATTTATTTCTCATTGATTGGATAATTTAAATTGGATAATGATAAAATAAAGATGTTTATTTCGGCACATTCAGATAACACATTCTTTTAATAAATGAGGAAATGAAATTTGGTAAAGGACATTTAGGAGTTCCGGAAAAATCCAGATTGAAAAAAAACGAGAGTTGGTGATATCTTGAAACTTGTAGATGTTTCAGTAATTTTGAATTTAGTAGCACAACAACCAGAAAAGCATTAAAACACACATAAAATGAATTAATCAGTATACGTATAACAGAATTATGTATACATTTTATTAATTTAATTAAAAACAGACAATAGTAATAATTAACTACTTGCATCAATGAATCGGTTGTAAAAATTTATATAGGTGTACTATATTACTCACCATATTTTTGATTGATTAATTTGATAACGTCCGAAAAATTAGTTCCTTACCTAACGAATCAAGGCGCCTTTAAGTTTGTTGTCAAACTTTTTTATATTAATTAATTATATTTTTAATTTGTATTAAAATAAAAATTAAATTAGAAAAAAAGTGAAAATATTACACTACAAAATTAAAATAACTGATAAAAATTAATTTGAAATACATTGAAAAACAAGAAATAATGTTCATTTAATAAACAAACAAAATACAATACTTTTCATTTTTTTCTTTTATAAAAATACTAAAACAGATCGAGCGATAAAAATTATTTTCAGGTAAATTCTTTTCTAAAATGTTTTTTTATTCATTTATTTTTACTATCTCGCCAGAGATAGTATTGCGATCATGCAAATTTTCGATGTCGAGATTTTGATGTTTTGAAGGTTTGATAGTTTTTCACATGATTAAAAATTGTATAAAACTGCTATATATAGAATTTCAGCTTGATTGAATCACTGAAAGTACCGGAATTAATTTTTTAACACTGCAAATCACGCGCCAACACGTGAAGTGGTGCCATCAACAAAGAGCCAAACACGCACTGGTTTAATAAATATTATTTATTAATTTTATTTTATAATTTATAATTAATTAAATTTAATTTAAATATAATATTTGTTAATTAATCCAATTCAAATTGCGAGATAGTCGAGTGGAGACACTCCAGCTTATTATTTCAGTAAAAACATTAAACATTTTTAACAATTTTTCTTATAATATATATACTTATATATTAATACTTAAAATATTTTATTAATTGAGATGATCATTATTTTTTGCAAGAACAAATTTATTTAAAAATTGAATTCTAATCATTATACTTTAATTCATTATTTCAATTAACTCTTAATTTTCCCTATATAAATTAAAACTTATATATATAATAATATGTATATATATCTTATATATATATATATATATATATATATATATAAATTATTAAATAAAAATAAAATTTAACAAATTGATAAACTTTTTGTAAAAATAATATCCACTTTTTTAGAATAAAACGTAGGAATTTAAAAGATTTTTTTTAATTAAACGAATACATTATATGTGTGGGTTATAAGTTTATAATGATTGTTAAATTAAAGTTATCCCATTATATTTTCCATTTCAAATTTATATTGAATAAAATCATACCTATAAATTTATACAACTGAAAAAAATGAAAAGATTATTAAAAATTTTCAGCGCTTTATTTAGATTTTTTTTTAAACCTTCTCGTTTGATTAGAAATCTTAATTAGAAGAATAATAGCTTGTCGTTAATATAACGATTGTAGATTACTTATATTTATTAAACTTGAATTGTAAGTATAAAAGATCAAACGTTTCAAAGCTATTAGGATTGTGGGGAATTTGAAGAAGGGATTCAATGCGAGATAATAAGTCCGCGAGTGCAATACAAACACGAGCTCCCTTTTTATCATAGAACATTAACTTTTGAAGCTTGATTCGCTTGAAATATACAATAAGCAAAACTCTTTTATTCTTTTACCTTTATTTGAGGAATGATTCATTTTTTAAATTGAAACATTGCGATTTACATATTAAAAATTTTCTTATAAAATCTGAGTTCAGGCCTTTTTTTAATATTAGTCATAACGCCCTGCTTTACATATTGAATTCATTTTGTCAATTGATAGAGAGAGAGAGAGATATTTTATTTATTTTACATTTTATGAATTAGTAAATGTTGACAATTTCGTGATCTCATCGAATATTATTTAATTTTATTTAACTTTTAAATTTTTTAACCATTTGATACTAAATATGTGTATAAGAAAATATCCTAATATTGGATACTTTTTTTTACATAATACTTAAAGACTATCCATTCTTTTTTTCAATTTTGATTTTTTACTAATTGTGTTATAAAAATATTCTCTACATAAATATGTGTATTCATATATCTATTAATTTTCATTAAAATGGTTAATTAATTTGTTTAAAATTAAATTGGGAAAAATGTTGTGTTTAGAGATCAGGTTTACCAATATGCCAAAATGGGATTGCCTTATATTAGATGAATTTTCGAAAGGCTTTCTGAAAAACAAGATATTTGAAAATAAACTAATTTTATTCAATCAGAATTGTTTAATTCTTGTGAATTATTAACTAAACTTAGGTGCAACTAAATCGACTCAACCCATAAGCGCGTATACGAAGTCTTATTTTTTTGAAATGGCTAAGCCGATATTTATATAATGCATATATTTTAAAGCTTATTTATTTAGTTTCACATTGATATCAATATCAAGAAAATTGGTTGATTACTTTTTAAATTATGTGATCTGAATGGCTGAGCTGGAAAAAATGATGTTACTACCGCTACTGTTTATTTGAAATTGCCTTATAAAATTTCATACAACCAATTATCTTTATTAATCGCATTTCAAATGTTGATTGGAATAAATTTACACAAATTGACACCATTTTTATTAGAAAATCATGTATACAAAGTCACAGGTTGCCGCTCAAGTTGTTGTTTTGATAGAGCAGGGTCATTGCCAAAGAGAAGTCGCTCCTCTGTTGAACTCTGTCAGTATGCTGTCTCAAGAGTCTACAGGAGATTTCAGTAAACTGGTGGCATTACTCGGAGAACAAATACCCGCTGTTGCCGGTCCACGTCTGAGAGGGATGACCGCTTTATTGTCACGATGTCTCTCCGAAATCACCACCTCACTGCTGTAAGTATCCAGCTGTAGCCGAGAGTAGTTCCAGGTGTGGCTGTCAGTCAGGGGACAGTGAGAAGACGCTTGAAGGAAGCCAACTTCACTTGCAAAAGACCTGCTACTGGCCTGAAATTAACCACAGCCTACCTTAAAGCTCGACTTCAATTTGCTCGAGAGCATCTCAAATGGAGTATTAACCAATGGAGAGCAGTTCTATTCACTGATGAGTGCAGAGAGTGAATTTATGGTAGTGACTGAAGAAGTCGTGTGAGAGGTTTTCCCAATGCTGGTGATGGTGGTTCCTGCATGATTTGGGGTGGCATTTCCTTGGAAGGAAAAACAGACTAACGGTGGGCTGTGATTAATTTCAGGCCAGTGGTAGGTCTTTTGGACGTAAGGTTGGCTTCCTTTAAGCGTCTTCTCACTGACCCCTGACTGACAGCCACACCTGGAACTACTCTCGGCTACAACTGGATACTTACGGCAGTGAGGTGGTGATTTCGGAGAGACGTCGTGACAATAAAGCGGTCATCCCTCTCAGACGTGGACCGGCAACAGCGGGTATTTGGTCTCCGAGTAATGCCACCAGTGTAAATTTAATCCAATCAACATTTGAAATACGATTAATAAGGATAATTGGTTGTATGGAATTTTATAAGGCAATTGCAAATAAACAGTAGCGGTAACTAGTAACATCATTTTTTCCAGTTCAGTCATTCAGATCCAATAATTTAAAAAGAAATCAACCAATTTGCTTGATATTGATATCAATGTAAAGCTAAATAAATAAAGCTTTAAAAATATATGCATGCTTAGCCATTACAAAAAAATAAGACTTTGTATACACGCTTATGGGTTGAGTCGATTTAGCTGCACCCAAGTATAGATTGTATTAAATATTGTCGAAAAGTGAGTATAAAAATATTTATTTTACCACTTGGAAGCAATTAATACTATTGCTCGCCTTAGGAATTGTAAAAAGAGGTAATTTGTTATTTCCTGGTTATAATTCATCCCTAGGAATCATTGAATAGGGAATCCGTATGGAAGTTAGTCACACAGAGGCGGTAGGGCTATCTCATATTAGGACTGTATCTCATAAAAGGTAATTTTCCTCTATCTATATCTATAAAAATGAATGAATGTATAGATATTTGTGTGTTTGACTATATTACTCGAAATAACAGCAATTTGCACAAATATAATTTATTAACAGGCATATTGTTTTTGATAATAGATATTTTATAATTTTTTTTTATTTAAAGGAAATCATTATAAAAAATTTAAAACGATTGAAAATATAATTATTCTATTATTATTATTTCAAAAAATCAAGAACAATTAAAAAAATCCAATACAAATAAAAATATGTTATGAGATACAATATTAAAAAAAATTCTTAATAATATTATACTAATAATAATAACAAAAAGAATTAAAGTAAGAAAAATCATTTTTTTTATTTTTAAATATGTTAAAAAAAACAAGATACCATGCCATATTATACAAAAATTATAGATTTTTAATATAAAATTTAAAAAAAATTACAAAAAGTAAAAATTGAAAAGAAATATTTGCATTAATAAATTTTCTATTGTATATATCTAGGGTTGCCATATTTTTTCACGGACCAACCGGGACAGTTCTGTCTATTTTACTTTAGGTTTAGGGATGTCGGTTTCGGGGGGGGGGAGGGGGTTATGAAAACAGTAATGTAAAAAACACTTAAAATATAGAATAGATAATAAGCATCCATACTTAGTGCAACAAAATTTGCATTTATTAAATCATTCTTTAATTCTTCCAGCGCCAAAGGTGCTATTACATTTAATATTATAGCCTCACATTTGGTTTTTCCCAATGAAAATTTTGGTTCAAAAAATTTGTATTACTGTGTTACTTGCCAAAACGTTACTAATCACACAAGAGCAGATTAATCATTCTCTGAACTAATAATTTTGCTCAATTATTTCCAAGAAACTGTGCCCTGAATCTAAACCGGGATAATTTCAACAACCGGGCGGGACAACCCAGTATATCCGGGACTGTCCCGGCGAAACCGGGACGTATGGCAAGTCTATATATATCTCATGTTAAAAAATTAATCGAGAGATATTTATAATGTATATATCTTATCTTATTATACTAGCAAAATTTTATATATATTTGTATTTTTGAGATATTAAGCTGCTCTAAGGATTTTTTTGAAATTCACACCATAGATAATTTTTATAAAGAGAAATGGATCTGTTTTGGTCTGGCCTCGGGAAAAATCATCTTTGTTAGTTTTTTCTCAATTTAAAATAGATAATTTAAATGTCCTCAGCAACTACGTCATACATCGCTTCCTTAAATACAAAATATTATAAGTAAATTAAAATTAAAAATATTTATTTTAATAATATTTTGTAAATTACGAAATATATATTATGTTATATCCACTGGCTATAATTCTCAGTCTTTCAGTGCATTAATACGTATGTTTAAGGGCTGTATGTTTTATGACTATTTTTTTAAATTTATGTTCTTTTAAATTACACGGCTTGATAGTTTAAAATTTATATATTAAACTAAAATTTATCTTATTAGTCTTGCAAACATTGTAAGTGTATATTATCTTGTCTTTCTTTCTTGAAAATTGTTAACATTTTATTTATATTTTAAAAACAATTTCTTTCTTTAATTAATATTAATTTAAAAATAATTTAAATGATATTTGATTATTATAAATAAAAAGAAAAAAATTATATGTGAATAATTTTCTTTGTCAATTGCTAGAATTAATACTAATAATTTTGAATTCATTGTGTTGAACATGTATGAATAAATGGAGAGAAAATAGTCTCAAATCAACACAGCACACAGCTTTTAATAAATAAAGTGAGATTATAAGATAAGAATAGTAGAAAAGAGGAATGTCATTATAAACGCCCCAACGAATTTATTAATATTATCAGCCAAACCCGATAATAAGGAATAATTTTTTTTAATGATTGGCTCGGCGAACAAGGCACTATATATATATGGCAAATTTATACAATTTTTTCTTTATTATTTCTTTTTTTTTTATTATGTTAAATGTTTTGTTAAGAGGTTGTCGATAAACTTTTGGTGAGAAACCCATTTATGCTAGATGGATTTTCATTGACATTAGCAGGTGATCAGTTCTCGTAGAGGATTGTGATCGGTGATGATGTCCTGAGGGAATCTCCGCTTGCCTAAAAGTGATCTGGCCTAGAGCCCAATCGGTCACAACGTCACCGCACATGTAACCAACGGATCTCCGTTCTTATGATTCAAATTATAAATCATCATCACGAGCCAACCTCCCCCATACGACACTTGGCAAAAGAATCACTCGTCAGCCTACAATATCTCTCTCAATTGGATGAAAAACAACAACGTTTTCACTTTCACTTAAAAATACTAACGTTAAATTTAAACAAACTACTACAGTAATTTTCTTTTTTTATAATTTTCACTCAAATATCCACAGTGAATAAATATTAAATTAATGAAATAATTATTTTTAAAGATAGAACAACTTTAAGCATTATCAATTTGTATATATCATTTTTTATTTAACAATATCTAATATTATAAGATATTTATTTATATGACATTATTTTCTAAAAAAAATTAAAAAAATTTTAACACTAAATTTATACTTTAAACGTTTTTAAAATTTAATTGTTAAACTTAAGGGAGTTAAACAAGTTTGGTAAATTGGTTTTTAAAAATATATTCATAGAACTAGAAAGTATTATTTTTTAATATAAATTATTTCTGACAAAGATCCCCAACTCAAATACCATAAAATTTTCCAATATAAATACATTTAATTTCCAATAAAATTTAAAAATTATTAAAATTAAAAAATGGAACATTTTAATAAGTAAAGAATCTATATTTTATCTCATCAAAATCAATAATATTTATTTATTTATTTAGGAAAAAAAATTAAATTTGATAAATAATTGCCTAAATGATATGCAACCAACTATACTTATAATATCTTATCTTCTTATACGAGTAAAAATTGTTTGTTTGTTTCATTGTTTTCAAAAACCGCTCTAACGATTTTTTTGAAATTCACACGAGAGATAGTATTTATAAAGAAAAATTGAGTTTTATTGATCACATCTCTGGAAAACTACATCCTTATTAGTTCTTCTTAATTTAAATTTATAATATATGGATGACGTCACAACCACCGCCTGTGAGATATATATATCTATTCTTAAAATAAAATTAAAAATATTTATATTATATTCATATTTGATTTTTTTTACACAATGTTTAGTAGAAGATTTATCTTTATATTCGATTCGATATATAGGAGAATTAAATGACGTTATCAATTTATTATACTCCGGTATATAATTATTATAAAATATTATATACTAAATATTCAATTAGTATTAGTATTAGATAAAACATTTATTTGTTTTTGGGTTCTTATTTAAAATATGTTATATTATATTATATTTATATTATATTCATATATTTGATTTGTTTCACACGTTTTGAAGATTTATCTTTATATTCGATTCGATATATAGTAGGAGAATTAAAAATAATTTAATTTTTAAATTAATAAAATAATAACATTAATAATAATTCATTAGAAAATAAATAATTATGAATTATAATAATTGTAATAAATTTTAGATTTTAAGGCAATTTTATTTTTATCATAAATATTAAGTTGTTTATATTTTTTGGTATAATTAATTAGGTTGTTAATTGTTGATTAATGAGATGTATTAGTAAACATTATTATAAACTAACATGTACAAAGCTTTGGCTTAAATAAAAAGTGTAAGAATAAATAAATAATCTTTGTTGTTATTAATTAAAAATTAACAAGTGGTGACCCCGAAGCTGATGAAAAAAAAATCAAAAAGGAATCATACGATTTTCAAAATGCCGGAAACACAAATAATAATAATAATATATAATTAATTTACTGATTAAATTAAAAAATTGTAAAATTTTTAAAGTATATAAAAATAAATTGTATAAATTGGTTAAAGGGTCGAGTGATAGTTCGGTGTCACAGGTATATATTTTATATCAACACGCCTACTTTTCTGTTTGTATGTTATTATTTGAATGGTTCGGTGAATGGTTAATGGTTAATTAACGATCCATATAACATCATCGACTGGGCCGCTACCATAAGGAGTGAAAATAGTGTCGAATAGAAATTAATCTTATTATACTAGCTAAAATTGTTTGTTTTATAACCACTTGGGGCGCTAAACAGTTTTTCAAAAAAACACTATAGAAAAAAATATATATATTTATTATATATTTATGTATTATTGAGGAGCACAAGTTCATTCATTTTAATCAGATTGATGCAAATGTGTAACATTTAATAATTGTAATAAATAATTAAAGAATTGTATATCAATATTTTTCAAAGGGTAGAGCGAGAGCTCGGTGTCCCAGGTATTAATATTACCAGCCAAATCCAATAATAATGAATCATTTTTTTAACTTAAGTACCGAACCAAGGCTCAGGGTCCCAGTATATATTATAAAAGTGCAATGTGGGTATGTTTTGTGGAGGTAAAGGTTCTAAGGAAACAAACATACTATCAACAAAGCTCAGGGCCAGACACTCAAGTGCTGCGGAGTTCATTTGCAATCCCCATGTTTTTCCCACGGCCAATTATATGTTGCATGTTGTGAGTATGTAATTACACAAATTGGGAAAAAATCACTCGAAATGCAATTAAATAAAAAAATTGAAAAGTTAGGCTAAGCAGACGTCTTAAATATTATAAGAGATTCGGCAATTGCAATTACAGATAGCGAGGAAAAATTAATGGAGGTTTGAAATTAATAGTGATAAGAAAAAATATTTAGTGACAAAGAGGAACACAAAAAGAAATGAATGTTTTAAGTAATATAATGATTGAAACAAAATGGATGAAAACCTTTTACTACTTCTAACCAATTACGATGTACCACTCTGGGGTACAGGGGGCGGAGACCCCGTCCAGCTGTGAAGAGCGCCGAAGGCGCTCTGACCAGCTGGTTATTAGATTATTACAAATATAGAAAATATATGAATATTTATATTATGATCAGGCTTACTTTTTTTCTATCCTATGGTTTATTAACCTCGTCAATCTGAAATATATATATATATAATATAATATATATAATCATATAATATTAAATAAAAATAAAATAATGAAATTCTAAGCTACCTTTTTTATCATATCACTAAAATCTACCTCCACTTTTTTTTTTAATTAATAATTATATTTATCATTTTTACTAATGAAATATGAGAATATTCTTATTATATCACAAATATAGATATTGTTAATTCATGTCACATTCATAATGCAATACAAATGTAGATGTTTGAAATTTATTTGTTAATTGTGCATGTTTAAGTCAATTAGTTAGGATAAGAAGATCTAGCCTCAACTTGACCAATTAGCACAACTATTTAAGCTAAAGCTCCGAAAGTCAAGCCAATCCGATCTAATTTTCACTCAAAATAGTTATATAAATATTTTATTACAGTTAATAATAGAATAGATTAGCTAATAGAATATTTTAAAAACGAATGAAGAATAATAATGTTGATGATATTAATATTTTAAGGAATATATTTACGTAAATAAAATAAAGGTAAAATGGCTTGGTAGGAAAATGAATAAAATGAAGAGGGCTGTCGATTTCGAAGGGTTCAGGGTGATCAATGAAATGAGTTTCCATTAGATAACTAAATTGATAAGATTAATTAAAATTTCTTCCAAAATCTATTTGTAAAGGCCTCTCTTTTCTACCCCTGTGGGCTTCACAAAGTAATTATTAATTTACACCAGATGTGATATTTAATACTTCAATTAAGAAGTGGCTCTGTGCCGAATGAAACCTGTTTTCGAAAATCCATCAAAATAATTAATTAGTTGCCAAAGAAACCTTTAAAATTATTAAGTCTATTGAATAAAAAGAGAGAGAGGGTAGGAAGGACTGATGAGATAAAATTTGGAAATAAAAAAATTGCCTGAAAGATGTAAACAGGATCTTATTAAATCTCCTACCTTCCTCCTTATTATATGAATTTATCTTCCCTTCTATTAAATATTAAATACCTACCTGAAAACTACAATTACAATTAAAAATATTATCTTTTTAATTTTTAGCTTTACCTTTAGCTTTAACTTTTGCGATAGTTAAATATAGAAGAAAAAAGAAGATGATCATCCTAAAATGCTGAAAGAAAAATTTTTTTTTTATTTGAAAAAAAAATGAATGAATAATTTTTATTATTTAAACTTATAAATAAATTATTTAGACCGAACTTACACAATTAAATTTAATGGCAAAAGAGATAATAGAATATTTGCAAGATTTTTTAAAATTTTATAGAACAAGATACCCTTATATTTCTTATTTTTTTAATATTTATCTAAAAATGTATAATAATTACTAAATGCAATTAGATATTAATTATTCAAAATTGTGTATTATATATAAAATAATATAATATAAGAATAGCTGTGTGAGGTTAGTTCACAACAGAATCCATGATACCCATTGAAAGAGTTCAAGAAATAAAAACAAATTTCAATATTAGAATAATTATACTTATTGTTTATGAATTTAAAATATAAATACAAATATATTTTTATTAATTAAAATGTGAGAAAGTATTAATGGATATTTTTTAGTTACAAAAATTCTCAAATTAATAATTATTTATTAAGCAAATCTATGTTTACTAGAAGTTTGTAGTGTGTCATTTTTTAATTCAATAATTAAAAATCATGATACATTTTTTCAATTTTTCACTAATTTCTTTGTGTAATCTTTCAATTAAGAAAAAAAAATATGAGCCTTTCTTATACTAATTAATATAAAATAAATATTTACTTTATATGATGTTTGTTATTATATACTTACATATTAAATCTAGTTTTTTATTTCATTTAACTATTGATTAATTTAATTAATTAATTTTATTTTTTTTTTATCTTATCATTATTAATATTTTCAATTGAAATTTGATGTTTGAATATTTTATTTATTATTGAATGTCATAAATCGAAAATTTTAATTTGTCTTGGATTCCAAATTATTATTTGATTATAATTTTAATTGAAATTTATTTTTTATTTTAATATATATATATATATACATTACAAAATATAGGAAAAAATTAATAAAAATTTAAACACAAATGTCGAAATATATCGGAATCTTTATTGTGAAAAATATATATAAAAAAAACATAATTGATTAATATTTTAATTTTGAAAAATCTGCTTGCATATTTGATCTGATGAGATTAATATTATTGCTATCTCTCTCGTTAGATATTCCATCGGAATCAAACTTGGAAAGGAAATAAAGGATGATATGCATTTATGAAAAACTCCCTTCCCATCTTCCATCATAAGCACCATGGTAAATAAAATTTACTCCCATCCCCACTAAGCCAAGCCTGAAGGAATTCGAACGAACTTCGACATAGCTCGAAAGAAATTTAATGCAGCCATTCGAAATCGAATCCCATGAATGTTAAAATAAAGGCCCTAATGGTTGTTGGTTTGTTACTATACACCAGAAAACTTTGCTTTGACGAATTTCAATGGAAGATTTCGATTCTGAAGGCGGATACAAGGAAAAAAAATAAACGTTTCTTTACTATATAAGTAAGAGAAATAATGATTTATTAGCTAGTCTTTTGTGTGAGTCACCCACCTCTTGACACCTTCATAAACATAGACAAATAAAAATCATTGACAAAATCAGCAAACCATTTCAAAAAATTATATCATATATATTAATAATTTAACATTAACATAAAAAAGAATAATGCGTAGGTGAGTGAGACAAGTGATCTTTAAATATTGAAATTAAATCTAATTCTATAAGGAATTATTACGAAAGAATGTAAAAATAAACACCAGATTCTATTATATTTATAATACGTAATATTTAATACATATTTAAATTAGCTGGAGTGTCTCCACTCGACTATCTCGCAAATTTGAATTGGATTAATTATCATATTATATTATATTTAAATTAAATTTATAATTAGTTATAAATAATAAATATTAAACCAGCGCATGTTTGGCTTTTTATTGATGGCACCATGGCACGTGTTGGAGCGTGAGATTTGCAGTGTTAAAAAATTAATTCTGGTACTTTCAGCAATTCAATCAAGCTGAAATTCTATATATAGCAGTTTTATACAATTATTAATCATGTGAAAAATTATCAAACATATATTTTTATTTTTACGGTCACTTTAGAGGAAAAAAAATCAAAACGTTGTAGGTAATGACCCTCTTCCGGTTGAGCTACATTTCTCAAAAGTTGATAGAAAACTATGAATTTTGAATAATGTCCATGTACCAAATTTCATCATTCTAGCTCAAACCGTTTACACACACATACACACACACAGACATTTTTCTCAACCTTAGTGAAAATGATTCAGGAACCTTCAAAACGTATAAAAACATCAAAATCTCAACATCGAAAATTTTCGTGATCGCAATACTATCTCTGGCGAGATAGTAAAATAAGTTGACCTGTGGCCAGGTCCGAACCGACCGACGGTTTGAAGTAAATTAATTTTCAGCTACAGAAACAATTTCAAATAATTTTAATATATCTATTAATGTAATAAAAAACAGATATGAATATAACATAAATATTTTTAATTTTATTTTATTTATAATATATATGTAAGACCAGGCTGTGACGTCATGAATGGCTGGATGACGTCATATAATTTTAAATCAAGAAAAAACTAATAAATATGATTTTCCCGAGGATAAAACCAATACAAAGTGCATGATTCGTGGTGATATATAAAAAAATCTCCTCATGTGAAATTTGGTGTGAAAATAACCCTTCCCTTCCTATCGTCGATCGCTAATACTACCACTTCCGGTTTCCGGATATACACCAAAAGTTGATCAATTCATCCCACTGATGCATTAAGTAAATATACCAAATTTCATCAAAATCGGTTCAGCCGTTCAAGCTGTACACATCTATACGGACGGACAGACGGACAGACGGACGGACAGACGGACGGACAGACGGACAGACGGACAGACGGACGGACAGACATCATGCTAAAAATACTTTTTTCTGTTTAGAAAATGCATGATTCGTGGAGATATATAAAAATCTCCACATGTGAAATTTGGTGTGAAAACAATACCTCCCTTACTATCGTCGGTCGGTAAAAATTGTATTAAACAAAAAACAGAATTAAACTTTAAAAACTGTTTCTAATTATCTCCCATTGGAGATAAATTGTTTTTATTTAATTTTTATTTGTTCGTAGATTTAAGCCAGGAATGTCACTCTTGTTTACCACGAAGGTACACATCAAGTACACACAAGCCGCGGGCCGCCTGATGCCTGATTTAAGCGTAATCAGGGGTAAACTAACCCTATGGGATGTCTGGGGCATAGCACAGGGGCGTCGTAACTTAAGGGGCGCCACGAACTCAAAGATGAGGAATTTTTCAATATGCTTAAACTAAAATTGAAATGTAAATTAATAGGAACTTCATTTAGCAAAATAATTTTATTTATACCTGAAATGAAATATTAAAAAGAAATATTTAACACTTTGAATGCCTAGGCCACTGATTCTCAACCACTGTGCCACGAGAATAAGAGGCTCTTAAACATTTCCGACTTTCTAAATTTTTTCATTATGGTTCTAAAAAAAAAGATAAACCGTTTTTCGGACCACTTTTTCCAAAATGGTAAACTTTTACACTTATCTTTTTCTTTTTGTGCCGCTAAATTATTAAACCGTTAAAAGTATGCCGCGGTAAAAAAAAAAGGTTGGGAATCACTGGCCTAGGTCCTTGGTTTATAGCCCTAGGTGCCAAAATTGATAAGAACGGCCCTGAGAGCAACGAATATAACAATATAATATATCCAGTAAAAATTGTATATCCTATTATATAAATATTTCTGATTTTAAGAAATAGAGCACAGGATTTATATGAAATTATATTATTTTTAATTAGGAAGTTTTTGAAGTGAACAATCGATTTATATAAATCTTATTAAAAAGAAAAAATAATTTTAATTGTTTTTTTCTTAATTAATAATATTAAATAATATATAATTAAAATAGAATGTGTTTACACTCTCTTTTATTGAGTGTCTTCCCTTCCCATCTATTCTTCGAAACCTCTCCACCTTTATATAGGATATATAAATCTATTCTTATTATAATATGAAAAAGTATATTTATCTATCTATATCTAGAAAATTGTCGACAAAAGTAATTATATAGTTTTTTAAAAATAATTTATTTCTCTAATTGATATTAATTTCAAATGATAATTAAAGAATAAATATCTTATTTTAATTTAAAATAAATATGGTCTAATAATATTAAATTAAATTAAAAAATTAAACAATAAATTAAATGATATTTGAATATTAGAAATAACTAATTTATTATTTTTCTTAGATATGTCCGCAATATTCTTATTTTATAGGAAATCATTTTTTACCGACCGACGATAGTAAGGGAGGTATTGTTTTCACACCAAATTTCACATGTGGAGATTTTTACATATCTCCACGAATCATGCATTTTCTTAACAGAAAAAAGTATTTTTAGCATGATGTCTGTCCGTCCGTCCGTCCGTCCGTCCGTATAGATGTGTCCAGCCTGAACGGCTGAACGGATTTTGATGAAATTTGGTATATTTACTTAATGCATCAGTGGGATGAATTGATCAACTTTTGGTGCAAATCCGGAAACCGGAAGTGATAGTATTAGCGATCGACGATAGGAAGGGAAGGGTTATTTTCACACCAAATTTCACATGAGGGGATTTTTTTATATATCACCACGAATCATGCACTTTGTATTGGTTTTATCCTCGGGAAAATCATATTTATTAGTTTTTTCTTGATTTAAAATTATATGACGTCATCCAGCCATTCATGACGTCACAGCCTGGTCTTGCATATATATTATAAATAAAATAAAATTAAAAATGTTTATATTTATTATTTATGTATCCATATCTGTTTTTTATTACATTAATAGATATATTAAAATTATTTGAAATTGTTTCTGTAGATGCTAATTAATTTTCTTCAAACCGTCGGTCGGTTCGGACCTGGCCACAGGTCAACTTATTTAAACTGCCGAGCACCGACTCAGTAAACCAGATTCTCATTATAAATCTCCAATATAACATATTTTAATTACCACCAATTTAGAAGATTTGTATAAAACTAAAAGTTAATCTCAAAATACATAATGATTACTTTAATAATTATAACATTCTTGTTTTTATTATATTAGATGTAGACGTATAACATTTAAGATATTAGCTAAAATATAGTTAAAATAGAATATGTTTACACTCTCTCTCACTCTCCCTCTTTTTGAGTGTCTCCCCTCTTCCCCATCTATTCATTCCGGGTTGAAAACGACATCACCTCGCCACCTTTGCCAAAATGTCAATTGATCAAAAAGACACTGACGACATCAATTCATTCACCTTTTCTGAAAATATAAATATCTCGAAAGATATAAAGTTTATCTTAACATAAAGAAGATGGGCAATAAAAATAAAATCCTAAATTCATGTGTGTTGAATAAAAATCATGGAATTTTAACGGATGGTTTATTACTATAAATCATTTATGAAAAGTTAAAAAAAGAATAAAGCATAAATAGGAATATATCAATGATCATCCAGTTGAATTACTCTAAATGCAAACAAAATATGTTAGCGTAGATCAAAACAATAAATATCAATTGCATAAGCCTACTCCAACGATTCATCGTTAATGAATGGTATAATAATAATAATAATAATAATAATAATAATAAAACTAGTCATAATGAAAAGAACTGGAAGAGATAGCAACCAATATATTTATAAATAGGTAAACATATTTCAATGACATTAAGTGATGTTAATAATAATCGTTATTTTAAATATACCATATAATTATTATATAATAAATTAAATATTTTTTGATAAGAGTAGTACAATTATTTGTTTATATTATAATGGGGAGAAATTAAAAAAAGTCGTTATTGGTTCGCTTCATTGAATTTCTTTGTATTTAATCACAATTTATATATTTATCTTATCCATATATAAAAATTTAAAATAAATATTTAAAGTAAAATATTAATATTTTTTTTTGAATTCAATCTATATTTAATACTTTGAAGAATTATGCATCTAGCTATTGAACTTTGGAATCTTCTCAAATGAAATTACAAAATTGGTGTGCTGCTAATTTTTTTTTTTAATATAATATCTTTTCTCATTTATTCCTTTTATTTTACTTATAACAAGTAACATAAAATAAAGAAAAATACAAACACAAGAAGTTGTTTAGATTCGACATTTCGATGCTTTTAGTTATTAATAAATAATTTAAATAATTAATTATTAAATAAATAGTAAATAATAATTAATGAATAATTGAAGTAGGCAGTGGCGCAACCAGGGGGGGGTTTTGGGGGTTAAAACCCCCCCCAGGAGAGAAAAAAATATAAATTGCTGTATATTATGTACTATATTACAAATAGAAAAGAAAAAAAAATTCTTACAGTATAACTTAGTGCATAATAAGTAAGTTTATTTTATTTTAAAAACATTTTAACAAAAATAAAAATTGCTTATTTTATCGTACAGAATTAAATATAAGAAATAAAAAATTATTTTATTATTTCTCCCAGTGGCGCAACCAGGGGGGGTTTTGGGGGTTATAACCTCCCCCCTCCCTCAGGAGAGAAAAAAATATTAAAATTGCTGTATATTATGTATTATATTACAAATAGAAAAGAAAAAATATAATCCTTTTTACCGACCGACGATAGTAAGGGAGGTATTGTTTTCACACCAAATTTCACATGTGGAGATTTTTACATATCTCCACGAATCATGCATTTTCTAAACAGAAAAAAGTATTTTTAGCATGATGTCTGTCCGTCCGTCCGTATAGATGTGTACAGCCTGAACGGCTCAACCGATTTTGATGAAATTTGGTATATTTACTTAATGCATCAGTGGGATGAATTGATCAACTTTTGGTGCAATTCCGGAAACCGGAAGTGGTAGTATTAGCGATCGACGATAGGAAGGAAAGGGTTATTTTCACACCAAAGGAGATTTTTTTATATATCACCACGAATCATGCACTTTGTATTGGTTTTATCCTCGAGAAAAATCATATTTATTAGTTTTTTCTTGATTTAAAATTATATGACGTCATCCAGCCATTCATGACGTCACAGCCTGGTCTTGCATATATATTATAAATAAAATAAAATTAAAAATGTTTATATTTATTATTTATGTATCCATATCTGTTTTTTATTACATTAATAGATATATTAAAATTATTTGAAATTGTTTCTGTAGCTGGAAATTAATTTATTTCAAACAGTCGGTCGGTTCGGACCTGGCCACAGGTCAACTTATTTTATTTGAAAAAAAAAATTCTTAAAGTAAAACTTAGTGTATAGTAAGTAAGTTTATTTTATTTTAAAAAAATTTTAACAAAAATAAAAATGCTTATTTTTTCGTACAGAATTTAATATAAGAAATAAAAAAAAATTTTTATTATTTCTCCTAAATCATGAAAAACAAAAGACTTAACATAAAATTACTAGATGATTGTGAAATTTTCCAATTTGACTATTATTTAAATATAAAATAAATAAAAATATTACTCAAATTCTAAATATTTTTTATTAATAATACATTAATTGCTAATTTCATAAAAATTATGAAGCGAAGACTATTTTTTTTAAAATGGAAACGGGTAAAAATCCCTAAAGGAAAAAATCCAGTCAAAAATCCCTAAAAAGAAAAATCCCTAAGACCGAAAATCCCTGAATAAAAATATCATTGACTGAAAAAATCCCAAAAAGAAAAAATCACTAAAATCAAAATTTTTCATTTTTGTATTAATTTTAATTATGATTAAGAAAATTTAAATACAAGGTGAGCATGACACCCAGTTGCCTGAGACACGACCTCCCAAGGAGGTAAACAGGCCTGGACCGAAAGTAGGGAAATATAGGTCAAAAAATACATACATAGGGCCCACACACATGATTTAGGGATGTCAAATTCGTATGTAAAATAAAGGGAATTTACTCAAATTCCGTTTATTAGCATACGTTTTAATAGCTTAATGATTCCAAATACAAAATACACCATTTGCACCGTATATTTCTCCAGGGAATATATAACGCAATTTGTGAAATTTACTATCATCAGAGGTTGTCTTTTTCATTTTGCTCAATGCATTTATAGAAACATCAAATCAATGCCAGAAGTTTTGAAGCTCTATAATGGTATAGACAACTCCACTCATTTACGAACTCTTGCAGCTTTGGTTTTGGTACCACCATCAAAAGTCATTGTAGCCTACCAAGCATTAGCCGGACGACCAACAGGGTAAAAATTCGTGATCTTTTTTCTTACTTCGAGCGCACTTGGCTAGGTGAACAATTTTTGGCTGGCTTTTATGACCCCGAATTCGACATTGGAACATTGGAACATCTACGATGCCACTTTGATGAGTTTGCCTCGAACAAACAATTCATTGGAAGGTTACAACAATGCTCTTCGTTCACGCTTAGGAGGTAAAAAGACATCTGTATGGGACCTGATTAAGCAAATCCATATTGAGCATAACCTTATCTCTTTGGAAATCTGTCGTGATGTTCGTGGTAAGAAGCCTGATCCACCAAGGAAACGATTCCGCGACTCGCATGATGAGCTTCTGACCATAATGAAGGCAAACCATGAAAAATGGGACGCTAAAAAACCAGATGGAACAGATGTGATGACACCAAGCATGATGTATAACTACCTTATTCAAGTCTCTTCGGCTATTCATTATTAAATAAGTAAAAAAAATTAGGGAAATTTTTTATTTAGAGATTTATTTTTTTAGAGATATTTTACTTAGGGATTTTTTCTTAGGGATTTTTACATGATTTCTTTCAAAATATCCTGCCACTACGGACGGACGAAAAGATTTCGAAATCTTAAAGTAGTTTTTTATAAATAACTCCTTTATTATTATGTTTAGGTAAAAATGAATATAATGAAACTTTTAGTAAATTCGATTGCCTATAAATTTAATACGATAGTATAATTCTCATAAAAATCGGTATTTATTGAGAAAATCAATAAAATGTGCTTTGATACTTTAAAAAAATTAGGGATTAAACTAACCTTACTTATGGTCCGATCTTGTCCAAAAACAATCCAATCCCCGCCCAACATTCGCAAAAAAAAACATCTAAATATCAAATTTCAAGACAATATCTCATTTTGTCTATAATTGTCGGTAATCTCGGTAACGAACGGCCGGCCGGTTCAAAAAAATTTTTTTGCAGTTTTGGATTCAGAACCGTCTGAAAAGTGGAAATCTCGAATAATCTCGGAGAAAAAATTTTCAAAATTTTCCGACCATCGTATAAGCTATCCTCATTCCATGAGGAAAGCTAAAATGATTTACTTATAGCTGGAAAAAATATTTTCTTTCTAAAACTGTTAATACGAGTAAATAAAATACAAAATTAAATTTTTTTGGCAGATTTTGTAAAATCAGTGTTTCATTTACAAAACTTTTTTAAATATTTAATATAAAAAAAAAATCTTAATGAAAATTTGTCTTTGAGACAGACCGGGGGGGGGGGAGGGGCATAGGAAGGTGGAGCGGCTAGTCAAAACCCCCCCCAGGATCAAATCCTGGTTGCGCCACTGGAAGTAGGCATATACTTTGACTAATTTTAATTATTTTAATTCATTATTATCGTCAGTATATTTGTTTGATAGGTCAGTGTTTCAAAGGTAAACGAATGCGCAAGTGAAGGGGCAATTCAAATGTGAAATAATGACATCCTAATAACCGATGTACACTACACGATTTTCACGCAAGCATCCACATGTTTTATGTTTACCAAGCTCATCTTCTTCTTGGTGTAAACATTTTTTTCCGTCAGTTTATATAAGAGGTTATAAGAAAATTTTATATACTTTAATATTTTCATAGTTAATTTAATAGTTTCTTAGAAAGGACTATTTTTAAGACTGTTATCCCCTTGATTAAATTGACAACTTATAATAATAATTATTTTTATCTAGTCTAATATTATTCGAATACTATGTGACTTATTTTCCTTTATTATATTTTTTTAATTATTTATAATAATCGTTTGTTTATTAAATAAATATCAATATACAGAATTAAACATCTGATCTATTTCATTAGTCATTTCACTTAAATGTATTTAATTGAGAAAGGTCAAACACCCAACCAGCAACCAACATGGATATGATATATGACACCATAAATTTAATTCAAGCGAATTAAAAATTAAGATAGAGAGTAATACTATCCTATTTCTCCCGTAGGTTCAATTTATCAAGATACATTGTATTAACAAATTCCATTTTTTTAATGTAATCAATTATTATATTAACATATTTTTGTTAACTATAATTTATGAATTATGGGAATTTTAAAATAAAAATAGACTTAAAAAAAATTCAAATTCAATTCAACCTAGTTTATTTATCTGGAAGTATCTAGTTTTTTTTAAGAAGTTAATCCTTAATAAATGTCAATTATTTTTAATCTTAAAATTTATACTCTCTTTCAAGTAAACAATTTTTTTATTACTATAAACTCCTTATGATGTCTTCCATCTCAAGATTTTTGAAAAGATTTAATTAAATTAATTTTGAATAAATAATCGAAAGTAATTATTTTTATATAGGTATAGTTTATAATAGTATATTACAAATTCTTTTGCAGAATTGCTTACACCTATTAATTTTATTAATTTAATTAATTGGATTCACTAATACCTATTTTTTTTTGGGAGGGGATATCTTTTCAGATCATACAATAATTGTCACACATTACTGCTTAGACTTATTTATACTACTTCTAACAATAATACCTATTATGACATGATTATTTGTGTTAATGGTACCTAGGACTTTTTAGGTAAAAATTTCAGTTTTATTCTTAAACTAAGAACTACAAAATTAAAAAAGTCAACTTTTCAGCAATACCCCTAACTCGGGTTCGGATATTGTAAAGCTGATGTGGGTGATATTGCTTATGGAAAATTATATCTCATAAAGTAAAATCTCATAAAGTTGAAATGTTTAAATATTTAATTAGGTAAGTTTTAAGAATTAAAAGAGTACACTACTTAAAAAATATATCTAATTTAACTCTGGGCCTATGCCTAGTTCCCTTGTCTTATAAAATTGTTTGGGGTTCAATTTTTCACTCTTAAGCACAGGTAAAACGCGTTCCACTTACTTCGTACACGAAATCATCACTCCTATATCACTCTTTCGACACAATTTTAGATAAAGACTTGCAAATAGTAAACAATAAGGGATATGTGAATAAATAAGTCTTAATATTATAGTAATTTTAAAGAATGTACAAAAGCGTTTAATACATCAAAATTGCTTTTAGATTATAGGAGAAATATAAGATAAATTTCTATATTACCTGTAATATATTTGTATTTCTCAAATTTATACAAGGAATTTCAAATTTGACTCTACATTTTAGTCAGAATTTTTTTTCCAGAATTCCACCGAAAAAATCAAATTTAAATAGGTATTTAAAAAGAAGGCAAAGAAAAGAACGTTAAAAATTATGTCAGGTAGGGTCATCTGATTTGTTAGAATTACAAAACAAAGATAGGAAACCTAAAATTAAAAAACGATTAATTGAGTCTCTGTCTGAGAGAGAAAATATGCTTTTTAAAGATAGGGTCTTACATGCAGATGGTCTTTCTAAAGAGACAGAATAAGAAAAAGAACAAAAGTTAAAAAAAAGATAGACTTCAGGGGGACAGGGGGAAGAGGCCCCGTCTAGGTGTGAGGAGCGCAGCAGGGTCTCTGAGCAGCTAGTTATACTTATAAAAAAGAAAAGAAATAACGAACCTTTGAAATAAAGATGGTAAAATTTCATTTGTGTTTATCCTCAAGATCGCCCACAAAAAAATCCTCTTTTACTCAATGGTTCGTTTATAACTAAAGTAGACACGTTTAACTTATCCTATCACTACTATCCTCCCAAAATGTCTTACTCTCCCCCCCAAAAAAAAGGTTTGTTTCCAAATATAGAAAACATAACTTATTCCTTCACTCTGTTTTACTTATATTGCTTTTTTACAATACTAATTACTTTTTTTTATATATTTTGAAAGATAGGTTGAAAAAGACAAGAAAAGATAATTAAGAAAATTTTAAGAAGTTGAGACAAAATAAATTAAGAATGATATTAATTAAAAACAAAATTTAGCTGGGCTAGAGAGAGCATCGTACGATCGCGCGTTCTTTTGTTATAGCCTAAAAACATGAGTGCCGCATCTTGGTTAACAAAGTGAACGAGAAAATTCGTGAGAACCGGCGCTTCACAATCTCGGGACTTTCCGATCATTTTCATGAAATTTCTTGATGTCTTGTGCATGAGATAGTGACAGAAAAACTTGGCTATCACAAGTTTTGTGCTCGTCGCCGTGACAGGTTGGCTACGCTCTCAGGCGGCAGATTTTTATGCAGACGGCATTTCAAAAACTGTTAAAAGATATAAGTGCTTGAGTTTATTTGGTGTATATGTAGAAAAGTAGAGAAAAGCTGTAGTTTTAAAATGTATATAATAAAATTTTGGTATCTCAAATGGTTTATTTTTTATTTCAAAACGGCGGTTACTTTGTGGACAACCCTCGTATATAAGTATAAAATCAATTATATACCTATTTGAAAGAAATGTTTTATATTGTTTTTTTTTCGATTTATATTTTTAACTGAATGTCTTAAGAACCCTACCTAAATTTTTAAAAGTTGTATAAAAAATCACTTAAATAAAAAATTAAATATTTACGGGTATTGTAATTTCCTTGAACAACATTCACTAAAAAAAGTGTGAACGAGTTCGCTAAACGATTTCAACAAGCATTAGTATTATAACATGTAAAAATAACAGAAACATTATATTTTCCTTTTGCTTCTATATGAATTAACTTTCAAAAGGCTTCA
This sequence comes from Labia minor, assembly GCA_963082975.1. Classification (NCBI taxonomy): domain Eukaryota; kingdom Metazoa; phylum Arthropoda; class Insecta; order Dermaptera; family Spongiphoridae; genus Labia; species Labia minor. The sequence continues at coordinate 36,203,660 of OY720344.1, read as the reverse complement.
CGAAAGTAAATCGTTTGTTCAAACATTTCTTAATGCTTATTAAGATGATTAAACTTCATTTTGTTTTAAATAAACTTCTACCGAATGTAAAAAATAAAGATAAGTAAATAAGAAACAATTTAACTTTAATATTAAATTTATGAACTATAAAAATTATTATAAAATACTTAAATTAATACGAGTGTATTTTAATTAACTAATAAGATAAATATTGAAGAGGCCTCTATTTAATTCTATAACAAAATTTTCATTTATTTTATTCTCAATTAAGATAGTATCTTGTTCCGAGACACGCCTCAGTACTTAAAAAAATTATTGTTTATGATTTGAGAATATTGTTTAAAGAAGATTGTGTCTTTATTCCAGGATAATAATAAATATTTGATAAATAATTAGAATATTTATTGATATGTGTTGTTAATTAAATTAATTAAGAAGAGACAACTAAAATATTTTTTCTGTAAATTAGACCTACACAGATCAACTCTTCACAACCCCCTAATATGTGAATTACTATGGAAATTTTCAAGAATGTAAACACCTAAATATACAAATAGATGTTCCTAAACCTATGTATCAATATCATCTTAAATATTTAAAAAATAATAAATAAATTCAAATACTATGATTCGAGAATTCAAATATGTTAGATACGAGGGTAGGTCAATAAGTCTGTGACTTTTTGAATGAAACAGGTTTTTAGATAAAAAAATTATTTTATTTTTCAACCTACTCTCCTTTGAGCTCTATACACGTCGTCCAAAGTTTCACCAATTCTTTTATCTCATCCAAAAAATAAGATTTGTCGAGGACATCAAAATAGGTATTTATTTATGAGATGATTTCATCGTTGGAGTCAAATCTCTTTCCGCCGAGCCATTTTTCAGCCTTGGAAACAAGAAATAGTCACTCGGGGCTAAATACGGAGAATAGGGCGGATGAGGAAGCATTTCGTATCCCAATTCATAGATTTTCATGGAAATTCACTTTTTCCATTTTCTTTTCAAATCACCTGGTAGTCGGCTATTAATAGATGTAAAACAAAAACTTCCCAGATGGATCAAGTTTCGACAGGAGTCTGCTGTTAGTTGTCTGCCTTTTCATTTAACAGACGGGAAATTCAAAAAGTCACGGACTTATTGATTTGCCCTCGTATTTTGAAAATACTGAAATTATTATATAGTTGAAATGTTAGTAACAATTTTAACAAAGAATAACAATTTGATTTCTTTTTTTAAATAATTTGAGTATCAGTACAAAATATAATACATAAGTAGGGTATATCTTAATAATTATCTATATATTTCAGCTGATACGTTGTTTTTGTAATTAATTTTTATAAATATTATTATTCGTGTTATAATATTATTCTTAACCAATCAATCATTTAATAATTGAACTGCATACTGATTTTTTCCAATATTCAAGACTATTTTTATTATCTTTTTAATTAAATTACAGATCATAATTGAATTATATTCTTTTGACACTTTGATATTAGTTAGTTAACCTCGACAGGTGGAAGTCCATCCTTTTTGCTCAAATATTATTAGAGTGGGGTTGTTTTGTTTGAATGTGGATCACCTTATTATAAATTTCAATTTTCAAACTAAATAAGAGATTTAAAGATAATAAGTAATTCTTTTTATTTTTATTAATAAAGATAAAATAAATTAATTAGTTATCTTATATAATAAATTTTGTTAAAATATATTCTAATTATATTTTTATTAATTTGTATATTTCTTTCTTTAAAAATATCTTTAATTACTACTGGAATTTTTCTTTTTATTTAATGATAACAAAAATTATTGTTTTTTATGAATATTCTGTTTTTATATTATCATTATTATTAAAAACTTGAGTTTTTTATTTAATTTATATTTAAAAGAGAATATATACTTATACTGTATTTATATTATATATAAAAGAAGGATAGATTAAAAATGAAAATATTTATTTTCCTCATCTTTTCTTCCTTCTTTTATCATAATTCTAAAAAACTTTTTTTTTTGCCTTGGCTCTCTTGAAACAAAAGCCAATTTTTTTTTAACCCAATTATTTTATACAAAGTAAATATTTTGTTTTATAAAATATCTACCTATATTAATAATAATAATAATCTGATGTTGAGAGAAGATGAAGAGAATCACTTCTTTTCATTTTCTTTAAAAATAATATATCTAAATGAAATTTTGATAAGCGTCTCCGCAGTCGTCTTGGTTGAGGGTGCAGAGAAAAGCCTTTTCCGAGATGACTCTTGAGGTGGTTTTCGCCTCAGCGCACAATCAACAACCTCGAAGAACTTACTACCCCTTTTACACCTAACACATGCCAATTTTCCATTTCCTCTCTCAAGAGACCCCAGGAGTCACCCTCTTTTTCATATATGCCTTGTCTATTGAACATATTATTATAGTTTGTTCATATTCAAACAAATACCTCTATATACTTGCAAAGTACTAAAAATAGATAGCAATATTTGCTAAATTGAGTTTTTTCGCATTTTATCATAGGTACAAAAAAAAAATATTATTTATATAATAGCACATAACACACACACACACACATAAGCAAACGCGACTCCAATTAAGGTTCATGTGAGCTCACCCCTGGTATATAATAATAAAAAATATTATAACATCGAATCCTATTTAATTTAAATACATCTAAATTTTATTTTTATAAAGTAATTATAAATTAAACTAATTAATATTTAAATTTTTATATTGTAATTATTTCCATTCTTATATTATAAGTCAAATGTTTATTTATTAATTATAGATTTAAAAGAATATATTTTTATTCCTTATTTTTTTATTAGTTCATATAAAGTTATTAACCTACGATAAATTTATCCATTAATTTATATATATATATATATATATATATGAAAGATAAAAATGCCTGGCACGGAACGCACCACACGAGTCATCGCATTCGAAATCAATTTAAATATCATGTTAAAATAATAAATTATATATATATATATTATTTTATTTATTTAGTATTCTCCCCCTTCTCTTTGTGACGTTTAAGCTAGATTTAACTATAATTAGCAGTAAAAATTAATTCTAATAAGAAAGAAGTGAAATATTAAGATATCACAATTACATCATAATACTATACAAAGATAAATTTTTCTTTTCCTTTATTTGAAGGAACTCACACCATTTAGTCTTAATATCGAGGTTAAATTGGCCTATCCATAGATCACTCTAAAATCCTTTTAAAAATATCGTCCTTTGAACTTGTCTCCATTTGTTCCATTCTTCGTTAATGTATATGTCTATTTTTGTGCATTTTTGTAAATGATCCTAAGTATTATATTTGCATTTATTATATTTTCCTTGTCCCACATCTCAATCTAGTCCAAGTTTGTTCTTTTCTGAATGTCTGTTCTTTTTCAGATAATCTTTTACCTTTATTGTGTCTTTCAAGAGAGGGTTTGTAGAGAAGGTTAAAATTATATATAAGTATTATATATATAATTATAGTTTCTATTTAGATTATATAATATTTCTAAAACTTCTATTAAAATATTTATTTTTTGAAGTTTAATAAAATATTTGTTCACATATATCACAATTACTTTTTATATACGTTTTATTAAATATATATATACTAAACAATAGAATTGAAAAGATCTTATTATATAACAATCTTGGAGGGGGAGGGGAGGAGATCTCAAAAGCGAAGATCTCACTCAGTGGTAAGGCACCGACAAAAAAGTGATAAATATAATAATATTTGGATATTTATTATTTATATTTATATTTTTTATTTATCTAAATTTATCATATTCATTATTTTTTTTAATAGGAAGTTTTATTAGAAAGTTTTTTGTGAGACGCCAAAATCTTGGAATTTTAGAGATATTTTTGTAACTAAGTTATTTATTATGTGTTATGTATATCAATATATTTATATTATTATATAGGAAGGGACGTGAGAGAAATGGGAGAGGGTAGGAGTTGGATGGTTGTGGCTCAGGATAGGGACAGTTGGAGATTTAAATGAGGTTACTGCGCCTAAGAATTTTCGAGTCCCGTAGAGCTACAGAGACAGAGATATTATATTATATGAAAATTATATATTTATTATTTCAGTGTTTAAGTTATATAACTGGCGTGTTATGTCGCTACTGAAGAGTGGACGCGAAAAAAAACCTAACGTAAAGATATTTATATATGTAGATATAAATTTGAGTATTCAAAACTACGTAAGCAAAAGAGAGACATTGCGAAAAATGGATAAATGTAATATGAAATATCTTGTTAAAAAACAACAACATATGTATCGCCCGAGAAGAGTGCAAGAACGTTGCTTGCCATAGGCGCAATTTACATTTCCAATCCTTAGTTTCTAATTCAACAAAAATCAATTCATTTATAGAATTAAAATCTAATTGAGATTATTGTGCTTGTCTATTTTTTTTCTTGTCTTTATTAAAATTACGTACCTCTCTATTATAGTTGAAATATTATAAACTTTAAAAGTTGCATCTAACTTAGATGCAAAGCTCTTTCATTATTTGTTCCTTTATGGTTTGACCAGAATCATAGCGTGGGTGGTGCTAGCGGTGCGTTGGCACCAAGCATTGTATTATAAAAACGCCAAACGATAAGGATGAGTCACGATAATTACAGTTACAATACATTAGTAAGAAAATTTTTGGATTGTAAAGCACCCAGGGTAAACATTTTATTTCGTTTTTATATTAGTTATTTTAAATGTTATACAATTAGAGTCTATATTTATTTATATAACTTGTTTTTTGTATAAACATTTAAGTATTTATTCACAATTTTATTTAATTATTGTTTATTTATATTTTTTTTGTAATATCTTTTATTAATTTTATTTATAATTTTAAATTAAATAAGCTTTTATCTACAAAAAAAAAAAAACATTTTAATAGAAAAGTATACGAAGAAAGCTCCTTTTTTATTCTTTTGCACCAGGCGCCGTAATATCACGTTCCAATCTGGATATGATATCACATCACATATATTGTATAGGTGTAAGTATAGTGACAAATAAAAGGCTTGTTTCTCTCTCTTTTCTCATTTTTAAAGTAAAGAAAAAAATTGTAATTATTTTTTTTTAATCAGTCAAATTCAAAATTTGGATTATATCAACAACCTGTATCTTATCCCAACGTTGAATTCCCACAACGACTTTTCGGTTTTTTAAATTCGGTTTATTGGCGCTCATGGAAATAATTACCCAATACTTATATACGGGGGTGTCTCTAAATGAAAATTGGAGTTTTAACGCATTATAATATTTAGTATATTAAACTTACAGTGATAAATGATATGTCAAATGAATATACTTATATATTATATATTACATAATTTTAATTTGAATAACTATAATAATTTTTCTTTGAAATTATAAGTAAGTTTTTTTTTCACAAATTCAATCTTTATTTTAATAATAATAATTTTATTAATTTCTTTTTAAATTATTTTCAAATATTTAAAATCTGGAAAGTTTAAATTTAAAATGATGACTATTAGCCACCATAAATCGATATAATATTTATTTATTTAGTCTTTCTTATGTTGTATCATTAAAATTGCTTAAAACTTAATTTATTTGTTTAGCCTTACAAGGATCATGAGGCTTGGAATGCCTATCTTCATTTGTATAATTACATCATAATGTATCTTATAAATAATGTGAAATGAATTGCTTTTAAGATTTTATTTTTCTTGTTTTAATTGAATTAATATTCTTACATTCGTTAATAGTGAATTTTTTTTATTTTAATTACTATTAGACGTGCCCCCCAAACATTTGAAAAATTAATTTCAAAACTAATTTTTGTATTTATATTAAGTTCAATGAGTTACGATCCTTATGGAGTCACCAAATCATATATGATATAATAAACTAAATAATAATTAGAGGAATCGATAGTTAAGGAGCATATACTTATTGCCCTTTCAATAAATTTCATTCTGTTGTCCCATTAAATATGATTACACTTGGTCAATGACACTTCTATCCATAAAGTATCTTCAAAGAGCTTTAATACATGTAGTGCTAAATCTAAATAAAACCACATTTTAAAAGGAATATTTATTAAAATTAATTCTCAAGAGATTTATCAAAAATTTATTTTATTATAATATTTCTATTAAATATATTGTAAAATAATTCTAAAGATATGTAACTAATAAAATATTATTTTAATCAATGTTACAAATATCACATATTAATATCATTATGTAATTGAAAATAAATGAATTAGACATCAATAATCGTTTCAAGTTTAAGTATTCTTAGATAAAAAATAAACAGTTGTAGATAATAATTATTAACAATTAATAATACAATTCATATATATTAAAATTAAAATATTATCTAAATAATCTAATTCAGCGTTTATCAACCGCCAATCCGCGAATAAATTTACTTAAAGGCATAGGCGTCGGGGTCGAGGGGGAGGAGGCACGTGTCCCCCAAAAGTTGATGAATACATGTTACTGATGCATTAATTAAATATATCAAATTTTATCAAAATCCGTTGAGCCGTACACAATGGACAGACGGACAGACGGACAATCATGCTAAAAATACTTTTTTCGGTTAACAAAATGAGGATATGTAAAAATCTCCACATGTAAAATTTGGTGTGAAAACATTACCTTCCCTTTCTATCGTCGGTCGGTAAAAATAATATTTTATTAATTTTAAATTAACTTTATGACTTAAAAATCTAACGATCCGCCTGATAAAAAATTGAAAAATGCTGATCTAAATCATCTAATAAATTTGCTTGTTTGAAATTTAAAATACATATAAATATAAATATTGTGATAGAATGATAATAATTAGGAAAAAATAGCGTTTATTAAACAAACACAATCTATTAAGTACTAAATCAGTATTCATATGTAATATTTATTTATAGTAGCGAATAATTAATTATAATCATCCATGACCCTTAGAAAATAAAAATAATTATTTTATATGGATCTTTTTATAACGTTTTTTATTTAATCACTTATCTTGATAAAAGTAAAAAAAATATTTAGAATAAATTTAAAAATTCAACATGCATAATTATAATAACAGAAATAAATTTAAAATATTCAATATTATTTCATCCTCCTATCGTTCACAGCCCTGAAAAATATTTTTCATCTAATTTTTTGTTTTGGTTTCTAAAAATTATAAACATTAATCTAAGTAAAATATAATGTATAAATTTAAAATATAATAAAATATTATTTCATATATTTATATTAAATTATATTATATATAATAAAGGTAAATGTGTAAATCTACTCTATCATTGTTTAGTCGTTTCATCTATTGTAAATCATTTGGCACAATTGAAAAGTATTTGTAAATAATTGTTTAAACTTAAAAACTAAAATATGTATTATCTTAATTTTTACATGTCAAGTCTCGGAATCGTCATCTATGCTTAATATCGGAATTAAAAAAACATTTTTGGTTTGAATATTATTTAAATGGTAGAATAGGAGCTTATTAATGCTTATCAGTTTCATTTTTATTTTAACTATATTTATATATAAGTTTATTGTAAAAATAGTTCATTTTATATTGATTCCATTTTACTGAGAAGAAAAAAATACATTTCATTTAGAATTTAATTAATTTCTTTTTGAGTATTATTTTTATTGCAATAAGATTGGAAGACAATTCTTATCTCTTTGGTTGGATTGCAAGTCATTAATTATATTGGAAAGAATAGAAATTCCATTTCATAAAAATTTCATCCCCGGGCTCCTTTTAACATTTTTTTTATTCACATTAAGCGCATGTTCTGATAGTAATGTCCTTCGCTTTTTTACAGATTTCGTTTTTAAGTTTTTCATTTTCACACCAACTCTTAATAATTGGATCCAATTGTAAATATGGATTATTCGCCAATGATAATTTCGAAATTTTGGATAAGTAAACTGCTTCAGGAAAATCAATTTTATATAAAAGATTATCATTTAAAAATAAATTTTTCAATTTTGTTAATTTACTTAAAACTTCTTTATTAAGAAATTTAAGTTTATTATTATTAAAATATCCTTCAATCAATGAACTTGGTAGAAAAGGTAAATATTCTAATTGATTATTTTTCATATCAATACGTTTTAAATGTTTATAAAATAATAAATTACTTCCAGGATCAGAATCAATTTCATTATCATTCAGATTCATATACTGGACTGATGGAGAGGTAATCGGGATTCGTTTTAATTTATTATCCTTGAGGTGGAGGTGACGAACGCCGATAGCATCAAAGGCAGTCACTCGGTTGATTTGATTGCTGTTCGCATTGAAGACTAATAAATCTTTAGGAAATCCCAGCAACTAAAAAAAATACCAAACATCAAGTTAAAAATTACTTATACCACATTTAACAAATTAATTGATTCACATGGATGGTTTAGAATTAACTGAATTCTCATATATTTCCATCTCCATATATTTCATTTACATTATACATATAATAATTATAATAATAATTATAATAACAATAAATATATAAGATTTATTTTCTTTATGATTAGATAATTAATTTTAAAATTTCTTCTTTATAAAAAAAATAAAACCCAGTTCCTTACATGAGAAAATATTAATATTACAGCAATTTTCTCCCTTAGAAATATTTTTTTTTTTAATTTTTTTATTTGAAAAACGAAAAAATATATCATATAGGAATTTTGACAAATAAATTTTTACTATTTCAAAAAAAAAAGAAAAAACTTATCTGTAGTTCTTGAGCTTCTTTTATTTGTCTGACAATAAAATCAAATAAAAAAGCGCTTTAATTAAAACCATCCATTATTTAATTAATACCTATATTGCTAATTGAAATATACTTATCCGTTTATTGCATTAATTTTTTGCAGGCATTTTTAAACATATTTCCACAACAAATAATATTCTCAAATAAATTAAATGATTAAAAGTCTCAATCATACAAATAAATTGTTTTTTCTATTCATGAAGCTAATATGATATCGTAAGATAATAATAAGTGCAACAGCAATTTACAAATCAATGTTTTTATTAGTCAATTAATTATTTAAAAAAAAAGCTTATTCATCTGAGACCAGAACTAAAACTATAAATTAGAGCATATATCATTTTCATATTTAATAATAATATGTAAAAATTTGAAAATTTTTTAATGATTATTTTGTTAAGATATTTTTAAATTTAATTTTGCTATATTATTATGATAATTATTATACAAGAATTGACGAAATGTCTATAATTATTCTTGTTTTTTCCTTAAGGTTAATTATACAATGAACGAGTATACAATAAATATGATTTTAATATAATATCTAATAAATGGATAAAAATTTAAAAAATTATTTTTCATAATTATTTATCATAATATACTATAAAGTAAAAATAAATGAAATGAATAAAAAAAAACGTGTGATGTATTCGAAAAGGTTTTAATAATTATAATAATGATAAAAAATAAAATAACCTGGCAGGATGTTTTAAGATTGAATTTCAAAAATCTGATTATATTTAGACGTTTCTCAGGCTTTTAATAAAACGAGGATGAACAAATAATACAATTTCCGAGTGAAATTTGTTTCTATATTTGAAATGGAAATACGTTTAATGGGTGGCGTTATTTACTTTTTTTGACTCTTTTTCTACTACTTTCAAAAATTAACTAATATATACACTTCCTAAAATATATTATCTAAATAGAAAATTCTTATTTTTTATACATATACTAGAATTCAATTAGAGATATAATATTTAAATACCATTTATTTTCAATAAACGCATATATTTATTTATTTTTGATGTTGTAAAAAATTATTCCATACATTCTATGACGTAACTTTTAAAATTAAAAAAAATTTGTTTTTGTTTTTTTTTTATATAGAGTTTTTGTGATTTCTTATTTGTAATAGACACCATTCAATGTCAATTGAAATAAATGTTATAATTTAGAATCATTAATTGATTTGTTTTCTATTTGTGAATTATTTTCTCATTGTCCTATAAAAATGATTAAATGTAATAAGATTAATAAGAGTTGAATTACATTAATCTCGGTTAAGATGTTGTTGTTGATCCTAAGAATGACGACTTCGTCATCAATAGGAAGAGGGAGACTGGTTAATTGTGAATTGCCACAGTCTTGGGTTGTGACATTCTGGACTGGCTTGAAGTAATCGTGCACAGTCCAGGATGTGGTTTTATCACATCGACACTCGGACGGGCATTGTAACGCGGTCAGCTGATTAGACGGGTGGCTGACTATCAGGAGAAGAGCGCCCAAGTATAACAACATGTTGTTTGCCAGTTAGCGACTGACTGGACTGACTAACTCAGGTCAAATACGTCAATCCTTTCACTATTTGTCTGCGAAGATAATATACAAGACAAGACATTCCGTTATTCTTAAACGCAACGGAACCAATAAAAAATATTTTATAAAAATTCTTGAAACAATCTATTTTTAATTTTCACTATTCAATTTATTATTTCATAATTTATACAAATAATAATAATAATATATTTCTTTTAATCTTAAATATTTATTCATATAATTCAAAAGAGGAGGGATATTTAAGATGAAATTCAATTAAACATTTAACTTTTTAAGTAAATTAACTATTAAGTATATATAAATTATTTTATTTTTAGAGATTTCATCCTTTGATTTTCCATCTAACAACGATTTTTGTCATTATTTATTAAATATGAAAGAGATTATTATTTAGAAAAAAATTATTTATTTGTCACAAGAACAAGAATCCCAAAAATAAAATTTGAATTATTCCCATTTGCTCATGTAATTCAAAATATTTGATATCTATGAAAATTATATCATCTTTTTAATATTTTTCATATTTTTTTCTTAATAATTTCTTTGGTTGGAATCAACTAAAAACAAATGGCCTTTTTTAGATTATCATATATACAAATTCCATTCTTAAATTGCATCTCTATAAAACGAAATAAAAGGCAAATTATTTTACTTTAAGATCTAAGAAATATTTGGGTCAAGTTGAATAATATAAATTTGACATTTGTTGTGTACCATTAAAGATTTTCAATTTCATGTATTCAAAGGATTAAACGATGCAAATATTTCATAAATGAATTGAATTTTTTTGTGCACACATTGAAATTTGATAAAATAAAACAAAATATAAAAATATAATTTAATAATGCATACAATTTATTTAAAAAGAATCCATTTTCAAAATTACAAAAATTATTCATATTATATTGTAATTTGAAAATAGTTCATGTATAAATTCTAAATAACCATTTGAATCATTGAATAAGAATTAAATTGTGTGATAATATTCTTTGATTATTTGTTTAATACAGCGAGTTTTGGAGAATCAATCCCTATTTTGAGATAGGAAATAAAGAATACAAAAAATTAACATTATTCTTGAAATTCCCAGAATTATTAATATTATGTTAATCTACATATATCTAAATATCTAAGAGAGAATGTGTTCAGTGGTCTGTTTGTTTGATAGTTTTTCACTTGATTAAAAATTGTATAAAACTGTTATATATAGAATTACTGCTTGATTGAATCACTGGAATTATACCATAATAATTTTTTTAAATTTTGACTTAAAAATGAAGGTAAAGGTTTTGAATTTAAATTATTAAATTTAATTAAATTATAATTATAATTATATAATAATTAAATTTTAATAATTAAAAAATTTTAATTATTTAGATCTATCTTTAGTCTGGACTAAACTCTGTTTTACCGCATCCCAACCGTATTTTATTTGAAAAAAATTCCAACAATGTTGATATTATTTGATTGCCTTCTTATTTCAATAAAATATTATCAGTGAAAATTATTTTAAAAACCTTGAATCTTATGATCGGATAGAATAAAATTTTAATTAATTTTCAAATATAGAAACAAGCTTGATTATTCGATTCAAATTTGCGAGATAATCGACTGGAGTTCATATTTTTTAATAATATATTAATATGACATATTTATATATTAATTATAATATAATAATATATAATATATAATATAATATAATCAAAATTTATTTACCAAAGGTATACAGTTGACTGAACTTGTGAAAATATTAATATTAATTATGAATTTCTTATTATTTATCAAGTACTTGTATTTATTACATTTTTTCTTAATTTTTAAAACTAAATTGTAAGATAAATTATAAAATAATAATAAGCCGAGAGGAGAAAGGAAAGTAACCAATAATATTCAGGAGGAGATATATTAAAAATTAAAGTATGCTCCTGGATCTCATCCACATTACGGATACAATATTATCCGATACCTGATAATCATATTAAAAGATGATAACAAAAAACTTATGAAAATAGCAAATTTTTTTTAGTCGGGCGACGATATACACATAACCAAAAAGAAGCTTGGTTTGGCCACAGTGGCTATATATATTATATGGATAAATAAATATTCTACTTTTCGGCAATAAATTTTATACCGATTACAAGATTACATAAATATTTTTTATTTTTTACATCTACAAAAATTCATATTTAAAAATGATATTAAAGAATTCGAAATTCATGTGAATTTCTAATTTATAACTAACGACTTTTCATTCACACACAAAATCATTTCTTTTTATTTTATTTAAAAAAATTATAAATTAATTATATTTTATATTATACGAGTATGTTACTTCTAAATTCTATCTTTTTTTAATGGACGTATTTCATTTAAATATATTAATCCTAATTTATTTTTACCTGGTTAAGTCATCTCTTTATTATTTAATAAATTGTAAGAGGATAAATCTTTTTTTTTTTAATACAATTATCTTCTAATTAAATCTCATTATTTAAAAACATCCTTTTAAATAATTTTCTTTTAATCTGAATTTATTAAATAACCTCTCTTTTAATTCAGTCAATTCAACCCTCTTATTAAAAACAACTACAACAGAACGATATGAAAATCTCTAATATTAAAGAAATTTTTTTTATGTAAAAATATTTTTTATAAATCAATCATGTCTACATTATTCTTTAGTTAATTAAGAGTATGGATAAATAATCGTTTGAGAATATTGATAATGATAATACAACATCGAATTCGAAGAATACTGATAATAAATATTTTACTGCAACTCAAAGGAAATTGAATTGCTAAGGACAAAGTAATAAAATCGAAACGCTACTTGTAAGCAAATATTTGAAATTGAATGTAAAATATCCCTAGCGGCTTAAATTGAAATAATCCATTTCACTATATTATATATAATATAGTGAAATGTTATTACTTGTAGTGACAGTAGTAACAGTACTTACTATATATTTGAATATAACTCTTTATATTTCAGAAATAATTCAAATATTTTTTCTAATTTCCAAATTCATTTTATAATTTTTTTCCCTAAATTATTAATATTATTATTATTATTAGTATTATTATTATTATACTAAGGGCGTTCGGCACCTCAGACCATTACCGCCTCATTTACACTTTGTCTTCATTAATTTCATTGATAAAAATTAAATAAATAATATAAATATAAAATCAACAAATAAATAAATTATAATTATAAAAAATAAATAAATATATGCTAAAATTATATTGGAGAGATTATAAATAGGCGATCCCGTACTTGACTATGTAATAAATAAATGTAACTTAATATCAATCATCAAGACCTGATAAATAAACTGAACTAACAAACGATGTTATCTCTCAACACCGATTAATACCCTGTATTGATGAGCTTGTCAACATAAATAATCTATTAGAGATGCTGTAAAGGGACCTCCTCGGACCAGATAAATAAATAATTAAATAATCCAAACCTAATTTTAATCATTTAATCATCAACATCGTTCAAACAAACTGGCCTAGCAGCCAAAGTTGTCTCCCAACATTGATTTTTTATATAATTAAAATATGAGGGTACCTCAATAAGTTCTTGACTTTATGAATTTCATGTGTCTTAAATGAAATGTCAACACTTCTCCTGTCAGCAGGCAACTATTAGCTGACTCCTGTCGAAATGTGATCCAGCTGAGTCTTTTAGATTTTGTTTGACATTCATTAATAGCAGACTACCTCATGATTTGAAAAGAAAATGGAAAAAAGTCAATTTTCATGAAAATCCATGAATTGGGATATGAATTGCTCCCTCAACCGCCCCCTATTCTCCAGATTTAGCCCCGAGTGACTATTTCTTGTTTCTAAAAATGTGGAACTGGCTCGGCTAAAAGAGAAATGACTCCAACGATGAAATCATCTCACAAACAAATATCTATTTTGATGTCCTCTACAAATCTTATTTTTTGGAAGGGATAAAAAAATTGGTGAAACTTTGGACGAAGTGTATAGAGCTCAAAGGAGACTACGTAAAATAATTTTTTATCCAAAAACCTGTGTTTCATTCAAAAAGTCATGGTCTTATTGGCCTTCCCTCGTATGCATAATATATATATATATATATATATAATATTATTATGCTGTTTAATTTTATATGTGTAAAATTTATTTTGTAATTTTTTAATAAATTTAGCATACCGAGCCAAATTAGAAATAGACAACTACCCTCTTCATTCGCCCCATCTTCAAATTCATATTGAGCTCTTCTTAATATTAAATTGAGACCTGGTTGGCCGACCTGCCGCCTGAATCCGTAATGGCGAGGATGATATTGTCCGGACATTCTCGGTCCATGCTCGAAACGTATAAAACATCCAGGAATTTTTCATCAGCGCTTTCGCTGCTGCCTCCACCTCCGTCTTACCCTCCATCATCACCACCCCATTCTCCCTGATCTCCACCCCAAGTTCCTCGGTCGATTGACACTTAATGAGTCCTGCTAACCAACCTAAAGGAGGAGTAGGGAACATCCGTGATCCTACCACACCCGTACGCTTAACGATGTGCTCTCAAATCAACCTCATGAAATATGCCATCTTTTGTTCCATTAATAAACTTAATTTTCCGGTATAAGGTGTATATTTCTAAAGAAAGCTGATAAACAAAAATAATAGAACAAAGGAGCTAAGACATTATCAGGCAGTCAATAGTGCTAAGAATTGTGTAAAATATTTTTTTTAAATAATCATTATGCATTTTATAGAAAAGACAATTAAGCATTATCACCTTAAAATAATAAAATAAAATGAATTTGTTATTTGTTATGGTAAATAACTGTGTGATCATTGATTAGATATAGAGAAGGTTGCTATCGATGGGCCGGCTCCTATGCTTAATTTCTCGGTAGACATTACACGAATTATAATGTTGAATAAGTGTACTTCGTGTTGGCATAGAATAACCAGTTCAGTTTTGAGTTATTTCAAGTAGGAAGAAAGAATCTCATTAACCTTGAATATTCTAGTATAGAATGACGCCACGCAGCTTAGGGGTTAACAGCGTTAAATCACATCCCCGTTGTTCCAGGAATTTATTCAAGGGAATTTATCTAACTGGGGTCTATGAGATCAAAATTACTTGATAAAAAGTAGTGGCTCCGATGTAAAAAAATCAAGGTACACGTTTATAAGACCCGTTCTACTGATCATAGGACTTTTTATATATATAAACAATTGATAGGACCTATCCTTGCGTAGATTGTACAAAAGATTATTAAGAAAAAAACTGACTAACAGGTTTTATTTGTATTAAGATATGTGCAAACGTTTTATTAATTAACAATTTATACAGGTGCAAGGGTCCTATTGTATAGATTTTATAACAAATTTCCTTTAACTGGCCCATCGATAGCAACTTTCCCCTATCACATATAATATTTGTATTAAAAAAATGAAAAATACAAGTTCACAATATACATATATATACAAAATAGGTAGAGAATTAAAAAAAGATTATTAACATAACAAATTATATATTACAACTTTTGTAAATATTTTTTCAATTTAAATTTTTTCGACTCCATTTTAATTTAAACAACTTATTTTTTTTTTATAAATTTAAAATCATTTTATAATTCAAGCATTTTTTTTAATTTCTAAAAATCTCAAACTATTCTTATTGATTTAATAATTTATATTATTTAGAAATTACAACATGAATTTTTTTTAAAAATTTATTGTTAGCAATGACTAATTTTCATTTCTTAAAAAATCAAATGTTAAAAAATCAAAAGGTAAAAAATATTATTCCTATTTTTGGAGAGCATTGTAATAATTAATTTATTATTTAGTCAGTAGGAGTAATTGATGAATATAAAAAATTTTCCAAGTAAATAGCATAATGTAATTTCTTATTAAAATTATCTTTTAAAAAAATATAAGTACATATAATGATGAAAAATTAAAATTTACCTTGAAAATTAATAATTGAAAAACTGAGTTAATTTTGTTATTATTCAACAAGTAGCTTAGAAGGAAAGAGGGGTTGAGAGGAAGAACGTGAAGAGCTTTAATGAATCCGGTCATCTTGAACAGCTTAGATACTGCTTCTTGTTGAAGTAATTAAGTACGGATTTCCCACATTACATTTCTATTCACTAATAATCTCTTCTTTACGAGGATCGACTAAAGATTCTATTTAATGAATAATGAGATAAAAAGTTAATTAATTCTTTATCCAAGATCGTTTTCACATTCATCCCTTTTATATCAAAAAAAAAGCAATAAAAAAAACATTCACTTGGTTTCATTTAAGCGTAAAATTTGTCAAAGTTCAAAAAGCATTTGTTTTATCATAATTGACGAAAGATCGCTTCTCTTGCAAAGATATTAATTCGCTTTGACTTAAAATTCATCGCTTACGGGTTGGAAGAGAGGAGGGTGGGAAATTGGAGGACGGGTTAAGGAAAAAAAAAAAAAGAAAAAAATTGATGGGAGAGGGAGATTTCGTGGTTCGTTTCGAGGGTGGATTCCCAATTCCAACGTCGGCCCAAGAATGCGATGGAAACCTGCTAGGACTTAATTAAAATTTATTAAACGGCGCACACAGACAGAGACAACCAAATTTACCCTCAAATTGCCGAACAGCTAACAAGGGCGGTTGTGCGAATATTGAGTGTTCTGACATGAAGAAGTAAAAGGACAAGAAAGCCCAGATCTTTTTATTAATTCCCCCCTCTTTTCCTCCCCCACCTAGAATTCTTCTTAAGAGTGTGTTCGTGAAGTAGATGAGAAAAGGAGAGGGGAAGAGATTGTAATAAAAATAAACCTGCATTTATATATATATCTTACATTTTATTTTATTTAGTTATAAAAATGTGTATTTTCTTGTGATTTCAAAACGTTCATACTAAACGATTTTATCTCAGAATATAAATCGGAGGAAAAAAAATTGAGTTTATTTTATAATTCTTACATTCACTTACATATACCTACCTGAATATTTTTTTATTTATATTACTTTAGCTACACGAATACATTATATTGCTAATAACAAATATATATATATATATCTTCCTAGAGAGGGAGAGTCACTAACAAATCAGGTTAGAGTACATTTTCTGATAACTTGAAGAGTTTTATTGATAATTAAAGTAAACGTATTATTTTCACTTCTTTATATAATATGTTATAATAGTTTTAACAAAGTTCGAGAACCTTCAATCGATATGAAAGCACTTCGACTTCCTTGAATTGCACTTGAGAGATTACATCTCAATTTCTCAATCAATTAAACTTGATGAAGAGGACTTACATAGAAATAATCTAAAAATATTAAAAAGGAATAATAAATCGAAATATTTTAATTATATTATTTAATATACTTGGTAAGAATTTGATATGTAATATGAAAAATAAGTCTTTTAATTTAAGTAAAGCTAAATTTTGAGATTAATTATAAATAAAAAAATTGATTTTTGTTTTATATTTTAAGTTATTACCAGCTGGTCAGAGCGCCTTTCAAAATAATATTTTTAGTTTAGTTATAATATATCCTGTACTCTTATTGGAAATGATTGCAAGCGGTAGATTCCGATTTATGTTTTGATTTTATTTGGCACACAAAATGGAAGGGAGAAGATTTGCCTCCACGACTAATTTGATCCTATCAAAAAAATTGAACAAGCTTCTTGTCGTTGTGAATGATTCAATTAATTTAATTTAATAAATGACACAAGTTCAATCCGAAAAAAGCAATTCACAAATATATAAATATATATATAAGTATATAAATCATTGTAAAATATTAAAGAAAAAATATTTGAATATTGATTTGATATTAATAATTTTAGATTATCATTATTTTTGTTTAAATAAATAAAAAATTAGTTTTCATAACAAAAATATGAAAATATTTTTATTGAAACAATTGGATATCCCCTTGAAAATGAAAGGAACTTTTAAAAAAATAAATATTTAATAATTATAGTTGTTATGAGATAAACATTTTGAATTGTATCCGTACAAGTATATTGTCTCTATTATAAATATAAAATTTTAAGCTTAAATTTTATCGGGATTTCTTTTATTACTCTTCTTGAATTTTTATCTTTATCATTTCTAATTAAAATATCTATTTGAAATATATTTTTCTTTTAAAATATATTCCCTAAAATTTACTTATCTTCTATTTATTTATGAAATTTTTTTGTAAAATGTTTTATTTACTTAGAATCTCTTGCTTCTTTGAACTCGTAGAATTTGTTGATTCAGTTTCATTTATATCTATAGGCTTGTGTTTTTCTTAATTAAATTGCTGCCACATACATATTTTCTCATTCACTATAATTATATGGATTTATAAAGGGAGAGGTGGAGTGGTGAGTTGACTTTCGTTATTTGTCTTTTTCAAACTTAAAGGTTACAAATAAGAAGAAATTAAAGTTAAGACGCATTTCTTAATGTCAATACCATTAAAATTTCGATAATAATGAAACGATCTCAGCAATGAAAAGGAATATTTAGTACTTTTCAAATTTTCATAATTAACTTTCATTTTTTTATTTAACTTATTGTTTAACTATTTATTTTTTATCTATTTTTATTGAATAATACTTCCTAAAATAGCTTTATGATATTCTTCAGAAAACTCCAGACCAATTAACGCTTTAACTTGAGAAATAGAAGATACGAGGACAGGTCAATAAGTCGGTGACTTTTTGAATTTCCCGTCTCTTGAAATGGTCACACTGCTCCTGTATTATACTCTATTAATAGCAGACTACCACGTGATTAGAGAAGAAAATTGAAAAAAGTAAAAAAGAAATGGTTCAGTGGAAAGAGATTTGACTCCAACGATGTAATCATCTCACAAACAAATACCTATTTTGATTTCCGAGACAAATCTTATTTTTGGAAGGAATAAAAAAATTGGAGAAACTTTGGACAAAGTGTATAGTGCTCAAAGGAGACTATGTTGAAATTTAAAATTATTTTTTATCTAAAAACCTTTGTTTCATTCAAAAAGACACGGACTTATTGACCTACCCTCGTGGCAGTAAATGAAAATAAATGACTAGACAACTGTTTTATAATTAAGATTTTTAAATACCTGGGTACGCTTTAGGATAGATGTGTTGATCCAACAAAACTCAGATCTGACTATGGAGAACAATTTTTGATTTACAGAATGATTCTTAAGATAATTTGGATCTTTAGAATGAAGTTCTTCAAAATGTTCAATGGAGAACATATTTCCAATAAACTGAATCATAGGGACCTCGGGATAAATTGAATAAATGATTAAATTAAAAATTTCACTCTTCTCTATGGAAATCTAATAATATAACCCAATCTTTAAGTCAGACAACTTTTAGAGGTTCAATGATAAATGAGAAGACTAGACTGACTTAAATGCTTAAATCCCACAATTTGAAGACATAATAAAATATATCTAATTAAAGGGTACTTCATACAAAATCACAATGGTTTTTTTACAATTTTGATATTTTGATTAGAATTTTCTTTGTTATTTCCTGCCCTTAATTTATAGTTACTGGCCTATTTGTCCTTTACTTTCCCAGCTTAATATACTTGTTTACACTATTATCTTACGATGGATTTCTTTTAAGTCATACGTCAAATCATATCAAAAGAAATTTTTATACTGTTTTCTAAATAACGTTTAAATTTCTTATGCCTTCTAAAATTCAGTAGGATAGGGTTACTTGAAACGTATATTAAAAATACTGAGGGATGAAAAATTTTCTTATTCCATTTCTTAATTAATAAATAAAAAAAGGATGTAAATATTTATTATAAGTTGATGATGCTAATTTTGGGCATCATATTGTTTAGTCAGAGATTGTGCTTATTATAGTTTATTTGAATTTTATTTTTCGAAATACTCTACTCTACTCAAATTTATCCAAAAATAAATATATTGATTTATCATCGATATTTACATAGATCATTTATAATTGAATTAATAATTATGGTGGTGTCCTCAAAGATGCCTAATCTATTTCCTCTCTCCATTCCTCTTTAACTTGTCCTTTATTTAACGATGATTTAAATTGAATCGCCTATTTGGTCAAGGATGGTTTTAGTATAATGCCCTCGGGAATCTGCTAATCAAATTATACAGCTGTCCTTCGCTTTCTCTCTGTCTCACTCATCGCATTTACCCCATCCCCATCAACAAGTGTCCCTCTTCTTTTAAACTTTATTGAACTAAAATGTTCAATCTTTTTTTTTTCTCGTAAGAAAATCAACTGACAGTTTTATTTTTATTATCATTTTCTATGTCGGACCAAATTAAAATCCTTGACTGTTTATTTAGAAAATAATTGTTTCAATTAATGCGAGATTTATTATTTATAAAATGAAACTAACAACATCGAGAACTCGAATTAATGAAAGAGAGCAAAAGTGATTAATCATTTTAAAAAATTATAAGAGTATATTTATATACCTCGATCTCTATTCCTAATAAACTACATATAAAATCACTTGATAATTTAAAAATAAAAAAACAAAGTATAAATAATTAAATTTAATTAATCAGCAAATAAATTAAATATAACTTTTTTTAATTAGGCTCATTATAATAGTAAACAAGGTGCTGAAAGTAGGAAAATTAAAAAAGCATCACTCTACTTTCATTTAAATCCGATAATAAAAAAAATCTAAAATTATTGATTAATTTAAAACTAAATCAAAATTTAATCATTTAAACTATCTAAAAAATAAAACTTTATTAACTTCTTTTTCAACAACATAAGAACTTGATGATATTATTTTTGCATGAGAAACAACAACAATAAACAACAGAGAGTTGTATTTCTTAATCATCGGCATCCTTCTGGCTGAACTTTGATTTTCATTATACATTTTCTAATCCACCAATATCATAATATAATCTATATCTCTATATTTAAAATCTTTAGAGAAATTTAATCAAAATTAATTTTTTTCCAAAACTCTATTACAATGATTTATTTCTTTTTTATTATATATGATATCTTTATTATTCATAATAATATTTTGGTTGATTGCAGGTGTTCTCGCTTTACCTGGCAGTGGCCGACTCAAACATTCCGCCTTCTGGCCGCCTAACAGTAAGCACTTCTCATTCAACAGTTGATCAATGCGGACAATCTAACTTCGAGGGGTTTTCGTTGATCGCTTTACAAAGAATCAATATTTATATTAATTATTTTTTAATTGAAAAATTTTTAATTTTCTTTTTTATTTAGTTATTTATTTGATTATTATATTAAAAATAAAATATAAAATAATAATAAAATTTTTATTTTATATGGAAGATTCATATTTAAAATTAAGTTTTATTTATCTATATATTAACTAAACTTAATATAATTTATTAGAAACAAGTCTTATTTCTAATTTAATTGAACGTTTTTCTTTTTATTATTTATACAATAAATGAATATCTCTCTTATATAAATAATAAATAAATCCTCTACTTTTGAGGATTAACAATGTTTGATTTTGATCTAAAATAATAAAAAAAGCACATATAAAAGTTTAATTTAATCCTTTTTGTTAAATTTTAACTCTTTTTCCAATTCTGTTGCTTTGAAGTAGAATATATTTTGCTCTTTTTTTAAAAGGTTTAATCAAATGTATAATACCAAACCGCAAACATTATCCTAGCGAAGAGGTTGACAACTTGAAAGAAGTTACGTACACATAGGATGAACATATGAGCAACAAACTCTGGATGCAAAGAAATACTTGCTGTAGTGGGTGGCTCTATTCAATGTCATTTTATATGAAATGCAAGTTTAGTTTAAAGTTTAAACTAACTTCCTATAATGTCTAGGAGATACCGCGGTACATCTATCTCTCTTGAGTGTCAGGTGTATGAACTTTCAACGTGGGAATTGAATGCATTTTTAATGTCATATTGGCTCAGTATTTTAACGCACCTTTTAACCTGGCTATAATCATAGTTAACATCTTTTCGCCAGATTCCGCCTCCTCTCCAGTTCTTCAAAGATGTCATAAAATAATAAATTCAATCAAGTTAATTTTTTATTTCACAGATACATTATGTCTATTTTTAGGAGATGCTGAATAGTCATTTAATTTTTTGAATTCATCATTTAGGACCCGTTTTCTCTTACATTCTTCAAAATTTGTAGTACTAGCAGGAATCAATTTTTTCATTCCTTTAGTACCGCGGTTGCTTGCTGACATTATGTTTTGTTATTTGCTGGTTTCTGGCCGATAGACTTATCATTTTTGTCTTTCCGGAAAGGAATCTACAAATTTTCTCAAGTTTAGGATTCTAGATTAAAAATTAATAAATGTTTCTGAAAACAACCTGGGAAGGTAATATGTTTTTGATCCTCACAGAGACTGATTTTGAGAATAACGGGGTCCTTTGTCAGAACTGTAACATTTCCTATTTCATTCAGCAATACGATATCAACTTTGTCCTTGTTTTTCGCTCGCTTACCATTATTGTAATTGATATTCCTGTCTGAATTCTATTATATGTATATTGTCCAGCTCAAATATAGAAATTTTTTTTTTACTGATATGAAGGATTCCATATATTTGATTAAATTCTAATTTAAGCTACTAAATAATATATATTAGTTTATAATATCATTTGAATTAATTTGGTTTATAATTAATTTATTATTGTATATCTTAAATAAAAGTTTTATGATATATACGCCATAGTTTTATTATGTAAGCAATAAAATATCTTATTTGGTAAATAGATTATTTTATTATTTGCTAGTTATTTTATCAGAAAAATGCACAGATATAGTTTATTAATATTAACTTAATTAATATATTAATAAATTTATAAATTTAATTCGCTCTATAACTTTTAACATAACTAAATAAAATGGTAAGTGTAGACCTGAACTCTTTCGAATGAATTCTGCCTGGTCCGAGCTTTCGGCATTATTTCTTCTTCTTTCTTATTCAAGACACCCTTCATCTCTCTTCGTCTCTCGCAATGCAACTTATACTTTCCATTTTTATTTACTCTGCAATATCACGGATACAATTGAGTTATGTGCTATGCTATGCGACTCTGGCTGAAAAAGCCCCATGGTTGGCCGATAAGTGTAAACATTCAAAGAAAATATGGTAGGCGGTATCTTCAAATTCTGATCACGAAAAACAGAAGAGTATTTTTCTGCATCTTAGATAGATATGCCCGGAAATATCCATGTTCAAAAAGAAATTTGTAAAGGTCGAAATTTACCTTCCCATGATCTTTGTTAATGAAATGCGGAGGGGTAATTTAATCGTCTACTGATTGGCTAAAATGCCATCGGTTCTGCCAGCTTTGGAGAGTTTCATTTATTGTCTCTTCCTAGCACAGTCCAATCAGAAAATCTCTTTCTGTTCTTCATTTAGAAGCTCTATTGAAATAACTTCCAGTAGCTCAAGAACCGCTTCCCCATCTTCGTTAGACCTATTGCAACTTCTTCCTATATTTTGTAACTTTCATGATATCAGCCCAAATCTCCGATTCATATATCATGAGTGACTAGAAGAATTACAAAAGGTTAATACACCATCTAGAATCATTCTTAGATATTTTGTCGAGTTCTTAGTCTAGACCTGTTTAATAATCTGTCATCCCCGCACCCAGATTCGTTGATGGGTCTCTTTGTGGCTTTAGAAACAGTCTTTTTGAATGTTTTGTATCCTTCCTTTATGCATCCTTAAGAGATTCAACTTAGAGGTCAATTCCAACGTACATTTTTCTCTGAAATTTTGAGTTGGCATTTCTCACTCTATAGATGGGGTAACATTCCGGTTACTGGAATGAGATCATTCGGTGTGAAATAATAGCTCACCATGGTCAGCACCCTTGTTGCAATCAACATAAAGTCATCTCCAGATCCTGATCTAAACACTCGAACAGTCCCGTATATGTTTACTACTATTTCCTAGTTATTAACATATATATAAAAGACCTGAGTTTAATACATTTTTTCAATAAATATATCAAATAAAAATTGATAATCAGTTATGGATTCTTTTAAAATTATCCAATAAAACAAAGACCCACAGATAGTAAATATTTATTAGTAGTTTCATCAGTTTTGTTAACTAAAATTAAATTTAAAAATATAAAACTTGGTAAGAATAACTTTTAGTTAAAACCAAGTTTCAAATTTATTGATATGTTTACTTTATGCGCCCTTCAGTTCTAAATTTGATATTTATTAAAATTTGGAATAAGAAATTTAATTTTTTATATACACAATTTTTAGAAAGATTTATTATTTTTTTAAAACATGGATTACTGATTTTGAGTTTAATTTTTTCTGTTTCTTTTTCTTCTCGTCTGTTTTTTTAAAATCAAAAATTGTTCAAGATAGTGCTAGTTTAATCCGTACTGTTATCAGATATCTATTATGTTATGAAGATTGTTCTTGGGTGATGTTGGGGACAAGTACAGCCCCTTCGAATCGTGTATCATGTTTAATATAATAGACTAGATTAATTGACGTTTAAAGGGAATATATGTAGAAGATTCTTATCTTATATCAAGTACATATATTTAAAATTAAGTATAAGTATAAATATACTTTAACTAGAACATTTCTTAGGTTTTATTTTATTTTTTGTGAATTTTTTTTATTATTCGTTGGCGGTATTCGTGCTGCCTGGATGGCAAATAGGCTTGCTGTTCCGATTGTCCCGCTGACTTGCATTTGTTTTCTAGTGCACTCGTTTGTCGTGTTTACTGCCAGAGGACCAGTGCCGAGGTGGTCGTGGCGATGGTACAGTCACCGTCACTGCCCTAGGAGATGGTCAGAGTTTGGTGGTGGCCGGCGACGCCGTTACTCGGGAGACTTGGGGCTCCAGCGCTGACTTTCTGCTCAGCATCATCGGCTTCGCTGTCGATCTGGCTAACGTGTGGAGATTTCCTTACCTCTGCTATCGTAACGGGGGTGGTACGTTTCCATTAACATATTTCAATGACAATTTAATTTTAAGAATAATAAAATCAAAACAATTTTTTAACAAATAAGATGATACTTATATTTTTTCATTTGGTTATTTACTCATAATTTGAATTAAGTATGATTTATATTCATGAAAAATGATAATCTCTTATTGATCATTAAAAATATCTACTTACAATTAGAAGATGGATATCAATTATTAAAAAACAGAGTGGTAACAGAACTTTTGGAGGAGAGTAAATATAGCCAAAAAAAAAATTGATAATAATTTTTTATAGATTACAAAAAGATCGTTTTGTTATTGATAGGAGCGTTCCTGATTCCCTACACTTTGATGCTCGTCCTCGGCGCTGTTCCACTTTTCTACATGGAACTCATTTTGGGCCAATATAACAGACTAGGTCCTGTTAGTGTTTGGCGAATCTGTCCTCTCTTTAAAGGTGAGCTTAGATTATATAATAATATGTAATATTTTTTTTACTTTGTTAGATGTTGTTTTCGTTTATTAAATGATTAAATTTAAAATATATATATATATTCTATGATGTCTTATTAAACTAGCAAAAATTGTATATATATATATATATATATATATGTGTGGGAATGGAGCTTTTTGGCTCATCAAAAAGCCCAAAGCAACTCGAGCGACAGACCGACGAATTCGGAAAACGCCTGGCGCATCTTACTGCCTCAATGTCGGCCATTCTCAACCACAATATCATCGGAGTTGTTGCTTCCTCTCAACGCCGCTCCAAGCAGCGAGCGCCCCAGACGCCGTCGCCGCCTTCTCCCACTCCACGCCACCGACCAATAGCAACCGAGTTCCAGCTGTTTGGACTTCCTTTTAAAAAGGACACCGGCACGATTCGAGTTTAGTATATAGTCAGATTTCAGTTTAAGTTTTCAGTTTTATAGACAGTTTACAGTTAAGAGTTTATTCAGTCTTTTGTACATCGCCAGAAGTATTCAAGAAACGAAGAAGTTACAATTTCATTTATTTTTACACTATTTTTATCTTGTTCATCTTTATTCAATAAAACGATATTTTTGCAACCATTTAAACAAAACAGATATTTTTTGCTAAACAACCCCTAGACAACGAAATTCCCTACATATGTATATTTTAAGAAAATTTTATCCTGCCAAGGATTTTTTTAAAATTCACACAATAGATAATTATTATAAAGATAAATCGATCTTTTTGTTCAGCCTTCTGAAAAATTAGCTTTGTTGGCTTTTTCTTATTAAAATAATAGTAATTTTAAATGACGTCAACAAGGACATCAGCCATATTGAAATTTTGAATAAATATTGTATTAATATTTAAAATATTTTAAAAAGTTTAAGTTAGTTTTTAATATAATATAATTTCGAAATAAATTTAAAAATATTTATTTCATTAATATTTTAGAATTAAATTACGAATTATATTTATCATTACCCTTAAAAAAAAAATTCATTAAGCAACATTATACTTCATAGGAAAAAAATTCTATTTAAAAATACATTGAATGAACATCAAGAGATTTTTAATAAATTCTTATAAAATATTTTA
Source organism: Labia minor (assembly GCA_963082975.1). Classification (NCBI taxonomy): domain Eukaryota; kingdom Metazoa; phylum Arthropoda; class Insecta; order Dermaptera; family Spongiphoridae; genus Labia; species Labia minor. The sequence continues at coordinate 36,176,792 of OY720344.1, read as the reverse complement.
TACTAAAAGATTTCTGGGGTTTAGAAGTTACAAATTGATTGATTTTTTCTTTGAAGAATACGGCTTGGTAGTTTAAAATTTATATATTAATCTAAAATTTATCTTATTAGTCAAACATTGTACATATTATCTTTCTGTCTTTTTGATCTTGAAACATGACAACATATTATTTGTTATATTTTAAAAACAATATTTTTCTTTTAATTGATATGATCATTTAATATGATTATTTAAGAATATCTTATTTCAAATAAATTATTGAATAAATTGAATCTATTAATATTAAATTATATTATATTATATTAATTATAAAATGAAAGTTTTAGAAGTAATTATAAATAATAAAAATAATATAAATGATATTTTATTATTATAAATAAAAAGAAAAAATTATATATTTCTCAAATGAATAGGGCGATTGCTCCCGACATTCTTTTTTTAATTAATTTTTGTATTAATAATTTTTTAATTTAATAAATATTTTGTCATTCAAGCGATATCAAAATAAAAATGATAAATTGTCTCATTAATACATTATTAAACTTAAATAATAATTGAATAATTTATATTATATATATTATTTTATTTTGTAGTAAAAGAGTATATATATGGCAATATAATTTCAGAATTTATATATTATTAGCAATAGTAATCCTTGATCGAAACAGTATAAGCTATTCCTACTTTGAAAATATTAAACTGAATCCATATCTAAGTATAACAACCAGTGGCGTACCGTGAGGTTCTTGCGCCTGGGGGCAACTGAGAAATTAGCGCCCCCTTTCTTATATATATATATATATATATATTTAATTTAATTTTTTTTAAAGAATATTAATGACGAATAACGAAACAGATTTATATGATTTTAATAAGCGTATAAATAATATTTATTGACTTACACAAAATACAGTTTAACTTTAAATATTAATTCTTCTTTTGTTCCAAATTGGCTTCCCTAATTTTGCGCCCCCTAAATTTGTCGTCCGAGGACATATGTCCCCCCCTGCCCCCCCCTAGTTACGCAACTGATAACAACACATATATATAAGTTATGTCATCCCATGACATAAAACAGAAACCTTCCCATGAGCTTGCTTGCGCGCCTGCAACAACAATCGCGACGAATTTAAATCAGAACCTATTTCAACTAAAGTAAAATATAGTTTAATAGCGTATAATAACACAATTCATTCAACAACAAAATTTACCCCATTTGAAATTTTATCAGGACATTTAGATACCGACAATTTGCAAAATGTAGATATTACTCATCAAGTAATTTCAAATTATAATCAAAATCACAAAGAGAAAACTAAATTTATTTTTGACCAAGTAAGACAACAAATTAATAAAAATAAAGAAAAAACAATTTCAAAATTAAATTTAAACAGAGAAGAACTCCCCGAACTACCAGAAAAAATTCATGTTAAAGATAAACAAAAATGTCAGAAAACTAAAAATAAATTCAAAATCGAAACACTTAAAGAAACAAACAAAAAATTAAAAACAGCTAAAATTATCCCTAAAAACACACAAACTGGCGAGAAAATCCACATTTCAAATATTAAAAGACCAAAAAGAAAACAAAACAATAAATAAAAAAAAATATAATAAAAAAATATAACCCCTTTATAATGAACACTTATCATATTTCAATCTTTAAATCACAACATGAAAATTCAAAATGACAAAATCGACAACTTGCTTAGTCATAAAAGAACTAATCAATTAATAATTGAAACAAATTAATTTACAATTAAATTCAATGATTTCTAGCAAACTTACTTATTTGTGAAAACACTTTGTAAACTACATAATAATTATATCAATATCATTTTAGAAATTATTATAAACAAACAAATAGAAACATTTATCAATTCACACCATTGACAATTTTAATAAATAATAAAAACTATATTATAAATGAAACATTTCAAAATTTAGCTATTTCAGATAATAAGGTAACAAAAAAATTGATACATGGTTCTAGCTACATGAAACATTATATTGTAAATTAAAATATGAACATATTTCTAATTATATTAAAATGTTAATTCAAAATCACAAACTTGAAAATTGTCAATTGTATAAATTACTTAATAATTCCAAATTCAGAAATTGTAATGTCAAATGTAAACGACAATAATAAAATCCTATTATCCTGCAACAATTTAAACTAATACAAAAAAAAAAGGAATATATAAAATTAAGAATGATAATTGTAAAATTAATAATAAAAATATTGTAACAAAAATAACAAGGAAATACCATTGTTAATTTCCAATAATAATAATATGAAAAAATTTAATAATTAATGAAACGTACAAATTAAAGGTAAATAATATAAATTGAATTGAAATAGAGAGAAAAGAACTTAATAAAATTAATAAAATTAATAAAATTAATTAAAATGTGAAAAGGTTAAAGAAAAGTTATAAGTTAATTAAAATGTGAAAGAAAAGTTATAAGTTAATGAAAATGTGAAAAAGGTTAAAGAAAAGTTATAAGTTAATTAATATGTGAAAAAGTTAAAGAAAGAGTGAAAATGTTAAAAGTTGAAGTGAAAATTAATGAAAATGTAATAGTTAAAGAAAGCGTAAAGGTTGAAGAATATGTAAGAGTGTAACGAGAATGTAAGGAGTAACAAAATGTAAAGAGTGTATGTAGAAAGCAATGAAACCCCCCCTAGCCCCGAAATTCCATTCTGAGAAGGGAGGAGTTATGTCATCCCATGACATAAAACAGAAACCTTCCCATGAGCTTGCTTGCGCGCCTGCAACGAGTCGAGATAAGATAAGATTAAATTATCAACATCTCGAATAGATTCCAAAGATACCCCAACACTGGATCGTCTAAACATTCCCAGGGTATCCTCGCTAGCCACCCAAGCCATCTGGACCCTTAGCCCATTAAGCAAAGTTTGATAAGATAAACAAATTCCCCCCACGCGAGATAACCTAGACATTCCTATGAGGCCATCTGGTCCATGCGAAGTCAGATATTTTCTCACACACTTTCCCACACATGGCTAAACGCATTACTAATACTAATGCTTGAGACCCCTTTAAATATCGACGGCTCACGCAACTCGAGTCAGTTGAAGTGTCATCGACGCCGTGTCCACGTCACTTTGATCACGGTTTCATCAACATCAAATTGACCCTCAACTCCGGCTAATATCAAGAATTAGTCGTTAAACCAACAAACGGCTCGCTCTCAATCTCATCGGCGCATAATCTCTTCTAACCCCGGTTCGTGTCTGTGCTATTAGTGTCTGGTGGCTCCGAGGTGAAATTCCTCGTCTAGAGGTGAATAGGTATCGTAATCGCGATACACTGGTAATAGCCGCCTACCAGAGTTCACACTCCTCCTGATAGACCATTGTGGTTAAGTCTATCAACCTCCCAAAGCGGGTCGACATGTTAGTGTAGCCAGACATCAAAACGAACAACTCCCCAATCCCCCATTCTTATATTTGCTTCTACAAATACTTTATTGCAAATAATTATAATACAAATTATGTCAATGGTATAATTCATGCAAATAAAGAAAATTATAAATGATAATTTTGTACTGTCCTTTTTAAAACTTTGTTTCCTGTGTCCCAACCCTTAGATAAAATAAATTTGATAACAAACATTTAACATCAATACATTCCTCCTTTCAATCCTATCCGAAACTGAGCCATCCAGGTGGAGGATGTAACTTATATATTGTTATATATAAGATTAAATATTTTCTCAAGTAAATTTGAATATTTTTTTCATCTTGAAATGGAAATCAAGTTATTTTAATTTGTACCATTTTAGGAAACAAATTTTTGATGTGTCATATTTAGAAAACTCATTTAATAATTGTGATAAATAATTCAAAAAATTATAATATATAAATTTGTTAAAGGGTCGAGAGATAGCTCGGTGTTCCAGATACTAATGATATAGTAATGTTTATGTTTTATTTGATGAGTATATAATTTTGTGTATTTATTACTTTAGTTGAGAAAAAGGAGATAGGGAAAGAGAGAGGAGGACGTGTTAACAAATTGAAAACCTGTTGCTTCATAGAATTGAGATCAAATGCAACTGTGGAAGATGGGGGAAGAAGTGGGGGAGAAGGGTTCAACTTGAAAGGGTGAACTGTGTGGGTGGAAATAAATTATTTTGTTCATTTACTTTTTATCCAATTAATCTCACATAACAGTTTATTCTGTTCAATAACTTACAACTTTTCGAAATCATTCAGAATTGTTTTTTTTTAATATCTTTTTAAGAGAATATTTTATTATTTATAATTAATAGATGTATACAGCTTCTAGAATTTTTTTTTAATATAAAATTAATATTTTATATTCAAAGAGATAAATCTTAAAATGACTAAATATTAAAACTTTAATAAATCCATTCATTATGAAATTCATGATAAAGTTGCAATACTAAAACAGATTAATTTCTCTTGAGAGTTTAAAGTATAGCTAATTTAAATTAATGATATTTGATCAATAACTATTTAATATTATATTATTATACTTTTAGGTTTTTAATATAAGTACGTAATATACATTAAAGATTATTTATTTTAATATTTATATTAAAAAAATAATTGTAAATAGTTTTTTTTTTATTAAATTGATTTGTAATTGAATTATATGAATAAATATGAATGGTTGGGATGAGAAACTTTTGTAAATGGGAATTTTTAGAAGACAAGGAGACTCAAAAATTCCAAGTATTTGAACCTGGAGATTTTTATCTTCATAGATCAAATATAAAAATGTCTTCTCTTCTAATTTTATTCTTATAATATATTTATATCATTAAATTATGATATGTATATATTCTCAGAATAAGATGACGAAAGAAGATGGTGGGATTTTTGCTTTGATGTTGTCATTGAATTCCTTTTAACTAGATTGCATTGTAGTTCATAAATTAATTAATTTTTTAATGAATGTGATTAAAGATATTATTTTATGACACCACTTTCTCGTTATTTTCATTGTGAAATGTAAATTGGTTAAAATGCTTTTAATATTTAATTAATAAACTTTCGATCAAAATACGTACGTGACTACAATAATTGGTCACTCTTTTGACAAGGATTAATTTTTAAATGGATTAACTTATTTGATTATATGTATTATTAGTCGATATCACATAGATAATTCAATTTTCGAAAATTAAATTTTGGATTTTTTTTAATTTTGATTTTTAAATTGTAATTGCAAATATAAATATAGTGATTGGTCAATGTGAATTGATCACCATAATATCGTTTATGCTTTATGCAAAATTAAATTAGCTGGAGTGTCTCCACTCGACTATCTCGCAATTTGAATAGGATTAAATAACATAATATATTATATTTAAATTAAATTTAATTAATTATAAATTATAAATAATAAATATTAAACCAGCGCATGTTTGGCTTTTTGTTGATGGCACCACGTCACGTGTTGGCGCGTGAGATTTGCAGTGTTAAAAAATTAATTCTGGTAATTTCAGCGAATCAATCAAGCTGAAATTCTATATATAGCAGTTTTATACAATTATTAATCATGTGAACAATTATCAAACATATATCTTTATTTTTACGGTCACTTTAGAGGAAAATAAATCAAAACGTTGTAAGTAATGACCCTCTTCCGGTTGAGCTACATTTCTCAAAAGTTGATAGAAAACTATGAATTTTGATTAATGCCCATGTACCAAATTTCATCATTCTAGCTCAAACCGTTTTTGCGTAATCTTGGTTACATACATACACACACACATACACACACACAGACATTTTTCTCAACCTTAGTGAAAATGATTCAGGAACCTTCAAAACGTATAAAAACATCAAAATCTCAACATCGAAAATTTTCGTGATCGCAATACTATCTCTTATGAGATAGTAAAAAAGAATGATTAATAAATATGTGAAATGAAAATTTTTATCATTTTTATTTTTTAATAAATCTATTCATTATGTTTTTCAGGTGTTGGTTTTTGTGCAGTATTGGTTGCTTTCTACGTTTCTTTTTATTACAACGTTATTATCGGCTGGGCCCTTTATTTTCTCGTTGCGAGTGGACAAAGTGAACTCCCCTGGCTTCACTGCAACAACCCCTGGAATAGTGATAAATGTTGGGAGAGAAACATGACCGAGTCAGCAACGCAGATTCCCACTTTTTCCAACGAATCCTTATCATTCTCAAACCTTCAAAGAGAGGATTCTACAACAAGTAGTGTCGCTCATTCCCCAGCCAGCGAATATTTTCAGTGAGTAATTATCTTGAAATTGATTGATAAATTCAAATGAATTAATTGATACACTTTCATTAATTCTTATCATATCATTGTTAAAGAAAAAATTATTAAAACTCTCGAGAGCGAGAGATGTAGTTTCATAATTATAATTATTTATTATATTTATTTCTTACATATACTTATACATATCGAAGGAAAAAAGTATGAAAATGTTCATTTCTCATTGAAAATTAAAAAAAAAAATCCTTTTTTGAATTCTTCTTTTTTGTAATTTTACGTGCCAAAATTCAAGAAAAAATTTACATCTGAATACAATTTTTAATAAATGGTGTTATCTTTTTGATTAGTCGAGGAGTTTTAGAAATGCAATGGTCAGAAGGATTACACGCAATGGGCTACCCAAAATGGCAATTGGTCATCTGTCTGCTAATTGTCTACAGCATGCTGTACTTGTCCCTCTTCAAAGGTGTCAAATCTTCAGGTGATTTTTGTACATATATATATAAATTGTTTTCGATTCAAATTTGAAATAGTGTGTGCATGTGTTTCTCTAGAAATTATAAAAACTAGAATTGCATCAACGTTTAAATTTTATAATATTTAATTTTTTCTCTGACAGCATCACGTTGAATACGAATTTACTCTTGGAATTTTTCTTTTCTTTGACGTTTTTGTTAAATTTAAAAAACAAAACTTTGAACACCAATTTTCTATTTTTAGAATATTTTGAATTATTAAATATGTTTTTAAGCAATTAATTATAATTATTTGTGTGAATGAGACAAAAATTTTCTTTATAAAATTCAACTTATTTTTTGTAAATTTTATAATCTAATAAATACATTTGCATTTATATTATTAATTATAGTAATAATATAATTTTTGGTTCTATTCTTAATCGTTAGATGTTGTAATTGAAATAATGCTCATACGAATTACTCTAATGAGTATAAATGATTGTATATTATAGGTAAGGTGGTATGGGCAACGGCCACCATGCCCTACGTGGTACTCTCCATACTTCTTGTTCGAGGTCTCATGTTGCCCGGCGCCTTAAAGGGCATCTCCTATTACCTCAGCCCCGAGCTCTCCAAGCTTAGAGAAACTCAGGTAATCCAATTCCACATCTTGCACGTTTAAGAAATGATATTAATAAGTGCTTTGAAAAATTACCTATTGTGTGTATTTACAAATATATAAAAAAAATTCAATGATACTATTTAAAAGTAAATTTTTTTTTATTTACATTGTTTTATTAATTATTAATTTTATTGATAAAAAAACTATTTCCTTTCCGGTAATAACATCTCACATAACTTTATTTAAATTAATATTAATGATTCTACTGACATAAATACGATAACTCCTCATCTAGTATGTTTCAAATATTTATATTATTATTAATAACGTTAATAGAGGATGTAACTAAAATCTCATTCAATAAATCATTTAGAAAATAAAACAATAATTGTAGCCAATTTTTCCTTATGCTATTTTAACAATATTATTTATAGATTATATAGAGGTAATATAATATATTTTAACAATATGTAAATATTATGATAGAAAATTAAATAAATCGTTTATTCCATTATAATTAAACTTATTATTAAACTCGCTGACTTTTTGAATTTCCTGTCTCTTAAATGAAATGGAAACAGGTAACTATCAGCTGGCTCCTGTCGAAATTTGAACCAGGTGGGTCTTTTAGTTTTGGTTGATATCCATTAATAGCAGATTTAAGAAGAAAATGGAATAAGTTGACCTGTGGCCAGGCTCAGAACCGACCGACGGATTGAAATAAATTAATTTCCAGCTACAGAAACAATTTCAAATAATTTACATGTATCTATTAATGCAATAAAAAACAGATGTGGATATAACATAAATATTTTTAATTTTATTTTATTTATAAGTAGGAGCTGGCTGTGATGCCATGGAGGGCTGGGTGACGTCATATAATTTAGAATTAAAAGAAACTAATGAAGATTATTTTTCCCGAGGATGAAACCAATACAAAGTGCATTCGTGATTCATGGAGATATGTAAAAAATCTCCTCATGTGAAATTTGGTGTGAAAATAATCCTTCCCTTCCTATCGTCGATCGGTAATACTACTACTTCTGGATTCAGGATATACACCAAAAGTTGATCAATTCATCATACTGATGCATTAAGTAAATATTCCAAATTTCATCAAAATCCATTTAGCCGTTCAAGCTGTACACACACTCTACGGACAGACATGCTAAAAATACTTTTTTCTGTTAAGAAAATGCATGATTCGTGGAGATATGCAAAAATCTCCACATCTGAAATTTGGTGTGAAAACAATACCTCCCTTACTATCGTCGGTCGGTAAAAAAGTGAATTTTCTTGAAAATCCCTGAATTGTGATACGAATTGCTCCCTCATCAGTCCCATATTCTCCAGATTTTGCCCAGAGTGACGATTTCTTGTTTTCAAACCTGAAGAAATGACTCGGCGGAAAGAGTTTGGACTACAACGGTGAAATCATCTCACAAACAAATCTATTTTGATGACGTCGACAAATCTTATTTTTTGGAAGTGATAAAAAAATTGGAGAAACGTTGGACGAAGTGTATAGATGTCAAAGAAGACTATGTTGAAAAATAAAATATTTTTTTATCAAAAAACCTCTGTTTCATTCAAAAAGGACTTATTGACCTGTCCTCATATTCATTACTACATATATTCAATATAAGTTTATATTTCAGATCAGATTTTAAAAAACTTTTAAAAATACATGAAATAAAATATTGAAATATATACAACTGTTTTTTTTTTTTAATTTTAATTTAAAATAATTAAAAGCATAGTTAAAATACTCAACTACAAAATATGAAGTTGAAGGTTTAAACCTCAGCAAGTTCACATAAATTTAAAATAAAATCTAATTTAAATTAATCTCCTAATTCTAATTTAAAAATTAATGAAAGAATGAAATAAAAATAAATCAATATCTGATATCAATATCAAAATCTGATTAATATGAACTTAGATCCCTAGAACTAATAAAACAGCCAGAGATAGTATTGCTGTTTTTTCACGTTTTGAAGGCCCTTGACTCATTTTCACTCTTAGTTTGAGAAAAATGTCTGTGTTGTGTGTAGACAAGATTTACACAAAAACAACTTGAGCTAGAAATGAAATTTGGTACACGGTCAATATTTGTAGTTTTTTATCAACTTTTGAAAAAATTAGCTCAATCGGAAGAGGGTCATTAACTACCACGTTTTGATTTTTTTCCTCTACTCTAAAGTGACCGTAAAAATATATGTTATATAATAGATATATGTTCGATAGTTTTTCACATGATTAAAAATTGTATAAAACTGCTATATATAGAATTTCAGCTTGATTGAATCCATGAAAGTACGGGAATTTATATTTCAACACTATAAATCACGCGCCAAACACGCGCTGGTTTAATAAATAGTATTTATTAATTTTAATTTATAATTTAATTAATTAATTATAATTTAAATATAATATATGTTATTTAATTCAATTCAAACTGCAAGATAGTCGAGTGGAGACACTCCAGATTTTTTTAAAAAAAGTTCGAATTTCATAAATAAACAACCCTCAGTTATTGAATGAAATTTATTCACATTACATGATCGTTACATTAGACACTCGAGATTTTTTAAATTTGTTTAGTTATAGAAAAATTTAAAATAAATGAATAATTTACGGACTATTATTTTGACACGTGCAAAGTTTAACAACGAGGTAGTTAGAAGAAGAAAAGATGAAATTCAAAGATTTGCTGAATTGGGATGTTTTTTATCATTTTAAAAAAAAGAGTAATTTTTTTGTTGAGCGGATGCTCATCTCTAGAGAAGACGCAAAGCTCTTAGATTGAAGGCACAAACCTGGCTCGCTTGACTTGATCAGAGCAATAGGCAGCTTTTCGTTCAATACAAAATTTCGATTTGTGGAATGCTAGTCGGACGCTTATCCCCCCTTCCCACTCCCCCACCTCCTCTATAGCGCGTCAACAAGGGGTGCAATAAAAAAGAATCTCGTGTCTTTCTTCAGGCTCACCGCCCCTTTGCCCTTCACCTGTGATACCCTGGGAGTCTCTTAAACCTTTAAGCCGGTGACAAGGCACAAAAGATTTCAGCTCTTGATTCAACAAGCATCGAGTTCCTATTATTATTATTATTATTATTATTAATATTAATATTTAGAAGGTTAAAATTGCAAGAGGATATTCATTATATGAAATTATTTTTATTTTAATATTTTTTCAAATTGATTAAACGATTTTTGTTATTCTATAAATGCAATTAGTTAAGAGATAGATGGATTTTTATTATTTTCCTTTAATAAAAAAAAATTATTAAAATTAAAAAAAATATTCTTGATATAATTGAAAAAAAAAATCATTATAATATTTTCTTTATAAATCCTTTGATGTTTTTTATATTAATTTTATATTAAATTATTTTCAATTTTGAAAAGAAAATTTCAAAAATTCTCTTAATATAGATAGATTTATTAATCAAGTATAAACAAATTTAGTATAAATATTAATCTTTTCTTTTAAAATTTTACTCTTCATATTCTATATATTTCTCATTATATCAAATTATAAGTATATTTTTAATTAGATTTCTGTTTTTGTAAATTCGTTTATTAGTATTGTAGTAATACAGATTGTTCTAAAAAACAGTTGAATTTCTCATAATTTATTTAGTTTATTATTTTACTATAATACAGATCTAAGATATTAAAAAAATGTATATTCAATAATATTTTATATGCACGTTAACATTAAAAAATTTGAATTTACATTTTATTGTTTACATTTTTGTGAAAAAAGGAAACAAAATATTATTAATTATTTATTTAAATAAAAATTTTCTAATAATCTTTTAGATATAAAATCATAATAATAATTTATTCAATTTCTTAAGAGACTAGAATAATAATTGAAATTTTTATGGATAATGAAAAATAAATAATTATTTTTTTTATTAATTTTCTTCATGATGATTATTTCTAATCCCAGCTGGGACAAATGGCGCACGATTAAAAATTAATTTTCTTCCTCTTTAGAAAGAGAATATTTATTTTTCAAAACTTCCAATAATAATAATCATCATAATAATAAAAATTCAAATGAATATTCACATTCCCATTCAATGGAAATTGTTATATTAATATATTTCAAATTTACCAGTCTAAAATTTAATCACTAAAGGAAGTTAGTGAATTGGTTTCTTTTTTTTCTTATTATCAAACTAAAAATCTATATAAAAATATAATGAGAAATCCTTGAAAGTATTTATTATTATTTTAATTAAAATAATTGAATGTAAAATATACTCTAAGCTGATTCATCAATAATAAAATCATTCATATAAATCATTTGATGGCTGTAAATGGGCTACTGGCTAGTATTATCTAAGCAATTTCGTAGAACGTCTCTATAAAAAGTTCATCCTAGTCAGATCGACTTCAATTGAATTAAATCCCAGTTTAATTGAATTAAAGTGACGCGTTGAAATGACGTTTGATAGTAAGACACACTTAATTGATTAAGTGATTTTTTTATTTGATTTTAAATAAATCTTTGATAAATAATATGAATTCAATTTTACAATGTTAATAAGCATGAACAAATTATATAAGTTTAAAACTCTAAATACTATATTTAATAATCTAAAACTTATAAAAACCTGTGACAATTGAAATTTTATTTTTGAAATATTACTCCTTTAACCTATTATTTTTTATATAATATATATATTTTATTATTAATAGTAATATTAAAAGTTTAATGCCACAATGTAACTTTATTACTATTATTATTATTTGTTTTGTTTGAATCAAGCAATAAAAGCTCTTAGGCCCTTATATTATATTTTTTTTAATGGAGTGTCAGGAATTCCACATGAATTTTAATATGAGTCAATAAACTTATATAAATATGGAAAAAAAACTCCCCGATATGTAATAACATTCAGACTTGGTGATGCAAATAGATGTGCACAGTGGCGGTGGGAGGTTGTTTGGCATAAAAGATCAAATTAAAACGACTATAATTTCATGTAAAAACATGCAAAAAGTTGAAAATAGAAATACTTTTGATCTTTCTCCATAATTCTATTTATCCATTCAATAAATTTAAGATAATCCAATTGGATAAATATAAATACTTTTTTTTTAGTATCTAAGATATATTTACAATTATTCCAGCTATTTCAATCTTTTTTTAAATATTCTATTAATTATAATAATTCTATTAATTAAATAGCCTAAATTGTAAGTTTGAAAAATGGTTTCTGTTAAAATACTTTTCTTTGTTTTGTTCATTTTAGATAATTACAATACTCAGATTGTTAAAAGTAATAAATGATGGTTAAACTATGAGTTTGATAAAAATTAATAACAGGAGGAAATTGTCTAGTGGAAAAAATAGGATGGCAAGTGAAAGTTGTGTTATAGGCGCAGCACTCTGGATTTTATTTTATAGAATGCTAAAATACTAGTATTTATAATGTGAACAACGATGTTAAGTCACGATTTTATTAATATTCAATATAATAACCATTACGGAAAAGGATTCTACCCTCTCCAATCTTCTTTTGGATGTGCTTGGGACAGGCCTGAAAATGAAAATTGAAATAGCAACATTTCTTTCTCTTTCTCATAAAAAAAGTCTTTCAATTATTATTTCGAAATAATCTTCCCCAAAAGCATTTAGATACATCATTTCTAATTCAAACTATAAACATGCAAAAATGAAATTATGATCACATTAATTTACATAGGTATAGGTCGTATAAAATAACGTTAAGAACCTTTCTTTTTTATATACGTAGGTATATATTTTTTTTTATCAAAATACTTAAATACTTTAATGCCATTCGATTTATTTTTAAGTACCTAATATAAATAGGGACTCAGAGGGAAGCTAATGTGACGATCATGTAATGTGAATAAATTTCATTCAATAACTGAGGGTTGTTTATTTATGAAATTCGAACTTTTTTTAAAAAAATCTGGAGTGTCTCCACTCGACTATCTCGCAATTTGAATTGAATTAAATAACATATATCAATTTAAATTAAATTAAATTAATTAAATTATAAATTAAAATTAATAAATAATATTTATTAAACCAGCCCATGTTTGGCTCTTTGTTGATAGCACCACGTCACGTGTTGGCGCGTGAGATTTGCAGTGTTAAAAAATTAATTCTGGTATTTTCAGCGATTCAATCAAGCTGAAATTCTATATATAGCAGTTTTATACAATTATTAATCATGTGAAAAATTATCAAACATATATCTTTATTTTTACGGTCATTTTAGAAGAAACGAAATCAAAACGTTGTAGGTAATGACCCTCTTCCGGTTGAGCTACATTTCTCAAAAGTTGATAGAAAACTATGAATTTTGAATAATGTCCGTATCCCAAATTTCATCATTATAGCTTAAACCGTTTTTGCGTAATCTTGGTTACATACATACACACACACATACACACACACACAGACATTTTTCTCAACCTTAGTGAAAATGATTCAGGAACCTTCAAAACGTATAAAAACATCAAAATCCCAACATCGAAAATTTTCTGGCGAGATAGTAAAAACATCTTGCTTGTAATAAACAAAAAAATATGTTACGAGCATCATATATCTTTCACTTAGCACCTACTTTTTTGTATTCTTTTTTCACTATTTTTTTATAAAGTTTATTATCAATCGAGTTTATATTTTATATTAATACGAGGACAGGTCAATAAGTCCGTGACTTTTTGAATGAAACAGGTTTTTGATAAAAAAATTATTTTATTTTTCAACGTAGTGTTCTTTGAGCTCTATACATTTCGTCAAACGTTTCTCCAAGTTTTTTATCCCTTCTAAAATATGGACATCAAAATAGGTATTTGTTTGTGAGATGATTTCATCGTTGGAATCAAATCTCTATCCGCCGAGCCATTTTTTCAGGTTTTGAAACAAGAAAAAGTCACTCGGGGCTAAATGCGGACAATAAGGTGGATGAGGGAGCAATTTGTATCCCAATTCATGAATTTTCATGGAAATTCACTTTTTTCATTTTCTTCTCAAATCATGAGGTAGTCTGACATCACTGGTTGCCAAACAAAAACTAAAAGACCCAGTTGGTTCAAATTTCGATAGGATTTAGCAGATAGTTGCCGGTTTGCCATTTCATTTAAGAGATGGGAAATTCAATAATTCACGGACTTATTGACCTGCCTTCGTACATCTTTTATGATTATTAATTATGTTAGAGAAATACTTAACTAAAATTAAAAAAAAATAAATGTCCTTTAAAAGAAGTAATTTTGAAAATTTGGTATTAAGCCATTTTAGTGAATAAAATCTTGATAATAAATATAATTTTGTTTCTTGGAGTTAGTTTACTCAAAATCGTTATAGCCGTTTTTGAGAAAACTGAAAATAACTGTAAAAAATTATTTATCTAAAGTGGCACTTACAGTTAGTTAGTCTATTTTAAAAAAAAATATGTCCTAACTTATATATTTTAAATAAAGTATATTATTAAAATATTTTTTTTTATTTTATTAAATTATTTTTCATGAAACACATTTGAAAAAAATTCCACTTGAATTGATGTTATGATTTGATATGATTTATTTGATTTGGATGATGATTGTCATTGTATTCAAGTGGCCTGGTAAGAAAGGTCAAGGGCCCTCACTGTGTTTACAAATAAATTAGGTATTCGACATCTAATCCCTTCGCCCCTTTGTCCTCCTACTCCTTTCCTTCTTCCGCTATCAAGCCACTTATCGTTTTATAACATTCTGTTCAGATTAATTACATGATTGTTTAAGTAATTTTCTTTTAAACACACACTTAATAAAATTTTTCTTCTCTTAAAAACTCTTTAATTGAATCTCATTGACTTTCATTCAACATAAAAAAAAATATTGATCTAGACTCTGATACGCTACAAACAATAATTCCTAAATAAATCTAAAAAAATATGTTTTTTGTCTTTATCGTTTAATACTTTAAATCATTATAAATGCAAGAACAATATTTTTATTTTAATTTTTGAATAAATAAATATCATTTAATGAGAAATGTGATTATTTGTTGCTTGATAAACCGTGTTTTCAAAACTCTTTTCTTAAGTATTAATTATTTAGAATAATATTTTATTTAACTAGAATAATATATTTATTTTTATAAAGTTTAATCAAATATGAAAACAATTTGTAATTAAATTTCTTTTATTCTACTAACATCTCAGAATTAATAGAAGAAACATTAACCTTAGTATAAATATTAGTAAATTTTCCTTTATTGATATAAATTTTTTCAATTACAATTTAAACATCAAATATTTTTACAGTGTTTTATTTAACTTGTTGTCCTTCTGTATTGTTCAAATCTAGCAACTCATTTTTAACACAGTTGTAGTTGACCAATCGAACTAAAACTTTGCACACTCTTCAGATTTGGATGACAATACATGAATATGAAATAAAGTTTTCATTTTCTTAATTAATTAATTACTAAAAAATTAAAAATAAAATAAATAATTAAAAAAAAATAAGTTACAGTGTTTTATAAATGCATTAATTTTCTAGGGATCTCTCAAATAAAACGCTTGCATTTAAATTAAAAATGGTGACAAAATTAAATGGCAATAAACGACAAGCGTTTTATTTGAGAGATCCCTAGAAAATTAATTAATTAATTCATTTTAAGAAATAAAATCCTAAAAAATACAGTTATAGTTATTGGCCTAGGTATTCTATAGTAATTATACAACCATACAACAAATGATTACATAACCATTGTTAATAGCGTAATTTTTAAAATAAAAACCTCTTATTATTTGTGTTTTAGTGATAGGGCGCCCATGACTGCCTCGGGGCCAACGACTGTATACTTTCCCCTATGAATGTTATTTTATTTTACTTTTATATTATGTAATTATATTTATTTTTGGTATATCATAAAATTATTTATTTTTTTTTAAATTTTAGATTATTTTAAATGAGAAAACAAAAGAACTTATTACAAAAATTAATTTATATTTTTTTTTCTCTTGAATTGTAATTATAAATATAATTTTCCTATAATAAATAAATTTTTAATCCGATTTTCTCTGAAATGAGATTTCTTTAAAACTTTTTTTAAAAAGGAAGAAAATAAAAAGTCAAATACATTTCTTTGTATTTTTTTTTTAAGATTAATATTAACTTAATGAGAGAATGATCAAGAAAAAATAATAAAAATCTTAAACCAATGCTTGTTAAAACCATCTTTTTATTATATTGTAATTTTCAATCTAGATTAATTTGCAGAGAAACAAAAAGAGGGGTAAAAAACTTCTAAAAAGAATAAAATTATAATTTTTTCCAAACGAGTGAAGCTTTTCTGAACCTTAAAAATAATAATAATAATAATAATAATGTAATGAAAAATGAATGAATAAATTTGAATAGATTCACAATTTCATTATAATATATATATATATATATATATATATATATATATACACCTTTACTTTTTTGAAAGAGAAATAATTTATATGTTGTTTGAACTTTGAATTCAAAATAAAAAAAAGAGAGAATTAAAAGATTTTTAATGAATGACG
This sequence comes from Labia minor, assembly GCA_963082975.1. Classification (NCBI taxonomy): domain Eukaryota; kingdom Metazoa; phylum Arthropoda; class Insecta; order Dermaptera; family Spongiphoridae; genus Labia; species Labia minor. Next base: position 36,159,898 of record OY720344.1, on the reverse strand, counting down.
ATTATGATAAATTAACGAAAAAATATCTAGTAAAATAATAAAATTAAATAATCTTTTCAAGTCTATGTATATTCTTAAATTACTTTTTTTTTAGGTATGGGTCGATGCAGCAGTACAAATTTTCTATTCAGTTGGTGCTGGTTTTGGAGTTCATCTGTCGTATGCAAGTTATAATACATTCAACAATAATTGCTTAAGGTATTTAATAATAAAATTTAGTATTCTTAACTTTAGCAGAATATATAAAAACATTGAATTAAATTTTTTAAGTACAATATTTTTCCTTTCTGAGCGCTACATATTATAAAAGTAAAATAAATAAAATTCATAGGATCATGATATCAAAGCATGAGGGAATATTGATAAGTTAACTGACAGTGAGATTTTCATAATTCTTTATGTTTCAAGGACCGATTTCTGATATTTTAACTATGTTGGATATGTATATCTATATAAGCATGTAATATGTGTGTGTTCTCTGATTTAATTGAAATTTTGTTCAGTTCACTGATTTGAACCACCTTATCTAAATGCCCATTATGTATAAATTTTATATGTTGAGGAGAAATTTTGCAGAATGGGCTTTTTCAAAAATTTAAAATTTATCTTTTTTTTCAGAGACTGTCTTGTAACTACAGCTGTTAATTGTTTTACAAGTTTTTTCAGTGGATTTGTAATTTTTACTTATCTTGGCTTTATGTCCGAGAAACATGGAATTCCGATCAGTGCTGTAGCCACAGAAGGTGAGTACTATCAAATTCTTTTTATATTATTCAAAATCAATTTTATTTTTACAATCATTTAATAAAAGTTTCATATATTATCCTAAATCTTTAATGTTCATTTAATAGAGATTTTTAAAAAAAACTTTAAAATAAATCTATTTTATGTTACTACCCTATATTTTGTATAAATTTAATTATATTTATAATTATTTTGGATGTCATAAACAAAAGTAGTGTGATGCTTTCGAAACTTTTATTTTATTTTAGATTTAAGAATTTTTATTTTTAAATACAAATTAATATACATTCATTTCTATAAATTTTATACAGTTTCATTAAATATAAAAAAAAAAATGAAATGATTTGTGAAGCCTAAAGCATTTTGAAAATTTGATTTTACTAATTTTCTAATCAATTTAAAATCCCTCTTCTTATAGCATTTTAAGCAAAATTCATAATTAAAGAAACAGCCGGGAGTCATTTTTTTCTTCCCTCCATTTTAATTAATTAAAAACTTAATGTGATTTGTGCCAATGAATTTCCTGTCTTGCGCTCACTGGTAATAATTATTTAGAATGAAAATTATCCTTTGCATTATAATATCAAAATAATATTCTTAAGTTAATTTTATTTTTAAAAAATAAATTTATTCCTGATATATACAAGTCTTTTGGTAATCCTTAATATAATTATGTTCTGAAATGGTCAAGATTATTTCTATTTCTTATTTAATTACAATTAATTATTCTATTCTTACCATTCATCTAAAAATTGAAAAATGAGATTTTTAATAAAAATTTTTAATATTATTGTAATAACTGCATGATTAACTAAATACTACTGATATTAAATGACATTTATAATTAATAATATTTAAATTTTGTGAGTATTATTGTCTTGAAGAAGGGCGACGTCCGAAACGTTAGCATTACTTAATAAAAGAAAAGAAATATGTATTATTGATTAATTTTCATCATTTCTTTTTAACTAAACAAATGATTAATTTTATAAGTTTCTATTTTTATTATTATTAATAAATAATTTTTATCTTTGATTATGGGAGAATTAATTTGATGTGGGTTGTGTAGGACCCGGTCTTGTTTTCCAGGTGTATCCGGAGGCGGTGGCCACCCTTCCCGGCTCCCATTTTTGGAGCATGCTTTTCTTTTTCATGCTTATCATGTTGGGCCTTGATTCTGGAGTGAGTTCAAATAAATAATTAAATAAATAAATTACTTTTTAGATGTTATTATTCCAATATTACTAAAAAAAAGTCTCATAATGGAACGTTATTGACTCGTTAATTTAGACAATAATATTTAATTTCTTAAAAACTTTCTTCTTGAAAAATAGTTAACGAAAAATATACCTATATAAAATTATAATTATACAAGGAATTAATATTATTATAATTTTTCTCTATCTCTGGGGCTCTACGAAACTCGAAAGTTCTTGGCCGTAGCAACCACATTCCTCCAAGTATCCCTATCCTGAACCTCACCCATTAAACTCCTATTTTACTATTTTCTCCCATGTCTTTTATGTCTCTTTCCCCCACAAACATTGTCTGCCCACGGCGTCCCTGATCTTCCAAGCGGACGTTTCTCAATCGATCTCCCCACAAATATGTTTTTCGCTAGTCTTGCAACATCCATTCTTTCTACGTATCCTGTTCATCGCAATCTTCTTGATTTTATTACTCTAACTATGTTTGGAGATGTATAGAGGTATACTTGAATTTTTTAACCTAATTGTATTTCGTTCAATATCTCCCCAACTTGTCTAATCACGTATTCTAATGCTAGATTAAATAAATTTGGTGATAGAGCGACTACTTGTTTAACCCATTCCGATTTTCGATAGTTTATGACAAGTGATTCTTACTCTTCTTACTTTATTACCGTCGAGACAACTCCGAATTAAAATTAAAATTTGTGACAGTTTATAATTTTGGACCTGATCTTTTAATGATTCTAATTCCTCATAATATTTATCTTTATCCTCTGTAGGTCCATGCACATTTATTAGCTATATTATAAATTTTGTTCTTTAGTACTAAAATGGATATCCTTTCATTAAAGAATTCCATATTTTTAATTGCGATATCTACTGATTTTTTAATAATAAAGCCTGGTCAAAGTTGATGACTTTAAGATCCGCCATATAGGCACCATTCCTCCCTTCTCCCACCCAACTCACCTCCCGTATTGCAATTATGTCAATTTAAACATATAAAACTGAAAGGACTTTATCAAAAATAATGTAATTTTGAAAAAGCTCAATTTTTTTTCTTTAAAGAAAAATTAGTTTAAAGAAATATTTTTTTATTGTGTTTTTAAATAATAAATTATTATATTATTTATATATTTTTTTAAAAATAAAAATAAGGGTAAGAGTACTTTTTTAAATAATCTTCCTAATGGGAACAGATTTTGAACCTTTCGATTTATTCTTGTAATTTATTGAATATTAACACGATAGATTAGAAATTATAGAAAAAATCTTACTCATATATATAAAAAAGAATCATTTTTTATCAAAAAGTTAGAATTCTTAATTTTTTTTATTTTTTTTTATTGATAAAGGAAATCCATAATTGACTGAACTTTTTAACAACCACGAACCTTTCTATTATCTTATATATCTCATTTATAGATATAAAAATTTTATTCATTTAATTTCTTATTATATAACAAATATTAAGAATATAATAAAAGATTGAAAATTTAAATTTCATTATAATATTGACTGATTAGAATTTATAGAAGACTTGAAATCAATGGTTATCAGTAGGAATTGAAGGTAAGTAATAAAAATCACTTAACTAAATGTCAACGTTTCGGTTCTTTATGAGGGCCCTTTTCAAAACCATAAATCAAGAACAGAGTGATTTGGTGAAAACGATGATAAGTGATTTTTAATTTTGACTTTCACTTCCTTCACTTTTCAGTCATTTATATATTCTCAATAGCGAATATTGTTGTAAATATAATTTTAATTTATTTAAAATATTATTAATGTTATGATTTTATATTTTAGATGGGAGGTCTTGAATGTGTTATTACTGGACTTATGGATGAATTTAGATGGTTTTTTAGAGGAAAACGATATGCCCGGGAAATTTTCACGTTATGTGCAGCATGTGTTAGTTTCAGTGTGGCTCTCATCAATGTTACGCCGGTAAATTAAAATTTGAGCCTATTAACAATAACATATTCTATTTAATTAATATTCTTTTTTAACTAAACAGGGAGGCATTTATATGTTTAGTCTTTTAGACAAATACTCTGCGGGTATATCCCTTTTGTGTTCAGCTCTTTTTGAAGCAATCGCAGTGTCTTGGTTTTATGGTATGAAATAATTTTATATTTTTATAAATATTTTTCTTTTTTTATCTAATTTATCGAATTTACAAATTATAAATTTCTAGGTTTGGAAAGATTCTGTTCAGATGTTGAAGAGATGCTCGGTTCACGTCCTGGATTTTATTGGCGCATTTGTTGGAAATTTATCAGTCCTACATTTATTATCGTAAGTGCGTATAAATATATATTGCGAAACCTTTGATAATTATTTAATTAATTAGTATACTTGGATATAATTTAGAATCAATAGAAGTCAAATCAGTTTGTTCTTTTGAAAGCAACCAACCAATAAAATAACTAACTTTTATTAAAAATCTTAAATTGAAAATAACATTTTTTAGTAAATAAAAAAGCAAATGTAATTAACAAAAAGAAATTAAAATTAAGAAAAAATTGTAGTCTAGTTATAATAAATAACAAATGCAAAGACAAAGTTTAGCCAAGCGTTAATGCTATGTGAATACTTGTAAGCTTTTAGAGGTAGACTATAATAATTTGAATTAAGGGGGGATGTGGAAAGTGACTGGGTGCGCTCTAAAGATCCCACTTAAATTCTAAAGCAAATAAAACACTCCTCTTCCAATATATCTTAGACATATTAAATAAATAAAATGATTAGATTTTACTATAAAACTAATATAAAGTAAATTATTATTTCAAATATGAAAATTAGATCTTTCTTATAAATATAAAAACGGTTTTTACTTTCTTTTTAAAACACTTTTGATTCACTTTACCCAATGTTTCGATCCTCAAACACAACCCTCATCAGTAATCAGTAGCTGTTTAGTTGTAACATACTATGTGTACAATCATAAATATAAATAAATTAAGAAAGAAGGTAATCAAATAAGAGTTATATTTAATTTTTAAATTAAATTAAAATAAAACGATATAAGACATCAATATTTTTTTAAGTATTGATTCATAATATTATTATTTAAAAATGATCTCATTAAATGATTGCCCATGTTTTTATTTAAATTCGAATCTGGAAAAACAATTTTTAATCAATTGTCCACATAAACCTGCACGTTTATTTAAAGGTAAGCTGAGTGAGAACCTGATGATTTTACAAATCCCAAAGATTCGATGAAATTTCATCATATGATCGTGGTGTGAGACTTTATCGAAATTTCTTTAAATAAAATTATCACTTAAATTTTTTTTGTCAATAAATTAAACGTGTATAAAATGTTTCAACATCTTGTTCAAAACACATATCTTCCAAAACGAAATCACCTAATTCATGCCACAAGAAATAAGTAATCGAGCTCCTTTAGCATTTTCCATTGACATAGACAAAACAATTTTTTTTTCAAATGGCCCAAATAAACTTTAAGTTCATAAAATGTGAATACTACAATTAATCTCAAAATTTTTACTTTCATAACAAATATCAAATTTTGGGGCGAATTAAAATAAGAAACCTTACCATAATTCTTAACTAGTATTTAAATATACTAGTATATATTTATATCATTTTTACTATCTTGCAAGAGATAGTAAAAATGATACGAATCACGAATCACGAAAATTTTCAATGTAGAAATTTTGATGTTTTTACACGTTTTGAAGGTCCCTAAGTCTTTTTCACTAAGGTTGAAAAAAAATGTATTTGTGTGTGTGTGTGTGTGTGTGTGTATGTAGGCAAGATTACGCAAAAACGGTTTAAGCTAGAATAATGAAATTTGGTACATGGCCAATATTCAAAATTTGTAGTTTTCTATCAACTTTTGAGAAATGTAGCTTATTTGAAAGAGGACCATTACCTACCACGTTTTCATTTTTTCTCTCTAAAACTCTAAACTAACCGTAATATTAAAGATATATGTTTGATAGTTTTTTACATAATTAAAAATTGTATAAAACTGCTATATATAGAATTTAAGCTTGATTGAATGCGGAAATACCGGAATTCATTTTTTAAATTTTGACTTAAAAATGAAGGTAAAGGTTTTATTTACGTTGAATTAAATCAAAACAATGTTGATCTTATTTGATTGCCTTCTTATTTCAATATAATTTATCAGTGAAAATTATGTTAAAAAACCTATTGGATAGAATAAAATTTTAATTAATTTACAAATATAGAACAAAGGTTGATAGTCGAGTGGAGACACTCTAGATTTATTCATAATTTGTGAAATTAAAAAAAAACTTTAAATGAAAACATATTAAAAATTGGAGGTGGATTACATAATAGTACTTATAAAAGGTTGGCATTAAGTGTGACCAATATTATATTTATATTATTATATTATCATTTCATTTATTAATGACACATGTCTTTTTGTTTTAGGGTGTGGTAATGTTTGACTTGCTTTACCATGAGCCTTTAAAATACAATGATTACCATTTCCCTTTCTGGGCGGAAATGATTGGATGGACGCTTGCCCTTTCTTCCATTATTATGATTCCTTTAGTAGCTATAATATCCATAATCAGAACTCCGGGAACATTAAGTGAGGTAAATAAATACGATAATTGAAATTCTTTTTTTTTTTTTAAAAATTCAAAATCTAATTAATATTAAGTATAGTTTAATAATAGTACTTTTATTTAGTATACATTGTCTTCTATATATAATTAATTATTACAAATACAATAATATATGAAATTGTATATCAAGAGTCGGTTACCTTTTTTAGTATTTCAGGTCTGTCGAACTTCAATATTTGTCATAGTCAAATTTTAATTTGAAGACATTGACCATTTTTCATAAATAAAATTAGGTTTTTGTATTTTTTATGCCTTTTTTAAAATAATATTACATTTATGAATATTTATTAATTTTTGGAATTGGAAATGTGACAATAAAATTTTTAGTGACCCATGTTATAGATGAATTAATAGAAATCTAATTGAAATTTGAAATTTCAACCAAAATGTATGTATTAAGCTCTTCCAGTTGGAAGAAATATAAATTCTAAAATTTGTAAATTTACAATTGCGATTAATTTTATGAAAAATTTACGTTATTCTGAATATTTTTATGGAACAAAGCTCCTTAATGCGACTTCCGGTAGAAGTTGACTACTAGAAATCGTTTCGACTTTCTCTCTCTCTCTCCCTCTTCTGACACTTTCTGTTAAATACGAGTATGTGTACATGTTTTGAGTATTTGGATGATTATCTCTTTTTACTCTTTTAAAATCAATCAAGTAGTGAGTTTTAACGAATACTAAAAGTGCAAGGCTATATTCTTCCATAAAGCTGCCTAATTAATGTTTAATTTAATAATTAATTAATAACTAAGCTTAAATTTTAAATTTTAATTTAGAATAAACAATTATTTAGTTTAGATACAATAATCTTTGAAAAATATTGCTAATAAATGAATATTCATTAAAACAAAAAATTTGCTTAACTTAAAATTTAAAACATAAAGTTGTTATAGTAATTTTAAATAAAATTTATGATGAGTATATATTTATATGTATTTATACTTTCTCCTACAAAAATTATTATTTTTTATTCAACTCATAAATATTTTTTTGCGTGCAAAGTATATAATCACTTCACATGATTAAAAATGTCTTTTAATTTTAATATCAAGCATCAAAATTGAACGTTTAGAAATAATAAGTTTTTATTAATTTTATAAAATATTAAAATCTACACAGGAAACAAATATCAATCGTTAATAAAATTCTTTATATTCATCCACTCAAATTCAAATACTTTTTTTTAAAAATTGTTGTGGATGACACCTCATGTTAATACATTTTTCCAAATATTAATACATTAAGTAAATTTATTTGGTTAATTTTTGTTTTATATGGGCGAAAAAAATTTCTCTTATTTAAGATATAGTACCTGGTTCACCGAACCGCCGCTCGGTCATTAAAAGAAATTATTCCTTATTATTTGGTTTGGCTGATAATATTAATACCTGGTTCACCGAGCCGTCGCTCGGTAGTTTAAAAAAAATATTCCTTATGAACTATGAATATTTAAGATTAAGATTATTATTTAATTAACGACAAAATATATGAAACAATTTCAAATAATTTAAAAGAACATAAATAAAAAAAATAGTCATAAAACATTCTGCTTTTAAACGTACGTATTAATGCACTGAAAGACAGAAAAGTATGGCCTGTGGATATAACATAATATATATTTCGTAATTTGATTACAAAATATTATTAAAATAAATATTTATTTTATTTATAATATTTTGTATTTAAGGAAGTGTGCTGTCTGGCGCCATTTTTATTATTATTAAAATTCCTATTTTAATTTAAGAAAAAGCTAACAAAAATGATTTTTCCCGAGGCTGAAACCAATACAGATCGATTTTTCTTTATAAATATTTCTATGGTGTGAATATCAAAAAAAAAATTCTTACAGCGTTTTAATATTTCTTAAATACAAATATATATACAATTTTTGCTAGAATAATAAGATAAGATAAGATATCAGAATTTGAATAGCTAAGTTAGTAAAGCGTTGGCAGAGAAACTTAAGATCGAATCTGGTCGAATCATAAAAATGTTCTATTTGATTTTCAAATAATTTTTCATACTTTAAATAGAGTTTTAACAGTTTTAAGTAATAATTGATTTTAAAATTATTTTTATATTATCCATTTTATTCAGAATCCCTAAAGGTATAAATATTTTTATGCGTGCAAAACACAAAATCACTTCAAATGATAAAGAAATATTTTAATTTTAAATCAGATATATATTTATTCGGGTGAAAAGAAATAAAAAATCTGTAGCTACATTACTTATTGTTTCTGATTTATTAAATATTAAGTCCAATAGATAATTTTATTTTAATTCTTGATAATTACCTTTATGAGGTAGATAGAAATTTCGAAAAATTATATAGGGGTCGATGATCAGAAAAGTTTGGCGACCCCTGCATTATTATAATACATTTCGTTAATTAATCATGATTTTTTTTATTTAGTTTTTTTTAATATAATTTATCATTCACTATCTTATAACTATAATTTTGTTTAATTAATTTTTCTTTAAAATATTATATGAATTATTTTAGTTTTATTCCTTATTTTACATTATTTGTTTTCAAAAAAAAAGATAAAAATTTTTTAGATTTTACACACAATGAGAGAGAAAGTCGCAGAGAGGGACCATTACATTTTTTTCTTTAATTAACGAAATATAAATAATATAAACCTAAATAAAATTTGAAGTTGAAGAAAACCGTAAGGAATTTGGTCTTGACGGAGGATTTTTGTTCAGAAATTCAAGTCGTTTTAAATAAAAAATTTAAACTCCATTACAATACCTAATCTCTCTTTATATACCAAAATATATTTTATCAACTTAACTTATATTATCTCTCTGTGTCTCTTCGGAACTCGAAAGTCCACATTTCTCCAAGTGTCCCTATCCTGAGCCAACCTACCTTCACATTATATTACATACTATTAAAAAGTAAATATTTCCAAAAGAATTATTTCTATTTTTTCCATTTCTTCTAGCGAATTGCTATCAATATCACCCCCGAGGAGGAGCACGAAAACATCCGCCAGACACACATCGTCTCCCGATTCCGATGTCGTCATTGGTTATACGTTTAGTGTTCTAAAAGAGGAAATCTTATTCCATTAAACATTAATATATAAATATAAGCATCAAAAATGAACCTCATAAAAAAGTGTGTGATCATTTTTAATTTTTACTAAGCATTAACAATTTCTATGTTCATTTGCTTGAAAATAAATATATTTTCAAACATAAAAATGGCCTCATTGTTGGAATAGATTAAATGTCAAAAAACTGATAATCCAACTAGATAAGCTTTCTAGTTGATTGTATGTATACAACTCGTGTGTTCTGAAAATAAACTTTTTAAGTAAGTACTTCAATGTGAAACGAATAATATTCCATAAAAAAAATATGAATACCCATTACGATATCCAATCTTTATATACTTCTTCATATACCCAAATAGAATTTAATCAGCTTAAATTTCGGAAAGATTTACAATTCAATCTGGAGATCAGCCATGCATTTCAAAATCGAAAATTTATTATTCGTATTGTTTTTAGTTTTATTAAAAATATTTTTTTTTTTTTAATAAATATTCAATTTTAAAAAGTAATAATGTTTAAGCATATTTATTATTTTATTAATTAAATTAATAAATTATTGGTTGAAAGGATAAAATACTTTTGTTTATCTCTTTCTCTCATTCAAAGATTCACCTCATCCTCTTAATATAATATTTGTCATGATGGTCGATTTATTTTCCTTTAAAAATGAAAATTAGATTATTTTGCAAGACATAATTTCTGTTTGTGAATAAAAAATTATTATTTGTATACAATCATTTAAAGTTTACTTTATATAATTTTTTTTTAATATTAACCCAATAAACAAATTTAAACATCCCCTACCCAAAACTACGGGGGAGGGTCATTGAGGTTGTAACATTTTAGAACAAAAAATTTAAATTAAACCAAAATGTTAAAAAAAAATTATATCTACTCAAAGAAGTACTGTATTAGTGATAACAATTTAATTTTATTTTATAATCATTTAATTATTATTATTTTAGCTTCTATGGGTGGAGGGCTGACCCCCTCCCCTTTATTAGGTATGTTATTAATCACTATCACCTTTACTTACATATATATAAATGTAGAAAAATTATAAAAAAATATGACAAATAATTTTCTATGAGCTTCTATAATAATTATTTCCAATTATGTTTTTTTTTTACTTTTGAAGCTCATAGAAAATTATTTGTCATATTTTTTTATAATTTTTCTACATTTATATATATGTAAGTAAAGGTGATAGTGATTAATAACATACCTAATAAAGGGGAGGGGGTCATAAATGTAGAAAAATTATAAAAAATATGACAAATAATTTTCTATGAGCTTCAAAAGTAAAAAAAACATAATAGTGACATAATTGGAAATAATTATTATTTTATAATTTAATTATGTCCCTTAAATTATGAATTATGTACTATTAATATCAAATTATATATTTTTAATAATTTAATTTTAATAATTTTATTAAAACTTTTTTGGATATATATATATTCTTTATAATAATTATCAATCAAGAAGATAAATACTTAACAAATAAATATTTTAAATCACTTAAATATACTTTAATGTTTATTTCATAAAAAATGAAAATTCAATTTCAATATTTATTTTTATTTGCAACCTAAATATAAATTTCTGTACATTTTTGTAATCATGTATTTCATGAATGTGTCAAAGAATTCCAGCTGTCTATATTAAAGACCTCCCTTCTACAAAAATAATTTAGTAAAAATAGAGTATCGACCCAGTGCCATATATATTAATTCTAGACGATGATTTTCATCCTTTTCCTTTCATACATTTTATTATTATATTTTGTCATTTATGTATTAAATAAAAAATTTCAATTATTTACTAATTACAAAATTTAATTTAGTAAATATAAATATAATTTAGTCACAAATTAAATTAAATATATATGAACTTTAAATATTTATTTAAATATTTCTTTTTATATAATTAATTGTTTCATTTGAAACTTATTACATTTTATTTTATTTAATATTATACTATCATTTAGAATAAAGAATAATTAAATTAAAAAGTTAATCTAATTTTTAATTATTTTGATCATCTATGATAATAAAATATTTAAATTGATATAAAGAAATATGCTTGATTAATATTAACATAAATAATAACTTGAATATTTATTAATGGTTTTATAAATTTTTGATATTGAAATGTTCTTGATTAATTGTAAATCAATTCCTAAAACATTTTTTTCTAGAGTATAAATATAAAGGCTTCCAGAGCATTATAATTAATTACCTTGGCTCAAATCCGCCCAGAAGGTTATTTCTTCGTACTTCTCGATGTTGTTGTGATTGATCGATGTCTTCATCTACAAAAATTATTAGTGTTCTAGAAAAACAGGGTCCAGCAGATGCCTGCCACGTTCCCTTTAAAATCAAGCTGATCGCCAAAAATTGCCTCTCGCTTAGATTCCATTCTAGAATGCATCAAATACATAAATATATATAATATATTACATATATATTTATATATAAATGATAAAATAATATTTGTAAATGTTTGTGTATATTGTGTAATGTTAATTAAAGCTTAAAATAAAAATTGGATTAAATCATAGAAGTGATAATTTTTTGCAAAAATAAAAAAAATCAAATCAAGATCTAAGCATATATAATATTAAATAAACAATAAATTACTTAATTATTTACTTAATTTATTAATATCTTTTTATTGATATATAGAAATAATTATAAAAATAAAATTCATTATTCAAAAATTCAAAAAGACTATTTACATATATTTATATATAAGTATTTTTATGACAAGTGCTAAATGTTAATAAAATATGATTTTTTGATAAATAAAGAATATTAGATTCAAAATTTCAATCTTTAACATTTAACGGACTATTTATTAAAAAAATTATATTATAATAAAAAAGAAAAATAATAATAATTCTTGATATTGACAAAAATAAGAGGTTGTTTATACACAATTATATTATTATATTTATCTTCTCTTGAGATTTGGATTGCTACTATAATTTAATCATGAACTCTTGTAAATACGTGTTAGTAAAATAAAACTCATTGTAAAATTATGTTAAAATATATTGTAATAATCTTAAATGTTGTATAAAATAATAAAATCAAACATTCGATGTAAAATTAAAAGAAAAGAAAATATAATTCAATAACCAATCTTTATTTATTTTCATTTTTTTTTAAATATATATGAATATATGTACCATATAGCTTTTAATTATAAGTATATATTTATATTTATATAACTATATAAATATAAATAAAGTATACATATATTCATATATCACATATAACACTTACAAATTCTCTTAAAAAATAATAAACTCATATCATATATTATATTAATAATTATTATTATTATTATTATTATTTTATTATATTTATTTTGTGCGCTGGGCTTCAGAGCTTCAATGAAGCACAGAGTGAATTTGAAATACAGGCAGTGAAAACGAATAACAATATTTTTTAATTTTTATTAATTTTTATTTTTTATCATATTTTAAAAAAGATGACGTTTTATTATGTATTTTTTTTCAAAGTGGCTCATCAAATTAGTATGAAATATTAAAATGAGTGTGTAATTAACACCGACTCATATTTTCAAATAAATTTAAGGAGTAGATGTAGTAAATGCTCAGAAGCCCATAATTACGAGCATTTGACTTATGGAAAATATATATATATAGGTATTTATATGCATTTTATAAATGAAAAAAAGAGATAAAAACGGAAGATCATTAAAAATGGAAGAGAGGATTAGGAGTCTGTAGAAGGAAGGCTATTGGTCCAAGATATTTTGTTGGGTAATTCAAAATACATAATTAAATTTTTTTTACATAAAAAAAAAATAATATAAGTGGTTTCTTTAACAATTTGTTTTATGAATGTATACCTGTAAAAGGTTAATAAAATATTTTATCTACTATATTATGTATAATTAATATAAATAATAATAAATTTTTTATTTATATATAAGTATATATATATAGAATATAATTATTATAACATATAACTTTGATTTTTGTTACTTGTCTCAATTAATTCAACTTTTATTTAACATATGTTGGAATCTGAAGCTCTGAGTTATTTTGTAAATTTTTTTTAACTGTCTTTAATATAAATGATAATTTAATAATATATTAATGAAAAATTTAACTGATACATGCAATCAATATAGAAAAAAATCGATTTAATTAAAAATACATAAATAACTAAATGCATCACTCAAAGTTTTTGCAAATTTAAAAAATGTTTTTCTGATGTCATATATTAAAGAGAAAAAAAAATGTTTTATATTTAATTTATCAGATTTAATATATATATATATATATATATATATCAAATCAATCAATCAAATATTAAAATCTACAAATTTTAAAGACAAGTATCACAAATGACAATAGTACTATTTAACTTTTACATACAAATAACAAAAAAAGTAAAGAAACATAATTTAAACCAGTGCTACTCAAACTTTATACGAAAGAGTACCGACATTTTATTTAAAATTTATATTGGACAGGTACTATATAAATAGCAAATAGAACTAAACATATGTTAAACAATTTTATTAAAATTAAATTTAATTGAAATCATATTATATATTTCATATAAATAATGAAGAAAATACCTACTAAGGAATGAATTAGATATTTTTAATGTGATAAATGTGCCTGCTTCTTTCTTCTGCGACCGGCACAGGTCCATGGACCACACAATGAGCAACACTGATTTAAACATTCAAAATATGGTAAATAATAAATTGTGAAAAAGTTGGAGTGGTAGATGATAAGAAGTAGGAAGAAATCTAGTCTAATTTATCTCATTACAAATATTAAAATAATTTGAAATCTATATCTTTACCTATTTTAATAATCATTTTAAGAAAACTATTTTGGGCCCTGACTCGCGAAATCACATTAAAAATATTCATATTTAATTTTTAGAATAATAATTTATAAAAATTTTAAAAGGATTAAATTTACAAATTGTGCATTGAATTTTAAAATAATAGGTTTGGGTTACAAGGATTTCTGGAAGTATTGAATCATTATGTATATATATGGTATATATATATATCTATATATATATATAGAGGGAATAAGTGAGACAGAGATAATTTAATAATCATAATCTCCCGGGAGTTTATGGAAATAGATCTCATTACTTATAAATCAATAAATATTATCCAATTTAATTTATATAAAAAGAAAAAAAAAATATAGAATATTATAACATTTTTAAATCGATACTAAAAGAAAACATTTCAATCATGGACTTAGAAATGAGGAATGCTCTTAGGTCTTGAACCTCCCACTCCACTACTCCCATAGAAGGAATATTATTATCATATTTTTATGAAAAAACACCAAACATTTAGTTTATTTTACTTTTTTCAATTCTAAAAAAAAATCGAATAATAATTTATTCAATTTAATAACAAAATAATTCTAAAATTTTTAGTCTAATTTGTCCTTTCCCCTTTCTCAAATAACTTCTGATTTGTTACATTCCTGATTTTAATTATGAATTGTGATAATGAAATTTCTTCACTGACGTTAATCACAGTCTTCAATTGTAATGATTGAAGTGTTAAATTTTAGTAAGTAAACTATATAATTATGTATAATTTTACTTTAAAATTTTTTCACATAATTCTCGGTACACTTTTATTTCTACTTATTATCAATAATTAATTTTTTTATTTTTCATTTTTATAATTATACAATAAACAAAATAATCGGCTAAGAATTCAACATCTTTGTTCTTTAGTTGTAATCAAATAAAACTAAAATAATATTTTTAATATTATCATAATTAAAATAGCATAAGTTAAAATTTACTGAAGTAATAATATTATAAATTAAAGATGTTAATTTAATATTTAAATAAGAGTGACGGGGGAATCAATTGGAATATCCTTAATCAATAAAGGGCATTTAAAATTTCTTATTGTATTTTAATTTTTATCCCTGAGAAATGGAAAAATACCATTCGTTACTATATTATAATATTGTGTTAAAATTATTTAAATAATAAAAAAATATAATAAATTATATAAAAATAAATATTTTCTAATAATGAATATTAAATTATATTGTTTGTGTTTCCTTTAATACTAAACATATTTTTTTTTAAGTTTTTTAAAAAATAAATATTTTTTACTCTTAATAATCAATTATTTTTAAATTAGAAAAACAAAAATCAACAAAAATTGGATTTTATATATATTTTACTAAAAATTCTTTAAATTATCAAATAATTTAATATATAATAATAATGTTTACAATGTCACTTTTTAAATTTTTCCATTCATCTCCTTCCCATTCATTGCTAATCATGTTTCCAAAAAGGTAATTTCAAACATCCACATTTGCAAAATTAATTATGATTTGTACAAAATGAATGACAAATTAAAACCTTTTTGGGAATTGGAAAACTGCTAGTGACAAAATGACACATTTAATTTTTATTCATATTACTTAAGTATTTTCCTTTCTATATAATAATAAATATAATAGAATACCAATTTAATCAATGTGAAACATCTTTTTATTAATCATAGATATTTATTATAATTGAAAAGTCTTAGCCCTCAATTTCAGTCTGAATATTTGGTAAAATAATAAGAATACGGGGAGTATCTAAATGAATATCGCAGTTTTAACGCTTTATAATATTCAGTACATTAAACTTTATAATTGACATATCAAATGCAATTGCAATTATAGATAGTGTAGAAAAATTAATTGAAGCAGGAAAAGAGGTGGAACTGGAAATTAATAATGCTAAGACAAAGTATTTAGTAACAGAGAGGAATAGTATTAACACACAAAATCTTAATATACAAGATATAGAATTTGAAAATGTAGAAAAATTTAAATACTTAGGTTCTGTGATAACGAAAGATAATAATATTCGAGATGAGTTTAAAGCGAGGTTACAATCGAGAAACGCCTGTTATCATGCAAAAAAGGGGCTTATCGCATCAAAATTATTATTAAAGGGGATAAAAGTTAAAATATATAAAACAATTATTTTATTATTTATTTAGAGTATTTGGAGTATTTGATAATAGGATTCTGCGAAGCATTTATGGGCCAAAGAAAGATGAGGTCACCGAAGATTGCATAACGAGGAATTGTATGACCTCTATGCATCTCCAGATATAGTTAGAATTATAAAATCGAGAAGGCTACGGTGGGCACGACACGTGGCTAGAATGGGAGAAGATAGAATGGCAAAAAATATATTGGCAGGGAGACCGAGAGGGAAACGTCCTCTTGGAAGACCAAGGACACGGTGGGTGGATAATGTGGGAAAGGGTGGATAATGTGAGAGAGATGAGAGAGGATAGGGACTGGAAGGTTGTGGCTCAGAATAGGAATACTTGGGGGGGGGGGGGTGGTTATTGCGGCCAAGAACTTTCGAGTTTCGTAGAGTCACATAGATATATCAAATCAAAGAGCAATTAAAACAGTTTCACCAAGAACCTTATAAGTGTGCAATATGAGCACCAATTGTCATACGGCACACATCAAGTCTATAATCGAGTTCTTCCTAAAAGTTGATCAGGGTGTTTTCAGTAATTATTGATTCAGCTGCTGCAATCCTGTTTCTTTATTCAGGTAGCAGAGCCACATACACGCGATCCTTGATGAAGCTCCAAAGGTAGAAATCACATGGCGTCAGATCGGGTGAACGTGGAGGCCATGCAGAGCAAACTTTGTCGTTAGGTCATTGGTCGACCTGTACTCTTCCCTTTACATAGGTAGCCGGTATCTTGTTACTGATGATACGGATCTACGGATGTTATTATCACTTTGCAAACTGTATAACACAAAACGTTTTCTGTTCTCTAGTCGCCATCTTTGCTACTACCGCTAGCGTGGGAATTTGTTTGAGTTGCTCTTTCATTTGACCTATCATTTATCACTGTAAGTATTATAAATAATATAAAGCGTTAAAAAACTCCGATATTCATTTAGAGACACCCAGTGATGTATTGGTAAAATAAGAAGTAAGGGAACGCATATTTGGAGCAAAAAATGTCCTATTTTCATCAAACTATTTTTTTCTATATAAGTTTTTATTTTTTCTTATTCTTACTATACAAAATATTAAGGAACACAAAAAAAGAAATTCTAATAAATGATTTAAGAGGGAGTTGTACATGAAAAAGTACTGGAACGCGTTCCCCTCCAAATACACCACTGGAGACACCCCATATTTCTAATTTCTATCATGGATAATCCCCATGGAAATGACAATAAATAATGAATGATTAGAGAGAATGATGAAAAGTATTACTGTGTAGAAACGCGGCAATAAATGAGAACTACACTCAAATAACGTGAAGGATTTGTATCGAGAAAATCTTTCACGCATGAACACCTGGTTTATGAAGGCAAACCGCGTTTAAAGGGCAACTCCCGGGAAATGACTAAAAATTTTTTAGGATAAAATACAAACACACTTTCAAACACACATTTCAGGCACACATTTTTAAATAATTAGGCCACATCATTTGCCCGTTATTTCGTAACGCCTCGCGTTTTGATTAGGCCTGTAGGATTTCCAAATACAATACTTCGTAGTGACGTGCACGGCTAGCCATCTCCTATCACAGTACAATCTACAGCTAAAGAGACAAAAAATCATGGAAAAGCTTATACAATCTTATCAATATATATATATATATATGGATGTAGATATAACCATATCTATATCCATGTATACTTAAATTTTTTAAACCAATTTATTACAAATTTTGTATATATATCCAGTTGGCAACTTGAGACCATTATCAGTCTCATCTTTGTCTCTAATATTCAATCGTTATATGAAAACATTTATTTTTTTCTAAAAAAATCACATTCACATTGTTTTATTTTTTTTTGTTTTTTTTTTTTATTTTTAAATCATTTGCAAGGCCTCAAGTCTGTTATTTGATACATTAATAGACAAGACAGCAAGTGAACGACCTAATCTATACTAAACTGTCTTGATAAGTAGTAATGGATCTAATTTTCTATTACTCATTTTGATCCATCAATTTTTTTTTTTTAATTTTTATTTTAATTCATAATTATTTTTTTGTGCAGAAATGCGCTGTTTGAAACCTGAGGATAATGATGTTTCATACAAAAAGAAACAATTCGATTTCAACTTTGGAAATTAAACTCTAAATAATTATTTTTTATTTTTTTTTAATAAAAAAATGAAAACATTTTGCTTTGAGCTTATGATTAAAAAGCTTTGTTTTCCTAAAGATGATGGGCATTTGGGTGGATGTATGGGAGGAGTAAAATATTTTAAAATATACTAACTATTGTTAATATAATATATATATATATATATAACATATACATATATATATATATATAATTGTATTATAAATGTTTATTTATTATTATATAAATTATTATTAATCTTATTATTATTATTATTATTATCATCACCATCTCATATAATAACAACGTGACAAAAATGTCTAGAAAAAATATATTTAATACGTATTTTTTTCACTTATGTGTAAAAGAATAAATTAATTTTCCTAATATAATTATTCTAGGAGTAAGAGTAGTTGCAATATTTTTTAATTTATATTAAATTTTATTTTATTTTTTTTTTTAATTTTTTTAAATTTTTTTTATATTTTAACCAGTAAATAACAATACTTGGAAATTATTTTATTTTACGTAATATTTTACAAAAATAAAAAAAAATATTAATAAAATATATATAGTGTGAAATACCACAATCTAATATATTACTTATCAAAATTATTAAAATAATTAAAATAAAAAATGGATGCACCAAATAATTATTTTGGAATCCAATAATTATTTTTAATTTGTATTATATTATATTATTATTAATAATAATTATTTATGCTAGTTTGATAGTTTAAACCTTGGCAATTTCACAACACCAAAAAAAAACAAAAAATAAAATCAAAATATTCTCTTCTAAAGAAATAAAAAAAAAATATTTCTATAATCAATCATGTTATGGAACTTCATAATAATATTTTTTTTAATATTAAATCTTATGTTTATTTTGGCTTTTAAATCCATCCAATAAATTATTGATACCTGTTCTTAAAAAAATAAATAATTTGATCGAGAATTTTGATATAATTTACATATTTATTTTTGATTCATTTCTGTTAATTAATATTTAATTTATTTTATTTATTTTCGAAATTTTATAATTGCTCCCGTCCTTAAAATTGAAAAATATATTCTGTTTATTAATTTTCATTATTTGTAAAGTTTATACTAAAAATCGAAAATTTATTACTTCCACTTTTGAAATGATATTCAAGTGCTATGACAAATAAAGTTTGCTTTTAATTCAGAACAAATTATTTACTTACTTTTAAATGACATTTCTCTTTTGAAATTTAAATTTTTCTTTAAATATTCTTTTCTCTTTTTGCTTTTCACTTTATCCTACATTTATAAGAATTAAATCTACTTATTTTAATTTTAATTGTACCCGTTAAAAATATATTTATAATATTCTTTATTTCTTTTTACATTTATTTTTTTGCTATTTGTGTAAATCGAAATTTCTAAATTAAATCATTCTTTCAATAAAATTCAATATCCATAAAAGCGGTAAGTATATTCAAATATATATAAAATTTTTGGCACATTTGTATTTTTTATTCAAATAATTTTTTTTTTTTTATTTTTGTTTATTTATACTTTTTTTTGTTCTTAATTTCCAAAGTTTATCGAATTATTTTTAAAACATCATATTTTTATAAATTGAATTGCTTATATATCTATCCGCGTTCTAATAGGTAGATGAATCTTATTTTTATATTAATGTTTTTTTTATTCAGTCCTTATATAAAATTGTTATCATTTCAATAGAAATGTTGTTTTTAAAATCACCCGAATGGATGATTAACATTTTAAAATTTACTTCTTTTGGATTCTTTTTTGATATGATTGATAAGGGCAAAGGGAAAAACTTAAAGGGCAGAACTTGCCTCAGCCGAGGAGTCTTTTTCCTTCTCTTTCTCTTTGTCTTTTCTTCGGCTTCGTCTACGACGTCGGCCACCCGCCTTCGGCGAACGCTCCGGTAAAAATAAAGCTTCATGGAAATCATCGGAGGAGAGATTCGATTCTTGCACATGGAGGACTGAACTAAGGGCACCATCTGTACACGATTTTGGAAAACGAAACATTTCACGTTCACGCTCAGGTTCACTTGCGGATTTCGCTTTGGGACTGGTGTGGGTGGGTGAAACATTAACACTAGGTGAGGCATTAGTCGAAGTGGCAGAATTGATTGACACAGCAGGCGGCGTTGTCGGTTCATCAGAGTTGGTGTTGTTGCCGTGCTCGTTGACACCAGCAGCCGGACTTCTTGGTTCCGGTGTACGATTAATCGACACTCCCGAAATGAACAGAGTAGGAGATCTTGGAATACCTGTTTCCGATTCATATTCATTGCTCGAGTCGGTTTCCAATTGAATTCGAAGACTTGGTCCTGTCGTGGTTGTAGGGGCCGTAGTGCTACTTACTGCAGGCTCAGTAGTCGGTGAGGGGGTGGCAACGGAAGCTGTTGGGGGTGTTGGCTCCAGGATACCGCATACTTCTAAGTCTGCGGTTAAGGAATCTGAACCGTCTAAGGAACTCTGCACATCTGCTTCTTCCACCTTGAAAATCAGATTTTCCCAAATAAATCTGATATTCATTCAAGAAGGATTTAAGAAAAAGGATTGCACTACTCATTCAACTTTAATAAAATAGAACCGTTAGAAAATAAAACAAACTAAATAGGTTATTAATGAACTACTATTCGCAGATAAATATATTATGAATTAAATATAAAAATTTATATGAAATAAATATTTTTTTTTAAATTTCTGAACCTTCTATTCCTTTTTTAAAAAATATCAATGCTCATATCTGTATATGTTATTTGGTTTCTAAATAAATAGATTAAAGTTAACTCACCGTTGAACTTTGAAGTAGAAGTAGATGTCTGCCTGCCCTTGCTAATGCACGGCCTGCTAATTCTTCCGGTTTGTCTTCATGTTGGCTGGAATGATCCGAATCGAGATGATATCGGGGCGGTTCATCGGCTCCACGAAGATCGCCTGTACTATGAGCACGACGAAGTCCCCCATTGGAATAGGGACCCGAAGCACACCAAGCACCATCATGCAGGTCACCAATACGAAAACGACCATCCTCCTGGACTTCAACTATTGGAAGAGGTGGCGGTGGCTCCGAAACTACTGGCTTTAATTCTATTGGCCTTCCAGCTAAAGACTAAAGTGAAATGATCTAATTTATATAAATATCATCAAATCTACATTCTTATATTATTTTTTAATGATATTTAAAAATTAAAATTTCTAAAATATTGTAATTATGAAAGCTTTAATAAAAATTCTTGAAAAAAAATTAATTATGTAATTTACCATAAATAATAAATGTAAACTAATTAAAAAAAAAATTATTAAAATAACTCCTATTCAGCATTTAAAATTTCAATTAAAGTAAAATGAAGTACAATTTTTTTTTTTATAAATTTATAAATTAAAATTATTTAATTTTAAATTTAATTTGAAAATTATTAATATTATTTACAAATTCATTTACGCCTACCTTAAGAAAATAATCCACAGTTAAATCAGCTGGGGTTTTAAATCTTCCAACTCCAATTTGTAACTCTTCAGGTTCACCCCGAGGAGGGGAAAGTTTCGATGTTTCTTCCAAAGATAATTGAATGGCCAATTTTAATTGATTTTCGTCTAAACCCATAAGATAATATATTATTTTTTAAAATATCAATATTATAGAATTACTAATTTTAAACATTTGTTTGAAACTATTTATATCAAATATGAATATTTGAAATATTTAAAGGATTTGAAGAAATTGTAATAAAAAAAGATAAAGTAAAATTAAAATTAAAAAGTAAAATAAAAAAAGTAAAATTGTAAACACTTGCCTTGACCAACATCCACTCCACTTGGTCCAGCAGTTTGTGTGGTTTGCGATTGCCTCCTTGTTTGTATTGTTTGTGTGGCGGTGGATTCTTCTGGTGCTGTTCGCTGTTGTTTCATGGCATCTTCAATCATTTGTAAACGTGACATTTCCAGAGCAATCACAAGATCCATATTGTAATCCGAAGTGACATTTACCCGAAAAACTAATGAAATAATGGAAATCATGTTGAAATAAACCAATATATTATCAGATTTATTTAAATATAGATATAAAAAAATTCTTATTCTTATGAATTTTAATTAATTTTGTTTTAGCTTAAGAAATTATTATTTTATTTTAGAGAAAATTACAAATCAAATAGTTATTATAATGCTTTAAAAAAGTAAATTATTTTATATAAATATATAGATCAAAACGAGCCTGCATTTTATTCAGTTAATCAATGTCATTTTGTAAACATTGAAATTAACCCATCATCGGGCTCATCGGATATTTTAGTTTATTAAATCGACTATATTCGACATTTCAGTGCAGTGTCATCATCTTTCTGTGGCCCATAAATGCTGCAAAGAATCCTATTTTTAAATACTCTAAATCTCTCTCCTCTCCCAGAGTCATAGACCATGCCTTACACCCTTATAATACAACTGCCAAAATAATTGTTTTATATATTTTAATTTTATCCCCTTTGATAATAAGTTTGACGCGATAAGCCCCTTTACTGCATGATAACAGGCGTTACCCGATCGCAATCATTATCCTTCGTGATTACAGAAACCAAATATTTCTACCTTTCTACATTTTCAAATTCTTCATTTTTTATGTTAATATTAAGATTTTGAGAAACAACTAACCCCATGATATAAATTCTAAATGAAATTGAGATTTAATGTAACTTTGCTACTCTCTCTCAACTATTATTTATTTATAGAAATAGACTCTTGTCAAATATTTAGTTATTATATCCAGCATTTTCTTCAGATTTAACCTAATTTTTTATAATCTGATATCCACATTAAGAGATTTAAATCGAATGAAGAGGTAATCACTGGAACATTGAGACTATTGAAGACTTTGAGAAAACTAAAATTTTGGATGGGATAAAAAAATTGGACTAAAGGGATCTGAAATAATTAAAAATTTTAGAATTGTTCGTCAATATCTCGAGCCCGGCGAAGACTGAATATCGAATAAATTGTAATTATAAAATTAAAAGTTGGAATGAGAATTTGAAATATATAAAATTATTAAAATAAATACAATACCATCTTCTCTATCTGCTCTTGAACAACGAAGGGAACAAAATTCGTGAACTGCCCCGGTACGAGGATTTCTTGCTCTGGGCCGTCGACATCCTTGCCTGGCGCACTCCCCCACAAGGGACACTGCCAGGGCACGGCCTACTTCACTTTCCTAATATCATATAATTAAGTAAATTTTTATTTTTTAATATTATGTATACACATAATTATTTATTAATTTTATTACTATTCTTTTTTAAATAAATAAAATATTGAACAAAATTAATAGTAAGAAACAAAAAAATAAATCACCTTTCAATTGTTACATTGTACTCTTTAAAATTGATTAAAAATAATTTAATCCACAAATTTATATAAATAGAAAAATATAATGAATATATATAGGATTCAGGAATGGGCAGAATCGAGATTCTAAATCCGAAGATGCAATCCAATCAAGGATTTTTGGTTTAAGTCTAAATAAGTTGACCTGTGGCCAGGTCCGAACCGACCGATGGATTGATGTAAATTAATTTCCAGCTACAGAAACAATTTCAAATAATTTTAATATACCTATTAATGTAATAAAAAACAGATATGGATATAACATAAATATTTTTAATTTTATTTTATTTATAATATATATGCAAGACCAGGCTGTGACGTCATGAATGGCTGGATGACGTCATATAATTTTAAATTAAGAAAAAACTAATAAAGATGATTTTTCTCGAGGATAAAACCAATACAAAGTGCATGATTCGTGGTGATATGTAAAAAATCTCCTCATGTGAAATTTGGTGTGAAAATAACCCTTCCCTTCCTATCGTCGATCGCTAATACTACCACTTCCGGTTTCCGGATTTGCACCAAAAGTTAATCAATTCATCCCACTGACGCATTAAGTAAATATACCAAATTTCATCAAAATCGGTTGAGCCGTTCAGGCTGTACACATCTATACGGACGGACAGACGGACGTAGGGTATTAGTAGGGATTTAATTTATTAATTTGAATGATTTATCATTGTTTTTAATTTTAATTGAATTTTAATACAATTAAAATGAATACTTCTAGAAAATATTCGGAAATTAGGAAATTTATTCCAATTTATTATGATATATATAAAATCATATAATAATTTTCTTAATATATTTTTATTTTTAAACAAATTAGTTTTTAACCTCATTTAGTACTAACAATATATATATATATATATATACGGTATATATTGATATATGTATTTGAACTTGAAAAATATCCACATGACTTTGAAAGGCGAATCAAACTGTTTATGTCTCATGAGGAAATTCAATTTATGTATTTTTTATTAATTAAGATAAATTAATAAATAGTATTTAGAAATATTACAATCAAAATCAAGATTATTTCAAGGTGACTTAATTATTAGATTTTGGAATATATATTTATAGCATACTATATATATTTTTTAATATATAATAATATCTTAAAAACAATTTTCATTTTTTAAAATGTTATTCATTTAAATATATTAGATAAAATTAAAAAACATTAAATCTTAATTTCTATTAAAATATTAAATAAGTTTGACCTAATTTATGAAATAAATTAATATAATTATTTTTAGTATGATTTAAATAATTTAAATGATATTTAATTAATTAAAAACTTTTAATAATCCAGCCAATTGATAAAACATGAACAGTGGCTTCGAATTGAAATAGACATCAAATGAATTCTTATTAAATGTTTTATATTGAACATTAATTTATGGTTTATTCAAATTATATAAAAATCCTTAAAAAGTGTCATGCATCAGAATAATTTCGAATAAATAGGAAAATACAATATATTATTAAATAGATTATCCCAGTATAAAATATAAAAGATAAATAAAAAAAATTTATTCTCATGTAATATATTGAAAAAAGATTTTTATAAATTTATATAGAACTATATAATATTATTTTTTTGTTATTTATTTAAATTAAAAAATATTTTAAATTAATATTAAATAGAATAAATACATATAGAAGTTATATTATACGTATAATATTAAATGAAAAGAATGAAAAATTATTTTGTGACTATTTTACAATGATAATTGTGAGGAGGAGTTGAGAGGGTTGTAATTGGTTATCGAGTTATAATAAATGATAATAAACCTCACCCCGAGGTTGAATTTTCACAGGAACAGCGCCCTGGCTATGCGTGCGCACTCACACACCAACACCGATAGACTGACTATCGCTCGAGAGGCTGGCTAAAAAAAGAGCCCCTGGCATTTAGGCAACCCGCTGCGCTAGTTTCCAAATTGAAAATTTTCATATTTAAAGTACCTGGATTATCCAGCAGCCGCTCAGAAGTTTAAAAATGTATACTTTACTAACTGTTTTAATAATATTAATTAATTTTATTAATATTCTTAAATTTGAATTAGAAAATTGATGAGTATATTGATTTATTATGATTATACTCTCTTCTGATATTTTTATCTTATAATTAAATAATAATTATTATTTATAAATATACAATCTATATATTTATTGAATAAACCATAAATTAATATTTATTATAAAACATTTAATAAGAATTCATTTGATGTCTATTTCAATTCGAAGACACTCTTCATGTCATGCTTTATCAATTAACTGGATTATTAAAAAATATAAACTTTATGTTAATTTTAATCTCAATTTAAATTATCTAATTTATCATAAAAGTTAATATTCCCTTACCATCGTCGGTCGGTAAAAAATGAATTCTAGATGAAATATTGTCATTTAAATATTGAAATTGATTGATCAAGAATTCATTAAAAAAAATATGAGAAATGAAAAAATAGCATTGAGAGGGGTGAAATTCTATTTATCTATCAATCTTTGTAGCGCTACTGAGATCTAAAATTGTTGGCGGTATATTCTTCCAACCGTCTCTACAATTTTTACCGACCGACGATAAGAAGGGAGGTATTGTTTTCACACCAAATTTCACATGTGGAGATTTTTACATATCTCCACGAATCATGCATTTTCTTAACAGAAATAAGTTGACCTGTGGCCAGGTCCGAACCGACCGACGGTTTGAAATAAATTAATTTCCAGCTACAGAAACAATTTCAAATAATTTTAATATATCTATTAATGTAAAAAAAAAACAGATAAGGATATAACATAAATATTTTTAATTTTATTTTATTTATAATATATATGTAAAACCAGGCTGTGACGTCATGAATGGCTGGATGACGTCATATAATTTTAAATTAAGAAAAAAACTAATAAAAATGATTTTTCTCGAGAATAAAACCAATACAAAGTGCATGATTCGTGGAGATATGTAAAAAATCTCCTCATGTGAAATTTGGTGTGAAAATAACCCTTACCTTCCTATCGTCGATCGCTAATACTATCACTTCCGGTTTCCGGATTTGCACCAAAAGTTTATCAATTCATCTCACTGATGCATTAAGTAAATATACCAAATTTCAACAAAATCCGTTGAGCCGTTCAGGCTGTACACATCTATACGGACGGACGGACAGACAGACGGACAGATATCATGCTAAAAATACTTTTTTCTGTTAAGAAAATGCATGATTCGTGGAGATATATAAAAATCTCCACATGTAAAATTTGGTGTGAAACAATACCTCCCTTCTTATCTTCGGTCGGTAAAAAGGAAAAAAGACTTTGATCCATTCCGAAAATTGTGGATCAGATCGAATCTTGGATTTATATTTTAAAAGGATTCTTTCCATCTCTAATAGATTATATTAATATACACAATATATAAAAGCAAATAAAATCTTTTTAGAAATAATTTATCATTAAATATTTTAATAAGGGTAATGAGTAACTGAGATATATTCAAGGAAATACTACCACTGCTTTAATGTAAGCTCAATATTTTCTCACCCTTGATTCTTTAAATGAAGTCATCTTTACTTTAACCTTCAATTCCATCTCCTTATTAATCCTAACATTCTATTTCATATATTTGTTTAACAGGATAAATAGGCAAAGTTACAATTACAAAATTAAATAATAAAACATTAATGGTTTAATACAGATAAGTATTTTATATTATACATTAATCTAAATATTGTAATATGTATAAGAAATGTAGGGATTACCTCATCATCCGAATCATAATCTGGCCAATCATAAAGCGCACTGAGATTCGTATGCCGTCCCTGAGCATCCTTCACCCAAGGATTATTTGGATCAAGATCCTATTTTAAAACCAAAACAAAACACAATTTAAGTAATATAATAAAACTCTAAGTAAATACTTGAAATTACCTCTTGATTTGTTCCAAGAGGAAATCTCCGTTGACGAAGTCTTCTTGGAGATGTCGGTGATTCTGGTGGGGCTAAACCTCGTGAAACCGCCCTAACAAACTCGTGCCTTTTTCGTCTTGCTCTACTCGTCACTTGCATGATCACAGCACGGGGTGTTCGAAGATACGGCCTAGCTACCATCTGACTTAACTTTTCAGTCACCTCTTCCAATTCATTCTTTCAAAACAATAAAATAATTCAATATTAGGTTCTTTTATTTTATTTTTTCACTGAAAACATATATACTTATTGTTATATATTCATTTTTTGGGAGGTGAATCTAATTATAACCATAACATAAACAATGAATATCATATTCTTTATTAGAAAATTTAAGTGTGGATTTCATTATTTCAGGGAAATAAGACACAGATTGATTTTAGAAAAAAAAGATAATAATAATGAGGGAATAATGTTCCTTTACATTTGAAAGACTCAGAATCAATTTATGAATTATTTTAGATAACTATACATACTACATATGTATATAAATTTATTTATTTCTATAAGTGAATGCGATCATTTATCTAGACAAAATAACATTTCATTCAAATATTTATTTTCTGTTTAAGAATTTAAAAATAAATTTTTTAGAAATATTATTAAAATCAATTGAAAGTAAAGAATTTGTTTTTACCTGTAAAAATTCAAATACAGCTTTATTATAGCCATTATCTTCTAAATAGTAACCATAGACATAACTGCCACACAAAATACGCCTTGCTTTCAACAACTCTCTCACCCCATCTTCAACAAATTGTGTGGTTGCCTTATCCGAGGTATCTAGTAACAAATATTAAAGAAATCATTAAAATGATTTTATTTATCCAACAACCACATCTTTAGTCCTAGTTTTAAATTCCTCTGAAATTTTTTTATATAAAATAGAAAAAAATGAAATTACCTTCCGAAGATAAAGATGAAGCTAATAATTCCATTTTTTGACGTACGTTATCGAGTAAGGGTTCTTCTAATCGTTGACTAATCTCATGATTTCTAAATCGAGTATAATAATGTAAAAATCTATTCAATTCTTGCATTTGTTGATTTTTTATTAAAGCCTATGAAATCATAAAATAAGAAAAATAAATGATATTTCAAACATTCCATTTCCTCATTTCAGAATAGGATGAGAACTGGATAAAATGAATACCTCACTAATAAGGATTCCTTGTTTTTCATCGGCTTTATTAACCGCTTCGAAACGGTTACAACGAAAATAACCTCCAGTAGCGCTACTATGTCTTTTCCAATTTTCCAGACATACCCAACAAAAATCGAATTTACACTAAAAATAAAATGTAAAATAATTAACTAAATAATCTATAAAATTGATAGATATTATTGTTAACATTATTTGAATATAAATCTAATGTGAAGATTGTTTATTTTTTATTGTTTGAATTTCTTACTTTGGAACACTTGATATGGTTGCATCCCTCATTCTTTTGAATTGGTGATTTGCAATTTGGACAAGGTTTACTATTAGTAACCAGCCACAAACAATTAGCTGTGTGTTCTGTATTGATACAGGATGCCCGGAGGTCTTCGGGATGGACAGAGGAGATTTTTGTTTGCCAAGCGAGCCAATCGGTGCAACCACAGGGAGCGTGTGCTTCCCCTAAACATTCCCAACAAAAAAAATGCCCATTCCCACAATCCACGGCGTGAGAAGTCGACTGAAAGAATACACAAATTTTTTTAAAAAAATGGTTAAACGCTAAAAAAAATCGAATTTTTAATACTTGGATAGGTCGATTTATAGAAGGCGGAGGCGATTGGGGTGGATGCTCAGATTCAGGAAAACGAACTGCTCTTCCACATCCAGGAAGTGGACACCATTTGATGGACTTATTTCGTTCAACAAAAGCCTGAAATGTTTGTAAATGAACAATTAATTAATAAAAATATTATTTAAAATTAAAAACAAAAATTAAATTTACAATATTTGTAGCTGTAGAAAATCACAGCGATCTAAATTTTTAAATGAATGCATTAAGACAAATAAGCTAGTAGCATGGTTTATATATATATATAATATATTGTAATACATAAGCATGAAAATTGCTTTTAATAGGGGAATGTCATAAAGACAACATAAATAAACATTTAAGAGAAATTTTAAAAAACCTCACGTACATTCATTTTACCTAAAAAGAGAACTATGTAATTGAAATAGGATCGTTTGATGAATGGGACCTATTGTGATGAATTCAACTTTTCAAGGTTTATAAATTATTTGAACTATTGGAAGAGTAGCCAAGGAGTAAGCAATATTCTGTTGAATGGAAGGAAGAATTCGAGATCATTATTCGAAATGGAAAGGACAGAGAGACATCATCTCTAAGTAATAAGACTGCCAGGATTATACATCGAGGCAAACAAAAAGTTACTGCCCAGAGAAGATGTATCATTGAATGCCTGGAAGGATCCTCAGAGAACGCCACCCGGAGGATCGCCTTGCCCTGAACTTTATACTTTATTATTATTGAGGTATTATTATTGAGGACCCCAGTTCAATTAATTTTAATCATATTGATGCAATGATGCAATATTTAATAATTGTAATAAATAATTAAAGAATTGTATATCAATATTTTTTAAAGGGTCGAGCGAGAGCTCGGTGTCCCAGGTATTAATATTACCAGCCAAACCCAATAATAATGAATCATTTTTTTTAACTTAAAATATATATATATATATATATATATATAAAGATTAAGATATAAGATTGTATCCCAGTAGTTTTGCCTTGGTAAAGATTTCAGGTTTACTTTACAAATAAAATAATTATGTGCAGAAAGGCATTTTAATTTCTTTATATAAAAACTTTCAAGAAAAAAATTGTGAAATTAGTAAAAAGCATCAAAGAAACACAAAGAAATAATTAACAAATCCTTTAATTACCTATTTGTATATATCATTTTATCATCAAATTCTTTAATTGATATTAAATTTATCAATCCCATTCTGATTTTTTAATTCCTCAGAAATGTACTAATTCGAACAGTTAAACAAGATTTTTTTTGCTCTTTTGAAAATAATAACTATTAAATATTTTTTATAATTAAAAAAACAATAACAATCCTTAATATTTTTTAAATTAAAGAGCAGTAGATTTTTTTGTAAATTTATGTAGTATTTTTAATGTAATAAGGAAAGATGTAAACTGACTTTAATATCAAAATGCAGGTATCGTCTAGCAACGTCCGGTGCTACGAGGGCCTCTATAAGTTCTGCAGGAACTAGAATGTCGCAACTGAATGCCGGACAGAGAATATGATGAGCTTCACCCTCCTGAATCTTCACTGTTAAATAAGTCTCCCAGCAGTTTGCACAGAAACGATGTTGGCAGGACATTGCAACAGCAGCTCTATCCCAAGCAGCCACCGAAAGTGTACAGATATCACACTAAAAGCCAAGAAAATATTAGTTTTAAAAAGAAAGATATAAACAAAAATAAGAATATAGATAAATTGTCTTTTATATGATTACAATAAGCTCTTCAGGCGATTCAGGAGCTGGAGTGGAATTGGAAGGCGAGATATCAGTTTGATATTCCAATGTAATACCATCCTTTTGTTGAAGGGCTGAAGTTGGGGGTTGCACTCCTGCTAATTGACAACATTGTACAGGATCCTTGATCCATTTTTCAAGGAGAGCTTCTCTGGACCATTCTAGATAATAAAACAAAGAAAATCGATCCATCAACTATATTTTAATCGACATGAATTTGAAATAATTTTATAAATAATGATCTTGATTTTAAACTTTTCAGATTATAGGTTGTGAATATGACTATTTAATTTAATAAAATTACTAGTGTTTTTATTTTCTCAGGTTTTATTTAATATGTGAATGATGAGTTATTAATGAAACCTTAATGGTCAAGATACAGCAGATATGTCCTTATATGTTAATAATAATTATAAAATATTAATAATTTCTTTACCATTATCTCGCAGAAGGGCTTCAGCAGTAAATAGTGGGATATGTAACATGTCCGATGTCTCAACCAGTAATTGATCTTTAGCTTCTTGGAGGTCCTGAGTTCGTAATCCTGAATAAACTTCGTCAGAATCAGAACCATCACCTCCGGGTGGTGAACTCCCAATCAACTCTAATTCATTGACAGTATCACTCGGTTCAGTCTTAAAAAAATAAAAATATGAAAATAAACATTCAAGGTAAAATTTAATAATTGAATTTAAACATGATAATAGAGTGGCTTAGGTGATAATTCTCATTTCATCTAAATCCTTTTGAATCAATATAAAGTATTTGAGTAAATATGCGTATGTAAATGTTTTGAAGAAATCATTATTTCAAATTTAATAAGTTAGAAATCAAGTCAAGCAAAATTAATTTTAATTTTTTTCTGGGAGTAAACAATTCATTTAAAATAACATTACTTACAAAAACCATTCTTGATTCAAGCAAAGCTGCAATATCAAGATGAGACGCACGCACTGCCAAGTCACAGGGTGTAAGTCTTTCTAAATTTTCAGCAAAAAGCGGTGCACCATGAGAAAGTAGTAATTCCACACAACGTTTCAGTCCTCCAGCTGCAGCACAATGTAACGCCGTATTCCCCTTCTAAAAAAAAGAAAGAAATTTTAATAATTTTGTTGTTAATGATTGAATTTCTTGTTCAAATTCAAAATCGTCTACTAACGGTAAACATATATATTAATATCTTGAGCTTTAAAGATTTACTGGAATTTCAATTAAGTTCTTAATAAACTCATTAAAAATAGTGATTATTTAATAAAAATAGATAATAAAACATTTTTGTGATTCTCAATTTAGTTTAAATAAAATACGATAGACATCCCTAAATGGGCTTCTCATACGTCCGGTTTTGACTGAGACACTCCTATTGATAAAAATTGAATAATGTATGTATTATACAAAGAAAAAGATTACTTCAAACTTGACTTATAGTTTTTTTACTTATAGTGGGAAATACGTATTTGTTTGTGAGTTGATTTCATTGTTGGAGTCAAATCTCTTTCCGCCGATACATTTCTTCAGGTTTTGAAACAAGAAATAGCCACTCAGGGCTAAAATCAGAGAATAGGAAGGATGAGGGAACAATTCGTTTCCCAATTCATGGATTTTCATGGAAATTCACTTTTTTCATTTTCTTCCCAAATCACGAGGTAGTCTACTATTAATCGATGTCAAACAAAAACTAAAAGACCCAGCTGGTTCAAATTTCGGCAGGAGCCAGCTGACAGTTGCCTGCTTACAATAGAACTGTAGCCATTTCATTTAAGAGACGAAAAATCAAAAAGTCACGGACTTATTGATTTAAATTGTAGTGAATTTTTAATTCGATTAAAAATAACAAGAAACTTTTGAATAGAGTTATAACTATTAAAATTAATTAAAAACAAATTTTAAAAATTAATCAATAAAAACTTTATTTAATTTAACCCTCACTTGAATTTTTTTTTTTTGTCATAATAATATCTATATACACACACATATTTTATTTTATGGAGGAAGTATAATTTTATTTATTTCAATAAATGACTGTTTTTGTATTTTCAGTGATTTACAAAATTTCGATTTAAAATCTATCTTCAATGTAAACCATCATTTATGTATTATAATATACTTTTTATATTCCATATAGCTATATAATTAAAGAAAATATGAAATGAAATTTGAGAATATTAAAATTAAAGTGAATGAAATTATAGAAATATTATTAATTATTTAAATTAAAATTTAATTTACAATGTCTTGAGCAGCGAGATCTGCCTTTTCTCGGGATCCATCCTGACCAACAGTAGGCCCTCTCCATTGAAGGAGAAGTTGTAGACATGCTGCCCTTCGTTCTCGGGCGCCTGGAGATTTTGGACCCGGTCCTAACAAACATGCACAATGAAGGCCAGTTTCGTTCGACGCATTCCGTTTGTTTGGATTCCCTCCTAAATCATTCAGAAATGTTCTGTAATCAAAATAAAAAAAAAATTAAAAATAAATAATAATGTGTGTTAAGAAATTAAATATTAAATATGATAAAATAAATAAATTAAATCAATAAAATTTTAAAAATAAATTTGGAAAATTCTCAATGTTGTAGACAGAGGCATTAAATTAAGAATTTTAGTACTGGAAAAGAGAAAAGGGTCTTTGAATATTTTAATTTATATCTGAAGAGGAATTACCTGAGTAAATGTTTCATGCCGTGACGCGCCGCATAATGAAGTGCTGTGTTATGGTGATGGCTTTCGCCATAACTCATATTTGGATCAAGATTTTTTCGAAGCTCTGGAGAGCTTTGGAATACCTAAAAAAGCACATCCCTTATAACATAATATTCTTTAAGCTAAGTCTTTATAATATAAACACAAGTCTTTATAATATTTAGTCAAATATTTCAAAATTATTTTTCCGAAAATAGTTTTCTAGACGCATTTGCAGTGGAGGTATGAAACATTACAAAGAGTAAACAATTAAAAGATTCATTAAAAAATAGTTATTATATTGTTATCAAGTAATTGATCATATGTTCTATATAGAAATTTAATTCCTTAATATTCACACATATATGACTAGAATATTAGCCATAGTTAATATCGTTAAAATGTCATCCTCAAATTCAAATTAAAAATAAAGGGAATAATAAGGAAACGAACTACATCAAAGCAGTGGTTCTCTTTAAAAAATCTTTTCGACTTACTTGCATAGCGGCAAACTCGTCGCCGTGTTGCAAATATTTTTTGAATTTGCTCGAAGCGCTGCCCATGGCTGCAGCTGCGACGGAAGCACAAAGAAGAGGTCATCAGGAGGCGGTGGGAGAATGCGAGCCTCGCTGGCCACGCGTCATATCCACCTCAGACCAACCTACCATCGTTTAAAGAAATATACGTTAAATTAATGGATTTTACTTTAATTCAGAGATGAAAATTTAATAAAAATAAATATGTATTTTATTTATATAATATATTATAATGAGTCAAACTTTAAATTTTATATGTTACCTACTGATTTTTTTAAACAAACCAATACCGCCAAATGGCCTCTATCCAGTTCTAATTTTGATTTTCTTATACATATATCCCTAATAAAAAATTTTATATTCTTTTACCCACATTTTCTAAGTCTACCTACTACCACAGTTTTCATATTATTATAAAAATATATTAAAATTATTTTTTTTGGTTTTTTATTAATATTCTTATATTAATAATATATATAGTTATAACTTATATTATGATATTGTAAATAAAAGTTACAATACTCATCGACAAAAACATAAATAATTTATAACACTTAAAAATAGCGTAATTTGATTCAATGACAAAACTATATTTGAGCATCAATACCATATGCTAATAAATCTAGGAATCCTTAACGAGTTTTATTTAATAAAATATTTACTTATGACCCCTGAACTATAGACAACCAATCAGCTGAGCTGTATGTTTGGTTATCCATCTGACAATGACTTCAAAAAAGAAAAAATTAACAAATTATGAAAATCCATATACTTTCGTTTGAAATAATTTTAATAATAAATGAAATTATAATTGATATACTTCTAATCTCTTTAATCTCCATTTAAACAAAATCCATTATTCCGAAAACATTAATCTTTGTATATTTATATATTATTGTTTTATCAATATAAATATTTATGTTTGTACCAGTTTATATGTGGCAGATGTGATGAATATAAATTAAAAAACTATATATTCGACGAATAATTATATTTAATTTTATTAATTTTCAGAGTAAACTAGTACACAATTTAATTAAATATTAACATTCTTTTTTTATAATTTGATTAAATTAATTAGTTTATATTAAATATAATGGTATCTTTGTATAATAACATACGAGTATTATTGACCTTATAATAATAACTAAAATGAAATTTTCAAAACGATAATCTCATTTATATGATTTGAAATTTAAATTTATATGATGATTTTATTTTTTAAATAATTTATAAGATGAGTTTAAATCAATTCATAAATAATATTTTGAATCATATATACATGAATTTTTAATGTTTTACAAAATATTTTTTATTTTTATTATTTCACTTATTCAGCCTGGTAAACTTTAACCTATGCTTTTTTTGGATTAAACTCGGACGGTGTGGGGAGTAATTCACCCTTTCCTACATAACCCGGTGGATCATCAGAATTATTATTATTATTAATATATTTAAAAATGATAGAACTGGAATTTTAAGATTTAGTATCTCCGTTAGAGCTAGTCTGAATGCATACATATGTGTGTGTATGTGTGTATGTGTATGTATGTATTTATAAGTAAGTAAAGAGGGAGTGTAGTATCAGATGATTGGAAAGAGTAAGAAATTGAAAAGAAAATTTTCCTTCTTTGGGGATTAATGAAAAAAGAGATAAAATAATAAAAGAAAAATATTTAAATAAGGTCTTTTGAATAAATTTATTGGGTTGAATTAATTTCGTCAAAAGCAGAGGACGAGACTGATAATGACAGAAAAACAGGTTGAAGGTCAAAGGGCAAACATCATCATGATAATGGATGACGAAAACATCGATGAGAAATGACATTTCAAGAAAAAATTGAAATAAAAATATTAATTTAATGTAATTAAAGATTTAAAAAAAAATACTTTTAAAGAGAATGAAAAATAGAAAAAGGATAGTTTGTTTTTTTTAACTTAGATAATTAGGGAAAATGATGCTGGGGGTGATGAACTGTTTTGGAAATGGAGGACGTTTAAGACGAAATGAAATTTTCAAGATTTGACAAGGGTTGTGGTTATAAAGGGTTCGAATGACTTGCTGCTCAACAAGTCGCAGGTTACCTGGATGTCGTGTGAAGCCCCCCAAGCAGGAGCTCTTCATTCTCCCTTCCAGCTCGCTAATCTGTCTCAGGATTCCATAATTTTCTCGATTTTTGACTTTTTTCCCCTTTAACTCCTAGTTCTCCAACTCCAGTAACTGGCCGCAACGCACTCGCCTTGGGGGGGTCAGCGCCCGCCTCGGGGGGTCGCCGATGTCTCGTTGCTCCCGTCTCCATGTGGGTGGCAGCCTCTCGCCACCGATCGATCGACGGCCGTCGTACGGCGCCATCATCCTGGCGACATCTTTCGGATACGTCGACAAGGCTATTACCCGCCAAAAAACACTTGAAACAACTCACCCCCAATCATCCATCTTATTGCTTGTGATGCTTAAAATACATATCTATAATGATGAGATATAATAATATATTATTATTTACATGAATCTTGAAAATGTAGTAAAGTAAAAAAAAACATCCGCTTTTTGTACATCCTACGCAAGGACAGCGCCTATCAAGTCGTTTATATTAATTAGATGTCCTATGATCAGTACAACGGATCCTATTGACCTTTACTTTGATTTTCTGGATCGGAGGCACTACTTTTTATCAAGTAATTTCCCAATTTTGATCCCAGAGGTTGGGTTGACTTTGTCCCTTAAACTCAAGATAGAGAAAATCCCTTGGCAGGCCCGGGACTCGAACCCGGGACCACGAGAATGTGAGTTAACTGTGTAACCCACATTCTCATTTAATTAAAATTATATAAAGTATTAAAATTTATAGAGATATAAATCTTCAAGTTACATTATTTAGGATATTTGAAAAAAAAATCTAAAATATTTAGACTGAAAAAAAAATTCAGAGGAATCCCTGAAGAAAGACGAATATTACATAATTACATAACCTCTATACATCTTCAAACATAATGTCATAAAATCGAGAGGACACTAATAGAAATTTTTTATGGGAAAACCAATTGAGAAATGGTCGGGAAGGCCAAGGACATGATAGGCAGAAAATAGATATAGAAATATAAATGAATTGGAAGAAGATAGATGATGGATGGAGATTGATCAAGTTAGAGACGATTAAAATAATGTAATTGTTGTGAATAAGGTCTCAGAGATTGATAATACTTGTGAAACGCACTTCGACCATAAATATTTTTTTTATAATTTGTTTTCATTTTAGCATCTAAACATGTATTCATCTATAATATATTAAAAATGTTATTATCTAAATTATAGATATATAATTAATTGGTTTTGTAGCGATAAAATATCTACTCGAATAGTATATAATTAAATTCTAATATAACAGAGTATTAATTAAGAGCATATTTCAATGGCAGGTAGGACAATTAACAGAGCAAGCGATTTTGCATAATGGAGGAAGAAGAAAAAATTAAAGCAAAAGCCACTTTCATATTTGTTCCAGGTTTCCAAATGAGTGAGGGAGGGAGGGGGCAGATCCGATTCAAATTCCCAAGTGAGGATTTCATATCAAAGCTCACAAGGAATTTAATCATTCTTTTTATTTTTATTATATATATTTACAAAATATGATTAATCAAAGGAAATATAAGTACTTTTAATAATAATAATAATATAATCATTAAAAATTATTTAATGAAAAGAGTATAATATAATTAGGTTATAAATTCAATTTTTTTAGTGGATGAGTTTAAAATATGTATATATATTTCATCAGATGGTCGTGTGGCATTGTGAGATTTTCCCTTTCATCTTGCATATATCCCAGGGGTATGATTGAACTGACAAGGGTCCTGCGCAATTCATCATCGTGTTCACATTGCGCTCGAGAGGAAAAAAATTAATTATAATTATAATATGATTAATGTTTGTATGAGTAAATAAATATCTAAAGATTCATTTTTAGATTACATAACAAGAAATCAAATATAAGTTAAAGTTGTATGTACTCTTAAGACTTAGACAGTTTCTCAACATTAATAATTTCAAAAAGGGTTTTTAGGATTAAACCACACAATTGAATTAATTCTATACTCTTCTTGTACTTCCTCTCTTGTATATTTATATGATCTTTTCATTTACAATATATCTAAGAATGGAAATTTTTTTCTTTTCAAAATATTAATGATTACCCCGACCCATTCTGAAAATCAATATATATATATATATATATATATTTATAAACAAGTTGACTGCATGTTATATGTATATATTTTATTGAATTAATTAGATTTACATGAAAAGGATGTATAACTAAGTAAAAATATTAACATAATTGCAGCGTTTTGATTAATGATTAATTTCAATTTTTAGATTATTTTATTCATTAAGGCCTATAATTCGTTACTATGACCCATTCTAAGTTTAACTGATTGCTTTCTAAAAAGATTTCATTATTTAAGAACTTTTATTAATGTTTTTGTATTTATTTAATATTTTTTTATATAAGTAATATATATATATATATATATATATATTTACTTTGAATTTCTTGAAAAATTTTCTAGTAAAATTATTATTAGTAGTTTATAAAAAAAGAAAATTAGATAAATGTCCATATTATCCCTGGTAGTTTCATTGTTACCCTGATGCCTCAACCAACCATAATCTTTTATAGAGTACAGCATTATTTTAAACTGTACTAACACTTTTTCAGTTATTGACTGGTATTATATTTTGTTTTATAATAAATAATTTTGACAATTAAATACATAAACATATGAACTAATTTAGAGAGTTTTGAAGATTCATTAAAGATATAAAAAAGAAATAGCCTACAAAAAATTTTAATGGTGCTATTTAATTATGAAAAATTTGACTGTTTAGAATTTTATAATTATTTCATAAGTAATAAAAAGTTTTTATTAGAAATAAGAAGCAAATCGAAGTATCAATTAGAAAATTAAGATCTTTTTTTTATTATTTTTATCGTTTTTTTAATCATGCTAATTTTTTGTTTTAATTGAATTGAATTTTTAAATTGCCATTTGCTGTTTTTATGTTTTAAATAAAATGAAAAAATAGTATATTTGCTTGTAATTATGGTATTCTGTTATTTTTTAAGAAAACAGAACAAACTTTAAAATGTTTTTATTTACATATCTTTTTTGAGTATTCCATATGAGATTTTGCTCTTAATACTACCAATCTATAAGGATGGAAAAGACTAATATTTGAATTCTTATATTTAAAGAAAAATTTTAAAAAGAACAAATCATTAAACATAAAACATTTTATATTACGAGGGTAGGACAATAAGTCCGTGACTTCTTTCTTCAGGTTTTGAAGCAAGAAATAGTCACTTGGGGCTAAATTCGGGGGGGGGGGGCGGATGAGAGAGTAATACGTATCCCAATTCATGGAATTAAATTGAAATGCATTTTTTTCTATTTTCTTCTCAAATGAGGTAGTCTGCTATTAATGGATGTCAAACAATAACTAAAAGACCCAGCTGGTTCAAATTTCGATAGGAGTCAGCTTATAGTTGCCTGCTGACTGGAACAGTGTTGCCATTTCATCTAAAAAAAGGAAATTCAAAAAGTCTCGGACTTATTGACCAATCGCCGTAATTCGGACTAGATACTTATAATTATGTTAAAACTAAACTGTTTAATTAATATTTGAAGGAAAATTGATATTTTTTTTCTTTATTTCATACTTCTAACAAACTTTTGAAAAACTAACCACATAATTAAAATTATTTAAAATTGTAATTAAAAACTAATGTTGATTTTCAATTGTCGATACTTTCATATTTTAAGGATTCATAGAAACCACTCAAGGATTTATAAAAGATCAAAATTCTTAAACTTTTAGTTGATCCCAATTAAACTTTAGAAAATTTAAATTAAATAAGAATTTTAAACAATTATAAAAATATAATCGTTAAGAATATTCCCGATATTTATTAAAACTCTGAGGCTCTAAGGACCTCAGCAACCACCCCGAAGTACCCCTATCATGAGTTACACCCATCCATCTCCTATTTTCTCGCATCTCTCTCACATCCCTTTCTACATTGTTTGCCCGCCGCCCAACCAGGGGTCTTCCAACCCGACGTTTCCCAATTGGTCTTCTCACAAACATCTTTTTCCCCCAACTTTCATCTTCTATTCTTGATAAGTGTCCTCCCCATCGGTTACCTTCTCGATTTTATCACGTTAACTAAAGTTGGAGATGCATAGAGCTCATGTAATTCCTCGTTAGGAACTCTCCGCCATTTCCAGGTGACCTCAACTTTCTTTGGCCCAAGATATTCACAATAAATAATATAAATTTTTTAAAATGAGAAAAAAAATTGTAAGAGATTATTTTTTGCCCTGTCACAAAATTATGTAGAATTTTTTTTTCTTTACTCCATAATATTCTAGCTAGTAATCATTTCTATATATCTATGTATTGTTAATTTTATTTTTTTTACCTATATTTATTTATAATTTATTTTCTGATAATTGTTTTTTTTTTATTGTTAATTGATTTATCCAAATAAACATTTTTTTGACGACCTATCATTTAGGTAGATGTGTTTGTTGGAATTTCACAACAAACAAATATCGCCAATTTTTTTGCTTTCCCCAATTTCCTCTCCCACTCGCCTTTGTCTCTTTGGATTCTTCGAACGTACGTAGGCAGACAATTCAATCGTCTTTATTTGATTTTATTAAATTGAAAAAAAAGACCTCTCTCCACAATTTTAATGATGTCATTTTGTATTAATAGTAACTAGTCAATCATTAAATAAATATATACTACGCCCAGATAATACAAATCAATGGTAGATTTGAAATTATATATTTAGAACGTTTTTTTATGAAATTTAGGATCAATGTCCATTTTAGCCAAATTATTCGATTATTTCAAATAAATTATCTAATCTTAAACCTTACTGAACTTTTTTGAGGTTGGATCCCTAGACCTCAAGTCCGACAGAGGCCAGGATTATAACTATTAAATTACTATCCTATTCTATTAGAGTGTTTATTTATATAAATCTTTATTTTATTTTAAAAATTTAAAATTTTAAATGAATTATGAATTTAGAATATGTTTAAATACATTCTATAGATAAATATACAAATCATTAAATGATAAGTAAAATAAAACAAACTACATTGTAATCAGAATAATAGATCAGAATAATAATAATAATTTAGTATTAATAAAATTTTTATTAGTTAAGGGTTAAGGAGTGACAAATAGATAAAGAAATATATACTAGTATTAAGCTTATTTTCTTTATTTTTTTATTAACTTGTGGGATCAATACCTATTTTAAACAGCCTTCGCCTTTTTTTGGATTAATTATTAAATTCTTCAATCTTTTAATTTTAAATATAAATAAAATAAAATCTCTCATTTTTTTAAAAAATTATTCTTTTGATCTAGATTTAAAAAAAAAATGATTTATTCATTCGCCTAAATATGGTCTCAAGAATGTTTATGTAAATTGTGTCTTTGATTGATAATAAAAATACGAGAGTAAAGTTAGATAATCTATTATTTATTTATTTATTTTTATTGAAATTTAGTGAATGTAAATATGAGTCTGTGTGTGTTTCAAAGAGGTGGAGAGTGAAGAAGTGAATAAGATAATGGTGTGCGTTTCTAAGTAGGTATTAGTGACGAACCTGGATCTGAACCTGTACCCCCACACGGTCGAATGCAGTTGTTGAAGCGAACGACGCGTTGAAACCAACTGCGACCCTCGCAAAAACCACCCAATGCCCCTCGTCAGACGTCAAAACGAGCCCATTAAGCATGCACTACGAGGCAGGCACAGGCTACGAAAAAGGCACTAGACAAGGTCAGCCTCCGGGGCCGGATTACTTTTCCAAAACAGCAATTTGCATGCCAGATAGTATTGTATTTTGCTCATTGAAGAATATGGTCAAGCCTTTGGCCTAGGCGTCGTGCCTCACCTATAAAAATTAATTGAAGAGACAGACAAATAATTCTGTTCAACTGTTGCTTTCAGAGATACAATTACAAAGAAAAAATATACTGATATTATATCAATGAATATATCTCAAATTTCAGACATGATAATAAAAACAATATGTATTTACGATTCAATTATTCAAGAAAAATATGGAATAATAATTAAGTTTTATATTAATCATAGCAAAATTAATAATCTAAAATATTTTATGATTTCTAATTATTTTTTAAATGTAA
Organism: Labia minor; assembly: GCA_963082975.1. Taxonomy (NCBI): domain Eukaryota; kingdom Metazoa; phylum Arthropoda; class Insecta; order Dermaptera; family Spongiphoridae; genus Labia; species Labia minor. Next base: position 36,116,730 of record OY720344.1, on the reverse strand, counting down.
TATCTTATAAATAAATTATTTTATTGCTATTATTAGAAAATTTATTCAAATTTTATTGAAGATGACTGGATGAATCATTTTCATATCAATGGCCTGATTTGACCTATCCAAAGTATAGAACTAAATATGGTAGAGATCTATTTTCATTTATATTATTTTAATATGATTTAAATATACTATACACCCTCCATTCCAAAAGAAACCGAACTTTTTAAAAAAACAAAAAACCAATATACATTTTGGAACAAATCATTTTTATTAATCAATGTATTCCCCTGCAGTTTAGGGAACTGAAAGAAGTCGCATGGAGCCAGATCTGGTGAATAGGGCGAATGATGCAAAGGAATAACGTGATTTTTTACCAAAAATTCAGTTACAAGTCGCGAAATTCTATATATAGCAGTTTTATACAATTTTTAATCATGTGAAAAACTATCAAACTTAGATCTTTATTTTTAAGTTAAGTTTAGTGGAAAAAAATGAAAACGAGTTAGGTGATGAACCTCTTCCGTAAGAGTTACATTTCTCAAAAGTTGAAAGAAAACTAGGAATTTTAAATAATGCCCATATACCAAATTTCATGATTCTAGCTCAAACGGTTTTTTAGTAATCGTGTCTACATACACACACACTCACAGACATTTTTTCAACCTTAGTGAAAATGACTCAGGAACCTTCAAAACGTATAAAACCATCAAAATCTCGACATCGTAAATTTTTGTGATCGTAATTCTATCTTTGGTGAGATAAAAAAAATTAGAATTTTTATTGAAACTCCCCCTCCCCTCAAAGCTTCAACAAATTTTTATTTAGATTGACTCCCTTCTCCCCATTTCACTCCAATATTCAAATTTATCGTCAAGTAAATAGGTATAGATTTTAATATATATTCCATATTCGCTTTTTAATTGAACTTAACTAATTGTAATTGCTTATCCAATTTGGAAATACCTAATCTTAGATAACCAAGCCTTTTCTCTGTTTTCCTCTCGATTAGAACATGCCCCCGGGGGTGGAATAAGAGTTAAGATTCTTAAAATCAAAAGGAGAAATCAAAAATTTAGAAGAACCGTTTCTTTAATTGAAAATGGATTAGAAATGTTGAAAAATTCATTAATTCATAGTATTCCTTTTCCGCTTTCATGCAATTTCGGATCCTAGTCACAAGAGCCTTCTTCAAAGGGAAAAATAGTCACAAAAATTGATTAATAATAATAATAATCATCATCATCATATAATAAATTCATTGGTGTCCATTAGTTAAAAACTATCAAATGACTATTATTATTAATAATAATAATTCAATTTTTATGCCTAATATTATTTATTTTTTTCAGTATTAATAATAGAAAATAAAAAATAAAAAATAAAAATAAATTTATATGAATATAAATATTATTACGGGATGATAGTTTATCAATAACAAAAATTTGTTATTGTTTCTTGTGGAGTGTTGAAGGATCAGCCTACCTTCAACCTTCTAGTTGTTAATTAGATAAATATTTATTGTGATTTATGTAAAAGAGCCTGGTGAGAAAAAGAGAACGTTCCCATTTTCAAGTCAAAATCATTTGGAGATGTAAAATGATAGAAAAGAGAGGAGGAGTGTATAATCAATCAGTCATTGGATGAATACATGGAGTGCGTGGAATGGCCTTCATTTATCTAATATCCTACAGGAATAGAAAAGTAACCAAATGCCGCTTCAAGTGTACACCTGTGAAATTCATTAGTATTTCAATTTATTCAATATATTCATTACCATATTCATCATAAATTGGTATAAAAATAAATTATAATAAATTTATTTATTTTGCTTTTTCCTTCAATAACATTATATTCAATAATTTATTTTTAATTTTTCTAGATAACATACGCTATTCTCATATAAGAAAGAATTAAAATATTGATAAAGGTATTTGGTCCCTGAAAATCACTAACTATTTAGTGCTTTTGTTGATATAAATAGAAAAGGATACAAAAAGACTGAATCTATATAAAGTTATCTATTATTATTATTTGTCTTATATCGAATCTTCTGTAAATAATTTAATAAATAAATTTTATCAAAAAAAAAACATATGAAAAAAACAATCCTAGACAAAAGTTAAAGTAGATCTAAAACCACAAATATAACAAATCTAAAAATAAAAAATTCGGAATTTTATTTTTATTGATTTATTTTTAGTTTTTTATTAAGTCAATTTTAACAAAAAAATAGTTATTTAAATTTTTTAATATCATATTTAAAATACAATGAATTAAATATTTTTGTTATATATCTTGATTTTGAGCTCTATACACTTCGTCCAACGTTTCTCCAATATTTTTATCCCTTCTAAAAAATAAGATAGTCGAGGACATCAAAATAGGTGTGTGTTTGTGAGACTATTGCATCGTTGGAGTAAAATCTCTTTCCGCCCAGCCATTTTCTTCAGGTTTGGAAACAAGAAAAGTCACTCGGGGTTAAGTCCCGTGAATAGAGCGGATGAGGGAGCAAAACTTATCCCGATTCCTGAATTTTCATCGAAATTCATATTTTTTCCATCTTCTTCACAAATTACGTCTACTATTAATCGATGTCAAACAAAAACTAAAAGACCCATCTGGCTAATAGCTGCTGCTGACAGGAGCAGTGTTGAAGAGATGGGAAATTCAAAAAGTCCAGGACTTATTGGCCTACCCTCGTATATAGCTTATAACTTTATATATAGATACAAATTAAGTGAAAAATTTATTGTATTAAGAATAATTATTTTTTTATTCAAAACATAATAATAAAATAAATTAAATAGAATTATTATTTTATAATTAATTGGTTTAGTCTATCATGAATTGCGCGCGGATCCACCTCCCTCGCTCCCTCAATTCCAACGCCTACTTCACTCCCTCCATTTACTTCTATTTGCATATAAACATAGAACGCAATCAGTTGTCATTCACTGCTCAGTGCAAGAAGAGCGCTTTCTCCATAGAAATCCATTTTTCAATTATTATTAATCAAGATATTCAATTAAACACAACGAATATATTGTTATTTTTAGGAAAAATAATAAATCAAAATTGAGTTTTATTATTAAGTTTTTATTAATATTATATTATTATTATTATCATATATTTTTATATGTTTTTACCGACCGACGATAGTAAGGGAGGTATTGTTTTCACACCAAATTTCACATGTGGAGATTTTTACATATCTCCACGAATCATGCATTTTCTTAACAAAAAAAAGTATTTTTAGCATGATGTCTGTCCGTCCGTCCGTCCGTCTGTCCGTCTGTCCGTCCGTCCGTATAGATGTGTACAGCCTGAACGGCTCAACGGATTTTAATGAAATTTGGTATATTTACTTAATGCATCAGTGGGATGAATTGATCAACTTTTGGTGCAAATCCGGAAACCGGAAGTGGTAGTATTAGCGATCAACAATAGAAAGGGAAGGGTTATTTTCACACCAAATTTCACATGAGGAGATTTTTTTATATATCACCACGAATCATACACTTTGTATTGGTTTTATCCTCGGGAAAATCATATTTATTAGTTTTTTCTTGATTTAAAGTTATATGACGTCATCCAGCCATTCATAACGTCACAGTCTGGTCTTGCATATATATTATAAATAAAATAAAATTAAAAATGTTTATATTTATTATTTATGTATCCATATCTGTTTTTTATTACATTAATAGATATATTAAAATTATTTGAAATTGTTTCTATAGCTGGAAATTAATTTACTTCAAACCGTCGGTCGGTTCGGACCTGGCCACAGGTCAACTTATTCATATATATTTTTGAATAAATAACTATTATAATTATTTTAAATGTTTACTTTTTATCATTTATTAATTATTATTTAAAATATATTTTTTAAAATTTTATAAAAATAAAAGGTTATATTTTATTATATTTTAATTTAATAAATAAAATTAATTATTTAATCAAAATTAATATAATAATTATTGATCCAAATTAATCAATATTGTTACAAACAAAAAAGAGAATACTAAATAAATTTCTTTCTAAAATGAAAAAATAAAATTTATAAATTGTCTCGATTTGTGACTTACTTTATCAAATAAGGCTTTCAGTCAAGAAAATAAATTGCATTTTTGAAACAACTATTTCATTATTACATGTCCAAAAGAAAAAAAAATATTTCATTCATAAGTTTACTTAAGGTTTGACATCTGTTAGTGTTTCACAGTTTTTAATCCTAAAGTAAATTTTAATTGACTAATGAATTTAATGGCAAAATAATTGGCTTTTCAAAGAATTGTTAGATTTTGCAAGTCTTCTCTTGTATTAGAATATATATATATAAATATCAACGATATCCGTAATCAAATGAATAATAAATAATGGTGTAAATTTACAACTCCGCCCTAATAGAAATGTTAATTTTACGTGGGCATAAGATTCAATACAATCTCTCTTGAAAATTGTTTTTCTATCATTTTCTCTACTCTTTAGATTTATGTAAGAAGTAATTATTTATAAATTTTCACAGTGCCCATTAATGACAAACAAATAACAATGATTATGATTGCACTTAAATATTTTATTTTCACACTTCTCGAAAGATGAGTATGAATAAGCCAAGCCACTCATCAATTTTGAATAAAAAAAACTAGAAATGAATCCATTAATTAATATTAATATAAATATTATGTAAGTTGATATTGTTTCTACACATATACTTAAAATATTTCAATGTAGAGGAATTATTTATACAAACTATTATTATTTTATTATTAGAAAAAAAATAATTCAGTTAGTAACAATGTCATTTATAATGTATAACATTTTATAGAGACGTGGTTTAAAAATGTAGTTACGTCTGATGAATATAAAAACCAACAGACTTCATTTATTTAACGACCACTAAGATGACATTTTGGTATTGGTTAAGGACCTTCTTCAGAGCTTGTGGGTTGGACATATAAATACTATAAATAATAAAATTAGGTAATTATCCAGATTAGTTGTAATGTCATGGATTTGAATGAAACTTTACTAGTGGTTTCTTTTTTTCATTCCAAAGAAACTTTCCTTATGCAATATTTCTTGGTCTCTTCTAGTTTACGAGATAAATATTTAAGTTTGACAGATTAGCTGGTTATAAACGTCGAAATGCGCAGCTATTAAGTAATGTTTTATCGACTAATTCACTAATTATTCACTTATTCACTAATTTCCGGTTCAGTTTGGATATAGGGTAATTTTTTAATTTTTCTATTCAATCCGATCTGGAAAAACAGACAATTAGTGGAGTCCTCTGATGGTCAAATGAATAAAACTAAATAGAATATCAATTCATTTTTATTCAAATTTTAATAATTTTTATCCCGTAAACTAGTAGCGACCTGAAAAAATTGCATAAGGAAAGTTTCTTTCAAATTAACAAAGCAATCCACTGGTAAAGTTTTATACAAATCGATAATATGACAACTAATCTGGACAATTAAAATTATTATCGATATGAATATTTCTATTGAATATGAAAAAGTGTACATATATAGAACATACATCTAAAACTTGATCTTTGAACTGGGATGTCAGATGTCCCGGATTTCGCGGGACAGAACCGCACAAAAGTGAAATATCTCGCGTCCCGCATAAGCATGTAAATGTCTGACAAATAAAAAATTATGATATAATATTAAAAGAAATTAATATGTAACACACGACAAAACTTCATATAATGCACTTACCATGTGATAATAAGATATGGGTTTGTTTCTTTAAACAAAATAATTCTCCACAATTCCTATAAATTATCGAATATATATTCTCCATTTCTCATTCAAAAAAAAACGTGTGAAAGGATTTTTATCATAATGACAAGTGCTTGGCGTAAAGACAGAAACAGGTTGATGCTAAAAAATTTGGAAACTGAATTGATGATTAAGCAGAATTTTGATGAGTTGTTCGGAATTTCAAACTTTTTTAAATAAGTTGACCTGTGGCCAGGTCCGAACCGACCGACGGTTTGAAGTAAATTAATTTCCAGCTACAGAAACAATTTCAAATAATTTTAATATATCTATTAATGTAATAAAAAACAGATATGGATATAACATAAATATTTTTAATTTTATTTTATTTATAATATATATGTAAGACAAGGCTGTGACGTCATGAATGGCTGGGTGACGTCATATAATTTTAAATTAAAAAAAACTAATAAAGATGATTTTTCTCGAGGATAAAACCAATACAAAGTGCATGATTCGTAGTGATATGTAAAAAATCTCCTCATGTGAAATTTGGTGTGAAAATAACCCTTCCCTTCCTATCGTCGATCGCTAATACGACCACTTCCGGTTTCTGGATTTGCACCAAAAGTTGATCAATTCATCCTACTGATGCATTAAGTAAATATATCAAATTTCATCAAAATCCGTTGAGCCGTTCAGGCTGTACACATATATACGGACGGACAGACATCATGCTAAAAATACTTTTTTCTGTTAAGAAAATGCATGATTCGTGGAGATATGTAAAAATCTGGTGGGAAAACAATACCTCCCTTACTATCGTCGGTCGGTAAAAATGAAGGTGTCGTTATTTTAAAAGTGAAATCAAGTGAGAAATATTGAATAATTTCGAATAAAATATATTATTATAAGTAAAAAACACAAAAACATATTATAAGTACTAGTTATAATGTTTGTCCCGCAAGACCAAATTTTAAATCTGGAAACCCCGACTTTGTTAATAATTGTACATATAAAATATAAAATAATTTGTTTTTTTAGAGTGGGCCATTTTGTAAATTAAATATATTTATTATTTATTATATTATATTTTTTATATCATATATTTATATATTTTTATAGTAAATAAAATATTCCTAATAATTTTATTTTAAATTCATGAATTAATAATAGTTTTAATTAAGTATAAAATTACTCATGTAAAATGTTATTTTCAATCATACAATTTTGTTGTTGGTGTACCATCTATTCATATACATCTATTTAAATATAGAATTACAATTTTGAACTAGGTTGTTCATACAAACGCTCTTTTGAGAGCCTATGATTTTTCGGACTCAAGAGACCTTGTATTCGAATTAGAATTTTTGACCGATCACAATATATTCTTTTACGAAATATATATATATACATGGTATATATATATAATTATCTATATTCTGTGAGTTCCAAATTTCAAAAAACAAAATTTAAATAGGAGATCAAGTTCATAGTTGTATAAAAAATAATCTATGGTTATAAGACATTACTTTTTATTTAATTTTAATTTGTAATTTAAATATTGACTAGAAAAATATTCACAATTTTGAATATTTTCTTTAATTGAAAAAAAAAAATATTTCTATTAATTAAATTTAATTCATATAATGAATTATATTTTGAAATTACGTCCTTTTTTCATATATAGCATATTTCATATTTTATAATCAAGTATAAAGGTAAATACCATTTTGAAATATTGATTAAATGCCTTGATTTTATCATCCATCTTACATGATAGTTTATTACATTTTTGTCTAAAATATCAAAAGTTAACGTTGTATTTTAACGCCAGAATTCGGAAAAAATATTTTTTTCTTAAAAATGTTGATATTTTTAGTTATATTTTGAATTGGAATTTTTTCAGAATACCGTAACAAAAAACAACATTGTAAAATATGAAAATGTGTATTCACATTTCGGTATATAAAACAGGGAAGTAAATGTCCTAAAAAATGAACCTAACTCGATAGCTAAGAAACTTGTATTTAATGATTTATATTTTGAATTGACTTAATCACAAGTATTGGGATACCTTGTATAAGTGAAAGTATAAATAATAAATTATATTATATTATTATATTAGTTTTATTATAGGTATATATTAGTATATAATATTATATTATTAATATATTATCAACTGAGAATAAAAGCGAAATCAACGTCACAATGAATTGCCATAAACTTGGCAGCAATTAATCATTAAGATTTTTCATTTATTTTATAAATTTCTTATTTTAATTTAATATTAATAAATCAAATTATAAATGAAAATTGGTATAAATTTGGATTTTTTTTTATAAATTCTAATTATTTTGGATCATATGATTAATAGGCAATTCTTGTTAATCGATTTATAGTTTTACTTTGATTGTATTATCTTATGAATATATAGCTTAATTAATTAATTAAAATCAACTAATCCTATGAAGATTAAATTATTTTTAAAAATTAAAAGAAATTTGACCCTTATTGAAATTTTATGATAATTATCATAATCAAAGAATTTCAAATAATTAGTAAATTATAATTTACTAATTGCAACATTCAAATTCATTTTTCAAAAGTTTGAAATTTTCTTTATTATTAGGTATTTAGTATTATTTTTGAATTGTACTTTCATTTTCGTTAAGAAGACAATGAAAATAATATTGTTTTTTTCATTGCCACAGCACACTTCAATTAATCATAGCAGTTAAAAAAAAATCAAAGAAAGAAATTATTTGACGCAATGAGATTGTAAATGTGTGTAAATTAAAAAATTATATTAATTATCTGTAAAGCGTGTTTAAATTTGCATAGAATGTCGACAACGGGAATTGTTTCTCAGAAATATAGGTAATGTAGTATGTAGTATTATTTGGATATGAATTTTTTTTTACGAAACTTTTCAATTGGAATGCGAAGGATTTCTTGATTTTTACAAAACACTTCACTCGATATATATAAAATATAAAATAAAATTGTTTATATTATTAAACGTCTAATATTTAATATTTACTAAAATAAATGATATCTTAAGGCTAGTTTAATCAAATACATCTCACTTAGGAATGGATGGAATCCATTTATGCTAAAATAATATTTGTCGATAAATCATGGTTTTAACATGATCAAGAGAAGTAGTGTGGAAGCCGATAAAGATCAAAACGATCTGTGCAGGATCCATTAGAATTATCGTAAGGTCATCGTTTGCATTCCTTTCATTTCTTACATACTGGAAAGCGATTGCCAAAATTTGTCAAATTTTTTTTAAAAATACACAATTCAACATTATCCTGTGAAAAAGATAATATATTATTATTTTAAATCATATTAATAATAATAATAATAATGTATCAATTAAAATTATTTTAGAATTATAGCAATAAAAATAGGTTATTATTGGAAAATCAGTTATTATACAAGTCAATAAGTCAGTGACTTTTTGAATTTTCTGTCTTAAATGAAATAACAACACTGCTTCTGTCAGCTGACTCGTGTCAAAATTTGAACTAATTGTGTCTTTCAGTTTTTGTTTGACATCCAATAATAGTAGACCACATCTTGATTTGAGAAGAAAATGGAAAATCCCATGAAAATCCTTGAATCGGGTACGAATTTCTCCCTCAACCGCCCCTTATTCTCTGGATTTAGCCCCGAGTGACTATTTCTTGTTTCCAAACCTGAAGGAATTGCTCGGCGGAAAGAGATTTGACTCCAACAATGAAATCATCTCACAAACAAATACCTATTTTGATGTTCTCGACAAATTTTATTTTTTGGAAGGGATAAAAAAAATTGGACGCTACGTTATATACGAAGTATATAGAGTTCAAAGGAGAGACTACATTGACATTGAAGGTATAAAAAAAATTGAAGAATCGTTGGACGAACGGTATAGAGCAGGGATGTCCAACACGCGGCCCGCGGGCCGCATTGCGGCCCACTCAAAGTTTTGATGCGGCCCACTATCGACTCATTTTGGAGTTAAATTTTAAAGAATTCACAGTCCGACAATCGACCTATAACTTCGAGGCTATAAAAAAAGGCTGCAACATTCAAAAACAAAAAACCACCTCTATCCCCAAAAATCTCCATAAGTTTTGAGACATTCATTAGCTAGGCTTAACATATTCTGGTAATTTTGCGGCCCAGTTAAATATTTAAGTTTGCGATGTGGCCCATTAAATTAAAAGGTTGGACATCCCTGGTATAGAGTATAGAGTACAAAGGAGACTACGTTGAAAAATAAAATAATTTTTTATCCCCAAAACCTGTGTTTCATTCAAAAGTCACGGACTTATTGACCTGCACTCGTATACTCATATTATCGTTTTTCTTTATTCTTTAAAAAAATGAAATCAATATCGATCGGCCCATTTTAACAAAAACTAAAGCATTGAATATATAAAATTTAATTGTATCATGTACTACCATCTTAATATATATTTACTATATAATTATCATAACTATTCTATATTCTAATAGTTTTTTTATAGATAAATCAAAGTGAAATTTATATAATCGATTCTAAAATTCGAATTTTATTTTCTCTGAAATACAGGTTTGAAATAATAATATAATTATTCCTGATATTTTTTTCTATAATATCCAGTTTGCCTATTTATTTTGATTTCCATAGTCTTCAATATTTTAAATTTTTGTGAACTTGGTAATGTTTGAACCTTCACTTTCCAAATCATTAGTTCTGGATTCTAAATTCTTGATAAATAATAAAATTTAAAACAAATATAAAATTTATAATAATATTAATTTATTATAATTTAAATTTCTTTATTATATTAAATAGTAATTAAATCTTGGACCTGATTACTAATTTCTATTTTTATGTGATAATTCATTTATTGATATTATAAAAATTTTCAAAAAATATATATATCTTCTTAAAACAAAAATTAATTAAATATTTAAAAAAAAATATCACGTAAGAGAAAGTTTATGTTTAGTTTTAACTCTTTTTCCTTCTGATCATTATGTATTGGATCCTTTGTAACTAACTTGTTTGAGAAAAATCGGCTTCATAATTTATAATTATAATCCTTCACCTTGTAAATTTAGTGAGTAGAACGTGACTATGTATATTGAGTGATTTTTGACCCTCATAATTTTAATAACAATGATATATAGAAATAGAGCGAAAAATTTCATATGCTTGGAATAATTCCGTCTGTTGATTTATTAATGAGTTCCTGTTTAGTTGATTTTTATATTTGGAATTAATAAAAATATTAATACATTTATATGATATTTATCTAGATTATATATTTATTTTAATATAATTATAATTCATTGAAATAATTTAGCTTGAAATATCTACTTATTATCTATATTAATAAAAAATAAAAATAAATTATTTCTAGTACATCTCACTTGACTAAATGAGACTTATAAATTCATTTTTTTTAATAAATACCTTCAAGAGTTTTGATTAATTAATTTATTTTAATTAGTAAATAATTTTTGTAATTATTCAATTCAAAATTAAAATACCTAAAATCATTATCTTTTTAGTTTCACTTTAAAAATGAGCATAGGCTGATCTTTTACATTTATTCAGATGAGTAATTTTTAAAAATAACATTTTAAAAAAAACATCGTAATACTTTACCTAATAAACCTCTATTAAATATATTCTAAATCTATTTATACTCTTAAAAATCAGGATAAAAATCAAAAGTAAAAATATTTAATAAATAGCCATTTTTTGACTCAAAATAAATACATTTATGATAAATCATCTCTAAACAATAAAATTAAATAATTATATTTTTCATAAAAAAATCTTGAAAACAACTGAAATCCACATAAAGAAGAAGATAATGTATATCAATAAATTTGAAAATTCACTTAGTGTTTAATTATTTATTTATATTACATTTATTATTTTAAAATTTAATTTTTAATCTAGAAAATATATTAAAATGTTTCAACCAGTTTCTAAGGACAATTTTATTAATTCATTTAATGAAATTATTCAGAATGGAATGATTTTCATTAATCATTTAATCGTTCTCATTATCAAAAAACTCTTATTGGCCTTATTATTTAGTTATTTGAATGATAATTATTAAAATTGAATATTTTTACTCAATTAAGTTTATATTTATTATCAAATTAAGTAGCTATGATACGATGGAAGGTCAATAAGTGCGTGACTTTTTGAATGAAACTCAAGTTAGAAATTTAGATGAAAAATTCATTTTATTTTTTCAACGTAGTCTCTTTTGATCTCTATACACTTCGTCCCAATTTTTTTATCCCTTCCAAAAAATGAGATTTGTTGAGGATATGAAAATAGATTTGTTTGTGAGATAATTTCATCGTTAGAGTCAAATCGCTTTCCACCGAGCGATTTCTTCAGGTTTGAAAACAAGAAATAGTCACTTGGGGCTAAATTCGGAGAATAGGGTGGATGAGGGAGCAATTCATATCTCAATTCATGGAATTACATGGAAATTTATTTTTTTCTATTATCTTCTCAAATTACGAGGTAGTCTGCTATTAATGGATGTCAAAGAATAACCAAAAGACCCAGGAGGTTCAAATTTCGATACGAGTCAGCTGATAGTTGCCAGCTGACAGGAGCAATGTTGCCATTTAAGAGACAGGAAATTCAAAAAGTCTCGGACTTATTGACCTACCCTCGTATTTATTATCAAATTGATTAGCTATTATAATTATTATTATTTGAATTTTTATAAGTTAGAAATTTATATAAATTGTTATCAAAATATAACTATATTATTATCATAGAAATTAAATTTATTAAAGTGTTATATGTCTTATGAATTTACATAAATGTGAATATTTTCACAGAATTGTGCGAATTTCATTTGTCATTGATGAAATGCATTTAAAGAAGGTCACTATTTTTAAAAGATGTAAACACCTCCTACTCAAAAATAAACGAATAAAAGTCCAAGAAATAAAACGAATAGAATGTCAACTTGTTTTAGGGTGTCAAATAGAAAAATTAAAAGAAGAGTGGAAGAAAGGGAATGTTTGGGAATAGATTAAAAGATGATGAGGGGGTAAGTGAGATGATGTGCCATCCAATGTAGCTAATTGGCTTGGCTATTGCTGCTTCTGCTGCCGGTGCTGCTGCCGCTGCGGCTGGACCGGTTCTCCCTCCTCTTTCCCATCCCTGCCGGTCGGTCGGTCCTCCGTAGGCGCGCCAAGGCCGCGTCTCGTCGCCGGCCTCAGTCCGCGATTGACGCTCGCCGCGGCCACCTCTTGTCCTGTCGATGACCATCCTCTCCTGAGAACTTTACCTTTGTTTTTTTTTTTTATTTATTTTTATTTTTTTTTTTAAATTTTGTTCCACTAGTCCCGGCGCCAATTTTTTCTCTACTGTCTGCCTTCCGTTTCTTTTTCTTATGACGATCATGAGAAGCGCTAAGGTGTCAAATTTACGTCTTTAAAGACGATTCGAGGAAGACGAGGGATTCTGGCCATGCAGCCGCACGCTTAAATGGTAAGTGTCAAAAAAATACTCGTTTTGCTTGTCTCTATTTTCACAATCAAATTGAAATGATGATAAAAAAATAGAAATAAAATGAAAATTATTTTCTTAAATTTTTTTGTATTCTTTTAAAGAATAAGCAATCTATTTATTTTTTGAAAAAAAAATAAATAAATAAATAAAAATATTTCTCATGATTTTACTAAAATATATATTAAATTAAATAAAAATATCAAAATAAAATAAACAAATGAATATTAATGATTTTAAATAAAAAAAACTTATTTACTTTAAATGTACGAAAATTGACTTTTTTATTTTACTTTTATTTGATAAAATTTGATCTTTAAACTATATAAATATATGTTTAGTAAAAATAGTAATTATTATTAATCGTAATCAGTCAAAATCAATTAATACTAAATTATATCTTTAAAAATTTATAGATAAAATATTTCAAATACTTATAATTAAAAAATGATTATTAACCCTTTGCACTCCGAGCAATTTTTAATATGGGCTAGCAGCAACTCCGATTCATTTTCACTATGGGCTATCAGCTACTCCACACTATTTTTAATGGCGCGAGCGCGCCTCAGTTGAATATTGAAAATTGCTTTTTCATTAAAAAAAAACCTGAATAAACTAAAAAAATATGCTTTATTAATACAATATAATTACGAAAATATAAAAATACAATATATTTTATAAAAATCACTTTTTGAATTTCTTCATTTTATGGTATCTTGCAAAACAATCCCCAAGGTGCATTCTTGGCTTATCAGGACAAGTATCACAGTATTCACTCGTTTCTCGTCTTTCACCTTTTTCTGTCTATTGGAGCAAACAACGTAATCTCTTTTTTTACCTTTGCGCATTTCATGAAGTTTTCCGTTTAACCTGAACTCAGATGAAGAGGTAGAGGCTCTAGATTTTTCTTGTCGAAAATTATTAACCAGTTGATCGACTAACAGTTTCACATATTTCAAATGTGTCAATGGTTTTTCGTTTCGTTTTGTTTTTTCAATTTTATATAAGATATATGAATTAATTACAGACACTTCCATGCCCCAAAAAAACATTTTTTTCCACCACTTAAGAGATTTTATCAAAAAACAATAGGTAGATGCATATTGATCAGCTCGATCTACACCGCCCATAGAATTTGTGTAACTGACGACTACATTAGGCTTTCTAATATCTATTTCCGTACCCCCTCGAAGAATTCTTTTTGAATTTATCATTCCAGCATCATTCCAAGTGCTCAAAAGTGAGACAATCCTTTTGTCTTTCCAGGCTAAGAACATAATTTTTCCTTTTTTACTAACAAAAGTTTTCTTATTCGAAATCTTGGGTTTTTTCATAAAGGTCGGGATGCCTTTTCTGTTAGCTTTTATAGTACTAGTCAAGTGGCATTTCAATTTCATTAATTCTTATGCTAAAGTTATACTGGTATAATATCTATCAGTAAACATATGGTAACCCTGTGCTTCCAGGATTTTATCTAGCAGCTTTTGATATAAATGCAGCGGAATTCTAGTGGTGACTGGTAAATCTGAACGAATAAGACTTTCTGATGTAATACTTTCATAATAAGGTAAGATGGAATAGATATATCCTGTTTCAGAATCCGCCATTGCATAGATTCTTATACCCCATTTTGTTGGCTTGATGGGGTTGTAAGTAATGAAAGAAATTTTTCCTTTAAATTTTACAATGGATTCGTCTACGCAAATATTTTTACCAGGAATAAAGTGTTCAGAAAATTTTGAGTCTATATAATCTAAAAAAATACTAGCTCGTTGTATACGAGTTTTGAGATGTTTGCTTTCCGAGTAAGGTGTTTTTAAATGGAGCATCCAAAATATTTGATTAAATCGAGCTCGTGTAAATACATCAGAAAATAAGCTGGAGTGTCTCCACTCGACTATCTCGCAATTTGAATTGGATTAAATAACATAATATATTATATAATAAATATTATATAAATATAACAAATATAATAAATAAATACATAAATATAAATAAATATAATATATATTATATAATAAATAAATAAATTTATAAATAATAAATATTAAACCAACGCATGTTTGGCTTTTTATTGATGGCACCATGGCACGTGTTGGCGCGTGAGATTTGCAGTGTTAAAAAATTAATTCTGGTACTTTCAGCGATTCAATCAAACTGAAATTCTATATATAGCAGTTTTATACAATTCTTAATCATGTGAAAAATTATCAAACATATATCTTTATTTTTACTGACCGTCACTTTAGAGGAAAAAAAATCAAAACGTTGTAAGTAATGACCCTCTTCCGGTTGAGCTGCATTTCTCAAAAGTTGATAGAAAACTATGAATTTTGAATAATGTCCATGTACCAAATATCATCATTCTAGCTCTAACCGTTTTTGTGTAATCTTGTCTACATACATATACACACACATACAGACACACAGACATTTTTCTCAACCTTAGTGAAAATGATTCAGGAACCTTCAAAACGTATAAAAACATCAAAATCTCAACATCGAAAATTTTCGTGATCGCAATACTATCTTACGAGATAGTAAAAAAGGGATTCTACTGTTATGTCTAGTCGACCAATATTCTTACATGTTAGAAACAGGCATTGTACCCATATTTAGGATAAGTCCAATGAAAGCCCAGAATTCATCTTTATTTATATCGCGCCATGTTTGCCATATAGAGTCTTCAGATATATTCTTTGATTTCAACAAGGATTTTGCATAGCTGTTTGTTTCTTTTATTATTTAATTTACAAGTTTTTCTGAGAAAAATAGTTTGAAAAACTGAATCGGTTCAAAAATATTAGAGGGAATTTGGGGGCCTGTTACTTTTTGCCCTATTGAAAAATTTACTCTTTTGGGCATATATCCATTCTCTGTAATACTGACCCAATCATCTTCTTCTGAGGAGATGCTTGCATTGTCATCGGTGTCACTCTCAATAGGTCGTGCTTTTCGACTTCGATGGACTATTACATCACTGCCAGAAGTATCACTATCACTATGATCTTCATTTATATTAATTTCAGACAAATTGTCGCTGTATATTCAATTCGAATTCATCTTCACTTTCGGAGAATTCATCAATTGCATTGAAATTATTTTCTTCCATTTTGAGGAAAAATATAAAAAAATGATTATAATTTTAACGCAATTATTTGTAAAATCCAAGAGTATAGATTTTGATGAAGAATTATAGAATATTTGAATTAAATATTTATATTATATTTAAAATAAAAACAATGTTTCTTTCCATGTCGCTGCTGCGGCGACAACGGAGTAGGAGCTTAATTTACAAAGTCGCCACAGCGGCGACACCGGAGCTATATGATTGCCTTACACTGTCGCCGCTGTGGCGACAACGGAGTGCAAAGGGTTAATTTAATTCAATTAATTGATAAATTAAATTGAAAAACATATTTATAACCTTAATTTTTTAATATAAAATTAAGTATAGGAAGAATCTAACCACTTTTTAGAAAGATTTAATTAATTAAGGGTTTATATAATTTTTATAAATTTAAATTAAATTATAGTAAAAAAAATATTTAGAAAAAATTGAGGTCTCTGTCTTCAAAAAATTTTAATTAATCACCTATATATATATATATATATATAATTAATTGATTTTAAATAAAATCAAAAGTATAAATAAGTAAATAATTATTGCTTGAAAAATAAATTTTATTAATTTTTGAACAATGGTTATATTTACAATATATTTTTAATTGAAAATTAATAAAATTTATTTATTGAACAATAATTATTTACAATATACTTTTAATTGAAAATTAATAAAATTTATTTATTGTTCAATAATTATTAAAAATATTCTTTTGAATTTATTAAAAATCAATCAATTATACTCTATTTAAATTGTATGAATGAACTTTTATTTGATCTTATTTTCACAATTCTTATTCTAAAGATATTCTACTACATAAAAAAATAAACAAAATTAAATCAAAAGAATTTCGTGAAGTGTTAACTTCAGTTTCAATTTGATTTAACTGATAAACTATTTTTTTTTTAACTTTATTTGTAAAGCAATGAAGAAATCAGCAAAAAAAGTAATAAATTTTAGTATGAATGACTGTTTATATCAATTAAAATCGAATAGAAAGGCATGGAAAAATTATTGAAAGAGCCAAGGTGCTTTTCAATCGGCGGCATTCAAATCTGTCATTATTTATTTATTTAAGCAATGATTTCCTGATTCTTTCTTTTATTTTTTTTTTGTGTTTGTCTAAATAAAAATTTGCCTCACTTATTAGTGAATACGATATTTCATTTTTTCTTTTTATTTTCATAATCAGTTTGGAATATTTTTCTGACTTCATAGCCATAATTAAAACCGTATATGAGTAGTTGTTTTCTTGTTTTTCTTATATGTATCTATTAATCCTTACATAGACTCTTGATATGATATATTCATAATTTAATATACTGATTTTATATAAGGATTCCTTCCATATTAAAATTTTTTATTCTGAAAATATTCATTTTATATATTCTGCAAAAAAATATTAACAAAACTACATAGATAATTTAATTTTCCTAAGTCTCTTAAAATTAACAATTTTTTGATATATTTCATAACTCTACATATAATGTGTTATTTTAATTATGTTTTATGAACAATGATTATTTAAAATCTTAAAAGGTTTAAAATTAAAATGGTTATACCAATTTATTAATTATCTTAAGATTAAATTCTTGTTTTGTCTCTAATGGTGGCTTAGTGGTTATAGTTATGGTCCACCGAATCTTGCCAAGTTCATTTAGGTATCTGTTAAACAATTAATTTTAAATAAATGCAAATATTAGCTAAAATGAACATAGATCTCAAAAACCAGTATAATTAAAAAAAAATTATTTAAATATTATTAATTATAATTTATACTAGAAAACTATTTTCATCTAAATGAATTATTTTAAAAGAAAATTAAACTAAAATGAATTCATTTCCTAATATAATCATCAAAAAGTTGAACACGAATGTGTACATACCGGTTAATCAAGTAGTATTGTTTGTACTTGGTTTAAAAAAAAATAAATTTCCGTTTGATTATTTATTTTGTATTTTTTTAATCTAATACTATAGTATGATAATGTATGTTTCCTTTATACTTCTTATCATTAAATAAGTGCAAACTTTGAAATAAAAATCACATTTATAAAGAAAATAATGTAATATTGTATGGTAATCAAAAGGTCAAATGAATTTTCGCTGTGTTGTGCATTATAAATTTTTTCAGAGGCTAAAATGTTAAGAAGGGGAATCTATTCTTTCCAGAAAACCAACATTGTAATATATTATACTAGGTTTTTGTATTTTAATAATGCACCTACCGTTCGAAAGCTCACTTTTTTTTGAAAAATTGGACCTATATTTTTCCACAACTATCATATACTTCTGATTTAGTTTTTCGGGCATATTCTAGGAATTTCAGCTCAGAAGACATCTTGACAATTCATTTTAGGAGATAAAAGCCGAATCAAAAATTACTTTATTTACTTTTTTTGATTAGGCTTATCCTAAAAATATAATTATTTAAATGTATTGATTGGAACAAAGTTGACATAAGTATAGTGTCAGAGAATATTTTAAAAGATTTGAAAGCATAAATATTTATAGAGAAATTTTTTCTTTGTTTTTAAACAAATTCACCTTATTTTTTTAATTACAATAATATTTATGTCTCCATTTTGTTTTCAAATTCATTCTAATTCTAAAATGACTTTCCAAACGTAAATCAATTGATATAACGACAGATCAATGTCTAGAACTGGTTTTCTATTATTCAAGGACTCTTAAAATGGGTATTTCAATAAGTGTTAAAAAAAAATTGTATTTGCAATAATTCATTTATTAAGGATAGAGAGATGGTTTTAAGAAAATAGCCAAGTCAATGGAAATAGAAATTGAAAGTCGTTAACGAATTCATTTAGCGAGATGCTACTAAACAAAAATGGCTGAGATGAAAGAGAGTAATCCCACTTTGATATCAATATTACATAACTAGCGATTGAACTAATTACCTGAAATGGACTGTTTCGCCATTGGAGGAGTTAATCGTAGCTGCTGCGGTGAGCAACCCAAGTTGCCCAAGACAACCAATTCAGAGGATCTGGAGGAAAAAAAAAGAAAACCACTTCGATGCCTTTATTTGTCACTAAAATCTCTCTAGCTAGTTTTACATCATATAATCCAAATGACATGTAACACCACTATTCTACCATTTATTTATTTATACTCACTTCACAAATGGATAAGTTTATTTAATTTTCTAAACAAATTTTGTAATAGGACTAAATTAGTTAAAAAAAACATATATGGAAAGGAATTAAAGAGATCAATCATAATATAAATGTATCTATGATGAAAAAAATAACCCCAATAGATTTTGGAATTGTTTATTTTTGTTTTGGTCTCTTTTTATCGAGTAAAATATACATATTATATCATTTAGGTCAGGAGTCCTACCAACCTTTTGTATCAAATGACCAAACGAAAGTTCGACATTTCTTGAATTTTATAAATTATTAAAACTTAAATATTTAATGAACAATACACAAAATACTAGGGTAGGTCAATAAGTCTGTGACTTTTTGAGATTCCCGTCTCTTAAATGAAATGGCAAGCGGGCAACTATCAGCTGACACCTGTCGAAATGTGAACCTGTTGGGTCTTTTAGCTTTTGTTTGGCATCCATTGATGACATACCACCTCATGATTTGAGAAGAAAATGGAAACAAGTGAATTTCCATGAAAATCTATCAATTGGGATACAAATTGCCCTATTCTACGCATTTAGCCCCGAGTAACTTTTTCTTGTTTCAAAACCTAGAAATATGGTTCGGCTGAAAGAGATTGGACTCCAACGATGAAATCATCTCACAAACAAATCTATTTTGATGTCCTAGACAAATCTTATCTTTTGGAAGGGATAAAAAAAATTGGACGCTACCTTATATACGAAGTATATAGAGTTCAAAGGAGACTACATTGTCAAATAAAATAATTTTTTATCTAAAAACCTGTGTTTCATTCAAAAAGTCACGCACTTTTAACCTACCCTCGCACATATCTCTTTCAAGGTCCCAAAAAATCGTTTTATTGTCGTAGTGATTATTATAATATACAGTAATCAAGTGGCCCTTAAAAAGTTTAGGATACCAATAAAATGATATTGTACTGATATGTACAAATATTGTACAAATCTGTTCGGTGGTCCCCCCTGATTTAGAAGGATACTAAATAATATTCAAAACGACCTGTTTATTTATAGACTTTTACTTTTAATTATGTACAGTAAATATTAAATTAATTATTTCTTTTTTGGCGTTTAATAAATTCATTTCCTAAATTATAATAGGAGAAAAAAGCTAAAACAGAATTTTAGATTAAATGTTATATACATATTTATATTTTTTATATTATTTATAATATATTGATATTTATAATAATATGATAGTTTTCTTTCCTTGCCTTTTTTTTTAAATATGGATTTGTGTTGAAATCTAATTTTTTACTTTTTTAACTTAAGAAACAAATCTTTTATTTCTATAATTTATATTTAGCCATTTTGACGAAAGACGTGTATTTATATGAAAACATATAACTAATCGCTATATCGATATGCTTAGAAAAGAAGTTGGTAAATCACCTTACCTATAAAATATAATATGCCGCATAATTTGAGATAACTTATATGTATTTGTGGAAAACCAAATGTAGACTCATACATTTTGGGTATACAGGATTTTATTCTTTAAATTTTTTTTTTAGGAAATACTAACTTTTTTGACACATCAACTTCTTCCTTGTACGTAAAAGGAATAATATATATATATATGATGTAAATGATAAAATGATAGTCTTCTATTATCTGTCCGCTTAAGTCGGAGGAAGCGTACGGTACTTGATAACAACTTCAGAATAAGCAGCCGAAACGTTATTTATTTATTTAACTAAATAAATAAATTATACAAATTTCTGGTGTTTTAATAAAAATCCTTTTAATAAGTCTTCTATTAATTATGAAAAAATTTATAAATTATATTATTTGTTAATTATATAATTATAAATAATTTGAAAACATTATGATTCTTAGAGGTATATAATTATAATATTTCTAAATATATATTATTCATTAGAGAAATGACATTTAAAAATTATTAAAATATTTTCTTTGTTTTAACTATACCTATTATATAGGTATATAATCGAAATAAAAATAAATATCTTTTATAAATGGTCTGGCAAATAAAAATGTTCGCAAGGCTTATAAATCGAAACACTTGTGCACAACATGAATAATCGGTCCTGAGTGACTGGCTTTATATAACTGGAGTCGAGGTTTTAGGGCACCTGCGTCGCCATCGTAAAAACTAAAAACAGATCTATCTTCGGATTAACATCAACTGATTAATTTCATGAATTTTTCAGATCCTTTCTTTTCCTTTGCAGTATTTAAAGATTAATAAGAAATTTTAAATACATCTTTCTTTTGATAGAGCTTTAAAAATTATATTCATCATCCTATCAAAAATTAAAAATGTAAATTTAACTTTTCCTTAAAGGACAATTATTTTATTTTTATAATAGTGGGCAATTAAATGCTTGTATATATATATATATAAATATATATAATAAATTTTCTTTACTTAATTACTTAAAAAATAACTGGACAGGAAATTATTTATGTAGTTTAACAAATTCATTGCTAAAAAAAATTATTTACTTTTTATTTATTCAACCATGAATGTATTAATGCTTATCTTATAATATATTTAATAATTCTAAAATGAATATATAAATATATACTTATATACTAGTATATTTTTTCGTATGTGTGATTTCTAATTTAACATTTTAATTGCTCTGAGAAATTATTATGCTATTTGTAAATGTAATTAATTTTTATTTTAATTAAATAACTCATAATTAAATATATTGTAATCATTATGGATTTTTTTTTAGGAAAATAAAAAAAAATTAAGTAATGGAAATTAAATTATTATAATGCTAAAAGACTAATGACGAAGGATAAATAAAATTAAATACAGGGTGACTATTCAAATTAAAAATCTTTTTTGAAGTACATTGTATAAGATTATTTTTTTACTTTTAAGGATAAATTTAAGAGGCGAAAATCTTTATATATATATACATATAAAGATTGTAAATTCTTTTTTGAAACGCTCTGTGCTTGAGTTTTTAAATATATATATATATACTTACCAATTTTCAGTGAATGAAATTAAAAGTTGCATTTGGACAATGCAAATCTTAAATTTCACTCTTTCTTTAAATCATCTCCCCTCCCCTTTCTCAAAAGGTTCATACTTTATTACAATTTTACGGGATATGTTTCCATACTCTAAGACAGAGGTTCTTAAACTGTGGTCCGCGGACCCCTGGGGGTCCGCGAAGCCTTTACTGGGGGTCCGCAAAGCCATCTTACAGGTGCACGAGAAAATGATGAGTCAGTTAAAACTTTATTTAATATAAAAGGAGGTATGGCATGGCTTTGTGAGGAAACAGAGATCAAATACCCAAATTCAACGAAATGTGCAAGAAAACTATTGCTACCGTTTCCATCTTCATATTTAGCTGAATTTTCTTTCTTCAATATTATAATTTCTAATAAAATGTGTTCTACAATATGCAAAAAAATCGTTATTCACCAATCACTGTTAGAAATATTCAACATATATCCTTGTTCTTAGGAGATCGTAAGCCAGAAATTAACTAATAAAATGACGTAAAGTACCTAAAGTTGGGATGGGGTCCGTCAAAAAAAATTTCTCCAAGTGGGGGTCCGCGGAGTACATAAGTTTAAGAACCTCTGCTCTAAGATATAAATAAAAAAAAGAACCACAAGACATTTATATGTCTATGTTTATATTTATAAAGTTTTAATATAAATAATGATTAAAGACCACCAAGTGTCTATTTTTCCCGTAATCTTTTTGGGTGGGCAAGTAATACATTTTTTTTTTTATTTTAGAAATATTTTCTTTTTAAAGTAAATGAACTAATTATGAGAAATCTTGTTTCACTCTTATTTAGACCTTGGATAAAAAAAAGTAAATTCCCTGTCCAATCTTTTCCTGTTTTCCAATTTCGTTTTCATTTTGCGTTCCTGCGACTAATTCGACCAGCAGAAAGAGAGAGAAAGAGTAAGAGAGCAACATACCATGGTTCTTGCGTTTTCCGTATATATTCCTAAGTCACAATTAAAATAAAAAAAAAATAATTTTTTTCCAATTCATGAAGTAATATTTATTCCAGTTAAAGTTGAAAACCTTGACATTAATAATATCGATGTGAATAATATCTAGGTATCTATCTATATATATACAATTTTTGATTTTATGGGCATATTTATATAAATATATGAAATTACCATTTAAAGTCTGAACAAAAATTAATTAATAAAATTTTTAATATATTATGTTAAATTCAAAATAAGTAAAATATAGTATAAGTAAGGAAAAAAAAATAATTGCCCATTTTAGTTTCCTTTTCGATTAAAATCGAATCGAGCTTAATAATCATTATTATAGATTTAATTTATAATTGAATTATTTTTTTTTTAATTTTGAATTATTGAACTTCTCTTATAATTTAAATGACACATTATAAAATATTTTTTTTTTAATTTTTAAAATTAAAATAGTTAATAAATTAATATTTAATGAACTTAAAAAAATATTATAATTTATGTTAATAGATTATTTCTGCATTTTGAATGTCTTGAAATCTCAATAGCAATAGTTTGTATTTATTTATTTATTTTTTTGTTTGAATATTCCACGTGTCTTCTGTTGCCATTCATAGACATGAAAGGTTTTACTCACGAAGAAGTGCTTCGGCCTAAATATCAATTACCCATTGATTGTAGTTTGCATTCATTATTCCAAATGGGTCATAAATTTTAATTATATATTATAGTGATGATGATACCATATTTATATATAATATACACACCTCTATTATATATATAAATATATTTCAAGTGAAAGTAAATGAGTAAATGCTATTTTTATATATTTTTATATATCTACATAACTTCATGAACGAATATAAAATGTTAAATTGTAATAAATATCTTAATGAAGCTATTATATATATATATATATATATATAATATAAATTTTTAATAAACATTATTAATTAAAATTCTTTCATAATCGATTAAGAAAATTTACATTTATTTTATAGTTATATTAATAATGACTTTTTAATTTTAAGGAGGCCTATTATTTTATTAAAAGTTAGTAAAAGTTGAAGTATTATTCATTTAAATTTGTTAATCAGTGATTCTAAAAAGACTATTTGGCAGATATAAAATTTTTTGCCTATTTATATTTTAAAGTAAAAAAAAACAATATAGATACAATGTATTCAAAAAGAATTTGAAAGTAGTAAATTGTAATAAATATTTTAGTTTAACAGATGTATGATGAATTTTGATAAAACTTTACCAGTAGATTCCTTTTTTGATTTAAAACAAACTTTACTTAAGAAGTACTAAATGTGGCGGTCGTTACTAATTTCGAAGATAAAAATTATTAAAGTTTGCATATAAACTAGTTATGAGTGAGCAGCCATTTAAAAATATTTATTGACTAATTCACTAATTATTAACTTATTCTTTAATTTTCGGTTTTTATAAATTCGGTTTGAATATAGGAAATTTTTTAATCTTCTTATATCTAAACCGGACTTATAAAAACCGAAAATTAGTGAGGCCATCTGGTGGTCAAATAATAAAATAAGTTGACCTGTGGCCAGGTCCGAACCGACCGACTGTTTGAAATAAATTAATTTCCAGCTACAGAAACAATTTCAAATAATTTTAATATATCTATTAATGTAATAAAAAACAGATATGGATATAACATAAATATTTTTAATTTTATTTTATTTATAATATATATGTAAGACCAGACTGTGACGTCATGAATGGCTGGATGACGTCATATAATTTTAAATCAAGAAAAAACTAATAAATATGATTTTTCTTGAGGATAAAACCAATACAAAGTGCATGATTCGTGGTGATATATAAAAAAATCTCCTTTGGTGTGAAAATAACCCTTTCCTTCCTATCGTCGATCGCTAATACTACCACTTCCGGTTTCCGGAATTGCACCAAAAGTTGATCAATTCATCCCACTGATGCATTAAGTAAATATACCAAATTTCATCAAAATCGGTTGAGCCGTTCAGGCTGTACACATCTATACGGACGGACAGACGGACGGACGGACGGACAGACATCATGCTAAAAATACTTTTTTCTGTTTAGAAAATGCATGATTCGTGGAGATATGTAAAAATCTCCACATGTGAAATTTGGTGTGAAAACAATACCTCCCTTACTATCGTCGGTCGGTAAAAAATAGAATATCAATTGATTTATATTCAAACTTTAATAATTTTTATCTCGTAAACTAGAAGCCACATACTGCTTAAGCAAAGTTTGTTTGGAATCAAAAAAGGAATCCACTGGTAAAGTTTTATCAAAATTATCATATATCCATCTTAATTAATATTTCAATTATATTTTTTCCTATTGAAATCAAAATTTCAAAAATTATCCAAATATTGTAGTAAAACATTATCAAATTTTCCATTTAATCTTCAAATCTCGCGGTATTTATACAATTTAATTTTACTTTCTTAAATGTTATTTTCTTATTCGAAAAAGTTGTTGTTCACACAATCATGCTTATTTTATTATATTTAATTATTACTATTAAATAATTAGATAATTGAACTTTTCTATTGAATAATCTAATGCGTTTCACTGATTTCGATTCACAACATTAGTATTTTAATAACGGTTAAAAAAAAAACTAGGAAGCAAAATATTCTGATTCTAATTAAAAATTTGAATTAATTTAAATGAAACTGTAATAAATACTTATATGGAAATTTATTTAATAAATTTTTTTTAAAAAAATATAACTTATTAATTTTAAAAGAAATGATTGAATGTAAAGATAAATAGAAGGCAATTTATTTTTAAATATATAATAAGATAATATTAGATAAATATTTGTAAAAGTAATAAAAAAAAAATACATTTTTAACAACTAATAATATGTAAATGACAAGACAGTAAAATAATAATATTAGCCAATTGTCTTATTATGATAAATATCTATAATAAATAAATTATGTTAATAACTACTAAAGAAATTTGATGATAAATGAAGATTAAATTTAAGAAGTGATTAGTAATGATGTTAACCCTTGGCTGATGTCCTTTTTACATTTTTATGGTGAAATTAGTCACGGAAATTCATTTGTGTTATTATAAAGATGTTAACGAAATGGATAAGTTAATAAATTATATTAAGTTAAGGACTAGAGAATATAATTGGAGGGATGAGATACATTGGTACTACGTCAGTTATAGTGTATAATTTTATTATTTATTTATTTATTTATTTTATTGACTAATTCTACAAGATTTCAAAAGTGTTCGTTTTATAAGCTAAAAATTTAAATTATTTGACAAGATTTGCTCTTATATATCAATTATTATTTTATTTATTTTTTTTTATTTAATTATTCATCTATCGAGACAACGGACTGGTCGAATGTGAGTTGGCTGTATTTTAAGGTCTATAAGGAGATCTGGTTCTGGCCACCCACACACTGACAAGGTGTGCCCGGGATGGTGGGGGCCGAGGAGGGCATTTGCATGCAAACCTCGGCTCGTGCACCTTTTTAAATATTTAAAGCTCCAACCAACAACAACAACACTTGTTGCTTCGACTGTACCAATCCAAGACATTTCGGTACCCTCGCCCAGAGATTCCTTCACTTCTTGCAATGATTTATTTATTAACTTAAATTACTTTCGCCCTTTATGTAAAAGAAAAAAAATTCATATGTTAATTTGTCTTGATGAATGTTTATCTCTATATATAATAGAACTTATATATATAATAAGATAATAAACAAAGAAAATTTCCACTTAGATAATCTTTTTAAAAATTTGCAAAAGTGTAATGAACTATTTAGAAATAATTTCGTTTGGTGAAAATAGCCCTGTCAGTAGTATAATTATAATTTACTTGTCATAAATAAACCATATTATTATTTTGTTAACATATCGTATTATTTAAAAAAAAAAATAAATTTAAATGAAATATAAAATTTTGTTCAATTAAGTATATAATTATTTAAAAATTTCTTTTTTAAAAGTATATCTTTCTATAATTATATAATAACATATATTTTGCAGAAAAAAAATGTTTTTTAATTCTTGAAGTTGAATGAATTAGCAGACAATAAGAAGTAATGATGTATGTTACTTAACTTCATTGTTACTGTTGTCATGAACTTGTAAGTTCTTGAAGGCCACAGATTAAACCTCTATCTATAATGTATTATTTGCAAAAATACAATAAAAAAATGAATAATAATAATAAATAAATTGAAAATAAATAATTAAAACAATTATTAAAAGGTTATTAATAATATTGGTTACTTGTTTGCAATGAAAGTTACTTCTACTAAATAAAATCAAATTATTAATTTTCCTCGACTTATTGGTAAAAATTATTTCCATCTTTGTTAAGGCGAATATCAAAAGAATTTAATTTTATATTAATTGAAAAAAAATATTAAAAATTAAAAAATATTCTCCATTAAAACGTTAATTCTTTTAATGGAGAATATAAATTATTATTTTAGAACCAATTTAGAATTTTTTTTATTCTTTCTTTGTCTTTTCTGCAAAGCCTTGAAGAAGTTAGAACTTTGTTTTTTTTTTATCCCAAAAAGTCCTTTTGTCGCCAAACTAGTTACTTAAAATGAAAATTCAGGGTCCTTAGTGATTTCCTGTTTTGTTTATTTTCAACAAATTTTTCATAGGATTTCTCTAATTTCATATAAATGTGTAAAAATTTCAACCTCGCTTATGCTTTATTTACTTAAAAGAAGATTGTTTAAACAACGTTACATCACACACACAGTACGGGAAAAAGAATGAACATCGACAGATTTTTCTAATTTATTTAAAGAAAAAAACAAGAAAAAATAAAAACTAAATAAATCTCTTCAGTTTGTGCATATTAGTTAAAATTACTCTTAGTTGATAGATAAACTTTAAAATTTAATTTACTCTGATAAATTTGAATTACAATTAATAATCAAATCAAAATTCAAAATATTATAGAAATTTATGTTTTAATTGAAATTCCAAAGAGTAGGGGCAAATGATACCTAATTATTAGAAAACTAAATTCATATAATATATATAATACTATTAAATACCCATTTGGGTAGAATAATTGTTTTGCCAGTTATTACAAAATATATAAGTATATCTAAATGCCGAATTTATTTTTATATTTTATTTAATTTATTTTTAATTTTTCTATCATATAATATTTCACTTCTTTCATTATGCATTATTAAAAAGAAATTAGTAATTTAAAAGTAACTATATATAGAGTTATTTTTTTAGCAAATCCAAATAGATAGAAAGGATATTTTTTTAACTCTTTAAATTAAGAAAAAGTCTACAAACGCTTTCAAAAATAGTACATATTTTATATATATCTATATATAATACTTTTGGGCACAATATCAAAATTTCCTTCCCAAAACTCTCTTGAATATGAAACCAAAGTGGCTACTGAAACGTCGAGATTCAAATTTAATTATACTACACAAAAAGTCCAGTTATAAAATTTTATTACATTTTAATAACCTAAAACATACTTTTTTTTATTGTATAACATATTATCTAAATTTTCGTAATAAATTTTTTGAATATACAAAATTCAAAATGTAAAGATACTATAAATTTTATGAAAAGTCATGAAATAATCGGAAATGATACCTTACCCAAATAAGGTGTGAAAAGTTTCTAATTCATGTTATACAAATATGTTTTATTAAATAATTTTGCTTAAATATATATATATATATATATATATATAAATGTGTATGATGCATACTCCATGTAATTTAGTAATAAATTATAATTGAATTTTGACCCTATTAGTTATGAATAAGATGTAAATATTCTAAATCAACAAATGTTGTTCCGTCTTCCTAAGAGGAAGTTATATAATTATGGTTAATAGATTTGCATGTGTTGAATTGCTTTTTTTATCGCTTCCTATTTTATTAAAATTCCATAACAAGACGCCTCAGTTAAAAGTACAATAGAACAATTTTCCTAATAAATTTTTTTTTATTATTATTGTTGTTGTTATTATTCTTTGTTTATTAAAAATGTTTTCATAGAAAAAAATAATTAAATTATATTGAGATCATCCAGCAATTTAAACGATTATATCATTGATTGAAATGAAAATTATAAGAAAAATGATATTATAAAGAGTAAATTAATTTAAAATCCTTGAAAATTTGTAGACAAATTAAACAATTTTTCCATTTATTCAATATAAAAATTTACTGTGGGATCTTTATCTATTTCCTGATCTATCACCTCATCTTTTCATTATTTATTTAATTATCTGTGATATTAAAAAAATTTACTTTTAAAAAAATTAATAAAATGAAAATCAAATGACATGCATTAAAATATATACATATATGATTAGATAATATATAGAAACACTAATAGCTTGCGTCAATGTTGATTTAAAGTTCTGAGACTAAATATAGGATATTTTTTAGTTATTTTAGAATATTACATATTAAATTATTATTATTATTAATTTCTATTTAAATAATTATATGGTTTATAGCAGCGGTTAGGGAACTTTTATTTATTTACCCCAAAATATTTTTGTGTAAGTTAATATTACCCCATGATGAAGAGCAAAAAAAAAAACGAAATCGCCTCTTTTTAGCATCTTTCCTATTATAGCCCCCCATGATAATTTTGAAAAGAAAACAATAACTAAAAATTTAATTTGTAAAAATACTAACAGGTTTAAAAAATACCAAATTAAAAATATATACTTTTTATTGACAATAGTATCATTTTTACCCCCAAAAATTTAATTTTTACCCCATTTGGGGTAATTTACCCCGGTTCCCCGACCGTTGGTTTATAGGTTTATAGAAATAAAAATAAAACAAATAGTTTAATTTGTTTAATTTAAATTTTACCTAACTTTAAAATAACATGAAAAACTATATGCAAAATTAATTTTGGATTTTTATAATACTCGATATAACAACATCCTCCCCGTCTATAAAATACAAATTAATGAAAGTTGAAACCCATTATTAAAAAAAAAAATAAAAATAAAAAATAAAATTCCACTATAATTGTCTATAAAAGAAATTATATGGATTTGAATTCAAATATTTTCCAAATGTTTTTCCACTAAAAACATAATTATGCAAATAAACATTTTAGAAAGAAGATGTTTTTTAAAGTACCTATAAAGATTTTAGATTAAAGTTACCTTTCCCTAATAAATACCATTGAAGAAATCAAGTAATGTTATTTTTCATATGAAATTAATATTAAATTTAATAAATATATTTTTAATTCATTCAACTTATCTTAATTATCATATAAAATGAAATAAAGTTAAAAAAGATCTATTAGATATTAAAATATTAGTTATATTTAATAATATTTTGAATAAAAAATGTTAGTTATTATTATAAATGAAAAAATTAAAATAGAAGGAATTTAAGTATGTATTATTGATACGAGGACAGGTCAATAAGTCCGTGACCTTTTGAATTTTCCTTCTCTAAATAAAATGCCAACACTGCTCCTGTCAGCAGGCAACTATCAGCTGACTCCTTTTGAAATTTGAACCACCTGGGTCTTTTAGTTTTTTTTGACATCCATTAATAGCAAACTAACTAGTGATTTGAGAAGAAAATGAAAAAAATGTAAATTTCCATGAAAATCTATGAATTGGGTTACAAATTGCTCCCTCAAAGGATAAAAATATTGGAAAAACATCGGACGAAGTGTATAGAGCTCAAAGGGGACCACGCTGAAAAATAAAATAATTTTTTATTTAAAAACCTGTTTCATTCAGAAAGTCACGGACTTATTGATATGCCCGCGTATGATACCAATAGAGACTACGAAGAAAATGAAAAGGGATGAGTAAAATGATTTTGTTTTAAAATTATTAATTATAATTATTCTAAATGTAGTTTTTTTTCTAAAAGGTTTGAAAGATGAATAAATAAAATATTCTTCGGAGTATTTTAAATTATAATAATTATAATATTATTATATAATCGAATGGGTTGGCAAACGCCCTTATTATCCCACAAGATAAAATTTTTGACCTTCATAGTAAACAACAAAAATAAATTAAACTGAATGAATTTTCATTTAACATTATTATTTCTTTTTTTCTGAAGATTATGAAGATGCTTCTGCTTTTCTCTCTCCTTCTCTTCCTTCCTCCTTCAACTCCTCTACTCTATTTAAAACTGATGACGATTTAGAATTAAATGCAATGACGATGAGTGGAGACTTTAATGATTTCGAAAATTGAATTATTTAACTGGCGCTCATTTATGCCAGATTAACAGATCGTAAATATTAAATATTCATCGATACTGGCTGCACTCCACATAACACACCTAAATACTATCAGTATTAGTACAATGAGATGCATTATATACTTGAAATATTTTTGGGTTCAATGAAGAATCGTTAACCATTAAATCAGTTTATCGATAAATTCATTAATGAATTGATTACGTCACTATATAAAACATATAATAATCATTTTTTGAAATTAACGCCTTGATAAATTTATTTTAAAAATTTATTTTTTATAAACATTTTTTTTAAAATTATAAAAATTAATTTAATTTGTTCATACATATTAGACTATAAATACAAACATATTAATTTTATTAATTCTATCGTTTCAAATTTAAATTGATTAAAATACTCCTATATAAATTTTTAATTTTATTTCTATAAACAAATATTTAATTTATTTTAAGTTCTCATTTTAATTAATTGAATTTAGCATATCACATTTATTAAAATAGTTTATTTTAATTATCATTTTAAATTAATATCTATTAAAGAAATAGATTATCATAAAAATTATACATATATGTAAATAATGATATTAATATAAAACTATTCAAATAAATATTTATATTATTTTCCACATTATGAAAGTATTTAGGAAAGTATTTATTAATACATGTTATCACACAATTACTTTAATTATTAAAAATAAATTAAAATGATTTTTCTTATATGGATTGAGTTTGCGTTTTAAGTACTCGAATTTCATTAAAATCATGTCCATAATTTTTTAAGATATATTGGATTATATAACAAATTGATAAAACCAAAACAAACAAAACATTTGTAATAGTAATAGGCTTTTCCCTATATTACACAATATTGGTATTTAAATATAAATATAAATTAATTGTTATAGATTCATATTTCTATATTGTTTTAATTCAATTTCTCCTAAATTTACTTTATTTTAATTTTTATCTAAATTCTAGAAAAATTAATAATTTAATACAAACGAATATTATTCAAATTCTATTAGTAATTTAGAGAATAAGAGATAATCCCATATTACTTTTTTTTATTTTTATTACACAATGGAATTTTTGCATAAATCCATAATAAATGTTTATAAGGTGTATTTAAATAATGATATTTTAAATATTTTTTTAATTTTTTACTTTACATTAATATCATTAATTTCATGAGAAAGAAATTATTATGAAAATAATAATTTTAATAAAATTACTGATTTCTCTCTCTTTCTTTCTTTTTCTAATAATTTCTCTCTTTAATTTATTTATTTTTATTGATTTAGATCATTTATTATAATTAATATATATTATATTTTTATTATTTTTATTATTAATATTATTTGTTATATGTATATGAATTATTCTAGCTATGAAGTCATAATTATCTTTATTTTGACCTGAATGAATCGTTAAGCTCAAGTAGGTACACTTTTATAAATAAAGTTGAATCATACCACGCATAAATAAAGCGACGTGAGAAAGCATCTAAAAAAGATGGTTACATTTAGATAGAAGTAATGTTTTCAAGTTGAAAAATTTAGAATCCATGTTTTACGAATTGATTGCATTCAAAAAGTGAATGTTTTAAAAGATGGGTAAATGACTTGAATGATGCTGTCGGTGGTTGATGCCAGGTGGTTGGCTGCTTAATCAAGTCAAAGGTTAAAGACCAATAGAGAGAAGGACAAACGATGATAATGATTAACTTATATAATATCCCTCTCCCATTTCCATTAAGAAGATATCAATAATTTACACTTAATGAGGTTATTAAGTATATATTATATTAAGTACATTCATCGTTAATTCAATAAATTCCCTTCTATTTATTCCATGTATTGCATTTATTAGATAAAAATTTATTTTTCAATGTTCTTTTACGAAATGTTTCTTCTTCTTGGTTAATAGAACTTTTGCGGCTTCAAGGAGAAAAAATTATTTACTTAAGCATCTTCATTTACGGTAAAATTCATCCATGTTAATTAAATAAATATACAAAACACAATTGAAAAAAAAAACACAAAAATGCATTACTGTTGCATTTATAAATCAATATTCATTCACTTCCTGATTTTAAAAAAATAAAACAAAATATACTGTTTAAACAAAAATAATTCTATATTTATATATCTATAAAAACTATATGAATTAAATCCAAATTTTTCTCTAGAAAAATACTTTAACATTTTAGTTAGAATATTTTGGAGGAGGCAATTGTGATCCAGAAATTTATGTAAACAAGAAAGTCATGATTGAGAAAAATGGGGACTGGGAACGGAGAAACAAATTCGGATTAAGTAAGTAAATTAGATGTACAAAATTTCAACGGAATTTTTAAGAATTTTAAATATTTATTTATTATTTATTTAAAATATTATTTAGTATTTATTTAAAATATTATTTATAAGAAATATATTATATTTTATTTAATTCCCCTTTTCGGGATAGATTATACAAATTTAGTACTATATAAATGTCCCTTAATTTGATAACTTTAATAACCATTTAAATTTTATAATTTACATATATGTATATACAGTGATGCCTCGCATAACGAACACCTCGCACAGCGAACGCTGCACACAACGAACCATAATGAACTAAATTTCATGATTCATTCAACGAACTTCGTTTCACACAACGAACTCGTCCGAGCTTCCACGATCGCTGCCGTTGTATTGCATCCCCTTGCGATTCACATAACGAACTTGCTCCTGGAACGAATTAAGTTCGTTGTGTGAGGCACCACTGTACATGCATTATTTTTAGTTATTACAAAAATTATTTTTTAATATTAAATTAAATTTTTTGAATCTTTTAAAATTATGGATCATTATCCTTTTAAATATATATATATTGAGAATTATATATTTTTTTAAAAAAATATTTATTTATATATTCAACTAAATTTTAGGATATCCACTTTCCTCTAAAGCTCTAAAGCCAGGGACTCATCGGATCAAGCTATAGCTATATATATCTAAGTCAGAGGTTCTTAAACTGTGGTCCGCGGACCCCTGGGGGTCCGCGAAGCCTTTACTGGGGGTCCGCAAAGCCATCGTACAGGTGCACGAGAAAATGATGAGTCAGTTAAAACTTTAAATAATATAAAAGAAGCGATGGCATGGCTTTGTGAGGAAACAGAGATCAAATACCCAAATTCAACGAAATGTGCAAGAAAACTATTGCTACCGTTTCCATCTTCATATTTAGCTGAATTTTCTTTCTTCAATATTATAATTTCTAATAAAATGTGTTCTACTATATGCAAAAAAATCGTTATTCACCAATCACTGTTAGAAATATCCATCATATATCCTTGTTCTTATGAGATCGTAAGCCAGAAATTAACTAATAAAATGACGTAAAGTACCTAAAGTTGGGATGGGGTCCGTCAAAAATTTTTTTTTCAAGTGGGGGTCCGCGGAGTACAAAGGTTTAAGAACCTCTGATCTAAGTAATTGAAAGTAAATATCTAATTTTACTAATTTTATTGTAATAGCCACAATTAAAGCTGATTTTATATCCATTAAGATCCCACTTATTTTGAATTCATTAATTAAACAAGGAAATCGAATATTTATTATGGTTTTATTATATAATATTTTATAATACTTGAAGAAGCATATGATTACGAGTATATATTTGAAAGGGAGCCCATCAATGTCTCAAAAGATAAAACTGTTTTTTTTTTTTCAAAAACTGGCTCTATCAGATTGATAAACTACCACTCATATTTAATTATTATTTCTTAATTTAAGTCTCTAACAAATTTAAAGATAGAAATGAGAAACTTTTTTATATTAAAAAGAAAGTTATTCATTTAATGGAAAAAAAGTCCCTGGGAAAAGATTAATATTATTAATATTTATTTACCTATGAATAATAATAATAATAATAATAATAAAATGAAATTTAATTAATATTTACAGAATTTATTTGATTAGTAATCCATAGAATTGAGCAGTTAATTGGATGACACTCTAAATAAATTTCAAGGAGGGCTCTCTTCATAAATAATCCTCCCACGCCCCAAGCACTAATTGATATTACCATTTCAAAAGGTGGCCATTTCTGACTATATAAGATTAAATTTAAAGATACAAAACAATGAGAGCCAATCTAAATCGATAAAATGATGATTTATCTTAAAAAGAGCCCCATTGAATCGTTTGTTTCATGATTATATTTCAACTACAAGATATATTATATTTATATATATATATATATATATATTATACAATCTTGAATCCTGATATAAACTAAAATGTCTTTTTTTCTGTGGAATTGATTTCGATTAAATTATTACCATTTGATTAGATAAATTGCATGTGGATCATAATCTTTTGTGTTGATGTCGTCTTAGTGGTGGCCTTAGTGTCATATATATAAATCTAAATCGTCACAGTGGAATCCTTGTACAAGCTCCAAAAGCAATCGATTGCATCTTATCGAATCGAATAGGTTGCAGGCGAGCAAAACATTGCAAACAATCCACCCTTCTTGGCTATTCGTTTCCTTCTTTAACTGATAACATCAGTGATTAATTGATATCGATGTGGTTGCTATTCACTCTTTTTCTTGCGTGTAGTATTGTTCCAGGGGTGGGGGGACTGATGGAAGGGAAAGGATCCTCGGGAGAAAGAGTCTCTCAGAACATGACCCACAATCATAATAATAAAGATAGAGGCAACGGTATTTGACACATGTTTGAATTTATATTTCGTTAAGACTCTATTTGCATTTAATTTAGATACAACAATATATAAACATGGATATCAGTTTCTGCTTATTATTCATCATCATCTAGTTATTAAAGCGGAAGGTGGGGGGGGGAAGGAGGAGGATGGTAACAAGAACAAAAGATCATTCAATTTGTAGTCGTTCAATCAGTTACCAAGTGCTCAATTAGAATAAGAAAACACTTAAGGAGGAAAAAATGCGGATATTATTGTATCACTTATCATTAGAGAGTAATTGTCATCAAATTCACGGGAGGTTCTCAGACATTTTTTTTATGGTATAATAATCATAATTCTAATTAATAAGCTAATGTACCTTTATCATTATTTTTAATATTCTTAAAAAAAAAACAATTTATTTATATTTGAATAATAAAAATTTAATATTATAAAAATTAATAAATCAAGTACTTAAATGTTATTTTTTAATTACTTACTTACTAAATTGTTTACAATATTTTTATATATTAAAATACTCGATTTGAATATTTATAATTAATTTTTTTTCCATATTTATTGTCATGGAAAATCCTTTCCATACTTGGAAACTTGACTATAAATATTATATTATTAAAGTAACCGGATCTTGAATTGTTATTATGTTCTTTTTTTAGAAATAAATAAATAAAAAATTATATCAAGTTTCTAATTTTTTAGAATTTAAAAAAATTGTAAATGTCAAAAATTTTCTTCGTAAATTTCTTTTTTATATAATAATTTCATTTAAATTATCATATACTTGTAGTTGTATGAACCAGTTATATATTTCAAATATATCATTCAGATATAAAATATTATTAATTTTTAAAACAGGTGAAAGTTAATTCAATGCAATGCATATTTATCGAATTATATATTAGACTGATACGGGAGAAGGTCAATAAGTTTGAGCTCTATACACTTTGTCCAACGTTTCTCCAATTTTTTTATTCCTTCCAAAAAATAAGATTTGTCGAGGAAATCAAAAAAAGTATTTGTTTGTGAGATGATTTCACCGCGCGTTGGAGTTAAATCTCTTTCCATCGAGCCACTTCTTCTGGTTTGGCAACAAGAAATAGTCATTTGGGAGCAATTTTTATTCGAATTCATGGATTTTCATGGAAATACACCTTTTTCCATTTTGTTCTCAAATCACGAGGTAGTCTGTTATTAATGGCTATCAAATAAAAACTAAAAGACCTAGCTGGTTCAAATTTTGATAAGAGTTAGCTTATAGAAGCGGTGTTGCCATTGCATTTAAGAGACAGGAAATTTTAAAAAGTCACTGACTTATTGACTTGCCTTCGTATTATCAGAATATTAGAATTTTAAAATCGTTTGTTAATCACATCAATGAGTAATAATACTCGTTTAAAAAATGCTTGTTACTTTGTTACTCTTATTTAGAATCATTTTGTTTACCTAATTAAAATTCAATACAGAAATTCCCTTCAACAACATAAAATGAACAAGAAACATTAGAATTATAATTAAATTATTCAAGTTTAATTCAATTATAAGATTTATCTGAATCGTCAACTCGAAAATCTGCAAAATATTAATATTATTATCTGATTAGTCGAAATTGGCTTGATTGTTCGGTATGTGAGCCCCATTGTTTGTGATCATGTCTCTTGTTTATCACCTGTCGATTGTCATCAATCCCAACTTTTGTTCTCCCCAACGAACCATGCAGACCTTGTGCTTAAGGTGCGGCTTTTAATTAGCGCATCCTGCTGATGATGTGATCCGTGACCTGACGAGTGGATGGATAGATTGACGGACAGCCGAAACGGTCACGATGCCCACTTGGGCCCACATTACGCAACTTATCCCCAACTTCCACTTATTTATTTATTGGAGACGTCTGCCTCTCGTTTTGTTGTTGTTGTTGTGGATTGCCGCAAGGGTCGGGTTCTTCTTCTTCTTTTAGTTAAATAATTTGTTTAGTCTGTAGTTCTTCATTCATCGTTGAACCTCTTAGTATCTTTTTAGAATATGTTAATTTTCACACATTTATATTCATCAGATAGTTTGTAAAAGATTGAAATCAACGAACAAGTCTTACGAAATAGATGATCAGCCAAAGAAGCTCTGAAGAAGAAGGCGCTGAAATCTATTCGCCTATAAAAAAAAGAAACTAAACAAATGAAATTTTAAAATGATATTTTAGTTAACAAAACATGACAGTTGATTACATACACACCACCACCATAAAAACAAAAAAACAAAATTTAAATATATTTTCATATGAGTAAATAAGCTGGCATAACACTAACGAATTCATCATTTTGGTTTCTTCTCGTTTCTTATTGAATAATAAATAAGTCATACATATCCTATCACATGAATAGGTAATTTCATTCTGAAAGTAGCTGACCCCAACGTGAGCTTAAAATTTATTTTCTCATAATTTATTTTATTTATAGAATCCATTCAACTCTTTTTTAAACGATTTTGAAATCACACGGTTCCCCGATATACTTTTTTTACACGAATGTTTTTTTCTAACAAGAACTATGAAAAATAAAATATTTTTAATTTTAATTTTGACAGTGCAATCAAAAGATAGTCGGTTTATCCCCTCACATATGAGAGTGACTTGATGACATGTTTACTTTAGGAAGATAGGGGGAAAAATTTTTTGTATCTTACAGGATTTTTTAAAATTTTGAAAGATATCCCCAAATTTATTATAAGTTGCATGTATTTTTTACACGAATTTTTGCAATGTATTTACTAAAAACCAGTGGCGTACCTAGAACTTTTGCCGCCCGGGGCGATCTCCAGTTTGCCGCCCTTTTTATTATAAGTCAATCAAATAGTTGTTTTTATAAATTAATACACATAAATAAATTATTAAGTTATTTAATCAATATTAATTTTTTTACACATATTTGTATGCCCTTGTAAACATATTTATATAATATATACTCTTCTAGCTATCATACTAGAAAAATCGTGTATAATGCTCTCAAAATTTATATTTATATTTTTTCCGCCGGCCCTGCTTTTCAAAAGAAAAATCGATGATTTAAAAAAATATTGGTATATCACTTCAAAGTAATCATATAAACTTTTCAAAAGAAATGACATTTATAAACTGATATCAAAAAATTTTAGTTAGGAAAAATTGCCGTACAAAATCGTAAAGATGCGTTTACGAATTCAACGAATTTTAATGATTTTACAATAAAATAAAATTATTATCCTCTGTTCTTGGAATTAGAATTCAAAATTTACACTAAAATGCATTTATATACACCAGTGGCGGCTCGCTAGGGTAGGCAAGGTAGGCGACGCCTACCTTATAAATATACAGATGAAAAATATTTATAAATTTTATTATATTTATTAAGTTTAAAAATATTTAGTTTCATAAAATAATTATTTAATGATTTAATATATTAAGATTTAAAATTATATATATATTATATATATATATATATATACTTTGTCGCCTACTCAGTTGTTTGGGTCACGAGCCGCCACTGATATACACCGAGGAATAATATTCGAAATCATATAGTTAATCATAATTTATTTATATAAATCAAATAGAAAACTTAAAAAATGCCGCCCAAAGATAAGTGCCGCCCGGTGCGGACCGCACCCACCGCCCACCCCTAGGTACGCTACTGCTAAAAACTAAAAACTAATTAGGGATCTTTTCTAGAAATAAATATCACTTAAAATAACAACAAATTCAATCAAAACAAAAAAAAAAAAATTATGAAAAAATTTTACCTCACAAATTTATCTTTATTTATCAATACATATTAAAAAAATGTTTCATTCTAAGTTGGTATATTAATAATGAAAAAAAATATTTATTGAAAAAATTTATTATTTATTTATTTATTTTATTTTCAACTACCGATAAGAATAATAATTTCATTTTAATTTATTTATTATGAATAAGTTAATATAAATAAATAGATTAATGCCACCAATTCATTTTATCTTATATATATGCAAAAATATAATATGATAAATATATAAAAATGGTTAAAAAAAATAATATTCCCATTTATTAGTTGAAACATTCCTTTCACGAGTGTCAACCTGTTCATTCACTTTCCTGTCTTGAATTTAAAATAAGAAATATGGAAATTAATGTTGTTAGACAGTACGTATTCAACCAGTTCTTGTCTAAATGTATCGTTCTTTGAATATATGAACTTACAATCTTATATTTTATTTCTATAATATAATTTTATAATATGATTAATTTTATTAATAAATAACTTAATGTATATTCAAAAATTGTTGTATTCCAAATTTTTGAATTGTATTTATATTACTTTTTAAAAAAAATCAATAACTAATATCAACTACCTAAATATGAAAAGAGAAATTTAAAATTTTTTTATAAAGTTCAATATTATCTAATGAGATTTTTAGCATTTTACTAAATGCGCAAGTTTTAATCCCATAACAGTAAGAAAAGAAGAGAAAAGTATCATTTAAAAATTTAAAAATTACTCACTCCATCTTCTTTACGCTTAACTAATCATAAGTTAATATATTTTAAATTATATGTATTTATGATAAAATCTTCAATGAAGGTGTTAAAAGCCACAATGAACCACGTCCAATGGATTTGAATATATTTGCTATACTTTTATTTTGCGTATATTATGAAAATTTACAAATGATCCGCAAATAACTAATTAATATATTATTAGCTATTTAAGTAGTATAAATTAATTAATTTATTTTCCACAAACAAATCTTTATAAATAATTATAAAAATAAAATAGAATTATTTTTTTAAAATAACAATAAATTTATTAGTAAATTAAATCATATATTTTTTGTTTCTATTTTTAATTAATTATTTTATAAAATTATTATTATAATTATTACATTAATAATTCATTCTATATTATAGGATAAGTACATTACCCATTCATTAAACCAAAAATACTATTTATACTCCTTGGACACAAGGACTAAGAACAGAATCTCAAAATTAACTTCCCAAATCCCTATGAAAATGATGCCAAAATGGGCGCCGAAACGTCGAAATGCAAATCCTAATAATTCATGTCAAAACGAAAAACTTTCCATTCCTATTCTCGGTCGGTAAAAATGGAATTGACTTTCAATATATATTTATAATTTTTAATATCAATGATTATTTTTACTTCAAGAAAAATACTTTCACCTAAATAATACTTGTCTAATCGAAGAAAGACTTAAAAATATTAAGTAAAAATAATTATGTATATTTTTTTATATCTTATAATACATATTCTTTCAATTAGTTAACTATAAATAGGTATAAGGACAGTTTATAATCATGATCTCAAAACATCGTTATGATTTCATTTAAAACTTACTAAAAAATTAACTAATTATTCTCATTTAATCAAAAATTTTTTAGATAAATATTATTTTACAATCTCTCGTAAATTTTCTTTATATATACTTATTTTCAATTATATATAGATTATACACATAAGATAATAGTTAAATGTATAATGAATATGATAGTTATAATATAAAAAATAAAATTGACTGTAAGAATTGATATGATATATATTCTATATCGCTTGAATAGATGTAAAAGTAAATACAATATTATTGGATAAATATCAATGTTTATGTAACTTTTAATTAGTTGATGATTTATTGAATTTTTTTGAATTAATATCACACCAATAAAATATAAAAGAAAAATTGATAAAAAACTTTCAATGATTTCGTACTAGATTTCAAGAGAAATATTTAATCCTGAAATTTTCATCAATAAGTATTGATGTGCATAAAGTCATGGTTTAAGTTTATTTGTTTGATAGATTTTCTGAATGGAATTCCAATGTTTTTCTGAAAGGTCAATGGAAGACCTCACTCAACTCACTATTTATATTGTTTTCATTCTCTAGAATTTCATTTATATCAAAGACGGAAGGAGATTTAACTTTCCTTTGTAACGTGTGAATAATTTTAAGTGCCGCTATTTAGTATAAGAATAGAATAGGAATTTAATAATATTATAAGTATATGTTCGGAGTTAATTAATAAATTATTGTTCTTTTACTAGGCGTTGCCAATTTCAAATCGTTAGCAGCTCAAAAATAAAAAGTAGATGGCAAAACCAAAACAAAGAAAGCTTTATTTCTTTTTTTCTAAATGACACATATGGAATCGTTGGCTTATAAATTAATGTGCATCACGAGATGATCAAGGTCGTGTACCCTTTGGGGCTCTGATCGTGCATAATAATTTACAGGTATCATTAATTATCGCATAAAGAGGGTCACATTCGGCTCTGAATGGATTCATTGCAAAGTCAGACAAAGGTCCCAGGTTCAATGAGACCAAAACATGATTTCTAGTTTTCTATATCTATTTTATTAAAAAAATATTAGGGTAACATGCAAATCCTTATAAAGATGAGATCTACTTCACTTACTACTTACTACCGTAATTTCTCCATCTATCTCCCACGTCTTTTAACATAGAAAAATCATGTCTTTTACTAGTGAACCTTCTCCCTGTATTTTCTATCCCAGATAATCGATATTATATTTTATATCATTTATGGTAATTATATTCTTATTTGTTTTAAATTTAATTTAATTTA
Organism: Labia minor; assembly: GCA_963082975.1. NCBI lineage: Eukaryota > Metazoa > Arthropoda > Insecta > Dermaptera > Spongiphoridae > Labia > Labia minor. The sequence goes on along the minus strand of OY720344.1, from coordinate 36,073,643 downwards.
AACTTTTCTATACCTGATTTTATAGAGAAAGGTACTATCGATCCAGATTTTTTTTTAAAAAATAGAATCTGATCTTTGCTGACAAATGTATTGTATACCTTTTGAAAAATGATTATAGTAATTTATATTTTTATTTGAGATTGAAAATTGATTTTAAACAAGAAACATAAATCAAACTATAATAGTTCAGAATAATAACACATGTAATTTTACAATTTTACATAATTTTAATTGAAATTTCTCCCTTTGCAATTTCAAATATGAATCGTGAATAGACAGAGGACATAGAAATAAATAGATAAAGGACAAAGGATAATAATATACTTATATATATATATATAAGTATGTTCAGGGATTCTGGTAACTAAATCGATTTCGTTCTCTGTAAAGATTTTTATTCAATATTAATTTTTTTTTACATTGATTATTTACAATATTAGAAATATAAATTACCTGTAAAGAAATCGATTCTAAAGTTGATTCTTCCAGATAATTCTTACAAATGCCAAATATAAATTATTAACTAATAATTCTAATTAAAAATTATCCTATTACAATTTATATTCGTCTTTAATCCATTCTAAAATTAGTTAGTTGATTCTTATAAATAATACAAACAATATCACTAACAGATGGCGGTGACTAAAGGGTACTATATAGCAGTGACTTTGTTACATCTCCCCCATCCTCACAAAAAAAAATTAATTAATTTTTTTTTTTTTTTTTTTTTTTTTTTTTTTTTTTTTTTTTACAATTTATAAGGTATTAACTTATTTACATGAATTAATGTGGAATCCTTTCCTTTTTTCTTACAGTCTATTTCATATATTGAGTTTGAAAATTGTCCTATCACATGAAATGGACCCATTCGTATTTGATCCAACTTTCTTCTGTTTATCTTATTTCCTGTTTCAATGTACACTAAATCACCTTTTTTAAATTTTAATTCCTTTCTCCTCTTGTCAATATTAATTTTATTTTTTTGAAAACTAACTAAAGAGTTTTTAATAGCTTCTTCTCTATCTTCTTTTACACTACTTACTCTCGCTAAACTATCTGGTGTTATTTCTGATCTTATTCCATATAATAGATATTTTGGAGCAAAACCTGTCACTGTATGAATTGTTTTGTTATATTCCTCAATGCACTCATTTAATACAATCACCCAAGATCTTTTATTTCCTTCATTTATTTTACATCTTATTCTATTCACAATCGTCTGATTTACACGTTCAACCATTCCATTTGATTCCGGGCAATCTACATCCGTAAAAACTATATTTATGTCTTCGATTTTTACAAAGTTTTTAAATTCTCTAGAATTTATTGCACTATATTGATCGCATAATAATAATTTTATTTTGTTAGGCTTTTCTATTTTTTTAATTAATCTTATATAATCCCGTGCTGATTGTGTCTCCGATGGTACTGCATAAATATATCTGGTTAAATGATCAATCAATAAGTGGAGATATTTTTTTTTAGATCCATTTCCGGCAAATCCTCCTATTGTGTCCATTGAAACTATTTCATATGGTTCTTTAGCTGGGCCTAGTTGTGACAATAAACCAATAACTCTGCCCTTTCTTGACTTATTTAAAATGCAAATTTCACAATTTTTACATATATTATTAATCATTTTATCCATTTTTTTAAAATAATATTGTGGTCTTATTATCTTTATCATTTGTTTTACTCCAATATGTCCATAAATTTTGTGAACTTTCTTGCACAATTCCAAACCTAATCTCTCTGATATATATATTCTAAGATTTGCCTTCGTACATTTAAAGTAAATATTACCTTTATAATTTATGTCAATTGACTTTTTTATTTCATGCTCATTTAATTTCTGATCATCTATAATCTCATTCATTGTCACTAAATTCACTACTTCTAAGACATCCTCTTCATTCTCAAAACTTTCTAACACTGGATTTCGAGACAAAGAGTCTGCTTCCACATTTGAGGATCCTGGTGCATACATGATTTTGAAATCATACTGAGACAAATAATGCATAAGATCCCCAAGAGGTTCATCTGTTCTAGCTTTCACACGCAAAGTCTCCAAAGGTTTATGATCTGAGATTATATTAAATTTTCTTCCTATTAACCAGTGTTGCCAGTAAACAATTGCTTCCTTAATAGCCAAACACTCTAGATAAATAGCTTTTCTTTTCTTTTGGCCATTACTCAACTTTTTAGAGAAATATGCAACTGGATGTAGAAAACCATCATCATCAGGCTGTTTAAAGACGGCGCCTAAACCTTCTCCACTTGCATCCGTGTATATGAACACCTCTTTTTTTTCATCATATATTTTTAATATGGGACTCGAACATAAATACTCTTTTATTAATTTAAAAGATTCCTCACATTTACAATCCCATTTGAAATTAACATTTTTTCTTAGTAGATTATGTAATGGCTCCAGGAGTTTCACAGCATTTTCAATGTATTTATAATAAAAATTTACCTTTCCTAAAAATTGTCTTATGTTTTTCTTACTTTTAGGTGTTTCAAATTTTTGTATTGCTATGAGATTGTCCTTGTAAGGCATTATTCTCCCTTTTTCTATAATATGTCCTAAATACTTAACAGAATTCTTTGCAAATATGCATTTTATTAATTTTAATTTGAATCCTTCTCTTTTAATCATATCCAATACTAACTCAATATGTTTCATGTGTTCCTCAAATGTATTTGAAAAGATTAATATATCGTCAATGTAGTTAACACAAAAACTGTCTAATTTATTTCTTCTTAATAAGTTTGAGAGTATCCTTTGAAACACACTACTTGAGATTCTTAATCCGAAAGGTAAAACATTCCACTGCCAATGGCCCTTTTGTGTGACAAACCCTAATTTTTCTCTATCCTTATTTCTTACAGGAATTGACCAGAAAGCCGAGTTTATGTCCAACGCAGAAAACCATGAACAATCGCCTGCTTTTACCATTATATCTTCTATTCTTAAAAACGGTTGACTCTCTGGTACAACTAACTTATTCAATTCCCTGAAATCGCAACACAACCTTTTTCTTCCAGCTTCATCCTTCTTGTATGCCATTGTTACAGGAGCAGCAAAAGGGGAAGATGATTCTTCTATAAGACCTGCCTCCTGTAACCTCTCTACTTGTTTTTCAATTTCCTTCTGATCAGGCAAAGAACTTCTATATGGTTTCTTTGATATATATTTATATTCTCTCAATTTGACCACAGCTTCATAATTTTTTACTTTCCCTGTATCATATTTATCTTTAGCAAATATGTTTTTTTTATTAATTAATAATTTTTTTAATTCATTTCTATTATCCTTATTTAAATGATTTAAATGGGATTCATATTCATCCAAGTCGATGTATTCATTCAAGTTTATTTCTTTATAATCTTTTCTTTTGTATTCAATATTTTTATTTTTATATCTGTCTCTATTATTTTGACTATTTATATTATTATCAATTTCAATATCTTTTATTTCTTTTGTAACATTTCCAATTTTTTGAAATATTTTTAATTCCTCATTTTGTATTAATTTAAATTTTTTTATTGCGTCAAGTCCAAGTAACATGTCATATGAAAAATTATTATTTTTAATTATATAAACATTCAATGTATCCGAAATTTCATTTATCTTCAATTGTAAGTGGGCCCGGCCTTCAACAAAACTTATCCCGTTAATCGTCTTAAATATAATATTTTCCCTTTTTATTTTTTTTTTATTTCTTTCATAATTACTTTATAATTAATAAGAGATACATTTGAACCCGTATCATATACTGCTTTGATATTTTTATTTTTGTTAATTACTACATTTAATTTTATTAACGGTATTGTTCTGCCGGGGCTTATACGTTTTTTTCATTCGAAACCATCTCTTCCAAACAGTTTATACTAATTTTTTTATCATATATTTTTTTATTAAAACACTTCTCAACTGGATGATATCGGTCTCCTTTTTCCAATCCTTTACATATATAACAAGGAACCTTCTTGACATTTATATCTGTTTTTATTTCATTATTTTTCTTTTTTATTATAGCCCAATCATATTTTCTTAGCATATTAATTAATTTGTTGGTATTTGTCACCTCATCTTTATCTACTATATTCTGAATATGAATGGGTAAACCTACCATAATATGATTTACTTTTGAGGTTTCTGAAATGGAAGGCTCAGCTTCTACTAATAATCTTTCTTTTTTTAGACAGTAATCGATGACCGATTCTCCCATATATCTATATTTATATGCATATCTCACATCAGACCACCCTTTACTCGCATAAACTAATAAGAAGGATTCTCTCCATTCACTCCAATTACTATCAATAATTTTTTTACTGTTAATCCTGTACCAGTCATTGGCATTTCCTTCTAAAAATAATCGCAATGTTTGTATTTTCATGGAATCTATTATTATTTGATGCCTATGACATTCACTTTCAAATGTTTTTATCCATTCTTTAGCATTTTGTTGAATGCCTATGAACTTCTCAATATTAAATTTTTTTTCAATCTCTAATAAATTTATTTTATTCACATAATTATAATCCAGTTTCATCTCTAATGGATTAGATTTTTCTATATTTTCAACAAAAACTTCTTCCAGCATATATCCATCAAATATAAAATTATCTTTTTCATCTAAATATCTTTTTTTTAATTTTTCTGACAATGCAATATTTATGTTTCTGAAATTTCCCTGTTTTAACATACTCTTACATCCTAATTTCACTGTACTTAGCTGAAAGAGGTCCTGATGTTCACTTTCATGCTGGCTCTCCGTTGGGAATGCATATATTTCATCACTGCCCAGAAATTTTATGGTCTTGATTTTATTCACCAATTTTCCTTCTTCAATTTCCTTAACGATGTGAATCTTTATATCAGAAGGCATGTTTCCAATCTTGAAAAGAATCGATTTATAAGTATGTTCAGGGATTCTGGTAACTAAATCGATTTCGTTCTCTGTAAAGATTTTTATTCAATATTAATTTTTTTTTACATTGATTATTTACAATATTAGAAATATAAATTACCTGTAAAGAAATCGATTCTAAAGTTGATTCTTCCAGATAATTCTTACAAATGCCAAATATAAATTATTAACTAATAATTCTAATTAAAAATTATCCTATTACAATTTATATTCGTCTTTAATCCATTCTAAAATTAGTTAGTTGATTCTTATAAATAATACAAACAATATCACTAACAGATGGCGGTGACTAAAGGGTACTATATAGCAGTGACTTTGTTACATATATATATAGTAAATAGATTATGATCAATCTTATTGATTGTAATTTAACAGTTATAAACATCTTTAAATTTTTATTTCATCACAAAGATCTTTTGGTGGGTTTTGAAGGTGCGCCCACACTCCTGCTTTTATTTTTTATTCCCTAATGAAGTTGATGGTTGAAGCGAAACTCTTCGTTGTAAGCTTTAAAGTAGATTCACTTTAACGGTACTTGTCTATTAATGTGGGTGTGTAATATTCCTAGACAAATTTGCTTTATTTTTTTTTTCTGTGAATTTATCACTTTGCCATAAATTGTCGAAATGTCGTGGGCGATTGATTCATCCATCGATGAGGATACATACATGAATCTTAGATACATCATCAATTCTTCATTGATGTATCATTTTTATACTAAATTAAATGATGTTATATTCCTATTTTTTCAATATAGATATATATATATTTAAATAGAGAAAATTTTTTGGTTTTTTATCAACTCAATTTCTTTTATATAAATAGCTATATATGGAGATACATTTTCATTTAGGTTTCCGTGAAAGTTTTGATTATAAAAAGTCAATTCAGAGTTATTTTCACATGGATTATTGATATATGAATGTAGACAAAACACAGTAGATTACCCATTCATTAAACCGAAAATTCAATTTATGCCCCTTGGACACAAGGGCTAAGACCCTAAATCTCCAGATTAAGATCTCAAAATTAACTTCCCAAAACCCCTTGAAAATGATGCCAAAATGGGCGCCGAAACGTCGAAATGCAAAAACTCACATAAAAAAAAAAATGAAATTGACTTTCAATATATATATATATATATATATAATTTTTAATATTAATAATTATTTTTACTTCAAGAAAAATAGTTTCATCTAAATAATACTTGACTAATTGAAAAGAGACTTAAAAATATTAAGTAAAAATAATTATGTATTTTTTTATATCTTATAATACATATTCTTTCAATTAGTTAACCATAAATAGGTATAAGGACAGTTTATAATCATGATCTCAAAACATCCTTATGATTTCATTTAAAACTTACTAAAAATAATAATTTATAATAATAATTTCAAAAAATGTAGAAATAAATAAAAATATTATATATATATATTAAAAATTTAAAAAATTAACTAATTTTTCTCATTTAATCAAAAATTATTTAGATATATATTATTTAACAATCTATATATACTTATTTTTACCGACCGACGATAGTAAGGGAGGTATTGTTTTCACACCAAATTTCACATGACGAGATATTTTACATATTACCACGAATCATGCACTTTGAATTGGTTTTATCCTCGAGAAAAATCATCTTTATTAGTTTTTTCTTAATTTAAAATTATATGACGTCATCCAGCCATTCATGACGTCACAGCCTGGTCTTGCATATATATTATAAATAAAATAAAATTAAAAATATTTATGTTATATCCATATCTGTTTTTTATTGCATTAATAGATATATTAAAATTATTTGAAATTGTTTCTGTAGCTGGAAATTAATTTACTTCAAACCGTCAGTCGGATCGGACCTGGCCACAGGTCAACTTATTAATTATAAATAGATTATACATTAGATAATATATACATAGATTATACATAAGATAATAACTTCTAATTGTTTTAATATGTATATGTATAATAAATTAATATTTCTTTTTAGATTAATGAGTCACTAATAAAATTTTGAAAAACAATTTCCATTTCTTGTTTTACACAGATACTTTTATATTTATTTTTAAATGAATTACAGAAGATTTATTAAAGCATTTTGAATAAGAAAAATATACAAGTATCAGATATCTTTTGGAATTTTCATTTTATTAGTCAAACATGTTTTGTATGCAATGAACATACAATCAGTGAGTGAGCAAAGGGACGAGCTTTTTTTGGAATTATTTATTTACAAGAGAAGACATAAAAATGCCCAAAAATACGATCTTAAATGAGATATATTTATAATATAAATAATAATAATAATATATACACATATACTATATATATATATTTGGATTAATCTCTTGTGGTAAGTTGCAACAGATGTTGATCCTTTGTCCAAATTTAATATTGTAATAATAATGATAATAATATAAAATTAAAAAAATAAAATCATAACACAATATGAGAAGTGAATTTCATTTTGATATGTATGTTTGTGCATTATAATTTTATATTTTGTGTTAACCTAGTTAACGCGAATATAATTTTCCGGGTCGACGAACCCCAAGTGTTCCCTGGGGGCGGAGAATCTGACGTGGGCCCAAAGCTGAGGGGGCGCTGAATCCCGCTTCGCATCGCTGAATACATTTTTATCACTTGAAGGTGCAATTAAATAATTCTGACAGATATCTGTACAATTTGCAAATTAATTGAATTTAATTCTTTTAATGGAAATTATGAGAATAAACTGTAATGGCCTATTTTAAGAGGGAAGGGGTAGGGAATTTATTGTCAATCCACAATCCAACTTTCTATCAATATTTCTTGATGATTAATGTTTGGATATTTTTATATTGTCGTTGAATAAATTACATAGTGATTTTTAATTTTTTAAACATTCATATACATTTTTTTTATAATTTTCAAATGATTATATTTAAAATTTATATATTTTATTTATATTATTATATAAATTACTCTTATATTAAACTAAATATAATAGAATTTTTTATAAAAATTTGAAATCTTGAAGTTTTTAGTTTGTCAAACGTAAAAAATTATTAAAAATTGTTTTATTTTGTAAAAATAGATTTTAACACGAATAAATTAGTTTTTTTTAATTCCCTAAAATAATCAATTCTTTAAACCAAAGTATTTTTGATTATTATATAATTTGAGATACACATATATAGATATATACATATATATATATATTATCAAAATTTGCAGAAACAAAACAGAAATATATTTCCTTTTAGTTTTTATTATTTTTAATTAAAAATATTTTTATGATAACAAAATTTTACTCATCAATAAATTTTTAAAATAAATTAATATTTAATGTCAATATCTAATGAACAATTAAAAACTCATAAGTATCATAGATATAACAATTCAAGGTTAATTTTGATGAATAAATCAATCATTCAAATTTAAATACACATTGTTTTCATAATCTTGTTTATAATTATAAATTGCAAATTAATTTCTTTAATTCATTCAATAGCAATTATTTAATAAATATAATTTTTAAAATATTTATTTACCTAGAAACCTAATTTCTTTTGAAAGTCATTTAAGTATAAGTAATATTAATTTTTTTTAGATATAAATAGATTCCATGAAAATTACTACACGTATATTATGAAAATGTATATTATATATTATAAACATTTTCAAATGAAAAATAAAAATTTTCAAATAATATAAATAATAAATGATTAATAAATTTCATAGATTTGATTTTGGTGTATTATGAAAATAAAATGATTTGAAGATTCTTAAAATTTATAAATAATTAGGATAAATCATTTTAAAATAAAATTGAATTAATAATGTTTTTCGATTAATTAACCAAAGTACTCTTTATCAATAATTAGCTTAAAGTAATTCATTGAAATTTTATTTATTTATAAAAAAAACTTAAACGACATCATTATTACTATTATTATTATTATTATTTTGTTAAAGGATTTACTGTCAAAATCTTTTTTTAATAATTAATTTCCTCATTTTCAATAAAAAAAATGCTGCCATTCGATTAGTTTTTCTGCACAATGAGATTTTTTTTTGTTGGAAATCATTCACGACCATATTAAAAGGTAGACGTGATTGGTTAATTAATTCCTCGACTGGCACGAGAGTAGGCCTCAGTCAGGGCCTCGGAGGTCACGAGGCGACCCACGCATTTTATAGAAGAACCATTTCATATTTCGGAGAATTTCAAAAGTGCGGATGAACTATTTCACATTATATCCTTTGCTATGAACTATTTTACATTATCATAAGCATTAAAAATTAACATTTGAAACAGAATTTTCTATTAATAAAATTTGTTATTATATGTATATTATATAAATCCATTTAATAAAATTTTATATATATATATATATATATATAAATTCAAATCAGTAATTAAATGTATCTTCGAGTTTATAAAATATTTATTATATATTTCATAAGAAAATAACGAAAAAAATTCAATGAAAAAAATGAACTATTTAGAAATCAATTTTACTCTCTTTCATAATATAATATCAAAATCTCGATTAAGTAAAATAAATAAATAAATATTTTCTTTGAAATTTAATTCAAGATAATATAATATTTTTTTTTTATGTTGCAATTTTGTTTAAATAAATTTTATGAAATTCTCTAATTCAATTATTTTAAATACATATAATATTAATAAATAAAATGATTGGAAATAATAAAATTTACCATAAAATAACATAATTTATTTTTTATTAATATACCATAATGTAATTTACTATCCGTCCTATTGATATCATAAATAATATTAAAATAAGAAATAAAGATTTTATATAAGTTTTAGTGAAAATAATTAATATAATAAATCACACACAATAGATATTTAAATTTTTTTCTTAATAATTTAATTAAATAACTTAATAAAAATTCATAATATTAAGTATGTATTATTATCTTTATTATTATAATATCCATTTGATTCTTTAACTTAATAGCTTACATGATATTAAGTGATATTCTGAGTACTAAATATTATTTAATATATATTATTATTAATAAAAATTTAATATTCGATAATATTCCCAAAAAAGAGAGAGAAAATTATTTTCATATATTTATATTTTTCCATAACTACATGTTTAATGATGTTTTATAAGTAAAATTAATTCCACAATTACCTTATTTATTTAAATGACCACCTTAACATTTATATGCTAGATAACTAATTTCATACGATTTGTTTTATTCTGCATAAAATATACGAATTGTTTTGAATTAAATGGTTCATAAATTTGAATAGTAAAATAATTATAAAAAAATGGGAATCATGACTTGAAAATAACCTTAGAAAGTTAAAAGACGTATGTTTATTTGTATTCAATTGTGCATAGGACAATCAATTCTAACAACAGGGACAAGTTTTGTGAATGCCAAATGCGTGTGGCTGCTGCAACGGAGATGTGAATCAGAAATGACGTCAGTAACCATATGCGTGTGGGTACAATTGCCGTCCAAGGGTGCCTCCTCTCTTTTCTATTAAATAATCACACAACGAAAAAGTAGCTGAAATAAGGCATATTGAACTCTCCCGCATCAAATCTGATAACATATGATTCAAATGAATGATGTTCTTCAGGTGAAAAGGTTACAGAGACATCAAGAAGTGATGACTAATTTGGCATATTATTATAGTGAAAGGATTGTCAGATAAGGCATGAAAAATTGTAATTTCTATATTTAGTTACTATCAAATATTTTATATTTTTATTATTTCTTTTTGTATTTTTTCCCACAAATACCAAACATAAATTTTATATTCATCAATTAACGACAAAGTTAAATTAAAAAAAATATATTTATATTTTAGAACCTAAAAAAAGCAAAATAGGCTTATAAGTATATTTTGAAATAACAAAATAAAGTTAATTATCATTACCATCATCTTCTTTTATGGGTTAGGCTTTCTCAAGGTCTGTTACCGCTCCCATCACTCCCTCTGACTTCTTCAATCGCTTAATAAATTGACTTATATAAATCCTAAAAATGTCTTTTTTTTCATATTATATTCACTACTTTTCACGTTTAAATGACAGGCGATGCGATGAAAAAATTTTCAACTTGATAAAAGTGAGCTTATTCATGTTTTACAAGGCCCATTTTTTGATTTATATTTTATTATTAAATTCGATTTTCTAGAATTTATTCAAAACATCTGAAATATAATATATATTCCTTTACGTATTCGATACCTCGAGGTAAAAACTTAGTAAATGTTCACGGAATTTTGACATATGAAAAATACCTAAATTGTGGTATACCTATTTAACTTTTAAATGAATGATTAAATATTCAATATAAATATTATAAAGATATTATATAGTTTAATACAGTATATTGGCCTGATGAATGAAGAGAATAAAAGCACTTTGTTTTATTTTATTTGTTCAACAACTACTAGACTGACGTTTCGGTCTTGGTAAATTTTCAGAACTTGTGGGTTGCCAATATGTCAAGACTAAATCGTATACCTAGTGGGCGTTAAATAAATGAAATAATAAAAAACTGCTTTATTTCTTTTTTCCTCATTCATCATTATAAACATTATTCCATGATTCATGACAAATCATATTAATTTATTTTTTCATTTTTATAAAATGATAAATCTTCAATTTTAATTAAACACATTTATTCATTTATATTTTTTAATGTATCACATTGATTCAAATTTATATTTAAGTAATTAAGATAGCATAATGATACTCTTTAGTTCTTTATGGATTATATTTGAGCTAATCAAAGGATAAAATTAATTGACAAATGATATTACAAGTCTGAATTCACATTGAAAAGAGAGAGAGAGAGAGATGAATGAAAGGGAAGGAAATATTGATTCATATGTGACGCTGAATATCAAGAATAACATGCAAGTTGAATAGAATCATTAAGAGAAGAAGAGAAAGCTTCATATATCTTGTTTTTTCTTCATTAAATCAATGAAGTTGATTGTGTTTTGATTAGTTAATGAAACATTCTTTCATACCGCCATAAATGTTAACAAATAGAGTTATGATTTAAGAAAAAAAATTATCTTATTCGTTATTTTAATAAGTAAATATATATTGAATTATAGTTACATAGGGTTAAATAAAAATTATTCCAGTTTAAAAAAAGTAAAAAAAGTTAAGTAAAAAAACCTGCTCTGTACGGAACGTAATTTAATCATTTTATCCTTGAAATTTAGTTTAAATTAATTTAATTATTCTCATTTAATAAAGAACTATGATTAATATATATTTATACATAAACGTTTACCGTTATTTATGCAAATATATATTTTATTTAGATCTCTTAGAGGATTTATATTTCTTTATAATGTCAATTTCTTATTAAAATTAAAATTTACATATATAGAGAAAATGAAATTTATCAATTATATATTTGGAAGTTTTAAAAATTAGAATAGCTTAACAATCTGGGCTGTTCGTGTTGTGTATATACATAGTTATGAAAAATATTATAATTATTAAAATTAAATACAAAAATCAATAATTATTTAGATTGCAAATCGTTTGAAAATGAATGAATTAAATTTTTTCAAATTGACAGGCTTTTATTATCCACCTTGAAAAGGAGTTATCTCGCAAGTTAAAATTACTTAAAACATTTGAAAGATTTTTGATAACAATATAAGTGAATAAGTATAATATAAGTTACCTAATAAGAACTTTATTAAAAAAATAATTAAATTCTAATAAATACTAAATTATTAAATTTTGTACAATATTTTAGATATTTCTAATGAGTTGAAGATTTATTAACCGTAGCACCGGTTGAATTGAAATATTGAATAATGACACAAGTTCACAAATGCTCAAGATTCAAAATCCTTATTCCAAAATATCTATCGTTAGAAATCTTGTTAATTATTATAAAGGTTACATTAAATTCCTAAATCATTTTAATTTTTAAATGGATGAAAGTTTTATGTTTTATTGTTATTAAAAGAAAATTATCATTGAACTTATCATTTAATTTGTATTATTTTTTTTAATAATTAATCAAGAGTTTTGTTATGACCGATTAAAAATAAAATCATTATTAAAAAAATTTTGTAAAAAATGACACCATACAAATGTAATATTAATTTCTTGTATTCTAATTTATTATATATATATATATATATATTATAATATTATATTATAAATTATATAATATTTATATAATAGCTATATAACCATGATAAATTAAACTTTAGATTATATTTTAACTATAAAATTTTAGTCAAATTTGACAATTTATTAATAATATTCTATCTAATTTTGTTAAATTATAAGTTGAAATCAATTATATAAATATATTTCTTGATAATGGACACAAATTAAATTATTCTAAGTAATTATTTATTTATATAAATATATAATTTAAAGCAAGGTCAAACAGGTGATGAATTTACTAATGTCTAATGTTGTTCTTAATTAACTATAATAAAAAAAATTCCCAAACCTTGGATAAAGTTCACTTTTTCTTAATTTAATTTTTTATTTTCTTTCTTTTTGTTAGTTTTTTTTTAATATATATCTATTTATATAAATTTGTCAAGATTATATAAAATGTGATCATAAATTTAATTAATATAAATAAAACAAAATAAAATAAGTTAATTGATATTATTTGAAAAATTAATAAAATGAGAAAAATTAATTTCTTAATTTTTTTAAATGTAATTATGTAAATATTGTAATTTAATCAATAAAACAATGATTAAGACTTATAAAAAATGATAAGAATTTTATGAGACTGAATATTTAGTAAATTATATTTATATATATATATTAATTTAAATATTTAATAATAAGCCAACAAAAATAACTATAAGTAAACTATATTTGTTTATATAATATTTTAAATAAATATTTCTATAATATAAAAAGTAAAATTAAAATTTCTCTGTTTGTTATACACATTGAAAATTCTATTTGTTCTTAATTGTAAAATTGTCTTTTTTATCGTTCGGCGCCTCGCACCGGTACTCTGCTACTACCCACGATTCCCCTTTCAGTTATTCATCGAATTTTTAAAAAATATTTATTAATTTTGTACATATATACTAGAAGTGATGTAGGTGGTGAGAAAGCTAGTTTATTATAATTGCTACAAGTTTTCTCTTAATTTTGAAAATCTAGGTTATCAAGGAATACATTTATTTTTTCATTTAAAATATATCTTTTAATTAATTATTCTATAATCATTTGAAGTCCATAAGATAAGACAAACTTTATTCAAGGTGATTTTGTTATCCTTTGCAAGTCCTTAATATATCTGATTAAGATTCCTCATTGTTTTCAAATCCTTTAAAGTCGTTTGATGAGTGCCCTTCTCTCTTTGTTTAATTGAATGAATCGTCAACCCTTCAAAGTGCAATTCAAGGTTGGCGATGCCGATATCCAACCCAACAAGGTCTCCTTCGTTTGTTTTGTTTTCTTGGATGCTATGAAGTATACATTTTTCTCTTTCACTCTCATGGTAGGGATTCTAGGAGCTTCCCGTGTTTTTCTTATATAAGGGCGTAAGCAAAGAGGTTGGAGAGGCGCGTGGGCTTCCCGGTGCTTTCTCAATGGCGCAGGTCCAGGCAGCCTTGTAAGGCCAGGTGACGTCAGAAAGTCAGCTGGTCGTGGGCCGCTCCTCTGGGTTACTGGAGAGACATTTACACCACCAACTTAAAAATTCAATATATATGTATCAATTATATTCTTTTGTCTTATCGTAAAAAATGTTAAATCCAAAACAAATGATGAATAAATTGTTACAAAAAAAAATAAAAAGAAGTCTTATCTCTTATTATTTTCAATCCCAATCAGACAATACGAGGGCAGGTCAATAAGTGCGTGACATTTTGAATTATCCGTCTCTTAAATGAAATGGCAACACTGCTCCAATTAGCAGGCAACTATCAGTTGACGTTTGAAACAGCTGGGTCTTTTAGTTTTTGTTTGACATTTATAGCAGACTATCTCGTGATTTGAGAAGAAAATGAAAAAAGTGAATTTCGTGTGCTCATTAATGTTTGGCTTGTTTAACCGCAATATGGACGAGATTTTGCACCGTTTCGTAACCGTGAATGAAACATGGATCCACCACAACACACCAGAGACCAAACAATAGACAAAACAGTGGGTTTTTTTGGGGTGAATCGGCACAAATACCTATTTTGATGTTCTCGACAAACTTATAATTTAAGAAAATAAAAAAATTGGAAAAACTTATTGACCTGTCTTCGTACTTTTAATTTTATGTTAATTTTTAATTATAAATAAAATCACTTTACATACATTTTTTTACTTCAATTTCTTCAATAGTAAAAGTGTCAGTAGAGACAATTGTAGAGTTCATAGCCTACCCCAAAGACCGCACCTTGCAAAACCACATATTTCATTGAAAAGAATTCAAATTATAGACAATGAAATTTGTAACTTTCTATTATATTAGAATTAATATTGAATCAATGATATTGTAAATGTATTGTTGAGCTAATTGCTTAACGATCAGTGCCTCTTTCACCTTAGAAATAAGAATAAATATATTAATACCTTTCCAATTTTTTTCACTTTCTACATCCCTATAATTCTTTTAAAAGTATTTATTTAATATTTGGTGTACCTTTATAATTATAATTGTAATTTAAATGAATCTAACAAGTATTATTGGTCTTTATTTATTAGTAAAAATCATTGTTAAATAAAAGTTTAGTTTTGTTGTAAAATATCATATGATTTAAATAAATAATTATTATTGTATTTTAGAAATATTAATTTATTTTTTAATCTCATTTCTCATTGATATTTTAGGTGCTTTATAAAAGAAATGCTTGTATAAAAAAATAATTTTAAAATTTTTAGTAATAATAAAAAAAGTATATTAAAAATAAAATATTAAATTAATTTGTTAATTATAAATGTGAATTATAAATGTGAAAGTAATTAAAACAATATTTGTCTTTTGTTTCAGGTTAGTATCTTCAAACATGATTGTGTACTCCATTGAATCATATTTAGTAAGTTTATTTAATAATTAAATCTATTAATTAATTAAATTAATTGTTGTGCATATAATAATTATGATATTGAGACTTGAGCTAGAAAATATACCTTCGTATGAATGAAATTTAGTTTAAATAAAAATAGTTATATATATTCTTTCTAAATTATAGATTCATCTTCAGATATAGAAGTAAAAAAAGAATAAATTATATAACAAAATTTCCTGTGCGACGATCAAAACCTTATATAAGTTACATAAACAAAAGTTGATGCGTTACCTAATCGGGTTCACCTGAAACCTGATCGGGTGACTGATCTATGATAAACAAAAAATATCGGGAATTCTAAAGCGATTTAAACTAAATCATGATTAATTCGATGATTTAAGGATTATTTGTAATACAGTTTAACATTTAATGTAAAAATTATATAATTTTAGTACAATATTTCAGAATTTCAATGATACGTGAGAATAAATAAATATTATAATAACCTTCTTCTATTGAAAATATTTAATCTATTCCATCTATGGAGAATAAGAATCATAGATTAGAAAAGGATGGAGACAAGCTGCCTTGGGTAACCTGATGAATAGTAATTGAATAAAAATCTATTTGTTTAATCCTTTCCATTATTCAATTACCTCATTCAGAAGGTATTAATATAAAATATGTAATAATATATAGAAAGGACAAAATTTTCTAATGATAATTAATAAAATATAATAAATATAATATATATATATAATAAATAACAAGAGAATAAATTAAAATAATAATTATTACTTTAGCCAAAAATTTGATGGAGGCGGAGTTAGAAGGTTAAAATCAAATAATAGCATTTCTTTACCTTTTTTACCGACCGACGATAGTAAGGGAGGTATTGTTTTCACACCAAATTTCACATGTGGAGATTTTTACATATCTCCACGAATCATGCATTTTCTTAACAGAAAAAAGTATTTTTAGCATGATGTCTGTCCATCCGTCCGTCCGTCTGTCCGTCCGGCCGTATAGATGAGTACAGCCTGAACGGCTCAACGGATTTTGATGAAATTTGGTATATTTACTTAATGCATCAGTGGGATGAATTGATCAACTTTTGGTGCAAATCCGGAAACCGGAAGTGGTAGTATTAGCGATCGACCATAGGAAGGTAAGGGTTATTTTCCCAACAAATTTCAAATGAGGAGATTTTTTACATATCACCACGAATTATGCACTTTGTGGTGGTTTTATTCGCGAGAAAAATCATCTTTATTAGTTTTTTTCTTAATTTAAAATTATATGACGTCATCCAGCCATTCATGACGTCACAGCCTGGTCTTACATATATATTATAAATAAAATAAAATTATAAATATTTATGTTCTATCCCTATCTGTTTTTTATTACATTAATAGATATATTAAAATTATTTGAAATTGTTTCTGTAGCTGGAAATTAATTTACTTCAAACCGTCGGTCGGTTCGGACCTGGCCACAGGTCATCTTATTAAAATTAAATTAATACCAACGTTTCGGACCCAAACGAGTTCTTCAAAGGCTTATAAATTTTTTAAAAATTGTTTTTTTTCTCAAATTAGTACAAATTATACAAATATCAAATATATAAATCATATCATAATAAAAACTTATAATAATTTTTTATTAAATGGACAACTAAATTGAAATATCCAGAATTATAGTCAAACAAATGCAAAATTAATACATAATTAAATATTAAATTTCATAAAATTATTAAACAATGATCATCTTTCTATCTGTAGATGTATAGTAAAATGAATTGTAATATAAAAATTACTTTTAAATAGATTGATTAGATATTAAATTGTTAATTAAGTATTGATGAAGAAATTATTTAAATAATTCATTCAATTTAATTATTTATGTTTGTTTTATAATTATACAAATGTAAATTACAAATGTTGTATTCGTAAGAGTTTCATTCATATTTTTTTTTCATATTACCATCAACAATTAACATTACTTACATAAGAACATTTATAAATTAGTATTTAGTTTTTTGAAAAAAATAATTTCTTCTTAACTTAAAATTAATTAAATTTGTTGGAAAAATCAAGCTACCTTCGACCATTTTCTAAATCTATGGTTCCAAGTCACGGAATTTTTATTGTACACATACATCATAAAATTTTATTGTTAAATTATCGAAGAAATAAATAAGTCTTATTCTTAAGGACAGATTATAATCAAATGAATTCTTTACCTGCAAGTTTATTTATTTATTTCATTTTTACATGAGAGAGAGAGAGAGAGTGAGAGAGTGAGAAACATCTCCATTCAAATGAATTAGATAAAATAAAATATTCATGAATTCACTGAAGAATTTGCTAATTTTCAAGATTCTTAGTATTAGACGTTCTTCGCTTATGATCATTCAATTTAAATATTTAAAATAAATCAATAATTGATAAAGATTATACTAGAAATTAAAAACATTTATCGTTAATTTTCATTTTTATATGCTTTTTATTAACTTCACTTTTCTGTCTGTCTGTAATGTTCAAAATTTGTAATTGTATTTTAACCTTCTTCTAGTTAGCGATTTCGTTCAAATTTGAGACGTATATTGAAAGTCGTTGACACTGCATTAATAAAAAAAAAAATTTTGAATTTTTCAAAAATACGGATTTTTAAAATTTGTGAATTTAATTACATTGTATAGAAAATATAAAATATAAAAAAATTATAAATATAAATATAACATTGTATGCGCCACTAAGTTCTTTTCGGAATTACAAAACAACACAAGCACCCCGGGCAGATAGGACCAGCCAAGTATAGTAATCCAAACAACTATTGCTTTAACAGTTAATATAAGGGTACATTTAAAATCGTATTATTTTTTGTCAACTTTGTGCCTAAGGTTATTCTGGTTGAACTCTAGTAATGTATTATCTTTAAATAATTTTTTACTTTCCCGCATACTTCCTATAAGGGAAGTATTGGAATCGTCAAAAATTTCGACTTCGAGATTTCGATAGATCTTGACGTTTTAGACCTCCCTAAGTCGGAAAATACCATTTTCCGAATTATGTCTGTGTGTGTGTAGGTATGGATGTATGGATGTATGTAATGTTTGTTTGTCTGTGAGCAGATTTACTCAGAAACTAATCAAGCTAGGACTTCGAAATTTGGTACACCGATATTATTCACAGTTTGTAGATTTCTATCAATATTTCGTCAAAATCGGTTAACCGGAGTGGTACTTTACCTACACTGGTTGCGTTTACCTTTCAAGTAAAGTGCCAGTTTGCTTCGAGATATTTGCTTCCTATTTTGTATATAGATTTAAAAATATGAAAAAAATTCAGATACCAAATTTCATCATGATCTGACTACCGGAAGTGACATTTTACCTATACAAGCAGCGTTAGGTGTAAATTATAAATATATATAATAGTGTTAAACCATTTTACTTTATAATTTAAATTAATTAGTTTGTTTATTTTTATTGTTGTTAAAACATAATAATAATAACCTAATTACCTATTTATATGCGGGAAACTCTAGGGGAGGACACTCCCGATTTTTTTTAGTTATTTTTGAATACTAAATACTAGAAATAAACAATTAAATAAGTAATTGTTTATGTTTCTTTAAATATATTAATATACATATTATTTGATTTATTTTTAACCTTTATATCTAAATTCTTTTAAAAATAATTTACATTTTAGACTCAACATTTCTTCTTATCCGGACGACCTTTAAAACGACAACAATATTAAAAAACTACATAAAATACCAATACTAAAATTTTCACTCTTATTATATACAACAATAGGTTGTTCAATAAGTTTGCGGAACGGAAATGAAGAAACCAATTTTCATTTGTAACAATGACTATTTTTCAGCGTAGTTTCTTTCCCTCAACTTCAATGCACTTATTTCCACTGTCTTCTAATTTATGGATCTCTTTACTGTTGTGATTTTTCGACATCTCTGCAAAATATCCCTCCACGGCAGCTATTACCTCTTTGTTTGAAACAAATCATTTTCCACGAATATATTGTTTGAGGTGTGGGAAGACCCAGAAGGGAGCTAATCTGGTGAATAGGCTGAATGTTGCAACAATTCGTACTTTAATTCAGTTATTTTAGCAATGGTTTTTGCGGCACTCCTTTTGCACATAACTTTTTGAAACCCAAATTAACACTCAAAATATTGCCCAATGAAATGCCTAAAGCCTCTGTTAAATCTCTTTCAGTCAATCGACGGTCTTCCAATACCAAATCTTGTTTTTTTCCGATGATATTGACGAATAGATGGTGCTCCGCGAACTTTTGAACAACCTAATATTAGTATATCTATATTATCTATATTATTATATATATAAAAGTGAAATGTATGCATGTTTGTACACGGCTGTTGATTGGTCGAGGGGGATCCAAGAGGTATAATTATCAGTTTAATTAATTCATTTAATTTAATCAATTACTAATCACTAAATCATAGAAAAATGAAATACTTCATCTCATTTTTTTTTTCTCATAACCTAAGTTTCTTTTTAAATTATTTCTACTTGAAACAGTGGTGATTCTCTCCCCACTCTCTGAGGACCATAGCCAGCCACTGTAGAAATAATCTATCTACTATACATTACTAATCACTAAATCATAGAAAAATGAAATATTTCATCACTCAATAGCATAAAGAAACCCATTGTTTCCATGGAAACCTATACCATTGTTTTCCAAAATTTTTTTTTTCTGTTAATTTATTTAAATATTTTTAATATTAACACATATCAAATATATTGTTTATTAATTAATTAATTGTACAATATTATAATATTTCAGATATCTAAATTTTAAAATATTTTCATATATTTTAAAATTTTTGAAATATTGTTTCCTTCAGGATTTATGATTCCTACTCCTTTTGCAAATTAAACGAAAGTAATTCGATCATGGGAAAAAATCGATTATCTCCTTTTACTATTTCTTCATGTTTTAGGATCTCAAGAATTAATATCATCATATTTTTTAGAACGATGTGTGTGTTTTTCTATAAATTGATTTAAATGGATTTCTTTTCAAAGTCTCTTGAAGAAAAGTGAAAATTTATCTCAAGCATCGCTTGATTGGTATTCAAGTGAGATGGAAAGATTAAACCCAAGAATAGCCAGGTACAGGTTTAGCAGGCGAATGCGCAAATTCTTAGTCTTTGGGCGTGCCAAACGACACTTCCGGTCTCATTATATAATATCGGCAAATCCCGCGATAGAATCTTGTCTTTCGAGTCCTTCGCCAATAAAATGCCTTTTTCTATAAATGCTCACTCTCTCTTTCTACTTCAAGATTAGGAGGGAAGATATTAGCTATTTATTATAAACTGGAGAGCTCGTTATCTCTCATCAATAAATGCCATAAAAAATGGTTAGGATCATACTCCTGTCATTTGTATTTGAAGATATTGGTTAAATTATTCATATATTAATTGAGTGTAATTCAATCGATTTTTTATTTTTACCGACCGACGATAGTAAGGGAGGTATTGTTTTCACACCAAATTTCACATGTGGAGATTTTTACATATCTCCACGAATCATGCATTTTCTTAACAGAAAAACGTATTTTTAGCATGATGTCTGTCCGTCTGTCTGTCCGTCCGGCCGTATAGATGTGCACAGCCTGAACGGCTCAACGGATTTTGATGAAATTTGGTATATTTACTTAATGCATCAGTGGGATGAATTGATCAACTTTTGGTGCAAATCCGGAAACCGGAAGTGGTAGTATTAGCGATCGACCATAGGAAGGTAAGGGTTATTTTCGCACCAAATTTCAAATGAGGAGATTTTTACATATCACCACGAATTATGCACTTTGTGGTGGTTTTATTCGCGAGAAAAATCATCTTTATTAGTTTTTTTCTTAATTTAAAATTATATGACGTCATCCAGCCATTCATTACTGCACAGCCTGGTCTTACATATATATTACTAGCTGCTCAGAGCTCCTTCGTCGCTCTTCACATCTAGACGGGGGCTCCGCCCCCTGTACCCCCGAGTGGTACATAGTATTTGGTTGAAAGTAGTAAAAGGTTTTCATCCATTTTGTTTCAAACAATGTATAACATAAAACATTCATTTCTTATTGTGTGATTATTTAAAATATATTTTAATTTATTTAGTAAATTAATTATATATATTATTATTGAATATGTTATATCTACTCGAAAGTTCATGGCAGCTACAACCACATTTCTCCAAGTGTCCCGGGTGACCTCATCTTTCTTTGGCCAATAAATGCTGGAAAGAATAATCTGAATCTACTCTCATCTCCCAGGGTCATAGACCATGCGTGGCTCAACGGTACTCGAAAGTTCTTGGCAGCTACAACCACATTTCTCCAAGTGTCCTTATCCTGAGCCTCTGTTCCATCTCTCGTACGTCATTCCCTGATGTACTCATCTTTCTTTGGCCCATAAATGCTGGGGAGAATCCTATTCTCAAATACTCTGAATCCACTCTCATCTCCTAAGATCATAGACCATGTCTCACACTCATATAATACAACAGACAAAATAATTGTTTTATATATTTTAATTTTCATTCCCTTTTATAATAATTTTGATGTGAGATAAGCCTCTTTACTGCATGATAACAGGCGATTCCCGATTGCAACTTCGATTTAAATTCTTCTCAAATATTATTATCCTTCGTGATTACATTCAATTTTTCTACATATTCAAATTCTACATTTTGTATGTTAATACTGCTCCTGTTTGTTTCTAAATATATTTATTTATCATTATTAATTTCAAACCTCATCTCTTTTCCTACCTCGATTAATTTTTCCTCGCTATCTGTAATTGCAATTGCTATTATATTTAAGTCGTCTGGGTCACCTAATATTTTACAATTGATTTCCGCATCTTACTCTTTCTTTACTACCTTCAAGATAAATTTTAAGATCAAAATTTGAAAAAGTTTATCCGGATCTATTGAGTCATGCGTAGGTTTTACTAAAGTCTACAAATAATTAGTGAACAGAGATATTGAATTCGCGGTTTTTTTAATATCTGTCATAATGAAAATATCTTAATTAATGTTGATCGATTTGGCATGAACCCGCAATGATATCGTCTAATATTTCCTCCGCCTATAGTTTATAAGTATTGTATATGTTATAATAGAGTATAATATTTCTTGATCATTTCATTTCGATATTTTAATTTCATTGCTTGATTTTTATTGAATATTTTTAATTATAATAAAATTTGAGAAAATGCAAAGTTAGAGACTTGAGACAATTTATAAAAATTAATTTATAAAAATTAACGGTATAAAAGTATTGATAAAACTAAAGATAAATTAACAATATATACATTCATTAATAGTATTAATTTAAATTAATGGATTTATTTGATTTTTTATTATTAAGTTCATTTATTAATTTTTTTAGATCATAGTTAATTACCTCCCTTAAAATTAAAGAAGTACCTATTCAAATATGGAAAGAATAAATACAAAATAATTTAAGTTAAATATGATTTAAATATTTTATTATATTAATTAAAATGAGAACTTTTAGAATAAATTATTTAATTGAAATGATATTTGAATATTAGAATTTAAAATAAAAAGTTAAATATTATAATAATTCTTTGATTGCTAGTTATATAAATTGTGTAAAATGAGTCCGCCAGTCAGTGAGCCACGCCTGGCTCTTGAATGAACAACACGGAGAACTATATAAACTTTAAAAAATTAAATTCTGCGGTTATTGATTAGAATTAGATATTAATAAAATCTATAGCCTATGTTACCATAGAGATATATAAGAATATTGTGATGTAATTTCATAGAAATCGTTTCTTATTTTTTGATGTTCATAATTCTAAATTACCGGTAAAGTGTCGGTTAAGTAGGAAATTTCTTTTTTGTTTGTTTCTATGACAGCAGAAAAGTAAACAAATTACATACATATATACATATATACATACATACATACATACAAACACTCTCCTTTATATATATAGATAAATAAAATAAAATTATAAATATTTATGTTCTATCCCTATCTGTTTTTTATTACATTAATAGATATATTAAAATTATTTGAAATTGTTTCTGTAGCTGGAAATTAATTTATTTCAAACCGTCGGTCGGTTCGGACCTGGCCACAGGTCAACTTATTTCTATTTAGATTGTCATTGTATTTAATTATTTTTATTTTCAATTAATAAACAAGAGGAATGGGGATTTATAACTTCTTTATATTTATAAGTTACAGAGAAATTATTGTCATTTTTTAACCAATTATATCATTTACCAATTGTACCGATTTTACCATTTTTACCAATTATATCATATCTAAAAAAAATATTAACCAGCATTACTCATATTTGAAAGTTTAATAAAAAATATAAAACGTCCTCAAGTACTATTTAATTTTAATTTTAGTTTTAAATTTCATTAAATTCACTTCCGTGAAACATTTTAACAATTAAAATATGTTGAAAATATTTTAACTCATTTCATCTAAATTAAATTATTCTTTTTTTTATTCAAATGAAGAAATATTTAATAATGTATAAATGGTTATATTAATTATGTTCAATGTGTGAAAGATTCTCATAAATGATAAAGTCAATTAGATGAAATTCATTTTGTTTTCTTTTTATATCTACTTTTAAATTTCAAATATAATTCAAATGAACTGAATCATTGTGAAATGTTACTCAAAAAAAATCTTAATTTGTTTTACTAAATTTACAAATTGATAAAATAAAGTTTATAAGTTTATTATTTATACACAGTGAATAAAATTTAAATTTTTACTAACTCGCCAGAGATAGTATTAAGATCAGGAAAATTTTCGATGTCGAGATTTTGATGTTTTTATACGTTTTGAAGGTTCCTGAATCATTTTCATGTAAGGTTGAGAAAAATATCTGTGTGTGTGTAAGGGGGGTGTATGCAGACAAGATTACGCAAAAACGGTTTAAACTAGAATGATGAAATTTGGTACATGGGCATTATTCAAAATTCATAGTTTTCTATCAACTTTTGAGAAATGTAGCTCAACCGGAAGAGGGTCATTACCTACAACGTTTTGATTTATTTTCCTCTAAAGTGTCCGTAAAAAAAAGATATATGTTTAATAGTTTTTCACATGATTAAAAATTGTATAAAACTGCTATACTTATATAGAATTTCAGCTTAATTGATTCGCTGAAATTACCAGAATTAATTTTTTAACACTGCAAATCTCATGCACCAAAATGTGACGTGGTGCCATCAACAGAGCCAAACATGCGCTGGTTTAATAAATATTATTTATTAACTTTAATTGATAATTTATAATTAATTAAATTTAATTTAAATATAATATATTATGTTATTTAATCCAATTCAAATTGCGAGATAGTCGAGTGGAGACACTCTAGCTTTTATTTAAAATAGTTTTTCGTTTAAAAAAATAGTGATAGGTCCTAATCTTATTTTTTGGACAATTTTATTCCAAAATTTCATTAGAATCATTGTTTAAATAAATATTTTCCTAATTTTTAGTAATGAATAAATAAAAATATGTTTGTATATTTTTACATAGGATGGCTG
This sequence comes from Labia minor, assembly GCA_963082975.1. Classification (NCBI taxonomy): domain Eukaryota; kingdom Metazoa; phylum Arthropoda; class Insecta; order Dermaptera; family Spongiphoridae; genus Labia; species Labia minor. The sequence goes on along the minus strand of OY720344.1, from coordinate 36,048,088 downwards.
TTCCCAGCAGATGCAAAAATAATCATAATTATATCTATTTATAAATTTTAAAGTAATAAATAAACAAAATAGTTTATAATCAATATATAAATATATTATACCTTTGATATATTTAATTTATATTATATTATTATATATATATTATTTTCTTAAAATTTTGTTTTCTATTGTAAAATTTTACATCTTTGTCACACTCACTGAGTTATATAGAATATAATAAAAACTTTAAATTTTTAATTTTTCCCCGTTTTAAATATGACAATGTTAAGCTAATATAAACAAATCGATGAAATCATATTTCCTGTAATGTCCCGTAATTGATCAACAAATTTATTACAGTATCAGATAAATTATTACGTACATTTCCTTTCAACATTCTTTTCTTCCAAGTGAGTGAATAAATAACAAATATATTCATAGATAAGATATTCTCTGAGGATCATTTTATTTATACTATTAATAGAAATCCTATTATTTTTTTTAATATAATAATTATATGATAACATTATTCTTTTAAGTGTGATAAATCATCAATAGAATGATGAATATAAAAGAAAGAAAGAGAAGGTAGGATCATCCGATAATATCAATTGAATTAATTTTTCTCAATGATTTATTTCTAAAATTAAAAATTATGTAATTTTATTAATATTTAAAACATATCTACTATTGTATTTTTTTTCTTTGCTAAACAAGACTCAAATTATTAATTAATTTTAATTTTTCAAATATGCACTGAAAAGGTCGTTAAATAAATCCATCGAAAAAGATAAAAAAACAAATATTTTTGGTAGAATTTTTCTTTTTTTTAGTTGGCACATTTTTTAAGTCAATTAAAAAGTATGATTGCGGTAAATTCTCAAAATAGCCATCTATTTGGGCGTTGACCTCCTAATTTTCCAATCATTTCTGGAGTGTAATAGTGTATCAATGTCTCGACCAGTGTTATTTATCGGCGCAGAAACTTGTCGGGATTGCGACAAAAAAAAAAAAAAAAACGCTTAACCAGCTTCTGAATCAATCACAAGCTTGAGTATATTTTCTACTGAGAGTAAACCCGTCATCCATCTTGCCAAAATTTTTTCAAACCTATTCTTTTGTGCAAATTGTAAACACTATACCATGTGATATGCCTGTTATTTCAACTATTCCATGGCAGCGCCCACTCTAGCATATACGGCACCTCGGGCAACAGAATAAATTGCCGTCCCTATATTCGTAAAATGTCTTACATTCATAACCAAAATGCCGCTCTTCAGATTTGCCGCCCGGACAAATGTCCGGTTTACCGGCCTCTTGAGCGGGCCCTATTCGTGGCAACTTTGATTTATCGATCACGCAATACCATATGTCAAATATTTCGTCACAAGTCACTTTTTAGTGTTCTTCATTAGCGATTAACAATTAATAAATTGTGAATGTATGACCACATTTGAGCTCATTTACCTAATAGTAACTGGATAAATTATTATATATATATATATATATGTTACTATTATTATTTATATTTTAATAATATACTATGATAATTATATGCCCTATAACAGGGGTCGCCACACTTAGTGATACTTGTAAAAATCGAAAATGTTTAAGAGCCAAATCGGAAAAAAAAATTTACTTTTTTTTTGGGTGGGGGTTCGTAGTCACAGAAGCAAAAATTATGAATACGTGCGGGATTAAAATACCTAATTATATTAATAATAAGTTGAACGCCCCGAATGCAATAGTTTTTCTGATGCTATTGTAATAAAGTAGGCAGAGTTGGGTACATATCGGATACATTTTACAACAAAGTTTTTAAAACTTGCAGAAATAACTAAATTTTAAATTTCCTTGAAATAATTATATGTAATTAGATATGTGTCATGACGTAGCCCTTTTCCAGTTTAATATATGTAAATTCTAAATTGTGATAACTTTAAATTTTTTAATTGATTCACAATAAACTCAAAAAGAGCCAAACCGTGACTCGCGAGCCACGGCATAGAATATATCTTTTTCTATAATAATTTATATTAAATAAAAAGATTGTAAGGAAGCAAATACAATTCATTTTATTAAAGAATTAATTGATTTTCTTATTTTTTGAATGAATTCAATGAAATGTGTACAAAATGAAAGATGTTGAATTAGGGATAACATTCTTTTACCTTATTTAGGGTTGCCCCTGGGCTTTCAATATAGTGTTGCAATTTAACTATCCCCTCTCCTCTCTCCTTCTTAGACATATGTAATATTAAGTGACCAAAAGGCACTAGAACGAGATGTTCATTTTCTGAAAGGTGATGTAAGAGAAACAAGTTTTTTTTTTTTAATATTTAATAGAATTATATTTGATTATTTTTTTTTCACAGAAACTTTTAAATATAACGGAGAGAGAGATTTAAACAGCAATAAATTTAAAAAAACTCAAGAGGACAACACCATAAAAACAAGCGGTTTTGAATAGACTTTTAATGTGTAGGCAAATTAGTTAAAAGTTCAATAAGGATATTTACTCATTTCACTTAATTTATTTTTCTTTTTATTTATTAAGCTCTTTCTATTTATCTAAACATATTTATTTAGAAAATTCAAAATGAATTATTAAATTTTCAATTAATTCATTTAATTAAAATATTTTATAAGACAATCCTATTATTATTCGATAAAGATCCTTATTTTATGAAAATTTTTCTCAGTTATATCAAAATTAAAATAGATTATTCTTTTATTAACCATATTATTTGAATTTAATGCGTGGACCATGATTTTGGAAGATAGATTCAAGGCAATTCAAATTAGAATTCATTGTAGAATTTATGGACCATATAATATAGGCATATGAAGATCAGTGATGTTTTGGTAAAATAAGAAGTAAGGGAACGCATAATGGGAGCAAAAAAAGTCCTATTTTCAGCAAACTATTTTTTTCCATATAAGTTTTTATTTTTTCTTATTCTTACTATACAAAATATTAACGAACACAAAAAAATAAATTCTAACAGTAGATTCAAGTGGGAGTTGTCGGGACATGAAAAAGTACTGGAACGCGTTACAGTTCTGAAAAAAGGTAAGGGAACGTCGTTCACCCGCGTTCTCATCCCAATACACCACTGATGAAGATATCAAAATTTAAAAATTTTTCCAAAATATTAATTCAGAAAATAATAAACAATGACAATGAGGATTTTAAATATTTAGCAAAATGAAAACAAAAGAAATAAGTTGACCTGTGGCCAGGTCCGAACCGACCGACGGTTTGAAAAATTAATTTCCAGCTACAGAAACAATTTCAAATAATTTTAATATATCTATTAATGTAATAAAAAACAGATATAACATATTTTTAATTTTATTTTATTTATAATATATATGTAAGACCAGGCTGTGACGTCATGAATGGCTGGATGACGTCATATAATTTTAAATCAAGAAAAAACTAATAAATATGATTTTTCTCGAGGATAAAACCAATACAAAGTGCATGATTCGTGGAGATATGTAAAAATCTCCACATGTGAAATTTGGTGTGAAAACAATACCTCCCTTACTATCGTCGGTCGGTAAAAAAGGTATATTTTTCAATTATAATATTACTAAAATATTTATATTAAAAGTAACATCGTCTCAAATATAAAGAAGTATAAGGTAGTATAAAAAAATACGTAAAATATATATAGTACGGACCTGTTAATGTGAGAATACCCATAAATGTCAAATCCCTCCTTGAAATTTGAACTAAGTTACTAAACCAAAAATATTATATAGGTGTGAGGTATAGTCTATGACCTTAGGAAACGAGAAGAGATTTAGAGTATTTGTGAATAGGATTCTGTAAAGCAATTATGGGCCAAAGAAAGATGAGATCACCGGGGAATGGCGGAGACTGCATAACGAGGAATTGCATGACCTCTATGCATCTCCAGATATAGTTAAGGTTATTAAGGTTATAAAATGGAGAAGGCTGTGATGGGAAGGGCACATGGCTAGAATGGGAGAGGAAAGAATTGGTGGGGAGACCGAGTGGGAAACGTCCGCTTGGAAGACCAAGGACACGATGGGTGAATAATGTGGGAAGGGACGTGACAGAGTTGGGAGAGGGTAGGGATTGGAGGGTTGTAGCTCAGATTAGGAATACTTGGAGAAGTGTGGTTACTTCGGCCAAGAACTTTCGAGTTCCGTGTAGCCACAGAGATAAATAGACTAACCCAAAAAGAGAAATGGAGACAATATTAATTTTAGAATATAAAAATAAATATTTTTTTTAAATTTAATAACTTTAATTTATATGAAAGTGAAAGCTAAAAGAGAAAAAACAAAAAACAGATTGATATGCTCATATAATATCTGGTTATTATTATTCCAAAAATGGTAAACTCAATTATATTTTAGTTTCTTAATGTGAAAACAAAAATTATTGATATACATATTTAAATGGAATATTTGATATTAAATCTTCCAAAAAAGAAAAGATATTGGGACGATTTTAAAATTAAGTTTTGGCTACTTTACTTGTAAATTTATATATTATACGATATTATATAAATATTATATTCATTTTTTTACATTGCACTTGAATTAAACTATTATAAATTATAACATATACTTATATGTAATGTAAATTTTCAATATTTTTAATATATTTTATGATTTTTTTTTAAAAGATAACATTTTTTTCCTTACATTACTTTAATCAATGAATTTATAATTTGATTATTATGATAATTATTTTTAATGTGGATTCTTTTTAAACAGGTGTGTATGTTTCTGTGAGAATGTGGGTTGTTTCTAGTGTGGGTGGTTTCAAGTCATTCAAAATTCACTAACACAAACTCTGTCGAAAGGTTACCTGTTTGCTACTTTGCAAAATAAATTATAGGTTTAACAAAATGATGCAAATGATATTATATTTATTATTTATTTTATAATAATAGTTGAATATAAAATATTTTAAAATTCATAAATTCTTCTGATAAAACCTGGCCTACTTTTCTCACCGATTTAATAATCTGTAATTTTAAAATGTTGAATAAAAATATTATTATAATGAAATGTTCTATTACTCTCGCTACATCATAAATAAAATCAGTTAATATTTATTTTTATTTTTTTCATTCTTTTTTAGTTAATTTTCTTTTATCATGTTTTTCTATTTTCTTTCACGTTTGTTAATAAATTATTAATTTTTTTTCCATTCTATTGTATAGAAATCTTCGTAGAAAAATTCTTTTGCAAAGATTATACCTGCAAATATCTATTATATGATTTGTGGACGTGTTTATATTTTTTACTGAATCCATTAGTCATATATCATAAAACTAAAAGAAGATGACATTCAACTAAATAAATAATCGGGGAGTTAAAAGAAGCATTAGCAATGGCGATTATAAAACAAATCCATCTGTTAAAGAATTATTCTTAGAAGAACAGGCTGCTAACTTGTCATCGGATAAAAAGTGAATGTTCAACTAACTAACTTATATCGAGTGTGGGGGGAAGGGTCTGACGAGTGATAGATGAAGATTAGTAGAAAGAAAAGACACCGACCAGAGATTATCTTGCAATAGAATAGATTGGAGGTTGAGATGTCAAAAATTATATATTAGGTGAAAAATATGATTATGGTTTTATTTTAATACTTATATATTACACATCTCATTACAATCTACGAGTATATTATATATACATATCTCATATGAGCAAAAGTATTTTTGACTTCAAATGGCAATCGGTTATGAAAACTATTCTAATCAATCATTTTTTTTATACAATATACAATTCATTTATAAAATATAATATAATATTTATGTGTATACTATAACTGCTCAATCCGCCTACTATTTGTTTTTAACACTAGGCAATAATTTATTTTTCTTATATATATATATTAGGAGAAAATTTTCGATCTTTTCGTTTTATTATTTAATTAATATTTTTATTTTTTTCCATTTAAGAAAAGAAAAATATTAAATATTGAAAACTTTGATTCCAATTGTGGAATTTCTATTTAAACTTATTCCGGCGCTTATCATCTGGTAATAAACAATATCATAGATACGAGGACAGGTTAATAAGTCCTTGACTTTTTGAATTTCCCGTCTCTTAAATCAAATTACTGCTCCAATCAGCAGGCAACAATCAGCTGACCTCTGTTGAAATTTGAACCAGTTGGGTCTTTTAGTTTTTATTTGCATCCATTAATAGCAGACTACCTCGTGATTTGAGAAGAAAATGGAAAAAAGTGAATTTCCATGAAAATCCATGAATTGAGATAATAATTGCTCCCTCATCCGCCCTATTCTCCGGATTTATCCCCGAGTGACTATTTCTTGTTTCCAAACCTAAAGAAATGGTTCGACGGAAAGAGATTGGACTCCAACGATGAAATCATCTGTCTTATCCAAAAACCTGTGTTTCATTCAAAACTTCACTGACTTATTAACTTGCCCTATATATATATATATATATATATATATTTAAGAGAAAGTAATATACAACATTTTTTCTATAATAATAGGATTAGCGTCTCTGAGTGGGCTGTTGCATTCATTTTCTCATTTCACTAATATAATAAATTAAATATTATTCTTTTTAATTTTAATTTGATCTCCGCCTCACTTTACTAAATAAATATACACACCGCGCCCATAATGCCAAAAAATTATAATATATATATATATATAGATCAATTATCTTTTCCACTATACTCCCACTCACTCACCTTACAAAATTTCATGTTCAATATATATTTCATAATCACATAATAATTTTATATTCAAATTTGACATTAATCGATTTAAATTTATGAATCATGGAATTTTACAAATATTATAATTTTTCTTTTACACTTTCTTTAATAAATCTTCATCAAATTATTATTATTATTATCTTAGTTTTTATAACTCTTGTTTTATTTTTTTAAAATAATAAATTTGTTAACTATTTTACAAACTTTAATAGAGAGCGCCTTCGTCTTCCGCCCCCTATACCTCCGAGTGGTACATAGTATTTGGTTGAAAGTTTTAAAAGGTTTTCATCCATTTTGTTTCAATGAGTATATTACATAAAACATTCATTTCTTTTTGTGTTCTTATTTAAAATATATTTTAATTTAATCAGTAAATGAATTATATATATTATTATTGTATATGTTATATCTATCTATGTGACTCAAAGATACTCGAAAGTTTTGACCGCAACAACTACATTTCTCCAAGTATCCCTATCCTGAGCCCTTGTCCCTTCCTACGCATCCTTGGTCTTCCAAGCGGACGTTTTTCAATCGGTCTCCCCACCAATATCTTTTTCCTCTCCCATTCTAGCCACGTGCCCTGCCTAACGCAGCCTTCTCGCTTTTATAACCCTAACTATTTCTGAAGATGCATAGAGGTCATGCAATACCTCGTTATGCAGTCTCCGTCATTCCACGGGGGGACCTCATCTTTTTTTGGCCAATAAATGCTGGGAGGAATCCTATTCTCAAATACTCTGAATCTACTCTCATCTCCCAGGGTCATAGACCATACCTCCCACCCATATTATACAACAACTTGATTTATTATTAAATTTATAAAGAATAATCCAAAAATATTTTCCATTTTTTTTAATAAACAAACAAAAATGCTTATTTCTTAAATAATAAATACATAATTAATATAATGGAGTATAATATCAATTATAAACAAATATATAATTACTTTGTATATTATACCATTCATTTATCATAATAATAATAATGTTTTTTCTCAAAGAGGATAAAAGTTAAATTTTAAAACCAATTATGATAATTTAAGAAATGGATTAGAATATTTGACTTTTATTTCAGGGGAGGCATGCATGATGTGACCATCAGGGCAGAGACGCCCAGCGCAGACTCCGCCAAGCCCCGCGTCTCCTTCAACAAAGCTGTCCACGTGAAACGAATAAGTATGCATTTTTAATTAATAAACATTAATAATATTTATTTATTTAAATTGTTCTAAATAGAAATCATTCTCGCATTATGTACTCTTATAAAATAAGTTTATTATTTTTTTTAATAAATAAATTTAAAATATATATATATATATATATATATATAAATAATACATATATTAATTAATTTTCTTATATATATGTATTATATATTTAAGTAATTAATTTATTATTTATTTTCATTTTTTAATAAAAAATTTAAAGTGAAAGCAATTGAAATAGAAGATAAAAAAAACAACTTTCAGTCAAAAATAGAAATATCAAAAATCATTTCCTTAGTATATATAATGATGATGATTTATAAAATGCATCCGTTATAATGGAAAGTCATTTAAATTAGTTGAACTTTAAAGTTATTGCTTTCATTGACGCGAATATTATAATTATATTTATTTATTTAGAATATAAAGTTCAAAAATGAAGAAAAAAATTAAATTCTACTTTCACATTCATGTTAAAAGTGCAAATGTTAAATTTTTATCTGTCTCATGGGCTAAATATTTTATAAATTTAATTGATACACGACTTACTGGTAAATCACAATCTTAAATATTATTATTTTAAATTTTTTTAAAAAATCGTTCTAATATCTCCAAATCTTTATTTTTTTATTCCATGATTATGTTTTTTTTTTATAAATGACTTTCTTTAAATCAACTCGAATTATAAATATTTCAGATAATTTTAATTTTAATTTTAATAAAGGTGAATTTACTAAAACATATAAGTATATTTAGATTTGTAATATAGTTAATTCAACGATCGGGGAATTTTTTTTAAATTATTATCCCTTGCATTCTAAAAAGCAAAAAATAAATTAAGAAAATTTATAATGTATATCAGGGGTCGGCAACCTTTTTCGGATGGCGGGCCATTTTCAAAATAATTTTTTTTATGCGGGCCGCACATTCAAATATAACTTACATAGTGCTTTTATATCATATAAATATTATTTATTTATTTATTTATTATTTATAGAAATCATTATTTATAGGTAACCTTGAGTAAATAAATATATAAAAATTGTAAATATTAACAAAATTAAAACTTTTTGATTAATGATTAATTTCACTAATTGTGTATTACAATAATTTTTTTAAAAATTTATCACAATAATTCGACAAGGCAGGTTCCTTAACAAGCACTTAACTAAAGCGTAGCACCTGCATTTTAGTGTAACTTTTATTCACATGTTTTTATATTTATTATCACTTTATTAATTAAATTAGAAAAGCTATCAATATTATAATTATTTTTAAAATAGAAAAATTCAAAAATGTCTTTATTACTACAGATAAATTCATTATTAGCCCATTTGGGGTAAACTACCATAGGTTCTCCGACCAATGGTTTAATATAAAAATTTTGAAACCACTGAAGTGTAATTTTTTTGAGACTATCATAATTTTAATTCTTTATTTGGAAATTCCAATCTTTTACATACAAAAACTTTCTCTATTATTTACTGTTAAAACAACATTAAAAAAAATTAATTTACTTAATTATATGATTTTATGTAAAAAGACCAAACAAATTTTTAGTAATCCTTATTAACTTTAAAATACTTATAAATATTGAAAATTTGAAAATAACACTAATTTGTCTGTGAGAAATAAATAAAATATTGAATAAATGAATGCTTGAAATTCCACAAGATTTTTTCAGTTTTTTTTAATAAGATATTCGGATTAAATATTTTTTTATCAATTATTTTTAATTAATTATTATGTTAATTTATTTATCACTGATTTTTTAAATTTATTCCTAAAGAGAGTCACAAATGCTATTTAGATAAATCTTGACATTTAACTCTAGATTTATAATTATTATTAGTGGAAAAAAAGAATTTAGAAATCTATGTTTTTCGAGTGTTATTTATCACTAATTTTTATTCCACTAATTGAGGATTAAATTGGCCATTATATAAGATTCTTAACAGTAACATCTTAATAATAATATAATAGCATGTATTTTTTGTACCAATGTACACCTTGAACCTCTCTTCTTTTGTATTATGGCAAAATCATTTTTTAACAATTTATCGTTTTAATGCACCTTTTATAACCGTAATTGTTTATAAATTACATGTGTATAATTTAATTTAATAATTTGTTTAATTTATTTAAAAGTAAAGTCTGTGAATGAGATTTCCTCTAATAAATAAATCCTCTCTCACCCACTCAACCACACAACATCTACGTCACTTTTCCAGGAATGTATGGATTGAAAGCAAATTTCTTCTCTTCTTAATTGGCAATATAATTTCACATATAACGAACATTTATTCTGAAAATTAATTAATTTTTAACCTTTCTTTTAAACGAATAAAAAAATATTATAATTTGTAAGCGATTAAAATTACTTTATTTTAATAATACGAGGGCAGGTCAATAGGTCCGTGATGTTTTGTATGAAACACAGGTTTTTGGATAAAATATTATTTTATTTTTTAATATAGTCGCCTTTGAGCTCCATAAATTTCGGCCAACGTTTCTCCAATTTTTTAAGCCTTTCAAAAAATAAGATTTTTCGAGAATATCAAAATAGGTATTTGTATCTTAGATAATTTCATCGTTGGAGTCCAATCTCTTTTCGCCGAGCCATTTCTTCAGGTTTGGAAACAAGAAATATTCACTTGGGAGTATCCTAATTCATGGATTTTCATGGAAATTCACTTTTTTACATTTTCTTGTCAAATGACAAGATAGGTCGGCTATTATTGGATGTCAAACAAAAAATAAAAGACCCAGCTGGCTCAAATTTTGACAGAAGTCAGCTGATAGTTGTCTGCTGTTTGGAGCAGTGTTGTGATTTGATTTAAGAGACGGATAATTCAAAAAGTCACGCACTTATTAACCTGCCCTCGTACATAATTTCTAATCCATTATTGTGAATGATTAAGATTATTTTTTTTTCTATGCAAAACATAGTTTTTTGACCAAAAAAAGTTTAATGTATCATAAACTTTATATAAAAAAGATTTGAAGATCAACAATATATACAATAAACAACAATTTAAAAATATATACATAAAGGGGTAGTTCAAGTTCAAGTTTAAGTCAAGCAGCAGATATACAGTGAAAATAGGAAATCCTATTTTTAAATTTCAATTATTTCCTACGTCGTAGGTTCTTAAACTTATGTACTCCACGGACCCCCACTTGAAAAAATTTTTTTTGACGGACCCCCATCACAACTTTAGGTACTTTACGTCATTTTATTAATTAATTTCTGGCTTACGATCTCATAAGGACAAGGATATATGATGAATATTTCTAACAGTGATTGGTGAATAACGATTTTTTTGCATATTGTAGAACACATTTTATTAGAAATTATAATATTGAAGAAAGAAAATACAAACATTGTCATAGCAACAAATCTCACAAATTATAATGGGTACTTACATTAAATTCATATAAATATTTTATAATTTTTTTCAGAAAATATTAAATAAGAAATATTTTAAAAAATAACTGCATCTATCTCATTAAATATAACTTACATATTTAATGAGATGTATGCAGTTGTTTTCTTGAAACAAGAATCTCAATATCTGGCTTAATATTGGAAACTTTTAATCTAAGATCCGGCTCTACATTTAATTTGTTTCTATATTTAGACTTAATATAAAATAGTACCGAAAAAGCTTGTTCGCATAAATATGTTGTGCAGAATGGAATCAAGTGTTGAAGTGCTTTATTTGCAAGCGCAGGATAATCTGACCTGAGAAGTAACCAAAAGTTGCTCAATTCAGTTTTGTTAAATTTTAGTTTATAAGTTGTATCACATGATAATTCCACGAGAATATCTTGTTCAGGTGCAGATAAATGTTTAGCATTTGTAATTTCCATATTAAATGGATCTCTGATCCAGTTATTGCAAGGATCAGGAGTAGAAAAATACTTCCTGAAGTTGCTTTTCAAAGTAATTAAATGTTCAACAAATAATTGACGCGTTTGATTAAGCAATTTTTCACTGGAGCTTTCTATGAAATCATTGAGAGTTGGAAAAGACTCATATACACCGTTCTGGATGCGTTTCGACCACAAGTCCATTTTTTTAATCATTGCTTCTATTTTATCTTCAACTTTAAATATATTTACAACAGTACCTTGCAGGCTCAAATTAAGTTCGTTCAATTTTGTAAAAATATCAGTCAAGTAAGCCACCTTAGCTAACCAGATAAAATCATTGAAACATTCGGTCAGTTCAAAATGCGCATCTATTAAAAACAATCGTATTTCATCTCGAAGCTCAAAAAGGCGAATGAGTACTTTCCCGCGGGACAACCAACGTACATCTGTATGTAATAATAAATGTGTATGTTGACTACCCATTTCCTCACACAAAATTTTAAAAACTCTGGAATTAAGTGGACGAGCCTTAATGAAATTGACAATTTTAACTACTTCGTCTAATGTTCTTTTCAAATCTGGTGACATATTTTTGGCTGCTAATGATTCTCTGTGAATGCAGCAATGATTCCAAACAACCTGAGGCGCAACATTTTTAATAAGAGCAATCAATCCAGTTCTTGTACCTGACATTGCACGAGCACCATCAGTGCAAATTCCAACACATTTTGGCCACTCTATTTCATTTTCGGTTATAAAATTATTCAAACTGTTAAATATGTCATTAGCTGTCGTTCGTGAAGGTAGTGAATCACAAAACAATACATCTTCTTGTATTTGATTTTCAAACTCATATCTAATGAAAGCTAACAAATTGGCATTATTAGTGACATCAGTACTTTCATCCAATTGTAATGAGTAATAGTGACTTTTGCGCACTCTCGATATTAATTCTTCTTTTATATTACATGACATGTCTTCAATCCTATTCTTAACCGTATCATTTGATAATGAAATCAAATTTATATCGTTTGCTGCTTTAGTTCCTAACATTATATTTGTAATTACTTTTGTAGCAGGAAGAATTAATTGCTCTGCTATATTATGCGGCTTTCCTGCTTTAGCAATAAGTAGAGCTACTTCATATGATGCCATTACTGCTTTCTTACTCATACCACCAGATCCCGTCTTTACCATCAATTTCTGACTTGAATTAAGTTCTTCTTTTTTCATTTTAAAAAATTCGATAGACTTACTAACATGCTCGCTGTGCTTTGTTTGTAAATAACGTCTGAGATTAGCAGGTTTCATACTTTCATTGGATAAACTTTCCTGACATAGAACGCAGACTGGTCTTTCCACATCATTGTTGCAAATATAAGTAAATCCAAATGATAAATAATCATCCGAATATTTTCTAGTTTTGCGTTTCTTGGTAGAGTTTGCTGTTGATGCCTCATCATCTGATTCTTTCCGTTTCTGTGTTGAACCAGTTTGTAGCCAACGATCCATTTTATGGAGTAATTTATTAACATTGAACTACAATAATATAAATATAATATAAATATAATATAAATATAACGAATTATTATTTACTAGCTATGTTTTAATATGATTTTAAATGAATGTTTTAATATCATTTTAAATGAATGTTTTAAATCATTTTAATAAATGTTTTAAATCATTTTAAATAAATGATTTAATATCATTTTAAATGAATATTAATTTATATAATAAATATATTTCGTAATTTGATTCTAAAATATTATTAATTTCGTAATTTGATTCTAAAATATTATTAATTTCGTAATTTGATTCTAAAATATTATTAAAATAAATATTTTTTATTCATAAAACTAACTTATACTTACTCTCAAAAACAGCCTTTCTGGGAAATTGCAAAATGTGTTTAGTGTTTTTATAAAATAATGATCATGCAAATTACACTAAAAATTAAAAAAAATTATTAGCTATAATAAACTATTATTAGCTATAATTTAATTATAATTAATTAAATTAATAAAAATAATTTAAAGATACAACTCGTTGAGAAATGAACTTATAATTAACATTAATAAAAATAATTTAAAGATACAACTCGTTGAGAAATGAACTTATAATTAACATTTGCTTTAAAACTGTTTAAAACCCCAGAGTGGACGCTGACAATTTGGGTTTTTCCGGGTAAGACTGTCCCCTCCCCTGGTTTTCCCCAATAACAAAGTGAAAGAAAATTCCCTTATATGCCTCCCCTTCCGAGCCCCTAAGAGGGGTTATTTTAAAGGAACAATCGAAAAATGATTTTAAATGAATGAATGGATGAAAATTCAAATTTTATATATAGTTTTTTATATATGTTTATTTATTCACAAAAAATTAATTGACATAATTATCAATTTAATAAAATAAAATAGTATTATTAATAGTATTAAATTATAGCCGTAATTCTCTAGGAGGATATAGTTACACAATGAACTTTAAATATTTATATATGTATATATTTTTACGATGATTTTTTTCCGAGGACCGCGGACCCCCAGTAAAGGCTTCGCGGACCCCCAGGGGTCCGCGGACCACAGTTTAAGAACCACTGTCCTACGATATAAATTTATTCTATATGTAATTTTTAATCTAACCGAGTTTAAAACTAAATTCACTTATGGTTTCAACAATTATTTATTCTTAATATAGTATTATTTTAGTAAGTAAACTATCTTTTGTCATTATTAATTTTATTTTAATTTATGAATTTCAGGCACCACTTCTCAGGCTAATAATGTAAATAACGATACATTGCGACGACGACGTAATTTAAAGCCAGGAACTGAAGTCACTGGCACAGTTCCTGCAACCCGACGTCCTCGAAGACGAACGCTTTCAGGCGCCACTGAATCTGTTTTCGATACGCTTTTTAATACGCTTCCCTTACGACGTGGTGTACGACGAAGTCTTAGTTTGAAATCGGAAAAAGATCTCCCTGTAAGACGTGCAGAAAATCGTTCGGACGACGAATTTATAACACGACGAGGAATCGATACAAATTCCACTGAAACATCGACATTCCGTAATAAAAACAGAGACGAAGAGGTCATCGACGAAAAAAGTATATAACCGTCAAATTCATTTATTTATCATTTATTTTCAATGAAATAATTTTGTTAAATAAAGAACAGATATTATAATAAAAGTTTTTTAAATGTAAAACAATCCTTTTTTAAAATTATATAATTAGAAATTTCCAAAATAATTATTTAAACAAGGAATTGTATTATTTAATTTTATTTATATTACACATTATTACAATTAATATACATTTTCTTCTTTTTTTTCTCTTTTAAATAGAAAACGTTAATTCTGTTTCTAAGAAAACGGAATTAAAACCGAAGAAAGAGGAACATAGTGGTTTTAAATGGGATCTAGTTGGAAGTTTAAAACGTTCTAAAAAGAATTCTAAATCGAGTGTTTCAACTCCAGATCTTCATTTTTTAACGGCGCCACGAAAGAAAAAAGAGCCGCCACCATCGAACGATAATTCCCAATTCTATACACTTCCACTTCGACCGAAACGAACAAAAAGAGAACCCAAAGTATCTGAATCTCCAATTGACAAACGATTTTTAACAGAGGAGGAGTTAGCGTCGAGTCGTTCAGCCCGTAGTCGATTTTTAGAGGCGATCAGTGAAGATCCTGCAAACGAAGAAATGTTACAGTGCAACAGACCCCCACCTCGGCAACAATCCCGAATTGTAGAGACTCGTACTCATCATAACGAAACTAGAAATGAATCGAGGACGATTCATAATGATAATCGTCCATTTTCATATACTCGACCGCCACTTAATAAAGAGCGAAGACCCTTTTCCTATTTGCATGGAGATAAGCCAGTCCTTGCCCCTATGAAACCCTTTTCTGAAGGATCATTAGAAAAAAAACCGTATGGGTATGTACGGAGTAATTACACAGATGGATACGAAAGTAGAGAAGGCAATGATTCACGAAGAGTATTTATTGATAAGAATGAAGAGGAATATCGCAGTTTTTCAGCGACAAAGCCACTTTCTTCATCCACCTACCTAAATAACAGCAAAAATTCAGAAGAAGAGACGACTACATTACCACCCGGTGTGGTTTACGCCCAGGTAACTGTGGCTAATAAACGTAATAATCTCCAGAGAGGAAAAGCAGATGGAATGGATAGTCGAAATGAGATTATAAAAACGGAATCTTATAGAAACGAATCGTACCGGAATGATTCCAATTATCGACCAGATACCTACCGAAATGAAAATAATCACCATTCGGATTCTTATCGATCCGAGATCAACGGGAATCGAAATGGAAATGGAAAACATGAAACATCTTTTCGAAATGAAGTACGTCATCAGGTGAAAGATTATAGGAATGGCGATGAATATTCGTCACGTACTTTGAATACAAAAGAAATGAATAAAGATGACAGATATTCGCGAACAACGCTTGTTAGGGAGAGTCGATCGACAAAAACACCCGGTTTTGCAGAGGCAGCCTATTCTGATTTCAGATTAAAGGTAAGTGCTCATTTCGAGTAGATTCCAATTCACTGTTTAGACTAATGTGTAGTTAGTTATATGGTTAGTGATTTGCATTTAATGTTAAAACATTTGAGCCATGACCTTTCAAGGTCTTTAATGGTGCAATTTAACACAATTTTTTTTGTTTGAACATTGCCTCCATTACAAATGAACTAACAGAAACAAACCTCTGCCTGTTTACATGACATAAGAGATTTTAATATTTTTTTTCTAATTGAATTTTTAATTAATTATCGTGTTATTAACATCAAAATAAAAACAAATTTATAACTTGAAAATATACTTACATACTTAAGGGTTTTGTTTTATTTTTATTTTTGTAATACTGGCTATAAATCAGTTTCTATTTTCTAAATAAAATAAATTTAATATTAGTTTCCACTTTGTGATTCGATTTTGCTTTTTTAATGAAAAATATGTGAAATATCTTATACATAGTATTCTTAACTTTATCTTTTTTTTTGTTAACTTTAACGAAACATACTAAATAGCTATATAAGAAAATCACAATAGAGATTGTTATCAGGAAAACTCGTAAAGGAAAATTATGAGAATTTTATATTTGCCTAGGAAAACGGTTTAAGGGGTAAATAATAATGATTAATATTTATATTTGAATAATTCTAAATTTCAGATTTATTTATTTTGTTTATACTAAAGTCGCATTATTATATTCGTCATCGAATGTTATTTTTCAAAGAATTTATTTTTTCATTGAAATATCAATATAATAAAATATGACCAAACAGGGATACATATTTATACCTAATGAATGTCCATAAAAAGAGAGAGTGTAGAATAGAGAAAAAATAAGGAGGTAGGGGAGGATTAAAAGAGAGAAATATAGAGATGAACGGTAGGTATTCAAAGTGATTGACGGATAGATAGACAATGCACAATCCCTGTTTGTGAATTTCCCATTGAAAGATTTATGCTAATAAAATTTACACATTTTATGAGTCACTTGATGGAACATAGAGATAATTGGTTGTATTTCACATCCATAAATGAACTCACCAATGACATTTTCTCATTTCAAAACAAAAAAAAAAATAATAATAAGGAATCTATTCATATAATTAAGAGTACTTCATAATCTAACATAGAAAAATGAAAACATCAAAATTAAATCGAATCGTAGTCATAATTGAACTATAAAGCTTGGGTCACCTTCCCCTTTCTTGGAAGGAGTAATTAATCTCATAATTTATAGAAAAAAATAATTAATGTATATAAAAAATGATTTGATTTTTAACAGGACGCTGAACGTTCAGATGGGTATCGCTCAGAGGCAAATGGGCATCGTTCTCAAGACGAGACCGATGAGGGGTACCCATCAAGTACTTTGCGTAGCCCCCACAGGAGCCAACATTATCACGAATCGGCGGATTATTCCAGTAATACAATCCGAAGAAATCACCAACAACAACATTCGGATATCGAGTCTTCAACAAGGCAACCGTTAACTGCCTTCGGCAGAGTCAAACAATTTTTCAAGAGGGACAAAACCAAAGGGAAAAAGGCTTCTTTACCTAAAACTGAAACTGAAGATGATCTACGAAGACGATACACTGAGTATCGTGGCACAGAGGCTAACTCTATTCAGGTGAGCTTCTGTTCTCTATTCACATTAACTTAAATTATTGATCCCTTAAGAAATTGTTTCTTTCTTTAGAATAGGGATAAAGGCAAACCAAACTTTTTTTTAAATGATCTATATTTAACAAAATATATTTAAATCAAGAATATTTCATTTTTTTATTAAAGTTATTATTATTATTAATAATATTAAATAAGTATTCGAATTTTTGTACTTACTCAGCATTTAATGCTGGTAAATTAATTAGGGATATGAATAAAACAATTCTCTTAAATAAAATAAAGCAAGAAATTTCAACATTCTTTTAGAAAAAAAATATTAATAATTTTTCTTTCATTAATTCAAAAAAAAAGTTTTTGAATTAATTTTTTTTAATGCACCTTATTTTGTTAATGATTAGAAAGACTTGAGAATTATTTCCCAAAGTTCAATGTTTTTTTTTGAATGATCACCAAAGAAAACATACTTTGCTTGATGAAATTTAAAAATATTAATTTTATTTACAAAGAGTAGTTATTTATCTTTGATCCTGGAATATCCCTGGTATTTATTTGATTTTTTAAATTATAAATACAATTATTAAAATAGTAATTATCCAATTGTTTTAAATTATTAGCTTCTTATTTTATATACATTTTCTAAAATGTTTCTTTAATATAATTAATTATAAATTAATTAATTAATTTTAAATTCTATTGAAAAATAAATATTTTGATATGAATAAATCATGTTCTTCGGTGGCATTTTTATGATTAATAGTGATATAATAATAATATATTTATATTACCCTGCTGAAAATGAATAAATTACTAAAAAAGGTAAATTAGGTAAATAAAAGTCGTAAATGGACAAAGGTCATCTTCATTCCACATATATTAATATTTTTTAATTAGTATAATCTTTCTTATTGAGTCAATTAATTAAATTAACCAAAGAAAAGAATTTAAGAGATCAACAATTCAATAAATTAAAAATCTGGTGCGGGTGCGCACATCACACAACTTTCACTTACCACCCTACTTTGTAAAGAAATTCATTTCTCCTCAACTAGGGACCATTCCACATTGTTAATATTAATCAATATTGATAAATGCAAACTGTAAACGAATTTGATAATTTACTTTAGAGGAAGCCATTTTGAAAATTCGTCATTAAAGCCGCCTCAGAGAATTTCCACGTGGATAACACCAAACTCATATTATAGATCACTTAATTTAACATCGATATTGCCAGTTTAATCAAAATCGTTAGAGTCGTTTTAGAGAAAACCGCAAAAAAGTGTAAAATCAATGATGTAAAGTGGCGGTGAAATGATTTTAACGAAAAAGTTGCTGAAACATCCCGGGTATATACCTATTCTAAATACACAGTTTCAGTTTCGGACAGCTTCTCGTTTCTGAGCTAGAGTGATCACATACACACACATGTTTTTTGGGCTCAGGGGACCTCAAAACGTCTTTGAAAATAAGTTGACCTGTGGCCAGGTCCGAACCGACCGACGGTTTGAAATAAATTAATTTCAAGCTACAGAAACAATTTCAAATAATTTTCATATATCTATTAATGTAATAAAAAACAGATATGGATACTTAAATAATAAATATAAACATTTTTAATTTTATTTTATTTATAATATATATGCAAGACCAGGCTGTGACGTCATGAATGACTGGATGACGTCATATAATTTTAAATCAAGAAAAAACTAATAAATATGATTTTTCTCGAGGATAAAACCAATACAAAGTGCATGATTCGTGGTGATATATAAAAAAATCTCCTTTGGTGTGAAAATAACCCTTTCCTTCCTATCGTCGATCGCTAATACTACCACTTCCGGTTTCCGGAATTGCACCAAAAGTTGATCAATTCATCCCACTGATGCATTAAGTAAATATACCAAATTTCATCAAAATCGGTTGAGCCGTTCAGGCTGTACACATCTATACGGACGGACGGACGGACAGACGGACGGACGGACAGACATCATGCTAAAAATACTTTTTTCTGTTTAGAAAATGCATGATTCGTGGAGATATGTAAAAATCTCCACATGTGAAATTTGGTGTGAAAACAATACCTCCCTTACTATTGTCGGTCGGTAAAAATATATAAAATAAAACTACTGCCGTTTCAAATAACAAATTTTTCCATTTCTTTCTATTTAAAATATTTTATCTTGTACAATAAATCATTAAAATTTGTTGTTTTTTTTGTTTTTTGTTTAAATTAATTTCTTTCTTAAATATAAAATTAAAACCAATCAAATCACAAATCCTATTCAAATATACGTTTATTTCTTAAATGTTTTTCGAAATTTAAAATAATTTTATAGATAAAATCATATTAAAATAAAATTTATTGAGAAATTAATTCAATAGTAATATAACAAAATCATTTACAAGAAAATGAAATTTTCCCCAAAGTATTATACTATATTTAAATATTTAAATAAATCTATTTTGATATTCTATTAATATAAATGAATATTTTTTATAGCGAGAATTTCGAAATAATTTGGTTGATAAAATTTATACGATAATAGCAATTTTCTTTATGATTTTATAAGGAGTTGTTTTTTTCTTATTAAATGACATTTAAAGTGTAAGGTCTTGAGTGGTAATTCGTGGTCGATCAAACAATAAAACTAAAAAAAGAGTGTGTCAATGTCGCTAAGTAACCTCATTCGTTCAATGGACAACCATCTGTAACATTCAGGATTGTTTTTCAAGATAAAGAATAATCCAAGAGGAAATTACTTTTTCTCATATAAAACCATTTGCAATGAGATTAAAGAAAATTTATTTTGTAATCGAGAATATACTTATGTTGTTGTTGTTGTTGTTTTTGTATCATCATCGATGTAGGGAGAGATTTTCGTACAAATAAGGCAGTGGGTTGCTAATCGCGAGTCATTGACCACATGGCCAGTATGGTGAGCCTGAAGGGCCCTAATCAGGTGAAGGCCTATGCCTTATATGTGAATGATCAAGGCAACTCACCGAGTCTGTTGGGGAAGGGAGTGGAGCAGGGGGGAGGGGTTGAACAACCTGCCCACTCGCCGCAAAATCGTGATCTCCAAAGCTGCATTGACTAAATGGCACAAAATTCTCATCTGTACTTATGGAGCAGGGAAGATGTCCCTCTGGCAAACCAATTTCCTGGTCGAGTTTAAATAAAACTGTCAAACAAGATTAACTTTCGATTGAAAGAGAAAAAAAAAGTGTCGTATACTCCCCACCGCACCCTCTCCTTCTCCTTCTAAGGCGTTCCTTTTCACTTGAACATTAGAACCGATTTCCACCCAGTATTGTTTTTAAATAGAAGAAATAAATCAAAGAAACGAGAAGGGAGGAGAAATATTATTAACGAGTCTTTGTTCAAATTTCCTTATTATTTATAATTTAATTACTAATAAATTGGAAAATTACCAATTTAGAATATTTTTCTAATAATAGGTATATTATCTTATATATTCACATTTAAATTGTATATTCATTCTCTCTTAAGAATATTTGAAAAGCCGACACTCCAACTTTAAAATTAGAATTATTAAGAAAATTTATTAAAAACAGAAGAGCTTTAATTTATTGAATTTATTCTAAATAAAACAGATGTTTTAGCTGCATACATTCCAAAAAGTTTAAATTTATATGTACGATATGTCCGTAACGTTTTGAATGAAACACAGGTATTTGGATAAAAAAATATTTTATTTATCAACGTAGTCTCCTTTGATCTCTATACACTTTGTCCAACGTTTTTTTATTCCTCCCAAATAAGATTCGTCGAGGAGATCAAAATAGTGAGATGATTACATCGTTGGAGTCAAATCTCTTTCCGCCGAGCCATTTCTTCAGGTTTGGAAACAAGAAATAGTCACTCGGGGCTAAATCCGGAGAATAGGAAGGATGAGAGAGCAATTCGTATTCCAATTCATGGATTTTCATAGAAATTCACTTTTTTCCATTTTCTTCTCAAATCACGAGGTAGTCTGACATTAATGAATGTCAAACAACTAAAAGACCCAGCTGGTTCAAGTTTCGACAGGAGTCAGCTGATAGATGTCATTTGATTTAAGAGACGGGAAATTCAAAAAGTCAAGGACTTATGGACATGTCCTCGTATCTTTGAGTAAACAATCATTAATATTAACAAATTATATTATATTGTATTGCATTATAAATTATATTAATATAAGAAAATATATTTACAAGATGTCTTTATTTATTTCTCTGCTGGAGGATGGCATAATAGAAAAGTTTTAGATCGAATTATCAATTTTAAAATGAAAAATAGTTCTTTTTACATTCACTTCACATTCGTAGTTTTAATTAATTAATCAATAGTATAAAAACTTTAGTTATACCATGTCGATATGAAAATATGAAATATATGACGATTATTAATCAAGTGAAATTATAGAGAGTAGATGATTGAAATGTTATTTCATATTTTTTTTTCCTTGGGATAATTATAATGTCAAATCATTTGATCTATTACCGATAACGATTGAAGGTGAATTCGATTTTTCTTTTTTTACCTCTCTTCTTTATTATGTTCTTTCAATAATTTTTTTTTTCATTTTAATTCCAATTATCGATTAATATCTGATTGAAAGCTTTTAATTTTAAAACTATTCGATTAAAAACATACAAAAGACATTTATAGATTATTAAAAAAAAAAAACAAAAAATATAATAATATTTAGAAACAAAATAATAAAATATAGGACAGCTTGCGGGTTAACGACGTTAACGCACATCCTCATAGTCTAGGGTTTAAGTCCCGGACCTGGCAAGGAAATTTCTCTAGCTGGGGTTTAAGTCTATATGAAGGAGTAACTCAGCCTCCGGGATTAAAATTGGGAATCTAATTCATAAATAAGCTGGAGTGTCTCCACTCGACTATCTCGCAATTTGAATTGGATTAAATAACATAATATATTATATTTAAATTAAATTTAATTAATTATAAATTATAAATAATAAATATTAAACCAGCGCATGTTTGGCTTTTTATTGATGGCACCATGGCACGTGTTGGCGCGTGAGATTTGCAGTGTTAAAAAATTAATTCTGGTACTTTCAGCAATTCAATCAAGCTGAAATTCTATATATAGCAGTTTTATACAATTATTAATCATGTGAAAAATTATCAAACATATATTTTTATTTTTACGGTCACTTTAGAGGAAAAAAAAATCAAAACGTTGTAGGTAATGACCCTCTTCCGGTTGAGCCACATTTCTCAAAAGTTGATAGAAAACTATGAATTTTGAATAATGTCCATGTACCAAATTTCACCATTCTAGCTCAAACCGTTTTTGCGTAATCTTGTCTACATACATACACACACACACACACACACACACACACACACACACACACACACACACACATACACACACACACAGACATTTTTCTCAACCTTAGTGAAAATGATTCAGGAACCTTCAAAACGTATAAAAACATCAAAATCTCAACATCGAAAATTTTCGTGATCGCAATACTATCTCTTACGAGATAGTAAGAAGTAGCGCCTCTTATTAAGAAAATCAAGGTAAAGGTTGATAGTACGCGTCCTATTGATCTGACACTTAAATAATATAACTAACTTGATAGGCATTATTCTGACATATGATGTATAAAGTAAGTGTTTTTTTTTAATCTAATAAAATTATAAAATTTAACATATTATAAATATTTGAGGAATTAAAATAAATGAATAAATAATCATATTATTTAATATTTGAATTTAAATAAATTAAAAGTCCAATAATCTTGGGCAGATTTTATTAACTGGAAATTGTATAAATATTATAATTATTAGTTTTTTTTAGAATTTAAGAGGAATGTTTTTATTACTTTCCCGCATACTTCGTATAAGGGAAGTATTGGATTCGTCAAAAATTTCGACTTCGAGATTTCGATAGATCTTGACGTTTTAGACCTCCCTGAGTCGGAAAATACCATTTTTCGAATTATGTCTGTGTGTGTGTATGTATGTATGTATGTATGTATGTAATGTCTGTAAGCAAATTTACTCAAAAACTAATCAAGCTAGGACTTCGAAATTTGGTACACCGATATTATTCACAGTTTGTAGATTTCTATCAAAATTTCGTCAAAATCGGTTAACCGGAAGTGGTACTTTACCTACACTGGTTGCGTTTACCTTTCAAGTAAAGTACCAGTTTACTTCGAGATATTTGCTTCATATTTTGTATATAGATTTAAAAATATGAAAAAAATTGAGATACCAAATTTCATCATGATCTGACTACCGGAAGTGACATTTTACCTATACAAGTAGCGTTTCTTTTTTAACGACCGACTATAGTAAGGGAGGTATTGTTTTCACACCAAATTTCACCTATGGATATTTTTAGGTACCAAGTTTACACATTCTAAATATTCATTCACAACTCTTTATACCTATTTATATGCGGGAAAGTCTAGGGGAGGACACTCCCGCTTATTTTGAAGGTTTTTTTTTTATTTCCCTTAATCTTAGATTTTTTCAAACTTTTTAAAAATATATTCTAAAACTTTCTAATATTTTTTTCACTCTATAAACAGATCATGGATTTATTTTATTTATTTTTTTATATAAAATTTCTTACGCCATATTCAGAAAAAAAAATTTAATTAATTCGTGAATTCTTTATAAATGGTAATAATAATAATGATGAAATCTTTAAACATGAATTTCATAATCATTTTTATAGTGATTTTAAATTAAATTAAACATCAATGAATTACTTAAACTATTTTAGGAAAATAATAAATAAATAAAAAGGAAGAAAAAAAGTGAAATTAGGAATTTTCATCATAAATTTAAATTAATTAACAAAAGAATGAACATTTATTTCATTCATTTAATTACTATTTAAATGAATAAGTTCTATAGCTAAGTTGTTAAATAAATGATAAAATTTGAGCAAAAATAAATCAGAAGAGAAGAAAAGTGGGGATAGGAGTCCAATAGAGAGTCAAGACAAGACCTTATTCCAAAAACAACAAATTAATAATAATAATAATAAGATTAATAATTGAATGACATATTTTTTAAAGATTCTTCAAGATTTGGGTAAATTTTTCATTTTTTTATTATATATTAAAGTAACTATTATTTAAAAAAATTCATAACTACAAATAATTAACGTTGATTGCGTGTTGAAATCCTGGCTTCTTTCGTGATCCAATTTTTCGTTCAATCGAACTCATTAACAGCTCATAAAAAAAATCTCTTGATTTATACTTGAAACCATCCTGCGTGTAAGAAGAACACATAATGTTCACATAATTGACTTTCAAGACAATTTTTTCCACCTTTTTTTTTGGTATAAATCTTCGTGTAAACAGATATGCATAATAGAGGTGTTATATACAATATAATGATAAAATACGTATGAACATGAAAAACATTTTAAACATTTTAAATATAAATTGAGACTCAATATTAAAAGAAATTTAACTTTATCTTTTCTTTTTTTTCATATCAATTTTAGAGGACCTAAACTCAAGGTTCTTTTATATTGTAATTTTAATTAATCCGCTATTTGATTTTCCTTTAGAAGACAATTAAATTCTAATAGACTTAATTAATTCGAAAAATATCTAAAGTGAATTATATACTTACTAAATTTATAATATTATATAATAAATACAAATCATTTTGTTTTCTTTAGTACTTGATAATATAGGCTATTAAGAGAACTTAATATTAATAATCGACTCAATCCCTTACTACAAATGTGCCTGTTGATTGAATATTATACAATTAATATATATTTATAGGGTGTTCTCTCTCACAATTTCTTTCTTGACTAACTTTTATCATATTATTTATTTTATTTTCACTAATAACATAATTTCAATTACCATGAAGAAACTAAACTGAAAAAAATGTGACCGAAATTAATTCAATTTCTTTGGATATTTCTATTTATTTTATATGTATATAAAAAAATATTCAAATAAAAATTATCTAAATAAATTTAAAATTTACTAACATATTTTTGGTAATTTAACTCTTATAAAGTTGTCGTTATAAGGGGAAAGAAACAATAAAAATAAACTTTAGTTTTTAGGGGAAAATTAAAGATAAAATTAAATACTTCAATTCACTCCAATTTCTAGTCTTCTAGTATATTTAAAGCCAAAAATATATAAAAAATAGAAATATATGGATAAAAATTTTGAAAATTTCTTTAAGTAACAATAAAGAAAGTAAAATTTGTATCAATTCTGTTTACCGGAAAAGAAAAACATGAAATAAAATTTAATATTATTTATATATATATATATATACTAGCTGCTCAGAGCTCCTTCGTCGCTCTTCACATCTAGACGGGGGCTCCGCCCCCTGTACCCCCGAGTGGTACATAGTATTTGGTTGAAAGTAGTAAAAGGTTTTCATCCATTTTGTTTCAAACAATGTATAACATAAAACATTCATTTCTTATTGTGTGATTATTTAAAATATATTTTAATTTAAATAGTAAATTAATTATATATATTATTATTGAATATGTTATATCTATCTACTCGAAAGTTCTTGGCAGCTACAACCACATTTCTCCAAGTGTCCCCGGTGACCTCATCTTTCTTTGGCCAATAAATGCTGGAAAGAATAATCTGAATCTACTCTCATCTCCCAGGGTCATAGACCATGCGTGGCTCAACGGTACTCGAAAGTTCTTGGCAACTACAACCACATTTCTCCAAGTGTCCTTATCCTGAGCCTCTGTTCCATCTCTCGTACGTCATTCCCTCATCTTTCTTTGGCCCATAAATGCTGGGGAGAATCCTATTCTCAAATACTCTGAATCCACTCTCATCTCCTAAGATCATAGACCATGTCTCACACTCATATAATACAACAGACAAAATAATTGTTTTATATATTTTAATTTTCATTCCCTTTTATAATAATTTTGATGAGATAAGCCTCTTTACTGCATGATAACAGGCGTTTCCCGATTGCAACTTCGATTTAAATTCTTCTCAAATATTATTATCCTTCGTGATTACATTCAATTTTTCTACATATTCAAATTCTACAATTTGTATGTTAATACTGCTCCTGTTTGTTTCTAAATATATTTATTTATCATTATTAATTTCAAACCTCATCTCTTTTCCTAACTCGATTAATTTTTCCTCGCTATCTGTAATTGCAATTGCCGAATCTCCTATTATATTTAAGTCGTCTGGGTCACCTAATATTTTACAATTGATTTCCGCATCTTACTCTTTCTTTACTACCTTCAAGATATATTTTAAGATCAAAATTTGAAAAAGTTTATCCGGATCTATTGAGTCATGCGTAGGTTTTACTAAAGTCAACAAATAATTAGTGAACAGAGATATTGAATTCGCGGTTTTTTTAATATCTGTCATAATGAAAATATCTTAATTAATGTTGATCGATTTGGCCTGAACCCTCAATGATAGAGTTATATACATTGTGTAAAATGAGTCCGCCAGTCAGTGGGCCACGCCTGGCTCTTGAATGAACAACACGGAGAACTATATATAAACTTTAAAAAATTAAATTCTGCGGTTATTGATTAAATATTAATAAAATCTATAGCCTATGTTACCATAGAGGTATATAAGAATATTGTGATGTAATTTCATAGAAATCGTTTCTTATTTTTTGATGTTTATAATTCTAAATTACCGGTAAAATGTCGGTTAAGTAGGAAATTTCTTTTTTGTTTGTTTCTATGACAGCAAAAAAGTAAACAAATTACATACATACATACATACATACATACATACATACATACATACATACAAACACTCTCCTTTATATATATAGATATTAAATATTGTATAAATCTTATTAATGTATAAACATTATTTTTTTTTAGTATATACTTACTTTATATGTTTAAACTGTATTTAAATTGATTTCTCAAAAATAAATATATATTTTTGTTCAATTTTAAATATTGTTTTGGTTAAGTGAAAGGTATCATCATATAAAACGTGATATCTTTAGTTGTGGTTGATGTTTCTTTCTCTTCAACTCCTGGATTAAAATCACCTTCATATCAGTCTTTCTTTCAATCTGTCTGACTGTTTATAACCAAGTCATAGACAAGCCGTGGCATGGTGAGGCCAAGATTCCTTCTATAGGCACTCATGAAGACGAGACAAGCCTCTTTTACATTAACACACAAATACTAACAGACTCAAAGAGATAGAAAAAAAAGAAAGAAAAAGTGTCTTGCATTAAACGAAAACAATCGCGCAAAACTAACCAACGACTTTAGAAATAAAAACAAACAAACTTAACTTTGTTCATCATTGAAGGAATCCTCTTTCCTTCTCAATAGAAAAAAATTCAATATCAATTTTATTTTATATGAAATTTAAAGAATCGAACTTACCTTTATAAAAAATATTTTCATATTGATCTTAAAATTTTTATTTTTATTTTCTTTTGATTTGAAATCTAGGGAAGGTTGTATCAAATTATTATAAAAATATTTTTCAAAGATTATTTATATAAATTATATATGATTATTCTTATAATAGAAGAAAAAATAATCATGAACGTTAGGATTTAAGAAAATAAAATATTTTCAATTTTTAATGAAAAACATCAAACTAACAAAGTCAAATTAAACCTGTATTTTTTGTTTTGGTAATCTTATATATATATAAACTAGGGTTTTGGTAGTTTATTGGTTTTAGTTTTTCGATCGACCGAACTTGAAGTCGAGAAATTGAATCCCACCAAGAGTTCAAAGGCAGGCTATACTGAGCATAGATCCCAAAACTCGATAAAATTAAAAATATAGATATATAATTCAACTAAAAGATTAGGGAGGAACTTGTAATATAATGTGTTAATATTCCCTAAAAAATTTAATGAAAGTAAAAGAGGTGTGGTTATGAATTCTTGTTAAAAGAAAGTAAAATTTTTATCAATTCTGTTTACCGGAAAAGAAAAACATGAAATAAAATTTATTATTATTTAAACTAAATTCTTTCACGTATTTTTCTTAGAGGTTTATTGTTGATATTGCCATAACTTTTCTTTTACTATTTACTTATTTGTCATCTTTATTTAACGAAATGGTGATTTATATTCGTAATAGTATAATAAAAATAACAAGATAAGAACAATACGAGGGCAGGTCAATAAGTCCGTGACTTTTTGAATGAAACAGGTTTTTTGATAAAAAATTATTTTATTTTCCAACGTAGTGTCCAGTTTTTTTATTCCTTTCAAAAAATAAGATTTGTCGAGGACATCAAAATAGGTATTTGTTTGTAAGATCATTTCATCGTTGGGGTCAAATCTCTTTCCTTCGAGCCATTTCTTTAAGTTTGAAACAATACTCGGGGCTAAATCCGGAGAATAGGACGGATGAGAGAGCAACGCGTATTCCAATTCATGGATTTTCATATAAATTCACTTTTTCCATTTTCTTCTCAAATCACAAAGTAGTCTGCTATTAATGGATGTCAAACAACAACTAATAGACCCAGCTGGTTCAAATTTCGCCAGGAGTCAGTTGCCTACTGACAGGAGCAGTGTTGTCATTTCATTTAAGAGATGGAAAATTCAAATAGTCACGGATTTATTGACCTACCCTTGTATCTCTGAACAATGAATTTTTCATTAAATTATATAAAAATAAATAAAGATGTCAATCTCATTGAAACTAAGGTTATTCAAAATTTTGGGTAGTTTTCAATTTTTCATCTATACAAAAGAACAAAAAAAACATTCAAGGTTATCCAGCCTAAGAAAAATATGCAAATTCCAATCCGGTCAATTTTAGTCATCTGACTAGATATGGATTTGAAAAAATCTAATTCCATTTTGGGAGTGATCCCAAGGAATAAAATATATATTTCCATTATATAGATAATAAATAATCTATCTTTATTAGAATAGTTTGTAAGGTTTTTTTTAAATTTCAAGTCTTACATTAGTTAAGATTTTTGTCTTGAATTTTCAAATACACTGAATTTAATTTCGTTTATTCAAGTACACCGACCACACCTCGAATATAAATTTAACACCCAAAAGATATTGATTTATTATAAATCTTAATTTAATACATTCCAGTGAAAAAAGAACTTTTGATGAAAAAACAATAGGAAAAATTTGTTTAATTATTATTTTTTTAAATGGTAAATAATTTTCATCTACCAAAATTTGTAATAGGGTAATAACAATTTTACTTAGAGCCATAATAAATTTCTTGATCGTCTTAAAGAAATAACACAAATGTAAATTTAAAGAGAACTACTAATTTATTTTACAATTTATCAATGAAAAAAGAAAGAAATGTTTTTCTAACAATAAGATGAACGCTGATTGAGAAACTATTATTGTTGGCGGTTGCAGGTAGTTGGTATTTGTTATATGACACTTAAATTATTCTCACGGGAATCAAGAATTAAAAACAAAATAAAATATTTTAGAGGATCTAAGTTGTATATTCATGCACTTCTAATAAAAGTAAGTAATTATTTTCAAATTTGATGAAACAGTAAGAAATTTTTTAAAACAGCCAACTCCTATATATAGTATTTATATTTTATCTGTGTATATGTGTTCATGTGTGTGTGTGTGAGTAAGAAAGAGAGACAGAGAGAAGAAAGAAATTTAGATAATTGGATTCTGATTGCAATGTTAAATTTTTTTTTTAAATCGACATTTATAAATATCTCATAAATATCTCATAAACAAATATATTTATGTTTTTATACCGGTTCTAATGTTAAATGTTTCAAAAAGATTTGATTTATAATAAGAGTTGTTTTTTCTTTCTTATTGATGTTGATATTGCGGGTTGTTCATTCGTCCAGAAAGTCAGTGTTGTGTTTTATGCGTCTTTAAAAGTAAAGATTACAGCTCTACGCAATTTGCAAAATTAAAAAAAAAAGAAAAAGAAAAAAATTGAGGAAAAAAAATCTGCCCAGCAGCCGATTAATGGCGTCGGCATCTTCGGCCCCGGATGTTGGATGCGTGAGGAACCCCCCCCCCCTCCGCTCATCAGATCTCGCAATATTAGTTAAGATTACGATCCATCTTCAATTCAATCCATCTATTACATTTTGTAATATTTGTTTAATTTATAAAAACAAAATAATAATAAAACATAGTTTAATAATTATTGTTGCCTTAACTTATAAAATAGCATCAATATAATGACTAAATAAGTTGACCTGTGGCCAGGTCCGAACCGACCGACGGTTTGAAATAAATTAATTTTCAGCTACAGAAACAATTTCAAATAATTTTAATATATCTATTAATGTAAAAACAGATATGGATATAACATAAATATTTTTAATTTTATTTTATTTATAATATATAGCTGAAGTAGCCGGCGTTGCCGGCGTTACCCGAGGCTGTGACGTCATGAAGGGCTGGGTAACGTCATATAATTTTAAATTAAGAAAAACATAATGAAGATGATTTTTCCCGAGGATAAAACCAATACATTCGTGGTGATATGTAAAAAAATCTCCTTATGTGAAATTTGGTGCCAAAATAACCCTTCCCTTCTTATCGTCGATCGCTAATACTACCACTTCCGGTTTCCGGATTTGCACCAAAAGTTG
The DNA here is from genome assembly GCA_963082975.1 of Labia minor. Lineage (NCBI taxonomy): Eukaryota > Metazoa > Arthropoda > Insecta > Dermaptera > Spongiphoridae > Labia > Labia minor. The sequence continues at coordinate 36,016,500 of OY720344.1, read as the reverse complement.
ATCAATTCATCCCACTGATGCATTAAGTAAATATACCAAATTTCATCAAAATCCGTTAAGCCGTTCAGGCTGTACACATCTATACGGACGGACAGACATCATGCTAAAAATACTTTTTTCTGTTAAGAAAATGCATGATTCGTGGAGATATGTAAAAATCTCCACATGTGAAATTTGGTGTGAAAACAATACCTCCCTTACTATCGTCGGTCGGTAAAAATCTGGAGTGTCTCCACTCGACTATCTCTCAAATTTGAATTGGATTAATTAACATATATTATATTTAATTAATTAAATTATAAATTAAAATTAATAAATAATATTTATTAAATCAGTGCATGTTTGGCTCTTTGTTGAAGCAGCATGTCACGTGCTGGTGCGTGATTGCCAGTCAACGTGTTAAAAAATTTAAAAAATAAATTCCGGTACTTTCAGAAATTCAATTAAGCTGAAATTATATATATATAACAGTTTTATACAATTTTTAATCATGTGAAAAACTATCAAAAATATATCTTTATTTCCACGGTCAGTTTGGAGAAAAAATAATGTAAGCGTGGTATATAATGGTCATCTTCCGAGAGATTCTTGCGAGATAATTAAAAGAAATATTTTGATACTCAATTATAAGAATATATAATATTTCTAAGAGTAAAAATATTTGGATTCCAAAATAATTTATGTGTAAAAAAAATAATTTAATAATGGATCCGTTATAATCAGTGATGATCAAAGATGCAGTGTTGTTAGAACACAATACTTAATTCATATTCATTTCTAACAACTTTATTACATATCTTGTCATACAATTTCTCCACATTATTGTAAATATGTTTATTATAAGAAATGTAAATCAGTGTAGAAAATGAATATGAATTATATTGTTTTAACAACACACTGCATTTTTGGTTAACTTACTTATGTCATAATAATATATTATTACAACCAACTTTTTATCAATTAATAAGGATGATTTCAATCTGCTCCATTATTTTTGTAGAATGATTCTTTGTACTAATAATTAATTAATTTAATTGTCCCTTAAATTTCAATTCACCAATCACTTGTTTTGATAACTTATACAGCTGACTTTTTAAATACTTCCCAGCATAAGTTTGTAGTAAATAAATACGATTCATTGTTTTTTTTAAGTGAAAGTCTCATTTACAAACAATTTAATGTGATTTATCGACAAATGTCGTATAATATTCCAAGAAGAATGAAATGTCCCCGTCTTAGGAGTTAAGTGTGTGGGAAAGGGTTGAGAGGGCATGGAGGCAGTCAGGTAGGCTAGCTGACTGGTCATTGGTTTGTCCTCGGCACTTGGATCGAGCCTTATTTGGAGGAGTCAGCCAGCGCTTTTTAGGTCAGAGCCGCGAAAGTCGATTTCAACCTGTTCGATGCTTCCCGGAGAAATGATAACGATATTTTTTTTATGATATTATCATATTATTTTATTTACAGACAAATATAATTGATATTTATTATTTTAAAACAATAAAGATTAAAATATTGAGAAATTCTCGTCTTGATGGTTATTAAAAATGAATATTTATGTACCAAAGAATTGCAATTAAAATTAATTAATTTATATACCCTGACTAGAAATGACTAATACTACATATTTTAGAATTCTAGAGTTGCTTTGAACAATAAAAATGTTTAATTTTTATATTGAATATTTTAGATTCAATTTTTATATTAAAATCTTATTAAAGCAATTTTGAGATTTTTATTAATTATTATTATTATTAATAATAATAATGCTAAAAATTATATAAAAAAAAAGTAATTTTAATAATCTTGAATGAGATAAATTTATTTTTTGTTTATTTATTTAAAAATATATTTATTTTTTTAGTTAACATAATCATTTGTATCAAAGGAGGCCAATGGCCTGAGAAAGTCTTAAAGAAAGCAAAAGTCTCTCTTGGGCTGCTCCGGAAATATTTCTTTACCCGTTACATCATCACAGAGGAACCACTTGTTTTTTTATATCATAGTAAATTAATAATAATAAATTTTAATAATACTAATAATAATAAATAATTAAAAAATAATTTTTTTTTCAATTTAAATACTTTATTTGTAAATGTAATAATTAGAGAATAAAAGTTATAACATTTAAAAATCTTTCCATATAATTAAGCTTTTTTTAAGTCACATTAACTATTTATTAGTTATTTTCTAGTAACGATATTACAATAAAAAAATCGATTATAAACTAATTTTGAATTTATTTATATAAGGAACTTTTCTGGGATACATATTTTCCCAATTAAAAAAAATTATATTTCCTCGACATTTCTAGAAAATTTTTATATTTCATTTCAATATTTTTCCATTTTCTTATATGAAATTTGTATTTTAAATTTTACAGTCAATGGAACGCCAACGACTGGAAACTCCATCTCCAAGATCATCTCCTGGATCTGGAAGACCACCAAATGGCATGGCAAATGGTACCATTGCAAATTCCAGACGATCAGCTACAAGGGTAATTTTCGCTAGATTATATTTTATAATGATATATATATATATATAAATTATTGAAATAGGTATATATTGAAATATATATTATATTAATATAATTAATTTTTTAGGTGGACGGCGAATATCATCCTCCCGCTTCAACACTTCGTCGGGAAGGTGGAAGTGGAGGTAAATCTCTGCGATTTTTTGGAGATTCAGATGGAGAAATTCCTTCGCGAAGAACTGGAGGAGGTTCAGGTACTGATCCTGGACAAAGCTCCGAAGGGGATGGCTCTCAGCACAGTAAAGGCTCAGTTCTCTATCTACATGCAGCAACAAGTACGTTTATAATTATTCAAGTGTAGAGAATTAAGTAAAATTTAAAAAAACATAAATTTGTTTGAATAGTTGGAGATATCCCCATTAATGGCCGACGTTTATCACGAAGAGCTCAAAGTCGAGAAGAACTTTCTTCCACTGGGGGTTCTGGTTCTGGTTTACGTCCACAAACCAAAACAGTCTCGAGATCGTTCAGTGTATTAGCACCTTGGCGTCCAAAACATGAAATTCATTATGGTTCAGGAAAACCACCGAGGCCACCTGCAGTACATAAAAGCAGAGATAATTTGAGTAATGCGCCAACAAGTGGAAGACGTTACACCAAAGCTCATGAGCGAAATAAAGAGAACTTATCGGGTAAATAAAACTTTCTCTATCTGTCTCTCTGTATAATCTGTTAAATTTAATTTTTTGATATAGAATTGGATAAATGAAGCCTTTTAAAATTTATAAAATATCAAGACATATCTGAAAATCGATTGTCGTATATTAGAGGCTTAGTATGGGGTTGGGTTATAAAAAAAATGGGTTTTTAAAATTAATAAATTTGATATTTAAATGGGTAGCACTCTGGTTATTGTGAATAGAATCTAGTTTGGGGAATCCAGCGAAGGTTGATAGGGAAGATGTAAGGTTGATTTCAATCAGAATAAAAATCAAGTATTAAAATAATATAACAAAATGAATATTTAATAACTAAAGAATTTAATATAATTATAATGGGTATCCTTAGGCATTAGTACATGATAATTAATTATAAAATAAAGTAAGGTATTTGATATTATAAACTAAATATGATTTAATATGTAATTAGCAATTGCTTAAGGGTCGACCACCTAGATGTTATTAATAAAATAGATTATTCGGTGCACATAGAGAGGATTCTTCGGGTTACTTCTTCCAGGTATTAAATAATCTATCTTCCATGGGTTTTCAACTCCTCCGTTGACCTGTGGGATTATCCTCGTAATATCTCACTTCTGGTGATGTCATTCCGTCCGAGTTATGCCGAAGAATGATCTTCCTCTTTGCGTCTATTCAGAGGGAAACACTTCCTCCCTTCCTAGGTAGTCCTTTCCAATAATTTACCCATATCTTGCAATGTGCCAATATAAAGAAATATGTCAGGTAATTTATTATTACTTTAACGTTCAATTCAAGACAATAGTTCTCTTCTTCTCTCGAGAACCTTCTTTATATTGTTTACAAGATCTTGTCCCAAAACTAGAGGATATCACTATTGGTATAAATGTTTATTTATAGCATTATAATGCTATTTCTCTATTGAAGGGCATATCTCTTACACGATCTAGAAAACATTTTGATTTAAAAAATAATAAATGAAACTAAAAAAGTGGACCTATTTAAGATGTAAAACATATTAAGAATTAATTTTCCCGTCAGTATCAGGACCCTATTCAGGATTTGAATTTATTTTCTTGGTTATAGAGAAACAAAACGAAAAAGAAACTAGAAAGTTTCATTTCTAAACCTTCTGTTTTCCTGCTGGTTACCCTTCTGACTCTTAATCCATTAGTACTTCGTTCACCGAGCTCCCGCTCGGTCATTAAAAATAGTTATTCCTTATTATCGGGTTTGGCTGGTAATATTAATACCAGATTCACTGAGCCGCCGCTCGGTACTTTAAAAAATATTCCTTATAAATTATGAAAATTTAAGATTAAGATTATTATTTAAAATAAATATCTGTCAAAATAATTGAAACAATTTCAAATAATTTAAAAGAAAATAAATAAAAAAAAATAGTCATAAAACATACAGCCCTTAAACGTACATATTAATGCACCGAAAGACAGAAAATGGGCTGTGGATATAACATAGTATATATTTCGTAATTTGATTACAAAATATTATTAAAATAAATATTTTTAATTTTATTTTATTTGTAATATTTTGAATTTAAGGAAGCGCTATCTGGCGCCATTTTTTTATTATTAAAATTCCTATTTTAAATTAAGAAAAAACTAACAAAGATGATTTTTCCCGAGGCTGAAACCAATACAGATCGATTTTTCTTTATAAATATTTCTATTTCACGACCTATTATATAAATTAAATACCATTGTAATATTTTTCATCTTGTTTGAAATTATTAGTTAAAAGTGAGTGTGTAATTTAAGTTTAATTTTGTTTCAAATTATTAGTTAAGAGTGAGTGTGTAATTTAAGTATCAATTAATCATAAGAAAATAATTATTTATGATTTTTTTTCTTTATTTTCTTTCTCTCTCTAGATCGTAATGAAATGAATGGTCGACAATATCAATCAGAAGTACTTGATAAAAAACGTCAATTAAATTCATCAGCTGAATCACTTCGTTTATCAGCAACACGAAAATATGGTCAAAGTACACATGATCTTTTGCAAAGTGAAAGACGACGTAATGGAAGTCCTGGAAAACGGGAACGACTTGATAAAAATCCACCACCAAGTGGTCCCCGTGGAAATTCTTCAAGTAAATTATCGAGAAGCATGTCGATGCCAAAAGACACACGAGTTGGCGCCGGCTGGTTCCGGCTGCGAAATAAATAAGCAAAAATAAAAATATAAGTAAATCATAATTATTTATAGATAAAGATACAGAAAAACCTCGCTTATTGATTATGGTAAATTAATTTTGATATATTCGAATAAATTAAGGGAAATAGTTAAAATTTTTCTTCAAAATTTTTGTTAAATTGAAATAACTCTGATCTTAAAAATAAATAATATATCTGAATTTTCATTTATTTTTACAATTATTATCATTTAATTAATTATTTAACTTTATAATATGTAATCAAACATCTATCATGGTGAATTAAACGAGGTTTTCAATGTACTTAAAAATATAAAGAAATTATTTTGTATTTGAATGTTTAATGCAGCTGCAGGACCTACCTCTAGTTAACAAATTAATTACTCTGCCTATAGTAGTTGTAAAATTTAATATTTATATTTAATCAACTTCAAAATGATTAAGATAATATAAAACGGAGACAAATGATAGAAGCTGTATTTTTATAAAAATTCACCCAACCCAAATAGGTATACCCATATTTTTTAATTATTAGTTATTAATATATATTATTAGACAATCAAAGTCTGATTCAAAGAAATTGTTTAAAATAATTTATTTGATGTTTGAATTATTTGAAATATGTAGCAAATATTCATATTAACATATTTTTTTGTTATATTTTCTTTACATTTTATTTTAAATCTCTCTTGAAAAATATGTGATTTATTTTAAAAGGGATATTCGGACATTAATCAGAAGGATAATTTGTCGTTGATTTGCTTTTTATGGAATATTTAAATGGTATTTCTTTATAAAATAAACTTCTTTGGTGCTATTATTTTGAATAAGAAAAAATCTTTTATAAATACTTATACATACTATATAGGTAATTAATAATATTGTGAATTATTTAATTTATAGGCTTGCTTCTTCTATTTAATATATTAATATTATATATATATAAATAAATAAATAAATAAATATATATATACTTAAATTTGTAAAATACTAATTTTAAAAAGTAAACAAGTATTTTAATAAAAAACAAAAACAAATTTGTTAATTTCAATAAAATCTTTGTAACAAACTTGTGTGGTTGTATTTTTCTTTCTTTGTTTTTATAATTAAATTTTAGGATTATGGAAAATAAATAAGGAAACTTAAGGATCTTAATTTATATTTTTAAATGCTTTTTTACTTAGTTCATCACATTCCGCCATTAATTTTATTTTGCATTTTTCTTCAGATTTTAATATCTTATATTCTACTTTTTTAAAAAACAATCTATTTCTTAAATAAATATCCATTTAAAATTATAATTGAATGCTTGAATTGCCAAATCGATTAAATCCATAAAACAAAATATTGAGAAAAAGGAGAAAACGGTATACCTATATTAATTTTTTAAATTCCTGCTTAATTATATATGATAAATGATATAGACTGTATTACTGTAGATGTATCTAATGGCTTACTGAAAATGAAATAAAATATATCTTTACTACAATTTTTACATAATTTACATGAATTAATCGATTTGGGAAATGAAAGAAAACGATTAAGTTAAATTCAGTTTTCAATTTATGTTTTTAAAAATATAAATTATAGGAAAATCCATTATTTACATTTATTATTACGATTAGAGCTTAAATCTCATAAATTGGAAGGCAGAAATCTGTAAATAATTAAATAAATTAAATAAATGCGAGTTGTAAATAGAGATTTTTGCAAATTTTTCATTATCGATTTTTTCCGAATACATGTAAAAAAATACATATCTTCCATTTTAATGTTATAACAATTAAAATTAAAATTAGCTGGAGTGTCTCCACTCGACTATCTCGCAAATTTGAATTGGATTAAATAACATATTATATTTAAATTAAATTTAATTAATTAAATTATAAATTAAAATTAATAAATCATATTTATTAAACCAGCGCATGTTTGGCTCTGTTGATGGCACCACGTGTTGAAGCGTGAGATTTGCAGTGTTAAAAAATTAATTCTGGTACTTTCAGCAAATAAATAAACCTGAAATTCTATATATAGCAGTTTTATACAATTATTAATCATGTGAAAAATTATCAAACATATATTTTTATTTTTACGGTCACTTTAGAAGAAAAAAAATCAAAACGTTGTAGGTAATGACCCTCTTCCGGTTGAGCTACATTTCTCAAAAGTTAATAGAAAACTATGAATTTTGAATAATGCCCATGTACCAAATTTCATTATTCTCGCTCAAACCGTTTTTGCGTAATTTTGGTTACATACATATACACACACACACACAGACAGACACAGACATTTTTCTCAACATTAGTAAAAATGATTCAGGAACCTTCACAGCGTATAAAAACATCAAAATCTCAACATCGAAAATTTTCGTGATCGCAATACTATCTCTTACGATAGTAAAAATAAACTTATACTGAAATATAGAATAAATATCCTAAGCCTTAGAGCAGGGCTTCTTAAACTTTTTTCATTCGCGATCCTATTTATGATAAAAGAAAGATATATAAATATTTTTTGATGATTTATTTATTAGGTAACAATATACATACATATAAATCTAAATGCGCAAATACACATCTAGAATCATGGTGTGTATTTGTATAATTTCTAGATTCTAGATGTTTTAAAATCGTTATTTAAATATTTGACATTAAAATCTATCGCGACCCCAGAATTTTGCTTGGGGCTTTGCCTTTGGGGTCGCGACCCATAGTTGTTCTTGTATTATTATATTTATGCCATATATGTTCATATTATTTGGATTAAAACATAAATAGATGCGCCGTCCCGTAGGAAAAAAAATGAAAATTTGACGCCATCAGATAATTAACAATAAGTTAGAGCGGCACCACATGGAGAAATAGACAAATTATGGAGCCGGTGGGAATGTGTTAAAGGAGCTTATATGTATTTTTGGAGAACTTTTTTTTTCAATAAATACAATATGGAATTTAAAAAATCAATCAAGTCAAGTGAAGCATTCAATTAAAGATATACTTTTATTAACTAATATATATCTTCTTCTTCTATAATAATAAAAGCAAGTGTAATGTGTCTGTTTGTCTGTCTGTTTGTTTGACCGAGCTCTCCAGCAAAAATTATCGCACGCAGGGACCTGGAATTTTTTACACGGAAGCACAAAGGGGCTGGCCACCAGACCTCGAAGCCCGATTTTCGATTTTTTAATTAGAAAAATTTTAAAAAAATTATAAAGAATATAATAGTTTAGTTACCATTACCAGTTTAGTTACCATAGAGGCGCTGGTGGCGATAATTTGGCGTTAATTTAAATTCTGAGCAATGTGCAGATAAAAATCTTTTTATATATCTATTGATATTTACAATATCTCAATTGATCTTATTGGCCTTTTAAACTTTGAAAACATTCACATTACGGCTATAATTTAATACTATTAATTTTTAAGATTATGTGAGTAAATTATTTTAATTAAGAAAATTTGATCTCATAATTGGATTTTCAGGTAAGATTTTAATATATAATATATTTTTTAATATTATTTTTATAGTAGTTTAGTGTTATGCTAATTTTATATTTTATTTTTATTTTGTTTACTTTGATTTTTTTTTAAATAAATTAATAACATTTAAAGTAGCATAAAAAAATTAATCGAGGCAGGAAAATTGATGGGGTTTGAAATTAATAGTGATAAGACAAAATCAGAGAGAATAATATTTGCAAAGAATTTAAATCGAGGTTGCAATCGGGAAATTATTATCAAAATTATTAAATTATGGGTCATAAAATAGAGAAGGCTGGGATCGGCAGGGCACATGGCTAGCATGGGAGAGGAAAAATATATTGGTGGGAGTTCGATTGGAAAACGTCCGTTTGGAAGACCAATTGTGAACAGGGTGGACAATGTAGGAAGGAACGTGAGAGAGATAGGATAGGGTAGGAGTTAGATGGTTAAAGCTCAGAATAGGGACACTCGGGGGGGTACAGGGGGCCGAGCCCCCGTCTAGGTGTGAAGAGCGCCGAAGGCGCTCTGATCAGCTAGTAATATATATACTATATAATAAATATAATTTTATAATATTAAATTAATTAAAATGAAATCTTCTAGAATAAATAATTTAAATATTTTATTATTAAAATTTAATATAAAAATGTTTAAATGTTAATAATTTTAATAAAAATTATTATTAAGATAATGGATGTAAGTATATAAAGATAATGGAATTTAGTTATTTTAATTTATGTATTTAAAATATTTGTGATTTCATAAAAAACAAAAAAAAATATTATTTTTTATTATACTTATTGATAAAATAAGCGCTTAAATAAATTAAAATTTTATTATAATAATGCTGGGTGGGGATTTTAAAAAATTAATAGATCATTTTCAAAAAATTTTTTTTCAATTATTCATTATTTGAATATTTATTCAAATTTAAACATTTATTTATAAAAAGGAAGAAAGAATTAGCTGGAAAATTGATTATAATTATTTTATTCTTATTAGTCCATGAGGAAAATGTTATTTTATAATAAATTTATTTAATATAACAAGAGAAATAGAAAAGATGAAGTTATACGAAAATTTGCAAATTGAATAAAACAAAAAAATATATTAATCTTCTAAAATTTATTTTATTTCTTTATGTTAAGTAAATGTTATTATTGAATAATTATTATTATATTATATTTATAAATAAATAATTTTTATTAATATAAGATTTTATAAATGTATATAGGATATTGTAGTCATATTGTCTTCATAAAAAAATGGTTTTATTTTATTCCTTTGTTTCCTTTCTCTCCGGGACATATATAAAGAAAAAGATCTTTTTCTCTGTGCCATTTGAGGGAAAAAAACCCTCTTCATTGGCGCTACAACTGATTAATAAGAATTCATCATTAATTTCAATGCTATAAAATATATTCTTAATTACTTTCAAAATGAAAATTTATCCTAAAATCAATATTTATGCTTCAGAATCCGTTGAAAACAATACCTCCCTTACTATCGTCGGTCGGTAAAATTCTAATATCTACATACACAACTAGAATAAGGATGACTAAAAAGAAAATACCTCTAAATATTTTTATATAATTAAGGTATATTCTGGTATATAATGCCTATGTAAAAAATAAATGAAAATAATAATTATAAAAACAAAATTTAATTGTTAAATGTATATATTCTTATACATGTAATAGAAAACAAATATTACTTGTTCCAAAAAAATTTTGTCGTCGCATATTGGAAAAAAAAAATAATATATATATATATATATACAAATTATCAAACCTTTTCCCCATAATTCACAGTTCATACTAGATATTTAAAATTTATAATAAAAAGTAAGGAAAAGAGTAAAATAATTTTAAAAAATTCGACCAGAAATCTTTATTTCATTTAAAATTTATATATATACAACAGAAAAACATATTAAAAAAAATAAATATATAATTAGGTTAAAGAGATTAAAATTAAATAAGAACAAAATATCACAAAATATTACAAAATTGAGATGTTATTTAATAGAGAATTTTCATGTCATATCATTTCGCTTAATGCTGCTTTAAACTGATCAAATAAATAGTATTTAAAAAAAAACTCTTATATAAAAAAAATCAGGAGATTGATCTCTTTTAATCAGCATAAAACTGTTTATTATTATTTTTAACATAAGAAACTTACTACATGTTATTTTTGTAATACATACAGTGGAATAATTAGGGTATGGAAGGCATGGGCGCCAACTGAAGGGAGAGGTGGCACGAAAATGAATCTAACGTAAAAATATTTATATAGATATAAATATGAGTATTAAAAATCTAGATAGGCTAAAGAGAGGCATTACGAGAAATGGATAAATGCAAGATTAAATATCTTTTTCGCAAAAAATAGCATGCTTGTGGCCCGAGAGGGGTGCAAGATCGTTTAAATAGACGCCATTCACCTTAGATACGCATCTGAATTCATTATATTAAATTTTGACACATTCCAATATAATTTTTTTGTTTTATTGATTTATATTAATAGATTAAAATTGTTTTTTATAGATAAGAAAAAAAAATATATAATTATTAATAATATATAGTATAATATTTTCAAATAATAAATAAATAAATTTTTTTCAATAAAATACATCTCCCATTTTTTTCAAAATAATTATTTTATATCTATATATATATATATGTATTATATAATAACAAAATTGTCCAAGTTTACTATATAAAATAAAAATAATTTCATTAGAAGCATATTTTGCCTATTTATTTCCATATTAATTTTCCATTATCACCACGGAGAACTTTTCCATTTGCCAATAATTGTAATGCTCTAGGATAGGCCTTATGTTCAATTTCTTTAATTTTTTCAATTAAAGATTCTTCGGTATCACTTGGAGAAATTTGCACAGATTCTTGAACTATAATTCCTCCAGCATCTACATCTTCTTCGACGAAATGCACCGAACATCCGGAGATACGTACTCCTGCATCAATTGCTTGTTTTTGAGCATGTATGCCTTTGAACAATGGAAGTAAAGATGGGTGAATATTAATAAGTCGTCCTACCCATCGACTTACAAACCAAGGCGTTAGAACTCGCATAAACCCGGCTAAACAAACAATATCAATTTGTGCATCTTGTAAATATCTATGAATTTCTTTTTCAAAAGCTTCTCTAGATGGATATTGAGTATGTGGAACCACACGTGTTGCTACTCCGGCCTTTTGTGCAATTTCTAAACCTTTTACATTATTCTTGTTACTAATTACTAGTGTAATATCTGCACCAATTTTGTCTCCATTGAGAGGATCTTGGACTTGTTTCAAAAGTGCAGATAAATTTGTTCCAGATCCTGATATTAGTACAGCAACATTTTTCCGATAGCGTGGAACTAGTAATCGTGTAACCTGAGGAATAAAAGGCCTGACTTGCATTTCTAATGCTTGAAGCCAATTTTTTATGTTCACTCGAGGAATATTTGTTTTCAGATTAAATTTGGTACAATGTCCAACAATCCTTGGACTATAGTCTTTTAAAATTAAAGTCATTACCGTATTTGCATGTTCTGGTGCCACTACTAGGACAATGCCAAGACCGCAATTAAACGTTCGAAGCATTTCAGTTTCATTTACAGAAGCTACGGCAGATATCCATGCAAAAACTTTTGGAATTTCCCAGGTGTTAGCATCTAATTCGACACCTATACCATCGGGAAGAACACGAGGAATATTTTCCGTTAATCCACCACCAGTTATATGAGCCAATGCTTTTACTTTTCCTGATTTTAAAGCATTTAATAGTGCTTTTACATAAATTCGAGTGGGTTCTAATAAAGCTTCGCCTAGTGATTTACCTTCTGGTCCAAATGGTGATGGATCTTTCCAATCAAGTCCGGATTTTTCAACAGCTTTTCGTGCTAAACTGTATCCATTGCTGTGAAGACCACTGGAAGGAATACCAATTAATAAATCACTTTCTTCAATACCACTTAATGGCAAAATATTGGATCGTTCGACAGCCCCGACTGAAAACCCAGCAATATCATATTCTCCATCACCATAAAGCCCAGGCATTTCAGCTGTTTCTCCGCCTACCAGGGCACATCCTGATTGCTGACACCCTTCAGCAACTCCTGCAACAACATCAGCTGCCACTCCTACTTCTAATCGACCACAAGCAAAATAGTCCAAAAAAAATAACGGCTCTGCACCATGAGCAAGGATATCATTTACACACATTGCTACTAAATCTATTCCAATTGTTCGATGTAAATTAACTGCCTGTGCAATAGCCAATTTTGTACCTACACCATCAGTCCCGGAGACTAAAATTGGATCTTTATAACCCGATGCTTTCATATCAAACAATCCACCAAATCCTCCAATACTTCCTAAAGATCCAGGTCGTTTTGTAGCATTAACTGCTGGTTTAATTGCGGAAACGAGAGCTTCGCCCGCATCAATATCTACTCCTGCGTCACGATATGTACCTTGACCTTCTTTTAAAATTAACCGAGCTATACCTTTGGCGGCAATATCATTTCGATGCCATGCTCCTTTAAATTTTATAGATGAACATAATTTTGTAGCACGAGCAACAGCAAGAGGTAAAGAATCAGCAACAACACTAGCAAATAATACTCTTCCTCCAGCAGTCACAATATCTCCATTTTGATTTTTACTAGTACCACTATGAAATATAAAATTATCTTGAGGTAGTGGTTTTAAAAGGCCTTCAATTATATCACCCTTTTGTGCAGATGCTGGATATCCTTTACTGGCCAGGACAATACCAGCAGCATAAGCATTTTTACGCCATTCAATTTTTAATGTATTGAGTTCACCTTTAGCACATGCGTATAAAATTTTAAATAAATCACTCTCGATAAGTGGCAATATTACTTGTGTTTCAGGATCGCCAAATCTACAATTATACTCAAGAACTTTTGGCCCATCAGACGTTAACATAAGGCCAGCATAAATCACACCAACAAATGGATTTCCCTCTTGTTTCATACCCCTAGCTACATTTCCAATTATAGTTTCAGCAAATTTATTTATTTCTAATGGACTAATAAGTGGACATGGACAATAGGCACCCATTCCTCCAGTATTATCACCTCGATCACCATCTAATGCCCGTTTATGATCTTGAGCTGGAGGCATCGTTTTCCAAGTTGTTCCATCACAAAAGGCTAATAAAGAAACTTCTTCGCCTTCTAATAACTCTTCAATAACAACTGTCGAGCCCGCATCTCCAAATCGACGTTCGGTAAGTGCCACATCGACAGCGGCACATGCTTCTTCATTGCTTGATGCCACCACGACACCTTTTCCAGCGGCCAAACCTGATGCTTTAACAACCCAAGCTTTGAAGTTCGCACTAAATAATAACAAAAAAAAAAAACAAACACAAACATCACAGATCAATTAATATGAATTAGTTAATTTCTTTTTCATTCATTAGTTTATTAAAAAATTATTTCTAAAAAATTGATAGTAACCTTTCAATGAAATGTTTGGCTTCTGTTGCATTTGTAAAACTTTTCCATCTGGCAGTTGGAATATTATATTTATCCATAAATGCTTTAGCCCAGGATTTATCACTTTCTAGTTGAGCTGCTTTTCTACAAGGTCCAAAACATAGAATATTCTCTTGTTTTAGTGAATCCGCTAGTCCCGAAGCTAAAGGATCTTCTGGTCCAATTACAACTAAATCGATCTTTTCTTTTTTACAATATTGCGTAACTTCGTTATGATTTATCACCTTGAGACTGATATTTTCCACCTTGTAACAAAATAAAGAATGTTATAATTTTTATTTCAAAAAATATAAACTAGTTTTTTCTTGATGTAAATATCAATCATCTCTTATAACATAATAATTAAAATGATCAAAATCAAATTTTCAAACAATACTAACTACTATTTCCACTAATAATTATTATATATTATATTTTTTAATAAATAAATATTAGAGCTTGATTTAGCAAATAATATGTTTTATTATGTCTATTCAAAATAAATATTTACCTTTTCAGAGGTGTTTGGTATACCAGCATTTCCAGGAGCCACATAAATTTTGCTTATTAAATTGGATTGGTTTAATTTCCAAACAATTGCATGTTCACGGCCACCTCCCCCAATTACTAAAATTTTAGCATCAGTCTTCATTTTATTTTTTTATTTCTGAAAAAGAAAAAATAATAAATTTTTAAAAATTAAAATTATTTATTTTAACTTAAATATTTATACAAATTACTTTATTACAAATTAAAAATAAAAACAATTTTATTTTTAATTTTATTACATATATCTTATCTTATTATGCTAGCTAAAATTGTATGTTTGTTTGTATATATACATATATGTAAATGGGTTCACAGAAACCGCTCTAACGATTTTTTGAAATTCACACTAGAGATAGTATTTATAAAGAAAAATTGAGTTTTATTGATCACATCTCTAGAAAAAATCATCTTCATTAGTTTTTGTTAATTTAAATTTTTATAACGTCACAAATGACGTCAGCTGGGGTAAAAACATTTCTTTAATACTGTCTGTTCTCATTGGCTAACTCAATACCACCTTCATCCAATTTCTATTCTTTCGCTTTATATTACAATAGTAATTAAGACATTTTATTGAATATAATCATTTTGTTTTATAACAAATTTAAAAATCTACTTAATTAAAAAGAAGAATTTAAAACAACCGTTCTTTACAATTTGTCTAAAAAAATCATATTTTAATTAAAATAATATTATTAATAAATAAAATTCATTCAAAATATAAAAGAAAGAAATATAAAATAATTACTTCTTATTTTATCTAAATTATTTGACAAATTTGATGCGATAATATTATTTTAATTTAATTGAGAACTATTTAAATAAATTAATTGATTTAAATATTTTATAATTAGAAATTAAAATAAAAAATTATTATATATTTCAACAATTTTGTGGGGGTGTTGCAAGAATTTATGTTTTTGTAATCATTATCAAACATGTATGGACAGGTTCTCCGAATTAATGTAAGCAAGAAAATGAAGCCCAAAGCTCACAGTTTGTAGAACAGTGATTTCAGAAAAATGTATATTGCATTGCAATATAAAGATTATCAAGTTCATTATTCACTTCATATGTTGCAGATTAGATTAGATTACATTACATTACGTTACATTACATTACATTACTAGCAAAATTTTAAAATTTGGACTTAATCGGTTTGGGATCTGAGTGGCACAAATATTGGAATGAGTTCCACATGATTAGACATTGAAAATAATAATTTGTAATATAATATTGATAACTACTATTTAAAATAGTAAATAGTCAAGAAGAAGAGGAAGAAGAAATAATAAATGATATTAAAATTAGCTGGAGTGTCTCCACTCGACTATCTCGCAAATTTGAATTGGATTAAATAACATATATTATATTTAATTTAAATTAAATTAAATTAATTAAATTATATAAATTAAAATTAATAAATGATATTTATTAAACCAGCGCATGTTTGGCTCTTTGTTGATGGCACCACGTCACGTGTTGGCGCGTGAGATTTGCAGTGTTAAAAAAAAGTCGAATTGGCAGTCGTGGGACTGGCCGACAGAAGTGAAAACTTGTGCGTAAGAAATTTGAAAGCAGACGGAATGCGCACCAGCTTCACGAGAAAAATTAAATTTATATACGTATATATATATATATAAAATTCATAATTATTTTTTTCAGCAAACTGATTATTATTACAAAAATATTAAAAATACGATGTGTATGAATATATATATATATATATATGTCTGTCTGTCTGTGTGTGTGTCTGTCAAATACTCAAAAACTACCCGTCCGATTGCGATGAAACTTTCAGGGATTGTTGTAGGCGTCCCAGGGAAGGTTTTAGTGTAGTTAAATCCAAAATTAATTTAATTAGTAATATTTTGGTAAAAGTCTATTTATGGTTACCATGGTTACATTGAAAAATTTACAATAAATAAATAAAAATAATTGGAAATCTTTTCAACTTATTATTTTGATAAATTTTATTAATATTTTTAATTTTTTTTAAACTGCCAAAAATAACATACCCATAATAATAGTTGTAATAAAAATATAAATCACAATGTAAGTAAAATATTGAATCGTTTTATTTATATTGTTTCAATTATTGTTTGAATATTTATTAAATTTATATATAGATTAATTTACATGTTTAAATGTATATTTAATAAATTTATTTATTGATTCTTAATATTAATAATTCCAATTACTTTCTTGAAATTTTTTTTTATTTAAAAGCATATTCAGCATATCTCGCAAATTTGAATTGGATTAAATAACATATATTAATTTAAATTAAATTAATTCAATTATAAATTAAAATTAATAAATAATATTTATTAAACCAGCGAAAGTTTGGCTCTTTTTTGATAAAAAATTAATTCTGGTACTTTCAGCGATTCTATCAGGCTGAAATTCTATATATAGCAGTTTTATACAATTATTAATCATGTGAAAAATTATCAAACATATATCTTTATTTTTACGGTCACACACACACACACACACCACATATTTAAAAATTAATTTATTAAAATATATATTATATAATATATTATATATAGTATATAATTTAATATATATATATATATATATATATATATATATATTCTGAAATTAATTTTAAATTATATAAATATATTAGAAATTAATTTAATATAATTTAACACATAATAATATATTAAAATATTTTATTTTATATATACATAATTTAGTAATACTGATTATTAATGTAAATATAAATAACATAAATAATAATATTTAATATGGCAAATATGTAAAATTTTGTAAAGAATGTATCAGAAGTTTAGTGTCTAACATTCTGGCGTATTGCGCATGCGTATATCGGTCGGTCGGTCGTTTTGGAATCTCACGCGAGTTCCATACTTTTTCCCCATCCCGCAAAAGAAGTTTTCACTTCAATTAATTCTGGTACTTTCAGCGATTCAATCAAGCTGAAATTCTAGATATAGCAGTTTTATACAATTATTAATGATGTGAAAAATTATCAAACATATATCTTTATTTATACGGTCACTTTAGAAGAAAAAAAATCAAAACGTTGTAGGTAATGACCCTCTTCAGGTTGAGCTACATTTCTCAAAAGTTGATAGAAAACTATGAATTTTGAATAATGCCCATGTACCAAATTTCATCATTCTAGCTCAAACCGGTTTTACGTAATCTTGTCTACACACACACACACACGCATACATACACAGACATTTTTCTCAACCTTAATGAAAATGATTCAGGTGCCTTCAAAACGTATAAAAACATCAAAATCTCAACATCGAAAATTTTCGTGATCGCAATACTATCTCTGGCGAGATAGTAAAAAGAATATATAAAAAGAATTTACCTGCAAAGGATGTTCCCGAACAATTTAGTGTCGCTCACAAATCAAAATGAACAAATAAATGGACGCCTTTTCTTAAATAAAGGAATGACCCGCATAACTGTTTTTTTTTACCAACTTAACAAAGATTTCTAAAATTTTTCTAGCTATAATTTTTGAATTCATTGAAATGAATTCAAAAAATATTTTGGGGATTATTGAGGTCGATGAAGGAAATATTTATATTAGTATTTTTATTAATATATACAAATTTTATATATCTCTATAATTTTTAAAAACAAACTATTTTACCACATATAAAGATAAGGAATTTAGTTATTTTAATTTATGTATTTAAAATATTTGTGATTTCATAAAAAACAAAAAAAAATATTATTTTTTATTATACTTATTGATAAAATAAGCGCTTAAATAAATTAAAATTTTATTATAATAATGCTGGGTGGGGATCTTAAAAAATTAATAGATCATTTTCAAAAAATTTTTTTTCAATTATTCATTATTTGAATATTTATTCGAATTTAAACATTTATTTATAAAAAGGAAGAAAGAATTAGCTGGAAAATTGATTATAATTATTTTATTCTTTTTAGTGCAATTTTAATTTGATAAATTTATTTAATATAACTAAACTACTATAAAAATAATATTAAAAAATATATATTAAAATCTTACGTGAAAATCCAATTATGAGATCAAATTTTCTTAATTAAAATGATTTACTCACATAATCTTAAAAATTAATAGTATTAAATTATAGCCGTAATGTGAATGTTTTCAAAGTTTAAAAGGCCAATAAGATCAATTGAGATATTGTAAATATCAATATAATATATATAAAAAGATTTTTATCTGCACATTGCTCAGAATTTAAATTTTTTTGCGTATATTCGCGTTTCATGTCCTCTAGAATCCAAAAGTGACTTTAGAATTTTTCATTTCTGTTCATAGACTATAAATTTTATTAATATCTAATCAATAACCGCAGAAATTAATTTTTAAAAATTTGATATAAACATGTTGTCATATAGCAGCGCAAAGAATACAATAAAAAAGATGTTTTTAATATTTTTATTTTTATTTTTCTAATATTTACAATATTTCAATTAATCATATTGGCTTTTTAACTTATTTAACACACTGAACACATTCACATTGAGACTACATTTTCTCTTTTAATTTTTAAGATTATATATACATATTATCATTCATCATGTGCAAAGAATACAATACAAAGAACGTCTGCATATCAAATTTTAAAAAAATAATTTCTGCAGTTATTGATTAGATATTAATAAAATGTATAGCCTATGAACAAAGAGATATGCAAGAATATTGTGATGTAATTTCATCGAAATCGGTTTAGCCAATTTTGAGTCTATGCACAAAAAATTAATTGACATAATTATTAATTTAATATAATAGAATTTAATAATAAAAATTAATAAATTTGTAAAAAAAAATGTAACTTTTCGAGTTTCAAACTGATGGTTCAAAGTCATAAGATGACGCCCTAGAACCTAGACCCACAAACCATTCTTGTTTGCAAGTCTCCTATTAGGATATATATAGATGTCAAATTATCGCCAGGAGTGCCTCTATGATCTAGCACGGTAACTAAACTATTTTTAGGTAAATACCACCGCCTGGACACACCTTAGCAAATAGCGGTTTAATAAAAGAAGTCTGACATGCCCTGAGACCTACTGAATATGCATAAAAAATTTCATAAGAATCGGTCCAGCCGTTTCGGAGGAGTATGATTTCAAAGTTGTGTGACACGAGAATTTTATATATAAGATTTTTATTAAATAATTAATACCTTATCAATTTTTCTCAGCTTATATAATATCATATTTAATAATAATACTTAATTAGATAAAATAAATGCTGTTTCTATAAACAGAATTAATTTAGTTTCAATAAAATAATATATACTTTATTTTAAAATAATATTTTATCAATTTTCACTAAATAGTTAATAATATGTTTATCATATGAACTTAAAAATAATTTACATTTAAAAAAAAAATTAATATTGTTTGTTTCTCGTTTTACCAAGAATTATATAAGTGGTTTAATGAAAGCTTATCACTATTTTGTCCTTGCCTATTTGGCAAAAGGGTCAATATGATAGATTAGAATCTTTGATGATGCTGAGATGAAAAATAAAATGAATTACCGAATATATTTTATATTCATCAATAAACAATTTGATAATTATAATGATTTAAAGATTTGCATAATGAATTTTCCAATATATTTTAATTAGCTAAACATAATTTTATATATATATTTGAAATAATATAAAAAATATAAAACAATGTTTGCAATATGAGTTAAAACGAATAAATAATATAATTTAAAAGAAAAAGAAAATAACTTATTTGCTATGTATATTAAAAAATAATTAAGTATTGGGTATTATGCTCACAAATGGAAAAACGCTTTACTTGGATAAAAGAATGAACTCATATGGCTGTTTAGTTTTTTTGCCAACTTAACATAATTTTTTTAAATTTTTCTGAATATAATTTTCGAAATTATTGTAATCAAAATATTTGATTATAATTTTTTGCATGAATTACTTAAGTAGAGCAGAGGTTTTCAAACTTTTTTAAGATGATACTACAAAAAAATCCATCCAAAAGTTCCGGTACTATTAAAATGATTTAGTTACTAAAAGTAACTCTACTGGAGGTACCGCAGTTTGAAAACCTCTATTGTATAAAAAGAATGAGAGAATTAGAAGATTGGTTGAATCTAGATCAGTGTATCCCAACTTGGGGCCCACGCCCCTCAAGGGGCAATTTGAAAATGGAAGCGACACGAGTTTAACCCTTTTGCTCTGAGCTATTTAAATAAGTGCTGTAAATTATTTACTGGTAATAAAAAGAAATCGTCTGAATTTGACAGAACGGAGAGCTTTGAGACGGAAGATAACCAAATTGGAACTTAACATAAAAAAATATCTGTGCAGCAAGCATCAAGCGCAAGGATCTCACTAAATTAAATTATTATAGAAAAATCTTTATTATTATTTCGAATTTGAATTTTAGTTTTTCATTATATATTTTGAAAATTTACTTACTTTCGTTAATAGTGATTTATTCGTTAAACCCATCATTTAAGTTTCTTACTTGAACAATTCAATTTTTTACAATTTTTAGAAAGGCTTAGGTGGGGAATGACATAAAAAAGGTTGGGAAACACTGTTGTTGAGCAATTAGATTTTTTTCTATCAAAAATTTTTTATTTATGTTTATATTTTTACTTTCCCGCATACTTCGTATAAGGGAAGTATTGGAATCGTCAAAAATTTCGACTTCGAGATTTCGATAGATCTTGACGTTTTAGACCTCCCTGAGTCGGAAAATACCATTTTTCGAATTATGTCTGTGTGTGTGTATGTATGGATGTATGGATGTATGTAATGTTTGTCTGTGAGCAAACTTACTCAGAAACTAATCAAGCTAGGACTTCGAAATTTGGTACACCGATATTATTCACAGTTTGTAGATTTCTATCAAAATTTCGTCAAAATCGGTTAACCGGAAGTGGTACTTTACCTACACTGGTTGCGTTTACCTTTCAAGTAAAGTACCAGTTTGCTTCGAGATATTTGCTTCATATTTTGTATATAGATTTAAAAATATGAAAAACTTCAGATACCAAATTTCATCATGATCTGACTACCGGAAGTGACATTTTACCTATACAAGTAGCGTTAGGTGTAAATTATAAATATATATAATAGAGTGTTAAACCATTTTACTTTATAATTTAAATTAATTAGTTTGTTTATTTTTATTGTTGTTAAAACATAATAATAATAACCTAATTACCTATTTATATGCGGGAAAGTCGAGGGGAGGACACTCCCGTTTTTTATATAAATATTCGAAATTTATTATTTATTTATTATTTTTTTTACTGTAAACTCTTAATTATAAAATTTCTATTTTTTTGTTTTAAATTTTCGAAACATTTGATAACTCAATTTAGAGTATCTAGAGCTGGAATGACCAAACAAAAGGTTATTGGATTTCAACAGTTCATTTTTAAATATATAGATATACATAAATTTTTTTTTTAATACATTGATTTATCATTATTTTGGCCATTATAAAATAATATAATTTATAAAAGTGTGTGTGATGAATCTCGCGACAAAAATTGTTATCGCGAGCAGCATGCGACCAGCGGATCGCAGGCTGTCCACTCCTAATCTCCCTTTATTTATTATATAAATTGAAAAGTTAAAAATAGAAATTTAAAATAAAATAGAAAATATATATAAACAATATCTCTATTTGTTAAAAGATTTATTTTTACTAAAATATTAATAAATATTATATAATTTCATTTAGTTAATTAAATGTGAAATTTTAGCATAAATGAATTCTTTTAAATAAAAAATATTTGTTTAATAAAAATTAAAATTACCAATTATATAATTCTGAAAAATTGCTAAACTGTTAGAACTATTAAAATTTGTACATATTTTTTTAATAATTCTGAAAATATTATATTAACCTTTTTATTCATTATCGAATGGACTAATTTTATTGATATCATAGATTAATTTCTAAAATTTGTCAATATTTGATATTTAGTCTATTCGATCAAAATTCTTAAAACAATATTTATTATTTGGATTCTTCATTCCAGAAAACAAAAAATCTATGCAAAATACTGGCCATTTATAATTATATTTTTCGTGGTCCATATACTCATTACTAATGTAAATAAAAGTACATTTTTCGAGATATCAAAAGTTATTTTAAACTTTATAATTCACTTCGTTTTTAAGCAAACTTTTTAAAATCAATTAAGTGTATATACATTTTTTTCTTTTATTTTATATTTTGATATCAATTTACATTCAATTTTATATTAAGTCCTAAAAAGATTACGTATTTGTGACCATCGGCTAATTTAAACAATAAGTAAATTTTTCCAAATCATTTTGTAACAATTTATATATAAAATATAGTCGGATTTCGAAAAATCTGTAGAGAATTAGAACCATAAATCATGTCTCATTTAATTATACTTATCAGCAATAAAAATGATATATACTCGTGAATTAAATAAATATCATTAAGGAATACATATAAGAAACTAAGTAATTAAAATATAAATTTTTTACTTAATTAATAATAATATTCAACATAAAATTTTTTAAAGATTATTAAATACTTTCGGTTCAATTACTTTAGAATAAATAGATTCAAATGATATTTCTATTAAAAATTGTCTATAAAGATATATTAATATGTCCTCTAGAAGGGAAAATAGAATATATAAGTATATAAGTATATATATAGTTATAAAATATTAAATTAATAATTAAATTAGGCCTTGTGATATATTTTTATTAAAACTTAGGTAAATATTTTTTTCACTGCCGTGAAAATAAGTCATCATTTTTCAGAATACCTTTACATATATGAATTCTATTAGTTAAAAATAATAATAAAATATTTTTTTTAATAATATCATTGGTTAGGATATATTTTTATAATTTAAATTAAAGGTTAATCAATGCATAAAGTATGAATTAAAATCTCCTTACCTGAAATGTTTTTAACCTTAAGAGATGAATGAATGAAATAAATTGAGAGTTTAAGAGAATTATGTTCTTGAGAACTTTTCTAATTGATGTACTGTTAAGGATGCTCTGTGATGTACTCACATAAAATAGAATGATTTATTCAATCCGATTAAGAATTGACCGATGATGAGCTGCTTCGAGCTCTAAGATTGGTTGCTGACTCTTTCAAAGTCACGTGGCAAAGTCAAGGTCATTTATATGTGGAAATATTTAAATTTTTATTTTTCAATAAAATTATGTGTGTTGTTCATTAATAGAGATTTAATTTTAAATATCGCTTTTTTTTCCTCGCTTTTCTTTGGACAGATTTTTCAAAATAATTAAGAATTAATTTTATTTATATTAAAAATCATAAATAATTATATTGTTGAATATATAAAAAAAAGGAACAATAATTTTTAATTAATTATTAATAAATATTAATCAAATGCTCCCTCAAGTATTTAAAGATCATTCAAGACAGTTCCTGTAATTATGCAAATGTATGATTATTCCTATTATATTTAAAATTTAAATTCTTGTTCAATGTTTATAACAAATATGCATTCTTCTCATTTTATTTTATATTTACCCTTCAATTTTATTAATAAATAATCTATAGGAAAATAATTCCTTTTTCAAATGCTCTGAGGCAATCATGGATCATGGCCAAAGGATAGAATTCAAACTTAACAAGGCTCTGTTGCGGTTGAGGAATTGTCTATTCGAAATTGGAAGTGAAAAATAAAAAATATACTAAAGAACTAAATTTATAAAATTGTATGATATATATATATATCAAATTTAATTTGTGAGATATTCCTAAAAGTTGATGTTACAAACTATTTTCGTTATGATATAAAATTATTAATAAAATTTCTCAGTTCATTTTTTTTAGGTATTTCAATTAGTATTATGAGAACTTTTGATTTATTTATGTATACTACTTTTTAGCATATAAAGAAGAATTTATATTCTAAGGAGTGTTTTGTTATTTTTTAGAATTAAATTTAAATTTGTAGAAAATTTTCCCTTCTAATCAAATATTATACTTCTTACTCGATTGATTTTTAGTAGAAAGCAAAATAGAAGAAAATAAAAACTTTAAGAGCATACCTAAAACTAAATATTTGAAAGATAATTAATAATATAAATAAAGGAAACGATTTATTATGGGAAAGAATATATATTTATTTTATATTAAAAAAACAAATAATAATAAATAACACAAATTAATATTAACAAGTTTATAATTAGACGGGATCAGTCCTTCAAATATTTAAATAATAATAATAATATTGTCTTTTAAATAATATTCGAAAAATTTACACAAGGTAAATATTAAAAATATATAAATGAAAAGCCTTTTCACATAGCACAAGGTATTCGCCAGAATCCTTGAAATGTAGCTATGTATATAAATTCTATTCAATGATTCCTTTATCATAAATGCACAAAAAAATGCCGCATAATATTAATAAAATTCCAAAAAGTCCTTCTGAAAAAATATGTTTAATTTTTAATTATACACATGTAAACAATTTTAATTTTAATTAATCACCTAAATTAGGCATTTGTTCCCCTAAAAACCAACCAGTCAATGCCGTAAATAAAAATGAAACAGAATTTGCAAGAGGAACAGCAAGCGAAAGATCTAAGAGAAATATATTTATCATTTAGTAATAAAAAAATTTGAAATATCAATTATATCTTTACCTGAATATTGTAAAAGGATAAAAAACAAAATAGAACCGCTTTGATTTATTAAAAATGTGAGAATAAACTGCAATTTAGATTGTTTAATAAAATAAAGAAATATCAGGATTTTTATGAAATTAATACCTTCCAATTTGTAAAAATATAATTTATTTCTGCTACAATACGTGAAAATATATTTGTTTCTTTAATTGTTTTAATATTTGTAGTTTTTTTTTTCATTAATGGATTAGTTGTTCCCCAAATAAACCCAACTAAAATTAGGCCAGATAATTGCCCTAAAATATAAAAAAAATATTTATAAGTTAATCATTAGTGCAAAGTAATTATAAGTTTTAGTTTAAAATAAAGATCTTAATAGAAATTTATATATTTTATTTACAAAAAATTTTAATTTTCAACATGAAATATAAATTTCATTGTTTTACTTTATATTATAAAAAATATGAAAGTGAAAAAATGTTATCTTTATTAATAATTTCTCCGGTAAAAGTTCAAATTAATGATTCAAATATACAAATAATAGCTAAATTCACAGAAAATACCTACATACGAATTCAATTGACATTTTAGAATAATAAATATTATAGTTTATTTAAATATATTAAGGTTTTTATATTTCTGTGATAAAGATACATTCAAAAAATATAAAATGCTTGAGTTTTTGGTTTTCTGTCAAATTCGTACTTGACAAGTTTTTAACTTTACCAAACTTTACTAACAGTTATCTTTCAAGCTAGCAACGATGATTATATATTATAATAGGATATAATTTATTATGTATATCAAAACATAATATTAGTATTTTAAATCAACTGTTTTAATTTCTATAGTTATAGTAATTATGATAAACTTATCACATATGAGACATTTTTTAAGAGTGAAGTTTTAATTAAAAATTTTCGGTTGTGTGTGTGTGTGTAAACCATAATCATATGGATTAAATTTAAATTTAGAAAAAATACACTGAAAATATTTTATATAAATAAATTATATTAAACAGTATATTTCAACTATTGCTTTTCTTACTTTTTTTCTAAATATTAATCATCTTTAAATATATATTTTTTGCTATTAAGTTGGTATAGCAAAATGGCAGCCAAATGTCACTAATGTAATGGATTAAACAAATTTCTTCAATTTGAAAATCAAATTTTATCTTTTTTATAAGATTTAAAAAATATATTATTATTATATATAAGTTATTTTTCTATAATTTGTATTTTTCCTTGAAATTATATATTTTTTAAATTTTACTTTATAATATTAAAATAGTAAGTATATATAATATTATTATTTTCTTTCCTTTATTTTTTATTTTTCTAATATAGAAAATATTAAAAATTATCTATAGAAAATGACACCTGATAAAGGAGTAACTTCAAGTAATCCTTTAGAACAATTTGTATTACTGGCTAAATCTGCCAAAGGAGCGGCTGCGGTTGAATTAATAAAACAAGTTTTAGAAGCACCCGGAGTACATGTTTTTGGGGAACTCCTCGATATGCCTAATATAATTGAAGTATGTTTTATTATTAATTTATTTTATCTTCATTACTTTTTTTTATTAATTTAATCTTTATAAAATTTTATTAATATTCTTTTAGCTCGAGAATGGATCACATATTAATTATTTTAATACATTAAAATTATTTGCCTATGGCACATATAGACAGTACTTAGAAGAGAAAGATAAATATATAGAATTATCTCCAATTATGAAAAAAAAATTACAACATCTTACTATAGTTACTCTTGCAACTAAAACCAAAGTAAATATTACCCAATTGATCATTTTAATTTTAATTTAGAAACATTAAAAATATAGCTATAATATTTTTATATAATAAAATCAAATAATAATCTTTTAATTAAAATTAACTCACCAACATTTTTAAATTCCTACCCATCACCAATATTATAATATAATATAATATGTATATATATATATTATATGATAAGGTTATTGTTTAATTTTGAGAAATAATTAAATTAATAAATTAATTTTTTAGTGGTTATTTTTTAGTCGTTGTTATTAAAAAACCTTTAATTATTTATAAATATTATGTTATAATTTTAATTTATCTTTGAATACTTTTTAGTGTATTCCTTACTCAGTTTTATTGCAAGAATTAGACATTCGGAATGTTAGAGATTTAGAAGATTTAATTATTGAAGCTATCTATGCAGGTGAATTAGTTATTTTCTATTAATTCTATTTTTTAAACTAATTTAATTATTTAATCATTACAGATATAATTCAGGGAAAACTCGAACAAAAATCCTCGCAAGTCGGAGTCGAACAAGCTATAGGCAGAGATGTTCGTCGGTCAGATCTCTCTGCTATTGTGACTACTCTCAGTGATTGGTGTGATAGTTGTGAAACTGTTTTACGTTGTGTTGAAAAACAAATGTACAGAGCTAACACAGAAAAAGCTCGTAAAATAAGACATAAAGAGGCAATTGATCAAGAGGTAATTATTTTTACAATTATCCTACATATTTCAGCCAATAAAAATTTAATTTATATATATAGCAGTTGATTTGCAAACAGAGGTACTGCAAATTTAAAAATGTTAAACAATATTTTGATGTATTTTTATATCTAAAGAGTGAATTTTTTTTTATATTATTTTGCGTTCTTTCCTATAATATATTATAATAATTATTTTATTTGACCATAAATAGCATCGAAGTTAAAGAAATTATTAATAAAAAACATTAATATTCATTATTATTAATTTAAATACCAAAAATTTATATTAATATTTATTTTCTATAATTAATTTTATATTAGTTAATTTAAATTTTTTCTCACATTCACAATTAGGAATTCCTATTTGATTGATTAATTGTCCTATAATCCGTCACTATCTTTGTCTATTTATTGTATAACCAATTTTATTTTCGTTCTTTAATGAGCTTTTTTTAATTTTATGGTTTTATTTTATTTAAGTATCTATTCTTTTTTTTGACACTTATCATGGTTATTTCCATACTATTAAATTTATTTTTGCTAACTGTCCATTTTTTAATACCTTAAATTAAGCTTCTAATAATCCAGACCATATAATCTAGTTTGAATTAGGTTAATATCTCCATGCTCTAGTTTGTAATAAATTAGGGGGCGCTTATATTCATTATTAAGAAAAATTAATGAAAATTTTAATATTTTGAATATATTCCACATACACAAATATAAATATATACATATAGAGCCGCTTTATATTTAATGTCATTTTTATTCATTTTTACAAGAATTTAAACTTATTTATTCATATAACTATTAGCTCACAGTAAATTAATTTAAAGATGTTGATTTATGGAACTAAATGCTTATAGTGCTTTAATAAGTTTTATTACTTGTGTAGTAGCCAAATTTTAAAGTGTTGTTCTTTAGGTTGAAGGATATTTTATTTTTTAAACTTAATTATTTTTCATTAAATTTTATTTTAAAGGATAAAGTAATCGGTCGATAATTATTAATATTTTTTTGGACATCCTATAAATTGATGATTTAAAACCGTAATCTAAATCAAATTAATACCAATTCAATAGAAATAATCAGATATGATTTTCTTGAATACCCTTGATCGTTTTATTTTTTATGCCGACTGCTCTAGATAATTTATTTGATTTTAGTTTTTTAATTAGATTTTTAACTTAAAATTCCGATCCTGGAATATTAAATTTTTAATGTTTTGATGTTTCTAATTGAGAAAATTATTATTGCTCTTATAAAATTCTGAAATTGTTTTTAAATTTATTGAGTACAGTAATTCCTATCTTTTGGTTTGTAATAAAATTTGATTTCTAATTTTAGATAATCTGTTGTATATTCATTTTTTCCTGATCTATTTTGAAAAAAAAGCTGTCAATAATTTTATTCTTATGTCATTTATGTTTTTTATTTTCTTTTTTTTCTTGATTTAATCTCCTTTAATGATTGATCTGTTGATAGATTGTGGTAGGAAATCTTCTATTTAGTAGATTATAATTATTTAATTCATCACATATTTAATCTTTGGATCATATGTACAAGGTCTGTTCAAAAAATTCCTGAACATTAGTATTTTGAAGCGAAATGCGGATGGTCTCCCTAGACCTCTGTGTTTATTGTGTAAAGAGCGGAAGTTTCATTATTGTATGACTTTTAGTTATTAATATTTCCGAGATGGCAGAGTTTGAACAACGCGTCAAGCTCAAGAAAACCTTTAGAAAGACAAACCAAATGATAAAGGAATCTTATGGTGATGGGTGCTAATTAATTCACCCGTTTTAATAATAACCGGATGATTCTCATTCAGGACACCCTTTGAACCGACCTCACTCATATAAGGAATGTTAATGAGGCTTTCCCTGCCACTCCAAGAGTGAGTTTCCGAGAAATTTGGGAAGAATGTAACATTTCAGTTGGATCACGTCATGGTATCCTGACACAACACAGCATCTTGGAATTGATTGTTGGGTTCGTCCTAGGAATCATGAATCAAGGCCATAAAGATCATCGCCTCTCATTCTGTGAAGAACTTTTAAATCGCACGAATAAGAACTAGTCTTGACCAATTATAAAGTTGAAAATCGTGATAGATGAAATAAAAAAAAGCATCTCACCCAGCAAGAGATTTACCAAAATTGCTTCCGAAAAAGGAAACGATGTTGGGACTACAATATTTTGGAGGAAATCATGCACAATAAGTAAAAAGTAAGCGTAAAAAAATTTTGAGGACAAAATTCCGGAATTTTTTGAACAGATTTAGAATACATCAAAAATTAAACATTTTATTAACTTAAACTAAATATATATGAATATATATTTTAATAATACCTTATCAGTTTTCTAAATTTCTATTTTTCAAAACTGACAAATAATGTTTATTAGATTCTCGAAATAAAATCAAATTATGAAAATCTTACTGAACGTTTGGAACAATTAGATGTTGGCAACGACACGATGAAGAAATCAAATGAAAAAATTCCAAATGTTGAAGGTTATCGTAATCTTTATAAATATTAGGATAAATCTTTTAATTCAACTATTTGTTTAATTTTATAAATTAAAAAGGTTGGACAAAAAGTAATGCACCACAATATTTTATTGCATATATGAGGATTACACAAGTAAAAGAATTATTTTTTATCTAGACATCCTAACCTTCCAATTCTATGTTCTTATGTTTATTCTCTGTTGATCCAAACCTTGTTCTGGTAATTACCCGATTCCTTCACTCTTTTAATCATCTCCTCTTGATTCACGAATGACATTTTTTAATGGCCCAAATTAGCGAAGTCTGAATGGTTATTCAGTGACCTACTCCTAAACTTTAAAACATTGCAAAAATCGCAAAAATCACAACAAATATTTTTGATTTGAAGACGCTCTGGAGAAAAACAACTTAGTCTACTTTTTTAAAAGTGAATGAATCGTTGTTCTAAATTCCAATGTATTTATTAAATTTGGGGAAAAATTAACATTGATTTCAGGTTCGGAGTAAAACAAAATGACTTGCTAAACTTTTTTTTTCACTTTGGGAAAATTTTGTTTTTTTGTCTAAGTTAATTTTTTCCAAAGTCTCTTCATTTCTGATCCACCATGAAAACTTCCTTGCATATATTTTGAGAATTCAACACCCCATCTATACTTCCGCTGTTTGACATATTCATTACCAACTTTCATCTCAAATGTAATATTAGCTCGCAGTAACATGTTAGGTGTAACAGCCTTGGAGCTCCACCTCTCCTCTGATAATATTTTCTTTGCCTGTATTGTACTCTTGACGATTGCAGTTTCTTAATAAACTTTTTTGAATATTCTCTCAAGTTTCTTCCTTAACATTGTTTTCTGCTAGGAAAAAAATGTGGTGCATTACTTTCTGGACAATTTTCTTATATTTTAAATATAATAATTACTATCTGAAAAGCATGACAATTAAATCTTATGCTACTTTCTCATTTAATTTAACTGATATTAAATTTATTTTTACACCTTTGAGAGAATTAATTAAAATTAATTAACACACCATATTTTTATAATAAAAATAGTCAAAGAGTTGGATTGTTTGGTAATTATAAAATAAATATATTTTCAATAGTATAATAGTATTTGACGACAACATAAATAAGAAAATAGCTTTTAATTTTAAATTAACTAAGTGATTAAATAAATAATATAAAACGATACTGAATAAATATAAATTTGATTAAAATAGAACATGGACTTAAAGTAGTGATAAAGGAAGGGTTAGATGCGGAAATCAATTATTCGAAACATTTGTGGAACGAGAGTAGATTCAGGGCATGTAAAGTTACGATTCACCCTAGCTTTTATGAATCGAAGAAGGATGATATCACTGTATCTCCTCATCTCCTAGGTTAGTTTTTTAAAATCTAGTAAGTTACAACAGGCGGGATAGAAAGCTAGAATTGGTGAGAAAAACTGCCCGAAAATTTGTTTCTTAATTGGGAAGCGATTGGTTGATAGACCAAGGACCCGATAGGCAGGATTATAAAGGGAGAGAATAGGAGAGGAGATAGATGGAGGTGGCTCATTAGGCACGGTTGTAGGAATGTTAACTCTGCTGCCAAAAACTTGTAACGACACAGAGATAGATAAATAGAAGAAATTTAATTTAGTAAGTTTATTATAATTTATATATATTATAATAATAATATAGCTTATTCCCTCACTCTCTCTACTCCTCCCTTTATTATAATACATTATATTATAAATAATTAATTTATTATAATATATTAAATTTATTATTAATATTCACTATTCTATATTTGTTTTTATTTATACTAACTTGATGATAATACTATTTAAAAAATAAAAATACATCACATATAAATAACTAATTAAAATTGAATATTTTTAGGTAATCAACATCAAGAAAACGTTAAAAACCCAGAACCAAGACTCGGACGAAGCAATGGCCACTGATAGAGAAGCAGCTGCAAGTGGACAGAGTGGAGGGGGAGGCGATAAACTCGGAAAGAAAGGAGCCAAAGCTAAAGGGATTCGAGGGAGTGGGAAATTTTGGCAAAAATAATTTAATTCTATTGTAATTTAACACTAATATATAAGAAATTCTAAATATTTAAATCTAATAATTAATTTGTTAAAACATTTTTCTTTTATTTCTAAAATAATTTGAAATTCATTTGTATTTTATTCACAATTGAAATTTAAATTGATTCTATTTATGTCATTATATAATTTAAAAAAAAACATCATCTCTGCCAGTTATACTAAAATGTATATTTTAAAATCTAAATTAAATGATTTAAAAAACAACTATTTTTTAATTAATTTTTAATAAACAATTAAAATCTTAAAAACTACCTATATTTTATTTCATAAAATATATCCATCGAAAAATTAGAACTAAGACTTTCTTCCATATGAGGATGAAATTAACAGATTTTGAACATGTGTCTTATAAAAATCAAAACCTGATTCATATTGTTAAAATGTTTTTTAAAAAGCCAGTGTATAAGAAAATATCTTGATTAAATTAATCCTCAATTTAAGAGGGTCAGGTTGAGCAGGCCTTCCGGCCAAAACCAATTGAAGTACTGAACTCCCAGATGCATTGGAAATGTTCCTTTTATAGCATTTTCCTGGCCATTCAGTGTTGATAAGTGGGAACTGTGTCTGCAGAAATAACTCTTCGGGTTCATGCCTATAACTTATATATATATATGGTCATATAGAAATAAATATTAGTCAATAATTACTTAATTCACTTATTAAAGTAAAATCAAAAACAGATAATGGACTTATTATATATAGATATATAAAAGAATTTTTATAAATTAAACTTTTAAAATATTATTTGATATTTTTTCTGATATTGGTTGAAGATGCAAAAATAATTATATCATTTTATATACAATTATTTAGTAAATGGATATGTATGTATTAAAATTAATTTTCTAAAAAATGTTGAAAATATTTTTTATATTTATATAAATAAAATAATTTTTTATAAAAGAGCTCGTAAAGAGTTGTCAAAGCTTAATTTTTTTAAAAGTGAGATGAGTGTGGGAAAACCTCTATCTGTGAAGTTATTAATTGCGACAATTGGCAACGTATCCTATTTGTGGAATAATCTATAGAAACTTGGTTTCAAAGATCTTAAAATCAAGATCCGTTAGAGAATCTTTTTAGTATTACTAGAGGGTTGTGTGGTTGCAATAACAAACCATCAACTTTACAATTCATTGATGCATACATAACAGCTATTTTAAATACCACTGCAAAATGTAGCACTGGGTCGAATTGTTAAGATGATGGAAACCAAATTCTCCTCTCCTACAAACACCTCCTTACTAAATTAACTTTTTGAAAGGTCCACACGAAAACAAATGTCTGAAATTTTGATTGGAGAACTTAATAATTTGCATTTAAATTTACAGGAGCAAGGATATGACAATGGGGCCAATATTTGAGGCCACAAAGCAGGAGTGCAATCTAGAATTATAAATTTAAATTCGCGAGTCTTCTACGTTCTACGTAGTAATCACTCTCACAATCTAATGAATAATAATATGGCAAAAGCATCATTTGAAGCCGCTAATTTTTTCAATACGATCCAAAAAAATATCTATTTTTTCGGTTTCTACTTTTCGATGGGCAATAATTTTAAAGCATGTTAAA
This sequence comes from Labia minor, assembly GCA_963082975.1. Classification (NCBI taxonomy): domain Eukaryota; kingdom Metazoa; phylum Arthropoda; class Insecta; order Dermaptera; family Spongiphoridae; genus Labia; species Labia minor. Next base: position 35,982,275 of record OY720344.1, on the reverse strand, counting down.
GGATTAACTCTGAAACCATTAAGTGACACTAAATGGGAGAGTAGCTTAAAGACCTTAAGGTTTCATTTAGGAGATATTTTTGATGCCTTTGATTTACGAAAACAAAGAAATTGATAACTTGATAAAAGACGAAGCCTCTGGTTTACTAAATTGTATAAAACAGTTTGTTTTTGTGTTCACAGTAGTTATTTGGTATAAAATATTAAAATGTATTAATCCAATAAGCAAGCTGTTTCAAAAAAAAGATTACGATTTAACATCTGCACTTGAAATTTTACAAAACTGCAAAAAATTCTTTAGGGACCTAAGATCGGAAGAGTCCTTTAATGAAACTATTGTTGATACAAAAGAACTAGCTGATATTGAATATTAGATTTGAATAACTTAATAGTAATCACTATTAAAACCTTGCAAGGATTTGCAAATAACTTTAACTGATGGCGATTCTGTTGTTGGGATAGAATTAGCGGAGGAAATTTCTGCTTTTGGGGAAAAAGAATGCATAAACGAAATACTGAAATTAATAACAACTTTAAATTTTGCTTCAAACCTTAGTGTCGCCTTAAGAATATTGCTTACTATACCAGTAACTGTAGCAAGTGGGAGAAAGGAGTTTCTCTAAATTAAAATTACGATCCACTACCACGCAAAATCGTCTTAACGATTTTGCCATTTTGGTTATTGAGCATGAAATAACTGATCTAATTAACATGAAAGAGATAATAAACAAGTTTGCAGAACTTAATGTGAGAAAAAAATTATATTTGTTCTTGTTTCTTTAGACATGTTACTTTTGTTCCCTTTTAATCATAGGATATAATTTTTGTTTATTTGATTATACAGAATGTACTTGTTTAGGAGTATTGGAAAGATATTTTTTTATAAGTATTGTTTTGTATTAAGGTGAAGTGGAGTAAGTGCGTAAACGGTTGTTTTTCTCAAATGATAATAAAATGTATGGAAAATACTTAGTTATCTACTTAATATCAGTATGAACCATTTCACATAGATATCACCTATTTAGAGTACGTTTCCCGTCTAATATATCACTCTTTTGAAATCACCCGTAAAATTAACACGTATAACTTTGTGACTTGCAATAACAAATCTTAGTGCTATAATAAATTTTGTGTTTTGAGGTTTTGATTTTTGGTCAATAGATAATATACCAGCTGGTCCGAGCGCCTTCGGCGCTCTTCACAGCTGGACGGGGGCTCCGCCCCCTGTACCCCCGAGTGGTACAATTTATTTTTATATACTTTAAAAATTTTACAATTTTTTAATTATTTATTATAATTGTTAAATGGAATTTCTAAAAATGACCCATTAAAAATTTGTTTCCTAAAATGTTTCAAAATAATTCAAAGAATATTTTGTTTATAAGTTTATTTTTTTAATATTTTATTTATAAAACACGAAAACATTTAAAATTATATGAATAATTGATCTCATAATTGGATTTTTCATTTTCAATTGACGATTTGAATTCATAAAATATTAAAAAAAAACTTTTAAAACTTTTTAAATTATATTCAAGTAAGTATATAAGAATATAAGATATATTATGGGTGAATTCAAAATGTATGAAGGGACACATAGATAGATATAACATTTACAATTATAATATATATAATTAATTTACTGATTAAATTAAAATGTATTTTAAATAAGAACACAAAAACAAATAAATGTTTTATCTAATTGAATATTTGATATTGTTTGAATATTTAGTAAATAATATTTTATAATATTTACCGGAGTATAATAAATTGATAACGTCATTTAATTCTCCTACTATATATCGAATCGAATATAAAGATAAATCTTCTTTTAAACGTTGTGTGAAACAATTTCAAATAATTTAAATGTAAAACTATTAATGAAATTAAAAAATCAAATATATGAATATAATATAAATATTTTTAATTTTATTTTAAGAATAGATATATATATCTCACAGGCGGTGGTTGTGACGTCATCCATATATTATAAATTTAAATTAAGAAGAACTAATAAAGTTTCGTGAGATGTGGTCAATAAAACTCAATTTTTCTTTATAAATACTATCACAGGTGTGAATTTCAAAAAAATCGTTAGAGCGGTTTTTGAGAACAAAGAAACAGAGAAACAAACAGAGAAACAATTTTTACTCTCATAAGAAGATAAGATTGATTATATTTTATATAGAATATATTTTTATCTCTATATTTTTAAATTTATGAGTAAAAACTCTGTTTTTATCTCACGCCTTATACATATCCTATCATGGGGCAAGAGCATACTATCATGTGAGTCAAGTGCGGAGTAGTTTGATTTTCTCATATCGCAATGCATTTCTCAATAAAGACTAAATATGAATTATTTTATTTAAGATGAATAAATTTTTCTGATTGCTCTGGAAAGTATAGTAGCACAATTTGAATATCTTCTACTGAGTTCTATTCAAAGCAATGCGCCTAAACCTTTAAACAAAAAAAAATACAGTTGTATGTGAAGCAGAAGTAATAATGGCAGAAGATGTAAAGTTTAGGATGATACAGAAAAAAAAATTGATAAGAAAGGAAAAGGTAAAATTTCTAATAAAACGAATCAGTTTTGAAGAATCTAATGAGATTTAATGCTGTATCTGTAAATGCGATTTCCAGATTCAAAATAACGATTGGATTCAATGCATAATATGTACATAAGTGGATGTATGGTATATGCAATAAGGGATCAAGAAAAAACAATTCGAATTTGAAGAATGTGAAGACGATTAATACAAGTTTCAAATATAAATGATTTCTATTTTTTACTTTATGTTTTATATTAAAATTCTATTGTTAATTTTTTCTAAATTTTCTAATTTTATTTTTCTAATGTTTATAAATTTCACAACTTTAAAACTAAACAACATATTTTAGTTCTGTAAAAAGCAGTATATATTAAAAATTCTGCTCCTGTCCCATAGTTCTTCATATAAAGATTCATGGGAAAATTTTTAATTTTGTATAATCAATGAGTTTACAGAAATCAAGTCAAATCAAGGTGCAGCTTATGGCATAGAGGTTAATGAGTTACAATAAAAAAATTTAAACGGATTATAAGTGTAAATAAATAGGAAGGTGGATTCAAAAGTAAACTCATAAGTAAGAAGTAATATAAATGAGTTGATTTATGCTCTGAAAAATGCACACATCGCCCATCGCTTTGATTTGAAGTTGAGATAAGTCGTAACAAAGTAGGTTTACCGGAAGGTGAATCTAGAAAGAGATCAGTCCAGTGCCGCCCTAACCACAGGGCTAAATGGGCTATAGCCCCAGGGCGCAAGCCTTTTGAGGCGACAATTTTTTATTTGCGATATAGTAAAAATTTATTTTTCATTTTATTAGTTTTTACTTATTTTTAAATTTAAAGACTTCTTAAAATATTAAACTGATTTTTATTTCTTTCAAATATGCTGAAAAACGATAGATAGAGAAGGGCAACGCGAAATAGGAGCAACACCCTACCGATCGTACTTTTGTTTCAGTCGCACTGGAGTTAATATAAGACCACCAATCATATAATAGTTCCGATCAAGTTCTAAGGATTAGACGAAAAACTGATCGGAACTGTCATTATTGAGATAATCCCCTCAAATCTGGGTAAACATTTATACCCATCTTTTAAATAAGTGACTTTAAAGAAAAGTCACAATAAAGATAACAGTTTATTATAAAAGTAATAAATATAGTTTTTTTCTAGTATTGACACTTTTGTTTTGTATAACTTTTCCGACTCCAATTTGCCATTCTGTGTAATTTCTTAGGAAGAAGGGCGCATTATTTTTAGTAGCCCATGGGCGCCGAATTCCTTAAGAAGGCCCTGGATCAGTCAGAGCTAATGCGTGTACGCTCTTGCTTCGTTTTCAGGGAAAGTGCGGCCTACTTGCCTTTTGTTACAATTTGTTATATTAAACATATTTTTGGATATAATTGTTTATTTCTATCAAAACAAATTAGTTAGTAGTAACATAGCAATTCAATAATACTAAAATAAGATTGTTATTTGTAAAATAAATAAACTTTTTAATAGTTTAAAGTAAACTTTGCAAAAACTGGTCTGCATTTACTCCATTTCACCATTTTTTTTTTTTTTGTTAATTTTGTGTTATAGTATAAAATAAATGTTATTTTTTTATAATCTAAATAATCTAAATCCATTTTTTAATTATTATTATCAAATAAAGATATGCCTAGCAGGCCAAAAGTTTAAGTCCAGTAAAAGTAAAAATATTATAATTTTTTTTTTGTAGGTTCTGGTAAAATTCTGTAAAATAATTATTGTAAATATCTTACTCGTCTAAAATGTTGGCTCTGAATAAAAAAAGTTTTGTTTAAAGGGGTGGCAATTGGTATTGTTATTTAACTATTTTTCTACATAATCGCCAAAAATGTTCAGACATTTATCGTAGCGATGAACGAGTTTCAAAATTCCTTCCTCATAGAAATCCGCCGCCTGATTGTGGTACCCACCTGGCACAAAACTTATGGTAGCCTAACTTTTGAGAAACAATTTCGTACATTAAAGTGCGTGAAATTTGCGAAAACTGAAGGAAAGTTTGGTTATGGTGAAACGACGGTTTCCTCTAATATTTTCATTTATCTTTTCCACCAGTTCATTTTTTTTTCACCTTATTATCTGTATCGTATATTAAATATACCTATTTAGTTTATTTTTATCGTATCAATTACATATAATAATGTATTATTTTTATCCATTGTTGATTTCTATAATAATTAGTGAATGAATTAAAGGGATAAATATATTTTTAACTTTTATTTTTATCCATGCAATCGTGAAGAAGTATAATTACTATCTCGTAATTTTCGAAGTTGAGATTTTGATGTTTTTATACGTTTGAAGGTTCCTGAATCATTTTCACTAAGGTTGAGAAAAATGTCTTACCAGAATTAATTTTTTAACACTGCAAATCTCACGCGCCAACACGTGACGTGGTGCCATCAACAAAAAGCCAAACATGCGCTGGTATAATTTATAATTAATTAAATTTAATTTAAATATAATATATTATGTTATTTAATCCTATTCAAATTGCGAGATAGTCGAGTGGAGACACTCTAGCTAATTTTTTAATAAAGCTCATTATTGTTTAATTAAAAAAATTTATATTAAATTTGATTCTATATGGTATAAATGGCAATACTCTAGATAGGCAATATTATACAACATATTTTTCCTCTAAAAACTAATTTAAATATTTTAATAGATACATATACAGGTTTATAGAAAAAATAAAATTGTAAATTTTATAATCTATATATTTTGTAAAATCATTTTTAAAAATACTTGGGTATTTGATGTTTATTTATCTGAAACATCACTTTTATAATTTTATTTTTATTAATTTTTAATTTTTATAATTTTAATTTTTTTATATTACTCCACCCATACTCTATTAATTGCTCACATTAAATAAATAGTTTATCAAACATTTAATATTAAAAATAAAAAAATAATATGATATTAATATAATAGTATAAATGTTGATAAATATATATATTTTTATAAATTAATTTCATTCATTATATAAAAGATGTTAGTTTAAACTAACTATTCCATCTGATTTAATGTTATCTTAAATTAATTCCTGTTTTTATTTGAATTAAATGCAAATAAATTTAGTCTCTCTCCATTGAGTGAATTCAACTAAAAGAAAAATAAGCAAATATTTAAATTCTATATATATATATTTATATCTATGTATGTATTTTGAATTCGTCTTTACATACCTCAATGCCCTCCTCCCAATTAAACTCCAGACAACTGAATCGAACATTAAAATCGCTGGTAAGTAATTGATTTTGATAAATAAATGGCTGCAAATCGAGACAGGCAAGTGCCCTTTCTTGGTTTATAGAAATATTATAAAAACTAAGACACATTGAAAGTCCAGGTATATTTCCAATATTAATACATTCAGGTGACGGGTTTCTCACTAAAGAAAGAAATAATTTAATTATAATTTATATTTATTACCTTCATTGAAGATTTATTATTTTTATATTATGGAGTTTACCCAACCTACACTCTATTAATTCTTCACTTTAAATAAATATATATATAGTTCAAACAATCCTATTTTTAAGATATAATTTTTTATTTAATACTTTTGTAATAAAATTTATTTTTATATATTTATTTCTAACTATAAATTAATAAAAATATTTTGGAAAGACTGATATAATGGAAGTATTTCTCAATGGATGGTGTAAATTGTAGAGGACCCTAATATAGATTTTTCTATCAAAATGTTTTTTCCTCGTCTTCCTAAAGTTAGTTAGTATCATTAATAATCTTTTCTGAATCAATGTTTAAAATACAAAATTTAATTACAAATTTAAAAATAAAATTAATAATAATTAAAATATGAATTTACAATTATACTCTGGCATTAGAGATAATTATAAATCATATACCACTCCATTATTTTTATAATTCATATATAATGTAGTATTAATATAATAGAATTATCCAAATAAACTAATAAAAATTTATATTAAAGATAATAACTTACGTGGAATTGTTATTGAAAAGAGATCATTCTGGTCATAAACGCCTTCAATATGTGACATTTTAGTATATTTATCATAAGATAATTTTAAACATCCTGGAATTAATTGTTAATAAGATATTAAACAAAAAAATGATACCATTAGAAGTAGAAAGGTTGATTTAATTTTAAACTTTATATATAATTAACTAAAATTACTATATTAAATGACTTTTTTTTAATGAAAATTGATCTTAATTAGAAATAGCGGTTTCTGAAGCCTACTAAGATTTCATGTGAGCAAATTAAAAAAAATATATTTATCTCAATTTTATTATAAAAATAATGTTATTTTTTTGAGAATATACATAGTACAAATAGTTTTTTGAAGATGACATTATGTAGGGAACTCCTTTTTTATACCTGCAATCTTTTCGTAGCATTGTTCATAGATTGATAGATCATAAATGGAATTTTGGCAATTGTTTTTTGGACCTTGGCTTTCGATTCTGCCTTTACAGTTTCTTATTTTATTTTTTTTTTTTTTTGAGGCATAGAAAGTGTATTCTCAAAAGGCATTATCTTATCTTATTATGCTAGCTAAAATTGTATATATGTATTTATCTATATATCATGGTTCTCAAAAACCGCTCTAACGATTTTTTTCAAATTCACACTAGATATAGTATTTATAAAGAAAAATTAAGTTTTATTGATGATATCTCTTGAAACATACAGCTTCATTATTAATTTCTTAATTGAAAATTATATATTATATGGAAAACGTCAAAATTTTTAATACTGCCTGCTAAGACAGTAAAAAAATGACAATTTTTTATCTAAATACATATAGTCCAGCGGTTGGACTGATGTTTTAACGAGTGGATTTCGTCGGTTCGAAACTCGCCGGGTGAATCGTTATTTAAAAATGAAAATAATGATTTTGTTATTTTTTTTTCTTTTTATCTATTGTTTACTTTTTAATAAATTACTATTCTATATTTATTTATTCATTGTTCTTTTATTAATAAAGTTTTAGATAGTTTTATAAGTTTTAATATTTTTTCAATAAAATATTATTCAATATATTTATTAATATTATTTTATTTATTATTATTGAGTACCCGAAGTTCCATTCATTTTAATCAGATTGATGCAATGATGCAACAGTTAATAATTGTAATATTGTAATAAATTTCTATCTTGAAAATTGTTACATATTATTCAGGATATTTTAAAAACTATTTCTTTCTTTAATTAATATTCATTTTTTCTATAAGTCAGATATATTTCCAAATATTAAATAATTTTTGAAGTGAAAACTTCTTTAGCGGCGTTGAGCACTTTTGCGGGATGGGGAAAAAGTATAGAACTCGCGTGATCGTGACCAACACCATGAAACCATCTGCTTTCAAATTTCTTATAACAGAGCGCGAAATTTGAATTGTCATTAGAACTGTTTTATAAATTATCTCTAACATATAAATATATATTTATTATGTAAAGTTCATTTCATATATACATATATAATCAAAATTATACGAAATGAACTTCACATAATAAATATATATTTTATGTTAGAGATAAGAATTATAAAACAGTTCGTATTGCAATATTTTAAACAAAGTTGTGTATTTATATATATATAAATATAAGTTACAAATTTGTTTAAAATATATGTTTAAAATAATATATAAGTTATATATATATACATGCATATGAAATTCATCTTTCTCGTGAAATAGCGCGAATTTCGTCTGTTTTAAAATTTCTTACGCAGAAGTTTTCACTTCTGTCGGCCAGTCCCACGACTGCCAATTTTGCTTTTTTAATTCCGAAAAGCTGCAAAGCACGTTTTTTTGTCTTTAGTTTGTTTTATAACCACTTGGGGCGCTAAACAGTTTTTCAAAAAAACACTATAGAAAAAAAATATATGTACCTATATATTATATATTTATGTATTATTGAGGAGCACAAGTTCATTAATTTTAATCAGATTGATGCAAATGTGTAACATTTAATAATTGTAATAAATAATTAAAGAATTGTGTATCAATATTTTTTAAAGGGTAGAGCGAGAGCTCGGTGTCCCAGGTATTAATATTACCAGCCAAATCCAATAATAATGAATCATTTTTTTTAACTTAAGTACCGAGCCGAGGCTCGGGGTCCCGGTACTTTTTCATTATCAAATAACATACATTTGTTTGTTTTTTTAATTTGTTTTCATGAAATTATTTAATTGTCAAAATTTTATGTTTCCTGGAATCTTTCTGTTTATATAATATTATAATTTTAATAAATTTTTAATAATTTTAACTAAATAAATTGAATTGCATGAATCTATAAAAATTGATCGTAAAGCATCACAATACTTATTTTCAAGATCTAATAGTAAAGGGAATCATCCCATTTATACTATTCATGGTATTATAATTAATTATATTAATTACAGTAGGACCTCTGTTATCCGGGTCTCGATGAGTCAATTTTTATTTATATTTTTTCTTACGTATATAATGTATGACAGGAGAATGCCGATTACGGGAGAATTATCTTGTAACCAAAGATAATATAACTGATATTAGAAAAGAATTATTTAACAACAAAAAACGAAAAATTACTGACTTTTTTTTCGAAATAAAAATTTAATTTGAACTTAAGTTTATTTTTTCACCTATATAAATTGTTAATTAATTACTAAAACGTTTCATTAGACATTTCTCAATGCAAGTAAAAAGATTTTCATGACTTATAAGTAGTAGTTCTTTTTAATAACCTTATAATTCAGCACATTTAGTCAATAAAATATTTTCCAGGGTTTTCAATTATCTGTGGACTATTTTCTCGTCATGACTGGAGATAATGGAAGTCTTACTGTAATTAAATGTTGTTATTTTTATTATCAATCGTATTTTGGAATAATAATTATATATATAAAATTATATAGTGTAGTAGGAAAACTTTTTTATATTTTTTTTTTCCTATAATTTATATTTTATTTTCACGGCGTGTTTTATATTTCTTTCATATTAATTTAATTCCTCATTGAAATTAAATAATTTCCTAACAAACCTTAATTATAAAAATAAGTTCGATTGAACAAATATTTATTAATAGTAATTTCATTAAAATAAATAAATGAAAATTGCTATATTAATATAATATACTTATTTAATTTATAATTTTTATTTTTATAACCGGTGTGAAAGAGATAAAAAAATATATTTTTTTAAAAAATATATTTTTTTAAAAAATGTATCAACTTTTGAAATATATAATTTATAAAATTGACTAAGAAACTTGACTAAGGATAATATCGATATAAATTAGAATACAATCATAATTATGAATGTATATATTAATTTATCTCTTACGTATTATTTTTTATTTTATATTTTTTAAAAAAGTTAAATTTAATTAAATATTTATGAATTTTATTTATTTTTGGTTTTAGAAGAACTAATAGGTTCTTTCATTTTCATTTAAATATTTATATAAAATCAGTATGTGTATTTACCACTGTGTTGTATATTTAATAAACTAAGATCAAGATTGAAACAACAGTTACATTGAACTGTTTTGCACTTGCAGGGTAGAATACTATTATTCAAAAATTTGAATTCCCTTGTTATCCAATTTTCGGTAGTCTCATTTACAGCTAAAATAAAAAATATAATATTTAAATGTACAATTTTTTTTATTATCAATTTATTATTATTATTAAATTAAATAAATTCTTATTTTTAAATTATTTGTAAAATTGGTGAGGTTTGAACTTTTACGTCCGGGACAGATACCAGATTTGTCGCCCTGTCCTCCATTCACACACTGAATTTTAAATAAAACCTTATCAACCTTAAAACCATTTAATATTGAATTTAAATTTAATATTATTATCATCGTCTGCATTTCAGATAGAAATAAAGAAATGTACTTAGCAAAATATTTGAAATATTTATTATATATAAAAAAATATTTAGTTGTTTTTCGCCATTAATTAAAATTTCGCAAAAGTTATATTGTAAGAATATTGATTTATAAATAACCATATAATATGACTGAATTCTACTATTCTAAAGAAAGAGAGTCAAAGAGAAAGATTTAAAATATATAACTAAATCCTTTTCCTTGTTCCCTTAGTATGTCAATACGTAAATAGTTTTATAATTTTATGATTATCACTATAGAAAATTAATAGATTTTCATTATTTTTTTTTTAAATTGGAAGAGAAAGATTTAAAATATATAACTAAATCCTTTTCCTTGTTCCCTTAGTATGTCAATACGTAAATAGTTTTATAATTTTATGATTATCACTTTAGAAAATTAATAGATTTTCATTATTTTTTTTAAATTGGTTTTATATTTGAATATATATATATATATATATATATGAGGATTCTCAAGAATTCCCTATTTCTAGCTTTGGAAAATAGGCCCTGAAAATACATTTTTGAATCAAACTTCCAGAAAGAGAAAATTGCAAATTCTCTCAGGAAATATTCTAGAAACATCCAATATTTGGTACACAATTGGTATCAAGTTAAATCCTAAGGTTGGTGAGGAGGTAAAAGGTAAATATAAAAGCCTAATTTAATGTCTGGACCTGTCGACAAACATAGTTCAAGCAGATAAATGAACTATCCCCTATCAAACGTCAAAAGATCTATACATTTAACGGAAACCAGACAGCCCTAAAGGCTATAAAATTCTTCTGCAGTGAACTAAAACAAACGTTTTACAACAAACCATTTACACATAGGAAGAATTGGAAAAAACGTAGCACATAACAAGTTTCCATTAAAGCCGATCAAAGCAAACTGTAAATGTTAATTAAAATGAGTAAAAAGGGTTTAAGAATCTTTACTGGATTCGTAACAGGACACTGCTCTCTGAAAGGACATCTTTATAATTATGAGTGGTGCATTAATCTAGAATATAATATGTTGTCACATCCAAAAAGGAGAAGCATCGTTGCTGAAGAAGTGGCATCAACTTGAGTAGGTTGTGTGGGGCGCATTCTAGTGAAGCACAATAGATAGAAGAGCAAATAGTGATGATTTTAGTGGGTAAAAATCTTCTACGCTGATCAATGTCTTTTGAAGATATTCACCAATCCTCGTTGAAAAAAGCTAAGGTCAGGATTCAGGGGAGCTTAACCCTCCCGCTAGAAGGTAAACTCACCGTAATCATATAAAAATCTGAGTTAAATTCAGCAAATATTGCATTTATTGAGGCGGTATGAAGTTCACAGGGTCAAGTAGTATATATTATAGTTGATATGATATCTATTTGCTTTCTAGTCCGAGGTCTTGTCTAAATTGCACAGCTATTGAAATATACTTTTTCCTTAAAGAAAACATATGTCGAATTTAAGAAGAAGAAGAATTAATATAGATCAAGTAGAAGCTACACAATTTGTATTTATAGACAATAATAAGAGTTTTACCTTATAATGATTAAGTAAAAAAATATATATTCATAAATTATTTTTACAATATAATATATTCTATTATTTGACATGTTATATTATTTCATATTCCACTTTTTAAATTAATTAAAACATTTTTCAAATAAATATGATAAAATGAAATTCAATAGAAGTACAATAGATAATTGTATTATGTGTACGTAATGTTCTTTATATGTAATTTATTATAATATATCCCTATGAGACTAACCATTATGTTTTTGATTAATGATTTAGATTTCTTGAAGCAACTAAATAGTTTTTTTTTTTAATTTATTATTTCCAAATATAATTTAAAAGATAATTATTTTATAAATATTTATTAAGTCAAAAATAACATTAAAGAATAGGTAAAAGCCAAAAATTAAGATCATTTTATTCCTTAAAATATATATTGATTTATGGAAACTAATAAAATATTAAATACCTATCATATATTAATACCCACAATCTACAATATCATAAATATGTTTTCTAACTTGTGCCCAAAAGGAAATGACTTGGACAAAAAATTTGACATAAATTAATTAGTCATAAATCACATAAAAAACAAATGATGATGGTCTAAATCTAAAAAAAAATTTGGAAATTATTTTTTTTCTATGAAAATCACTAAGAAACACTACAGATAGAGTAAATATTAAATATGGATTATTTAAAATATACAATATAAATATTGTATGTTATTTGTAAAAATTTATAAAAATATTTACAAATTCGTGCTAAAAATTAAATTAATAAAAATGTATATTTGAAATGGGTGGCTTGTCTATTTATAAATGGGGAATATGATAATTTATAAAAATTTTCAATCTATTACCATCTATACTTTAATAATTTTATTTATATATATCCATCCCTATTTATTTAATAACATTTTTTTTGATATGCGTGAATTTTAATAAGGACAACTTGCTAATCTGTTATCAAATAAGAATGCTTTTTTAATAGAGACTAGGTATTACTATTACAGGAAGATTAAATTTTAATAATTTCTTAATAATATTATATTAATTCATTCAAAAAAGAAAAACAAAGAATATGATTTTAACCTTTTTTCTATATCTGCATAAAATTTGTGACTAAAGAAATAATCTTATTATTTTAATTTTCTTTTTATTGTTGTTTATTAATTGTTTTTTTTTCTAAATACATACTAATACACAAGGAATAAAGGGGGATAAAATTTTTATAATCACAGGAGGATAATTTTATCAAAAATATCTATATCAAATTTCAATACTTTATATTAACTATTAAAATTTTAATAAATATTAATAAAATAATTTATTTATTTTATCTTATTAAGTCATTTTAATAAATTAAAATTAATTACATCATAAATTAAAAAACATACCTGGTAGATAACTAAGTAAACCACCTTCTGGGTAGAATAATCCTAAAATATTTATAAAAAAAAGTATTATATAATATATATCATAATAATATACTTAAATGTACAGTATATCTTATCTTATTATGCTAGCTAAAATTGTATATATGTATTTATCTATATATCATGGTTCTCAAAAACCGCTCTAACGATTTTTTTCAAATTCACACTAGATATAGTATTTATAAAGAAAAATTAAGTTTTATTGATGATATCTCTTGAAACATACAGCTTCATTATTAATTTCTTAATTGAAAATTATATATTATATGGAAAACGTCAAAATTTTTAATACTGCCTGCTAAGACAGTAAAAAAATGACAATTTTTTATCTAAATACATATAGTCCAGCGGTTGGACTGATGTTTTAACGAGTGGATTTCGTCGGTTCGAAACTCGCCGGGTGAATCGTTATTTAAAAATGAAAATAATGATTTTGTTATTTTTTTTTCTTTTTATCTATTGTTTACTTTTTAATAAATTACTATTCTATATTTATTTATTCATTGTTCTTTTATTAATAAAGTTTTAGATAGTTTTATAAGTTTTAATATTTTTTCAATAAAATATTATTCAATATATTTATTAATATTATTTTATTTATTATTATTGAGTACCCGAAGTTCCATTCATTTTAATCAGATTGATGCAATGATGCAACAGTTAATAATTGTAATATTGTAATAAATTTCTATCTTGAAAATTGTTACATATTATTCAGGATATTTTAAAAACTATTTCTTTCTTTAATTAATATTCATTTTTTCTATAAGTCAGATATATTTCCAAATATTAAATAATTTTTGAAGTGAAAACTTCTTTAGCGGCGTTGAGCACTTTTGCGGGATGGGGAAAAAGTATAGAACTCGCGTGATCGTGACCAACACCATGAAACCATCTGCTTTCAAATTTCTTATAACAGAGCGCGAAATTTGAATTGTCATTAGAACTGTTTTATAAATTATCTCTAACATATAAATATATATTTATTATGTAAAGTTCATTTCATATATACATATATAATCAAAATTATACGAAATGAACTTCACATAATAAATATATATTTTATGTTAGAGATAAGAATTATAAAACAGTTCGTATTGCAATATTTTAAACAAAGTTGTGTATTTATATATATATAAATATAAGTTACAAATTTGTTTAAAATATATGTTTAAAATAATATATAAGTTATATATATATACATGCATATGAAATTCATCTTTCTCGTGAAATAGCGCGAATTTCGTCTGTTTTAAAATTTCTTACGCAGAAGTTTTCACTTCTGTCGGCCAGTCCCACGACTGCCAATTTTGCTTTTTTAATTCCGAAAAGCTGCAAAGCACGTTTTTTTGTCTTTAGTTTGTTTTATAACCACTTGGGGCGCTAAACAGTTTTTCAAAAAAACACTATAGAAAAAAAATATATGTACCTATATATTATATATTTATGTATTATTGAGGAGCACAAGTTCATTAATTTTAATCAGATTGATGCAAATGTGTAACATTTAATAATTGTAATAAATAATTAAAGAATTGTGTATCAATATTTTTTAAAGGGTAGAGCGAGAGCTCGGTGTCCCAGGTATTAATATTACCAGCCAAATCCAATAATAATGAATCATTTTTTTTAACTTAAGTACCGAGCCGAGGCTCGGGGTCCCGGTACTATACATAATATATATATAAATAATTAAGGGAAAGAATCAAGTTTGAATAAACTCAAATATTAAATTAGAATTGTTTTTTTACCTGTAATGCCGCCTAGTATATTATTTTCTGTTTCACCTATTATCTCTAAAAAAAATTTAAAAAACATAAATCAAATATCTCAATTTTATTAAAATTTAATATAGTTAATTCAAAATAACGAAAAAAATTCAAATACTTATAAAATATATAAGGCATCTAATTTAATTACACTATTTAACGAAAAAAGAAAATAATTAAATATAGTATAATATAATTAATTTTGATTTTGTTTTTTTCAACCAAAAAATATATAATATTTATGGTAAAATTTAATTTAAATAAATATTTTTGTATTCTTCATTAACATCATAAATAAATAATTTAATTTAATTGTTTCCTCCGTTTATTTATTGTAAAAAATAAACGTTTTTATAAGCTTATTATTCACTTGACTTTTCTGTCTGTCTGTAATGTTAATAATTTGTAATTGTATTTTAACCCACTCCTAGTTGAGCGATTTCGCTCAAATTTGAAACGTATATTGAAAGTCGATGACACTTCAATAATCAAAAAGAAATATTTTGAATTTTTCAAAAATATGGATTTTTAAAATTTGTGAATTTAAATGATTGATGTTAATTTAATGTTATATTTATAATTTTATTTACATTTTTTTTATATTTTATATACATTTTCTATACAACGTGCTTGGATTGTTTTGTGATTTCGAAAAGAACTCAGTTCCGCATAGTACACGGTAGTATGCCAATGGCTTAATAAGCCACTTTTATAATCAATGCCATCTAGAAAAGGCCTAAAAATTTCGCGAAGAATCTAATATATGTTTGAGAATAACAAATTTAAATAGTAGTCAATAGTGCAATGTTTTACATCTGGCAAGCAACAATAAAATATAAAAAAAAAATAAAAACTTGAAAATAAATTAATAAATTTTTTTTTAATATATACGCTTTTTAAACAAAAATGCACCAAAAATTATAAAATTAAATATTAATTAAACCTTGAATATTATCCTTTACATATGCCCAACAAAAAAGAGTGGGCGCATATAAAAATATTAAATTCTTTAACTACTACTTATGTTCATAGGGCATTTTTTATTAAAAAGCGTATATATTAAAAATATTTTTTTATTAATTTATTTTTATAATATTCAATTTTCTTAAATTCACACTCACTAGAAACAATACTTTTTGATGAGCTGTGTGCTATAATGATAGAAAACAATATCCAAGATATATAATACTTCAACATATTCCTGAAAAATAACATAATTTAATATACTATAATATAATAATATTAAGCTTTTTATTTTTAACAGTAAAAAACTAATTATAATAATCAAGCTAATATACGATATATTAACCCAATCAAACTTCTATCAATTAATTACTTATTCCATTAATTAATTAATAGAACTTTATCATCATTGGGAATTGTTTTTTTTATTTATTTTTGTAATTATGTAAATTAAATGGAATAAATCACATTTAAAAAAAATATTTTAATGTGCTTTCATAAGGTATTGGAAATTTTTAACAAATAATAAATATATTAAAATTTATAAATAAAATAGAGTGGAGCTAAGAATATTTATAATGAGAAGACGGACCTACCCATAATCAAACGGGGGAAGTGGTGTGTGTGGGGGGAGAGGGATCTTCAAAATTAAATATTAAATAAAAATAATTATATATAATTTTAACAGTAATATATTAGTAATTAAAACCTAGTTTATCGTTTCATTATTTAATATTCGTTTAATTGATTGATTTTATTGATTGATAAATTAACTTAATACCAGAGTTAGATTTTTGATGAATTTGTAAAATTACTTATTTTCATTATCAAAGATACCTATTTTCAAGTAAGAAAATATCATAGGAAAATAAAAACTTTTTTTACAAAATAGATGATTTGCCAATATTAAAAGTCTTGTTACAATATCTATTTTCTATTTAATTAATATCGATAGATGAACGGTAAATATATTTTAAGTGGTGAGGGCCACCAAGTGTAAACAACAAAAAATCCAGATTTATTTTTTTATTTATAATAATAATATCTCATTATTCTTTCTAATTTATTTTATTTTAAAACATTGATATTATTCATTTGAAAAATTATGAATTATAATTAATCAAAGAAAGTTATTTTTTCTCCATTTTTCTCATCTCTCTTAGACCCAACCCTTACTAAGGCCATGCATTAGATCAGTTTCATAGACTTTTTTCTACACCAACCCCTTTTAAACTCTCCTCTCGTTTAATAGACCCCTATTATTTGATTCAGTATAAATAGAGATAGTTTAACATAAAACTATGAGTATTTAATAGAGTATATTTTTAACAAATTTACAACAAACTAAATATGTGGAAAAACTTAATGGGACGGTTGGTGTTGATGTTTTTCGATATCAGCTTCAAATTTTGATTAATAATAAGTATTACAACTTCGCATAGAATAATATAGCTCATAAATATTATCAAATATTTTATTATATAAAAATTATTGGAAAATATTAATTTACAAAAAAATTAACTCAATCAAAACTATTTAAGTTAAATGGTATTTTATTTAGATAGAAAATTTAAAACAAAAATTCCAATATAAAATTATTTAAAAAATACATTAAAACAGGGTCGATTATATAAAAGTTTAATAAATATATAACTTTAATAAAAACTACTTCTATGGAAACTAGCAGGTTCCGTAGGCAATTGTTTGTATTTACTATTATTTACCCTCACGTTCTGTCGACATTATTCAAAGATCCTTAGACCCACAAATTAAGTTCCCTGCATTAACCATCTGGTTCAAGCAAAAGTTTTCTTGCAGGTTTCCAAAAATTTAACATATATATTACTTATACTTTAACATATATATTATTTATTATATTATATATTTAAATTCTACCTAATTTGACATTTAAAATTAATTTTTATTATTTATGCATTACTTCGCTGTCAAGAGTCAAGTAATAAAAGATCTTATATTTAAGGGGATTCAAAACATTTTTTCCTGCAAATATTTCAAAAAATAAATTTTAAAAAAGAAAACAAACCTTTTATCAAGTGTTTTTTACGTTATATAATTATCATTATAATTATTATTATTAAAAATTGAAAAATAACATTTTTACAATTCATTATCAATCTATCGTTCTTTGTTGTTTCTCCAATTAATTTTCCCTTATAGATATTTTTTTTCATTACCCTTATTCGACCAGAAAATATTTCAAAGAATTATATTATCAATTTTAACTCTTCCTTGAAAATCATGGATCATTCCTCACACATATGTATAATGTAAATATGTACATTAGCAAGATATTAGTTTTATAATTTTTAATTCTTTGAATTATTTGGTTTATGGTATATAATTATGGTTTATATGGTATATATTTATATATTTGTTTATTTATTATAATATCATTATTATTATAAAATCAGCTATCCAAATTTTTATCATAGCTCAACATAACATATCATTTAATTACTTACCTGAAATTTTTTTTAAAACTTATTTAAATTTAACTTTTATTTTCACTTACGAAATTTTTTTCTTTATTTCTAAATAAAATTTATGAATCCGTCTAAATAGAAAGTAGAACTCTGACTGATTGGCGGAAAGTAAAATAGAACTTTAAATATATGTAGATATATAAAATTATCGTAGACGTATATAAATCGACCAAGAAAAAAAAGAAACAATAAAACGAGGTGACCGTGAAAAAGCAATATTATATATTGTATTTTCTTATCAGTAATAAATTAAAATGACTAGAAATTTTTACTTTTTTTTAACTAGAAAATATTTATGAATATATATATATATATATATATAATGTCAGATTTATCATAATTAGTTTTCTATTATAAATTAATCATATCTTTATTTGTTAATTTAAAAAAATAGCGGTAGTGCAATAAATATTTTGATAATAAGAAGAAATTCATAAGGCAATTTTTTAAAATTAAGACTCTTTAATGAATCAAAATTGATATAAAAATACAGGGTGGGGAGGTCAAACTGCAGGATTCTAAGTATTAAAAAAATACACACAGAAAAGTTCTTATATGACTCCAATAAGATAGTGATCACTATTTTGAACACAATGTCTCAGGCTCATACTGAAATTCTTACTGACCCGTTTTAGCATCGCCGGTGTTATCGCCCGAACTTCTTGTTCAATCCGAACATTCATATTCCGTTGTTGGACGAGTCTCAAAAACCTTCGACTTGAGATGTCCCATAGAAAATAATCAAAAGAGTTCAGAACGTGCGATCGTGGGAGCCATTGAATATGGGGACATCTCAAGTCGAAGATTTTTAAGACTGCGCCATTTCGTAACTGTGGATGAAACGTAGAACCACCATAACGCACCAGAGATCGAACAGCAGTCAAAACAGTGGGTTTCTCGGGGTGAATCGGCATTAAAGAAGGCCAAGTTGCGTTTGTCAGCCAATATTTGTTTTTTGAGATACACACGGTACAATCCATATTGATTACCTTCAAAAAGGTAAAACAATCAATGGGGAATATTATGCCAACTTATTGGGTCGATTTAATGACGATTTGAAAGAAAATGGCTGCATTTGGCAAAAAAAGGTCTTTTCAATCAAGTCTAGGGTGCACTACTAAAGACGACGAGGCTAAAATAATAAAAACAAAACAGAAGCAAAAATAAAACAAAATAAACCAACAAACAGGGAGAATAAAACAAACATTTTTTTCATACAAATTCGAGGTGACCATTAATATGCCACTATTTTACATTTTAAAGTTGAGGAAAGTTGCTATCGATGGACCTCTTAAAGAAATTTTGGGAGAGTAGCCCAGAGCAGCTTGGAAGAGTCGACTGGAGAGGAAGAAAAGGAAGAGGAAAAGATGCTCTCTCAGTCAAGGCCCTTCCTTATATTTTCCAAGAGCTTGATCTGGGTTTTCTAGAGGGGTCCCAATGAGCGCTCAGCAGGAATGGCGGGAACGCTTATTTTTCTCTCCAGCGATTGTCTGTGCTCCAGCGCTTCAATCGCATGAACCGGTCACCGGAAGCTCAGGACAAACAGCCATGCTTGCATTGTTCTTGCATTGTTGGTGTAGATTAAAGTATAAAAAATAAAATGGAAGATAAAAAACTTTATTTCAGCAAATTTTGAATTTGTTCAGAGGGTTATGTTAAGGGAGAAATAAAAACTTATTAAATATATTATTATAGTTATTATTATTATTATTATATATATATATATTAATTTACAATCACAGCCATTGACATAATTACAATTTATCTCTTTAGACTTAGTATATATATATATTTAAATATATTACTATAATTAGTACAAAAACTTAAAGCCTACGTCAATTATCTTATCTAGAATAATTAGGTATATTTATTAAAGATCATTATATAAGTAAGTAGATTGAAAAATAATTCAATAAATTATTATAAAAAAAAAAATTAAATTAAATAATGTTTTGAGAAGAAATTTAAGAATAATATGTGGTATATTTTAAATTATATACTATTAATATCTTTAAAGATTTAAAATACACTGAATTAATTTAAATATTCAAATCCAATAATGAAATAAGGAGGATTAGGGCACGAAGACAAATTTTGTAACTTCCGTTCCAACGTCTAAAGAAACAATTTAAATAAAATATATATTTATTTAAATTCTCTACTTCTAAAGCATTATAATGAGATCAGTGATAATCACAGTTTCTAACTAATATTACTATTCATTATATTCTAGAAAAAAATGTATAAATTCTACTAATAAATTAAAAAGAAGACCCTAAAAGCCAACTTGAAACATTATTTTAATTATTTTAACTTAAATGTATTTTAAATAAGTTTGCTCTTTGGCACTGAGCAATGATTAGAATAAAATAAATATTTATTAATATTAAAGATAATAATTATTATATATAATATTTTAATAAATAATTCATTAGTTATCATATTTTTTTGTTTACTAAAAACAACAATTAAAAATATATACAATCTTCCCAAAGTTTATTATTTAAAATAAATAAAACTTTATTTTAACAAAAAATAATTTAAATTTAATTATATTTAGGTAGATATACGAGGTTTGTTCAAAAAAAAGGTGAATTTTGAATTATTTCGAAAAGTATTTATTTATTCATCAATATCCATTTTGTCCCCTTCAAAGTAATTGCCCTCAGATGTAATGCACTTATGCCAGCGCTTCTTCCGATCGTCGAAGCACTTATGAAATGAGCTTTTCGATAAGGTCATCAGCGATTTCGATTCTGACTTTATCTCATCAATTGGACAAAACGCTTTCCTTTCTTTGGTCTCTTCAGTAGGAAAAGGTCGCAGGGAGCCAAATCTGGTGAATACGATTATTGAGGCATGAATACGGTGTAGATTTTGGCCAAAAAATCACGAAGAAACAATAATGCGTGAGCTGGTGCATTATCATGATGCAGAATCCATGATTTGTTTTTCCACATTTTCGATCGTTTGATCCGTATTGCTTCACTCAAACGTTGCATAACTTCGTTATACTATTCCTTATTAACAGTACGACCTGTTGGCAAGAACTCATGATGCATTTTCCCATTTGATAGAACTTGGCGTTTCAAAATTCACCCTTTCTTTTGAACAGACCTCGTATGTAATAATATATATGATACAAACGATAACAAATATATTATACATATAACAAATATCTGGAAGGTAGAAAAAACAATTTTAGAACCTTTTTAAGATAAGTTTTCGAACCAAATATGGTCAATTTAAGATATATTTAATATAAATATAATAGTAGAGCTTATTATTAGCGAGTAAATGGAATAAATAAATAAAGTTTTTTAATAAAATTTAGAAATTTGTTTTTTTTTAAAGTACTTTGTTATATATTATCTTCGATTATAATTAAAAAAAATCTATTTTCACTAATTTCTTGTTTTTATGATGTTAAATTATGTTTTTCACTGAAAGAAACAATTTAATCTTAAAATTTTCTATCTATACATTTATATATATCAATCTAAAACAACATATACAACATAAAAAAATGTAATAGCAGATCTTAATTACTAATCATTATTAACAAATATCACAATATCTTGCTTCTTTTCTTTAGAATTAAAGATTTTGAGTTTCTGATCTTCATTAGTTGAACTATATTTTATTTATTCTTATGAATTTTTAACGGCATATATATGTATTTAATATATATATTTATATTTAATTTAAGTGATTTTCTTAATTTTTAATTGATTCACATCTTAAAGTCTTGATGTATAATTACATTTACAAGGTTGCGATTGAAGAGGAACTTGTGACGTATACTGATAAGATGACAATTTTTTATGTGTCCGACTTCTATAGAAATAGAAACACCAAAGAAGGGATGGCATCAATGCGAGACCCGCAGGAATTAAAAATAGTAAAGGTAGTGGAGGATTTGGGAGACTTGGATCTGAAAAAAAAACAAAATATTTTAATAGATAAGAATATAATTAAATAATATATAATTAGACAATTGCTTGGGAAAATTGATTTTGCTCTTACAAATAATTATTTTTGAACCTTGAACTCTTTTATTCATATGAAAATGTTTCGTCCCTTTTTTACCGACCGACGATAGTAAGGGAGGTATTGTTTTATAAAAGAATTAAATTCTCAAAAGCCTATTTCAACCTTTGGGGGGTTTATTTAAAAATATTAAGGATTTATTTATTAGGAAAACTAGTAAATTTACAAATGCTATTACCTATAGATAAAAATAATATAAGTAGTAAAACAATAATTATAAATTAATATTTTTTAACAGTATCTATATATATTAGTTCATTATTATGTAGATAATATTAATATATTTTTTTAATCTTTCTTTTGTGGGGAATATATTATATTTTATTTATAATTAGAACATAATATATGTGTGTGTGCCATATAAATCAATTATCATTTTTAAATTTAGCATTTTAAAAAATTATGATTTTTAAATATTATATCTAACTACCTGCTTAATCAAAAATCGCATTTTCCTCTGGTGCTCACACAATGTCATATTTTTTTAAAAGAATCTATCTATGGAGAAGGTTTAAACAAGATAATCACAATCAGTTTTTTACATATTTTTATTTCTATTTTATTTTTATTTATTTATTTATTGGTATGCTATCTTTTATTTTTAAATAAAATGTAGTAAAGTTTAAATGAATAAGCGGGAGTGTCCTCCCCTAGACTTTCCCGCATATAAATATAAAGAGTTGTGAATGAATATTTAGAATGTGTAAACTTGGTATTGATAAAGAGCCAGTTCGTATTAGTTTATTGGTGTCAAATTTGATATTTGGTAACATTTATATATGTATATATATATATATATATAGAATAAAGTGCTACTTCCGGTTAACTGATATTTTAAATGTAAAAAAAACAGATATGGATATAATATAAATATTTTTAATTTTATTTTATTTATAATATATAAGGGCTGGCTGTGACGTCATGAAGTGCTGGGTGACGTCATATAATTTTAAATTAAGAAAAAACTAATGAAGATGATTTTTCTCGAGGATAAAACCAATACAAAGTGCATAACAGTGGAGATATGCCTTCACGTGAAATTTGATATGAAAATAACCCTTCACTTCCTCTCTTCGATCGGCAATACTAGCACTTCCGGTTTCCGGATTTGCACCAAAAGTTGGTCCATTCATTATACTGATGCATTAAGTAAATATACCAAATTTCATCAAAATCCGTTGAGCCGTTCAAGCTGTACACATCTCTACGGACACACAGCGGACGGACAGACAGACATCATGCTAAAAATACTTTTTTCTGTTAAGAAAATGCATGATTCGTGGAGATATGTACCTAAAAATATCCACAGGTGAAATTTGGTGTGAAAACAATACCTCCCTTACTATCGTCGGTCGGTAAAAAGGAAACGCTACTTGTATAGGTAAAATGTCACTTCCGGTAGTCAGATTATGATTAAATTTGGTATCTGAATTTTTTTCATATTTTTAAATCTATATACAAAATATGAAGCAAATATCTCGAAGCAAACTGGTACTTTACTTGAAAGGTAAACGCAACCATTGTAGGTAAAGTACCATTTCCGGTTAACCGATTTTGACGAAATTTTGATAGAAATCTACAAACTGTGAATAATATCGGTGTACCAAATTTCGAAGTCCTAGCTTGATTAGTTTTTGAGTAAATTTGCTTACAGACATTACATACATACATACATACATACATACATACATACATACATACATACATACATACATACATACACACACACAGACATAATTCCAAAAATGGTATTTTCCGACTCAGGGAGGTCTAAAACGTCAAGATCTATCAAAATCTCGAAGTCGAAATTTTTGACGATTCCAATACTTCCCTTATACGAAGTATGCGGGAAAGTAAAAATGTTGGAATGAAGAGCCAGACTTACATAAAAATGAAAATTTTAAAAAAATAAGTTGTCCTGTGGCCAGGTCCGAACCTACTATTCTTGTAATAAAATTTTAATAATAATAATAAATTAGTCTTATAATAGATCGCCTCACGTTATGCGTCACTTTGTAATGGATCAAACTATGGTGCACTTATAATGACACACGATGGCTGTGAATTGTATTATAATAAGTTATTTATGGGCGCCAAACTATGAGTAAATTGTTTTTATCCAGAATAAAAAGAGTGTTGAAAAAAATTAAGGGAAAAGGAAAAAAATAATGTTCACACTAATTCACTTTAATTAATAAAAAAAAATTTAAACAAATTAAATATAAGAAATAAGATAATGTAATTCACTATTATTACAGGGAGTAACAGGAATAGTTATCACATGGTGTGATGATTTATAAAAAGAAATAATTATTTCACGGGACTTGATAGTTACAAGCTCATTTAAGGATGATATGTCTTTCTCAACTGCAAATTCTTAACTGACAAAAATTATACAATTGGAGGGAGATTGTTCCTCCCCTTAGCCGAAATATAATATATATATATATATCTATAAACATTTTATTTTAAGATTAGGCGAGAAAATTACTTTGTTTCTCTTTTTCTTCTCTTTATTATATTTATAAACTTATCCAAAATAATAAAAAAAAAAAAAAAAAAAATAAGTTGACCTGTGGCCAGGTCCGAACCGACCGAGGGTTTGAAGTAAATTAATTTCCAGCTACAGAAACAATTTCAAATAATTTTAATATATCTATTAATGTAATAAAAAACAGATATGGATAGAACATAAATATTTTTAATTTTATTTTATTTATAATATATATGTAAGACCAGGCTGTGACGTCATGAATGGCTGGATGACGTCATATAATTTGAAATTAAGAAAAAACTAATAAAGATGATTTTTCTCGAGGATAAAACCAATATAAAGTGCATGATTCGTGGTGATATGTAAAAAATCTCCTCATGTGAAATTTGGTGTGAAAATAACCCTTCCCTTCCTATCGTCGATCGCTAATACTACCGCCACTTCCGGTTTCCGGATTTGCACCAAAAGTTGATCAATTCATCATACTGATGCATTAAGTAAATATACCAAATTTCATCAAAATCCGTTGAGCCGTTCAAGCTGTACACATCTATACGGACGGACAAACATCATGCTAAAAATACTTAAAGTCAAATTCTTTTTGAACTTTTCTTGTATTTTCTAAATAAAATTATATCAGTATTCATATGCTAATTATAATTTTTTAGTAAGTGGTTATTTGAAAATTAAATTAACACACTTTTACTTTCATCCCTATATTCTTTATTATAGATTAAAACATGTCCTTAATAAAAATAATTCTATTTACCTTTGGCTGGTGAAACATGCAAATATGCTCCACGATTGGTATTAGACACTTCATTAATGGCTAAGCAAATATAATATCCCGAGTTGGCTTGAACTGCACGTGGAAGAACCAATTTACTTAAAAAGATATCTTCCGATTCAGGAATGTCTTTAGATTTTAATAACTAAAAAAAAAAAATAATTCTAATAGTTTTTATGTTTTTAAATTAATAGTTTATATCATTAAATTCTTAAAAAGTGTTATAACCAAACTATTTATATGCTGCTATGTAAAGAACTACTTCTTTCATATTTTGCAAATAATCCTTATATTTATTAAATTAATATTATAAATAATCAGAAGCGGTCTAAAAAAAGATTTTTCATTTAAAATGACTAACTGAAATTGTCTATTTTTTGTGGCTAAAAGAACTTAAAAATTTATTTTAGAAAAAAAAACATTTTATTTAAAGTTTAAAACACGGTACTTACTTCATATGTTTCATTGATATATTTGAGGTATTTTGTTTTTTGTTCATCGGCATTATTGGGTGGACTTTTTTCAAGTCGTAACCATAGAATTGCAGGACGAAGTTGACTTCTCACTCTACAACGTAATACAGCCGTTTGCCCTTCTGTCACTGTTTCATTATTTGGACCATCAATTAAAGATGGTGCAGCTGGCACTGAAACTGTTTAGAATCGATTCGAAATTAGATAAGAATAAATAGAGGATATTTTGCATTTTTATAAATTTATTTTTATTTAATAATTTTATTACTTTATTTTGAATTATATCTGAATGATTTATAAATTTATATTTATTTATTTAAATTTATTGATTATTAAAACTTTATTTTATAGTTTCATAGGCCAGCACATTTTATAAATAAAACTCTCTTACGTCTTTTTCAACCAATATGTGGTCGTTTGGTATCAGGACCCTCTTCAGGACTGTGTTTTTGTAAATTCAAAAAAATAAGAAATCCAAAATCTTTCAATGGGTACTTATACGAAACGTTGACATATTGGTTGGAAAAGAAGTAAAAGAGTTTCAATTATAAACCATCTGTTTTCATGTTGGCTGTCCGCTGACTTCTAATTCATTATTCTTTATTTTATATTTGTACTATTTACCGATTATTTGGACTCTGTAGGTAGCTATAATGGTACGATGATATGAGAAGGCTGACTGATTGCTGTAGGTGTACATGCATCGGTAAAGCCCGGATTGCTCCTCCCTAGGAGAGTCGAGTTCATAGACTTCATCACACCCTCCGGGATTTGGACAAGGTAAGAGCATCCACGATCCGTCCGAAATGTTGCTCTCTTTAGAGGAAATTTCACAGCTCGGTGACATTAACCCTCGGCCACATTGCTAAAAGTTTTGTTTTGTTTTGTTTAATTAACTTTTTTGATGTATCAGCACTATAGTTTCTGAATCTTTATTTTAAAGACTGGATTCCTGTAAAATAAAGATCTCGGAAATAGGCAATAAAAACATTAAAAAATCCCAGAACTTGTTATTATGCCCAATTACACATAATTTTTGATACGGTTATAAAACTTTTTAAAATTAAAGGCATACAAAACTTGCAAAATACTAATTTTTCTCAGTTCATTTCATTAGGATTAGAAAAATGCAATTGCATTGGTATCCTGTGTTTAATAAAATAACATTTAAAAGTATTTACTTTTAACAAACGTAATACCTACATATAAACTATGTAAGTCTCCCGGTTTGATATTAATAAAAATTAATAAATAGAATTATTTATTCAAACAGTTATTTATTAATTTGAACTATTACAACTGACAAGTATTTATAATAACATCAACTAACGTCTTGTATAAACTGCTTTCTTTTAACCACGCCTCATTTCCAAGTTACCAACTACTTAACGTGAATACCCACAGCTCAGTCATTTGCTAATTGATCTGGTCTTCTAGGCCCTATTCGTTCTTGAAGTTTAGATTTGAGGGTTCTTCATTTTTCTCTTAATAAATTTCTTTCACAGCAACGTCTTAAGCTTTTTATAAGTATTGGCACTAGCACTAGAGTCAGAAGTCGTGCTAGATTACCTAAAAATTTTTTGGTAAGTAGAAATTTTTAAACATGAACCCATTTACTCGTCTTCTACAATCACTAAACTTCTTGAATCCTTTTATCAGTGAATAATTGGATTATAAGGCTCCACAGGTTGATTCGGGCATGGTAAGGGAATTTCTCTAGCTGGGGCCTATGGGACTGATTCAACTCGGTCTCCGGGATCAAAATTGGGAAAGCTACTTGAGCCTCCGATCAAGAAAATCAAGGTAAAGGCTGATAGGACACCTAATTGATATAACCGACTTAAAAGGCGTTGTCCTTGCGTAGGACGTACAAAAGTCAGAGGTTGTTTTTTTATAATTGGATTATCTCCTCAATGGGTTGCTCCATATGTGACCACATTCTTCTTTCCTGGACAAAGGTACAGATCGATATCCGTCTCACACTGTGCCGCATCATCCTCCTTGTGGTTTTTATTATCGCATGACAGATAGGAAATATTTTATTATATTTGATCCATGTGATTAAAATCCCGAAATAAAAGGAGTAACCAAGATTTCAAATATAACCATTAAACTACTCGTTCTTTCAATATGACTAAGTTGTGTCTTCCTAATCTCTTTTAAAGTAATTTAAAAAATTAATAAATACAGAAGTTATTAACTTGAAAAAGTGACAATAATTTACAACAACGACAGAACAACGTCTTCTTGCTGAAGGCAACTACGCCTCGTTTTAAAATTACGAACTGTTAAAATAGTATAATTTAAAATATAGGTAATAAAAGTTGCAAGTTAAAAGTTAAGGGCATTCAAAAGGCTTTGTAAATTGTGGTATGTAATGTTGTATATATATATTATATATTATATGACAAATATATTTTAAAATCATTAAATATTCGAGACCAACTACATAACACTAATTCTTAACTATATTTATTTATGATTAGAAATATGTGAATATGTACCTTAAAGAGCCAAGTAACACTTCCTTTGAATGTTTTTGTACAAGGAAGACGCACTAATTTTCCAGGTGGGCTCTGAATTAACTGCGGTGTCAAAGCCTCCAAAGCAGAAACTTTATTTTTAATCTCATCATATGCTAAAAAATAACATAAATATAAAATAACATTATAATAATCATTAGTAGAGAATTTTAATTAAAGTATAAAATCTATAATATTTATGTTGTGAAAGTATAACTTTTTAAAAATATGAGTAAAAATAGAAATTTAAAGAAAATTAGAGATTATATTTGTTAAATAATACCCTCAATTTTAATTACGTCTATCATAATTTAAATATTTTTATGAAATATAAATTATTAATATATGTAAAAATATGAAATTTGAACAAATTTAAATGAATAAGATATTACTTCAGTGTTTCTCAACCTTTTAGGCCCAATTTTCAATCATAATTTTCATCGCCTCCCCCCCCCCACCTCATATAATAAAATGAAAACAGTTTACCTTTTTTTTAGAACCATATTGAAAAAAAAATCGAAAATTTTCAAAAGTTTGCGGCCACATGATATGCTCGCGCCCCATAGGTTTAGAATCACTGTCTTACTTATACTCAGTTCATTATACTAATGAGAAATAAATATATGGGTGTATTTTTTTATTCTATTGAATTAAATTTAAAGCTATTAAAATATCCCAGGAAAAGTATAGTTTCTAATTAATTTAATTCAGCAGAAATCGAATTAAAAATTGTTAATAATATTGTAAATAATAAAGTATTGTTGATTTATTTCTTAAATTACATTTATTATGAAATAATTTTAAAATATACTATATTGTATGATTTCTTCAATTAAATTTTTAATATAAAACTATGAGTGATATAAGAAAGCAATATGTATAGAAGTAAATAGGATAAATGTACCTGTAGTAGACACTTGTACATTTAATATAGGATAATAAGACTTAATCTGTCTAAACATTTCTAAATGCATTTCTATATGAAAGTAATTCTTTCTCTATTGAAGATGTGTAATCCAGTCACCGTCTGAGTAAATGGCACTACATTTACTTTTTATAGAATCGAACAAATGGATATTTTAATATTTTGTTGTTCGAATGCTTAAGGAGGCAAATCACTAATTTTTATTTTTATTTTTTTTTTTAGTTTTGACATTACTATTAAATATTATTAATTGAATGTTCATATCACCTAATGTTATGGGTGTCAACTACTGGTGCCTTTAAATGCTAATGTTAAAAAAAATATAAAAAAATAAATGACATAGAAAATTGCATTGGTTTGCAGATAAACTCTTAATCATTAACCTATGAATCATATCACCCAACTTACAAATTGATATCTCATAAAAAACAGAAAATATCAAATTTTTCTAATAAAGTTGTTCTTATAGTGTCATCTACTGGTACATTCACCTTAAAAAAATTAAATCTATTCAACATTATTATTTACAGTCTCTTAGATATTAGAAAGATTTCAAGATCTGGATATATAAATTATATAGGTATATAATTTATATATACGTATATAATAATTATATTGTATTATGGATATTTTGACAAAATTTCAAAACTATTTTTTTCAATATTGTTGATTTATTTAAATATTTAAAACAAAAAAATGGTTCTTTGTTTTTCATTATTTTTATAAAAATTCTATGTCAGTTTTAGTATTAATAAATAATATATTTATCTTTATCAACATAAAGTAAAAATTTATTTGTGGATTTAGGTGTTGTTGTTGTCCAGGAAACGGGACAATAAAACTTTGACTATACATAACTCTTTCTCCCTTCTTCTCGTTCTTTCGAAAATTTAAAAAACTTGTTCAACATCTTTTTAAATATAAATCCACTTCATAAAATTTTATTAATCCACCAACCATCATTTTCAAGTGTCATTTAATAGCAACATAACTTCAGAATATTATACAAACATTTATCTAGATTTTTTATCATTACTTATTTTGAATAGAATTTATAGGTTGGCTAAGATGCAAATTTTTTTTTTAGTATAAACAAACTTTGAGTAATAATAAAAATAATAGACCTTGATCTACAAAAAAGTTAAAATATGTCTGTTATTAAAGAAAATAGATTAAGCTTATAAATTAAACAGTCATTTAAAATTAGATAAGAGAATAAAATAAGATATTAAGTTAAAATAAGGATCAATCTTACCTATTTCTAAAAATACCATAAGAATATATATAAAGAAATTAAATAAAGAAAACCAGTCAATTCGATGTGACAATTAAACACACACGATCTGAATAAAAAAATAAAAACTTGAACAAATGGTGAAATGAAATTTCCTTTTTCATATTTATTTATTATTTTAAGAATCGATAAATACAGATTTTATCAATATTGACCACTTCTTCTTAATATGAAGAAACATATATCTATTTTATAATTATTTTCAAAACTGTAACGCGATAAAATGGCGCTCATTGTATTATATTTTATAAATATATATTTTAATATAATTAATAATATATATATATATATATATATATATATTATTATAATTAATAATATATATATATATATATATTATATATATTTTATAATTATTAATAAAAAGTATTACTCACAGAAACAATAATAAATAAACTATATTTGTATTATATAAAATTTTATATAAATATTTCTATAATATAAAATAAAACAAAATTAAAATTTAACTCTCTGTCCTTTACACTCCAAAAATTTTCTTTCTACTGTATTGTAATTATAAAAGGCTTTCAGCTCCTTTATCGTGCGGCTCTTTTATCGCTATCTTTAGTCTTGTCTACACTATGTTTGACCGCGTCCCAAACGTACTTTATTTACGTTGAAAAAAATCAAAACAAGGTTGATATTATTTCAATAAAATATTATCATTGAAAATTATGTTTAAAACCTCAAATCCTATGACCGGATAGAATAAAATTTTAATAAATTTTCAAATATAGAAAAAAACTTGATTATCCAATTCAAATTTGTGAGATAGTCTAGTGGAGACACTCCAAATTTTATATATTTATTATAGGTATATAGGTATATCATAATTATCTAAAAATTTAAACAAAAAAAAAATATAATTTTATACTTTTCTAATAATTAATTTTGGGTATTAGATAGTTTAGGAGGCAGCTAGCCGAGGTGTAGCATAGCAATTTTCTACCCAAAAAGTCGGCGTTCGATTCCAACTAAGAACAAATATTTCTAATAAAATTCAATTTAACATCAGCAGCCTCAGGAAGTGTCAGTTCCTGGTTCTATACATGCGGAAGGCAACGGGAAACCACCGCATTAACATTCCCAAGAAAAATCATCATGGCTGGGTGGCTTCTAAGACTATCCTAGTCATGATGATAGCCAAACTCCGAAAGGGAGACGGCACCTTAAGAAGAAGATTAGATAGTTATTATAAAAAATATCTAGCAATATTAATTTCTGAAATTAACTGTTCAGAAATTTCACGGAAATTAATAGTACTAGATACTAGACTAATGTCTAAATAATTTATTAGCATTTTCCAATCTTTTTCTTAATGACTAGTGAAATTATTAGTAAATCAAAAAATTTTGGAAACCTAGAACTTTATCAGAATAGATGTGAATTCTTACATCGATTATATCGTCGAGGTGCAGCGGAACCACCTGTGAGAAGTAATAATGTCGAGAAAATGGCTAACAATCGACGGCTGTCCATCACTGAAAACAAAAATAAAAAAAAAATTATTAATCAATTAAAAAAGAACTTACAAAAACCCAAATACATTAAATATTAATTAATTTTAAAATATTAAAAATTTCTTTCAACATTAATAGGTATAATTTTATCTTTAAAGGTGTATATTTATAAATGATAATATAATGATTAATAAATACCAATTGAGACATAATATAACGCAAAATAATCATTTTTATTCTACTTTCACTTTAGAAATTTTCACTAGGCTTATCAAAATATTTATTCAACTTTATTAAAGACAGACTAACAAAGTGAGAATTCAAAATTAATAATATTTACAGAAAAATTATAACATTAGGTATACTAGTATAATAAATAATATTTAAACTATATATAAACATATACACTCATAGATCAAATAAGCATATCTGTTGGCGAAAAAATGAATTCTAGTTATAATTTAATCATTTAAAAATGTAAAAAAGAGGAAATAGGATATAATAGAGTCTTTATTAAACACGTGAAAGAGATAAACCTTTAACCGTCAAGACAATTAATAAAAAGTCGTTTTTTATAGATTAACAATATTTTTAAATTTATTTATTATCTTTGTTCATATCAAAAATTAATTTATAAAAACATTCATTATTAGTTTTTTTATTATTTATTTATTTTTTTATTTATTTGAAAATAAGATTTACGGACCATAGAAAGATGAGGTCACCGGTGAATGACGAAGACTACATAACAAGGAAATTCATGATTTCTATGCATCTCCAGACATAGTTAGGGTTATAAAATCGACAAGGTTGCGTTGGGTAGGACACACATGGCTAGAATGGGAGAGGAAAGAATGGCAAAAAATATATTGGTGGGGAAACCAATTGGGAATCGCCTGCTTGGAAGATCAATGATCGATAATGTAGGAAGGGACGTGAAAGAGATAGATAGATATTTTTTATATTTTTTATGTTAATAATTTATTTTAGTTTTTTACTATCTCTTACGAGATAGTATTGCGATCACGAAAATTTTCGATGTTGAGATTTTGATGTTTTTATACGTTTTGAATGTTCCTGAATCATTTTCACTAAGGTTAAGAAAAATGTCTGTGTGTGTGTGTATGTGTTGTGTATGTATGTAACCAAGATTACGCAAAAACAGTTTGAGCTAGAATGATGAAATTTGGTACATGAGCATTATTCAAAATTCGTAGTTTTCTATCAACTTTTGAAAAATGTAGCTCAACCGGAAGAGGGTCATTACCTACAACGTTTTGATTTTTTTTCCTCTAAAGTGACCGTAAAAATAAAGATATATGTTTGATAATTTTTCACATGATTAATAATTGTATAAAACTACTATATATTTAATTTCAGCTTGATTGATTCGCTGAAATTACCAGAATTAATTTTTTAACACTGCAAATCTCAACGCCAATACGTGACGTGGTGCCATCAACAAAAAGCCAAACATGCGCTGGTTTAATATTTATTATTTATAATTTATAATTAATTAAATTTAATTTAAATATAATATATTATGTTATTTAATCCTATTCAAATTGCGAGATAGTCGAGTGGAGACACTCTAGCTAATTTTAATTATTATTTACATTTCTGACCTTGGTTTGAACCATCTCACAACTCTACCATTTATGTTACAATATTTAAAAATAAAAAAGAGAAAAAATTCCAGAATAAAATTAGAAAGAAGAAAATAACTGAATTAAATGAAATGGCAACACTGATCCTGTCAGCAGGCAACTATCAGCTGACTCCTGTCGGAATTTGAATCAGCTGGGTCTTTTAATTTTTGTTTGACATCCATTAATAACAAAGTACCTGGTGATTTGAGAAAAAAATGGATAAAAGTGAATTTTGTGTAGCTACTCACAACTCGCATTATGGTATTGGCGTTGTTTAACAGCAACATGGACAGGTTTTTGCGCCCTTTCGTATCGGTGGATGAAATGTGGATCCACCACAACACACCAAAGACCAAATAGCAGTCAAAACACTGGGTTTTTCGGGGCCACGACAATCTTATTTTTTGGAAGGGATCAAAAAATTGGAGAACGTTTGACGAATTGTATAGAGCTCAAAGGAGACTTCGTTGAAAAAAAAATAATTTTTTATCCAAAAACCTGTGTTTCATTAAAAAAGTCTCGGACCTACCCTCTTATAAAATTCCTAAATTTGTTATTTGGTATTCATTGACATAATTTAAATATTTTGTTATTACAATAGAAATTTATATTTGAGTAATCCTAAGAATTGTTAAGAATATAAATGATTTTTTTATTAAATATCGAATGGGATCGGATTGGTTTTAACTGTGGTAGGCATTAGATCAGCTTGAAATTATCTTTCACTATTAATGCTTTTATACCAAAAATTTAATTTTTGGTATATATTCATGATCAATAATCAAACAGGTGTTTTTATAGTTAACATAATAATATTGTGAAGGAAATTCATAATAATTAGCTGAGATATTTAATTCGATAACTATAAGCATCACTATATTATTGAACGGAATTTTTAAAACAATATAGTTAATTGAATATAGCAATATAAATTTCAGAATCGGTTGAAATCTCGATTATATTCTCCATTTTCAAAAATATCTAAATATATCCTTTTCTAATTTTACTAAATCTTTATATTTTGGGATTATTTTGCTAATAGCATTTTATTGAAATTGTTTCTTGTCCCAGTCAATGACTTTAAAATATTATATTATCTATTTTTAAATGGAAGAACAATTCTTTTCTTAAAGCATCTCTCGTTGAAGTCTGGCTTATGTATTAAAGAAAATATTGAAAGAGTGTAAAGGAGATGGAGTTATAGAAATAAACAAACAGTGTCTAAACATTTGCTCTTTTCAAACAAAAAAATACGTACAAATTAATCGATTGATTACATTTAAATGGCGTATTTATGACTATTTGTTTTCTTTTCATGCAATTTATTAAAGGTATGCTATTTTATCAAAAAAAAAAATAAAAAAAAGAGGTGAACTGAATCGAAATTAAAAAAATCTCAAGCTATAAATAAAGAAAGATAATTTTTCTGGAATAGAAAATAATAGTATGTATAATCGAATAGTTGTTTTTTATAAACTTTAACTATCTTCCTCTATTCAATTGAAATCGGACAAATGGTATAGAAGTTAGTATCCATTAATCAACATAAATATGACAGAAAAGATCAAATCATAAAATATTGTAAAGAAATATATATAAAATAAAAAAATAATTCCCGATAATGAAAAATCGTAGAAAATGCCCACCCAAATACACATATATACATATACATATTATCTTTCTTCTTATATATATATATATAATATATATGTTATATATTTATATATAAACTTATAAATAGCATACAGTTAAAATATAAAAATATGTGCATATAATACGAGTAGGTATATGTTCTAATGTGATAGGACAACTTTTGTTCAATTCAGGCGATCCGCATTCTATGGGAGAGCAACTCTATTACTTTGGAGAAAATATGAGTCAGTGACATTTAATGGGACAGATTCGAAAACTAAGATTAAATTTAATAGAAGGCCAATTTGAATTTTTATGTTTTTCTTCTCTTTTATTATTTGCATTTCCAACACCTTTCTTAACTTATCTTCATATTGAGGCCTTCATTCATTGAAACGACTGGAATTTAAAATAAAATTGGTAGATAGTTGAAAAAGAGTAAAAAAAAGAGAGAAGAGGAAAAAGACATCAAACAACATAAGTAGGATGTCAATGTAAGGGATTACAAGACTAACAGCCTGGGACAATAAAACAATTCTAAACTAAAAATGAAATGAGGAATTATAGTGAGATCCAGAAGAGAGAGAGAGAGAATTAGTTCTACTATTTAACATATGAGAAATTAATATTTACTTTTATTTACGATATCTTATAATAAAAATTAAAATAAAAAAAAACTTAAGTATATGGTGTTAATATTCATTGTTGAAGGGATGGGGGCAGAGCCGTCCTAAGATTTTCGGCGCCCGTGGGCTTCTAAAATTTTGCGCCCCTTATCATAAGAAATTTTCTAATAAATTCACGTAAAATAAAGACACTCTTCAATAAAATTTGAAACAGTGTCATTTGTGTTGAAAATGTTATATGTCAACATTTTCAAACTGCACAATTATCGCTGCTGTTAGGATTCTTATTAAAATTATTTATTCAATGCTTATACGGATATAATGAATAAGAAAAATAGATATGTATTTTGAATGAGCATGATTAAAATCTTTGAAGTGATGTCACTCCGGGTTGGAGGTTATTATAAAACTACTATTTAACACAATAAGAGAAAAAATATATAAACCAATAAAAATGCCGCCCCCAGAAGGATTGCGCCCTAGGGCTATAGCCCAATTAGCCCTGTGGTTAGGGCGGTCCTGGATGGGGGATCTTATTAAGAGATAAATAATAAGTATAATCAAGTTATTAGAAAAATAATAATTATTATAATTGATTAAAATAATAATTGTATTATATAATTCTAATTTTAACATTTCTAAAAAAAGCCTGTCAAAAAAGTTTGTTAATGTCACGTCTTGACCACATAGTATACCTAATAAAATAGTAGAAATTTTAAGTTTTTAATTTTTATTACAGATTTTTAAAAAAACGCACCATAAAACCATAAAATATAAATCTATATTATAGAAGAAGATTTAATAATAAAAATATTAAAATAATTTTATCAATATTAAAACACTAAACGTTATTTATAGGATTATATTAATTATCATTTCTAAATTCAAGTAAGAGTAAGAATATATTTATATTTATCTATTCAAAGTATTATACATTCATTCATCATCAAATTAATCACTAATTTATAAATATACGAATATAAGTTTGAAGTTATTCAAGTTATTATCTGTTATTTTATTTATATATATATGAATAGAAAATTCACAAGAAAATAGAAATTTTAGATTTACGAGGGTGGGGTGAAAAGTTTCCGGCCTGACCAAGAAAAACTATGTTTTTAAATTTTTTTTTTTGTTGCTTTATTTAACTTTCTAACAATTTATTATTTTTGCTTTTAGGGGCTTTCGTCCTGCCCTTCATTGAAGCTAAGCAATTCACCCTTCAAGAAAATCTTCATACTTTATTGATACTTGTCTTTTTGTATGATAATAAACTTGTGTAAGAGTAAAAATGAGAGAATTCCTCAAAAATAAACAAATTAATAGTCTAATATTATTATACTTAAATGAGTCTTATAAATTATTATAAAATAATTATATGTGAAAGTACATTTTTTTTATTGTACTTATTTTTTTGATTTTATTTATTTTAATTGAAAAAGAAAGTAGTTTAGAATGAAAAAGATATAGAAAGAGAGGGAGGAAGAAAATACGGAGAGGGGTATTTTTGTTTGGCTATTGATAAGCCAAATCAACATAAAGATAGAAAGACGCATAGTCTGTATGCCCTTGTCCTGGGCATCAATGAACCAAACCAAACATCTGCATCCTATAATATAATCTAATTCATTATCTAATAGAGAAAAATACGAGCATAAAACAAATACGCTTGTCATTCCAATTGTAATATTAAGTTAAATATTATTTATTTATTTATCCTTAAAAATAAACTGTTAGGAATATATAAATAAATTTGAAACTGAAACTTCAGATTTTTTAACTTGCCTTAACTTAACTTTATAAATGATTTAAGTAAATTTTAATAAAATATAAAAATATGTAATAATAGAGGAAGTGAAAAGATTCGGGCTCGTTTCGCTGAACATTTTTACTTTCCCGCATACTTCGTATAAGGGAAGTATTGGAATCGTCAAAAATTTCGACTTCGAGATTTCGATAGATCTTGACGTTTTAAACCTTCCTGAGTCGGAAAATACCATTTTTCGAATTAGGTCTGTGTGTGTGTATGTATGTAATGTTTGTCTGTGAGCAAATTTACTCAGAAACTAATCAAGCTAGGACTTCGAAATTTGGTACACCGATATTATTCACAGTTTGTAGATTTTTATCAAAATTTCGTCAAAATCGGTTAACCGGAAGTGGTACTTTACCTACACTGGTTGCGTTTACCTTTCAAGTAAAGTACCAGTTTGCTTCGAGATATTTGCTTCCTATTTTGTATATAGATTTAAAAATATGAAAAAAATTCAGATACCAAATTTCATCATGATCTGACTACCGGATGTGACATTTTACCTATACAAGTAGCGTTAGGTGTAAATTATAAATATATATAATAGTGTTAAACCATTTTACTTTATAATTTAAATTAATTAGTTTGTTTATTTTTATTGTTGTTAAAACATAATAATAATAACCTAATTACTTATTTATATGCGGGAAAGTCTAGGGGAGGACACTCCCTTTTTTTTACCAATAGTAATGATTACTTCAATCACAGAATTATACAAATATCTTCAAAGTAAATTAAAGTTATCAACTAAATTTTTAAATAAATGGAATAATCCTATAATACTACTTACTTATTACTTCATTCTTTATTAAGAAATATTAAGTCTCTTTATATCATTTTCACAATAGCAAATATGAGGGTTGCAATAATGGGGGGAGGGGGTGAAAGGTTGACGTCCTCGGGTAAAGAAAGGGGAGCTGACAGCGTTTATATTATTATAAAAATATTTAAAAATAAAATTATCTTTGTAATAAAGATAAAAAATAACAAATTATATTCTAAAAATAATATTAAGTATTTTTTTTTTGTTAAATTATATGAATTAAATAAATATAAATTAAACTTTTTCCTTGTGCGATTCTGCATAAATAATGATAGGATTAATAATGGATTAATAATATATTGAATAAATTAAAAAATAACGAAGAAATAAAAATAAAAATTAAGGTTTTAATATATTAAAATAAAATAAATATATAGTTATTACACATAGAGACTTAACAAATTACTATATCTCCCCCAATTACATTGGGGGAACAGGGAGATTTCTGTTCAATGAAAAAAGGTTCTAAGGCAATCAGAATAGTTAAAATGATAATAAAATAGGCTAATGATGAAATAAAAAATCTCTTCAAAGATTTTTATCTTACCATGTGATATAAAGATAATAATAATAATTAAAAAAAAAGATTACAATATAACTAAAAAATATATGTCAATGGCAGAAAAGTGTAAACGCCATGGGGGCTTTTGGTGGGCAATGTCAATGGGCTTTCTTAACCGATTGATTGCCTGAAAATATCACCTTCAAGACGATAACATTTTTCCGTAACTATACATATTTATATGCGTTTCATTTCACAATAAATAAATAAAATAAATCAAAAATATATTTAATAATGTTATATCTATATTTTTAAAAATTGTTTACATTTAAGAAAAACACTTTATGATTTAACCACTTACTACAACATTTCACTTTTCAATTGTATTCATGTTAAACTTAGGTGAAAAATATGAGTCTAAATCAATAAAATTAAAATTTTATGTCCGATTGTTATTGAATGGTTAACTAATTAAGAATATATTCTTTTAATTAAATGTCTTATATGTTTATATAAATAATCTATAATATGTATTTAGGTTACCGCTAAAATTTCGATCATGAAAAGTTATTTTCTGGTTATTTTTAATCTTTTTGTGAGATTTGAGTCACAACTTTTCATTGCCCATTTTGGCGTAATTTTCAAGAGAATTTTGAGAAGGGAATTTTGGGATTCAGAGTCTTTTGTTGGGATTTTAGGTTGAATGGTTGGTTGACAACATGAAAATAAATAAATAAATATAAGGTGCCACAGGGTGAATGGTTAGCGTAGCTTGGTCATATTCTCGAGGTCTCGGGTTCAAATCCCGGGCCTGGCAAGGGAATTTCTCTAGCTGGGGGCCTATGGTGCGGAGTCAACCAAGCCTCCGGGATCAAAATTGGGAAAGCTACTTGATAGCGCCTCCAATTAAGAAAATCAAAAAAAAGTTGATTTGACCCGTTCTACTGATCATAGGACACCTTTTTGATATAACTGTCTTGATAGGCGTTCTACTTTGGAAGGACGTACAAAAGTCAGAATTCTTTATATATATATATAATTATATTTTTGTATAACTATTTTTATTAAAATTAGTTTGATTATAGAAAAAGATAAACTTACAAATATAATCTCTCTTTCATTTAAATTTTAAAGATTAATAAATTTTCACTATTTTTTTTAATCTACATATACTAGTATATACTTTCAATAAGAAATTATGTACATTATCTAAAATTTAAGTCATAAATATAAGATGAAATCACTAATTAATCATTTATTATCAATAGTAATACATATTTATATAAATATATTAAACATTAAAAATTATTATTAAATATATTACTTGTCAATTTTATCAGTTTTGCTTTTGATTTATGTACTTTAAACTTTCGGATTAAATTAAAATAAATATAAAAAAAAACTTGATTTATCTAAAAGTTATCATGTAATAAGTATTTTATTTATATCTAATCAGTTTTCAATTTGCTTTTTATAAAATAATATAAATATACATATAATTTAAATTTATTAATTTTTCATAAATAAATTAGAGTGATTTATGATTAAAAAATAGAAGAGATTGAAAAAATAACAATGTTTTCATTTTTTTTCTTTGGTAGAGGTAGTTTTTAGTTTTTGAATTTTTTTTTTTTTTTGTATCCATCTTTGAGGAAATTTGATGAATGTAATTCTGAGAATTCAAAATGTAAAGGTTACCCAAAAAATTGCTTATTAAACTCTGCCAATTAGTCTCATTCCCAGGGTATTTTTATCAACGTAATATGGAAAGGGATAATTCAAAAAAACAGTAATTTATAGTAAAGCATTTTATATCATCAAATCACTTTTCAACCTTGAATAAAGTATAGTAAGTATAATAGTACAATATGATTTTATTGGTATCCTAAACAATCACCACAACAATGAAATAATTTTTGGAAACCTTGAAAGGGATATATATTATGTCTATTGTTCATTAAATATTTAAGGTATAATAATTTATTAAGTTGTTTTTTATGTTTGCGAAATGTCGAACTTTTGTTTGGTCCTTTTACAAAAAAAAAATCTAGAGTGTATCCACTCGACTATCTCACAAATTTGAATTGGACTAATTAACATATATTATATTTAAATTAAATTTAATTAATTAAAAATTATAAATTAAAATTAATAAATAATATTTATTAAGCCAGCGGGTGTTTGGCTCTTTGTTGATAATACCACGTCACGTGCTGACGCGTGATTGACAGTCAACGTGTTAAAAAATTTAAAAAATTAATTTCGGTACTTTCAGCGATTCAATCAAGCTGAAATTCTATATATAGTAGTTTTATACAATTTTTAAATGTGTGAAAAATTATCAAACATATTTCTTTATTTTTACGGTCACTTTAGAAGAAAAAAAATCAAAACGTGGTAAGTTATGACCCTCTTCCGGTTGAGTTAAATTTCTCAAAAGTTGATAGAAAACTACGAATTTTGAATAATCCCCGTATACCAAATTTCATGATTCAAACCGTTTTTGCGTAATCTTGCCTACATGTACACACACACACACATACACACACACAGACATTTTTCTCAACCTTAGTGAAAATGATTCAGGAACCTTCACAACGTATAAAAACATCAAAATCTCAACATCGAAAATTTTCGTGATCGCAATACTATCTCTGGCGAGATAGTGAAAATGTTGCTCACCTCCGCCTACGATGAAAAAAATGCAATAACTATTAATTACTCTTCCTTAAACTGCCATCTGAATCGCGTCTATTCTTCTGTTACTCAGACTTGAGACAAATACCTAGAACGGTTTTCTTTCTTTGAATCGCTTCTAATCTGACTTAACTTTCGGTAGAAGATCATTTTTACATCATCTTTCTAGCAGTAATATTGTCTCCTATAACAATGAATACAGAAAATCAAAGCGATATGCAAACTACAATAATATGTCTCATCTCTTCTAATATATTTGTAATACATTTTTAATGGAACATATATTTAATATATTACTGAAAATGCTTTTTATATAGACTGAGATTTATACTAAATATAACATAATTTAATCTATACATAAAATAAAGATCATGTTTTCCTATAATATATTATATAATTTTTAATTCTATTCTTATATTTATGTAGTATTTATGAAACATTATAAGTTTCTAACAAAAAGATTTATTATTTATAGTTTAGTTTTCATCTATCTATATTAATTTGTTCATATAAAACCGATAATATAAAAATATATAAAAACATTTTTAATTGATGACAAATATTAAAGAAAACATATTTAAAAACTTATTAATAACTTTTTATAGTCAATAGTTTAAAAAACATCTGCAAATTTGGTTGGAAAGAGGTATTTAGGTTATTAGTTTTAAATTTAATTAAATCCATCTCAAAAGATATATGAAATTCTAATATTTATCTTTCTATAAATTTAAAAAATATTGATTTATGAATCACTGCAATTTGACAATTTGATAACATCTTCATAAATACAGATTTCAATCAAATATTATAAATTTTGAAATATATATATATATATAATTATATAATCCGATGTAAGGAAAGAGTTTATCATCAATAGCTCCCAATTTTCTATCCCTCTCTCTCGATGATTTTGATAGGAATCGAACAATCATTGAGTTGTCTGTGTTATCAGCAGGCTTTGCTTGTCTTTGCTACCGATAAAATAATAGTTATCGCAAAAAAAATATAGTAAAGTAGGGAGTAGTTACCGTAGGAACTGATCTAATCAATACTATTTTTCATTAAAATAAATAAATATTTAATATAGGGAAGTCTGGTTAAATTATTTTAAAAAGAAAATAAGAGTGAATACATTACTATATATACTATCACAGACTTTTCTCACTTAATATAAATTTTGTTTTGGGATAGAATTTTATATTTTACAAGTAATAAGAAAAGTTATCGGCGGCTTAAGACAATACAATTTTATGTAAAATAGATTTATTCTTAAGGTAAAGCAAAGATTTATCTTTTATGAAATGGTTATAATTTTATCAGATTCCAATTAGTTTATAATTATTAAAAATTAAAAATAATTCCATCTTT
Source organism: Labia minor (assembly GCA_963082975.1). Taxonomy (NCBI): domain Eukaryota; kingdom Metazoa; phylum Arthropoda; class Insecta; order Dermaptera; family Spongiphoridae; genus Labia; species Labia minor. The sequence continues at coordinate 35,938,520 of OY720344.1, read as the reverse complement.
ATGTAAATGCAATCATTAATTGAATTGTAATATTTAAACCCACCTCGTTGGAAACATTCAATGTAAATATTTTGAAAAGAAAAGAAAAAATGATGAGTGATTATTTAAAATACTATTATTTATAATTATAATGGAAATAAAGGGTTTTATTATTCCTCTGTGTAAACTTGAAATTCAAATTTATTGATTTATTGAATTAATATATATATATATATATATATATATATATATATAAGTATATACACTTGTTTAATCTAGTTCCCTTTTTGTGATTGTCATTAGTTTTTATCCTATCTAGTCTATCAATATTAGCTTTGTATTAATTCATTAAAGGATAATAGCTAGAAATTGAATTTATTATTGTATTTGTATTTATTAGATGAGAGAGAGAGAGACGCCAAGACCAGGTGGTTTGGTCTTTTTTTTTTTTTTAATCTTTGTTATTAAAAAAAATGTAATGGTATGGATAATATTTTTTTAATTTAAATTTTGTTAATTGACATTCCAGAATATGATTTTAATATTCTTTGAATAAGTGAGTTAAGTTGAACTATAATTTTTTTAATATTAATAATTATATAAAAAAATTTAAAAATAAAGTAACAAATGGGTATTGTTTATTTTTTCGGGGGAAATATAGAAATAATATATATGAAGACCTTAGAGCGAAACAATGGTAAGCCACATTTGTAGAAAATTGTTTTATTCTTAATTATATATATCTAAGAAATAATAATTGCTGACTTTTTCCCTTTACTGATATTACATATTGAGCAAATTTGAAATATATGCAGTAAACCCAATGTTTTCTATCTTTTTTCTACACTTTAAACTGCAATATCTCAACATTTTGATTTTGTGGCTTACCACTGTTTCGCTCTAAGGTCTTCATATATATAATGGAGGGGGAAGATAAGAGTTAACAATGATCACATAACAAAATCCTGGTTTGTTGTTTTGTTTTATTTTTAAGCATTGAAAATATATACAATTATATAATTTAGAAATATTATTTTTTTATTCATTACAATTATTCAGATTAGTTAAGTTTGCCATTTCCCCCCTCCCCCAGCTATAATTATTATGGTAAAGATTTGAGCTCCAAGACCTTTCTCAAGACCCAGACAGATTCCTTCATTATTGTTATCAATGTTTAAAATATGCAATATATATGAATATAATAATTTTTCCAATATGAATCTGTATTTTTTTCATTTCAATTTTCTAAGGTTCTTTAATTTATAACAATAAATCGAATATTTTAAAACTTTTTATTATTTTTAATTTTTAAGAAGACAAATAATTTAAGGTTTTCAATAATTTATCTTGGAAAAATATCAAAATATTTTCATGATCATTTATATATATATATTATATATATATATTTATAATATTTAAAACGTCATAACATATACGAGGGTGGGGTGAAAAGTTTCCTGCCTGACCAAGAAAAACGATGTTTTTAAATTTTTTTTTTTTTGCTTTATTTTTCAACATTCAATTCTGTACGATGTCAGCTGAACGTGTGCGAAATATTTTGCACAACCATTTGAACTTGGAAAAGCTGTGTGCAAGGTGGGTGCCGCGTTTATTTACGTTAGACCAAAAACTGCTTCGAAAAACCATTTCTACCGACAATTTGGCGCTGTAGGCGTAATCCAAACGAATTTTTCGCGTTTAATTAATTAAATTAATCAACTAAATTAGAACACCGTTATGAGAAATGTATCAGTGTATGGAGATTATGTTGAAAAATAAAGCAAAAAAAAAAAATTTAAAAACATCGTTTTTCTTGGTCAGGCAGGAAACTTTTCACCCCACCCTCGTATAACATAAAATTTGTACGTAAATAAATTCCGTTTTTTCCAATTTGTATTTTCTAATATTCGTATCATTTAAATATAATAAATATTTTTATTTTTATTAATTAATTTAATTTAATAATTTATTATCTCAATTACTTTATTTCAGCCTTAACTCAGAATTTCCAATGAATTATTTGAAAATTTATCAATTCATAAATTATTTTTGAAAATATATTTTTTTTTGTTTATATCGTGTTTATAAACAAATATTATTTATATAGAAAAATTCAATTAGCATATTTTATTTCAAAGGGAAAAAAACTTATATTTATATAAATATAATTGTGATATTCACTCTCCACACAACTCAGTTCGAGAGTATGATTCGCGGTTCAATTGGTAGATATTTAATGTATTATTTTTTTATTATTTAAAGGAAAATATGTTGTTTCTTGTTTTGTTTTTATCTAAGTAATGAATTCTTAATCGTTTTTGATATTTTTAATTATTTTTTTAAATTAAAAATATTTTATTTATTTATTTATTAATACATTTAATTAACTAAATAAATAATTTAATTGCTAATTTAAAATAAAAAGTAAATTGTGACTAACCTTTTTCGTTTTCCGTTTTTTTAATATTTTTGTATTATTCAACTAAAACAACAAAAAATCAGCCAAATTTACGAGAATTCGAATTAGTAGATGAAATAAACCAATTACTAAACTTCACTTTCATCAAAATACAAAAAGAGAATTGAGAGAGAGAGAGAGGGAATGTGGTGTTCGTTTGGCTGTCCGATGTCAACTGACGGTTTCGTCTCTGATTTGGAGATGCCTGCCCCGCTCCACGATCGCTTTACCACTCCTTCCATTTAAACAGCTACTGCTGATATTGAACAATATTGTCACAGGTAGAGATTGTTTCATACTTATCAAAAGAGGGTAAAGAAAGTTTGTATATTATATAAATAATTTAATATTTAATTTTATTCAAAACCTTCAATTTTTTGAAATCTAAAAAAAATATTTATAGGTAAAATATCTTTTGTAATCAATATTCAGTTATTATCCAAAAACGAAAGATTTTGTTAAACACCTGTAATAACATTATATTTGTATACTAAAACCTTCATTTTATTTTTTTCTTATTATTGAATTAATAATATATCAAATACTTAATGATATAATCGGATACATCTCGTTTAAATTATTAACTACTAATCTATCCGAAATATTGTATTGCAGAAAGTACTATAGATAAATAAATAAATTAACACTCCCTAATTGAATGATATTTTTATTTTAATGTAAATTTTTTTGGTTCTATGAACCAATATCGTTTAACTCTTAAATTGTTTGAATAGTGGCCATGGAATCAAGAGTATTAGTTTGTGTGTTCGCTAATAAAATTTAATATTTGTAATTTTTGAGGAAATCAGTTGATTGATATCATTTTACTGTTTCTGTTTAAAATATTTAAAGTAAAATTATGATAGTAAAAATAACAAATAATAAATTAGTCTTGTAATAGATCGCCTCACGTTATGCGTCACTTTGTAATGGATCAAACTATGGTGCACGATGGCAGTGAATTGTATTATAATAAGTTAATTATGGGCGCCAAACTTTGGGTAAATTCTTTTTATCAAGAATAAAAAGGGTGTTGAAAAAAATTAAGGGAAAAGGAAAAAAAATAATGTTCATACTAATACACTTTAATTAATAAAAAAAAATTTAAACAAATTAAATATAAGAAATTTAACTAAAAAAATAAGATAATGTAATTCACTATTATTACAGGGAGTAACAGGAATAGTTATCACAGGGTGTGATTATTTATAAAAAGAAATAATTACTTCACGGGACTTGATAGTTACAAGCTCATTTAAGGATGATATGTCTTTCTCAACTGCAAATTCTTAACTGACACAAATTATACAATTGGAGGGAGATTGTTCCTCCCCTTAGCCGAAATATATATATATCTATAAACATTTTATTTTACGATTAGGAGAGAAAATAACTTTGTTTCTCTTTTTCTTCTCTCTTTATTATATTTATAAACTTATCCAAAATAATAAAAAAAAAAAAAAAAACAAAATAAAATAAATAAAAGGAACGTAAATAACACAGGCCAACGATGAAAAAACTTTTTTAATGAATATACCTTATTATTATGTTTTTTAGGTTGCTGAATCCAAATATGATGCTTAAAAAACTGAATCACTTACCATTTCTTCACATTTTATAGTTAAATGCATTTTTTTCGAGATTTTTGCGTTTAGCGATATTTAAAGAATTTAAACAGATTTATAGTATTATAATATTTATAAGTAAATTGGAAAAGTAGGTCTAATGGATGTAGATGATGTAGGTAGCACTGCCAAAAAACATTTGCTGGTCAAACAGCTGGTGTTTTCTTTACTGTCAACCAAACCTCACTTTAACGTTTCTAGTACATGTGCTCAGTAAAATGTCTAATCGCGGTTGTAAAAACTCTGCTGACAGTTTTTGTTATATTTGTGGTGAGTTTGTGATTAATAAACACCAAAGAAACATTACAGACTTTGTGAAAAAGGTTTATCTATCATATTTTGGAACTAAACTTGGGGTGATCAGGAGAAATCTTGGGCACCACATAAGGTATGTTATGTTTGTGTTGAAGATCTAAGAAAATGAACAAAAAAAGGAGAGAAAAACCTTTAAATTTGCTGTTCCTATAATATGGAGGGAGCCGAAAAATCATTCTGATGACTGCTATTTTTGCAGTGTTGATATTACTGGTCATAACTCAAAAAACAAGAAGGTAATAAGCTATCCTAATCTTCCGTCTGCCATCCGACCAGTAGGACACAGTGTAGATTTACCGGTCCCTGAACCACCAGATGATTTAAATTCTATTGAAGTATTTTCTGATGTGCAATCCGAGTCAAATGAACAAGATGATGAAGAATTCCATTGTACTACTGAAAATGTAGAGCCTAAAGTGTTTACACAAATCGAGCTTAATGACTTGGTTAGGGATCTGGGCTTGACTAAAGAAAAGGCTGAATTGCTTGGCTCTAGACTGAAAGAAAAGAACTAGTTAGCCATTGGAACCAGCATTTAGGATGTTTGATGAGCCTGAAAGTTCACTTTTTGAATAGCCACCTTGATTACTTCCCAGACAATTTGGGAGATGTTAGCGAGGAGCAAGGCGAACGTTTTCACCAAGACATTAAAGTGATGGAAAAACGCTACCAGGGCCGCTGGAACACCAACATGATGGGGGACTATTGTTGGTCACTTCACCATGAAGTTCAGCAAGCAACACATCGAAGAAAAAGCTACATAAGAAGCTTCAAAGAAAAAAGAGAAAGGAAGTATAAACCAATTCCAGCTGACAAGTGAAACCTGTAATATCAATAAAAACCTATAATGGCACATTCGGTCACTGTTTTAAACTGTAAATACAAACCATGCTTATGATTTAACATAGCGTTTCATTAATTTCCCTATATACTAAAGTGGTTTTATACTATATCATTAAAAAACAGATTGCTCAAAAACTGTGCGTGATACAAAAAAACCAAGGCCAGATTTGGATTCAGTTCAAAAAAATCTATAAACATCACCTATTAACGTGAAAAAAGTTTTCAAAAAAAATTTTTTGTTGGCCTGTGTAATTTGTCCGTTACAGTCTGAAATATTATCAGAATTAGTAAATGAGAATGAAAATTGTGTTTTGATTTCTCAGTGTTGCGGAAGAATCTGTCTTTATTAAAATTTTAAGGCGCTCTAAAATTGTCACCCTGTTTTGTAAATTTTATCATTATTTATTAAAAAAAAAACAAAAATTAATTTTTTAAAATTTATATTATATCAAGTCTAACAAAGGTTTACTTTTACCCATGGAGACAGTAGGGGATTGGTGCCAGAATCGCCATCTTTTCCTAAAATTGTCAAAACAAGAAATTGTAAGTGGTACACGGTATTAGATATAAATTGTGCTTTTTGGTCATTATCTGTAAGGGAGAAAGATCTCTATAAATAGGGTTGCCATATTCTTTCACGGACCAACCGGGACAGTTCTAACTATTTTACTTTATGTTTAGGGATGTCGGTTTCGGGGGGGAGAGGGGTTATGAAACCAGTAATGTAAAAAACACTTAAAATATAGAATAGATAATAAGCATCCATACTTAGTGCAACAAAATTTGCATTTATTAAATCATTCTTTAATTCTTCCAGTGCTAAAGGTGCTATTACATTTAATATTATAGCCTCACATTTGGTTTTTCCCAATGAAAATTTTGGTTCAAAAAATTTGTATTACTGTCTTACTTGCCAAAAAGTTACTAATCACACAAGAGCAGATTAATCATTCTCTGATCTAATAAATTTGCTCAATTATTTCCAAGAAATTGTGCCCTGAATCTAAACCGGGACAATTTCAACAACCGGGCGGGACGCTGGGACAACCCAGTATATCCGGGACTGTCCCGGCGAAACCGGGACGTATGGCAAGTCTATCTATAAAATAACTTTTGTCAATGCCAATGGAAGCCATTTCGATTGCAGTGTTTCAACGTGTATTAACAAAAATAATCTCTCAAAATAATTTACAAGAATTTGATGGTTATTACATTGATGAAATCTTAATAATTTCTGAAATTTTTTAATATCATCTGAGATAGAAAGAAAGTTATTAGAATAATAAAACAAGAAGAATTTCTTTCACAAATGTCGAAATAAAAAAAATAAGAATCAATTTTTATATAGGAAAAATACATTTTTACCACAAATAAATTCCTAATTTTTACTATCTCGCCAGAGATAGTATTGCGATCACGAAAATTTTCGATGTTGAGATTTTGATGTTTTTATACGTTTTGAAGGTTCCTGAATCATTTTCACTAAGGTTGAGAAAAATGTCTGTGTGTGTGTGTGTGTATGTGTGTGTGTGTGTGTGTATGTATGTAGACAAGATTACGCAAAAACGGTTTGAGCTAGAATGATGCAATTTGGTACATGAGCATTATTCAAAATTCATAGTTTTCTATCAACTTTTGAGAAATGTAGCTCAACCGGAAGAGGGTCATTACCTACAACGTTTTGATTTTTTTTCCTCTAAAGTGACCGTAAAAATAAAGATATATGTTTGATAATTTTTCACATGATTAATAATTGTATAAAACTGCTATATATAGAATTTCAGCTTGATTGAATCGCTGAAAGTACCAGAATTAATTTTTTAACACTGCAAATCTCACGCCCCAACACGTGCCATGGTGCCATCAATAAAAAACCAAACATGCGCTGGTTTAATATTTATTATTTATAATTTATAAGTAATTAAATTTAATTTAAATATAATATATTATGTTATTTAATCCAATTCAAATTGCGAGATAGTCGAGTGGAGACACTCCAGCTTATTTAATAATCATTTTATTTTTTTGGTATAAAGTTTAATATTTAAAATTATAACACTTTTATTCAGGATAGTTGTTATTTATACAAAAATATTCGATTATATATTAACACTAAAAGGGGTACAGGGTGTGGAGAAAAAATTCATGACAATTTTGTGGTACGATAGAAAAAGATATTTTATAATTTTATGACCCGGACATTGAAAAAGATTCGCCATCCCTGATATAATAGATTAAAATTAATTAATATGAATTATTTTATTTGTAGGTCGTGTTCTCATGTTAGTTGATTCGGTGTGGCAGGATATCTACTTGCAGGGGCTCCAATAAAATTGTAAAATATATCCATAAAACTGATTTCTTCTACTTTTATAAAAGTTTCTAAAATATTTTATCTTTTATATATTAAATTACTTATATGCAATGTACATAGCTTATATAAACCGGGGGCATTCCAAAACTTAGTAATGGAAATTAAAAAATATGATTTAGAAATAATCGCATTACAGGAAATGAGGTGGGTGGGAGAAGGATTGATGCTGGACAGTATATTTGCTTATACGGCGCATCTGAAAGGCATCAACTGGGAACGGGCTTTATTATTAGAAAACCAGTAGCCACAGAAATTAAAAATATAGAAATCATAAATGATAGGATATCCATTTTAGTGTTCAAGGGCAAAATTTATAATATGACGTTGATAAATGTGTGCATGCACCTACAGAGGATAAAGAGGGGGAAATTAAAGATAAATTTTATGAGGAATAAAAAGCCTTAATAGATAACAGTAAAATAATAATATTAGGTGATTTTAATGCCAAAATTGGGAAAGAGGAAATATTTATACCATACATAGGAAAAGAGAGCCTCCATGAAACAAGCAACGACAACGGGGTTAGGGTAATAAGTTTCGCGACCGCAAAAGATTTAATAATAAAAAGCACATTTTTTAGACATAGAAATATTCATAAGGGTACATGGAACTCGCCAGACGGAAAGACATGTAATCAAATTGATCTGTGCTAGCAGACAGAAGACGCCAGACTAATATTCTGGATGTCAGAGTGTATAGAGGGGCAGATTGTGTTTCGGATCATTATTTGCTTGTAATAAAATTGAGAGAACGGCTCTTGACGCGCAACACGAAGTTAGGAGAAATTACCAAAAACGATACAATTTAGATGGTTTTAAAAACGAGGAATAAAAATTAAAATATCAAATCGAAATAAAAAATAGATTTAATAGTTTGACCCATGAAGGGAATAACGAGACGAATGAACCGGAAGAAATATGGGACAAAATACAATAAATATAAACCATGGTTCGATGAGGAATGTTTAGAAGTAATAGAGATTAGGAAAAAAGCCAAAATACAATGGGTTAATAGCAAATGCGAAGTAGATAGATTAGAATATATTAATAGCAGGAAAATAGTGACGAAAGTCATTAAAAACAAAAAAGGGAAATTTTAAAAAATAGAATATTAGAAATAGAGGGGAATTAAAAATATTAAAAAGGCACGGTTAGACTTAATTAGGGATGCTAATAATAATTTAAAAACAGACGCGGGCGATATTAAAAATATATGGAGGAACTATTTTGAAAAATTATTAAATTCGAATCTAGGTAATAGAACAGAAACCTTAACGGTAGACTCAAAAGAAATTAATCTCGAAGAATCTCCGTTACAGGAGGTAGAAATGATAATGGGGAATTTCAAAAATAATAAAGCAGCTGGAATAGATGGGATTTTAGAAGAATTATTAAAATATGGAAGAAAACCTTTAGTAGAGTGTATGCATAAATTAGTTCTTAAGATGCGGGAATCAATTATCAGAAACTTTCGAAATTCGGAATGGGTTAAAACAAGGAGACACGTTATCACCAATTTTATTTAATTTAGTTCTGGAATATGTACTTAGACAAATTGGGGGAAAATCAAACGGAATTGAATTAAACAAAAAAATTCAAGTATTAGGTTACGCAGACGACTTAAATATAATAGGAGATTCGGCAATTGCAATCAAAGATAGCGTAGAAAAATTAATCAAATCAAGAAAAGAGGGGGGTCTGGAAATTAATAGTGCTAAGACAATGTATTTAGTAACAGAAAGGAATAGTATTAACACACAAAGTCTTAAAATACAAAATATAGAATTTGAAAATGTAGAAAAATTTAAATACGTAGGTTCTGTAATAACGAAAGATAATGATATTCGAGAGGAGTTTAAAGCGAGGTTACAATCGGGAAGTGCCTGTTATCATGCCGTAAAGGGGCTTATCGCGTCAAAATTAAAATATATAAAACAATTATTTTACCGGTTGTATTATATGGTTGTGAGGCATGGTCTATGACCTTAGAGTATTTGAGAATAGGATTCTGCGAAGCAATTATGGGTCAAAGAAAGATAAGGTCCCGGGGAATGGCGGAGACTGCATAATGAGGAACTGCATGGCCTCTATGCATCTCCAGATCTTGTTAGAATTATAAAATCGTGCCTAGAATGGGGGAGGAAAGAATGGCGAAAAATATATTAGGGGGAGACCGAGTGGGAAACGCCCGCTTGGAAGACCAAGGACGCGGTGGGTGGATAGTGTAGGAAGGAACGTGAGAGAAATGGGAGAGGATAGGGATTGGAGGGTTATGGCTCAGAATAGGGACACTTGGAGAAGTGTGGTTGCTGCGGCCAAGAACTTTCGAGTTCCGTAGAGCCACAAAGATAGATAGATAGATAGATTTATATGCAGACTCGGTTCTACGTATGAAGTCGACTTTGTGCTGTTTGAATTCAGTAGCCCCTTCAACCGATAGTTATAAAAATGGGATGAGCAATTAAGTAATGATTTATTTTTAATAAGTCTATTTAAATAAAAAGACTTACACAATATGTTAATAACAAAATAACATATGGGAAAATTTTCATAAATGAAATTAGTTTTCTTGTTATGTTTTGAAACTAAGTTATAAATATATATAAGGGAAACTTACTTACTTAAAGTAATTAATAACAATAAATAAATCACTAAATATCTAAATTAAAATAGTAAATTGATTCAAGGTAGTTTTTAAAACATTATTTATTTAAATGAATATTAATTATTATTATTAATATATATAAAGGTGATATTCCTATTTTAACAAAGGATAAGTTAAAAATATTAGTAAATTTTTTATTAATTAGGTATAAAGGTATATAAATATCATTATACTAAATTTTCAATCGTCAATTTCATGAGATTTGAACCATTCTTCTCAAATTCTGTAGTTCATGACTTTCTCATTTGATTGTAAATTTATTTTTTACTTCACAACAATAAATTTCACTTAAATTATAAAATTCTCAATTAGAACAATAGTATAATTTTGAATTTTTTGAGTGTATTTCGACTTTAAAAGATTTTATTATTTACTATTTCATTTTATAATTAATTTAACCAAATTGCTTATTTTCTTATTTGCTTCCTTATAAAATTATTGTTAGTTAAATTAATTTATTTTTTATATACTTTTTCATAAAATTCTCATTTTCTAATCTAATCTCATCTTATGCTAGCTAAAATTGCTTGTTTGTTTGTATGTTTGTTTGTACATGGGTTCTAAAAAACCGCTCTAACGATTTTTTTGAAATTCACACTAGAGATAGTATTTATAAAGAAAAATTGAGTTTTATTGATCACTGGAAAAATTCATCTTTATTAGTTTTTTTCTTTCTAAATTTAAATGTATATATGTGACGTCACAGCCACCGCCTATGAGATATATATATCTATTCTTAAAATAAAATTAAAAATATTTATATTATATTCATATTTGATTTTTTTTTATTTCATTAATAGATATACATATAAATTATTTGAAATTGTTTCAACAACGTTTAGAAGATTTATCTTTATATTCGATTCGATATATAGTAGGAGAATTAAATGACGTTATCAATTTATTATACATCGACTTAAATATCCGTAAATATAATAAAATATACTATATACTAGCTAGCTTTTCAATCAGTATATTAGATAAAACATTTATTTGTTTTTGTGTTCTTACTTTTAATATATTTTAATTTAATTAGTAATATTAATTATATATTATTATTGTAAATGTTATATCTATCTATCTCTGTGTGTCCCTTCATATATTGTAATTCCACCCATAATAATATTTCATATACTTACTTGAAAATATATTCAGTGTTTTATAAATAATTTAAAAAGTTTTAAAAGTTTTTTTTTAATGTTTTATGAATACAAAAATATTTTCAAAACGTCAATTGAAAATGAAAATCCAATTATGAGATCAATTATTTAAAATTATTTATTCATATAATTTTGAATGTTTTCGTGTTTATAAATAATTTAAAAATGCCAATATTAAAAAAATAAAATTATAAACATAACATAAAAAATATACATATTCTTTGAATGAGATGAATGTAGATATCAAATTTTAAATAAGTTGACATAAATAATTAATAATAATTAATAAATAATTCCAATTTATATGATCTTAATATATTGTGAGAATTAGATAAAAAAATATTTAAAAATAGATATTTATTTAAATGAAATAAAATTATTTAATTTACAGAATGAAAATGTCTATAATAATGTCTAAACATTTTTTTTCTTTAAAATTTTACATTATAATAATACTAATTACAGTAGTTATAATATATGGGGAATTTTCAACTTTGACCGCCGATTTGACCATGTTCCCAAACGAATTTTAAAAAACCAAGACCACTTTACAATTACACATTTTTAAGCTCTAATCGAATCCAAAATCAAAATTTAAAAAATCGAAAAACAGACACACAGATATATAGATTTTATAAACGAGCAACAAGAACATTTATACAATTTTATTTAATTATTTTGAAACATTTTAGGAAACAAATTTTTAATGGGTCATTTTTAGAATTAACAATTTAACAATTATATTAAATAATTAAAAAATTGTAAAATTTTTAAAGTATATAAAAATAAATTGTATAAATTGGTTAAAGAGTCGAGTGATAGTTCGGTGTCCAAGGTATATATTTTATATCAACACGCCTAATTTTCTGTTTGTATGTTATTATTTGAATGGCGATTCGATGAATAAGGTATTAATATTACCAGCCAAACCCGATAATAAATAATCATATTTTAATTTTTATATAACCAAGAAATCATTTTTTCACTTAAAATATAGTTGTAAAGCCCAAATCTCCGATCCATATAACATCATAAGGAGTTTTCTCTTGCTCTGACTAGAGCCACCGGTATTTGACATTAGTCTCGAAAAAATAATATTAAATTGTATATAAATTTAAAAATTAGAATATTTGAATTTGTTTAAATTTTAACACATTTAATAAATCATATGCATAAAGAATAGAAAATTTTGAAAATCAACTTGGTATTAAATTCAGAAAAAAAAATACTGATATATAGAATATATAGACTATTCGAATATAATTGAAACTCTTTCTCTCCCTCTATTTTAAATTTTAAAAAACGAAGAGTTAAGAAATTAAGATGCCTTATGCAACATGGGTGGGTAAATGAATTGGGCTCCCTACCTCCCTGAGAAATTCCCATTAAAAATGTTTATAATATTTTAGTTTATTAAATCAAACTATTATTTTTTATTTCAATATTTTTAATGTTAATACAATAATTTTTATTTTATATTCTATAAAATAATTTAATTATTTTAAAAAACGGCGGTCTTCAATTACAATTTTTTTACTCTCTACTGACTGTTCATTTCATAACTGAAAATAGTGTCGAATAGAAATAACGATATTACTTGGATTAATCTTATTATGCTAGCTAAAATTGTTTGTTCGTATTATTGAGGATCCCAGTTCAATTCATTTTAATCAGATTGATGCAATGATGTAACATTTAATAATGTAATAAATAATTAAAGAATTATATTATATATAAATATTTTTTAAAGGGTCGAGCAAGAGCTCGGTGTCCCAGGTATTAATATTACCTGCCAAACTCAATAATAATGAATCATTTTTTTTAACTTAATTACCGAGCCGAGGCTCGGGGTTCCGGTACCTATTTTATATCTTTTAGATTTGTATCCTAATCTCTATTATTTAATCTATCTAATTCAAAAATTTTATATATTATATGTAAGAGAGAAATTATATATATATATATATGCGACTTCTTCTACGGATGACTCCGCCTATCGCATCCCGCACTCCACCTCGTCCTATCATTCCAGTCCCCTTCCTGAAGTCCCCGGGCATTCATCGCACTGAGCACGTCCTGAAGCCAGGTTCTCGGAGGCCGTCCACGCTTTCTTTTCTCAACAGGAACCCATTGCCACACTCGTTTTGGCCATCGACTGTCATCCATCCTCATCAGATGGCCATACCACCGCAATCGCTTGGTTTCAATTTTGCTAATGATGTCTTCCTCTATACCCATCATTTCTCTTATTCTATCGTTCCTTACGTGGTCGAGCCTCGATATTAAACAGCTCCGTCGCCAGAAGTCCATCTCTACCGCAAGTAGTCTTTGAGATTCCCTCTTATTAATTTCCCACGTTTCGGCACCATAGGTCGTTATACTCTCCACGATTGTGTGGTATATCGTTTTTTTAGTGTTCCTAGTTAACTCATCATTCCAGAGAACTGAATTAAGTTGCTTTATTGCTCTTTTCCCCTGTCCTATTTTATTATTGATATCCTCTAAGCTCTTTGCATTGGATGCCAGGATCACTCCCAGGTATTTGAAGGAATTACATCCCTTGACTACCCTCCCATCGATATTCAGATTCTCTTTCTCTTCATTAGCCACCTTCAGGTATTCCGTTTTATCAAAATTTATTGTTAAGCCCCATTTATCATATTCCTCTTTTAGTTTTTTTAGCATGTAGACTGCACTATCTTTTTCTCCAGTAATAATTACTTGGTCGTCGGCAAACAGCAATGTATAAAGAATTTCGTTATCGATTGGGACACCCAGACCCACACATTTGGATCTCCATGATATGAGCGCTCTTTCTATATAGATTTTAAAGAGGGTTGGAGCCATTGCGCACCCTTGCCGAAGTCCTTTTGTGACCGAAAATTCATGAGAGACCCTATTTCCCTGCTTTACCACACTTGTGCAACCAGTATAATATTCTTTAACTGCTTTGATGTATACCTCCGACACATTGCTATTCATCATGCTGGTCCACAACTTGTTTTGTGGAACTGTGTCGTATGCCTTTTGCAAATCTACAAATACCAGGTGAGTTCCTAGTCCTCTGGCGACGCGTTTCTCCATAAGGTTGCGAAGGGTAAATATCCCGTCGGTACACGACCGACCCATCCTAAATCCATTTTGTTCTTCTGACAAAGAAATTTGTTTTTCAATTCTTTCCTTCAAGATCCGCCCATAGATTCTGGCCAATGTAGGTAATACACTTATTCCTCGATAATTGTCGCAATTACGCCTATCCCCCTTCTTAAATATGGGCGTAATTATTGCTTTTTTCCATTCATTTGGCACCATATCTCCCCTAACACATTTATCACAGATTTTCCCTATGGCTTGAAATAATATTGATGGAGCTGCCTTTATAAGTTCAACAGATATGTTCCCTAGTCCTGGAGCTTTGCCGTTCTTCATTTTCTTTACCGCCTGATGGACTTCATCGCTGGATATAGGTGGTATGCTACTATCTTCTTTATCACTTTCGGGATAATCCTGCTGCAGAAATTGCGTCCGGTCTTCTGTAAGTAGTGCCTGATAGTGTTCCTTCCACCCTTTCATTGTTATTAAACTAATTCCAGCATTGTCTCTATTTTGTACTCGCATTGTTTTTAAGATTTTCCAGGCTTTATTTGCACGTGTATTCCCCATGCATCCCTCCATCTCTTTTCCGATCTTTCTCCACACATCATTTTTTGATTTGGTTATAGCACTTTGTGTCTCTTTTCTTTTAGCCCGATATGAGTTCCATTTTTCATCTGACTTTACATTCAGCCATTCCATATAGGCTTGTTTTTTTTGGTTTACCAGTTTCTCAATCGATTCGTCCCACCATAGTTCTTTTGTTCTAAACCTGGTTTCCTGTTGTTTACCAAGTGCTTCGTAGGCTGCTTCATGTATCATCCTTTTTATCTCTTCATACATTTCCTCTGCCGAGCCATCATAGAGCGATGATAACTTCAAGGTCAATCTTAGTTGATATAGAAATCGCGTAGATTCATCATTTAGATTGCGAAGATTGTAACGGTCAGTGGACAGTTTCTGGCCCCCATTATCTTGATTAACTCCTGGGTGTTTCAGGAACGGAAAGTATATCTTTGATATAAGAAGATAATGATCAGACCCACACTCGGGACCTCGCAAAACTCGAACGTCCTTCACAAATATTCTTGATTTCTGTCTTGTAATTATATAATCAATTATTGTTTTAAGCCTTCGCGTGGGCTGTGTCCATGTAAACCGATGAATAGATTTGTGCTTAAACCATCCGTTTTGTAATTTAAAGGCATATTGTTGACATAGCTCAATCAATCTTACACCATTATCATTTAATGTATGTTCGCCATAAGGGCCCACAATTGGATCATTTATTTTATTAGAAGTCCTGAGAAATTATATAAGAGTGAATTAGTTCTAGTAATACTCAATCAAACAACATTTAAGAGATTGATTAAAATCTTATATATATACTAGCTGCTCCGAGCGCCTTCCAGGCGCTCTTCACACCTAGACGGGGGCTCCGCCCCCTGTACCCCCGAGTGATACATGGTATTTGGTTGAAAGTCTGTATGTAAAAGGTTTTCATCCATTTTGTTTCAATCAGTATAAGTAGATAAGACATATATTTGTTTTCTTGGAAAATATATTTTAATTTAATCAACAACAAATTTTCCTAGTATAATAAGTAAGATTTTATTTACTATTTCATATTATTATTTATATATTTACTAATATATTTGTGGCTCTTTGCATTTATTTAAGTAGATTTTAATTAATTAAATAATTAATATTCTAAGTTTATGAACATTATTTTTTTTTATAAATTATATTAATTAAAATTTATTTTCTTATTTCTGTTTGTTCTTTATTTTACATATATATGTATGTTACGGTAAATGTACAATCTTGGGAAATGTACACATTTTACGGTAAAGTGTACACATTTTACGGTAAAAGTGTACATTTCCCAAGATTGTACATTTACCGTAACAAAAGTTAGGTATAAGTAAACTGAATATAATGTATATGTACATTTCCCGGCAAATGTGTACACCTGCCTTTACGTTTTGGTAAATGTATACTCTTACCTTCGTATTTTAAGGAAAGGTGGAATACAAGTAAATTAAAAATGTTGTTGCAGTAAAAAAAATTTTATTTAAATAAACATAATACAAAAAGCTTTAATAACGAAAATTATTTTAATTCAAAAATGTGAATGAGAAACAAAACATACTTATTACATATAATATGTAATATAAATTTTATAAAATTATAAAGGAACATATAGAAATTTCATAATGAAGAAAGTGCTATTTATTTGAGCAAGAATTGCTATTGTGGCACTTGGAATTACATAATATTCCAGCATTTTTACAACTGCATTTTTTTGAGGAACATGTTCCTTTACAGATGCATCTTTTAAAACCTTGGCCACCAATAAGGGACTGCATTCCTATAATTTCTCTTACCGATTTCTCAACATCTTGAGGAACATCTTCGTATGATATAAACTTTTGTCCACAAATGGCGAATTCATGCCTAGAATAAGATTGTTTTAAAATTCCCTGTTTAGTTCCTAATTTATATAAATTTTTATCGTCATCTCTAGACAAAACAACGTAAATCAAAGTTTTGGGATCCGTTTTACCACGATGCTCACATTTACCAAAACGACATGGTCATTGTGAATTCAATGTACATTTCCCTTATTTGAAATTGTAAATGTTAGTTGAATGCACATTACCCAAATGAGGAGGCTACCGGAAAATGTGTACATTTGCCACAATATCTACTTTTACCGTAACATGTACAAAACAACACAGACAGACACACAGACATTGCCTTTTATATATATAGATAGATAGATTCATCTTAATTTCTTGAGTTATCTATTGTAATTTAAATTCTTACAGTTTTATTAAATAAATCATTTTTAGTTATAATTTTATATAAGCATTTTTTAATTGAACCTATTCAATCTTGTCATTCCCTAATCAACCTACGCGGTTTCAATAACCCTTTTAATTATTCTAAATTCAATCCAGTGCTACCAATTAATTAAACTTATTTTTAACCCAATTTTTCTTATAAAATACCTCACCCCTAATATCTTATACACGACATAATAATATATAAGATGGAAGGTTTATAATCAAATGGACTATAGACAGATTTGTTTGCTAAAAACATCTTATTACATTAGAAAAATTTTAAATAATTACAATAAATACAATAATATATACTTACCTAAAAACAAATTGGTTTTTATAGTCAATTCTTATCTTGTTAATAACTAAATAACTTAAGAGTATAACTAATGGTTTTAAATTTATAAAATCTAATTTACCTAACCTTAACACACAACAATTCCGTCTCATTATTGTAATACAAAGTTAGAAATATTAAGTTAATATAATTAATATTATTTATTTATTAATACCAATTAATAATATTAATTACCTATAAACAATTCATAATAATAATAAATTGTGATACCAACTTATAGGAATATTAAAATAATATAATTATTATTTTACATATATATGAATATAATATAAATATTTTTAATTTTATTTTAAGAATAGATATATATCTAAAAGGAGGTGACTATGACGTCACATATATACATTTAACCCTCTCGCTGCGCATCCCGCGATTTCCACGGGCAACGTAGAAGTAGCAAAATTTGCGCAACCCGCGATTAC
Source organism: Labia minor (assembly GCA_963082975.1). Taxonomy (NCBI): domain Eukaryota; kingdom Metazoa; phylum Arthropoda; class Insecta; order Dermaptera; family Spongiphoridae; genus Labia; species Labia minor. Next base: position 35,920,386 of record OY720344.1, on the reverse strand, counting down.
CGCGGGGATGTGTTTTTGCCGTCTATTTAAGTGTGCAACTCGCTCTTTCCCCGTTCACAGTTTCATTTCCGCTTTTCTGTAATGTTTAATTGTTTATTTAGATGTCGACAGATGCCGTTAGTTGTCCACGTTTCTGCGAAATATAAAAAGAATTTTTTTTAGCATTTTGCGCGCGCTTTTCAGAGCTGAAAGATGTCTGGCACGCAATTTTTGAACCTATTTTGATAAAAAAAATACGCAGCGAGAGGGTTAAATTAAAAAAAACTAATGAAGATGATTTTTTCCAGATATGTGATCAATAAAACTAAAATTTTTTCTTTATTAAAACCTTCCCTGGGATGCCCACAACAATCCCTGAAAGTTTCACCGTAATCGGACGGGTAGTTTTTGAGTATTTGACAGACACACAGACAGACACACAGACACACAGACAGAGACAGACATTGCCTTTTATATATATAGATAGATAGATATTGTAATGATATTTTAAATTTATATTTAAATAAATAAATTTTATTTTTTTGAAGGATTATTATAAGACGTTTCCCTGAAGAAAAGACAGTTGAAAAAGCAGATAAGGACATTCGATCGTGCGGTAGTGTCGAGAGCAGACGCACTTCAGATTCTGGAGAAGAGAAAGGGCCACGGGTCGTCCACGGACTATCTCTTGGTTGGTACCGCCATTTTTGGGCCCCCTTAATAAATCTTAGGATCCAAGATTGTCCATCCTACAAAAGGACCGGCTTCTGAGTCAAGGAATTGTTTTCCAACAGTGGTTTTTTTTTTGTAATTTTTGTAAACCAGCTTTATTTATATTTTTTCATACATTTTTATATTATATATTATTTTTCTAAAAATTTAAATCTATAACTCTATATTTAAGTATCAAAGATAATAAATCTGTTTACTTTATTCTTAATTTTAAATTTTATCTTTTTTTCTAATTTTTTTCTTTAGTCCAGATCTCCAGGTCAGTTCACGCTCAGGTTCATAGATTTAGAGTGCCTCAATCTCCCATTACACAAAAAATCATTACAATATAATAGGTTGTCAAATATCTCCCTTCCGCTTTTTTGCTCTTTATTCAATGCTTTATAAAAAGTGTTACAGTGATCGTATTTAGTTCAAATATGCGCCGTTTTGTTCGATAATCTGTTTCCATCTAGACGGCAACTTCATAATACCCCCTCGTAGAAACCCCCTTCCTTATTTGCGAAGAACTCGGACAGCCACTTTTCACAAGCCTTTTTTGAGTCTAACTTTACACCACCAAGGGCGTTAGCCATGGACAGGAACAGGTGGTAATTACTTGGCGCTATGTCCAGGCTATATGGTGGATGTGATAAATCCTCCCATCCGAGCTCCCGTAGCTTCTGACGAGTCATCAACGAAGTGTGTGGTCTGACGTTGTCCTGGTGGAACACTACACCCTTCCTGTTGGCCAATTCTGGACGCTTCTGGTCGATCGCCTGCTTCAAGCGGTCCAGTTGTTCGCAGTAGATGGTAGAATTAAGCGTCTGGCCATATGGGAGCAGCTCATAGTGGATGATTCCCTTCCAATCCCACCAAACATACAGGAAAACCATGGTGTCGTTTTCACCGGCTCTGAATCGTCGAAACCATTCCTTCGCGGTTCGAAGTGATAGAATATCATCCCCCAAAACACCATTAATCTCACGCAACGTTTCTCTAGCGGATTTACCTTTAACGAAGGGAAACTTTAAAATAACGCGAATTTCGGCTTTAGTGAACTCCATGTTTACTCGTCTATAACTGTTGAACGCAATATCCAAACTAATCATGCATAGCGTCGTTTTGTAGGTTATGTCAAGACCTTTCAAATGATGTTTAGTATTCCCAGATACGAGCTCTGTAACGCTTTGTACATAGCCGTGAAAAAGGCGGAAGGGAGATATTTGACAACCTATTATACAATAGTTACAATAATAAATACGCAATTCCTATAATAATATCATATATTCACCGAAAATTAGAAAAATAATCATAAATTGAAAAATATTTAAAATATAAACTATATTAAAAAAATTTAACAATGATTAAAATAATTAATTTTATTTGTTTTTATTTTAATTTATAATTTAATTATTATTATTTAATTATTTTTCTTTTATATTTTTTCTAATAAAGGTATAATTATTTGATAATTAAAATAAATTGATATTAATTATTATATATAATATAGAATTCATTAAATTGTATTCAGTCTAATTTCAACATTGAAGGAGTGAATATCAAAATGTTTGGAATATCTGAAGTTAAACAAGAAAGGTATATAAAATTTTTTTAATTTTTAAAATATATTATAGACTAAGAGGAAATCAATTTTAATAATTAAATTTATATTTAATCAACTTATTTATATATATATTATTTAAAAATTAATCTATAATTTTGAGAATAATTAATAATAATTATCCGGGTTTTATATACAATTTTTAAATACAGAATTTCACTTTCAATTATGATTTCGTTTCGTATCACATAATTTTCCCAACTTCCAATTCACTTTTTACACTTTTTTACAATTTTCTTTTAAAGTTAATTATTAATTTTGTTTATATTTTAAACTTATCTATCTATACTATTAATAAGAGTCCTAGTACTTGACCAAATTAAAAAAATATTTTCTTTTTAATTTGATTGTCTTTTGACAATTATGTCCATTTTATCCAGCCTTCACATTTATTAGAATTTAATCTTAAAATTAAGTACACTTGTGATTTTCGCTACTTTGATTTTGAACACACACTAAGCGGATAACCACTAAGCTACAATCCAGGTTATTTATATTTCTAAACTATGTGATTTAAAGTTACTTTGTTCACCCACTTATATATATATATATATATATATATATATATATACTAGTATATACTTATAGAAAGAAAATATTTTTGCGTGACTATATATTGATGATTTTGTATTTCCGTTGAAAACTCGAATGCCAATAATTATAATTTTTAAATAACTATATATAGATAAGTGATAAATTAAGGGAGAATTTGGGATAATTTAAAGTAAAATATATATTTTATTCTTTTTTCTTAATTGTACAAAAATCTAAATAATGAGTTTTTCATAATTGTCACAATTAAAAAAAATGAAAAATTAATAAAGGTAACAATTAAACCAATTGTTATTAAATATTTTATTTAATATCGTTAAAAATTTATTATTTATTATTAATAATAATAAAAAAATAATTTTAATTATTATTATATATATTTACTTTGATAAATTATATCGCATGTTTAATTCTGTAAATTAATGATTAAAATTCATATTTGTTTTATTATTTAAACTTAATTATAAGTAATAATTAAAAATATAAACAAATATTAAATAATAATAAAGATACAATAAAAAAAATATTTTAATAGAAAAATTAACAAAATTAAAAAAAAAACTTAATGACCAATTTCAAGTGTCTATCTACCTAACTTAAATAAAAAAATTAAAAATATTTGTAATATTTATTTTTAATTTTTGACCAACTTAATATTTTTTAATTCTTCGAAAGTTTACTTTTTTTTATTTATTAAAATAATAATATATTAATTGTTTTTAACTTTTTAATAGTTTTAAAGGATTTAATAATCCGAATTCCTTCCCTTCTATAATTAAAGATCTTCAACAAATGATCGATGAATGCCAAAGAGATATTCTTGTATATTCAAAGCACACTTCGGAAATCTTTGAAAATGTATTTATTTAAATTTTATTTGAATCATATTATATTATATTATATTATAATAATTAAAATGAAATATATTTTATTCGACATTAGACCAATAGTAATTACTTAAAGTTAAATTTAGGCGAAATTAGCCTTTTAAATATGTTCGCATCTACAAAGCGTGAAGTTAATAAATTAATAAGATCCAAGCAAATAAATATTTCAAATTTCAAAAAAATAGAGAAAAATTTCAATAAATTCAATTCACGAAAATATGGTGAAATTAAAGGTAAGCAAAATTGAATTTTATATGTTTATTCTATTTTACAACTTAATGCTAGGGGGATTTAATTCAAATTTAATATAAAATTCGATGATAAAATAAACCGGATTCGGTTTCATTTTTCTTGATCTTTTTTTTCTGATTTGTTTTTGTTTCCATTTACTTGCTAACTGAGGGAAAATGTAAAAATTATTTGGAAAATAAAAAAAAATTAAAATAATTGATACTTTACACTTTTTTTAAAAAACACATATTAAAACAATACATTTTTTTTCTCTTATAGGCCTCGTTCCTGGATCTCTACTGCTATCTAATGACTTGACAAAAAAATTAAATGTCGGTTTAAAAGGAATTTATTCTTTGATTTTAGATAATGAATGCCTCCATGATTTAGGGGAAGCCTTTTTCTATTTTTTAGACGCTCAAAAGGTATAAGATATAAGAAATAAAAGATCAATTTTCTTTATTTAAATAATATTAAGGTATAAAACAATTTAATGTAATAATTTGAAAATAATATTTATTAAATCGTTAAAATTAAAAACGGTTAATAATGTAAACAGGAATGCAAATTAGATAGATAATTCAGTACTGATGAATTTGAAAAACTTTTATTTAAAGGGTTTACTTAAATATATTCGCCTACCTTTTTAATTGAATATATAATTAAAATAATTAATTTCAGCATATATCCTATATATATATATATTATACGATCAACATTATTTTTTAGCATTCTGAAACAATACAAAAATTATTCATAAATAAAAAAAAAAAAAATTTAATACGCATATGCAGAACATGTAGTTTAAAATCTCGGTATGCTCCAACTTCTCTATCAAGATATGATGGTAAATATTAATTATATAATTGTATTATAATAATTTCTTTTTTTTTGGCGAATATTTCTCATTAAAAATTGCTTTTTAAAAAATTAATAATCCATTGTTGAATTAAAATAAATCTTGAACCATTTTTTTCATTTTTTCTAAAATTTAAGCACACAATATAAATATTTAATATCTTAAAATCAAAAATATTTTTCAAATATTAAATAAAAACATTTTTATGAATTTAATTTATTAATATAATGTTATATTCGATATTGATTCAATTGATTAAATCAAATCTTGAAATCCAACTCTAATATTAATTTTCCAAATGTAGGTTATTGTAATTATATTTATCTTAAATTATAAAGAATATCAAAACATAAAAGTTTGCACTTTTTTTAAACCAATAAAAAAGCTCATTTGTTTAATTTGTAATGTTAATTTTATTATTGTTATGCAATTATTAGTCCACATTTATACAATTACGCTAATTTAATTTTTATTCAGAGCCAGTGATCAATCTGAATAAAATTTCACACTCCTAATTAAATTAACTTCACATTTAAATTAAATATTTTTATACTTCCTGAATTTGTACAGAAAACCATATCGAAATATTTTCCTTCACTTTTATTTTGAATCAAAGACTTATTATAAAATTATTTCATAATAATGATTTTGTTAATCAAAAAAAAAAAAACAATAATAAACTCAATTATTTAATTTTAGGATTATATAAAATAATGTGCATGGAGTATTACAATCAGGGGGTATTATTCTATTTCAAGAAAAATAATCCTAGAGAATGTCCCTGGATTACTTTGAATTCAGTATGTATTCAATTTTCAGAAAAATGTTTATAAATAATTTAAAAATCATATTGCAAGTTTTCTCAACTTGTTAATATTTTTGTAAAATTTTTCTTGTTCACCTTTCAATTGAAAAATTCAATTGAGAAATTCTCAAAGAATATTTATATTCTATTTTAAATATTGTTTTATTATAGCCGAATTATTATTATTATTAATTATATAATTATTAAATATATTTTTAACTTCTGATACGAACTATAAAGTTTAATAAGGCAGCATCAGTTTGTATCTAATTTTTATAATATATATATATTCGATATACTTCTCTCTCTCTTCATATTGCAATTTCATCCCTTAAGGAAGGCACATCCACAGGTTGAGAATCCTTGAGCAATGATATTTTATTTACATTATTTATCCAATTTTACAAATTGTTATATATTCTATTATAAAATTTTGTAATATTTATTTTTAGAAACTAAAAAAAAATACCAGAAAAATACCAAGAATTTCATTACTAAAAATTGATGAATTTCTTAAACATAAAATCAAATCAAATGATTGTCAAAATATAATCAAAATAAAAGAAGCAGAGATGATTAAAAATTTAAAAGATAGTGGCGTGGAGTTTTTGAAAAAGGATAATGTTAAAAATAATAGAATATTAGAATAGTTAATTAAATATAACTATTAATATATAAATTATTCATAGTTGATAGCACTAGTGTAGAGATGTATTTTGTATTATTAATTGTTCTTAAAATATGTGATTCCATGTTTTTTTGAAAATATATTTTTAAGTTTGAAGTTGTATCCTATATGTGTCTTAATAATACAATAATGATTAAATTAAGTTAATTTCAATATTTAGAATTGTGTGCGTGATGTCTTGCTCAATTACTTCGTTTTTTACAAATATGTATTAAGAAAAAAGAAAAATGTTGATATTTTATAATTTTTTTTATTTTTAAAATATTGAAATATTTAATTGTTTAATAATTAAAATACATGAGCTACTTACTTTCAAAATTATGGCGATTTTAATAATTATGAAAATATAACAAACTGACAATTTATGAAAATTAAAAAAGTAAATAATTTACAAATAGAATTTCAGAAATAATAAACTAACAAAACTATTCATTTGTGCTAATTAAATAATTAAAAATTGAATTAGTTTCAAAAATTTTGATTTCAAAATTCAATCTGAATGATATAAATCTAAAAATCTAAAAAAAAATGTTTTATTTTTTGGTTTCAATTATCTTATTTGACTTAAAGAATATTTAACAATAATTTAGGCTTAAAACTAAATCTATCTATCTATCTATATATATATCTATAATAATAAAAGCAAGTGTAATGTGTGTGTCTGTTTGTCTGTCTGACCGAGCTCTCCAGCCAAATCTATCGCACGCAGGGACCTGGAATTTTTTACACGGAAGCACAAAGGGGCTGGCCACCAGACCTCGAAGCCCGATTTTCGATTTTTTAATTAGAAAAATTTTAAAAAAATTATAAAGAATATTAATTAAAAATAGTTTAGTTACCATACTAGATCATAGAGGCGCTGGTGGCGATAATTTGGCGGTAATTTAAATTCTGAGCAATGTGCAGATAAAAATCTTTTTATATATCTATTGATATTTACAATATCTCAATTGATCTTATTGGCCTTTTAAACTTTGAAAACATTCACATTACGGCTATAATTTAATACTATTAATTTTTAAGATTATGTGAGTAAATTATTTTAATTAAGAAAATTTGATCTCATAATTGGATTTTCACGTAAGATTTTAATATATAATATATTTTTTAATATTATTTTTATAGTAGTTTAGTGTTATGCTAATTTTATATTTTATTTTTATTTTGTTTACTTTGATTTTTTTTTAAATAAATTGATAACATTTAAAGTAGCATAAAAAAATTAATCGAGGCAGGAAAATTGATGGGGTTTGAAATTAAGTGATAAGACAAAATAATTAGTATCAGAGAGAATAATATTTGCAAAGAATTTAAATCGAGGTTACAATCTGGAAATTATTATCAAAGGGGATCAAAATTATTAATTGTATTATATGGGTGGGAGGCATGGTCTATAACCCTGGGAGATGAGAATAGGTTCAGAGTATTTGAGAATAGGATTCTTTCCAGCATTTATGGGCCAAAGAAAGATGAGGACACCGGGGAATAGCGGAGACTGCATAACAAGGAATTGCATGACCTCTATGCATCTCTAGATATAGGTCATAAAATAGAGAAGGCTGGGATCGGCAGGGCACATGGCTAGAATGGGAGAGGAAAAATATATTGGTGGGGAGTTCGATTGGAAAACGTCTGTGTGGAAGACCAATTGGGAACAGGGCGGACAATGTAGGAAGGAACGTGAGAGAGATGGGACAGGGTAGGAGTTAGATGGTTATAGCTCAGAATAGGGACACTCGGGGGGGTACAGGGGGCGGAGCCCCCGTCTAGATGTGAAGAGCGACGAAGGAGCTCTGAGCAGCTAGTATATATATAAAAGTGAAATGTGGGTATGTTTGTACACGGCTGTTAATTGGTCGAGGGATCCACGAGGTAGAGGTAAAGTTTCTAAGGAAACAAACAAACTATCAACAAAGCTCAGGGCCAGTCACTCAAGTGCTGCGGAATTCATTTGTAATCCCCATTTTTTCCCACGGCCAATTATATGTTGCATGTTCGCGAGTAGGTACAAAACAACATTTGTTTATTTAAGCTCCAAGTGGAAAAACAGAGAACTTTTAATAAAGCATACGTATGACTCAATATAGATTCGAATAAGCTTTTTCAAATTTTTTTTGATCTTCAAATTTGTTTTCAGGGTAGTAAAGAAAGAGTAAGATGCGGAAATCAATTGTCAGAAACTTTTGAAATTCTGAATGGGAGACACTATCACCAATTTTATTTAATTTAGCATTTGAGTATGTGATTACACAAATTGGGAAAAATCACTCGAAATGCAATTAAACGAAAAAATTCAAAATTTAGGCTAAACAGACGTCTTAAATATTATAGGATATTCGGCAATTGCAATTAAAGATAACATAGAAAAATTAATTGAGGCAGGAAATAAGATGGGGATTGAAATTAATAGGGATAAAACAAAATATTTAGAGAAAAATATTATTAACACACAAAGGCTTAACATACAAAATGTAGAATTTAAAAATGTAGAAAAATTTAAATACTTAAATTCTGTAATTACAAAGGATAATAATATTGGATATGAATTTAAATCGAGGTCGCAATCGGGTAACGCCTATTATCATAAAGATAATTATAAAGAATATAAAGATATTATCGTAAAGAGGCTTATCTCATCAAAACTTTTATCAAAATGGATAAAAATTGAAATATTTAAAACAATTATTTTGCCTATTCCTATTGTATTATATGGGTGGCGAATGTGACGAAATGCTCCCCAATAGGTTTTGGTAAGATTGGTGACACTGAAGAGTCAACAGAGCATATAATTTCAGGTAATTCATTATCATTTTATTTACATTTTGAATTGTAATAATATATAAATAAATATTGTATTTATATATATATATATATATTTAGTAGAGCTGGACATTCATTGAACAATATTATTGAAAGGGTCTGGATCTTTTCAAAGAGGCGTATGGAATCTTCCGGTTCGAAAGAATCAATTTGTTTCCCAGATCCGGAATGTTCAGCTCTTATATACACACATTTAGTTGATTTGAAAGTTTCTTTTATTTAATTTGAATTTGGAAAAAAGTTGTTTTATTATATCTTGAACGAATGCGTCATCTTTTAAAGAAAGACATAATACATAATATATTCTTGAATTTGTGAGTTTTTTTAATTGCATGTATAAGTATTCGTTTGGGGAGTGAGTTTCAATGTTAACCTAAAAAATAAGTTGACCTGTGGCCAGGTCCGAACCGACCGACGGTTTGAAGTAAATTAATTTCCAGCTACAGAAAGAATTCCAAATAATTTAAATGAATCTTTTAATGCAATAAAAAACAGATATGGATATAACATAAATATTTTTAATTTTATTTTATTTATAATATATAAGAAGGCGCTGGCTGTGACGTTATGAAGGACTGGGTGACGTCATATAATTATAAATTAAGAAAAAACTAATGAAGATGATTTTTCCCGAAGATAAAACCAATACAAAGTGCATGATTCGTGGAGATATTTAAAAAATCTCCTTGTGTGTAATTTGGTGTGAAAATAACCCTTCCCTTCCTATTGTCGATCGGTAATACTATCACTTCCGGTTTCTGGATATACACTAAAAGTTGATCAATTCATCATACTCATGCATTAAGTAAATATACCAAATTTCATTAAAATCCGTTGAGCCGTTCAAGCTGTACACATCTATACGGACGGACGGACAGACATCATGCTAAAAATACTTTTTTCTGTTAAGAAAATGAATGATTCGTGGAGATATGTAAAAATCTCCAGATGTGAAATTTGGTGTGAAAACAATACCTCCCTTACTATCGTCGGTCGGTAAAAAAGATTTAAAAATGTATATACAAATAAATATTTATAACTTTTAAAAAGAAAGTAAATAAAGAATGAAATAAAAAGTTTTAGAATGTTTCAGAGACAGAGTATAAAAAGACTAATTTCTTCCAACTGTAGTTTTTTAGTAAAAGTGAAATTAAAAATCTTTGTGGATAATTTATAATTTGTTTTTAGTCAAAATTATCTCTGCGCCCTTGATATTTATTAAGATATTTTACCAAAATGTCTCAATTAAAGATTTTAAAATTATATTATATTTTTTATTAAAAAATTTTGGGGATAAATATCACCAAAACATTGTGGTCATTTGAAGAGGATATTAGGAAATAATAGATAAGATAACATAATATTTTAAAATAGAAAAAAAAATTTAAAAAACTATTGAAATTCCATAAAATGAATATATCTTATAATAAAATACCAGCTGGTCCGAGCGCCTTCGGCGCCCTTCACAGCTGGACGGGGGCTCCGCCCCCTGTACCCCCGAGTGGTACATCGTATTTGGTTAAAAGTAGTATTCTTCTATTTATATAGCTCAAAGATAGTCGAAAGTTCTTGGCCACATTTCTCCAAATGTCCCTATCCTGAGCCCTTGTCCTATCTCTCTTACGTCCTTCCTATGCGTCCATGGTCTTGATTCCCTTTGATAATAATTTTGATGAGATAAGCCTCTTTACTGCATGATAACAGGCGTTTCCCGATTGATACCTCGATTTAAATTGTATATTAAGATTTTGTATGTTAATACTGTTCCTCTTTGTCTCACTAAATATTTTTTCTTATCACTATTAATTTCAAACCTCCATTAATTTTTCCTCGCTATCTGTAATTGCAATTGCCGAATCTCTTATAATATTTAAGACGTCTGCTTAGCCTAACTTGAGTGATTTTTTCCCAATTTGTGTAATCACATACTCACAACATGCAACATATAATTGGTCAAAGAATATGTATATAATATTTATAATTTTTATGTTTTATTTATATTTATAATTTAATTTTGTTTTTGTTTTCTTTTAATCAATAAATCTAATATTAAAAATGCCTAGAGGATGTCTAAAAAATCATATTTTAATTTTAATTTTGATCTCATAATTGGATTTCCTTTTTCATGTAAGTATATAATTAAGAGTGGAATTACAATATAATCAATAGCTAATATATAATATTAAAAATATATTTACGGATTCGTTCTATAATAAATTGATGATGTCATTTAATTCTCCTACTATGTATCGAATCGAATATAAAGATAAATCTTCTTTTAAACGTTGTGTGAAACAATTTCAAATAATTTAAATGTAAAACTATTAATGAAATTAAAAAATCAAATATATGAATATAATATAAATATTTTTAATTTTATTTTAAGAATAGATATATATATCTCACAGGCGGTGGTTGTGACGTCATCAATATATTATAAATTTAAATTAAGAAGAACTAATAAAGTTTCGTGAGATGTGATCAATAAAACTCAATTTTTCTTTATAAATACTATCTCTGTTGTGAATTTCAAAAAAATCGTTAGAGCGGTTTTTGAGAACAATGAAACAGAGAAACAGAGAAACAATTTTTACTCGTATAAGAAGATAAGATAAGTACCAAAGTTGAGAAAGAAAAAAAATGATTAATTTTAAATTTAAATTTTAAGAATAAAGGTAATTATTGATTTTGCAGTTTTTAGATTGTGTTCATAAGAATTGTATTACAAATTCTCTACCTGGAGGAGAACGAGGACACTTGTTCTCTTTTCCAAGGTGTAATATTTTAAGAGAACAATGGTTAAAACAAATGGGCAGGCTTGACTTGCTTGGCCTACCTTATGCTAGAATGACAAAATTTCGTGTATGTAAACTTCATTTTAATGATTATGATTTCTGCACATCTGAAAAGAACCAATTAGTTCGTGGAAGGATACCCTTGAATATAAATCAAGATGGTAGGTTTTGTAATATTTAATAATGGAATATCCAAGGTTGCGAAAAACAGAGGAATATATACCTCAGTTGTATAAATTTTATAAATTTTTTTAATATTTTTTTTAGCAACACCTATTACTCCATCTGATAGTTTGGCCTTCGAGGAGACAGATCTTTTTGAATCCACCCCTGGGACATGTATGTATTATATTTATTTATAATGTTTTAAGCAAAATTTAATTTTTTTAATCTATATTATTTATATATATGCTTGGTGTAATTTTTTGTTTTATAATTTAATGTTGTTGTTTTTTTAAAATATAATTTAATAATAAAAGAAAATAATTTTATTATTTTTTTTTAATATTTTTTTTAGCAACACGTGTTACTCCATCTGATAGTTTGGCCTTCGAGGAGACAGATCTTTTTGAATCCACCCCTGGGACATGTATGTATTATCTTATCTTCTTATACGAGTAAAAATTGTTTGTTTGTTTGTTTCATTGTTCTCAAAAACCGCTCTAACGATTTTTTTGAAATTCACAACAGAGATAGTATTTATAAAGAAAAATTGAGTTTTATTGACCACATCTCTGGAAAACTACATCTTTATTAGTTTTCTTCTTCTAAATTTAAATGTATATATGTGACGTCACAACCACCGCCTGTGAGATATATACATATCTATTCTTAAAATAAAATTAAAAATATTTATATTATATTCATATATTTGATTTTTTTTTATTTCATTAATAGTTTTACATTTAAATTATTTGAAATTGTTTCACACAACGTTTAAAAGAAGATTTATCTTTATATTCGATTCGATATATAGAGGAGAATTAAATGACGTTATCAATTTATTATACTCCGGTAAATATTATAAAATATTATATACTAAATATTCAATTAGTATATATTAGATATTTAATCAGTAAATTAATTATATATATTATTATTGTAAATGTTATATCTATCTATATTATATAATGTGTCCCTTCATACATTTTGAATTCACCCATAATATATCTTATATTCTTATATAGGGTGACCCAGCCAGTAGTTGAACCCCTTCCAGTAGTTGAACAAATTACCAAAAATCCGCCAAAATCTCAAGAGGAAACATGCTTGGAACGTGAAATTTTATTTTATTTTTAAGTTGTTATGTTGTCACAACTGAAACACCTATCGTCTGCTGCACGTGACTTAAGTACTCAGAGATATTATTTTTTTCCTCAAATGAAATGCTTGTTTTTGCATTCACGACTAGTCTACTGAAAATACGGTAGGTAAAAGTAATCCACGTGCATCCTTGTCATTTTTAGAGATATTTTTACCGAATTGGTCTTAAATTAAAGCTAAAGGACTACATTTTGAAGCATGATATTAAGGTATAGATATTTTTTATTTTTTAGAGCTCTAAACTGACTGTTCAACTAATGGCACTGTTAAAATGCACAAATTCCAGTAATTGAACAGTGGTGAACGTTGCCCGCCATCGAAGATCACCAGACTGTGAATGTTCAATCCCTCTTATACCTTGAATCCCTCTTCCACAAGGGTAGGCCTGAAGAATTTAGAAAAGTGCAGAGGAAGAGTGGGAGGGTAATATTGAGGCCCGTGAACTGTTTCAGTTTTGGAAAAGGCTTCGGAGCAAATGTCTTAATGAAACTCAGACAAATGGCCTTTTGTCTGAGTGTATTGAAAAAGAGCCCGAAATTAATCATAATTTTGATGCCTCACCTTCAGCATTGAATGTTAGTGCAATCCAAGCAACACTTTCAAGACAAACGGACTCGCCTAAAGTAAAGTAAAGTAAAACCAGGAATCTGTATGCAGTAACGGGACTCGAGTCCCAAAGCAATTTCGTATCAAAAGTTTAAAACATTTTAAAAATATTTTTAATTTTATATCTTATGTGTATATTGCCGATTGGTGTTTGTTTGAAATAAATAAATAAATAAATATATGTATTATTGTTATTATTATTATTATAATTTAAACATTGAGCAATGTTTGGAATGTGAACCAGCCTTGTATTGTATTATAAGTGCTCAAGCTATAGGCCTAGATATTTGTTAAGTCGTTTTGGATGTGTACCTAAACTTAAAATAAAAAAAACCTATGAAATAACGGGTGTTCAATTACTGGAATATCGAGCGTTCAAAAACTGGACATGTCTGTTCAACCACTGGGATAAAATCATAAAAAATGTTGTGAATTTTTTTTTGCTTTTTATTTTTCAGTTAAGCACTGTTTAATATTTTTTTTAATAACTACAATAATAAAGCTTTGTTAAAAATCCATTAGCTTAGTTTTACGGCTAATAGTATAGAACTTACAACAGGATCCGTGGTAAACTGGCTTTATTTGTTCAACTACTGGCTGGGTCACCCTACTTACTTGAAAAAAATTTAAAAAGTTTTAAAAGTTTTTTTTTAATATTTTATGAATTCAAATCGTCAATTGAAAATGAAAATCCAATTATGAGATCAAAATTAAAATTATTTATTCATATAATTTTGAATGTTTTCGTGTATTATAAATAAAAACAAATATATAGATATTCTTTGGATGACAAATTCCAATTTATATGATCTTAATATATTTTTATAAAAAGGCCAATTATATATATATGCAATTACAACTGTAGTGTCAAACACTGATTTTGAATTTGGCGACATATAAGATCATTGACTGGGCCGCTACCCAAGGAGTGAAAATAGTGTCGAATAGAAATAGACGATATTACTTGGATTAATCTTATTATATAAAATTGTTTGTTTTATAACCACTTGGGGCGCTAAACAGTTTTTCAAAAAAAAACTATAGAAAAAATATATATGAACCTATATATTATATATTTATGTATTATTGAGGAGCACAAGTTCATTCATTTTAATCAGATTGATGCAAATGTGTAACATTTAATAATTGTAATAAATAATTAAAGAATTGTATATCAATATTTTTCAAAGGGTAGAGCGAATGCTCGGTGTCCCAGGTATTAATATTACCAGCCAAATCCAATAATAATGAATCATTTTTTTAACTTAAGTACCGAGCAAGGCTCAGGGTCCCGGTATATATTATAAAAGTGCAATGTGGGTATGTTTTGTGGAGGTAAAGGTTCTAAGGAAACAAACATACTATCAACAAAGCTCAGGGCCAGACACTCAAGTGCTGCGGAGTTCATTTGCAATCCCCATGTTTTTCCCACAGCCAATTATATGTTGCATGTTGTGAGTATGTGTGATTACACAAATTGGGAAAAAATCACTCGAAATGCAATTAAACAAAAAAATTGAAAAGTTAGGCTAAGCAGACGTCTTAAATATTATAAGAGATTCGGCAATTGCAATTACAGATAGCGAGGAAAAATTAATGGAGGTTCTAAGGAAACAAACATACTATCAACAAAGCTCAGGGCCAGACACTCAAGAAATTAATAGTGATAAGAAAAAATATTTAGTGACAAAGAGGAACAATATTAACATACAAAATCTTAATATACAAAATGTAAAATTTGAATATGTAGAAAAATTGAATGTAATCACGAAGAATAATAATATTTGAGAAGAATTTAAATCGAGGTATCAATCGGGAAACGCCTGTTATCATGCAGTAAAGAGGCTTATCTCATCAAAATTATTATCAAAGGGAATCAAGACGCATAGGAAGGGACGTAAGAGAGATGGGACAAGGGCTCAGAATAGGGACATTTGGAGAAATGTGGCCAAGAACTTTCGAGAGTATCTTTGAGTTATATAAATAGATAGATATAACATTTACAATAATAATATATATAATTAATTTACTGATTAAATTAAAATATATTTTAAATAAGAACACAAAAAGAAATGAATGTTTTATGTAATATAATGATTGAAACAAAATGGATGAAAACCATTTACTACTTTTAACCAAATACGATGTACCACTCGGGGGTACAGGGGGCGGAGCCCCCGTCCAGCTGTGAAGAGCGCCGAAGGCGCTCTGACCAGCTGGTATTTATAATGTTTTAAGCAAAATTTAATTTTTTTAAACTATATTATTTATATATATGCTTGGTGTAACTTTTTGTTTAATAATTTAATGTTGTTGTTTACTAAAAAATAATTTAATGATAATAGAAAATAATTTTATAAATTTTTTTTAATATTTTTTTTAGCAACAGCTATTACTCCATGAGATGGTTTGGGCTTGGCCTTCGAGGAGACTGATATTTTGGAATCCACCCCTGGGACATGTATGTTATATTTATAATGTTTTAAGCACAATTTAATTTTTGATATTTTAATCTATATTATTTATATATATGCTTGGTGTAACTTTTTGTTTTAGAATTTAATGTTGTTGTTTACTAAAAAATAATTTAATAATAAAAGAAAATTTTTTAAATTTTTTTTAATATTTTTTTTTAGCAACACCTATTACTCCATCAGATGGTTTGGGCTTGGTCTTCGAGGAGACTCCCAGAAAGAAAAGATTATACCAAAGGCTCAACGAGGTCAAGCGACTATTGAAGCTAGAGTGAGAAAGAGAATAATTGATAGAGAATGTAAAGAATCAAAAGACCTTCTCCATAAATCATTTCAAAATATTAATGATATCCATAATCTCCCTGCTCTTCTCTCAACTTTTGTTTTATCCAACCTTAAAAATTTCTATCTGTCCAAAAAGCCCCGCCGGTATTCCCAGAAAGAAAAAGCCCTTTTCCTCTCCATAATAAAACAGCCCTAGGTGCTATCGATATTTACAAAAAATCTTATGTCCTCCTTCGGTGAAAACTCTTAAACGATTGCTAAGCAATTTCCAAATGACAACAGGCATCAACAGTCAATTTTTTGGCTATATGAACCTCATATCCGATGATCTAACTTTCAAGAAACGCTTTTGTTGTATACTTTTCGATGAAATGGAGATTGCAAAATTTTTAGAGTTAAAAATAAGCAAAGCTTCTTGGAAGGTACAGGGTTTTGTAGAATCGGGGGCTGAAAGTGAGCTTAAACTCGCTGATCATGCTTTGGTGTGGAAACAGCCTATAGCTTATTTCTTTACACGCAATGCAGCGGACAAATTCACTTTAAAGAATTTGATCAGCGAGGTTGTGCAGGCTGTTCATGAAAAGACCAATTTTAGAATCGTTGCCTCGGTCTGCGACTGTGCTTCGCGAAATGTTGATGCCATTCGTTTGCTTTCGAAGGAATCTGGTAAAGTAGCCGACAACTTTGTATACAATATTGGAGATTATGAAATTGTTCATCTTTTTGATCCCCCTCATCTGATGAAATGTATGAGGGACAATTTTATTACCAAAGATATTGTGTACAATGGCATGTTGGCAAAATGGAGCGACATAAAGAAAGCGTAAGCGATTGACGCAGCACCTCCTGGGAAATTCAGGATCACAAAACTCACTAATGCCCATGTGAATCCGTCAAATCGTGAAAAAATGAAAGTGAAACTTGCTACTCAGGTGTTTAGTCGCTCCGTTGTAGCTTTCCTTTGTACTCTTACGAGAACAAAGGTAATGAACGCAAAAGGCACGTCTGATTTTGTTAATTTCATGAACGACCTGTTCGACTCTCTCAATACAGACTCTAATTCTAAAAACCCATTAGCCCGAAAATTGACTGATTATTCGCCTCATGTTGAATTTTTGATGAAGGCGAGGCGGTCGTTGAGGGATATTAAATTTATGGTTGAGGGCAACATTGGTGCTCCCCCTCCATTTGTGAAATTATTTATTTCAACAATCAGCAACGTATTGAATTTGTGGAAATCTCTAAAGGAAATTGGTTTTGAAGAGCTTGCTTTAAGTTCTTTTAACCAAGATCCTTTAGAGAATTATTTATTGTATTATCCCTAGCATCATCCATCTCTCAAATATCCTCCCTTCTCCTTCCATTTCAGATCCTTTCTTCCCCACCGACTTTTGTTCCTTACATAGTGATGATTTCGCCAAAAGATGTAGCCTTCTTTTACATAAAGAAATGTTACTACATTTTATTAAAATGTGTAACAGATTGATATGTAAGAGGGATATATCTTCAAGCGAAATCATCAACATTTTCGTTAATTATATTTCTTGGTCACTCTAACTCTACGTCCTTGGCCTCAAGATCTCAGCCTGTGAGAACCTCTTAGTCTCTCTCAGCCTGTGAGAGATTATCACAAATTTTGTTTAAAAACATCTCACAATAATAATCTATTTATTAAATAAATAGGTTCATAGAACATTATTCTTTTCATTCTAGATGTGCAATTTATATAATTATATAATTGAAAAATTGTGTAATTTTTATTTAAGTGAGAAATTTAATATAATGTGTTTAAAGAAAAATATGTATAAAAGATTTGTTTACACAAATGAGATAAACATCATTATTGTTAATGATATTTTGTAATAATCTATTTTCAAATAAATATGTCACATACAACATTATTCTTTTCTTCTAGACATGCAAATTATGAAAATTTTCAGTTAAGTGAAAAATTATTTATTTTGGGATAAGACCAACATTTCAGCAATTTTCTAAAAAAACAAAAAAAAATATTTCTGAAATATCAGTTTTAGCTCTAAATAAATAATTTTTAACTTAAATGAAAAATTTAATAATTTTTTCATTCCTCTCAGGCCGGTTTTTTTCTCAATTAGTTCGAGGCTGCATCCCTATAATGTAGTGGCCCTAAACGCAGTTTCAAAATTTAACATTACGCGCCCCCCCCTGGTCCTAGTTTTAGAAATGGTCTGTGATGCATATCAAATTCGGTTTCAAAAATTGCCTAAGAGTGACTGGTCAGCTTATTTGGATATAAAACTAACATTTCTGAAAAAAACATAATTGATAAATGTTAATTTCATCTCCAAAATTCTACAATTATTTATTTTCCAATATCTCTTCTAAATAAAAAAAAAGAAAAACAATCGTGCAATACACACATACACAAGCCCGCTTTTTTTAAATTAGTTGGGATATTAATACTCAGATGGCGCTATGGATGGTATGTGATTGAATGTCAAAGTTTGATATGTAACACATGGTCACATGGTCTGAAATCACTGTAATACTGATTCTTTATGTGAAACATCAACAAACATGGTTTATAATTTAAGCGTAAGTATAATTTTATTATCATAGAAATTATTTTATTATTAATTACAAAATTAAATAATATATGTACATAAAAAATTTTCAATAAAGTTAATTTTTAGGTTGTTTTGCAAAGCCAAATTTTCGAGAGTTTATATTCGTAGTGTTTTTAAAATTATAAAATGCTATTTATCTTTTATAACTATTATTTAATTTAAATTATTACTTAACATATTTAAATTATTTGGTATTTTTTTCCTAGCCAGGCTAGGGCTGCAATTATAATTTTATACCTCTCGGAATTTAATGAAATTTCGCCAGTTGATTCTTTGATTAATTCTAAGAAACTTTTTCCTTAGGCAATTCTTGGGTAACTTGGGTAAAACTTCTAGTTTTCGAGATAAAAAAAGGATTAAAGATTGGATATAAATTTGATGGTTATGAATGTCGAAATGTCGCAGCCATTAAGTAATTTTTATTGACTAATTCACTAATTTTTTCTGTTCGGTTTGAATATAGGGAAATTATTTAATTAATTAATTTTTTTATTTTTCTATATACAATCCGAACTGAAAAAATTTAAGTAAAAAGAAATCTTTTTAAAAAATACACTTTACTTAAAATTGCACTAAAAAGTAAAAAATAAAATCACTGTAAAGTGTGTGCGCTCAAATTATAATAACACCGTAAAACATTTGCTTCCATTTACAGTGATTTTATTTTTTACTTTTTAGTGCAATTTTAAGTAAAGTGTATTTTTTAAAAAGATTTCTTTTTACTTAAATTTATTTTATACAGGGAGCGGCAAAATGATCTGACGGTTTTAAAATGTAAATAACTCAATCGTTTTAAGAGAAACAAAGTGTTTTATTGCATATTACAGATTGCTATTTATGAACATTTATTGTGTTATAGGCCCATACTTTTTTGAAGAAAACGGTCGAACTGTAACCGTCAA
Source organism: Labia minor (assembly GCA_963082975.1). Classification (NCBI taxonomy): domain Eukaryota; kingdom Metazoa; phylum Arthropoda; class Insecta; order Dermaptera; family Spongiphoridae; genus Labia; species Labia minor. The sequence goes on along the minus strand of OY720344.1, from coordinate 35,900,239 downwards.
CTCACAACGATACCTGACTCTTTTGAAAAACTTCCTTATCCCCGAACTATGCAGAAAACGCTTAAACCGCAGCAGAATTTGGTTCCAGCAGGATGGGGCAACTGCCCACACAGCCGATGAGGTAATGAACTTCTTAAGAAGCAAGTTTCGTGACCGAGTCATCTCGCGTTTCGGGGACATTGCGTGGCCACCTCGCTCCCCGGATCTCATCATTTGTGACTTTTTCTTGTGGGGACTGCTGAAATCAAGAGTGTACACAAACAAACCCCGCACATTGGATGACTTCAAGGAAGCCATACGCCAAGAAATAGCCAACCTTCCTCCTGCAATGTTAGGGAAAGTGTTTGACAATTTCAGTGCAAGATTGGAAGAATGCATGGCCCAAGATGGTCATCATTTGAAAGATGTCATCTTCAAATCTTAAACGGAACACATAAACATTTCTTTGGTTATTTTTATAAATGTTCATAAATAGCAATCTGTAATATGCAATAAAACACTTTGTATCTCTTAAAACGATTGAGTTATTTACATTTTAAAACCGTCAGATCATTTTGCCGCTCCCTGTACTTTTTAGTCGTGTTCAGCGCCTCAAGAACTGCTCGGTTTTCATTTTTTTAGGTTTTTTGAGCTCAATACATACACAACACTATCAAGACACTGGAAAGTTAGAATCACACTATCACGACACTGTAAAGTTAGAATCGCAATATCACGACACTATCAAGTTAGAATCAAGACTAACTACTAACTTTTTATTTCTGATAATATATATATATATATATATATATATATATATAATATGTATGTGTATGTTTATTTTTTATATATGAAGACCTTAGAGCGAAACAGTGGTAAGCCACAAAATCAAAATGTTGAGATATTGCAGTTTAAAGTTTAGAAAAAAGATAGAAAACATTGGGTTTACTGCATATATTTCAAATTTGCTCAATATGTAATATCAGTAAAGGGAAAAAGTCAGCAACTATTATTTCTTAGATATATATAATTAAGAATAAAACAATTTTCTACAAAAGTGGCTTACCATTGTTTCGCTCTAAGGTCTTCATATATATAAGAAGACAACCGATTCCTGGAACTTATAATCGGCCAGAAGAAGAAATATTACGTGGTTAATTAGAGATGTTTTGACATTTGTAAATATAATGTGTGTTGCAAAAACTTTTAGTTTAAAACGGCTTGAGCACCTCTAGAACTGCTATCGCCATCTATGATTGAAATAGTGAACTATTCCATATTCCGCATATGAAAGTTTAGTTAATTAATTACCACTAATAGATAAATAATTCAGTGGATTTTTCAATTGATTCGTGTATTATTAGCAGGAGCAGGCGCGTATGCAAAATTTCAAGTTGATTGAATGACGGGAAGTTGTTGAAATATCGATTATAAAATGCCGCGGACAACCCGCGTACAACCGGACAGAGTGAGTTAAGTAAAAGTGTATAAAAAACGAAATTAGCCGCGCCCTCTGCTGGTCATCAAACTGATAAAACATGATAGCTAAATGGGATATCAATGGATTTATATCCAATATTTAATCCTTTTTATCTCGAAAACTAGAAGTTTACCCAAGAATTACCTAAGGAAAAAGTTTCTTAGAATTAATCAAAGAATCAACTGGTTCATCAAATTTCGAGAGGTGTCCGGTGTCTCTAATCTATACCTTAATATATTATATATTATTTTCAGTACTTTGGTTGTGCCCATCTTGGTTGTATAACAAATTCAATTCCTGTAGAAGAACGGGGTCACATGTTCTGTTTTCCCAAGAATGATAATTTACGTAAAAGATGGATAAAACAATTGGATCGGAATGATTTACTCGACCTTCCATATGGTCAAATGCTTAAATACCGAGTATGCCGCCTTCATTTTAAAGACTACGACTTTCATACACCGGAGAAGAAAAAATTAGTTCTTGGAAGGGTGCCCATGAATGTACATCAAGATGGTATGTTTTGTGATTCTTAATAATTCGAAATTGCAAATAAAAATTGCATATATACATTAGTTCTCTTTAAAAATTCCTTGGGAATTATTTTTTGAGTTTTTAAATTTTTATTGTAGAATTTAATGTAATTATTAGTTAGAGAATAAATTTCTAATTATCTCTTTTATTCTGTTTTTTTAGTTATTGATGAACTCCCTAATCCACAGGTTGGACAACCGGAGGTTGAATTAGCAGAAACATCGGGCAGTATCGAATCACCGCCAAGTGATTCCAATTCTAATGCAAAAGAGATTAGTGCTCTACCTTCTACTCTTCCCAGTTGTATGTATTTAAGAAGTGTAAAATGTGTATTTCGGTGTTTAAGGTTCGCAGTGTTTCAGGCTACCAGTAATATCAAAATATCAATAATGGAAAAAAGTTATTATGCAAAACAAGCTAATTTTCGTCCAGGTTATTAATTACTTAATTATTTTAGATATGGGAAATAAATTATTAATCTTTTCTTATTGTTAATTATCGAAGCTTAGCTAAAGTAATTTATTGTAAATTCTTATTCAAGGTGAGTTAATTGATAACATAACAAATATATCATAAGACAACACAAAAAAACATAAGAAATTAACAATGTTTTATATGATGTTTTCCTGTGCTATGTTAAGTTATGTTATCCATGAGTCCAGGTTAAGTAAACAAGTGACTATTTATAACTAACATCGATGTCAATTACTATCATGAATTCACATTAGTCTTTTAATTTAAAAAAAAATGAATTAAAAAAATACACTTAAAGCATATACTGTTACAAAGGATTACTTGAATCCTTAAATTAAATAACCCTAGTTGAGTCACAATTCTTATTTTTAGTTTAACAATTTGGTTATTAAAAAAAATGTGAAATAAATATATAATTATCTAAAAGGATATAAAACAAGTAATAAGTATTTTTTTATAAATTAAGTAATTATAAACAATTATTTCTGTTGAAAACGGAAAATGATCTATAATGATCAAGATGAAAAATACAAAAATATGTGCAAAAATTAAATTATTTCTTTTAGATAAATTTGAAAATAAAAAATGTTTACAATTAAATAAAATATTTAGTTGTAGTATTTGTGTTTTAAATCGTTTTTAACTTAATTATATTTTGCAGGTAAAATAGGGGATACATACTTGCGCAAGTTAAATTGTTTTAAGATAAAAGATTTATCTCCCAGAAAACAAAAATTTTTCGCCAAAAAATGCCAAGTTAAACGTTTGCTCAAACAAAATAGAGTAAGAACAAGAATTATAAACAAAAATAGTAATGAAACAAAAGATGGCATCATTTCCCACAAATCATTTCAAAATATCAATAATATTCATAAACTTCCTGTCCTACTTCGAACTTTTGTTTTATACCTCCTAAAAAATTTCCTGGAATCCAAAGAATCCCGCCGATATTCTTTGCAAGAAAAGGCCCTTTTAATATCTATTATGAAACATAGCCCTAGATGTTACCGATATTTAGAAAAAAAATTATCTTTTCCTTCGGTAATAACTCTTCAACGTACGTTAAACAATTTACAAGTAACGACTGGCATCAACAGTCAATTGTTTAAATATTTAAACATTATTTCCAATAGTCTGCCTGTGCTAGAACGTTATTGCACACTAATTTTTGGCGAGATGGAAATAAATAAATGTTTCCAAACAAGCAATGTCACTTCACGAAAACACACTTTTGGGGAAACAGGAGCAGAAAGTGGACATAAGCTCGCTGATCATGTTTTAGTATTTATGATTCGTGGCATTGCTGGTAAGTGGAAGCAACCCATAGCGTTTTATTTTACACGAAATGCAGCGAATAAATATATATTAAAAAAGTTGATCAGGGAGGTTGTACAGGCTGTTCATGAGCAAACAAATTTTACAGTGGTCGCATCGGTCTGTGTCGGTAGTCTGAGGAATATTGCTGCCATACGTTCACTTTCGGCAGAATCTGGCACGGTAGCTAACAAATTCATATACAATATTGGAGATTATGAAATTGTCCATCTTTTCGACCTTCCTTATCTGCTAAAATGCATGAGGAACAGTTTCATGACTAAAAATATCGAATACGAAGGCAAGTTGGCAAAGTGGAGTGACATACAGCATTTGAACGAATTGGACAGGAGAATCTCAGGAGAAGCACGAGCTACCCAACTCACTGATGCTCATGTTAATCCCACAACTCGGCAAAAAATGCAAGTGAAACTTGCTTCTCAAGTTTTTAGTCGGTCCATTTCTGCTTGGCTTCTCTTGCTGACGGGAGATAAATCAATGGACACAATGGGAACATCACGATTTGTTTTATTTATGAATGACTTGTTCGACTCTCTCAATTCTTCTCATTCTAATTCCTCGAAACGTCTTGCCCGAAAATTGACTAAAAGTTCAATTCACATTCATTTTTGGAAAAAAGCTAGACAAACATTGACAGAGCTTAAATTTATAGCCGGAGGGAAGGGCGTGGCTAGCCCTCAATTTTTAACATTATTGATTGCCACAATCGGCAACGTACAGTATTTATGGGATTCTCTACAGAATGTTGGTTTCAAGAATCTAACTACAAGATCTTTAAATCAAGATCCCTTAGAGAATCTATTTAGTATTACTAGAGGGTTGTGTGGTAGCATACCATCAACTTTACAATTCGTTGATGCATACAAAACAGTTATTTTCAATAATATTGTAAAATGTAGCTTCGGGTCGAATTGTGAAGATGATGGCGATCGAACTCTCCTCTCCTACAATCTACTTTTAACTTCCCAAATTACATAAAATTTAAATATACCTAACATCATCACTCTAATCTTCTTCCATTAATTTCTAATCCCGTCATCCCTGCTTTCTTTTGATGATGATTTCACAACCCTTCTTTTACATAAAATTTTATTACGTCACTTTGTTAAAATGTGTAACAGAAATGTTTTCTAGTAGCATCACCAATTTTGTAAATAGTATTTTGTAATTTTAATTTATTTTCAAATAAATATTGTATATTAAATGAACATTATTCGTTTTTTTTAGATATGTAAAAGATTGTTAAATTTTCAGTTAAGTTAAAAATTATTTATTTGGATATAAAACCAACATTTCGGCAATACTCTGGAAAAAACAATATTGATTGCCGAAATGTCCGTTTTATCTTTGAATAAATAATTTTTCACTTAATTAAAGATGCGCTGTTTTTGCTTCCGTGGTTTTCGAATCTTGCCAAAACATAATTTTTTTTAAGCCTTATATATTTTTTTTACAAATTTATTAATTCTTTTATTTTAAAAGGCAAATTAAACTAATAATTATGTCAATTAATTTTTTGTGCATAAATAAAGATATATATAAAATAATGAATGACCAGTAATCGCTTTTTCATTCACGCCATCTGACGGATAAATATTGATAAATTTTGAAAAAATTCAAAATAATTTATAACATAAAAAGAGAAATTTTTAATTAATATAATTAATATTTTTTAAAAACATTACTTCTCAATAATAACATTTACTTAATAAAAATACATAAAATAAGTTTTAAAAAATTAATATTTTCTTTTTTTTTTTATTCAATTTGCAAATTTTTTTTCTTTTCCTTTTGTTATATTAAATAAATTTCTCGAATTAAAATTTCACTAAAAAGAATAAAATAATTTTCTATAAGCCTTGCAAAGTTTATGAATGAATTTCTTCATAAACAACGAAAAACGTTTGGCGCATTTAGTTTTCATTTGCTTTCTACTTTATTTCTATGCAATTGTAATTCCTTTATAGAGCTATAATTTATATAAATACTAACATACACTAAAACATTTGATTAACAAGTAACGCTTTTCTTCTGATATAATTAACTGTTTTGACTTTGGTTGATAATATGTAAATTTAAGAAAATAATCATTCTTTTAAAATTTGTTTCATACTTCTATATAAGTATATTACATTGAAAAATAATAAAATATTAATTTCTTAGATCTTGATTGATTAATTTTATTGCATAATAAAAAAATTTATCAGTTTATGTGTTTAATAAAATTTTTATTATTACAAAAATTTGACTTGATTTTTCATATAAATAAATAAAACTAAATGTGCCCAACGTTTTTCGTTGAATATGAAGCAATTCATCCATAAACTTTGTCAGGCTTATAGAAAAATTATTTTATTCTTTTTAGTTCATTGTAAAAATATAGATACTGTATCTAGTTTTATTAGTCATTTTACACGTGTATTAAAAATTTCTTTCAATCTTTTTAATTATCTGACCCTGACTCAAGCGCAAATGATTCATGCGGAGATTCTGTTTGGTACAAATCGTGTAATTTTGAAAAAACTGCGAAAATTCCGGAAGGATGCTTTCTTCTAAAAAACTCATCAATGAATATTGCTGTGAAATAAGAAAATGAATTGTTTCTCGACGTCGTTATTGGATGAGAGGCACAAGCTACTGTTTCTTCAATGGTGAAAAGCGGCCGTCTTTGGGAATAGACTGAGCACAAGTTATTCTGACTTACGATAAAAATAAATAAATAAAAAAAACCTATACTTAAAGTATTTCTTATTAAGTCTTTTTACCAACCGATGATAAGAAGGGAAGGTATTGTTTTCAAACCAAATTTCACATGTGGAAATTTTTAAATATCTCCACGAATGCATTTTGTTAACAGAAAAAAAGTATTTTTAGCATGATGTCTGTCCGTTGTGTCGGTGTAGACGTGTACAACTGAACGGCTCAACGGATTTTGATAAAATTTAGTATATTTACTTAATGCTTCAGTAACATGAATTCATCAGCTTTTGGTGTTTATCTGGAAACCGGATATATTCTGAGCCATAACCCTCCAAACCCTACCATCTCTCTCACGTCCCATCAAACATTATACACCCACCGCGTCCTTATTCTTTCAAGCGGGCGTTTCCCACTCGGTCTCCACACCAATATATTTTTCGCCATTCTTTCCTCTCCCATTCTAACCACATGCCCTGCCAATCGCACACTCTAGATTTTATAACATTAACTATATCTGAAGATGCATAGAGGTCATGCATTTCCTAGTTATGCAGTCTCCGCCATTCCCCGGTGACCTCATCTTTCTTTGGCCCATAATTGCTTCGCAAAATCCTATTCTCAAATACTCTAAATCTACTCTCGTCTCCTAAGGTCATAGACCAGGGGTGGGCAAAAGCTGGCCCGCGGGCCGAATCCGGCCCTTTTGCTTATTTTATCCGGCCCGCCGGCCCGTTGAAAAACTTTGGCTCTTATTTCGATCTTTCATTTCATTAAAAAAAATGTGATTTATTTTTACAAATGTCCCGGTTTGATGTTTCCGAAATATGGTTCTCCGGCCCGGGAGACATTTTGAAAATTTCATTTTGGCCCGCGCTTAAAAGTATTTGCCCACCCCTGTCATAGACCATGCTCCATATAATACAACCGGTAAAATAATTGTTTTATATAATATATTTTAATTTTTATCCCCTTTGATAATAATTTTGACGCGATAAGCCCCTTTACGGCATGATAGCAGGCACTTCCCGATTGAAACCTCGCTTTAAACTCCTCTCGAATATCATTATCTTTCGTTATTACAGAACCTAAGTATTTAAATTTTTCTACATTTTCAAATTCTATATTTTGTATTTTAATACTATTCCTTTCTGTTACTAAATACATTGTCTTAGCACTCTTAATTTCCAGCCCCACCTCTTTTCTTGATTCGATTAATTTTTCTACGCTATCTTTGATTGCAATTGCCGAATCTCCTATTATATTTAAGTCGTCTGCGTAACCTAATACTTGAATTTTTACCGACCGACGATAGTAAGGGAGGTATTGTTTTCACACCAAATTTCACATGTGGAGATTTTTACATATCTCCACGAATCATGCATTTTCTTAACAGAAAAAAGTATTTTTAGCATGATGTCTGTCCGTCCGTATAGATGTGTACAGCCTGAACGGCTTAACGGATTTTGATGAAATTTGGTATATTTACTTAATGCATCAGTGGGATGAATTGATCAACTTTTGGTGCAAATCCGGAAACCGGAAGTGGTAGTATTAGCGATCGACGATAAGAAGGGAAGGGTTATTTTCGCACCAAATTTCACATAAGGAGATTTTTTTACATATCACCACGAATGTATTGGTTTTATCCTCGGGAAAAATCATCTTCATTATGTTTTTCTTAATTTAAAATTATATGACGTCACCCAGCCCTTCATGACGTCACAGCCTCGGGTAACGCCGGCTACTTCAGCTATATATTATAAATAAAATAAAATTAAAAATATTTATGTTATATCCATATCTGTTTTTATTACATTAATAGATATATTAAAATTATTTGAAATTGTTTCTGTAGCTGGAAATTAATTTATTTCAAACAGTCGGTCGGTTCGGACCTGGCCACAGGTCAACTTATTGTGTTTAAATTCTATTCCGTTTGATTTTTCCTTAATTTGTCTAATTACATATTCCAGAACTAAATTAAATAGAATTGGTGATAATGCGTCTCCTTGTTTTAACCCATTCCGAATTTCGAAAGTTTCTGATAGTTGATTCCCGCATCTTACTCTTCCTTTACTACCTACAAGGCAAATTCATTAAGATCAAGATTTCAAAAAGTTTTTCCCGGTCTATTGAGTCATAATATTTATATATAATGTTTCGAAATTAATTTATTTCAAATCGTCGGTCGGTTCTGTGTCTGGCCACAGCTGATTTTTTTCATTTTGATTCGAGACGGTTGTTCACCACAGGAGCAATTGTTAGTTGGTTCAGACCCTTGCCCTACTAGCTTGGATTTTTTCTCACTCGGAGGGGCAAAGGTCTGTTGATGGAAGATTTTGTTTAAATACCTCTACTATTCTTATGACACTGATTTAGAAACTTATAAATTCACCTAAGAGGGTTAAAATAACAGGCTTTCAGGTGATTTTCAACCTATATTGTATCTTTCTTAGGAAGGTTAAAAAACAATCCCAAACAAAAACTGCGGATCTTTGCCCCATCTCTCTCTCTCTTTCTATATATATATATATATATATATATATAGTACTGGGACCCCGAGTCTCGGATCGGTAATTAAGTTAATTGTAAAATTTTTAAAGTATATAATAATTGTTAAAGGGTCGAGCGATAGCTCGGTGTCCCAGATGTTGAAATGAAAATCAATTTATTTTAATTAATTTGAAACATTTTAGGAAACAAATTTTTAATGGGTCATTTTTAGAAATCCCATTTAACAATTATAATAAATAATTAAAAAACTGTAAAATTTTTAAAGTATATAAAAATAAATTGTATAAATTTGTTAAAGGGTCGAGCGATAGTTCGGTGTCCCAGGTATATGTTTTATATAAACACGCTGTTGTATGTTTCTGTTTGTATGTTATTATTTGAATAGCGATTCGGTGAATCAGGTATTAATATTACCAGCCAAACCCGATAATAAAGAATCATTTTTTTTTTATTGACCGAGTGGTGGCTCGGTCAACCAGGTATTATTATTGAGGACCCCAGTCCCATTCATTTTAATCAGATTGATGCAATGATGCAACATTTAATAATTGTAATAAATAATTAAAGAATTATATATCAATATTTTTTAAAGGGTCGAGCGAGAGCTCGGTGTCCCAGGTATTAATATTACCAGCCAAACCCAATAATAATGAATTATTTTTTTTAACTTAATTACCGAGCCGAGGCTCGGGGTCCCGGTACTACATTTAATATAATTATATGTAATTGAAGAATTGATGATGTGATGGTCTGTGATTGAAACTTATTAAATATATATATGTACTGTTCTTATTTTTATTATTCGAGGTTCTACTAATATTATGAACAGCTGATCACAAATTAGACATCTATTAATCATAAATGTAACTAAACAAAATGACATTTTTATGCCAACTAGATCATTAAACATTATTAACTTATTAGTTAATATATAGTTATTTTTATTTGTTTATTTCTTTTTATTTAATTTACATTTTATATATCTTTATATCTATAATATATAGAGAAAAGTCTATATTTAATACAAAAACAAACTTTTAACAAAGTTAAGGCAAGTTAAAAAATATTAGATATATTAAAAATTTATTAATTAAATTTTTATAAAGTAATCTAAAAATAAAAAATATCCATCACAACGAAAACCTAGTTGTTTTATATTATTAAATCGATTATCTCTATCGAAATGTCTCAACATAAATCGTCATAATCATCATTTGATGGGCATATTTGACAGATATTATATTTACTTTTCTACTGATTTCACCGCTTCAATTTATCACCAATTCAATCCGTATATACTTTTTTTTCAATTCATGAATCTTTATGTTTTTAGGATAGGAACTGTTAAATTACATTTATAAATTTTATGTAGTATTTAAATTGAAGACAGTGTTTTAGTAAAATCGAATTAAAGAAACTACTCTTGAAAAAATGTTAAATAATTGGTTGATGATTTAGAAATAAAAATAGGTTTTTAAGAAAAATTTGTAAATATAATTGAATAACATTTTTTTATCTTATCCTGAGTTCTTGAGAAAGATTTTTAATTAAATTTAATCAAATTAAATCAATATTCGTCATCTGTAATGTTAATTTCTCACAAATTTCTTAAAAACATTATTTTTATTACATCATTTCATCATCTAAATTTCTTTAAAAAATTTTTATTAAATTAATGCATAATAAATTTTCATGTGAAAAAATTGAAATATATACTGAAAAATATTTGTTTAATAATTAATTTTAAGATTATTTATTACAAAATAATATTGATTATAATTTAATTTGTTTTTTCTTTTTTTTATCAGAAATGGCTACCGATATAACAATTCTAAAGAATATCCCAATTAATAATCAAAAAGAATGGGGTCATTTAGCATCAACAGAAGAAATGGGCAGAGCGTCTAAGGAAGATGAATTTCTTGAATTGGATATTGATGATATAAATAAAGAGGAATATGCTCATTCTAAACAAGCCGCACACTGTATGATATTTAGCGAATCAGACGAGAAAGCGTTTGATCTCTATAATCTTAAAGCATATGTTATGGTGTGCTTATTAATTAATTCCTTTTTTTTGCTTATTATTTTATTTTAAATTTATGTATAATTATTTAAACCTTTATCTCATTTGTTTTCTTCCTTTTATAGATAATTTTGATATATAATATAAATGCAAATCGATTTCTAAATTTTATTTTGTTAATTATATATAAATATATGCAATAGTAAAATAATTTGACAAATGCAAATATGCATAATCGACATTGATTTTGGTAAATGAGATCAATTAATTAATATATTCACATTTACTTTGTGAATATTATTTATTTATAAAACAATTTCTGATACCTTATAAAATATAAACCATCGCAGATTTTATATTTATTTTTATTTTTACGATCCTACACATCGTAAAGGGCCATTAAGAAACTCCTTTAAGCACCTGGATAACAAACATGTCCATAGAAAATTAGGTAAAAATGTAAAAAAAAATTAAATAAAAATTTTGCTTTAAAATAATATCTGGTTGTTTATGTTTTATAAAAAATGACAGGTATCGGAATAACCACAAAAATACACATTTCTTTCATAGTTGCCTTTTAATTTCTAGTTTATTTTTGATTTAGAGAAATCAATGTTTATTATTAGGTTGATACATAATTATCCAGCGTTTTTCATCAGTGAAAAGTAGGGTTTCGTTTATTATTTTTGTATGAAAATAATCTTTACTATTGTTTTGTAAAAATGCATGTCGAAAACCATAGTCCTTTTCCCCATAGGGAAAGGATGGAAAACAGCAGTCATTTCGCGATCTCAACGAACTTATTCTTTTGTACTATTACACTTAGTTACAACTTCCAGTTTTAATTAATTCACAAATTTGTCATCAAAATTTTTTTAAGTTATAGGTATATTTGTTAAACTTTTGTCTCATTAAAAGTCTATATCATATCCAATTTACAATTATAATATCCTTAACTATATGCAATAATATTCTAAAAGATGAATCCATTTTTACTTTCCCGCATACTTCGTATAAGGGAAGTATTGGAATCGTCAAAAATTTCGACTTCGAGATTTCGATAGATCTTGACGTTTTAGACCTCCCTGAGTCGGAAAATACCATTTTTCGAATTATGTCTGTGTGTGTGTGTATGTATGTATGTATGTATGTATGTATGTATGTATGTATGTATGTATGTATGTATGTATGTATGTATGTATGTATGTATGTATGTATGTATGTATGTATGTATGTATGTATGTATGTATGTATGTATGTATGTATGTATGTATGTATGTATGTAATGTCTGTAAGCAAATTTACTCAAAAACTAATCAAGCTAGGGCTTCGAAATTTGGTACACCGATATTATTCACAGTTTGTAGATTTCTATCAAAATTTCGTCAAAATCGGTTAACCGGAAGTGGTACTTTACCTACACTGGTTGCGTTTACTTTTCAAGTAAAGTACCAGTTTGCTTCGAGATATTTGCTTCCTATTTTGTATATAGATTTAAAAATATGAAAAAAATTGAGATACCAAATTTCATCATGATCTGACTACCGGAAGTGACATTTTACCTATACAAGTAGCGTTTCTTTTTTACCGACCGACGATAGTAAGGGAGGTATTGTTTTCACACCAAATTTCACCTATGGATATTTTTAGGTACATATCTCCACGAATCATGCATTTTCTTAACAGAAAAAAGTATTTTTAGCATGATGTCTGTCCGTCCATTCGTATAGATGTGTACAGCCTGAACGGCTCAACGGATTTTGATGAAATTTGGTATATTTACTTAATACATCAGTAGAATGAATGGATCAACTTTTGGTGCAAATCCGGAAACCGGAAGTGTTAGTATTGCCGATCGAAGAGAGGAAGTGAAGGGTTATTTTCATATCAAATTTCACGTGAGGACATATCTCCACGTGTTATGCACTTTGTATTGGTTTTATCCTCGAGAAAAATCATCTTCATTAGTTTTTTCTTAATTTAAAATTATATGACGTCACCCAGCACTTCCTGACGTCACAGCCAGCCCTTATATATTATAAATAAAATAAAATTAAAAATATTTATATTATATCCATATCTGTTTTTTTTACATTTAAAATATCAGTTAACCGGAAGTAGCACTTTATTCTATATATAAATGTTACCAAATATCAAATTTGACACTAATAAACTAATACGAACTGGCTCTTTATCAATACCAAGTTTACACATTCTAAATATTAATTCACAACTCTTTATACCTATTTATATGCGGGAAAGTCTAGGGGAGGACACTCCCGCTTATTAAAAATTCAAGTACAAATTCAAAATTAACAACCTGTTTTCTCAAGTTAGGGAAGATTCACATGACCTCATTTTGCAACAGAATGGGCTGTCTCATTGGCACTGCCTTGTACGAGGCTTTTTGAATTAATTCCTTCCTCATTGCTGGATAGGGAAAATTAAGACTTGGCTCTACATTTCTGGACACCGAAATCTTCTGATCTCACCTATTTGTTATGATCAACCGTAACACGCACTCAGTAACAATAGATATGCTTTGACGTGTGTGGGACGAGTTTGGCTACCGCCTAGATGTTTGCCGTGCTTTTATTAGTATAAAGATTGTTAATTTTGGATTTGTACTTTAATAAATACGAAAAATGGTCCATCATTTAGAATAACCCATCATTTAGAATAACCCTGTATAATCTTAACATATCTTAGTTTGTAGCTTAAAAATTGCAAATAACTATTTATTATATTTTATTTTAAATTGTCTTTTTAAGAATATTTTATGCTTTTTCTACAATATAACTAAAATTAATTAATAATTTATTTTTCCTTTACAGATGCAAATGCGATTTGATGGCTATCTTGGGTTTCCTGGTGGACTTTTAAATAGTGGAGAAAATAGATTAGAAGCACTTAAAAGGGAAATTAGAGAGGAAATGAATTGTGAAGATTTATCAATCACAGAAGAGGATCGTATTGTTACACATTGGTCACCATTAAAAAAACTTATGTTACATTTTTATGCCTGCAAAGTACCTTTAGAAACATTCAAAAAAATTGAAAGAAATTCGTTAGATGCCCATGATTATGGAATTGAAGTAAGTAATAGTAATAAATAAATATATATATATATATATATATATATCCGAGTATAGTGCAGGAACACAGGGTGAGGATGTTATAGGTTGGGTGTCCAATGACAAAGTTCTTTCTTTATAGGGAGAATGAGCGAATATTCAGGCCAAAAGATTTCTCGTACCTAAAAACGTTTGTGAGATTTGTTATTGGAGAGAATTGATATTAATAAACTTACTATTTTTAAACCTATTGAATTATCTCAGGGATCTAAGGATAATTTGAATTGGATATAGGTAAAGAAAATAATTAATTTATCCAAGGAAGTTGATTTTTGGCATATGAAAATCAGGAAAATTATTTAGTATATCGCATAGTCCATGTATCATGTTTTTGATAACAAGTGCATACAAATCGTTATCGACGTCGGCCCGTGGAATCTCAGCACAATCACAGAGTCGATTTCGACTGAAGATATTTTATCGTAGAACCAGATTAGAAATGCGTATGTGCCAATAATATATATTATAATATTAATTTTTTTTTTTTTATTTCAGGTTTTAGGAATTATTCGTGTTCCACTTTATACAATGGGGGATCGATATAGAGGATTTCCATGTTTTTTAAATAACACATTTGTTGGCAATTCAAAACAACAATTATTAAAAAGCCTTAAACATTTGAAATTAATGACAGAAGAGGAAATTGAAGAAGCACGAAATGCACCTATCGTTTATTAAATAAATGAAGAAAATTACAAATTACAAAAAAATAACATAATACTTTCGAAATTTATATTTTTATGATCAATTATTTATAAACTTATAAATAATAAATAAATAAATAAATAAACAATATATTTCAGCGCTCTTAGCACCATGACACTACCCCTATAATGAAATGATGACTAGTATTCTATTGAAAGTATAATTAGAACGTAATAATTTAAAACTATTTTCTTATTTATTTATTTTTTAATTCAATCATTAAATAAATCATCTAATTTATTGTTATTTATATAACAATTATTATATTTATATATATTGTTATTTTTGTTATAAAACGATACTCACTATATTTCAGTATGAAACATATACATACATTGTTGACAGACCCACGTGATTTCCGGGAAGTATTAATCTTCAAACAGTGCGTGTCAAAATTTCATGACATTCTGACCGTTAGTTTAGTTTAGAGGATACATAATGCTGTTTCAGCCAAACAGTGGCTTGATAAGAATTATATTATATTATAAAAGGCATTTATTCAGAAAAATTGGTACAATACTCGCTACTGCTGGTCTTTTTTAGAACAAACAATACGTCGTTCAATTTGTTCAGTTGAAGTCAGTAGATATCTGCAGTTACAGTTTCATTAGGTTTTAGCATCTCGTAATATACCACACCTTTCTGATCTCACATTTGCACACCAAGACATTATAACCATTCTCCTGGACTAACCCATGACTTTTGGCGCTTGGGATAGTAGTAGAATCGCCAGTACGCCCCGACAATGTTCTTCGATTGGAATAATAATAATTCATAATATAAGCTACTTGGAAATATATATTTGGAATTTTCAGTTAAAATTGAATTTAACAATTGGTTAATTAATGAATCTAATAGTAAATATATTTTTGTAAAAAATTATGTGGAAAAATAAATAAATATACATATTTTGTTTGCAATTTCGTCAATATAATCTAGCCCAAAAAAGAAAAAATTTTAATAGTAGAAAGATTATTTCTAAGGATCGTTTAATTCAACCCGGTTATCCTTGTAGGGTTATAGTAAGGGAAAAATTGAATGGCAGTATATTAGTAAAATACTAGATCGGCGCTTTTCACCCCTAGACGGTTTTCAAAATTTCAAATTAACCGAAATCTACATTATTTTAGGATTTTATGTGTAGTTTGGTTATAATTGTAAGGATAGTATGGATTGTGGATCATTAAATATATATTCATTTAATTAAAACATAACATTTATTTCAACATGTTTACTTTTTATGAACAAGAAAGGAAGTGGTCGAGCCAGTCGTTCTGATGCTACTGCCCACTGTGACGCATGCGCATAGATACATACAGGATTGCAGAGAGTAGGCAGATTGAGACTCTGCAAGCCATACCTCTCTTATCCTTTTCGGCTTGCGGGGAGTAGGCAGATTTAGATTCCGCAAGCCACTTGCTACCCTCCGGTCCATGGGCATCCTCCCCCGGGCCATGGGCATCGTTCACCGATCGCCCAGGGTTAATTCGAAGCAATCCGAGAGAGGACCTCACACTCCGGCTGGTTCCTCCGCCTACGACTCTTCAAGCACTACGAGACCACCTACACTTTGTATCCTCTGCTCTCAAGCCCATCAATTAACAATAAACGATATTATATGAAAACTACTTCGGCCTTTCATTGCCCCTTCATCCTGCTGGCCTCACATTTAATAAAATTTACATAAACTTTCTAAAAGCTAATTCAAATGAAAAATTCACTGTGTTCTTTTTAAAATTTTGTTGTGCATCATTAGCAGAATTTCAGGAGATTCTTTTAACTAAATATATTCGAATAAGAGTGTTTAAAATAAAATAAAGGACAGCAAAACTGTTATTATTTGAAAAATAATTATTTACTCAACAGCTTTTCAAAACTATCATCATTAAGAAATATTAATTATATAAATTTTATATACTTTTGAAAAAAAAATATCCTGATTTAATACATATCCCGCCATCTATTGCGAATAGTGTTCACTATATTTAAAAGTTTTATTTTCAAATATTAATTTCAATATTATTTATTAGTACCGGGACCCCTAGCCGCTCGGAAATAAGGATGCGATTATTTATAATTATTCATAATAATATACCTAACAAATTAATAATTTAGTCTAGACATTAATATAAATAAATGTATATATATATATATATATAAATGTATAAACGTAATAAAAATATAATCACTAACATTTTAAAAAATCCAATTGGCCGTTATCATTTTAAATAAAAAAAATTATATATAAATAAAAAATAAATCATTTATATTTCAAAATTTATTTAAAAAAAAATGAAAAAAAATTTGAACACATTTCAAATTTGTCAAGAGAAAATATTACATAAAGATGGATCATTTAATATAGAGTCTTCTAAAATTCAAAGCAATAATTATGGTATTTCATTTAAAATAATTTATTTATCTATTTTCATTTTTATTTTATTTGCATTAATCTATTATTATATAAGAAAATTATATTTTTCTATAAAAAAAATAAAAAAAGAGATAGAACCAGATTTTGTAACAATGTTCGAATTTGAAATTAAAGATTATTAAAAATGAATAAACATATTTTACAATTTTTTTATTTAAATATTAATATAATTATTACTTACACCAAAATATAAAGAGATAATGAGATCAGAAAAAAGAATATAAGAAGTTTATTATTTAAATTGTAATGAAAAAATATTTAATTGTTTATTTATTAAGTATAAATTTATTTTGATGATACTTCGCCAGTTGATTCTTTGAATAATTTGAATATTTCGAGATAAAAAGGATTAAAGTTTGGATATTGACAGTACATATTCGCATCCATTAGACACACATACATATATTTGTTTTAAGGGTTGCAGCAGTAGAGTGAGTAGAGGGCCGCTGGGCTCAGGGCCGGATTTACCACTAGGCTGACAATCTAAATTATCAGGGGCGCGGGCGGGGACGGCCAATTTATTTTTTTCTAGGGTGCCTTTGTAAACGTTGATGATGATTTCTGTGAATGGTTAAACACTGTGGGTTGTTTTGTATTGCGTCACTAGCAGAAGGCGTATGCGAATGAGAAAATAAATTGCGTAGTCGGGTAGTCCGAAGCAAACAGTAGGCCACAGTAGGCCTAAGCAATGTTTTATACATTATAATGTGGTTTCCAACCTTTCTGAACCGGCGCCCACCTTTTTTTAAAAAAAATCTTGCGCCCCCCCCCCCTTAATTTTTGTAATAATCTAATTTCATAAATATACTCACATCATGTAGTATTTTCTTTATTGGGCTACAAAATAATAAAGCATATTATTTAGAAATATTTAATATATATATAAATAAGTTGACCTGTGGCCAGGTCCGAACCGACCGACGGTTTGAAGTAAATTAATTTCCAGCTACAGAAAGAATTCCAAATAATTTAAATGAATCTTTTAATGCAATAAAAAACAGATATGGATATAACATAAATATTTTTAATTTTATTTTATTTATAATATATAAGAAGGCGCTGGCTGTGACGTTATGAAGGACTGGGTGACGTCATATAATTATAAATTAAGAAAAAACTAATGAAGATGATTTTTCCCGAAGATAAAACCAATACAAAGTGCATGATTCGTGGAGATATTAAAAAAATCTCCTCGTGTGAAATTTGGTGTGAAAATAACCCTTCCCTTCCTATTGTCGATCGGTAATACTATCACTTCCGGTTTCTGGATATACACTAAAAGTTGATCAATTCATCATACTCATGCATTAAGTAAATATACCAAATTTCATTAAAATCCGTTGAGCCGTTCAAGCTGTACACATCTATACGGACGGACGGACAGACATCATGCTAAAAATACTTTTTTCTGTTAAGAAAATGAATGATTCGTGGAGATATGTAAAAATCTCCAGATGTGAAATTTGGTGTGAAAACAATACCTCCCTTACTATCGTCGGTCGGTAAAAAAGATTTAAAAATGTATATACAAATAAATATTTATAACTTTTAAAAAGAAAGTAAATAAAGAATGAAATAAAAAGTTTTAGAATGTTTCAGAGACAGAGTATAAAAAGACTAATTTCTTCCAACTGTAGTTTTTTAGTAAAAGTGAAATTAAAAATCTTTGTGGATAATTTATAATTTGTTTTTAGTCAAAATTATCTCTGCGCCCTTGATATTTATTAAGATATTTTACCAAAATGTCTCAATTAAAGATTTTAAAATTATATTATATTTTTTATTAAAAAATTTTGGGGATAAATATCACCAAAACATTGTGGTCATTTGAAGAGGATATTAGGAAATAATAGATAAGATAACATAAAATTTTAAAATAGAAAAAAAAATTTAAAAAACTATTGAAATTCC
The DNA here is from genome assembly GCA_963082975.1 of Labia minor. Lineage (NCBI taxonomy): Eukaryota > Metazoa > Arthropoda > Insecta > Dermaptera > Spongiphoridae > Labia > Labia minor. Next base: position 35,881,013 of record OY720344.1, on the reverse strand, counting down.
ATAAAATGAATATATCTTATAATAAAATACCAGCTGGTCCGAGCGCCTTCGGCGCTCTTCACAGCTGGACGGGGGCTCCGCCCCCTGTACCCCCGAGTGGTACATCGTATTTGGTTAAAAGTAGTATTCTTCTATTTATATAGCTCAAAGATAGTCGAAAGTTCTTGGCCACATTTCTCCAAATGTCCCTATCCTGAGCCCTTGTCCTATCTCTCTTACGTCCTTCCTATGCGTCCATGGTCTTGATTCCCTTTGATAATAATTTTGATGAGATAAGCCTCTTTACTGCATGATAACAGGCGTTTCCCGATTGATACCTCGATTTAAGGACGGACGGACGGACGGACAGACATCATACTAAAAATACTTTTTTCTGTTAAGAAAATGCATGATTCGTGGAGATATGTAAAATATGTGAAATTTGGTGTGAAAACAATACGTCCCTTACTAACGTCGGTCGGTAAAAATTATGTATTATAAGATAAAGTAGCTAATCTTAATTGTAACAGCAAATCTTGCAAAAAAATAGAATACATAATAATAATTCAACGTGATGGTGTGATGGTTGAGCTTGTTTTTTAGCACAAATTGGATTGAAGATATCGCTTTTCTTAATTCTTTTTCAATTACTAAGCAAAATCGATACTTGTTTAAAATCTTAACAATAGTTGTTCTAATACATTCGCGCCCCCCTTACAACAGGGGATCGCGCCCCACAGGTTGGAAAACACTAATGTAAAGTATGAATACTATTAGATAAGTTATAATTAATTATTTATCTTTATGCATTTCTTATTTTCAACCCCTTGCGAACGTCTCTAATGTAACTAAAACATTATAGAAATGCAAATGGAAAGGAAACTACAGTGGTGTATAAGATTTTTAATAAAATAAATGCTGTTGAAAAAGGAAGGTGTAAGTGAGTACGGCGAACGTTATCGTAGGATCGTGAGTGGCCTGGGAAGGGGGGAGGGGAAGGGCGCCACAATACTCGACTCTAACACGTAAATCCCATCCTGGCTGGGCTTCCTTTTTAAATTATACAATTAATTGCTAATTACATTAAAATTAATTAATTATAATTATTATTTATCGAATTAAAATTGCACTAAAAAGAATAAAATAATATAAATATAAAGAGTTTTTTTATAAAATAACGTTTTTCTCATGGACTGAAAAGAATAAAATAGTTTTTCTATAAGCCTGACAAAGTTAATGGATGAATTTCTTCATATTCAACTAAAAACATTTGGATCAGAGGTCGGCAACCTATGCCACCTATGTCACCGAGTGACCCATTTGGTAATTTCAAGTGACCCACTTTAGTTCCGAAAATAAAGTATAAGATATACAAACATTTTTTTCTTTTTCCCAAAAAATTTTTGTCTCAAAGTTATGAACGTACCAAATTTGAATCGAGTATAACATATAGAAATATCAGTTAAAGTCCCACAAATAATTGAGAGGATCAAAGAAATAATTGGCAGCTAGAACAGTCCAGCGTCGCGTTGAAGATATGGCCAAGAATATTGATGAACAGGTCAAAAATGATTTCTTATCTTGTGACATAACTAGCATTGCAGTTGACGAAAGTACCGACATATATAGTATTGGTAGGCTTTCAATAACTATTAGAGTTGCATCAAATAGCTCGAATGTTAATGAAGAACTATGCGTTCTTGCTTTTATGAATGACACCACCAAATGCACTGATATTTTTCGTCAAGTACAAGAGTTTACAAATTTCAAAAATGGGCAAGTATTGGATTTAAAAAGTACATTGTTTTCCATAACACCTGACGGTACTCCGTGTATGAGTGGAAAAACTGTTGGATTTGTAAAACTAATGGAAAATGATTCACTTTTATCGTTTCATTGTATCATACATGAAGAAAATTTATTTGCAAAGTGGTCGCGCCAAATAGCGACATAAAAAATAATTTAAAAAAATAATTCTATTTTTATAAAAAAAAATATTAAATTTGACATCTATGTAACTATTTGGCATTAGTTCAATAAGTTACATACATATATTGCTAATTATTAATAATTATTTTTTATATATCATCAGCTTGCTTGGCAATAGTTCAGCAGCTTATTATATTTATATTTATATGATTGTAAAACTTGTAATTACTCAAGATTGACATAAACGAAATTCTACACGGTTTTTTGGCCTTACCAAAAAGGTATCTACACAACAACTTAAGGATGTAATGGAAAAAGTTGTTAAGATCGTGAACATGATAATAGCGCGATCAGCATTAATACACAGGCGCTTTAAAATTTTGTTGGAGGAAATTGAATCGAAATATGGAGATTTGTTATTACATTCTGAAATACGATGGTTAATTCGGGGCAAAGTTCTTAATAGAGTTGTAGGGTGTTTTGATGATATACAAATATCTCTTCACGATCTCATGATCTCGAACTCAATGATAAACAATGGTTTTTAAGACTTTTGTTCTTAACAGACATAATGAACCATTATAATGATATCAACGTACGACTCTAAAGAAATAACCACACAATTTTGAAAATGTATGAGGAATGGAAGAGTTTTACTTCCAAATCGATATTATTTGAAATTGACATAAAAACTAAAAAAAAATTCATTTCTTTCCCTTGTTAAAAAGGGAACATGAAAAAAAAATATCGATGAACGCAATCTAAATATGTTCGAAAGTTGGATTTCGGTCACTAAAAGTGAATATGAAAGTCGGTTTCAAAGTCTTAAGAAACATGGAGAAATATTTACATTTATAATAAAGCAAGATTAAATAGAAGAAAATATGATAAATTTGCAGTATTTTGAATATCTAAGAATTGACAATTTTAGTTTAGAAATGATTCATTTTAAAAGTTCAAAATTATGGACGGATAAATTCAAGAAATTGCGGAACGATTTGGAAAATACAGAAGATAATAATTTTCTCATGATATCAACATGTTGGGCATCACTTCCTACGAGGTTCTCATCATTAAAAAAAAATTGGCTTTACCATTTTGTCCACATTCGGGTCCAATTTATCAATGTGAGCAAATATTTTCACAAATTAAATTTATTTTAAGCATAAACAGGAGCAGGTTAGCTATTGAAAATTCAGATGCTTGTGTAAAACGACGTAAAACGACTAACTATAAACCAGATTTGACTAATTTGACGTCACAAGTTCAACATCAGGGGAGCCTGATATTGTAGAGAAAGTTTATAAATAAATTTTATTCAACTATGTTTGTAATTATTTTCTTAATAAAATATATCTTATTATTTACTAAAATGCTGTTTTAATACGAAAATATCTCTGACTCAAACGTATATTTAATACTCGCATTTTGGTTGATTTTAACCCGCGGCCAAAAAAGGTTGCCGACCCGTGGTTTGGAGAATTTAGTTTTCATTTGCTTTCTATGCAATTACATACCACACTAAAATACTTCATTAACACTTTGGAGTACGGCGACACCACATATTAATTGGTGTCGCAGGACTCCAACGTTCGGCTGGCGTACGACGTGACGTTATAGTGGCCTGTGCCAATGCATTTATAAATCACTCTTTTCAAAAGGATATTCATGGGACATTTTGTTAAGGGACAATAGAGTATATATAGAGGGATAGTAGAGAGATATAAAATTTAATGTATTTAATCTATTCGACTAATAAACTGGTTGTTCACCCGGTCGTGAATTTAAAAATTGAATAGATAAATAAATAATTATTTTTGAATAATTACGCTAGTGATGGATTATGTTCGTAGTGTCGAGCTCCCATTTAAGGAATTTTTTAAATTTTATAAGTTGAAAATGGCCCCTACTTATGTTGGGAATACCCAATTTTTTGGAAACCTCCAGCCTCAACCGGGCACTTGTTTCTTTTTTGGACTTGTAAGGGTGTTTGTTCTTAGATAAAACAACAAGAAGCTATAATAAAATTATTTTAATTTTATTAATAATTTATTATTTTTGGAATATCATTACAGTATAATTAAAAAAGTGAATAAATTATTATATATAATATAATGTCCTTTTAGAAATATGAATATTGACTACTAAAATATGTTTACCAATAAATATTTTTTCTAAAAATTTTATATTTTTATATTATATTTTATTTTAAAAATTTAGAATAAAAAGAAAAATTCAATTTTTGAACAGGGTCGCGCTCCAAATTATGTGCATAGGTATGAAACGAGATTTTTTATATACCCATATGTTATTACAAAAATAATCGTTTCTTGCCTTTGCACCTAAATGAAATCTTTCATCTTTAATCCAACCATTGAGGTGAGAGGGAGGCAAATGGGGCATCTGCCCCGGGTGGCAGCTACACCACTATAAAAGAATATTGTTATAAAATATATTTTATTAAAAAATATCTACTATTTTTTTAATTCTAGTCTTTAAAAACATATTGAAATAATTTCATAATCAATATTTATTTACAATATCCAATATCTTGTTCTATAGATGTAGACATAATATCACCGACTATCTCATAATATATAATTTAGGTCCGCATGAGTCGGAGCAAGCGTACGGTACTTGATTAACGACTGCAGAATAAGAGGTCGAAACGTTGAAAATTTAATTAAATAAATAAATAAATTATACAAATATGTGGTGTTTTAATAAAAATCCCTTTAATAATTATAATTTGTAAATAAGCGGCAAAATACTTGGATACGATATATCGATTTATCATCCAAAACAAATGACGTTTTCAGAATTGTAATTATAATTAATATAAACTTCAAATGAATTATTAAGTATTTATTTAATTTATTATATTTTGGGTTTAATTTAGTAAAATGCCAAGGAATTCTAGGGAAAAACATTTTCTTGAAGTTGATGAGAGTATTTTAGAAAATAAATTAAATTTTACTGTAAGTAAATTAAGTACATTTGAAATTTATTTTTCTAAATGACAAATTAATTTATTTTATTTTTGGTTTATTTAGGAAAATGAAAATGATGAATTTGCATCCATGCTATCAGAATTTGATAATCGTATTCCATCAAAACTTGTTTATCCATTACCAGGTATTCTAAAATTAATTTTAAAATATTTTATAATATATTCAGAATGATATATATAAAATCCTAAAATCCTTTTAGGTTTATGTATTAAAATTCGAACTACAGATGATAAGAAATTGTTTCTCAATCTTTGTCAAACTGATGAAGTACCTGAACCGGAAGACATCTCCGAAGAAAAATTATTGGAATTATGGTCCTCCAATGAAGATACCGGCTATCGAGTACCCATGAGTATTGGACAATTAAAGCATGAAACAGATAAAAGTATTAACAAAAATAAATATTTATTATCATTTAAATATTTTACATTATCTTAAACATATATATATGCGGTCGGGGGAACTAAGGAAAACTTCCCAAAAAAAGACTAATAATGAAGCTATATTCTAATCCACCTTCTTCTAATTTCTACTCTCCACTAATATTTTATATGCCTGATAGTTAATTATTCACTCGGGTCTTGGATCACCAATTGGTTTTCTCCTTAAACAAATCTTAAACCTCCAATCTTTCCTTGCCTTTATCTTACTATGTTTGGAGATGCTTACAAGTTAAGTAATTTCTCCCTTTGCTATCTCATGTCTATTTTTACATTTATTTTTAGTCCATATTAAAATATATTAGATTTCAAAATTAAAATAAAATTATATAAAAATAAAAATCAACTATAATATATTATTTTTAATTTGGACAATTAAATACGAGGGCAGGTTAATCAATTCGTGACTTTTTGAATGAAACACAGGTTTTTAGATAAAAAATTATTTTATTTTTCAACGTGGTCTCCTTTGAGCTCTATACACTTCGTCCAACGTTTTTCTAATTTTTTTATCCCTTCAAAAAATAAGATTTGTCGAGGACATCAAAATAGTTATTTGTTTGTGAGATGATTTCATCGTTGGAGTCAAATCTCTTTCCGCCGTGCCATTTCTTCAGGTTTGGGAACAAGAAATAGTCACTCTGGTCTAAATCCGGAGAATAGGGCGGATGAAGGAACAATTCATTTCCCAATTCATGGATTTTCATAGAGATTCACTTTTTTCCATTTTCTTCTCAAATCACGAGGTAGTCTGCTATTAATGGATGTCAAACAAAAACTAAAAGATCCAGCTGATCCAAATTTCGACAGGCGTCAGGTGATAGTTGCCTGCTGACAGGAGCAGTGTTGCCATTTCATTTAAGAGACGGGAATTTCAAAAGGTCACGGTCTTATTGACCTGTTAGTATCAAAGTTTACATTTTTAAAGAATAGATTATTTCTTATTTATGAAATTTTAGAAATTTTTCTTCAAATAATCTATCTTGAAATAGATTTTTTTTTATCTTTTAATTAATTTTTTAGGTGGATCTCAATGTATGGTCGTCGATGTGGCAATACATTCAAAATTTTTAGCCAAAGTTGAAAATATCGCAAGTTTCCGCACATTTTTAGTACATGTTTGTGTTGAAGGAGTACGAGAGAAACTTGGCATTGAATCAGAACCAAATGGTCCGGTGAATGAATTATTTTGGCTCAGCACTGTGGTGCAAGTAAAAGCGATCAAAAAAATTCAATATATATTTATTTATTTTAATGATTATTATTAGTTTTATTTATTTCAAAACTTAAGTATATTCTTTATTTTTTAAATATTTTATAGAATATAATTTTGAATTTTTGTTTCATTTTATTACTTTAATAATTTGTATATGTTCAACTGCTCCACGGTAGCTGTGCCTTAATTAATTTTTCTTTTTAAATACTTAACAAATAAATTTTATTCTAGATTTTATTGTTTTAAAAAATCGAAAAATGTTTGGAAAATTACAACCTCATCGTATTGAGAAAAGAGATGTTGTGAACACCAGGTATATATATTTACTTTATATTAATAATTAATATTATACAATTATTGATTGATATATATATATACATATATTATTTTAGTACTAAGAAAAAACCTCTAATAGAAACAATTTCTTCTAACACTTCCAATGGACCAATTTTACAATGGGAAAATCCCAATTTTGTTGTGCTTAAAAAAGGAAATATAATTGAGTGTCGAATCCATTTGCCTGGCATTGTATAATTTTTGTAAATATTAATAACATTTAATAAATATTAATTTTATTTTATTTTTCTATTCTAGAATAGTAAAGATATTAATCTTCAAATAAGTGAAGATAGATTAAAATTACAATCAATATCTACGTCACAAGCTGGAGGTGATTCAAAAATAGGTTTTCGACTTGATAAACATTTTCCTTTCAATGTGGATCCATCAACAGCTTGGTCATGTTTTCAGACTAGATCTCATGTAAATATAATATTCAAAAAAAAATTTAAAAATTGATTCAATATATTAATTATTTATTTATTTTCTTTTTAAGCTCTTAATTCTTCTTTTACAAATTATCTGAAAATGTAAAAGGTAATCAATAAGGATCAAATTTTTTGTATAAAATAGTGTACTTTTTATTTATAAATAAAACAATTATTTTTAAAATAAATATTTATAATTATAATTATTAAAAATCATATATATATATAATATATATATAAATAAATTTATTAATAATTTAATAGTATATAGATAGATTTTTTATATATTTATACATTTGATTAAGAATTCTTTTTTAAGATAAATAATCTTTTTTAATATTACGGAATTTTTAATAAATTAAATTTTCATTAGAGCTGAAAAATAGATGATATAAAAAATTCTATAAAAATATACATATTCATTTTAAAACTAATTTTTACAATCTATGTTTTATAAAATCAAAGGTTTCTTATTTTACATAATATTTTGATATAATAGCAAGTAAATCTTCAAGTGAATTTTAAATAACTGATCAATTATTATACAAGATTTTCATCAAGGGGATCTACTAATGGTTGTACTGTTTGCCTTCTGTGCTGCAATCCTCTGATAGCATGATTTATTTGAGCTGCTACGGTTTGAGCTGTTGTTTGAATATCACAGCGTACTCTAGGACGTTTTACCGCTCCAGCCTCTGCCACTAATGTTAATTGGATATAATGCAACGATTCCTGATTTTCACTACATATGGTGATGGCTTCACACTGGAGAATATCCGCTAAGGCTACTTCAATTATTATTGAAATTATTGCAATACATGAAAATACACGAATATTATCGGATGATACTAAAATTCTTAAATCATCTTGGCCAGACCGTAGTATTTCATAACAACGAAATGTTTCCCGATCAGTGAAAGAATGAAGAAATTGTTGCCCCTGAGCGTCCTTTCTTGAAAATGACAAGAGGAGACCTCCTGGGCCAGCAGCAACTCGAGGAAGACGAATTCTTTCTGGAGGAGTTCGACTTGAACTACGACTAGATTCGCGAACAGCCGATGCCGCTTCTGAAGCTAGATCCAGGACTCCAACTACAGGTTTTGTTACTGTTCCAACCAGCCCTTTACCTAAGCCTGCGACAAATCCCTAAAAGAAAAAGAAATTTATTATTAATAATAATTTATTTTAAAAAAATCAGCATTTAAAGAGAATTTTTAATAATAATATTACATACGCTAATTGTTTTAAAAATTATATTATTTTTAATGTATATTATAGTCAAATATTTTTCATAAAAAATTGCAAACCTGGAGGCCTTCATTCGCAGCTCCCTCATAAGTTTGTTTAAATACAGAAGTAACGCCACCAAGAAGTCCAAAACCCAATCCTTTTAATCCAGCAATTAAATGTTCTCCACTAGTGATAGGTCCTCGTGGGGCAAGACCTCCGGCTACACCTCCAAGTACAAGAGCTCCAGATGTACCTGAATTTCTTAAGATTTTCCTTCTGGTTTCTTCATGACGGTCATCCATTGTAACGCGTCCCAAACCATCAGACAAAGATTCAGTAACCTGTTAATGTAATTTTAATAGTTTAATAATTTTATTAATTTAGAAATAAATATATAAAGGATTAAAAAAATATACCTTAGCCGCTGAATTGCTTAACCCATGAGTTACATTTTTTACAAGGGCTCCTACACTTCCTTCATATATCAAACCACTTACTCCTTCACTAACATCGTTAACAAATCCAATTGGATTTCCGAGAAAATCGACAGATCCAAGAATTATGGCTGCTTGCCATTTTAATTCAGCCTTAGGAAAAAAATATTTTTTAATTTAAAATATAATAAAATAATAAATTTATTTTGGTTTTACCTTATAATGTTTAATAGCTGCTTGAACAAGTTCTTCAGGCGGCTCGAATGCTCGGGTTTTAACAAATGGCTCTAATTCGATACAAGCATCTTCAAAGCGAATTAATGTAAGGCCAAGCCGTCTTTTAATGGAAGCTAGCGCTGGTGTTAGTTGTTTATTAGCAGTAATAACCGATAACCGAACTTGACTTGGAACAATTTGTATTCTTTCTAGATAATAACGTTGAGGTTGAGGAGCCATAACTGTTTGTGCTGAAGTTATTTCACTATCCATTTCCGCTCCACCCTCACCTCCAGTATCTTTACGGTCATATCTGAAAAAAGATAATAAAAAGAAGTTCTTATTTTCAAATGCTGATCTTGAATTATTTAATAATTTATTATAATATATTTTACCCAGCAAAGAGGAATAATTTAAGAAGTAATCTTTCTTCAATATTTAAAACTAAATTCTTAGTTCTAACAATAAAATGTCGAAACATATCTGCATCAACATTCACCATGGTCGTTTTTTCGATATCAATCATTAATGCTGAAGAATCATCTTGGTTATTTGAAGTATTAACATTATTACTAAGTCGTCCTGTGTTTGAATAAAGGACCACTGGAGATTGGGCATCCCAAATTTGATTATCAACCTAAAAACAATTGAACAATTTGATACTATTAATAAAAATTCAATTTTTTTTTAAATAAAAAATTATCGAATATCTTACTTGAAGATCCCTCACTTGTGCTTGTATTCGTGTTCGTGAATTAGATGTTTCATAATGTAAATTAACATGACTAAATGTGACATAAAGGAGTTCTTCAGCTGGAGTTCTCTGTACAAGACTGAGACCAAACCGAGGTAGAATAGCTTTTAAATCAATGTCTGTTCTGGGTGGACTAATTGGTGATTGAGAGGTCCAGGAAATATTTTCTAATCTTCTTCTATTTCGTCCTGTACGACTTCCACTCGTAGATGCCTTTAAATAAATTGCATCAAGTTATAAATATTAACTTTCTTATTAATTAATACAAAAAGAAATCAATTTTGTTTTTAAATGTATATTGACCTTAGTGTCTTCAACTTGAATGACCGTGGTAGGTCCATCAGTGGTAATTGTAACTGAGAGAAATCCAGAACCCGGTCGAAGCTTTTGTCTTCCAACAGCTTGTTCTATAGGGGGTCCATTTCCTATATCTCTCTGAGGACCAAGTACGGCCTCGCTCCCTAGAAAAACAAAGTTTTATATATATATAAATAATGAGTTATATTATCAGAAATTCCTAATACATTTTACTTAAATTTAATTATAAATATTATAATTTTTTCTATTATTGATTCAAATAAGTCAATATCTTAATAAATTATAAATTAATTATAATATTTGAAAGAAAAAGAAGGAAAATACTAAATAGATAGATGAGATGAATAATGAATAGATGATTAATACCCACTGCTTTTAAGAAAAATTATCTAGTTACGTCAATTAATCTTAATTATTTTAAAAGAATTTTTAATTATTAATTATTGTCATTAATTATAACTGAGTAGTAGAAAAAAATTTATAAGATATAATGATGGATATTTCTTATGTATTTTTTAAAAATTAACATTTAATTCTAAAAGTTATTAGTATAAAAAAAATTAAATTTTCAAATTATATTTATTGTTTGAGGTGAAACTTATTAGTGTATTATTTGATTACGAAATATTACAAAGTAACTAGATACTCCCCAGCAGTGGGCTCCATGAGGCCGGATAAGATAGTACGTACACATCCTCCAAAGAGCAGGAGAGTCACCACCTGCAAGCATGCAACACCAACAAACTAACATTTAACAAAATCAGTTAGTTGTTCTACATATTTATAAAATTGAAATCGAGATTCTTCATCCGGCTGATTTTCTTAATATATAAAATATTTAATTTATAATAAAATTTAAAAATAAATATATATATAATTTATCAATTATTTTTAAAAGTAAATAAAAACTACCTGGCCTGAGTCCGAAGAAACCATCCATGGCCTGGACACACATATTATGATGAGCACAACAGAGGCGTCCATCCGAAGTAAATTGCCATGTTTGTGTAGATTTTCGACGAGGATCAGGTTTTCTTAACGAAAGTGCAACATATTGGGTAGGTTGAGGAGCAGGACCTATAATATCTAAAACTAAAACTTTATCCGATGAGAATGGATATAAAGAGGGTGGTGAAGACCCTTCATGTTGCAATTGTCCTTCAGGCGTTAATCTCCATAATTGATCTCGAGCTCCAGGTTGTTTACGTACTAAAGTTACTCGAGAACCACTTCCACCTGAGGCTGCAAGCACAAGTTGCTGACTTTCAACATCCCAAGGGTTGATAATTCCTGCAGGAGTAGTTGGAGTAGTGGTGGGTGAATTTTCAACTACTCTGAAAAATTTATCATACAATAAATTATTTTTCTATTTATAAAATATTTTATATTTAATTATTTATTTTTATATTATATACCTGAAATTGCTTAATAAATAATCAAATAGCTCAATAACTAAAATTTTAAAAAATACTCACTTTTTGAAAGTTCCGGAGAGTGCTATATATATATAATTTTCATAAGTAAGGCCTTGAGCTGCTTCATGGTGTTTATTAGTATCATAGGAACATGAAACACCTCCTGGAGCTACTAAAGTTACTACTGGTGGCTGGATAGGTTCGTCCCAAGCAAAGGGTAATGAACAATGAGCGCGAACAACACTTGCTAAATGATCAGTGGTAATACATGATTGGTAGAATTTAATTGGTACCTAAAGGAAATGTTGAATTTACAATAAATCATATTAATAATAAAGATATTTTTTATTTTAAATAATCATACCTCAGAAAAATTATCAATTCTGAGTGGAGGGGGCATTCCTTCAGCATCACTAAGTGTTGCACATAATGTGGGGCCATTAGAAGTAACTTCACAACGGAGCATAGTTGCCCCTCCCATTGAATCTCTAATAGAGAGATGAAAAGCAGAAAGTATATCTATACGAAAACCTCCTATTTATAAAAAAAATAAATGACATCAATTTTAAAATTTTATTTTAAAAATAATTTTACTTTTTTGTTTTTTATTTAGTCATTATATGTCTATGGTCACATTAATAAAATTTGAAACATTTACCTGACCAAAGACATCCAGGAACATGAGGAAGACGAACACATAAGAGTTGATCTTTATCTAATCTAGGCCAATGAAATGGAAGATTACAGCCAGGGCTTGCTTGCAAATGAGTAGCTTGAGCTGCCGGATCAGTTACAGTTGTAGCAAGGCAGAGTTGTGCAAATTGAACCTAATAAATAAATTAAAAAAGATAATGAGTAATGTGAATAAATAAAATAAAGTTAAAACTAAATCAAAAAGATAAAAAAAAGAATTAATTACCTCTAGGGAGCATCTATTTCGAAGTTGATATCTTGGAGATAATGTAACTATTGTTGTGGCTCTATGTTTTCCACGACCTGGTCTAGCTTCGATGGCCATTAAATAAACAATATCAGGCCTATTTTCTCTCTGAGCTAATCGTAATCGACGAACTTGAACTCCTCCAGATTGTAAGGCAAAAGGGTGGCACCATTGAGGTAATAAATCAGGATGTAAACCCATTCCAACACGAGCAGAAACCTATAATAAAAAAAGATATAAAATAATTAAAAAAATAAAATAATTTTATTATAGTAATAAATAATATACCATTGGAGAAGCTTCAGGATCACTAAAAGAAAATAAAAGAGGAGCGACCATTCTAGCTACTTCATGTTCATCAAATTGACCAGCTCCTTCTCCCGGAACTCCTTCTTGGCGGAAGACAAGGGGTAAAGCAGTTTTATTAATAAGCCAAAATGGAGAAGAGAGATATATCTAAAAAAAAACTTGTTATTTAAAAACTATAGAAAAAATAGGTACTAACTAACTAATAAATTACGAACTTGAAGAGCTGGTCCACCACGAACAGGTTTAATTCTAGCAGCAAGATGTAATCGGCGTTGTTTTGAATCTAAAAGTCTTACTCTAATCAAAGAAGATGTTAAACCTCCTCCTGATCCTGATGCATTTGAATAGCCTAAAATAAAAAATTTTAAAATATGAAAGTAAATTTTCCGGGACATAAATATTTCATTTCAATATATTTCAAGCAGAAGATAATATATATTATTTCATATTAATTATTAATTAGATATTTTTGTTTATTCATTATACCTGTTGCTGGAATTGATATGTATCCAGGTGTAGGATAATTTTCTAATTGGACTGAAAGTTCAGCTCCAGCTTCAGGATCGATGTGATGAATAGGGAGTGAATGATTTGGTGCTAGTCGACCGGATCGTCCAGCCACTGAATAGTGTATTTCAAAGGGTAAAAGGTTATTTATGGTAATTGGAGCTAGAAGAGTTGCAGTATGACATGGTTGTGCCCAAAGACCACAAGAGTTTCCAGGTTCAATTTGTGTTTTATCCGGTGGAAAATTTTCACGGCACATTACAATACAGACCCTTAAAATTAATTGTAATTAAAAAAAATAATTCATAATCATATTTTTACTATGATTAGTAATGTATAATTTAATACCTATAAACATGGTCATTTGCAAAGCATTCTCGCATTTCACAAACAGCTTGACCGGACCTGTTACGTGTTCCAGGAGCAGACCAAACAAAAGGCTTGGAACACCAAGCATAAGGAGATCGTCCTTTTGGAGTTGTAGGACGAGTCCAAGCTCTTCCGGTAGAAGAAGCATATGCCAATGGTACAGGACGTGTACAACCAGCTTCAATAACCATTATAGCAGAATCGGTTAAAGATGGATTTTCCAAACGAATTTCCATTGGTGTTAATAATTGATTAGTTATCTAGAAAAATTTATTTTAATTGTAAATATATTTATAAAAAAAATATCTATTGAATAGAATAAATCTAATAATAATCATTGAATAAATAAATCACAGAAATACCTGAAGTGAAGAACGAACAGTAATTAATTTACGAGCAGTTCCTTCTAAAGATACTTCAAGAACAATTCTGGCTGTTGATAGAATTCCATGAAAATTTATTGATTTATTATTTGATATCAAAGGATCCGAAGAAGCGTCTCGGAAATAAACTCCAACCTAATAAAGCATTATTTAGATTTTAATATTTATATTCTAAAAAAATATAGTATATTCTTTATTCATACCTGATCAATGGTTACGGGAGTAATTGGTTCCCAACCATAAACACGAACAGTCAGTTGGTGAGCCCGAGGACTGTGTGAAGCACCTCGGCGATGTTGTATCCGCCTTCCCGCATTGTCAAAAGTAAATGGTTTGGTTTCCCCAGGAGAAACACTTATCCAAGAGACCGATGAAGAATCGGGGACACTTAAGTCATTTACATCAGATGTGCATGTCCCAAACCATAAAGTTGAGCCCGTTGAATTTCGTAATGCATATGGAATAAATGGTTGTCGTCTTCTCGGAGTTGCCTATTAAAATTAATTTTATTATGAGCTTGATATTTTTTTGTAATTAAAATTAAATTTTCTTATACCTACTTGTACATCAGCAGTCCAAGTGTCTTTAACGAGCGATATTAGCTCAACTAGTGTAGAAGTTATTGTCATATCAAGAGTTTCCTCTGAAGTTAAATTAAAAACATAACGGGATGGAGAAATGAGGCTTGTTTGTTCAGTTCGAAGCCAGCTAAGATCTCCACGCCAAGGTTCTATCCATGGCTCCCATCCTGAAAGAGCACGATTGTAATATTCAGCTGAAAATATTCCCTTAATCCATCCATTGCCATATTCCCTTTCAGCAGAAATGATTCCAATTGACTGATCGATATTTTCAGATAAATCCTGTTTTAAAAATAATATTCAATTTAATTCAAGCAATTTAATATAATAAATCAAATAGTTACTTGATGTAGGGCTAACTGTGCAAGTGAAACTTCTAAAAGAGGAACATCAGAATCTAAACAATCATCAATTATACAAATTGAGATACAATGTGCTTTAAGTTCCAGAGCATCAAGAGCACCAACACTCGAAGTTTGGCGAGATTTATTATTTAATGGAGTCAAAGGTAAAGTTGGTAATTCAGATTCATCACAAATAGTCTCCTAAAAAATAAATTTTTATTATTAACTATTTGAAGAAAAACTTTTTAAATTAAAATTAAAATGTTATGAAGAAATATAAAAAACATATATATGTAAAACCATATAAATTAATAGAAAAGAAAAAAATAAAATAAACAATGTTAATAATAAATATAATATAATAATAAAATAATAAAAAATTAATAAAGAAAAAAAATTCAAAAAGATAAAGGAAAAGAAATGCAGCAATGAGCATTATGAATTAAATGAGATTTTTAAAACTATTATTTTGAAATTTTAGTTTTTAAATCTCAATTCAATTAATTTGAAATTAGATATCGCGATTTTTCTAATCAGAAACTTTTAAAAAATTTTATTAAAAAAAATAAATAATAAAAAATACTTTGATATTTCAAAGACAATTTAATTAAATTTTAATAAGATTTTATCAAAAATAAGCTTCAAATTTTTTAACAGAAAACTTGCTAATTGACGATTATTTTTAGCTCATTACCGCATTATGAGTAAGCCAAAGGGCTGCTTCGTCTAGATGGCCATGGCAAACTCTGATTGCCTTGATACAATCATTGGTTGAAAAACCAAGTGCTCGAAGTTTATCAACAAGGCAGCGTACATTAGCCGGCTGGGAAATCTCTTGAACCATTTGATTCAGGCGGGTTGAGCTTGATCGTGTTTGTTTTGGTAAAGATTCAAGGATTCGTGCAAAAACTCGCATATCTTGATAAGAAAGTCGCACAGCCAATTGATGGAGTTGGACTTCAAGAACAAGAGGTCCAGGGGGGGCAGCTACTGCATCAAGGAGGCCTCTGTGAGCGGCTGCATCTCCAGCAGCGCTTCCTGGTGAAGGTTTTTTTCGGGCTATATCAAGATTTACCGTGACAGGGTCAACGACTGATAAAGCAGTTTCTTCTTCATGACCAAGAACACATGATACAATTTCACATCTGAAACAATGCGGTATGAATAAATATGTATTTTATTTTATTGTGCCTTGACAATTAAGTTATTTTTATTTGTATTTATTTTGTTTTGTTTTTTTATTTTTATTAATTTTTCATATTGGTATAGTAAAAATATTATTTTTAAGAAACAAATATTGAACAAGAATATTTTTTCCAAATAGTTTAAATTATATTTCATTTATATAATTCATTTAATAAAATTACCTATTTAAATTGCATGAAAGTGGCCTATCAAGAAGTCTCGGGCGCCAAGATAAAACTGTGGTACTCTTAAGAATTAATGCCACTGAATCAGGCCTTGAAGGGTCTTCTACAAGGACTAGTTCACAATCAGTAACGTTGAGTTTAAATTCCCATGGCACTTCCCCATCTGCAGAAGCAGCTACTACAGGGGCGCATTTGGTAACAATTCCAACAGCACTTGCTGCTAAAGGACTTGGTCTTACTAAATGCTGGGTATTCTGTAAAAAGTTCATTCATCAAATATAAATAAAAAATAATAATTTGGAATAAAACAAAAACCTGTAAAAAAGTTAGTGTAGAAGTTCCCGATGGATCATGTGTTTGAATAAGATCAGAATTAGTAATATCAGAACCAAGTACAAATTCATTCATAGCTTGCCACCAGTCCAATACAGCTATTAATCTCATGTTATTAAGCATTACAGTGAATTTGGAAAAATCATGTCTTCGTCGATGATGAATCTCGACTTGTACATGATCAGAATTACTTGTTTTAGCAGGTTTGAGTATGGAAGAAAAGATATTTCCACGTTTATTCATTGGGGCAGCTTAAAAAAAAATAATTTTTAATACTTTTGAATTAACAATAAATTACTTGGTTGAAATTTATAAAAAAGATATTTTTTGTATTATAATTACCTAAAAATCGAGTGTCGGAAAGTAGAATTTCTTGACTGAGTAAATCAACATCTTGAGTTCGATCATTATATGTTTCAACTAAGAGTTTGGACCGAATAAAATCAATTTTTGCAATTGGGGGATCAATGCCTTCGTGAGAATCTCTCGCTAGTATAGTTACATTATGTAATTCGAGTTGCAAAGAATTAGATGTCCATTTTGTAGGAGGATTATTATTATGAACTATAGGAGAAGGAGGGGGAGGAACATAGACAGCCAAGCCTATATCATCTAAATTTTCTCCAAAATTTTTTCCGAGAAGTCCCCTTATAAGACGGTATTGGCTGAGATCAAGATCAAATATAAGAGTAGAAAGGCGACCGCGTACACACATATCCGCAATGCCCTGAATTCGAACTGCTTCTATATTTCTTTGTACCTGGAAAATTATTGATCAATATAATTTAAGAAAAAATTATATTTCATCTTCAAAAAAATACTACTTACTTCAAGTTTAAGTTCACATTTGTCTTTTAAAAGTGATGGTCCTCGTTTTACAACGATATATGAAGGCATTTTGAAACTAATTATTCCAGGACTAAGAATATGATCTTCGTTTTTGAATTCACGACGAGCTGCATAAATATCCATTCTTACTAATTGAACATCAGTGATTTCTAACCAAGGAGAAGTTAACTTTGGTGTCTAAAATTATAATATAAAATTTAGAGTTAAAGAATAAATATAAAATAATAAAACTTACATTTGATTGTAATTGTTCAAAATGATTAGAAGCTGTGAGTTCTCCAAGATCTGCAACTAACATATCTGATGATTGAGAACTGACAGGTATCAAAATTAACGGCGATCCAGCATTTAAGTTGAGTTTAACTTTTTTAGGATTACTTTTACTGTTATCTGTAGGTGGTCTCCTTAAAGCTCGTAACTATAAAAAAATATATTATTTTAACAATTGATATTATATATTCATATAATGAACTCAATAAATTTTACTTTTTCTTGAAGTTGGCCAAAGCTCCTGAAGAATCCTAACACATGACTAAGAAATCTTTGGGTATGTACATAAACAACAGATGCCATCGATAATGTAAGACTTGCTTCAACAGAAGTACTTTCCCATTCAAAACTAAAAGTCTCGCGGGCCCCGACAGCAGTCATAAATCTATCACGATAAACACTACCATATTTAGTTAAATCTTGCATTATAAGACGACCCAGTCTAGCATGGAGACGGGTTGAAGATCCACTGGTGGAAAAACGTGAGGTAAAGTTGGAGGCTGTGAGACGAGCAATTTCAGTTGAAGCAGGGTGATTTAATTGAAGTGAAAATGCTCGAACTTCAATGTCCATTGCTGTTGTTATTGATAAATCTAGAAATTTTTAATATTTGTGTAATTATATATTTATATTATTTATTTAAATAATATTTTTATGAAAATTACTTGTCGAAGACTGATCAATTTTATTAGAAGCCATTGAAAAGGAGGATTTAGAAGTATTATTTTCAGAAAAACTTGAATTTTCATCATGGGTATCTTCATTAGAGCCTCCTCCTAATCCAAAGAAATCTAGAACTACTACCCATGATTCAATATTGAAAATAACATCAAGGGCATTAAACCGAACAGCAATTTCTCGATGATTATCATTTAAAACTGCATCAACATGAACCAAATTATCAGTTCGAGCATGAAGTGAAGTGTCCGGAGATGGCCTGGGTGATGGAGGTGGAGTTGCTGGGGCTCCACCGCCTGTAAATCCACTTTGAGAAGAAGTAACACGGGAGCGCTTACGGGATTGACCTTAAAAAAATAATTAAAATAGAAATTAATATTTATCAAAAAAATAATTATTAATTATTATTATTTTATAATTTTACCACCCCAGGCTGCACCGAGAATAGGTCCTGCATCAAGATGGTCAGGTAGAGAACCATGGAGAGGTTGAACGGGTATATGTCCTAGCATATCAGGACATGATCTAGAAAGTGGAAAAGATGGATTCCAAATATTACTGCCCCCATTTCCTTGACCAGATGATTGAACAATTCGGCGATATGGAGAATCAGCAGGTTGTAATAAATCTTCAAAACAAACAGATCGAAGGGACACCTGTAAATGTTAGGAAGAATTATAGATATAGATTCAATTTGAAAAAAAAATTTCAATAAATTAAAAGAATTGAGCTTCTGTTTTTTGTTCAATTATATTATCTATTAATAATAAAATAATTTAAAAATAAATTGAAAAATATAAAAAAGAATTATGTAACCTGTAAATGCCTATCAGATCCACCTAAAGGACGTTCCCAACGAGCTGCAAAATCTTGGAGGCAAAGTTCAACAAGAGCTTTTTGATCTATATCTGTTCGTAGTTCTAAAGTTAATTCAGAAATTGTAAATAAAGCTGTAATAGCAGGAGGAGGAGGAGGAGGTACTGGTGTTGCTGAAGCTTGTTGAGTACAAGATTGATGAAGACGAGCTCGAACAGCAGGATCCATCCTTAGAGTAGCTACTCCTGGAGTTTCTTCAGCAATATCAGATAAAGCTCGAACCACTGCATGCATTGTCGCTGGACCACAATCATTCGTAGGTTGAGAAATAGGCTCTGGATTGAGTAGAGTTCTTAAAGTATCTAGAACTTGTTCATATTGTGCTCGACTTAACGCAAGTCGCAGGGGAGTAACTACAGCTCCACTTACATGAAAACTTTCACCCCGAGGAGTATTTGGAGTAAGAAAATCCTGTAAAAATAATTGAAGTTTACAATTATTTAATGAGAAATAATTGACATATAAGGCAAGGTAAAGGTCTCAAGTTAAAGAAAAAAGACACATAAACAGTGACCTAAGCCAGAATTAAAAACGAGCAAAAAATTTCCTAATTTCTTTAAAAAATTGACAAGGAACATATAACTTTAGATTAAAAATAAGTTAAATAGTGTTATTTTTAGAATTACCTCAAGAAGTATAGAAGGTTCAAATGTGGCATTTTCAGATTCAAAATGTTCAACTTTAATTGATATCATTGTATCATGTAGTATTGGTCGGCCATATTCTCTACAAGCATAAATCCTCTCAGGTCTCGGCAATGGTCCCTCTGTATTTATAATTCGTTCTTTGATATTCAATGAATATAAATTCATATCTTTAACCTATAAATTTTTAAGTAAATTAAAAGAAAATATATTGATTTATAATTAGCTAATTAATAATGAATTTATTGAAATAAACCTCAAAATTATAAGAATGTTGCCGTTGATGATTATGGTTCCAAAAAGTATCATCGCCTGGTGCATGTAATGTATCTATACGTTTATTTTCTACATGGATTGTTCCTAAATGAGCTACAAGAACTTGATTTGAAGAGGCGTGTCGAGGGAATACAAGAACAGGACTATCTAGTTCAATCTATAAATGGAATTAATAAAATATAAATTAAATAATTGTTTTCTTTCTAGAAATTAATGTTTAAAATAATTTAATATATATATATATATATATACTTTTACCTCTAATTTTATATTCATATCAGCAGTGGGATTAGTACCGCCTGCAATTGTGGCTCCTATTGAACTAATTGGATCTTCATCGGGACTATCTAAACGTTCAGTAGATCGAGCTAAAAACCCGGAATAAGAATTTGAAGAAACTGAAGATCTACGACGATGTCTTCTTGGAGTTGATAATCCCAAAGCCATTTCAGCTGCTCTGGCACTTAAAGAGCGAGCTATTTCTCGTAAATAAGATTCAAATTCAGCTGCACAAGAATGGAGCTCTCGCAATAAGTGTCGGGAATGTGTATACCAAACTGAGGCCACTCTTAGATTTATAATTAATTCTTCAGAATTTCGATTAACTTTAATTGTAAGAGCATCGTTGACATCTAAACCCCCTAATGAAGTGTCATATGATGGTCCATAGAGGCCAGAATGAAGGCATGTCATAATATCAAATGGATCTTTGCCTACAGATATAATTCGTTGGTGATGAGATCCTTCAGGTGTTAAATCTACAACCTAAATAATTATAAATAAATAATAAATAATAAAATAATTTCAAAGTAAATTATTTAAAATTTAAAAAAATTCCAGAAAATAAAAAATTTACTTGAAGTCCTCCGAGAGATCCTTTAACTTTAATCACCCCATTACTTTCGAAAGAAGCATGAAATTTTGCTTCTGCCATAGTAGCTGTAGCGATTTTTTTACCAATAATTGAATGATCACGAACAACTCCTCGTAAAAGTAATACAGAAAGCCGATGAAAATCAAAAGTTAATTCGGTTCTTTCAGGAATAGTAAAGATATCTTTATTTTCTTGTGGAAATTGGCGTTGCTGTTCATTATGTGATGGCCTAGAAGTAGTTTTTGATAAAGTTTCAGGAAAAATTCGACGTGCGAAACCAATTAATTCAACAATTGTTTCCTAAAATTAGAATAATTTAAGATATATTCATTATTTTAAATATTTGAGAATAAAATATTCTATTAATTCATTGTTTTAAGAGTTAACCAAAAAGTTTTGAATATACCTGATTAGCTGTTACATCTAAATTATTAAATTGAACAGCGGCAATTCGAATAATTTCACCACCATTTTTTGCTTTAGGATCTGGCTGAAGTAAAGTAATTTCAACAGTAATTAAAGCCTCTGCATCAGAAGTTACTCCAGGACAAGGTGAGGTCGCAGAAAAAGCATTTGGCACAGGGGTTGTAGGTTGTTTTTGATTGGGTGGTGCATTGGATGGTCGTTTGAGAGAAGCGAGAGCTTGAGCAAGATGATGAAGTGTACTTGTGTTAGTTCCTGGCGTCTGAGCTGGAGGTTCAGGGGATGCTGGAGACCTTGGACTTGTAGGGGAAATTGGAGAAGTAGGTTCAGAGCCTGTAATTATACAATATTCAACTGTAAATTAGATAAAACTAGTTATAATAATAAAATACAAAAAATATATAAATATATATATAATTAGTTAAGTCAAGTTAAATGATTTTTTCTCTTAAAATGATATTGTAGGAAGAAAAAAAAGAATGATTCACCTCTTATACTTCCACTAAGGCTATCCATTCCTACATGCCTATGACTTGCAATGAGTAATTCGAAATCAGGACCAAAAGCTTGAAGAGCATCAACAAGCAAAAGAGAATGAACAGAAAGAGATATTTGCAAGCATAAGGGGCGTTGTTGTAAACCAGCTCGAACTCCGGATACTTGAAGTTCAGCAACTGCGCGTCCTCGAGATTGTACCTACCAATATATAAAAATTGTATAATAATAAACATAATATGAAAATTAATTAAATCTTAATAATGAACCTCTAAAGCAAGTGTTTCAACTGTGAATTGAGCCACACATCCAAGGGCAGCCGAAGCAGCTTCACTTGATTGACTAATATCTTCACTTCCAGGCATGGAGGTAAATGTATCTTCATTTACCGATGTTGAAGTTGAGTTCGATTTTAAAAATTCTGTTTGGATATTTGATGAAGTTGCACATTCAGGTTGTTTAAATGGAGAAGAAGGAGAAGAGGCTGCCAATTGTCGAGCCAAAATCCTTAAAGCGTCGACCTAAAATATTAATTAATCAATAATGTTACTAAAAATAATTAATAATTAAAAAAATTTCTAAAATAATTACTTTATTTTCATTGAGATGAACTACTAATCTAGGAACTCGGGCATTTATTGTAACTGCTGGGAAACGAGGATCATGTGTATATACCAAACGTCTCTCCGCCTGAATTGAAATGTTGACTCTGTCCAAAAGATGAAGAGCAGATGTTCCTTTCAAATGAGCATATTGCCAATTGTCTCGAACTCTTCCAACTAATATCTATTAAAATAAGATGTAAATTTTAAATAGAAGATTTTTATCATAAATTTAAACTAAAATATTACTTGTATTTCACTCAATTCAATTTGATAACGCTCATATAATCGATCATGAAGGGTGCGGTCAGTTAAACTTTTGGTAACACCAGAAGCAAGTTGCGACGTGTTAGATAATCGAAGAGTTGTTTGTAGTGGCGAGGGTTGGGTTAGAATTTCACCTTCGGCTTCTTCACATGAAGAAACTTCACTTCCAGGTGGAGTAGAACACGGAGTAGCAAATAAGTCATCATCATCCTCAATATCGCTTTCTTTTTCCAAATTAATTGGGGAAGTTGGGCTTGTAGATTGAATGTTAATCTAAAAAAATGAAATAAATACATTTTTTAAAATAGTAAATATTAAATAAAATTATTTGTTTATTTTTATTTAATTCTATAATTTATAATTTAAAAGAAATTACCTTAGGTGGAGGTGGAGGTGGTAATGGAGGTCTATTCGAAAAATGAAGTCTTCCAAAATCAACAACAGTTATTGCACTATTTCGATCGGTTAAATTCTCGACTAATACTATATGAGGAGCAGAAACATCTAATTCAATGTGCCAAGAGATTGAACGACCAACTGATAAATTAACATTATTTCCTTTCAAAACTTGGTCCCAATTTCGAAGAAATTCGTCTTTTGTACGTTGCCTAATTTGTTCTAGTCTTCGTCGAGCAGCGGTTCGATGAGGACGAGAAACAAATTCAAGAAGCCATTTCGTTGCTTCAGGATTATAAACGACTTCAAGAGCCTGTAAATAGTAAACAAACATAAATCAATTTTAAAATAATTACTGACTTAAAATAAAAATATAACTAATTGTATTTATTATATTACAAGATAATATAAATTATATCAATAATATTTGAAAAATATCCATTAATTATTAAAACGGCTGTTTTTATAAGATTTAACTAAGTTTTTGTTAGGTTTTATTAGATTCAGCAATTATATATTTGGTCCTAGGGACTCTTTAAAACATTTTTATATATGTGTTTGTAAAATTGTTGTTTATAATTGTATTAATAATTATTAAACAATTAATATTATTGAATAAAACGTATATTAAGATCGAATGATTCTTTGATGATAGTTTGATAGGTAGATAATGATAGTTTATATATATTAAATTGCAGTTTATAAACATTAATTAAAGATATGCAAAAGACATATATTAAATATTTATGTATTATTTGAATTAAATATATTTACTATTATTAATATATTATGTACCTGTGAACAAACATGAAGTTTTTTTTCAGATCCACTTTCATATATTAATTCAAAAAGAGGTTCTTCAGTCGAAGGTAACTTTGTAATAAATCTTCTAAATGAGAAAAATTGAGATGATTTTTGATTTAGACCAGGGGGAGTAACGAGTACAGGAAATAGTGTATCTGGAGTAATTCGATCATTTAAGGTAACAGAACCAAGTCTTAAACGAAGTAAGTGAGAAGAAGATCTAGGTCTTGATTCATAACTAAAAAAAATATTTTCTTAAATATATAATTGTATTTTTGTATAAGTATAATTTTAAAAAATTCAATGAATAAATAAAAATTAAAAAAAAATTTATTAATATTACCCAAGAATAAGATTTTCAAAAGCGAGTTCCAGTTTAGTTTGTACAGAAGAATTAACAATAGGACTCGCAGCTGCTAAACGTATTGAGCCACGCTTTAGAGTGAAATGAAATTGTCCAAAGACTGTATCACGTCTTAAAACGGTGTGATCATTTTCGATTGAGTCTGCATCAGCAGCTAATGCTTCAAGAATTTCGGCCTCGGCAGCTGGTGACGTTGTTTGCTCTGTTTGTTGTGACTGGGGCGATTCATACCAACCCCACCATTGTGGAAACCATCTTACAAGGAGAGAGCGACCACCAGCGATGTTATCACGAGAATTGGAATTGGATATTAAAGGACGTGATATGCTGGAAGAAATTGATGAAGATCTGGAAGGCTTTGCCCGCCGCATTGCCACCTTTAAAAAATAAATAATAATTTGTCAATTCTTAAAACAGAAAATAAATATTTTAAATTTGTTTTTCTAAAAACATACTTCTTTAAGAGCTTTGAGGTGCTCATAAGGGCGATTTAATTCTACTTTATCTTTAAGCAATTTAGCATCTTGAGTTAAAGGAGATGTTGGATGGGTTAATAGCTTCTGACAAATTTCTACATATTTTACATTTTCTCTGGCATGTCTTAAACCGACTTCCCATTTCCAAGGAGGATCCCCTCGAGCGCATTGTATACTAAAAAAAATAAACATTTATATTTTTTATTTGGAGTGTTATATTTGATAAATCAAATGAAAATATTTTATAACAATATAATTCAAGATTTTTGATTCATATTTAAATAATTTAAATAAAAAATAATAAGTTTATACATAAATGAAATATTTAGAGATTATTAGACAATTCCATTTAATCTTAAATGAAATTAAACAAAAATATATTTTAAAACATTAGGATCCTATTATTATTAAATATATATGAAAATATATACTTGGGCAAATGACACCGAATTGCATAACGCCACCATGCTATTATATTCTTAGATGATTTTAGAGGGCTTTCTGGAGTTTCTTCTTGTTTTTCAGATTGATCGTTAGTTTGATTTGAATTTAAAATATCTTTTAAATCATTCGGTCTAAATTTCCGCCATGTTCGACGCCGATCAAGGTCATTTAATCCTCTAACACAATCAAAAAATTCTTCATATTGGATCTAAAATAAGATTAATAAAAGATTTTTATACAATTTAATTTAATTAGTTAAATTAACTTACATCAGTAAGAGTAAGAATGACATCGTCGAGTTGTAAATCACAAATTAAGCGGGGCGTTGTTTTCGATCTAAGCGGATCTTCACTACGATTTCGTTTAACTTGAGCTTGAGCACTTGTAGGATTTAGAATCCAATGATGTGATTGGGTCCATGCTGAACTTAAAGCAAGCTAAAATTTATAAACACTGATGTACAAACACACTATTCATGCTTGATTTTGAATGTTGCAAATGATGTATTTTGACTTTTAGAGTTCTATTATTATTATTATTTGCGGATAGACCCTGAGGATCACGCAGAGCTTTAAAAAGGAATTATTAATTATTGAATTTCGCTAGGCCTGAACTCGAGTCTTCAGGGTGGTAGACTGTCGTGCTAACCACTAAACAACTGAAGTCTTTTTAAGAGTTCTATACAATTTAAAATATAATTTTAATAATTTTCAAAATAAGAAAAAAATTACCGTAAGTTGTAAATAAGGCAATGCAGATAATAGTTCTTCTCTATCACATATATCCCAATATATACCCAGAGAACTCATTTCAAGGAGTTTATAAGATACACCTGCAGAAGCTGGAGTTGCTTGCATTCCAGGAATCCATCGTTCATCACAAGACTGTGCTGAGAGTGCTGCTACAGTGATTCCAGCGGCAAAACATCTACCTTCTACTGTGATATCATCCTCATAACGAATATGAACATCTTTAATACGAAGCTAAAATTTTAATCATGATATAAAAAGATAAATAATTTATCGCTAAGTAAATCTAATATAATATATATTAATTATTTTATATAAAAAATAAATGTTAAGTTTATATCGAGATACTAAATCCCCAAATGTTCTTTCATACGAAATTTCTTTAGCTTTTCTTAATTTACATAATATTTTAATAAGATTTTAGTATCTGTCACACATCACAGGTACTACTAATGAACACAATATCATTTAAAGTTTATCATCTAGTGTCCACATCATCTGCTGAACAAAGGAGAGCTTAAAACATGTATTATCTTTTAAATATCGAATTGAAAAATTTCATTCATATCTTTTCATACCATATAAACATATTAATCCACTAATTTAGAATAACATTTCAAATATGCATTTTTGTATTCTTTCTCTCTACATGTATTAGATACAATAACTAGTTATAGAAGTTGAAATAGGCTTGCAAATTTTAACTAAACTTCTAATTAATTTACTAGTTTATAGACCTAAATTAGCAATTTTTATAATGTAAGCAAAATCAAAAGAATTTTAATTGGAAATTTAGTTAACGATTTAAATTTAATTGGAAATTTAGTTAACAGATTTAAATTTAATTGAAAATTTAGCTAACGATTTAAATTTAATTGGAAATTTAGTTAACGATTTAAAGTTAGAAAATAAATGATTTAAATAAAAATAAAATTACCTGTAGGTTTTCGACAATATTTGTCACTAAATTTGTACCATAACTTAACCAAGAACTATAACTTGAGGCATAATAGCCAAGTTCTGTATTTGCTTCAGCCTCTGCTCTCCATCTTGATTCAAGTGCATCAAGTAATCCCAATTTGTGCTCCAGTTCTGCTGCTTCTTCGACGTTTTCGTCCCATAAATCTAAATTCACTGGGCCAGCCACCAAATGTAATTGTTCGATATTTATAACCCATGGTGCACTACGAATTTGTGTAACAGGAATCTGCAATTTTACTTTCCCAACAAGACCAGTACGTACTTCAATTGGTAATCCCAAATATCTTAAAGCATTTTTCTTAAGTGGAAGATTTTCTAATTCAACTTCACCTAAAACAATAGTAAAATCGGAAAATTGTCAATAAATCTTTAAAATATCAGAATATTAAAAAAGTAAAAATTTCAAAGATCGAAGGTCATTATAAATATGATTAATCATATAAATATGTTTGCATGAATATAATACCATTACATTATATTTAATTAATGGAAATCTTTTTAAAAGATAATATTGCATATTAATATTTAAAAATATTATGTTGAAATAAAAATTAAGAACACAAATATATTATATAAGGATATATTTTTATCTTAGAATGGGAGTAGATTGAACTTTGCCAAACTTACCTTGAAGAAGTGCAATGCTCAATTGATCCGTATTAAGGTTTTCCACATATTTTCCTAAATAATTGTTAAGTACCCATGCTACGAGACCTTCTAACATTTTGTTTATAGTCACAGGAGAAACGTTATTTTGAAGAATGGGAGCTGGAAAAAGCCAATCCATGTCATTTTCTAATAAAATAAAAACCTTATCTTTTATAAAATTAATAAATGACGATTTAATTCGAATAATTATTAAAAAAACTTGGTATTATTGTTCAACCGGCTTTGAACATTGGCGAATAACTTGAAGAATTAAAAGTAGGAGAGTTTCTGATATAAATAAATCTTGCGTCATTTTTATACGAAATTTGTAATGTACATATTATAATTTTACCTTTATTTATTTTTTTATTTGTCGAAAGATCCAATTTATTTTTATATCAATCAAATCTACGTTTAAGTCATTCTTAAAAAAAAAAATATGGATATATAAAAATGAATAAATTTTAAGTTCTATTCTGTCATTCTCAAAGGGGGTACAGTCAGTTCCAAAAATCCTGGAAATCCAAAATTTAAATATGAGTTTTAAAATAAATCATAATAATATATTAAACTAAAAGAATGTTATATTAATTGATATTTTTTTAATTTTTACTTAATTAAAAAAAAACATTAATTTTACATAATGCTAATAATAATTTAGTTTAAAGTATATATATATATATATATATTTTAGATTATTTTTTTATGTAAAAACTATTTACACATTAATTTATTTAAATATTAAGATCATTAAATATATAATTTTTGAATAAAAACGTAAAAAATAGTAGTAAAATTAATTAATAATAATAAAAAATTTCTATTAAAGTTTCGACTTGATTATAAATGTGTATATATACATCTATAATAATAAAAGCAAGTGTAATATGTCTGTCTGTTTGTCTGTGTGTTTGTTTGACCGAGCTCTCCAGCAAAAACTATCGCACGCAGGGACCTGGAATTTTTTACACGGAAGCACAAAGGGGCTGGCCACCAGACCTCGAAGCCCGATTTTCGATTTTTTAATTAGAAAAATTTTAAAAAAATTATAAAGAATATTAATTAAAAATAGTTTAGTTACCATACTAGATCATAGAGGCGCTGGTGGCGATAATTTGGCGTTAATTTAAATTCTGAGCAATGTGCAGATAAAAATCTTTTTATATATCTATTGATATTTACAATATCTCAATTGATCTTATTGGCCTTTTAAACTTTGAAAACATTCACATTACGGCTATAATTTAATACTATTAATTTTTAAGATTATGTGAGTAAATTATTTTAATTAAGAAAATTTGATCTCATAATTGGATTTTCACGTAAGATTTTAATATATAATATATTTTTTAATATTATTTTTATAGTAGTTTAGTGTTATGCTAATTTTATATTTTATTTTTATTTTGTTTACTCTGATTTTTTTTTAAATAAATTAATAACATTTAAAGTAGCATAAAAAAATTAATCGAGGCAGGAAAATTGATGGGGTTTGAAATTAAAAGTGATAAGACAAAATAATTAGTATCAGAGAGAATAATATTTGCAAAGAATTTAAATCGAGGTTGCAATCGGGAAATTATTATCAAAGGGGATCAAAATTATTAAATTATAGGTCATAAAATAGAGAAGGCTGGGGCCGACAGGGCACATGGCTAGCATGGAAGAGGAAAATATATTGGTGGGAGTTCGATTGGAAAACGTCCGTTTGGAAGACCAATTGTGAACAGGGTGGACAATGTAGGAAGGAACGTGAGAGAGATAGGATAGGGTAGGAGTTAGATGGTTATAGCTCAGAATAGGGACACTCGGGGGGGTACAGGGGGCGGAGCCCCCGTCTAGGTGTGAAGAGCGCCGAAGGCGCTCTGATCAGCTAGTATATAAATATCATTTGAAGTGGCGCAACCAGGGGTGTTTTGGGGTGGTCTATATGGATCATCATGAAGATTATACTTATTGAGGCTAAGAGAAAAATTATTTTCTAGTTTTTAGTGCATTTATAAATAAAACACTGTAACTTAATTTTTTTTTAATTATTTATTTTATTTTTAATTTTTTAGTAAATAAATTTTTAAGGTTTTAAGTTTTATTTGAATATACTTTGAGATTATAAATGATATTTAATGATGGGTTAAAATTTATTAATTGAGAAAATGAACACTTTATTACATATTCATGTTTTCTCATCCAAATCTGAAAAGTGTGCAAAATTTTAGTTCGATTGGTCAACTACAACTGTGTTAAAAATGAGTTACTAGATTTGAACAATACAGAAGGATTAATTAATTAAATAATTAATTAATAAAGAAAATGAAAACTTTATTTCATATTCATGTTTTGTCATCCAAATCTGAAAAGTATGCAAAGTTTTGGTTCGATTGGTCAATTTTAAATTTTTAATTAATTAATTAAGAAAATGAAAACTTTATTTCATATTCATGTTTTGTCATCCAAATCTGAAAAGTATGCAAAGTTTTAGTTCGATTGGTCAACTGCAACTGTGTTAAAAATGAGTTACTAGATTTGAACCATACAGACAACCAAGCAATTTAAATAAAACACTGTATAAATAATGTACACTTCTCCTATTTTATGAGGAGAAAAGAATAGCTATATTACCTTTGATGCATTCTAAATTTTTATGTTTTTAATTATCTCGTTCAATATTGTATATTATGTTAAATGATTTGTCTGATATGTATTTGTAGCTCAGAGGCTACTTCACAGAAGTTGTGGGCTAGAATTTAAACCATACAAAGTTCAAAACTTTAAAAATTGATTAATTAAATAAAAATAAATGAATATCGTAAACTATAAAATGTCTGTGGCAAGCGAAGCAGTAGCCACCACACAAAACCTCAAGCGGAGGCGAGCACGAGCCAATCAGGGACCGGCATTACCACCGATAGCCTATCCGGAACGAGCAGAGTCCACGTGGAGTCAGGCGCGAACCAATCCGGAGCAAGCAGAGTCCACGTGGAGTCCAACAACCAACCTGGAGCGAGCATACTCCACGTGGAGTCCATCACGAGCCAACCCGGAGCAAGCAAACTCGACCCGGACCAATCAGCGCTAATTCCATCGACGACGGCCGGTCCGGGACAGTCCACGTGGACTACGACCAGCTATATAAAGCCGACGGAGGACACGAGAGATTCATTCGTTACGCCAAGACTCTACAGTGATATTGTGAAAAGTGCAAACCTCAAGTAACTCTACTCGTCCTCGAAAATGTCCCACAATGGTGACCCCGATGGCAGCAATACGAGCACAACGGCAGGTGAGGCAGCCGTCGGACGGGTATCAATTAAAATACCAGCATTTTGGACAAGACGACCTGACTTATGGTTCGCAAGAATTGAAGCTCAATTCTCTGCCAATGCCATCACGTCCGAGCAAACGAGATTTGACCATGTGGTAGGAGCTCTCGAAGAAGACGTCATGGAGCAGGTTGATGACATCATAAAGGCCCCCCCAAGGAATCCTTATTCAGCTCTGAAGAAGCAACTCATCCAACGCCTTGGAGCGAGCGAGGCCTCGATGGTGAAGCGATTTTTTACAGAAGAACGAGGGGACCGCAGGCCGTCACAGTTCCTTCGCCACCTTCGGAACCTCGATCCCAAAGCATCTGAGGGAGCCCTCCGCGAGGCATGGACTCGTCAACTTCCCCCAGAAGCACGAACCATCGTATTTACTCTGACTGGAAAGCGCCTCGACGAAATCGCGGAAGTGGCGGATCAAATCGTGGACGACAACGGAATGGCAGTATGGGCAACGAGAAAGAATCCTCCGCTAGTGGAGGAAAAACAGTCATCATACGCGAACGAGCGTACCTCTTTCCGGGAAGAGATTGAGCAATTAAAGAAAGAGATCCGACAGTTAAGGTCAACAAAAGACCAGCCCTCGACTGTTTGTTTTTACCATAAAAGGTTTGGCAAAGACGCCCGCAAGTGTACCACTCCTTGCACATGGGCGGAAAACGCAAACAACAGCCGGTAGTGGGAGGTACCGGTTGTTCGTCAATACACTCCCGCTTCTTTATTAACGACAAGTCATCAGGGAAAAGTTTCCTAATTGATACAGGGTCCGATGTGTCAATTTACCCCAGGAAGTACTTGAAGGCTGATCTGAAACCAACCTCACGCACATTAACGGCAGCCAATGGAACTATGATACGGACGTTTGGTTACGAGACAAAAACCCTCGATCTCGGCTTACGGCAACGGTTCCCTTGGAAATTCACAATCGCCAGCGTCGATACACCGATCATAGGTAGTGATTTCCTTGGTTTTTTCAATCTCCTTGTCGATTGCCGAAACAAAAGGTTACTGGCCAGCAGCAGGAACAATGATGACGACGCGGAAATGGTTCCAGACCCAGTTATCAGCTCAATCAAGACTCCTGTACTCCTTGAGGAATTTCCAGAGTTGACACGGCCATCAGGCACTCCACGAAAAATTAAACATAACACTCAACATCACATCCTCACAACGGCCGGTCCTCCAACATTCTGTCGACCCCGCCGTTTACCCCCGGACCGGTTGAAGGTTGCCAAAGAGGAGTTTGACAACATGATCCGAGACGGAACGGCACGCCCATCTACAAGTCCTTGGTCTTCTCCACTCCATATTGTCCCTAAGAAAGACGGTTGGAGACCCTGTGGAGACTACCGCACTCTGAATTCCAGAACAATACCGGATCGATATCCAGTCCGACATATCTTGGACTACGCACACGAACTCCGGGGCGCTACCGTATTCTCAAAGATCGACCTCGTTCGGGCGTACCATCAAATCCCAGTAGCACCGGAGGACATACCAAAAACGGCGATTACAACACCGTTCGGCCTATTCGAATTCCCGTTTATGGCCTTTGGTCTGCGGAACGCCGCTCAAACTTTCCAGAGGTTCATTGATGAAGCACTTCACGGATTACCTTTCTGTTTTGCCTACATTGATGATATTTTGGTATTTTCTTCCGACATTAAGAAACATAGAAGTCACCTGCGGAGCCTTTTCGAGCGTCTTGTAAAATACGGTCTGGTTATAAATCTGGATAAATGTGTCTTCGAGGCTGAGACGATCACTTTCCTCGGATATCACATCTCGAGAAAGGGTTCTCTTCCACTCCCGGATAGAGTCGCAGACCTGAAGAAATTCCCCAGACCCACAACTGCCAAGGAGTTACGCCGGTTTTTGGGTATGTTGAATTTTTACAGAAGATTCCTCCCGCATGCAGCGGAGGCCCAGGCTCCATTAAACGAGGCGCTATCAGGACCCAACATCAAAGGAAAAGCGACAGTCATTTGGACCGAAAAACGGATCAAAGCTTTCGAGGCGGCAAAAGAAAATCTCGGCAAAGCTACATTACTGGTTCACCCGGACGCTTCAGCGCCCACCTCCATAACAACTGATGCCTCGCTGACAGCCATGGGAGCAGTCCTTCAGCAGTTTGTAGAAGGTGAGTGGAGACCCCTGGCCTTCTTTTCAAAGAAAATGAGCCCGACACAAGCCAAATACAGCGCATACGATAGAGAATTATTGGCAGTATATGAGGCTGTTAGGCATTTCAGACATATGATTGAAGGCAGGCACTTCATTATTTTTACTGACCATAAGCCCTTGATAAACGCTTTCACCAACAATAAGGAGCATCGTTCACCGAGACAGAGTAATCACCTGAACTACATCAGTGAATTTACGACGGATATAAGACACGTATCGGGTGAAGACAACGTCGTGGCTGACGCTTTTTCGAGGGTAAACGCAATTACATCTCCAATAGACATAAGGATGCTCGCGGATTCCCAAACGAGTGACGCTGAACTGAAAATGCTGCTCAACGAGAGATCCAAGACAAGTCTAATTTTGGAGAAAGTACAGATCCCAGGATCGGACACCACCTTATACTGCGACACTTCTACTGGAAAGCCGCGCCCATTTGTGACCACAGAGTTTCGACCTCAGACTTTATGGTCTCTACACTGTCTGGGGCACCCTGGAGCGGCTGCATCAGCACGATTAACAGCCGAACGTTTTGTCTGGCCTGGCATTAAGAGGGATTGCCGCGAATGGGCAAAGAAGTGCCTGGAATGCCAACGTAGCAAGGTGGGGAGACACACTGTATCACCAATAGGACAGTTCCCAATTCCAGCAGCACGATTCCTACACGTACACATTGACCTTATCGGACCACTCCCTATCTCGCGGGGATACAGTTACTGTCTGACAGCGGTCGATCGTTTCAGTCGCTGGCCAGAGGTCGTTCCCATCTCCGACATTTCGGCTGAGACAGTAGCCGAGGCTCTACTCTCTGGGTGGATAAGTAGATTTGGATGCCCTGAGCAAATTACCACAGATCAAGGAAGACAATTCGAATCAAAATTGTTCGCTGCTTTGGGACGTCTATGCGGGTTTAGGAGATCGAGAACAACACCTTATCACCCAGCCTCTAATGGTCTTGTTGAACGCTTCCACAGAAGCTTAAAAGCAGCTATCATGTGCCACGCAGACCAAGGGTGGTGTAGTGCCTTACCTCTCGTCCTTCTGGGAATAAGAGCCTCATTCAAGGAAGACATAAACGCTTCCTCGGCAGAATTGGTCTACGGTGAACCCCTTCGACTCCCTGGAGAGTTTTTCTGTAGTAACGGGAATCCAGAGTCTCACTCGGCGCTAATTGAGAACCTAAGAAGGTGCATTAGCAAACTGAGACCAACGCAAACTTCGCAACATACAAAAAGGGGCAGTTTCATACACAGAGCTCTGCGAGATTCGACACACGTTTTCCTCAGGCAGGACGCGCTACGTGGGGCATTGGCAGCACCATACACGGGCCCACATAAAGTCTTGTCTCAGGACGAAAAAACCATTACGATACAGGTTAATCTCAGGGAAGTGAGAGTCTCCATCGACCGAGTCAAGCCGGCATTCACACTGGAGGACTTTGAGACCCCAAGTGTACCTATCCTTCAACACTCACCTCAACAGACACTCCCGAAATCTGAGATCAAGATTCAGCAGAATCAAAAGGCACCACAACAAGCCCCCGAGAGAAAAACGCGATCCGGGCGGAAGGTGAAGTCTCCAAAAAATAGGGAATACGTATACGAGCAAAAGGAAGCAAAGTTCTCAAAAGGGGGGGAGTGGTGTGGCAAGCGAAGCAGTAGCCACCACACAAAACCTCAAGCGGAGGCGAGCACGAGCCAATCAGGGACCGGCATTACCACCGATAGCCTATCCGGAACGAGCAGAGTCCACGTGGAGTCAGGCGCGAACCAATCCGGAGCAAGCAGAGTCCACGTGGAGTCCAACAACCAACCTGGAGCGAGCATACTCCACGTGGAGTCCATCACGAGCCAACCCGGAGCAAGCAAACTCGACCCGGACCAATCAGCGCTAATTCCATCGACGACGGCCGGTCCGGGACAGTCCACGTGGACTACGACCAGCTATATAAAGCCGACGGAGGACACGAGAGATTCATTCGTTACGCCAAGACTCTACAGTGATATTGTGAAAAGTGCAAACCTCAAGTAACTCTACTCGTCCTCGAAAATGTCCCACATGTCTATCATGGATGAAATGGGTTTAGATTCCAATACCTTAAAACAGAGGTTCTTAAACTTATGTACTCCGCGAACCCCCACTTGAAAAAAAATTTTTTGACGGACCCCATCCCAACTTTAGGTACTTTACGTCATTTTATTAGTTAATTTCTGGCTTACGATCTCATAAGAACAAGGATATATGATGAATATTTCTAACAGTGATTGGTGAATAACGATTTTTTTGCATATTGTAGAACACATTTTATTAGAAATTATAATATTGAAGAAAGAAAATTCAGCTTTGCGGACCCCCAGGGGTTCGCGGACCACAGTTTAAGAACCTCTGCCTTAAAACAGAGGTTTCCAAGCCTATTTGGCCAAGCGCCCCCTTTCAAGAAAAAAATTCACTCTTATACTAATACTACTTAATCTAATTGTATATATATATATATGTATATGTATGTATTTTTGAAATATTAAACCGCTCGAAGGATTTTTTTGAAATTCACACCATAGAGTCTATGGCATAGACAATTTTTATAAGGAATAAGTTGACCTGTGGCCAGGTCCTAACCGACCGACGGTTTGAAGTAAATTAATTTCAAGTTACAGAAACAATTTCAAATAATTTTAATATATCTATTAATGTAATAAAAAACAGATAGGCATATAACATAAATATTTTTAATTTTATTTTATTTATAATATATATGCAAGACCAGGCTGTGACGTCATGAATGGCTGGATGACGTCATATAATTTTAAATCAAGAAAAAACTAATAAATATGATTTTTCTCAAGGATAAAACCAATACAAAGTGCATGATTCGTGGTTATATATAAAAAAATCTCATGTGAAATTTGGTATTAAAATAACCCTTCCCTTCCTATCGTCGATCGCTAATACTACCACTTCCGATTTCCGGAGTTGCACCAAAACTTGATCAATTCATCCCACTGATGCATTAAGTAAATATACTAAATTTCATCAAAATCGGTTGAGCCGTTCAGGCTGTACACATCTATACGGACGGACGGACTGACATGCTAAAAATACTTTTTTCTGTTTAGAAAATGCATGATTCGTGGAGATATGTAAAAATCTCCACATGTGAAATTTGGTGTGAAAACAATACCTCCCTTACTATCGTCGGTCGGTAAAAATCGATCTGTATTGATTTCAGCCTCGGGAAAAATCATCTTTATTATATTTCTTAATTTAAAATAGAAAATTTAAATGATGTCGGCAACTACCTCAGCCTGCGCTTTCTTAAATACAAAATATTATAAATATAAATAACACCAAATTACGAAATATATATTATGTTATATCCACATGGCATATTTTTCTGTCTGTCAGTGAATTAATACGTAAGTTTATTAAATAAACGGCTCTATGTTTTATGACTATTTTTTTTACCGACCGACGATAGTAAGGGAGGTATTGTTTTCACACCAAATTTCACATGTGGAGATTTTTACATATCTCCACGAATCATGCATTTTCTAAACAGAAAAAAGTATTTTTAGCATGATGTCTGTCCGTCCGTCCGTATAGATGTGTACAGCCTGAACGGCTCAACCGATTTTGATGAAATTTGGTATATTTACTTAATGCATCAGTGGGATGAATTGATCAACTTTTGGTGCAATTCCGGAAACCGGAAGTGGTAGTATTAGCGATCGACGATAGGAAGGAAAAGGGTTATTTTCACACCAAAGGAGATTTTTTTATATATCACCACGAATCATGCACTTTGTATTGGTTTTATCCTCGAGAAAAATCATATTTATTAGTTTTTTCTTGATTTAAAATTATATGACGTCATCCAGCCATTCATGACGTCACAGCCTGGTCTTGCATATATATTATAAATAAAATAAAATTAAAAATGTTTATATTTATTATTTATGTATCCATATCTGTTTTTTATTACATTAATAGATATATGAAAATTATTTGAAATTGTTTCTGTAGCTGGAAATTAATTTATTTCAAACCGTCGGTCGGTTCGGACCTGGCCACAGGTCAATTTATTTTAATTTATGTTCATTTCAATTATTTGAACGGTGACTCGGTGAACCAGGTACTTTTATATTATGATATAAATGAACATACACTGGCGAAAATAAAAATTTAAACTCGTAACGATCTCTCCTTGTAACTAATTATTACTTAATTATAGTTATTTTATTGTACAATGATACTTCTGAGGAAATTTTCAAATTAAAACCAGGGAAATTTAAAAAAATGTTAAATACAAAATTGCGTTTAAAAAAATGAAATTTAGTTAAAGAATTTGTTTACATAAAATATTTATTTTACTATTGTTTGAAAGAATAACACATGCATGGGAAGTTATTTCAAATGTGAAATAGTGGCATCTTATTAAGTGCTGTTGTCGCTACTATTATATTTTCAAATATCCATCCGGTGGTTTGAATTTTTTCCCTCGGTGTATTTATCAATTTCTTTTCAAGTTTAGGAAAAATATTTTTTATTTCTCAATTTAATTTATATATAGATCTTTGTAATATATTTTTCCATTCAAATGCAAGTAATTGATTTAATTCCTTAAATTGAACAAATAAAAATATTTTTATAGTAATTAAAAACTACATAATTATATTTTATTAAAAATGTTTAAGCGAGTTGATTTACCAAGGATTTAGTTATTATTCGCTCTACCTACATATTATGTATAAATTGCTCATTAAGCTATGTAATCGTTATGGAGATTATATATGTCCTCGGAGAAACAAATTTATTATAATTTTTCTTTACAAGAAAATTCATTATATAATTAATTTAATAGTGCTAGAACATAGTTCAATGAGCGGCCAATTAGTAAACATATTTAAAAAATATTAAATAAATAATTTTCTTGAATAAGACTTTTTCATTATATTCTTTAGACTATGCATATTAGATTAAGAAAAAAATGAGATATATACAATATGGATTTTTCAGCTCTTAAATTAAAAATATTCTATATATATATATATATATATATATATATAAGGTTTTTGTATGCTCATTACACAGAATTTAAAAATTTCTGCATATCTTCGAGTTTCATGACCTCTAGAATATAAAAGCGACCTTAGAATTTTTCAATAGTCTATAAATTATAAGTAATGAAAATATAATTTAATGTAATTTCTTCCCCAGTTTACAATTTAATCCTCCTACTGAATAATTACATTGTAGAAATGCATAAAATAAATCAATGTTTTAAAAAGTATTTACAGTAGCTAATAATACATACAATTGAGGAAATAAAAATAAACAATAATATTAAGATTCTTTATAAATTTATTTTTTACAAATATAATATTTATAAATTTAATAATTATTTTTATAAACTTTTGGTCATTTTGTAATAAAAACAAATTAAATAGAATTATTCAAATAAATGATAAATAACTTTGAATGAAAAATGTTTTCTTATCTCAAGAAAAGAAATAATATAATTTTCTTTAATAATAAATAAAAAAGTATAAGACAGAAATATTAACACTGATTGTTCAGTATAAAGTTATTTTTTTAATGGATTACTGAACACTCAAGTGATAATAAATTGACAAGATATTAAGTAAGAAGGAATTAAAATAAACAATATTATAAATGAAGGGGGAGGGAGGAAAGAGATACAAATCTTATTTATCTTAATAGCTAATACAGCTTTTTTTGATGCTAAAATTTTTACAACTATATTTTCCATTTTGGGAAATATATATATATAATAACTGTACACATAAGATTTATATTTATTGGCAGTTTAAAAAAAGTATTTTTATAAAAATCTATTAAGTCATTTTGAATTCTCTAAAATCTTGCAAATTATATCAGGATTTCTAAAAATAATTAATACTGATTTCATTTTGGCCGTATTTAAAATTTAAAAATGATTCTCAAAATAAACTAAAATCAATAAAGGTTAGTAATTTCACTTGAAAAGCATTTGGCATAGGTTATGAAAAAATACATTTATCATTTAAATAGGTTGACTAAAAAGTTTGTCAAAATGAATATTACACATTTGGATGATTATGAACGAATATGTTATTAATGAAAATACTTTTGTTTAAAAAGTCGAATGTATAAAATTGTCAATCAAAGGCTATCTACGTGAAACATTTCGCCAGGGGCCTCGACGTATAAGTTTAGGCGATTCTTGTTTTGGTTTTTTTTTTCTTCCACGTTTAAGAGGTGTGTCTATTGAAACGGCGGGAGAAATATTTGGTGTAGATGAATAGAGAGAAGGGCCAGATGCACTACGCAATCTACGATTATTACCTATCCTTTCAGCTGGAAAAGTAACAGGCGTTTTTGCTAACCCTTCATCTTCGGTTAAAGTTTCTCCTTCCGTCTCTGTAAGTATCGGATTTGAAGAATCATCTTCTGTAGAAGGATTCCTTTTACTAGTTAATTTATTATGTTGTTGTAATCGTCGAGCTAATAGTCTCTTACGAGCAGCTTTCAATTTTTGAGCAGCAGGCCATCCTGTCATATTTTTTCTTTTCTTACGACGACGGGGTCTAGTTGGAATAGTTTGAGATTGTTCTGTCGAGTCTGTACATTCTGATACAGTATCAGAAATAGGTAAACGAGAATTGAAATCACTAAATTGGGAGAATTCTAAACTTTGACTGTCCTGATAAGTTTCCAAAATAGAGAGCAAATCTAATCCAAGGCCACCTAATTTAGTTTGAAGAGGAATGTCAGATTCTTCTACTTTTTCTAACTTAAGATGCTTAACAATTTCTTCTAAATTATCAGAAAAATTGTCTATGTCATGTACAGGTGCTGTTGATATTGGTGTGGAAGGAATTAATGTTGAGGTTGTTTCAGTTTTGATAGGAGATGCATCTTTAGAGGGTGATTCTTCAGTAATATCAGAGAGAGATGTATTATTATTTGAACGTCTACCTCTCCTAGACAAACCTCCAAGAATGGCCAAGGTGGAAGCGTGACAACGAGGAGATTTGCGGGATTTTCTCTCGGCAATTGCTCCTTTTCGACGTCTTTTTCGAAATATTGGACTTTGAGAAGTTGTTAATAAAGATGAGCCATTTGTTCCTTGCTGTCTTAATGCTATTACTTCGTAAGGAAGTAAAAATGCTGGTCTATAATTTGAATCATAATAATGTCTCTCTTCAAAAAGGTCTTGTCTTAAATATGTTTGAAACCAAGTTAAACCCTGTGGAACATTTTCAAAAGAATAGGATAAACTGTCAATATTCATTTTCTTATCATTGCCTTGAAATTTTAAATTAGACATCTTATATTCTTCAGTCTCATTAGAATGATGATTTCTTTCTTTTGTTGGAGAATCATCTCTTACTTGTGGTAAACTAGTTCCATGATACCTTAACCTTGAACCTGTCACTTCAAATTTATAATATTCACGATTATCTTCTATAAATTTTTCGGCATGGGTACGCCTTTTTCGTCTCATTGGGGTAGTGTCCGAACTTGCTAAACTACAAGAGTCCATTGAAGATTCATCAAGATGAGAAGAGGGAGGATACACTTTATCTTCATGTTGATTTAAATCCTTTTTTTCAAATTCATCATCTTCTACCCTTTTCACTGGTTCACCAAACATAAAACTTTCAGCTTCATCACTAAGGACAGCCAATTGAGAACGACGTTTTTTGGGAGGGTGATTAGTAATGGGAGTAGTTAATTCATTAGATTCACTCAACTGTTTTTGGCAAACCATTGTTAATGGAACACAAGTGTCACTACGCACTCTTTTATCACTAGAATCTTCGTCAATTGTAGATCGACGCCGTATACTTTTTTGTTCATCTGAAGATCGTCTTGCAGGAGGATCATCTTCAGCTGTCGTACCAATTAATGATGGAGGAAGATGAATTTGACCTCGTGATCTCAAATGATGAGTTTGAGTAGTAGGGGTTCGACGGCGTGGAGATAGCGCATATCTTGTACCATATCCATGACTTAATTTGACACCATTTAATACCTAAAAAACCAAACCATTTTAATTAATAATAGAAAAAATAAAATAAATATTTTTAAGGATATAATTTATAAATATTTCCACTGAAATAATTAAATTTCATAATTATTAATTTTTTTCACAATTTTTAAAATTTAAATGATCACAACTAATTTAATCTGTTGTTTGTTATTTTTTTTTATAGTTTTTACATTTTAATAAATAAATTTTAAATTTTATTATGAGTGTTATAAATTTTAGTAACATATATAAATGTATATATATGATATTATGAAGAAAATTTTTTGTTATAAATACTATAAATAGTCTATGAGTAGCATTAATTTTACTTTGATTTGAAAATACCATTTTTTTTTGTTAGTTTTTTAAACTTAATATCAGACTATATATATATATAAGTAAATATATATAAATTATATATAAATGAATAAAAGAATTAAAATAAATTAATTTTTTCATAATATATATATGTATAATTAATAAAGCATATTTTTAACAAAATAAAATCAAATTTTTTATTTTGTGATTCACTATTATGTTTATTTTTAGGAGGATGATTATTTAATTCGAAAATCAAAATATGAATATTTTAATTTATTATAAGTTACTATTTAAATAAACTTTACAAGTATAATGAAGACAAAAATTATAAAATCTGACATAATGATAACAAGTTAAAAATGATGAGGAATAAAATAGAAGTTATTAGTAATAATATTTAACAATATAACATCTTAAATCCATAAATGTAAATTAATTAATAATTTAAATAATAAAATAATTAACAGTTTTATTTTTTTTATATTTTCAAAAAAAATTATTGTCTTACATAAAATGAGAAAAAATAAATTACTGAGAGATTTACTGCAAGATTAAATATTGTCTTTAAAAAATAATATGAAATATATTGTATTTTTATGAAATCTTCATAAAAAATTATATTTTACAAAAATAAATAAATATGTAATATCGATATTTTATATTTCAAAAATAATTTTTAAGTTCATGTTAAACCTAGAAAAAACTTTTTCATGTTATTCTTTTATTTAATAGGAATTAGTTTTATATTTCAAAAGCATCTTCATTCTTATTGACTTTCAGTCTAAAAATTTCGGAGGTTCTAAAAATAGTGTTAAAAGTAATATTAGATTAAAATTAAAAAATTTAGAATTCTAATTAAAATACGAGGCAGAGGTTCTCAATTTTTCATGTTTTAATATTGTAAAAATGAAATCTCTATATAGTTGAAATATTGTTAAAAATTTAGAAAGATTTTGGAGATTTATTTAAATTATAATTTTTTGTAAATTATCATTTGATTGAATTGAGGACCTTTGTTCTAGAATTAGTTCAAAATATAAAACCATTTAAAAAAAAATAAATAAATACCTCTTTATTTTGAGCTCTTGTAGAGTGACCATTTACAGAAGATGATATTGGAGAGTGAGGTGGTGTAGGTTCTCCAGATTTCGTCATAAAGTCACCACCAGTTCTAAATAACAATTTTATAAATCAAATGTTATGTTAATTATATATATATATATATTTAATTAAATTTACGAATAATTTTATTATTAAAAAGTGAGTTTAAAAAATAGATAATTATAATATCAGTTTTAATTAAATTTCAAAACGTAACAATAATCTAACTAATAATAATTTATAATAAAAATATTATGCGCTTACGGAGTTATTGGAGAAGCAGAGCCATTGAGACATTGTAGAAGGCGTCCGAAGCCTTCTCCTCGAGAAATTAATGCGTCCAGGCCGCGATAGTTGTTATCCTCGTTTGCGAAACGCTGATGTTGATCAGAAGCCAGATGCTTTTGATGGTCGGAATAGGAAACCTTTATAGTTAAAAAAAATATAATAAATAAAATATATTGTTAGAAGGTTAAATATTTTTATTTTTTTTAGTGCCCCAAAAAAAATGCTTAAAATAGGTTTTCAAATTATAGATTGTAAAAATATAAAAACAACATATATTTTATCATTT
This sequence comes from Labia minor, assembly GCA_963082975.1. NCBI lineage: Eukaryota > Metazoa > Arthropoda > Insecta > Dermaptera > Spongiphoridae > Labia > Labia minor. The sequence goes on along the minus strand of OY720344.1, from coordinate 35,837,520 downwards.
CGACAGTTTTTTCACCATCAGAAGATTGCATACTCAAACTAAATATAGTACATACTTTTGATGATGGCATAACTGTCGAAACGACTATTAAAGATAAATAAAAAAACTTTCCTTTAAACTTTTTAATTTTCATTTCCATTTATAGATTGAAAATTGTGTATAAAAAGTTATCAGGTTGAATTTCCAAATAAATAAAAATTTTCAACGAGAGTTGTCAGTTACAATCTTTAAAACTATTTTTAGTTTATTTTACTCTTATATGAATATTATTGAACAATTAAACCAGATAATTTTCTTCATTCCTCAAATTAACATATTTAAGAAAAACAATCAAAAAATTACAATGCTGACGAAGTAATTTACCTGAACATATTTTCACTATGTATCACTCCACATTTGGGTAGTCAATTCTGTTTTAAGGTTATTTTGAAAAGTTTACGAAAAAAATCAGATCATAACATAATAAAATAAATGCAATAGATATGTATCAAAAGTTGTAGGGCATATACGTCAAATATTACATTGTTCTTCCAACCAAATTTCCATTTCTTTTCAAAATGAATAAAACTAATAAGTGATGTGTTTCACTTGTTGTTATAAGATCCATCTTATTGGTAAACAATTTTTGTTTAGACTTGATGGTAATTGAAAGGATAAACTGGAAACTTTTAAATGAAATGAAATTGCACAGAAATTATATTGTTTTCTTATTTTTCCATTAATTTTGCAAACATTTCATTAAATGCTTGTAATAGAGTTTTAATGTATTTATTTATTTCTTTGATAATAAAAAAGTTTGACAACCTTATATTATATTTAAGTCGTCTAAATTAATTTTATTTCTGTGTTTTTAAAATTGATTTTAGTAAAATTATTATAAATTAAAAAATTAATTTTGAAGATTTAAATAAATATCTTTTTTTAATATAAAAAAATACCTGACAAGCCTCGCAGAATCCTGGACCGGACGGGTGAAGTAATGGAGCCACCACACCAGGAGCCGTTTGTTGAGTTGATGTTGCACAGGCAGTTGAACGGGTACGCGCTTTCCGGGTCATTCTGCCGAGCAGAGCGGCTACATGAAGCTCACAAGCACTTGTGCGTTCAATTAAGCAATAAGCCTCTTTGAGAGGATTTTTGCCTTTTAACCAATCAGCTGCACTCGATTTAGATAAAGTTATATTGGCTGCATCCAATACTGAAAGTAAAATCATAGAATAGAGGAGTCTAGGGACAAGGTTTGGAGAATAAATCCAGTTTGAAGAACCAACGGATCAAAAAAAAAGAAAGAAGAAATCAAGATTTGAATGAAATTCATTCATTCTCTTTTCTACAAAAGAATAAAAAATAGTGGTTGTACCACTATCAAAATCAAGAATTAATCAATGAAAACTTAAAAGATCTCAATTCTGAGTTCAGAATTTATTTATATAAATAATGGAACCGGATGAAGTCGGACATCCCTATCGTGGTCTCAATTTTGGTTAATATAAATTAAATAAATATAAATAAACTAAGATAGTACCGATATCTTGTTCAATTAATTTAAAACAATCTATATGATCAATCCTGATTAGGAAAGAAGTAAAATTGTATTTTTTGAAAACAAGAGATATGTGAATATATATAACTAAATACATATATACAAGATATGTTAGCGTTTAGACAAAGAGGGAATAAGTTCAATTCTATTTTAGTGACAAGTTAGAATTTGCATTTGATTTGGATAACAATGTTTGAATTACATATAATTGGCATTCCAGAGTCGATATGATAATAGAAACAACAAATAATAGAATAGATATTTTAAAACGGTTGTAAAATTAAGCCATTAGAAATCAAGGAAACAATTTAAAATTGTTCTAATTATGAGAATTTTCTAAAGAATATATATATGTAAAGTTATAATAAATATAAAAACTCATTGATATGTTGGAAATACAAATTTCGAGAAAGGAAAGCTTACTTTTCTATAAACCAAGGGGAAGATAATATTTAACAATATAAAAGGATAATATAAAAAATATATCCATTTGTAATATTTAAGAACTTTAAAAAGATTATAAAACTATGATTTTTCCGATCGATTATGCTTAATTAAAAATTAAGAAAATAAATAGAAATTTAAGGATTTCAAGTTCATTTGGATTGGTAGAAGAATAAATGAATTTGGTTTGTTTGTTTCGAAATGCAGCTTACACTCATTTAATATTAAATACATATTCATATTTCAATTTAATATATTAGAATTAAAATTATTATAAAACATATATATAAGTATTATATTCAAAGTTATTTTAAAAAGATATATATATTATTAATATATTTAATTTTTAAAGAAATTCAATTTTCTTATTATTATACTTTATATATTTAAAGATAAAATATATATAATGAAATTATAGAAATACCTTTCGGACTCGGATCTGCCGGGTCCGGGCGGCTGCTTGGTGGTGGTCGGCGTGTCATTAGGCCTCGTGGTAGCGGCGGGGCTCTTCAGCCCAGGCTCTTTGTTAAGGTTTTTACTTAATGAAGGAATTTTTTTTGATATAGGATTTTCAGAATTTTGACGTTTTCTGCGGCGATTAGTACCTCCGTCGTCTCCGCCGTTTTCTGGCGTGACGAATGGACACCCTGACGATGAATCCAAGTTAAGGCTGGGCCACGAACTTAATTCTTTAAAATTAGGTCTGCAACGACTAAAAGAAATAAGAGTTATAAATGTTTATTAAAGATAGTGAATATATCAAATAATTATATATAATATATGAATAAATTTTATCGTTTACCGATTAATATTTTCAAATTTGATGTAAGGTCCTTGAAGAAGTGTTATTTTATTTTGAGCGAATCCAATTCGTGAAAGACAATCAACGGATTCAACAGTTTTCAATTGTTTTGAAACCCACTTTAATACCTAAAACAAAACAACAATAAATAAATTTCATGAAGGAAAAAAATTATTTAATATCTATCTTACAATTCTTTAAATTTTTTTAAAATAATTTTGAAGAAAAGAAAAAAGAATTTTACCTATTTTTAAATAAATTTAGAATAAAATGGAATGAAGAAAGATTGTTTAAGAAATCTATCTAGAGCTTTGCGTTTCAGTCATCTAATAACATTGATAGAATATATTCTTATTCATATGTATTTAGAATTTTGTCATTTTTAATGAATCTAAAAATTTTATTTAGAAATAAAGAAATTTGTTAAATTATGATAATCCCATTTAAAAATTAATAGTTAGAAATCTTATTATATACGTTGGTAAAATATTGAGTGAGTTGAAACATTTTTGATGACTGATAACATAAAAGTTAAGAATCTCTCATGCCTTGTCCAAAGTAACGATTGGGATACCCCAGCGGCGTGCGTCGTCGAGGGGGTCGTGCGTGACCACGTGATGCTGCTGCGTCTGTATTCTTACGCGCTCTAGCATGGCCTCGGCCCTGCTACGGGGTGGCCTCGTGACACCGGCCGAGGTATCACCGACGAGGCAAGACGGTGAAGGTAGAAATGGCGATGGCGATGGAGATGGCGTGTATATACTCGGTGAAGGAGATGCAGTACCAGAGCTGGGCGGACCTTGCGTGTCACGATCGCTCACCACAAAGTTTACATCCGCAGCAATGAACAATTCAATGGACTAAAAAAAAAAAAATGAAAAAAATCAATTTATTTTAAATTAGAAATAAATTAAATAATCATTTTATTATATCATTATATTATAATTAGTTAAATATTATTTTTAAATTAATTTAAATTATCAAGTTACTTTATTAATAACTATATTTTATTGTTTGTAATTTTGTTGAGATTTTATTAGCAATAATAAATATTTCTTATAGTAAAATGTTTTTTTTAATTGAAAAGTTTATATATTTTTCTAAAATGAATTAAAATAATAGAAAAAAATTATTATAAAATTTGAAATGGAAATTTGATATTGCATAATTATAATTTTAATTATAATATGCTGATGACGTTTATAATTATTAATAAAAAAAATAATAGTTTTTATGAATCATTAATAGTTAAATAGAAGTGACTAAACAAGAAATTCTTAGTATTAAAATTAATTTTTTTAAGGCTATTGAAAAGTAAAAGTAGAGTCTAGTATCTGAACCCCAAAAATATTGACTGTTCAAATTATCCCGCCTTAAATTCCTTGAGATTATTAAGAAACTTGACTATGATTCGTCGTTAGGACCATTAAACTGACTTTGTGTTTTGATCACGTGACAAGAGATTGAATCCTGTCTCAAGCTGTCAAAGTGACATCTGGCCCAAGTGCTAGGATAAAACGAAGAAAATAGCTATAAATAGAAACGGCCACTTTGAAAGAGAGAGGGAGAGAGACAGAGAAAAGCGATAGCGTGAAAGAGAGAGACAGAGAGGGAACGCGAAGGGTACGGCAAACATGCAACAGTGGGCTGGGTTGGCAACGAAGCGCAGAGGGGCCACGAGGAGGAAAGAGCCGAGCCGAGTGCAAGGGAAGGGGACACGGACCGAGCGCTGGTGAAAGCGACCGGAGCCCAGGCGTCGCTCCAGCTGCACGCTTGGCTTCGACGGCTCGCAACAACCGATACGCCACATACGTAGATCGATAACGCGTTGGCGTAGCAGAGATGGCGACTTAGCTCATTTAGGCGTTTTTATTTGGCGTGCCTTTTATATTATATAAATAAGATAAAGCAACTATCGGAAAAAATCTTATTGAACTTGAAAATCACTAGACCCACCCAGACAAAATATATATGTATAGTCTTGTCAAAACGGATAATCATTTATATATTAAAAAAATATTATCAAGAAGAAAATATTGAATATGACATTTAATAGATATAAAATTTGATTAGCTTGAAAATCATCATATTTATATGTAATAAATAGAAATATTTATTTAATAGAGAGTAAAATAACTCAATCTATTGTTTCAATAAAATGACGTTAGTTTGACATTCATTATCTTATGCAAACAATAACAATGTTTTGTAAACTAGAATCAAAATAATATAACTATTTATTTATAAATATTCATTATATCAATAAATACGAATCTAGGTTAAAGTCTATACATTTTAAGGCTTGCATAACCAGTTATTTCTCAATAACCTATTCCTTATATTTACGAATAATGAAAATTATTTTCATATATTTTATTAATGGAAATAGTGTGACTAATAATGAAGATTGGATATAAACAATGTTTGTAAACAATAAATGTTGGTCTCTTTAGTAACTAACCTCTGTGGTCGACACTAATCGATTATAGTAATTTCCTGGTATGGAATCATAAATGAGTCACATGTTAATCGAAATCACTCAACATTAAAAATGAATCAATGAAAACGATTTCCTCAATATGGAAAGGAAATAATTGAAATGAACTCTGTATAAGATGGCAAGATGGCTTTGCTCTTGGAGGCAGTTTGTTTTCATTATCAACAGATGGCGATAAAGATACAAGCGAAAAATTGCGCCAACCGGGAAATAACGGCTAATGCAAGTTTTCAAAATAACACCCAATAGTTTCATAACAAATAAATTTTTTAAAAAATTTGAAAAAAAAATGTTTAAAAACAAATTATAAATAAAATAAAAATAAACAAATGAATAACTTACAGCGCCAAGAGCTTTTAAATTAGCTTCAAGTTTAGAGGAAGTAATATGATTTTTCAAATCAAGAAAAAATTTTTTATCTTGTAAGGGCTTGGCATTCTTGACATTTTCTCCTAAACATAATAAAAATAAAAAAAAAAAATTAAAAGCCATCAAAGATACAATTTAAAATAAACCAAGTTTAATGACCTACCGATTGGGTGTCGGAGATTTCTTCCACAAATATCTTGACGTAATCTTTCTTTCGTCTTTTTAGGAGAAAGCATCACTTTAAAAACACTTATCTTAATTAGAAATTGCCATAGAAAACTATTAGAAAATGTTGAATGCACTATTCAAAGTTTTTATTTAGTTTTGGATAATAGTTTAAAATTTTATGAATTGAAAAAAAGGTATAGTGAATTGTAAAAAAGAAAATAATATAGATAATTTCACAAAATGCCTGGAGAGCAACGTATTCGTGACACAGTTTATAAATCGTCTGAATGACTAACACACTCAACAGTAGGTTTTCCAAGTGAAATGTCCAATTGGTTGCACATTGAAATAAATTATTTTTGTTTAATCCGTTGATTAAACATTATCTTACTTATTAAAAACGCAAGATTTATAAATATACTAACCATAGGAGTTAAGAATTAACATACTTCATTCCTACTAAATAAAATATAAACTCTCAATACAACGCTAAATAGCCATTCTCCATTTAGAATCATGAACTAGTGGAGACGTCACGGCCTCTGCAACTGCTAAGCTCAACCCAATGGATGTGCGCTGTTGCCAAGTTGTCGTCATTTACCTCTGCTCTTCGCATATTTTACAAAGCAACCTTTTTATTCAAGCTAAAATGGAAACGGCCTTTTGAAATATTAAATATATATTAACTGATAAATATAAAAGAGTCTTTATTTCTAAATATAAAAAAAACTTATTAAGATTAAATAATTATATCTTTTATTAATAATTCAATTATAAGTGTTTTTAATTACTATAGTAAAAACTGATACACATTATTATTTTTAATCCTTTCAATAAAAGTTTCGAAGTGGTAATTTTGAAAACCAACTAATTTTGATTTCTTTTTTGTATAATTATTTTTTTTCTTTTTGATTATTATTTAGTATTTTATTTTTTATTTTTGTTGCAATTAGGTTTACCATTTATTATAATTAAGATTTTATTTTATAATATATCAAAAGAACAAAAATGTGGAAAATATTATTATATTATATATATATATGTAGATTATTTTACTTTCTATTAAACTAGTTTCCATTTCAAATCGAAAATTAATAGCCTGAATATAAGAATAGTGAAAATATTAATTTTCAAAAAATATATTTAAATATTTTTATTTATATTATTGAAAGCAGGATGAACGTTAAACATGGTGGTACAAGGCAACCGGCCTTCATACTTATATAGTAACTCTATTAGATAAAAACTTTCGTATATGTTAATCTATTAACTCATTTTTGATCAAATTCTTTATAATTGTATGATATAGTTGTAAATATATTGACTGTTTTAGAGCAACTAAAACCAATACACCCATTCGTTATTCAAAATCTTTTGATTATTCTATAAAAAAAAAATTTTTAAAAAATATGCTATACATAATTTATTATTATTATTTTGGACAAACTATTTTCTAACGCATAAGATCACGAGCTTTGTTCTTATTTTTGGTGTTAAAAAAACTTATGTTAAAAAGTTTTCTTGATTATATTGATTAATGTACTGAAAGAGTAAAATAACAATGTGATGAAAATAATAAAAATTATTCTTTATGCCATTTCACCATTTCATTTTTATGAATTATTTAATAATAATAAAAAATAGTATTATTTATTGATATATTATTTTAGAAAGTAAATTTTAATTTAATTCTAAATAAAATCATTCAAATAACATACTACCACTTATTTATTTTTCATGTTATACTTTTAAAAAATATGTAAGTATATAAAATTATATTATTTAATAACTGATTAGTTTTTAGTAGAGTTATTAAAATAAATAATGAAAATAAAGTCACATTTGAAAAGAACAAATTAAATAAACCTTTTTTAAGAATTTGACTAAAAAAGATACTAGATACTGTGATATATATATATATATATTTATATAGAAAGAGAGAGAGAGGGGGGGAGGAAAAATGATTAGGAATATGAAATTTTTAATATTAAAATGTTATGTAGATATATATAATTACAATGCTAATGTATTTAAAATCAGAATAAGTTATGCAACTAACATAACAGATCCAAGAAGAAAATGCTAAATTTCAGGCGCTCACTAAACCAAATATAAATATAATATAGGATTTATAAATAGAATGTCAATTTCGATTAAAAAAATGAAATAAAATAAGCACAATAATACATTTATTATAATAATAATTTAGTCTATAATCTAAAAAAAGGAAATAAAAAAGCTTGTAAATGAAGTCTATATAGTGAATTTAAAATAAATAAATATAAATCTGTATAGGGTACATTCTTAAATTCCATAAAAAGATCCATAAATTCCTATAAAATTTCGATAATTTATATATATGTTTGTTCCTTGAAAGGATTTATTATAAAAAGGAATTTCCGGGTTATTAAACGAGTCGCGACGTTTCTGCACTCTTTTTGGCGCCATTTTCAAAAGAATTTAGAGAAGGGAATTTTTTTGGATTCTGAATCTCTGGAGTAGATTGTTAGTGCTGCTAGTGCCGGGGAATCCTCAGAGCTTCAGAACACAGAAAGTCAAAGATTATCCTCCCCTTCAACCCAAAATACGATCATTGATTTTGGTCAAATAGACTAATTGTAAGACTCAGAATCCAAAAAAAATCATTCTCTAAATTCTCTTGAAAATGGCGCCAAAATGGTCGTCGAAACGTAGAGAAATCAGCAAAATCACTAGGAAAAAGCAGGGCTTCGAACCGTTATTTTTTTCGTTTCGGTTTTCGTTCCGGTTCAATAAAAAAAAAATATCAGTTCGGTTCCGGTTTTCGTTCCGGCAAAAATAACGGTTTTTTCGGTTTTCGGTTTTCGGTTCAGCTCCGATTAATTAATTTTAAAGACCTTTTATTTGTATTAGAAATTTAGGTCGGGGTATGCCGAGTCTGCCATAAATATATAAAAATATTTCTTGCTACCACCCTAAATCATACTACATGAATTGATACAATATAATATAAATAATAATAATTAATTAAAGGTATAATAATTAGAAGTATATAATATAAGATGTTAATATAATTTATTAAACGAAACAAATAAGTATGAATATTTTTTTACATCCTTCTACTTTCAAACACTCAACAAACGAAACAAATTCGTATATTTAATGTTAAAGTATACAGGATTCTTGAATATATTTACTTATAATTATAACTAGAATTATAAAAGATGAAAATTATACCTCTAATTATTAAAATATCTTCTAATATATTTTCATTTAAACTATTTCTATTGTCTCGTAAAATAAACTTTATACCAGAGAAAGCTCTTTCAACACTAACTTGTGTTGCAGTATCTCCTAAAACCACCATTGCAATTTTGTTAAAATGAGGATATGTATTTTTATTTTCCTCCCAAAATTCTAAAATAAGTTTTTTACTGTCTAATCTTCGTACTTGGTCAAAGGTATTCAATATTTGTTTAAATTTATTTAATAATTTTCTTTATATTTATTAATCATTTTCTTTATATCAATACATAACCCTGTAACAAATGGAATAAATAATTTAAAAAATTAATACTATCATTAAATCAAAATATCAGTATTAAACAAACGATGAAAACATTAAATTCTGTATTGCGACTACGAGACGCTGCCAACACAACCGAAGAGAGAGTATGACTAGGAAACTAATTTTTGAAACAAAGTTTTTAGCTACACCATGCAGTACGAGACATAACTAATTGAAAAAAATTCGGGCTTGGGTGTTGCCAAAACACCTCTTGTGGCAACTCTGGATTGAACACGTACTGAACCGAAATAAACCGATATTATTTTTTTCGGTTCAGCTCCGGTTTTCGTTCCGACAAAAATACCGGTTTTTTTCGGTTTTCGGTTTTCGGTTCAGTTCCGGTTCGAAGCCCTGGGAAAAAGTTAATAATTAATAATTATGGTAATATATCCATATATCTATATCTCTATATAGATGTTATTATGGTATATAATAAATCCCCACTAGCTTTAACTACTATTAACATACTCCGAATATGTTAATAATAATTTTAGGAATTTAGTTGGTGTTGAAGAAAGTATAATTAGAAGTTTTATGTTATTGTAATGTTAATTACAGTAGGATAAAAAAATTTCAATTAACATTAAGGCAGCAATATTTATTTCTATTATTTTTATGCCCAGTTCTTTATTTTTTATATATTTTCGAATAATATATAATTAATAGTTTAAAGATAAATAAACAAGTAGAATAATTATTTAGATAAACTAAATTGGAAATAAATAGATAATAAACATTTATTTTTCTTAGAAATTTATTTTTATTAATAAATCTAAAGTTTTTGAAATATTTAAAAAATATATATATATATAAAGCAATAGATAAGATAACATATAAAAATAATCTAGAAATAGACAAGTATTTGAGTAGCCTATCTCTATGATTTGGTTAAATACAGAGAAGCTCGTTATTAACAAGATAAAATATGGATCATTTCCAACGCCTTGGCGGTGACATCGCGTGACGGCTGTCATTTTTTACTTTTCAACTTTTCTTTGAATGATCTTTCGGTTTTTTAGGACCTCGTCACGCATTTATTTTGTCTCGCGCAATGCGATATGCTTTGGCATCTGTTAGTGTTTAGATCGTAACACTTTGGCAACGCGCATCTTCAAATATGAGATGATTTATCAAGACATGATTTGTTCTTGCGAGTAGAGTAACAAACTGTCACATTCGACTATTTAAATGTGCTTAAACTTTTGTTTATATAATGAAGCTTAAGAAAGAAAAGAAACTAGATAAGTTTAAAAAATTATTGAAAAGAAAGTTTAAGTTTCTATGATTTCGATTGTAGTTGTGAGAGAGAAGGGAACTTGATTTTAAAAAATATATACTCATTATTTTGAATTTAAGTAAAAATTTATAATAAAATTCATTGTAAAATTTTAAAAACAAAAAATATTTTTTTTGATATTTAGGTTTCAAAGAGGTAATTATCTCATAACTTATAAATAATAATTCAAATATATAGGTCTAATAATTTTTTTTACAATATAATTTAGTTTAAAGCGATCTATCATTTTGTTTATTTAATATCCAATATTATATTGATTTAAATGAGATTAATTTTTTTTTTTTGCTTTCGTTTGAAGAAAAATAAAGATAAATTTAATGGTTAGTTGCTGATTGGACACAAGTGAGGAGATTGAGATTGGGAGTTTGAGATCGGGTGTCAGCCTGCGGCAAGGCTAGCTGTTCTGTTAGAACCAACCCTCCCTGAAGAAATTCAATCAAAGATCGAATAACAAGAAAACAAGGTTTGATCCAAATCATACATTTCCAAGTTATATATATTTATACAACTATGGTATATTATTTCCAAAAATAAAAAAAAAAATTTGTAAATATACAAATCTATTAAAAGTGTATAAAATTTTTTATACAATTAAATAAACATTATGAACAACAAAAATAAAATAAGATAAATTATCGATTTTCAGAAAATCCTTAAAAATTCCTTTTTATTCACTCAATGAAGGCAAGTTGAAGGCAATCTTGAACAAATGTCGTTTCGAATTAGTACATAAGTTTAATGAGGCTTGGACCGAAGTTTTAAATACGTTATTTAATTATTATCATTTGATTATTTTTTTAAAATAAATTAAATAAAATTTGTGTATGTAATTAATATTTCATTATTAAGATTTTATTGGTATTTGGTTCATTATTGTTGACTACAGATATTGTTGTAATACAAATTTGGATAAAATATGTAATTATAATTATATTAATTTAAATTTGAATTTGTGTTGTTAAATACCTACGTTGTAACTCTTTCATAAACCATAATGTGACTCTCATTGATTTCCTCATTTCCCATTTATGATTTATTGTATAAGTATTGTAATTTTTCACAATTTTCAATTTATATTCGCTTAGATTTTTGTATTTTTAAACGATAATAATTAATTTGATTAGTAAATCAGATTTTTTTAATACAGTTGTTAAGAATTATTTTTCTACTTGAAGTACCTATATGAATCGAAAATAAAAAATATAAATTCTAATGGAAAAATAACATTTTAACAACGGTAATATTTAAAAAAATTCTAAAACATTGAATAAGGTATGAGAGTTCTAATTGTAAATCAAATCTCTTTATTCTTCAAAATAAATTCATATATATATATATAGAGAGAGAGAGAGGAAGGTTACTATTGATGGTCCTACTTCTAAAATGGACTTACTTAATGTCTCAATAATTGCTTGAAGTCAAATCTCTTTCCGCCATGCCATTTCTTCAGGTTTGAGAACAAGAAATAGTCACTCGGGTCTAAATCCGGAGAATAGGGCGGATGAGGGAGCAATTTGTTTCCCAATTCAGGAATTTTCATGGAAATTCACTTTTTTCCATTTTCTTCTCAAATTACGAGATAGCCTGCTATTAATGGATGTCAAACAAAAACTAAAAGACCCAGCTGGTTCAAATTTCGGCAGGAGTCAGCTGATAGTTGCCATTTCATTTACGAGACTGGCAAATTCAAAAGTCACGGACTTATTGACCTGCCCTCGAATCTCACCGTTTTCTTTTTTAGATGTTTCAAGTAGGCAAAAAGAAACTGTTTTTAAAATTAAGATTTTAACTTATTTTATCTAATTAATGATCGGAACGTATCAACAAGATATTAATAGTGATTGAATTTATATAGACAATATTTTAAAGTTGGAAACAATTGTATAATAAATAATAACTTACTAAATCTCCGCCATCCCCCTGTGACCTCATCTTCCTTTGGCCTATAAATGCTGCGAACAATACTAAATTCACAAATACTCTAAATCTACTCTCGTCTCCCAGAGTCATCGATAGAGTGACCAAACGTCCCGTCTTTAGGTGCTCTGTCCCAAAAATGTCTTCGGGACAGCTTATTGTCCCGTTTTTTTAAAAATTTTTTCAATTTAGTTCTAAAAAAAAGGTATACCGTTTATCCCGGTTTGGTGTTTTCGAAATATGGTCACCCTAGTCATCGATCAACATGAAAAATAATTGTTTTATATATTTTAATTTTGATCCTCTTTGATGAGATAAGCCCCTTTACTGCATAATAACAGGCGTTACACAATTACAACGTCGATTTAAATTCTTCTCGAATATTATTATCCTTCGTGATTAGAGATCTTAAGTATTTAAATATTTATACTTTTTCAAATTCTACATTTTGTATGTTAATTGTATGTAAGTCGTATCCGTATCATAATTCTTGAATTTTTTTGTTTAATTACATTTCGGTTGATTCTTCCCCAATTTCTCTAATCACATGTCTCCTCTTCCAGTCCAATTCATTTACCTATGAATGTTGCATAAGGAATTTAAATTTCTTAATTTGGCTAGAACACTCCGTTTTTTAAAATTTTAAATAGAGGGAGAGAGAGAGGTTAAAATTATATATATATATATATATATATATATATATATATATATATTCGAATAGTCCATGTATTATTAATATAAGTATTTTTACTATCTCGTAAGAGATAGTACTTATTGCGATCACGAAAATTTTCGATGTTGAGATTTTGATGTTTTTATACGTTTTGAAGGTTCCTGAATCATTTTCACTAAGGTTGAGAAAAATGTCTGTGTTTGTGTGTGTGTATGTGTGTGTGTGTGTATTAAAAATTAAAAATAAAAATTAAAATTTAATCCAATTCAAATTGCGAGATAGTCGAGTGGAGACACTCCAGCTTATTTATTTTTAATTTTTAATAAATTCTCTTTTTTGATATGATATTAATAAAAAATAATATTAAATTGTATATAAATTTAAAAATTAGAATATTTGAATTTGTTTAAATTATAACACATGTAATAAATCATATGCAAAATAGAAAGTTTTGAAAATCTACTTGGTATTAAATTCAGAAATAGTAGTATAATTATAATACTTAAAAAGTTGTATATTTAATTATAATATTAAAATAGGGGTAATATCTGAGAATATTTAAAATAAATGAATGTTTATATTGATAATTTTAAAATTAGCTGGAGTGTCTCCACTCGACTATCTCGCAATTTGAATTGGATTAAATAACATAATATATTATATTTAAATTAAATTTAATTAATTATAAATTATAAATAATAAATATTAAACAAGCGCATGTTTGGCTTTTTTGATGGCACCACGTCACGTGTTGGAGCGTGAGATTTGCAGTGTTAAAAAATTAATTCTGGTACTTTCAGCAATTCAATCAAGCTGAAATTCTATATATAGCAGTTTTATACAATTATTAATCATGTGAAAAATTATCAAACATATATTTTTATTTTTACGGTCACTTTAGAGGAAAAAAAATCAAAACGTTGTAGGTAATGACCCTCTTCCGGTTGAGCTACATTTCTCAAAAGTTGATAGAAAACTATGAATTTTGAATAATGTCCATGTACCAAATTTCCTCATTCTAGCTCAAACCGTTTTTGCGTAATCTTGTCTACATACATACACACACACAAACACAGACATTTTTCTCAACCTTAGTGAAAATGATTCAGGAACCTTCAAAACGTATAAAAACATCAAAATCTCAACATCGAAAATTTTCGTGATCGCAATACTATCTCTTACGAGATAGTAAAAAAGAAACCTATTAATAAATTACAATATGTATAATATAATAATTTCGATTTAAAAAAAATTTAGAAAACTTTACTCAATTTAAAAAAGACAAAAATTTAAAACATAAAAAATAATTTTCTAAAAAATCATATTTTAATTTTTATAATACCAAGAAATCCCTTTTGCACTTAAAATATAGTTCTAATTCATAATTGAAATAAAAACAAATATAAAATAATTTAGTCATTTTAATTGACATTTTAAAAATATATTTGTATTCATAAAACACTAAAAATAATAATTTGTTTTTTTATATTAGATATTGATAAAATTTATACCCTTCACTTTTAAATAGCAAAGAAGAAATATTCAAATATAGAAAGAATAAATAAAAAATAATTTAAGTTAAATATGATCTAAATATTTTATTAAATGAATTAAAATGAGAACTTTTAGAATAAATTATTTAATTGAAATGATATTTACATATTAAAATTTAAAATAACAAAATAGATATTATATTAATTCTTTGTTTGAGAATTGCTAGAATTATTAATTATTAATTCATTGTGTAAAATTAATCCGCTTGGTTAGTAAGCCATTTGCCAGAGGCTCTTGAATGAACAACACGGAGCATTATATATAAATATTAAAAAATTAATTTCTGCGGTTATTCATTAGATATTAATAAAATATATAGCCTATGTTCAAATAGAGGTATATAAGAATATTCTGATGTAATTTCATAGACAGACATGAAAAATTATAAAATCACTTTTGGATTCTAAAGTCATAAAACGCGAAGATATGCAAAAAATTTTAAATCCTGAGGAATGTGCAGACAAAAACCTTTTTTACAGTCTTTTATTTAGTTTTAATCCGTGTCCTGTCGTCAAATCTTCCAACGTGAATTTAACCCACATCCCAATGTTTGAATGAGCTGAAATTGCGCATACATATGTAACTCCGATGACAATGCAATATTCTGATTCATCCCAGCTCATTATTATCAGGTATTATTTTTATCAATTAGTAATTACATATTACATAATATTAAAAAATAGTAATTATGTACATATTGCATAATATTGAAAAATATGTATGGGGAAAAAGGGCTGTTTTTAGGGTTTTCCCGGCAATTATTCGATTTTTTCTCGCCATAAAAACCATCCTTGAACTTAAACGAACATTTTAAAAAAAGAATTGTCAAAATTGGTTCAGGCGTTATTGAGTGATGCGGTTACCAACACATTTTGCGATTCATTTTTATTTATAAGATTATAACAACAATGTTAGATCTTCAGGAACTGCCAGGTCCAAACTAGGAAACCAGTCGCCTTAATTTGGCCAATTATTATTTATTTTTTCAAATATCTTATTAACATTGAATATTTATTACTCCTGTGTCTAGTATAGTGTGTGTGTGAAAAACAATATATAATGTTTTGATTGCATTAACATATATATATTATAAATGATTTTTTATATCAAATTTTCTTTAAGGGACCATCGATAGCAACCTTCCCCTTTTATATTAAATTTTTATTTAATTTATATATATAAATGTTTAAATTTTGTTAAACATTTTGGTTTTTATATTATTATTAATAATATTATTTATAATTTAAAATAAATAAATTAATTAAGCAAAAAGTAGAAATTACAAAGTAATCCCAAATGTGTAAATTATTTATTTTATTATTAATTAATAATAAAGTTGCATTCATATTTGAATTTTTCTTAAAATATAGATATATTTTTTTATGAATAAAAATGATCAGTAACCTGTATTTTAATTAGTGTTTTTATACTTTAGTATTAATATATTTTGAGGGTAAAGATATCCTACATGTGATGAAGACCATTTGGCCCAGCAGAATGATTGGGTAGCGGCAGCTCCGCCCCCGTGACTATGCTCCTCCCCCGCAGTGTGAAGAATCGCGAAGAGTAACCCGTGAAACTTCCCGGAATTCAGATCAACACCACCACTCAGTACTTGGTAAGTTCAACGAATTTGTTTTAATAATTTACCCCCTCCATCACTATTTTTTGACGAATTATAACAAAATATTTCGTTTTCAATTCCATTAATTGGTAAATTTATATTTGCAAACTTTATTTTTTTAAATTTATTTAATTTCTTTTTTTATCAAATTTAATTGAAATTATTAAAATTATTATAAATAAAAATAAATAGTTCTAGATTTTTTAATTGTTTCTTCAGTTAATTTTAATCAATTCAGGGAAAATATTAATTATTTCAGAATTTGGTTCTATTTAAATTAAATACATTAAAATAAACATGATTTTTTATTATTTTCATATTTTTATTTATTATACAAATAAGATTATTATTATTTTTGTTTGTGGCGTAGAAACGGCAAAACAAGGGGCGGTAAAGTCCAACTCGTTCAATTTATATTACGAATCAAACTTCAAAAAAACAATAATTGTTTTAGATTAATAAAAATGTTTCAATCTTATTTTTTGATATTTTAGAATTTTATTTGTAAGAATTTTAAATCTTGTTAAACAATATTTTATTCAAAGTTAAAATTTGCCTTTTTCAAGAAAAATTTATTTTTATTTTTTTAGTATTATCTTTTTAGAAAATAATGATAGGATTTATAAAAAATAAACTATATTAAAAAAAATTGTAAATGTACTTAAAAAAATATTAACACTAACAAGCAAATATTTTGATTATGAGAAGAAATTTCTATTATAATAAATCGATAATCTGATTATACAGCTTTTTGTAAATTGATTAAACTAATTTATAAAAAAAAATTCTGTTACATGAAATTTTAAAATGATTTTCATTAGAATAATAAAATTTTAAATATAGATAGTTAAAAAAAAATGTTTGTTTGTTTTTTTAAATAATTTGTTTGATTTTTATTTTAATATTATTAGATGTGTAATGACTCCACGGATTCAAAGATCGCCAAAATGTGCACGTTGCAGAAACCATGGTGTTGTTTCTTGTGTTAAGGGACATAAAAAGTTATGTCGGTGGAGAGAATGCAGTTGCCCCGAATGTAAACTTGTAGTTGAGAGGCAGAGGGTAATGGCTGCTCAAGTTGCATTAAGAAGGTAACAAACACCAATGCAATTATATATTTAAAACTGTATTTTTCGAATATTGACACTCTACAAGTTTTCCTTGAAACGTCCACAACTGAATGAATTATTAACTAATTACAATAAATTATTCATGGTCCCAGAATTCGCGGGTTAAAAAATTGCGTCCAATTTCCTGAATTATTCTCTAAAATTTTCTCTGTCCATGTATCTAACCAGTATATTAAAATAATTCGGCATCCTTTATTAACTCATCGACATCTTTAAAGAATTTTTTTGGTCCATGCCGAGTCGGCTTTTACAAAGAATGGACCAATTTCAAAATAAAAGCTTTAAAGGGAAATGCCGCCGCCGTCATATGGCTTATGATAAGAGACTCTTTCAACAACTTATCTGTTTTTATAATTGTATATCATTGTGTTATTAAATTTTAATTTCTAATATTATAATACAAAAATTCATTCGGACAAAGAATAAAATACTATTTCCGCTTAAATCGAAAATGAAAATGCTTGATCCTTTAGTACTTCTTGTGAGTATTTTATATCCAAATGAAGAAAAAATAGCTAAATACTTTAAAACTGAATTAAAAAATAATTAATAAATCTTTTTTGGAACCTTCCATCAATTAATTACATTTTTAAATTTATTTTAAAACATTGGGAATGTATCTACCAAATAATCCGATACTACATTAATTTCCTTTGTATATTTACATTTTCTGTATTCATGGAATATTTATCTTCTGATTAATGTGTTTCTAATATAAAAAAGTAATAAATAATTAATTATATTATTTTTATTATATCTAACGGCTGATATATTTATTATTGGTTTTTGAGAATCATGCTGATTTATATTTTAATTATTTAATAATTAATATTAAAAATTAATTATATATATTATAAAAAATATTTTTTTTTAAATGTAATTTAGATATTTTTGTGAAAAATTCTTTTTGTCGTCACTGGTGAAAATATTTACTTATTCACAAAAATTTTAAATGTAAATAAAAGTAATTGTAGGTAATATTATGATATAATATATATTATATTATATTTAAATTAAATTAAATTAAAATTAAAAATTAAGAGTTTATCTATAATAAATGTTTTTAAAAATATTCAAGACGAAATAAATATTATCTGTGAAACAATTTCTTCATTTTTTTTTCTTTTTTATAATTTTCAATTAATGCAGAATCACGTTCTTGTAAATTAGTTGAAATTAGTATTACAAAGGAAACAAATCATTATAAATGGAAAAATGTTTTCATATTTTAGAACTTATGCTAGAGATGTGTCTAAGATTGTTATTTTTCTTTAATTAAGAAATTCTCCCATTTAGACAACAAGCATCCTTTCCTGGAGAGTATTCTACTGATAAATTCAAAAACGAAGAAGCTGCAAAGGCCCTATTAATTCAAAGGAAAATTTGTCAACGAAGATTAAGATCATTACAACACAGCGCCTATATGCTGCAAGGTAAATTTTTAAATTTTATTTGATATTTAGTTATTCTGTTTATTTTTCATTCTTCATTTATTAATTTATTGAAGGAAATATATACTATCAGACTTATTTATACCTGTATAATTAATTATACAACTAAATTAATTACGATTAATTAAATCAATTTTATATATATTATTATTAATAATTGTAACTTGAATAATTATATTAATTTATAATTTTAAAAGTTATAAAAATCATTTTAATTTCTCTCACTCTCTCTCTCTATATATATATATATATTAATTCCATATATTAATCTAAATGAAATAAGGAATTACAATGAAATTTAGCACAAATATTAATAGCCAGTAGTGATATTTTAGACAGTTTTAATGGAAATAAATTAATGATAAATAATTATAAATAAATTTAAAATATTTAAAATACTGATAATTTTTTTATAAAATTATATTTTAATTTAATTATGTTCCAAGCCAAAAATAAGTTTTAAAAATAGATAAAATATATCATATTAATTATTAATATAATGTTTTAAAAATATATATTATAAAAATATTATATATCTTTTATAATTTGTAGAGTATTTATAATTTTCTAATATATAGTATTTTTCATTTGATTTGTGAAAAGAACATACCTACCTATTGAATTTGTTATATATATAAAATTCTGATCAGCAATTTGTTTGTTCAATAAAAATCTATGACTCACACACACACATCAACAGGTTAACTTCCTTTTTTATTGCTTTACCTATAGTTTTCATTTTTAAAAATAAATCAAATTAGGAGACCTTAAAACATGCATTTCCATTAAAATTTATTTTTTTTAAATGGTGACATATTTTAAAATTCTTTATATATATATATATATATATATATAAGAAAATAAAACATAAATAAAATAATTATAAAAAAATATTATTAAAGTGCTGAAATATATACTAGTTTCCAAACCCTTTTTTACCGCCAGTTAGTTAGATGTTTGCATTCGATAAATGGCAAAAGAGAAAAAAAGAGTTAGGATAAGTAAATCGAAATGGAATTGTTATATTTTTTGAATGAGACTTAATGAATAAGTCAAGGATCGTGTTAGTTACCTCCACCTAAAAATAAACTCCATCCGGTAAACATCAAAAGGAATCTTAGCCTTTAAGCCCTTCGAGCATTGCCAATGAGTGAGTGGGTGGGCCATTCTCCTTCAAGATTACAAATATGTTTACAAGCTTTTTAAGCGATTCTATTACAAATGTTTCCGTAGGCCCGGTGGTCGTCACCGGGTGCAAGCAGCTGCCAAAGAACAGCATTCGGCCACGCACACCAACACTCACTTACTCATTTTAAACATATACAAATAAACAAATTAACCCACTTCGTTTTCGTCTACATTTATATGATTGTTTTAATTTTAAATACCTTATATCATTGATCGAATCAAGCATTAATTGATTCCATTTTATAAAAGATGAATTGAATTGGTAACATCAATGAATCAATTGTATGAATTTCATACACAATTTAATTTGAATCTTTTCTCTTATACCTTTCTAATCAAATCAAATAAAAGAAAAATTGTGAAAATATCTTTTTGATATTGAGAACGAATATTATAGATAAAATTCAATCATTTAAGAACAAATCATTTCATTTGATTTTTCTTGGTTTAATAATTAACAACAGGTGTCTACAAAATTTTATTATCGAAATTAACCCGTGATGTGAGGTATTTTAACATAATTTTAATGATAATTTTTTTAAAGTTAAATTTTGATTTTTTTATTTAATATTAAACCTTAAAAAAAGTGGTAGACTCACAGTTTATTTCCAAGCTAGGGTTTTATGAACTTATTTGATTTTATTTTAGGGTAGAGGGAGGTAAAAAATTACAAAGTATAGAACTATTATCCAATTTTTATTTTTGTAAATAAATTTGTTAATATATTAATATTTTATTTCAGATTATCGACAAAGAATGGCTGCAGCTGCCCGAGTGAATATATATCCCGGGAACCCCCTTCTACCACCACCATTCCTGGTTGAGCGACTTCGAAAAAGAAAAGCATTTGCAGATCGAGCACTTGACGAAACATTCAACTTTTTATTTCCAAGTTATTCCTGGATTAAATATACGAACTCAACAAATACAATTTCATCCGTTTCAAATTCAACATGTAAAATTGATAAAATTTTTCCGATAAAAGAATCTGCTTTAAATTCTTCTCCCATTTCAAAACCAAAATTAAGTTTTTCAGTTGAAGCAATTATGGCTAAACCATAATATATGTTTTCATTTCTCCATATTTTATTAATGTATTTATTTGGAAATTTCCTCCCACACCTAAGTCAAAATATTTAATTAAATTGTCATTTATTATTAATAAATATATTCAATACATATATCTACATTTAATAAATATCTAATTAGTTTTTTAATTATTATTAATATTTTTATAAAATATTTGTAAATTAATTTGAAAAATAATATTTTAATAAATTACTATAATATATAAATACTTTATTTTAAAAAAATATCTTTAAATTTATTATAAAGATTATTATAATGAATTTGAAAATAAATTAATGAGAATTATTAGTATTTATTTTTATTTGAAGATATATAAATCCTTAAAATATTTTAATGTTTTTTCAGTATACTTTATTATGTTTTCCTTTAATATAATACCATTATACAGAGTGTATCAGAAGGAATAGTAAAAATTTGAGGATAATTTTATTGATACAGCCGGGGGAGTATGTGTCGTTCAAAGATTATTTTTAAAAATTTCACCACCAATGCGCGTTGTGCATTCAAAATGTATATTTTGGAGTAGAAGTTTCGAATATGCTTCACTTACAAAAGAATATTGATTGGTGAAAAATATTTTGAAAAGCAAGTTATTTGTTTATTTTTCACTATTAGCCCTAAAATATAAATAACACTTAATAAATATGTTTTAAAAAATAAAATAAATATATATTATATTATATTAACGTTTACTGGCAAATCAATTTTGTCATTTGATTTTTAAAAAAAATATATAAAGAGGAAGAAAAGTAAAGAGTGTGAGATTCATTGCTCCATTTCATTGAACAGGAATGAATTGAAATGTTGAATTTTGACACATTTTGTTTCAGTATTAATTTATAAGTAATCTATTTTTGCCAACAAGCCTTTTTATTCCAAACTCTTTAGATTATTATTATTTGATTAATTTTATTAACAGAAGGCATTAGTGGTAATATTTTTTTTTAAAAGTTCAGTTTCTTTTGGAATGGAGGGTGTATTACAAAAAAAAAAGAATATTCGAATTTAGCCTTTCGCTATTAGTCGAAAAATTAAAGTTATGAGTGTCCATTGTATATTAATTAAAATAACAAACATGAGGAGTATATAGTACATGTTTATCTGAATTGTGGATATAAAGGATATATAATTAAGTTATAGCCTGAGATTTAATATGTGATACCGCTGAACAATTCGTATATTTTAAGGGCGCCGAATACCTTAGGTTCGGGAATCTCTGGACTAGGATAGGATATAACAAAAATTATTATATCTTTCAAGCTGAATTCATTAAATTGAAGAAATAAAAAACTTAAAATTAAAAATTATAGATCGACTCCTGATAAATGAATAATCTTTTATATTATTTGTATATTTATTTACTTAATTTGAAGGAAAATATTTTAATATTAAAAATAATAAATAATCTCATTAATTCTCTCTCTCTCTCTCTCTCTATATATATATATATATATATATATATATATTGTAATAAATATGCCCTTCAATAGGGAAATAGCATTATAATGCTATAAATAAACATTTATAGATTTATACCTATAGTGACATCCTCTTGTTTTGGGACAAGGTCTGAGATTACCACGATAATCCCACAGAGTTGAAAACCCACGGAAGATGGATTATTAAATTCCTTATTAATACTTGATTTTTATTCTGATTGAATTCAACCCTATCAACCTTCGCTGGATTCCCTAAACTATATTCTATTCACAATAACCAGTGTGCTACCAATTTAAATATCAAATTTATTAATTTTAAAAACCCATTTTTTTATAACCCAACCCCATACTAAGCCTCTAATATACGACAATATATATATATAAACAAATTATTTCTATTCGTAATAAACAAACATAGATTTTGATAATTTATATATTTCTATTGATTTCATAAATATATTTATTAAAAATTGAAAATTGAATTATTATTATAATATAAAATGGGCTTAAGGAAAAAATCTTTGAAAGTATGGTTAAATGATAAAATAATTATATTATATCATTGAAAATTTTCTTTTTCTAGCAAAAAATTTTTTTCAGAGTAAAAGTCAAATGCTTAAACTAGATAGCGATTCAGATGATTTGAAAACCTTATTATTTTCTTCGTTTAAAATTTATTTACAAGTAAGACATTTTCATTTTAAATATATTGCTATTATTCTATAAAATCCGTACCTAGTTCACCCAGTGCTGGATGAAGCAGAAAGTTGCTGCTATCTTAGAGAGAGATAGGAGAGGATAGGGATTGGAGGGTTGAGGCTCAGAACTTGGAGAAGTGTGGTTGCTGTGGCCAAGAACTTTCGAGTTCCGTAGATCCACAGAGATAGATAGATAGAAATAAATTACAAATGATCAAAAAATTAATGTGGGAATGGAGTTTTTTGGCTCATCAAGACTACCAAAGCAACTCGAGCGACCGACCGACCGAGACATCTTACGGCCTCCAGCTCAGTCAAACTCAATCACGAAATCATCGCAGTGCGTGCTTCCTCTCTACGCCGCTCCAAGCACACGCTGCCGCCTCCGTCGCCGCATCCCCCACTCCACGCCAAGCGCGCCAATTCACCGACCAATAGCGACCGAGTTCCAGTCGCCTAGAACTTCTTTATAAAAAGGGCATCGACGCGATTCTATTCAGTTTACCAGTGTTCATCGGCAAATCGCATCGTTACGAAGATTTAAGAAGACGTATTATTATATATATATACAAGAACCGAAGAATTTATATTTTCATTTATTTATCTTTATACTGTTTTTTTTTCGTTTTATTTAAATAAAAACGATATTTTTTCCAACCATTTCTAAACAGAAACAGATATTTCTTTGCTAAAACAACCCTTAGGCAACGAAATTCCCTATATTAATATATAATATAAAAAAAACATAATTATTTTAATATTTAATGATGCAATAAAAAACCAGTTGAATTAAATACAGGGAAGGAAATCTTGACAGGTATCATCGGCAAATGCAATTTAGAACACTAGATTTTCTAAGTTAGACAAATAGTGGAAAAATCAATTGAGTTCACCAATTGGCTTCATAAATATTCTAGACCAAAAAGGCGTTAAAAGATGTCTAACAAAAACTATAATCGAATTAAATTCTGGAAATACAACTCGGATCAAAATCGAAAATCAAAATAATAGATCTCATATCATATCAGATGTCATCAACGTCTAAGCCCCATGCTATTTTGTTTGATAATGAACCAAATAATTGAACAACTTCTCAATGCCGACAACGCAGTTTTGATAGCAGAAAGTGAAAAGGATCTACACCGTCTTTTCAATTTTGACGAAGCTGCTCTCTCCCTAAAAATGAAGATCTCAATCGACAAAGCCAAGAGCGTTGTGATTTCAAAAAAAACTATCAATTGCAGATTAATTTTAAATAATTCCACAATCCAATAAGTTTCAGAATTCAATTACCTTGGGAGTTGAAGAGACCTGTATCGAGAAGTCAGGGCCCAAATAAACAAATGGACAAAAAATCGGATTGACTCTACAATATAATATGGCTTAACAAATACAGGTGTACTAAAAGTAAAATTCGAATTTATAAAAGTAGTAAACATACTCAAGTATGCTGCCGAAACAAGGGCGGATTCAATCCAAACCCAACATATGCTCCGTACAACAGAGATGAGAATACTAAGAACAATACATGGTTGAACATTGCGAGAAAACTAAGAAACCACAGCCACATTATGGATATTACGGACTGGATCGCGATCAATAGAAAAAGAGTGGTTCGCTCATCTAAAGAGAATTATCGACAACCGCATAGAAAAGATCAGAATAAACAATTGACAGCAATAGGTCATAGAGATAGGGGAAGATCAAAAAAAAAGATTCATCGACAGTGACCGGAACTTTTCCTGAAGAGGAAAATATAAGTTTAAGCCTATAATAAGATTAAGAAGAAGAAGATTTTCTAAGTAGCAACCAGTAGAAACATACTAGCACAATACAATAATTCATTCCCTACCTATATCTTTCAACATTTGTTGCAAGTAAACTTGGGTTGATTGCCTAAATAAATTTCACCCTTTTCGAGATCACTCAAGAAATTGAGTACCTTTCTAACTAATTAATTAAATATAAATACACGAAAGACGGTGTGCTCTTACATAAATAAATAAATTTAAGTAAAAAGAAATCTTTTTAAAAAACACACTTTACTTAAAATTGCACTAAAAAGTAAAAAATAAAATCACTGTAAAGTGTGTGCACCCAAAAGTGGAAGCAAATGTTTTACGGTATTATTATAATTTGAGCGCACACACCTTACGGTGATTTTATTTTTTAGTTTTTAGTGCAATTTTAAATAAAGTGTGTTTTTTAAAAAGATTTCTTTTTACTTAAATTTATTTTATACTTTTTAGTAGAACTGCTATCGCCATCTATGATTGAAATAGTGAACTATTCCATATTCCGCATATGAAAGTTTAGTTAATTAATTACCACTAATAGATAAATAATTCAGTGGATTTTTCAATTGATTCGTGTATTATTAGCAGGAGCAAGCGCGTATGCAAAATTTCAAGTTGATTGAATGACGGGAAGTTGTTGAAATATCGATTATAAAATGCCGCGGACAAACCGCGGACAACCGGACAGTGTGAGTTAAGTAAAGTGTATTAATAAAGTATTTTCGTATGTGTGTTCAGAAATTACTTAAAATAAACAAATCTCGGAGAATGCCAATATGGGAAAATTTAACTGTCGAGTTCTCTCAGTTATCAACTGTCGAAATCCTCTCAAATTATACATTTTTATAACAGATAAAAGCATTTCTCTTCAACCGACGATTTACGCATTCAGCCATGTTCCTGATTTTCTGATCTCACAAGTCTATCATTTGTAAATCCTTAAAAATTGAAACCAATGCTAATATTTATTATCGTTATCAAAACCAATCTTATACCTCAAGCATTATAAATTATAAAGCACTTGCCTGATAGAATATTAATATTTATTTTCTGGTTCAATCTTAGGATTTTCATGACTTTCGATTGACAACATTACACTATGATACTCTCTCAGGTTATTTCAATAGAGAAGTTTCATAAAACTAGGACCTCTTTTCAAAGTTATTTTCTTAAAAATGTCCCTAAATGACCCTATATATATATATATATATATATATATTAAATAAGATTGTATATATTAAAAAAGGTGTCGGGCCATTGTTCACTTTGCATATTGGGTAATCGGGCACTGGGTTCAGCGAACAATCAGTAATTTAAACCTTTCTATTAAGTGATCTCCTTATTTTGTTTTATAAAATTTCGAATCTGCCAGGAATATTAATTAATTGGCCGAACCTATTATTCTGAATATTTTCTATTCTTATTTTATAATAATTTCAATTATATTTTCGTCATTTAGGATGAATTCTCAATTGGAACGGAAGTTCTTGTTCAAGTTAAATTAGATAATCGTATCATAGAAGTTTCTCCACCTGTATCTACTTATATAGAAAAAAATTTTGAAGAAGATGATGATAATAATCCAGAGATTAATATAGAAAATTGGGAATTTACTTATGTGATTGACGGTGTATCGTATGATGATATAGATCTTTTAATGTCCAATCCTTTTATATGTAATTTATTTTTAATTATTATGATCAAAAATGTGTTAATTTAAATGTTAATTTAAAAGTTTCAGTTCACTTGATTGAAAACAAACAGATTAAATGTTTAGGGACCTGTTGTTTAGATCTTATATCAATTTTATTATCAAGTAAGTTTATTTATCATCTTTAATAATAGAAAAAAATATATTTTATAAATTATAAAATACAAAATATATTCAATTCTTTTTATAATAAAATTTTTATAAAATAATATTATTAATTATATATATATATTAAGATGAATCAATTTATATAAATGAAAATATATGGAAATTATTTTATGTCATTATGGTATTTTTTTAAAGAGATTATCTAAGAGTTGGGGACATTTGAATCTTATTATTATTCCAATACTAATCAATAAATATTTCATTGTTTTTTAGATACGGTCGACAAATTTCATCAATCATTAATCCTTTTTTCTGATGAATTAGAATATGGAAAAGAGTTACCTCGTTGGCCTAAATTACCAAAATTAATGTTATCTATAGAAATTATAAATGGACCTCTTATTGATTTTGATATTATAGAAACTTCAAATATTGTTTATATGACTTTAGAATCATTATATTATCCGCCAGAAGAATTGGTTAATACACCTGATTTAAAATATAAAGCAGCAACTCAAATTCCTATGAAAAATGAGGTACTCTTTTTCTCTCTCTCTCTTTCATAAATCTCTTGAAAACAAATAAAAAAATAAGGCATCAAATAGATACAGTATTTAAAAAAAAACATTTTTCATTTTGTATTCAAAACACAAATTCCACTAATCTTGAATAATTTATCAAGAACCTATTTAACATCAATACGTAAACTTCATGCATATTTCAAAGACAGAACTGAATGAATATTTTTTCCCCACTTTATATTCATAATAAAAAGTTCATATTATTGTAGATGTTGCATAAAATTTAGAAATAATATTCAAAATATATTTTCAAATTGTTTTTTTTTTTTAGAAATTAGATAAAGTTTTTTTTGGTTATGGAAAAATATCCATGGATGAGGATTTAGAATGTAAAAAAAAATGGCTTGGATGTAGTAATGATGACGGTCGATATGCTTATTCATCTTATAAGTAAATAAAATGAACATATAAAGATAATTTTTAATTTTAACAAAAATAAAATTCTTTAAAATATCATAAATTATTGCAAATGATTAAAATATTAAAAAAAAAAAAGGTTTTTTGGATGTTATTAAAGTTATGGGTTATATTTTAAGATGTGACGACTGAAATAGAAATTGAAAAAAAATAATTAATAGAATCAATTCTATCGATGCTAAATATTATCAAATCGATGAAAAGAACTAATAATGGTCCAATCCTTGATTTATGGTTTTTCTATTCCAAAAGCAAAAATAAATAAGTGTTCTTTTGTATTTAGATTATTTACTCAAAATTCTTTACATCGTCTTGGTCTGGATGTGGAAAGTTTACAAGGGAAAGCAACCCCTCGTATAGAATGGAATGCTCTTTCTCGTCATTTTCTTTATGGATCTGCTGTAAATGAATTTCGATTTCTTTTGGATCGTTCTAAAAGCTGGCCACTAGAATTGTACTTTAGTCCAGAAATCCAAACGAAAATACAACAAAAAAATAAAAATAATAACGATGATGAGAATAATAATATTAATTTTCATTATATATGTTTTTTAGATTTAAAAGGACTTCTTAATCCAGGAGGTATTTTATTTTTCTTTAATTAAGTATAAATTTATTTTAAAAAAATAATTTCTTGAATAATAAATATAAAGTACGTTAAATTTAATTTAATAGAAACGAGAATAAGAGTCGCTTCTCAGCTCTATACCTATTGCCAGGAAGATATTCTCCAGCAATGTTTTGCGGAACAGTCATTATTAAAAAAGCAGGACGATGACCTCACCGAAACGGAAACAGTTCCAAGTAAAATATTGAAACAAAAAAAAATAAGTATAAAAAAACCAAATGAAGGTAAGAAGAAGATCTATTTTAAATTCAATAAAGTTTGTTTTTAATTTTTTTTTAATTTCGAATATATAAGTAAATATTAATTTATACCTTTATTATTTCAAAACAATTTCATTTCTTCAAACTTTTGTTAGTACCTTCCGTTTATAATTTTCATATTCGATTCAACATATATCTTTTCAATCGAGTCAAAATGGTGTTCTCGGAAAGGAGTTTTGAGTTTGACTAGTCAGATATCGTACAGGACCATAAGTCAGGCGAATACGGAGGGTAACTGGGTTAAGAAGATAAATAATGTTTAATTCTATTCTCTTGAGCTTTATAATAATCTTTAATTTTATTTATTGAATTTATATTAACTATAAATAATTATTTTATAATAAATTTTTAGATGAAGCTTCTGATTTATTTAGTCCATTAGGAGGAAATGAATATTTTACAAGGCCTGTATTTAATGAATCGAGAAATCCTTGTTTTATCATTTTTGAAATTGAATTAATGAAACCTTTAATACCTAAACGTTCAATGAAGGAAATATTAGATATGTAAGTATTAACCTAGTCTATATAGTATTTTATACTAAGTATTTTCCTTACATTTTATTATGTTGTAGAAAAAATAACCGTTTACGCACTTACCCCACTTCACCTTACATATAAATATTTGAAATGAAAATAAAATACATTTTCAAAATTAATTTAGTCCTATTCAAAAAAAATTATTATAACATTATCAACATAAGTACTTTCATATTTAATAGTCAAGATAGCCAGATTATTTAGTATAACATTTTACGAGCGAGTGGTGCCTTATGCGAATGCACAAAAATAGTCGCGAAACATCCAATAAATATCTAACAAATATTAATATAAATATAAAATATTATTATTATAATATTTATATTAAATCTGACGTTCTTTTTAGAGTGCCCCAGGGGTATGTGTACCTCTGCCTCATTCCCCTACAACGCTCCTGAATATTAATTAATCTCTTATCAATTTCTCTTATTTAATTAAATGTATCTGAGTGATATAGCAATTCAAAATTTTACATTTTTTTGAGGGGGATAACTAGTCATTGTTATAATAATTATTTTTCTGTTAAAACATTTTTTTTCTTATTTTATTATGTTAAAAATAGTGAAATAATTATAATATTAATTATATTTTATATGTACCAGGCTTAGGATGAAATTTCCTAGAGGGGAAGAAATGCCAAAGGTAGTTGAATGTGCACAATTGGCTCGACAAAACTTTGAAAAAGCTCTAACCTCAGCTGTTCAAAAAATAAATTCAGAATATTCCAATTATATTAAATCAAATTTTGAAGAAAATTCAAAAAAGTGTGAATTGAAAAATGGCCATGCTGAAAATTTTTCGGAAAATTATGATAGTAACAAAGGTGTAATTTTATTTTTATTTTATTTTCTATAAAAAATGGAAATTAAAAAATAAAATTCTATGATTATTATTTATGCTTAAATATTATAGTTTATTGAGGAACATCATTTTAAATTGAAATTAGCAGAAAAAGGAAAAAGAAGTTAATATCATTTTGGACAATATAATTCTGTTGTGGTAATCAATATCAGTTAGAGAAAAATATATTATAATACCAGATAAAATATTGAGAATATTAGCAAAAATCGAGAATATAGTATTTACTACATTTGAATAAACCACTCCCTTGTCCCAATAATTATTGAATAATTTTAATAAATATATATTATATTTAATTTGTCTTTTTAGAAAAAGAGATTGAACATCACGATCATTTTGAAAAATTTCTTGAATATTCTAAAAAATCAGGAACCTATTCAATATTAAAATCAACTTTAGGTTCTTCAATTCATACTTTGGTAAAGGATGTATTTATTTTTAAAAATATCGATAATGACCCTGTACATAAAAACCATGAACATATTAATCAGGTGACATAAAGATAATTAATAATAATAATTTTAAGAAATTATTATATAGGTGCTAGGATATTTATTTATTTTTAACGACATCATTATTTTAATGATTTACATGATTCAACTTAAGGGTATGTATGACTCTTAAGATCGAAGAAAATGTTTTTTAAATTTTAATTTCAATGGGGATTTCGTTCGTATGATCAAGATTTGTCTTGAAAGCATAGGCGTACCTAGAGTAAATGGCATGGTCACTCTTATGCCCCTCTCGGATGATAGGTGTTTTTTGGGATCATGGTTTTTCATTTTGAATTTTTTCATTTCCCGTAATGTATCACCTTTGCCTTTGTAGTTTTTTAATGTTAGGGGTTTTTTATGCCCCTTCAATTCCCACCCATGGCAAGTGCCTTGCCTGCCATACTCTAGTTACACCAAACTTTCGACACCCATAGAGTGACAGAGATAGATAGATAGGCAGGGGGACAACTATGGTTTTTAAATATTGGTGAAAGCAAAATGCCCATAGAACAAATAACAGGTTAAGTAATCGTATAGCCACATCTCTCTGATTTCTTTACATCCGATCGTTGTCGCTGATTATTAATAAAAATACAAAGAGCAAAATAACAAGATATGTTATTTTAAATTATAAAAATGTCGCAACTACCTTATATTTTCAGAGATGTATTTATATTTATGATCTAATAATGAAAAAGAACAAATAGTTTCGTTCGATATTGACTTTAGTTCTTTACAAAATAATCTCCCTTAAGATCAATATACTTTTACATGAGTTTGAGCCAATCTTCGAATACAAAACACGCGTTTTGAATACATCAACAGTCGATTTATCATAACTTTCGACGTGGATTATCACCATCACCCTGAGGATCAACTCGCCGTACTTCTCTTTGTCATGAGCAGTGTGTAAAACGTCCTTCATACCAGGTTTCTGAGCCAGCCTCCTTCTGCTGATACCCCTTTTGTCTTCAATTTGTCCCAGAAGGCTCATATCTAGGACTCCTGATAATATGTCTTAGATATTTTAATTTCGCACCTATACAACAGAGTGGACCGGTCATAACATCTTCTAAACTTTACCCTCAAGTAGAAATCGAGATGTTTATTGGTTAGTAGGGATTTGAGTTTCAAGAAAGTCCTTCTAATCAGCTCAATACAAACCCTAATGTCCTCGTCTGGATCAAAGTCCTCATTGATCCAAATATTGATCCATTCGATGTTCTTCTCATTTAGCACCAAGTTGGATGGACCTAGATTATTTTTACTCATTATCATATATTTGGTATTTTTGTATTGATCCTTAGACAATTAAGCTTTTATAACTGATGCGGTTTAGAAGTAGTTGAATATCCTCTAAATTTTCAACTATGTATTATTGCTGTGTCATCAGCGTATCGGATGTTATTTATAATCTGTCCACCCACTTTAACACCTATTTCTTCTTTCAGTGCCTCCTGGAATATAAGTTCTGAATATAGGTAAAATAAGACTGGGGAGTGAACGCATCCTTGTCTGACGCCTCTTTTAACGGGAATTGGATCGGTAGATCCATAATCTAACAAAAGCACAAAAGAAGGCTCTTGTCGATTGGTGCATGGAAATGTTAAAAAACTACGCCCAAAGTACATCAAAGGGTGTGTATAAAACAGGTAACAAATCATCGATAAATGCAAGTCAAAAATTTTTGACACTCGATGAAGCAGTTGTTGCATTCAAAATGCATGTTTTGGAGTTACCTCAATTGAAGTAGAATAAGTTTCAAAAATTGGTTCAAATTCATTCAAAGTGTATTGATCTTGATAGAGAATATTTTGAAAAACAACAAGTTCGATCATAGCTATGCTTTTCATTATTAGACTAGAAATAAATTCGAAATACTATGGGGCTGAATATCTAATTAAACTTCTTAATAATATTTGTTACTATTTACTTATAATATTCATGAATATAACCAGGAGTGGTATTTGAGATTTTGTAATTTATACACTTCATATTATATATTATCTATATTTATATAAATCAAAAATAATAAAATTATTAATTCAGGATTATATATCGAATATATATACACATCTTATAGATGATATGCACGAAGTAGTAAATAGTATGATAACCAAACAAGAGGAAGAAGTAAATATTCAATTAGAAGCTAAAGAATATTCAAGATTCACTTATGAAGCTGAACATTTCAATGATATAAAATCTGCCGAACGATTTCAACTGCAGGTAAGAAGAGGTAACACGTTTCCCACCTCCACACATGCACACACGTTTCCCAGAACATTTATCTCTATAGCATAACAATTAGTTATTTTTACATTTCAACGAAAAAAAAAATTATAAGTTTTTTGAGAGTAAAGGTATTGCAATCCCTATTCAACACACACACACACTACTAGTATGCGTTTTTTCACAGATATGCAGGTTTCATTACATTCTAATTCCAAAAAATAGCAAAAATCTTGTGAAGTTCATTTTAATTTTTATAGCTTAAATAATATTATTTTTTCTTGTTATATTTATATATTTTAAAAAAATAAAATTATATTTATTCCCCTACTATATATCTCGATTGATAAGTCATAAGGGGACTACCAAATATAAACGACTGGTTTTACTTTAGAATAAGTATTAGAGAAAATTTGAGTTACACATAATTACTTTTACATAAATATACATATATTGGAGGTGGAGCTGGATTAATCACATATTCTTTATTTACTAAAAGTAAATACATAATGTAAAAAAGCTAAAACAATTAATATTATTCTTATCAGTATAAAAAGCAATTCTAAAGTATCAAAAGAATTTCTTTCAAAAAAAAGGAAACAAAGAAAACAAATTCTTTAGATTTTAGAATAATAATAATAATAATAATATATATATATATATATATATATATATATATATATATATAGCAAATTATTTGTTAAATTATATGCTTATAGATAATATTTTCTTTACTATATACATATAGGATTATTATAAACCCAATAGAAATATATAACTAACTACCTTATTTACGCTTATTTAGACCTTTAGACCGGACACTGAACATTTATCTATAAAATTATAAGGAATTAGCTTAACCTCCCCACCCCTCTAATTTAATTTTTTTAATTTTAAAGAATTATATAATACATTTAATTCTATTAAAAACATGTGTACTTTTGGTTCATTCTATTTAAAAACAATAAATTAAATTGTATTATATATATAATTTAACTTCAGAAAATTTTTGAACTTTTAATTTAGAGGTCATTAAAAATTTGAAATAAATTTGATGAAAGAGAACTTATTTTTAACTTAAAAAGTAATTTATTTTGTTTTTGAAAATAATAATAATAAACTAGGTATTAACTGTTTCTATATTTTTTATCTATATAATTCCATCTATTTTTATATGCATATATAATTGTAATTTATAGAACTATATTTTAGAGAGTACAATTAAATAAAATGGACCCTAATGTATGGATAGATTTGGCTTCTTTTTGGTTAAGAATTGGTGTGAAAGATACTAGACCAGAAGAATGTGTTAAAGAAGCGCTCGCTTTAAATAATCGAAATGTTAAAGGGTAATTTTCATTGATATTTAATTTATTATATAATTTTTCTTTTTTATGCCAATGGGATCTAAGCCTATTTTATCCATCTTTTGCATATCTATTTTAATTTTTAAATGAACTTTACTTGGCAAGATGTGATCCCTCGATCTAAAGTTGTGTTGAGTAGATTTATAATCACTAAGATACTATCTTATATAATAAATTGGTGCATCATTGTGTTTTTTTTATGAAGATTAGTTATGTATGGATTAATATTAACCAAACGTAGACAATATCCAGAAGCAAAAAAAATATTGGAATCTGCTACTATGTTAAATCCTAAAATGCCTGAAGTTTGGTTTGCTTTATATTTGCATGCTGAACTTGTTGATGATCTACCAACAGCTGATTGGGCTCTTATAAATGGTAAAATAAAATACTATTTTAAATAATTCTTGGATAATTTTTAAAAATATAATTAATTAGTTTATTAATAATAAATCCATTTTTTTTTGCTTTTGTTAATATGGAATTGATATAGCCTTTCCAAAATTTTAAAATATATTATTTAGAATTAGAGGTATCAAATCGAAATAATTCTTATTTTAAAATTTTGTTGAATCTAAAACTAACTTTTACCAGAGCTAGAGAATGATTAAAATATTGTTTGCAAATTTTTTTGTATTAGATAAATTGTCTTTTCTAAAGATATAAATATACCCACCACAATTATTTATAAAATTATTGAAATCTTTTGTTTTGTTATCTAATATTCTCCAATCTTTGTTTATCTGCAAGTAAATTTTCAATTGTAAATAACATTTTTTTCTTAATCTGTTTTCAATCACGATTTATGTTCAGCTAATAATGTTTTTTGAATTTCTAAATTTTAAGGAAGATAATTTTGATAATTACGTACCGTTTGAACGGGACAGTTTCTGTTTTTTCATATTTTTCGACCGTACCAACGTTTTAATAAAAATGTTAATTTTTTCCCGTTTTTAACAAACAGTAAAAACTAAAATTGTGAGTTTTATGATAAGATGTTGAAAGATAAAAATTTGCTGCGTAAAATTACTTAAATATTCATGGTACGATTGTAGCAAAATACCCCCCTCTAAATCTATTATCAATTTTTATACCATTTCTATCACTAAAAAATATTAATTTGTAGAATTAGTATCTCGTCGTCTTGTAGTAATTAGTCGTCTCGTTTTTACCACTAGAAAATATGATCACTCTAATTATAACATTTATAATCTACACTCTTAATTATTTTGTATTTGGTATTTTAGCAAGAAATTATTTCCAAACTATTGAAAGAGAATTTTGGCCAAGCTCTTGGGGTCAGCCTCTTGAATGGTCTTCTACTTATTATGATGCTCAAGATATTTATTATTCCTCATTTTTATGTTTGATGGAGTTAAGTTTGTACGAAGTGAGATAATCGGAAAATAGTATATAAAAAAAATGAAAATTTTTTTTTATAAATAATTTTTAGTTTGCAGAATGCGCAGCAGCAAAATATCTTTCACATTGTGGGAAAAGTGCACTTCTTTATAATTATATGATGAGTGTAATTGATTTATGTAAAAAACGTTATAAAGCTTCTCTTTTTCACATTAAGCAGGCATTACCAGGTCGAGCACTTGTAAGTTTTGATATATTTATATTATATGAGAATTTCCATCAACCGCTTGTCCAAAACATTATATTTATTGTAAATTTTATATTATATATATATATATATTTATACATATGCATTTATAGGACAGTGCGACAGTGTTTTTTTTAAATGTGGCAGCAGAGGTCTTCTACAATTTCGGCGACTTGAGTAATTTTTAAGAAAAGTTAAAATAGTATTGAGAATAGGAAAATAGAAATAGAACAATACTAGTCTTTTTTTTATGTACACATATTTCAAATTATAATTTAAAAAGACTATTTAATTTTTAACATTTTATTCGAATGTGAAGCATTACATATTGCATTATATTTTATAAGTATGTTAGAAATTTAATTTATTAATTTAAAATTTTTAATGATGTAAACTGCGAAAAAAAAAATGATCGTAATCATTATGGCGCTCCCACACTAAAAAGTTGTATATATAACCCCTGCAATAGATCAAAGTATTTATAATTAATTTTATATTTATTTTATTTTTAGGATCCCCCTCTACATTTAATTGCAGGACTTTGTTATTATAAATTAGGTCAAATAGATTTAATGAAAATCCAATTTGAATATTTAGATAAATTAGAATGGAATAGGGAGAAAGATCTAAGAGATCAAGAGAATATAAAACATTTAGTACATGTCCATTTGGGAATGGCTTATGTGAATGAAAATGATTATATGAAAGCAAAGGCTCAATTAAGGTCAGGGGCTAGGAGAACACCTTCTCCAAGAATTTTTCTTGCTCTTGGTATTGTCAATTATAAGGTAAGCCACTAAAAATTAATTTATTATAATAATATAAATTCAAAATAATAAACAATTATATATATATTATTTTGATTGATTATAAAATAATAAAAATATTTTATACCAAATTTAATTTATAATAAATATTATAGTTAGGTTATAATATGAAAGCAGAGGAGGCTTTTATAACTGCAAATTTCTTAGATAATTATAATCCTGAAATATGGGGCTACCTTGCCATTATCAATATTCACAAGTCATGTAAACCAGCTTTCGAACAATGTTATCGTCAAATGATAAAAGTGAGTAAAACTCATAAAAAAAAACAAAGTATTTATATAAATATAAAATATATTAAAAATAAATATAAAATAATTGTAGAATGGATTGGATAATCAAGCACTATTTGAAGAAATTGAATTGTTAAAAGAATGGTGCCATTTTTCTGATCCTGAAATAATTGAAAAGCCAATTCTCTGTATATGTGAAACAGACAAAAGTGCTGAAACTAAAACCAGAGAACATGCTAGTGTAAATTAATAATAATAATAATAATAAAAGAAAAATACATTAATACATTTTTCAATAATTTATTTTTCAAATATTATGATGAAATGTGTGTGTATATAAGGTATGTAAAAAAAATTTATTTTTTAAATTCTATTGTTCTTTTTATTCATTTATTTTCTTTAAAACTTTTAAATGCAATCACTAAAAATAATGAATTGCAAAATTAAATATAAATATCAATTTAATTAATAAATCTTTCTACTTTTCTCATTTCCATATTTTCAATATCAAATTCATTTATTTTGTAATGCTAAGGGGTCCAAGCCTGGTCGCTCTTTATTAGCAATGCCAGAAAGTAATTTCTTTATTTCTGCTATAGCTTTGCCAGGATTCAAGCCCTAAAAGAATATTTCAAAAAAACATTAAAAATAAAATGTAATATGTCTTAATAACAATTTTAAATCGATATATAACGTTCTTAAATTTCTGAATAAATAAAGTGAATAAATTTTCCATTAGGATCTAAGAGTTGTCAATTCATTAAAATAAATAAATATCTAAAAATTTTGAAATTATGTTTAAATTTAATTTAAAAAAATGTTCTTTGTTAAAATTAGATTTTATTTAAATTAATTCTTTGAATGAAAAAACATTATTTATATTTAATTTAAATTCAAGTTAACATTTTAATTTTTATAATAATAAAATAATAAATAATAAATAAAAAG
This sequence comes from Labia minor, assembly GCA_963082975.1. Lineage (NCBI taxonomy): Eukaryota > Metazoa > Arthropoda > Insecta > Dermaptera > Spongiphoridae > Labia > Labia minor. Next base: position 35,799,479 of record OY720344.1, on the reverse strand, counting down.
AAGTATGAATGAAAAAAAGATTGCAAGAATATGAATAAATGTAAGATGATTTACCTTAGGACAAGTACGTGTACAATTCATAATAGTATGACATTTAAAAACTGAATAAGGATCTCTCAGTTTATCAAGTCGTTCTGCACTTCTATCATCACGTGAATCAATAATCCAGCGATAAGCCTTTCGAATCAATTCGAATTAATTAATTAATTAATTAAAAGATTAAATTTGAATAGTGAAATAGTTACCTGCATCAAGACGGCTGGTCCAAGATACTTTTCACCATGCCACCAATAAGAAGGACAAGAGGTGCTACAGCAAGCACATAAGATACACTCATATAAACCATCCTAAAAAATGATAAAATTTAATATAATTAGTTTAAATAATAAGAAAATATAAAAATAAAATATATTTTTGAAGAATTTAAAAAAAAAACAATGTATTATAGAAGATGAATTTAAATAAATAATTAGTTTTTTGTTTTTAAATTATATTTATTAAATAAAGCTAAGAATAAAATATAATAAATACTAATTTTTTCCGATCGTCGACACTTTGAAGAAGTTGTGATTTGCCTATTTGTTCATCTTTTCTTTGTAACCAAGGTTGAATAGATCGATACTGTTCATAAAAATTAGTCATATCAGGAATCAGATCTTTTACCACATACATATGAGGCAAAGGGTATATCTTTGTTGTTTTAGAAGTGTCTGCATCGATTTTACTAAAAATAAAAATATATATTTAATGAAATTAAAATTTCTCAAAAAACATTCATTATTCAAATGTAAAAATAATGTTCAGGTTCTTTTTTATTGGATTTTTCACAACATTCCAATTTACTAAGGGTATGGATATGAAGTGTCTAAACAAATTATACTACTGGTACATTTTCTTAGGTAGACGAGTCGGGTTTATTGCTGTGTTTTGTACTGTTAATAAGTTTTACACTAGCAGTATGAATTGTTTATAAGAATCTGAATCGCCATAATCTCTATCTATCTTGTGGATTGGATGAACTTATTTAGAATACAAAAAAAAATGGGTCACCGACGAAGCCTAAATATTTTATTAGATACGAATTCACCAATGCTTCAAAGATAGCAAATGTGCATGGATTCAAACGCCACATTCTTAAATAAATCGAATACCATTTTTAAATTTGGCGATTAATTTCACCAAAATATCTCACAGTTTATACCCTTACACTTAGTAACTTTTAACTTATAAAAAAAAAACTATGAAAGAATTTGTAAAATGTATGTCTATTGATCAATGGAATCATTGATTTTAGCAATTTACCCTTAGTCACTTTACTTTACAAATATTTCATCATTACCAGATACAAGCCAATGTATTAGTTCCATGAATATTCATAGCACAAGATCCACAAATTCCCTCTCGACAGGATCTGCGAAAAGTGAGAGTAGGATCTATCTCATTTTTAATTTTGATCAATGCATCAAGTATCATCGGTCCACAGCTAGAAAAAAATAAATATTTATATTAAATATAATTTATAAAAAAAATATGTCATATAATTTAAATAGCTAATGAAAATTGACTCGAGTTAAAAGGAGCATTTCTTCAGTGAGGGCGATTAACAATTGAGAATGATTGTTTTAATGAGAATAAAAAAAATATTGTGTTAATAGAAAAATGAGTTTATATAATCATTTTTGTAATATTAATCAATATTTTCCAAAAGATTCATTATTTAAAATATTATAATTAAATGCCCTACCATAAATTAGATGTTCATTTTTTTAAATTAAAAGATAGTAAATAATGAGTTGCATGGCCATTAGTCTTAATTTGACTTCGTCATGAGGGGAAAGGAAAACGTTTAACTATATGGGAATTGAAAGCAACGAATATATAGTAGGAAAATAGATAAAGAAGAAGATATCAAATAGTTCTTGAGAAAGTATAACTGGAAATTTTTTCGATAACAGTTTCATGTCACTCTAAATAAATGTAAGGAGTGATTGACGTGTATACTACTCGTATTGAATCTCTATATGTAGATATAATAAATTTACCTATATAAATATATATTCTGTTTAAGCTAAACTTTTACGAGGTCAAGGGTTTAAAGATAAAGCCAACATATTATTTGAAATATATAAATTCTAAAGTTAAATATGTAATTGCAAATAAAAAATTTATAGCATTAACCTGTTAAGATCGACATCATACTCTTCCATTTTAGGTTTTTCATTTGTGTCAGGATTATACCGATAAATAGAAAATTTCTTAATCCTTTTTGTAACATCTGAAGCAACTGGAACAGATGCATGAAATTTCCGAACCTAGAAAAATATATGAGAATATAAATTGTTATATTGTTAAAATATCTACAATACTTTAATTTAAATATAATATAATATAAAAATATTATATAATATGTCAAAATTTAAAACATAATATAATGGTAAAATTTTTAATTAAGAGTGAAGATATAACTCAATAAAAAAGAAAAATTATAAAGAATAAAAATAAAATGTGTATTGTGTATAATAAATACCTGTCCAAAAGTTCCCCTCACAAGACGGGATAATACAATTTCACCTGCCATTTCTCACAAATAGTTATTTTTAACCTTGACTTGTTTCTTATGTTAGTAACGATTATGCATAAATTTTATGTATATTTACTTTTAGTATAATATAAAAACAATAATTTAATAAAACGGCATTAAGATATTAATAAAAACGTATTTATTTATAAATCAAAATATTAAAATGACGTTTATTTAACTTTTATAAATGACAAAACCGCCACATTTGAATGCTTTTTACTATCTCGCCTGAATCATTTTCACCAAGGTTGAGAAAAATGTCTCTGTGTGTGTGTGTATGTGTGTATGTATGTAGACAAGATTACGCAAAAAAGGTTTGAGCTAGAATCATTGGTACATTATTCAAAATTCGTAGTTTTCTATTAACTTTTGAGAAATGTAGCTCAACTAGAAGAGGGTCATCATTACCTACGTTTTGATTTTTTTTCCTCTAAAGTGACCGTAAAAATAAAGATATATGTTTGATAATTTTTCACATGATTAAAAATTGTTTAAAACTGCTATATATAGAATTTCAGCTTGATTGAATCGCTGAAAGTACCAGAATTAATTTTTTAACACTGCAAATCTCACGCGCCGAAACGTGACGTGGTGCCATCAACAAAAAGTCAAACATGCGCTGGTTTAATATTTATTATTTATAATTTATAATTAATTAAATTTAATTTAAATATAATATATTATGTTATTTAATCCAATTCAAATTGCGAGATAGTCGAGTGAAGACACTCCAGCTAATTTTTATAAATTATTAAAGATTACGTACACCTCCCATAGTCAAATATCTATATAAAATTTAGTTAATTTTAAGAATTATATATATATACTCTTATAGTATATCATTGGAAATTTATAAGAAATTTAATGGAAAAGTCTTGTTCAAGAAACTAAAGGAAAGGATAAAGACTGAAAATTTTTAGAGGATTCTGCTCAAAATTGGAGAATATTTTATTCTTTTTTAACATTTTTTTTGTCAATTCCAGTTTAAGATATTAAAATAGTATATATAATGAATACCTTAGTTTTACTTAGAAATCCGAGAAGTATAATAATTTATATAAATATCCTATATAAAACATGAATGGAGAAGACGCTGTAATAAAGAGCTGGAGGAACTTTACGGAGATGGTAATATCGTGGGGATAATGAAGAGCAGGCGTGTACTATGGCTGGGTCACGTGGCGCGAATGGACGGCTCTCGTTGGCCAGGGGTGGTTATTGACTTAAAGCAAATAGGGAAAAAGACCTCAGAGACGACCCAGAATAAGATGGATGGACGGAGTTAGGAAGGATCTGAATGAAATAGGAGAATGGGAGAACTGGAGTGAGAAAACAAAGGATCGTTCCCTCTGGAACAGGTTCATCATCGCGCGGTCCTTTGGGTCTACTCGCGTAGTAGTAGTAGTACCAGTATATAAAACAAGCAAGCTAACAATGAATTCTTATTAATATTTTTATAATACATGGTACTTTATTTATTATTATTATTTATTTATATATACTGCATATATTGAAAAGAAAGTTCTTATTTGATTTATATAATAAAATTAGGACGTGTAAATTTAATAGTAATGTTGACATTACTACCGTATCGTAAATTCATCTTTCAAATAATGCCATAAAAATATATTAATTGATAATTTAAGATTGCATTTCACATTCATTCATATTAAACATGTTTGGCTTTTTTCTAAAAAAGAACAATATGGATTTATAATTTGTTTTTTTTTTGAGTCATAAAAGGTGTAGAATTGGATTTTACAGCTTTTAATGACCATTGCATTGTCTTACTAGATTTGAAATCTAATTATTTCTGAAATAATATAATGGCGATGATATTCAGAAGGAATAATTATAACTATACATGGTTTTTAGTAAGAGTAAGCATTTTCTAAAAAAAATATTATAGGTAAAGGGTAACTTAATGGAAAATAACTTTTTTATTTATAACAAATTTTAATTTTATTGTGTATTATTAGTTGCTACAAGATCCTGGTTTAATTTCGGTTCCTGCGACATTTCTTTTTGTAATAATTCCTTTTCTTTGAATTGTTGAATTTTAATTGCCTGTTTCTAATGATGAAAAATAATATAATATTAAAATAAATAATAAAATTTACTATATATTTTTTAAAATAAAATGGAACCTTTAATTTTGTAGACTTTTCGTGTAAAAGTGCCATTTGTTTCTTCATATTTAATAACTTTGTATGATATATTTTTAATTTATTCATCTAATAAAAAAATATAATTATTATTTAATAATTCAAATTGAACTAATTCTTCAAATGTTGCCTGCTTGTGTTCGAATAAGTATATACAAAATAAAAAATATCTCTTGAAAACATTTAAAAACGGTAATTGTTCCGTTAATTCTTTTAATTTTGTATTTGAAATTTTCTAAACAAAATTTTTTTTACATTGGGATATTTGGGTAACTTAAATAGATTTATTATTAGAATAGTATCAAACAAATAAATAACTAAATCAATAGAAATATTTTTACCATAACATTGATTTCATCAGATGCTTGAATCTCTGAAAATTTTAAATTTTCATTATGAGTTAAGTCAATAAGTTTTCTTTGCTTATTTCTAAAAAGAAAAATGAAATTAGAACATATAATTACATTGTGTACTTGATTTACATTCTTACACTATTTCATTTAATTGATTTCTTAATTTAACTAGTTCTGGTTGATATAACATTAATAAACCAGCAGAAAGTTTATCGACAGCTTCATCCAATATAACTAAATTTTGATTTTCCATCTTATTATTTTCTCTTCTACTTTTATAATAAAATATAAATAAATTTAATATAACATCATAATCAATTATATTAACAAGTATTGATAACAAGTGTGTATAAATAATATTATATATATATATATATATTTACTACATATGAATACAATAAATTGGTTTAAGAAAACAAGATTATGTTAAAAATCATTCTATTTAGAAAGACATTACATTTGTTTGACATTTCAATAATAAATAAATATCTAGTTTACCGGGAAAATTCGATATTTCTAAACTATTCATTTGATATTTAATTTAAGAATCACTTTAAATTATTTAAATTAGCTAATTATTTTTATTTTTAATTTTAATATAATTTCTTAAATGAATTTTAATCAATGATGTAACAATTTGATTTAATTTGGAGTTTTGGAAAAATAAGGTTTAAAAATGAATTTTTTTAAATAAACTATTAAAAATCAATAGACTTTTTAAAAACATTAAAGAAAAATAATAAAAAATATCTTTTAAAATAACTATCTGAACCTCGCACCTCATAAATTTGATTTTTTCGATTTTGTATGTTAATATAAGACTAGGCTCAAAATTGGCTGGGCCGATTATTATGAAAGTACTCCATACTATTCTTATATAAACCTATTTTGAACATAATAATAATTCAAAACTTTTGGTATTTATTGTAATCAAAAAGGTTTGAAAAATTCAATTAAAACGCCTAAATTCAATTAACTATTGTTAGCGGCGCGCTCAGCGCCTCTAGCCGTCAAGCCGATAACTGGACACCGAACCACACTGAATGCCCTCCCTCCGTTCCGATCTCCGAGTCCCCAGCTGAGCGGACTAGCTCAGCTGTTCGTTCTTGTTCGTCCCACGCGCTTGACTGTGAAACACCTCCGCTTAATATCCGTTCTACCCGCTCTGACCTCCGCCATTCCGATACTCGTTTTTCCAATTCACCCGACCGTTGCTATTCCGATTACCGTTTTCTGATTATCCGACCTAGCGTTCCTGTTATATATATTCTCGATAACCTGCCTTGCTATTCCGATTTGCCTACTCTCGTATCTCTGACCTTGCTTTCTCGTGTACCTTTCTCTCGACCTTGACCAAGCCATTCCGTGAACCCGTTCTCTCTCTTGCTACCGACCCTGTTTGCCTGTACTTCGTCATCCGTCACCCCATTGTCTTGTTAAACCGATTCATCCACCCGTTCAAACCCTCGTATCATTTACCACGTTAATTCCGTTCCCGTCCTGAGTATCCCTCTCGCTGTCCTTGTTCCGAGAAGGGCTATTCAGTTTCATCATCGTTCGCCTTTCCCGTTGGCGAATATCTGTATCACTTGTTACAATCTGTTTGACAATTATATTTATCTTTTATATATATAATTGCTGTTTTCATTACTTGAGAGCTATCCTGATAATATTCCGAAGTCCCACCCCATCGCAATTAGTACCTTTCCCACCCTATCAAATTACCTCTCTCCTTGTATAAATACCCTATTTCTAACACTATTTAGGTATATTTCATAGATGAAAATAGTTGGAATATTAGGTATATATTAATTAAAATTAGTTTTAATACAAATTTATTGAAATTTGAAGATAAAAAAAAATATTTATTTATTTGTGTGTTTCATATATATATGTTAAACTTTCATTAATAATTTTATTTCTTCTTTTTGATTTACAAATCAAGTCTTTAAAATAAAACTTCTTCAAAATTAGCTGAAAATTTCAGTTTCGAGCGAAAATTTAAGATTTTATTGGTTTACTTCATCCAATTTTCCAATTGGTGTCTTTCCAAGAATAAACTTTTTATTAATCTTTCTTTTTCTTTCATTCGAACTTAAATATCCAAAAAGGTAATTTTATAATTAATTGTTTATTACTTATTATGTCTCTAAGTAATGGCCACATGAATAATTGTTACTAACAATTCATATGTAATTTTTATTAAAAAAGATAAATAAACCGTTTATATAAAATGAGCTATGTGCAATTTCAATCTATAATTTTCCTACAGAAAATATGATTATAATAAATTCACAACAGATTGGCGACGAGGTAAAACTACTATTTATTATCAAATATTCAGAAGAAAAAAGAAAATATTAAAAAATTCCGTTGGATTATCAATAGCTCGTTTTTTTTCTCGCATCCACAACATAAACAGGATAAGATAATACGATATTTAAACATAAAAATTGTAAGTATTAATTATATTTTATCAATATATCAAAAAAAAAAAAAATAAACATGAACAATTTGAAATATTTATGGAAGCCATGTCGAAGATGATGTTACGTGAGCCTACTTCACAAATTACCCACATTCCAGCTTTTGATGCTTTTGACTTATCAAAAGAAGGCTTTAAAAATTATAAACAACGGTTTGAAAATTATTTATCCATGCACTCAATCAATGTAAAAACAGATGATCAGGCTGCTAAAATTTTATTAAATTCGATCGGTCGCTCGAATCACAAGACACTGGCTGCATTAGTTGCACCAAGAATTCCATCAACATTGTCATAGGATGAGCTAATTATATTATTACAAAATCACTTAGCACCAAAGAAAAATGTACTAGTATTTCAACACATATTCTTGTCAAAATTCCAAACTGACCAACAATCTATTGCTGATTATGTCGCTGAATTACGACGGGACATAGCAGAATGTGAATTTAATGAGAGTGCACATGTAAAAAAATTGTTTCTGCAGCAGACTTATTCTTTAGAACACAATTCATCAGAGGTATCAAAGATGATCAAATTAAAGCAAGGTTAATTAAGTCAAAAACTACAGTTTTTGAAGAGATAGTAAAGGAAGCTATTGCTCAAGAGGTTTCTAAGTCAGATACACAAGAACTATCGAAAAACATTACACAACTTAATCAACAAATTAATAAAGTTTCAAAATTTTCAGCAGATAAAAGAAAAACAAAAAGTAGCGACTTAAAACAAGGACATTTAGATTCCAGATCTAATGAAAATAGAAACTCATCAAAACAACGATCATTATCAAGAGGGCGCACAACTGATTATAAATACAACTTGGATTATAAAAAATTAGGAATAAATAACTTATGCCTAAGGTGTGGAAGAAATAATCATCGATCAAATGAATGTCGAATCCCAAAACATAAATTATATTGTGAGTCATGTTCAAATAAAGGTCATGTTTCTAAGGGGTATGTATCAAAACTCTTATCTTTGATTCGAAAAATAAGACATTTAAAATCGGTTATTCGAATTCACCAGTCCAACAAATTCAAAATGATAATTTCAAACAATTCGGAATTCATCAAATAGTCAACTTATATCAACCATATTCAAAAAGATACAAAAAAATTTCATGTCACTTTAAAAATAGAAAATTATTTACAAAAATTCGAAATAGACACGAGTGCAGGCTACACTCTAGTTCCTCAATAAATTTTCAAAAAAATGAACATAAATAAGAAACTTAAAACAACAAAACTTGTATTCAGATCATATACTGGAAACATATTTTATCCTATTGGAAAAATGTACATGAAAGTACAATATAAAAATAAAATATCAAATGAAGAAATGTATATATTAGCCGTGAATGGCTAAGACATCTAAAAATAAATCTTGAACAAATAGACAAGGAAGAGAATAACATAGAATCAATCGATGAAAATAAAATTTTAGCTATCACGGACACATATCAACAATTGAAAAACAATTCCCTAATTATTTTTGAACAAAGAATAGGATGTGTTCCAGGATATGAAGTAAAATTTCAATTGAGAGAAGGGGCAAAACCCCGTTACACCCCAGCCAGAAACGTACCATTCGCCTTGAAAGAACAAGTGGAACGGGAGCTTGATAATTTAGAGGCAGCAGGGATAATTACAAAGGTTCACAACAGTGATTGGGGCTCGCCATTAGTAGTCATTCCAAAAGAAGATGGCACAGTAAGATTGTGTGTTGATTACAAAGTGGCAGTTAATGAGAAACTTGTAAATTCGAATCATCCTATCAAAAAAGTAGGCGACATTTTAAATAGTTTAAAAGGATCAAAATATTTTTGTAAACTGGATCTATATAAAGCTTACTTTCATATAAAAACTGATAAAGAAAGTAGTGACATCCAGACTATCTCCACTCATCGAGGTACTTACACTATGAATAGACTAAGTTTTGGAACAAAACCACCACCTTTAGAATTTAATCGGATTATCGTTCAGATTTTATGTGGGTTGAACAAAACCATTTCCTTTTTGGATGATATTATATGCCATGGCGAGACATTAAATGATTGCTATGAAAATCTAATAGCATGTCTAACAAGACTTCAAAAATTTGATCTTCATCTAAATAAAAACAAATGCCATTTTTTTCAGACAAAAGTTGAATATCTTGGGTATACAATCGAACATAATAAAATATCAAAATCACAATTGAAAATTAAATCAATTATAGATATGCCAAGACCTAAAAGTGTAAAATACGTCCGACGTTTTCTCGGTATGATAACATATTATTCACGTTTATTACCAGATATTGCTACTATAACTTATCCAATGCCTAAACTGTTAAGGAAAAATAAAAAATTATTCTGGTCAAGAGAGTGTGAGGTTTCTTTTATGAAACTAAAGAACGAGATAACAATTTGATCCCTCACTACCAGTATCGTTGGCTACGGATGCCAGCCCGAGTGGCATAGCAGCAGTAATTTCTCATTTTATCAATGGAAATGAACAACCTATTGCATTTGCATCAAGGTCATTAACAATTTCTGAACAGAACTACTCTCAATTAACTAGATAGAGAAGCACTTGCAATTATATTTGGTGTAAATTATTTTTTTGATTACCTTTATGGAAAACATTTTATCCTGATTACAGATAATCAACCATTAACTAGAATATTTCATCAAAAATCCAGCCTTCCCAGAATGACATCAGCTCGTCTTTTGAGATACGCTTCTTTCCTTTCAGGATTTGATTATGAAGTTAAATTTCGGAAATGAGTGGATAATACAAACGTGGATTGTCTTTCAAGAGCTCCTATCAAACTAAATGAAACATCAATCAATGAAGAGGTTAATAGAATTTGTACATCAAAACTTTTTATAATAACTACAGAATTTATAACTGCAGAAACAATTGCCCAAGAAACAGTTAGAGACAAAGAATTAAATAAAATTGTACAGAAGATTAAATCAAAATCAACAAATAGTGAATACACTTTAAATAATAATATATTATTTGGAAATGATCGAGTTGTAATACCCAAAGCTTTGCAACAACAAATTTTAACAGAGCTTCACGATACCCATTTAGGCATTGTTAAAATGAAACAACTGTCTAGAACAGGGATGAGCAACCCGCGGCCCGCGGGCCGCATGCGGCCCTTTAAATGTTTTTCTGCGGCCCGCCAAGCATTTCTAAAATAGAATTTTATTATTCGTCTCGATTATTTATAAACAATATTATAATGTTTATTAGTATATATATAAAGCTTTGTAAATTGTTAGTAAGTGCGGCCCGCCACAAAATTTTAAAATTTAAATTGGCCCGTGGGTTAAAAAAGGTTGCTCACCCCTGGTCTAGAAGATATGTGTACTGTAAAAATATAGATAAAGACATTGAACACATGGTAAAAGCTTGTGCTGATTGTGCACTATTAAAGAATGCAGTGGCATAGGTTCCAGTTCACGCATGGGATCAACCAGAAGAAAACTTTGATAGAGTTAATATTAACTATGCAGAACCTTATGAAGGATATTATTATTTAATTCTGGTAGACGCAAAATCAAAATGTTTGGAAATAAAACTTTCAAAAAACACACCTACGACAAGTTCAATAATCGAACTTTTGCAATTAATTTTCTTTACCCATGGATTTCCAAAAATGATGGTTTCAGATAATGCTACTATTTTCAAAAGCGAAAACTTCATGACATTTTGTAAAAATCATGGAATAGTGCAACGATTCATAGCTCCAGAACATCCGGCGACAAACGGGTTGGCTGAGCGAAATGTACAAACAGTTAAAATCAAATTGAAGGCCATGGGAAATGAAAATATTCCAATCTATCAAAAAGTCCAGAAAATTTTATTCAGATATAGGGCAACTCCTCTAGCAAATGGAAAATCTCCGTCAGAATTATACTTGAAAAGGAAAATCCGAATTAGACTAGATGCCATTAAACCGAACGTTATAAGTAGAAATAATCAACAAGTTCTTCCAAGGACTAGAGAGATGTTAGAAGGGGAGAGAGTTCTGGCATCATTTTACATCAACAATCAAACAGGAGTGGTGGAAAGGAAGCTAGGAAAATTACATTATATTGATAAATTGGACGAAGGGAGACAACTAAAACGACATATAAACCAGGTAAAGAAGACAGAAATTAAGAAGACTGTAACTTTTGATGATGAAGTAAAACCAAATAGTATCGAAGAAAAACATTTGCAAATACCTATATATACAAAAAACAATAAAGAACCTACTCGAAAGTTTAATACAAATGAAACAATCAGACAACCTCCAGCGAGATTAAGATCGGTGAGAGTGAGAAAACCACCCAGTTATTTAAAAGACTATATTTGATTTTTTTTATTATTCTTAATATGTTTTTTTTTTTGTTTATTCTCTGTTTAAAACAATTTAATTTAAACATTTTTTAATCAAACTAATTCAATATGTTCTAATCAAAGTAGGGGAGAATATTATGTCTCCAAGTAACGGCCACATGAATAATTGTTACTAACAATTCATATGTAATTTTTATTAAAAAAGATAAATAAACCGTTTATATAAAATGAGCTATGTGCAATTTCAATCTATAATTTTCCTACAGAAAATGTGATTATAATAAATTTACAACATTACTTCTATTACATTTTATAAATATGAGGCCAGCAGGATCAAGGGGGCAATGAAAGGCTGAAATAGTTTATAGAATCGGTATTTTCGGAGGATGGTCCGTGAGCAGTGTGCGGGGACCGGAGGGCGACTCGTGGCCGATGAGCGGTTGACCGCAGGGCGACTCGTAGACGACGTACTGGAGGACGATCCATGGACGATGCCCATTTCCCGGAGGATGGACGATGAGCCGGGGGACGGTCAGTCGACGAGGTGCGTTGACCGGTGAATTGGTCAGCTTACGGTGCCCATGGACCGGAGGGTAGTAGTGGCTTGCGGAATCTCAATCTGCCTACTCCCCGCAAGCCGGAAAGGATAAGTGAGGTATGGCTTATAGAGTCTCAATCTGTCTACTCTCTGCAAGCCGGGAAAGTGAGGATGGGACTGTTGTCGAGCTGCCTTTATATAGGCCCAACGCTTGCCTCTGGTCCGCCCTGTAGCAGTTTTGGCTCATTTCAATCAAGTTGGATGATGTTAACAGAGGATGGTAAGAAAACTTTTGATGAGTTAGTGATACAACTATGTGCATATGAAAGAAATTTCCTGAAGACTGATAATAGCGGCAATTCAGTAGTTCAAGAGGCTCTTGAAGTAAAACATACATTCAAGAAGGCAGGTAAATTGTCCGAAGTGGGAAGCAGATGGAAAACCTAAAAGATCAGAAACAGCAGCAGTTGCAGGTGCAGTTATTCTTTCGGTAGAACCAGAGGCTTTTTATACAGTTGAGAGAGACTCAACATCTTGGTGGATTGACAACGGAGCAGCCAGGCATGTTTGTAACAATCCAGACTACTTCAAAGAATTTCATAAGTTTGATAGTGTCTGTGGAATCAAAGGAGCAGGAAATTGCCACCTTTAGGAATAGGTAAAATTTTAGCGTAATCAAGTATTGATGGTTCAGAGATAGATCTGACAGATGTTTGGTATGTTCCTGGCCTATCTAAAAATTTATTTTCAGTGCTCGCCGTTCATGATAAACATGTCAAAAGTTTATTCAAATCAACGGCTACAGAGTGTTGTTTTTTGATTGATAATAAAGTAGTAGTACAGGGAAAGCGTGCTTCTGGTGGTACTTTGTATAAAATAGAAATTGTGCCGTATAAAGTTAAACAAGAAGTCAATGTTATTGATAATTCTTTTATTTTGCAGTTATACTACGAAAGATGGGGTCATCAAGACAAACGTCACGTTAAGGCTAAACTTCAGAAGGAATTGGGCATAAATGTTCCTTTAGAGGAAAAATTTTGTGAGCCATGTATATATGGGAAGGAGCATAGATTACCCTTTGGACGCAGAAAGAATGCAAACAAACCAGGCAAACTATTATCAGCTGATGTATGTGGTCCCTTCAATGAATCATTTGGAAAGAAAAAGTATGTATTAATTTTCAAAGATTATTTTTCAAAGTTTCGTTGCTGTTATCTCTTAAAAGAAAAGTCAGAAGTAAAGTTATTTTTGAAAAGCTATTTACAATATGTTAAAATAGTTGGGCATAGAATAAAAGAGTTTTTAAGCGATAATGGTGGTGAATTAGATAATAAAGAAATAAGAGATATGCTACAAGAAGGTATAACTCAAAGACTAACAGCGCCATATATAGAACAAAATGGTGCTAGTGAAAGAGAATTCAGAACTTGTATTGAAATGGCCAGAACCTTTAAATATTCAAATAGTGAAGCAAGTTTTCAAGATGCGTTGTGGGGAGAGTTAGTTGCAACTGCCACATACAACTTGAACAGAACAGGAAAGTCATCTATAGAAGGGGTGAGTCCATATGAGGTTTGGCTTGGCAAGAAACCAAGAATTAAACATTTAAGAGCTTTTGGTTCACTCTGCTACGCTCACATTCCAAGTCAAAAACGTAAAAAATTGGAGGAAAAAGTCTATAAAAGGATACCTGATTGGTTAGGAAGGAGATGAGCGCTATAGAATATGGATAAAATTAGAAAGAAAAGTTATTGTAAGCAGAGATATTGTGTTTCAAGAAAAATTAAGTAATTGTGAAAACATAAAACTGTCAATGAAGGACATAAAAGTTCAAGACGAGGGAAAGCCATCAGATCAAGCAGAAGCTGATGAGATAGGAAGCTTTGATGAAAGTGAGTCAGAATCTGAGTCTGGGAGTAAAGCTTCAGCAGATAAAATTAATAAAAATCCACCTTCATCGCTTTCCATAAGTTTAAGAGACCGTTCAAAGTTGTCTAAGCTTAAATGATTATATCATGTTTATTGAAAATGAACTGGCAGATGACTAAGTCCCTACATCTTATGAAGAGGCACAAATCATATTGGAAGGAATCAATGGATAAGGAAATGAAGTCATTGATAGAAAATGATACTTGGGAGTTAACTTCTCTTCCAAAAGGGTCCAAGGCTATTCCATGTAAGTGGGTTTTTAGAATTAAGACTAACCCTGATGGTAGCGTTGAGAAATACAAAGCTAGACTTGTAATTAAAGGTTTCTCTCAACGTTACGGGATAGACTACACAGAAAAGTTCAGTCCAGTAGCAAAATTAAGTACTATCCGTTCTATGTTAAGTTTTGCTGCAAGAGAAAAGATGCATCTTATCCAGTTTGATATATTTACCGCGTTTTTATATGGTGAATTGGAAGAAGAGATATACGGATAGTACCGATCGTGTTTGCAAACTAAATCAAAGCTTATATGGCCTTAAGTAAGCGCCTAGATGTTGGCTTAAACGCTTTACCACGTTTCTGGTTAATGTAGGGTTTAAACCCAGTGAGGCAGATCCTTGCCTTTTTATAAGAATTAAGAATAATACAAAACTGATAGTTGCACTTTATGTCGATGATGGATTGGTAATGACAAGCCATGAATCGGACTCTAATATATTTATTGAAGAACTGAGAAAAGAATTTCAAGTCACCACTAAACCAGCTTCATACTTCTTAGGTCTTGAAATAGAAAAATTTGAAGATGGGTCACTCAAAGTATGTCAGAAAGCATATGCCAAAAGACTACTAAAACGTTTTCATTTTAGTGAGTGCAAGCCAGTAAAGACTCCTATGATAAAAGAAGGTGACGCAGTAGAAGAGTCTGATGAAAAGTGTAAATATCCTTATAGACAGGCAGTGGGAGCACTAATGTATCTCTTGGTAAGATCAAGGCCCGACTTAGCATACAGTGTTAGTGTTTTATCTAGAACACTGGACAAGCCAACTCCAGAAGATGTTGTAAGGTTGAAGAGAGTTTTTCGCTACATTGCAGGAACTACAAATTTAGGTATTGTATACAATTCAAAAAGTAATGAAAATCTTGAATGTTACGGCGATGCAGACTTTGGAGGTTGTACCAAAAATGGGCGTTCGACTTCTGGAGTTGCTATTAGTTTTGCTGGAGGAGCAATATCATGGCTTAGCCAGAGGCAACAGTTAATTGCAACTTCAACAACTGAAGCGGAGTTAATTGCGTCAAATGAAGCAGTAAAGGAAATTATATTGCTGTCAAGATTATTTGAAGAAATGGGTTGTCAAAAACAAGTTCCGACTCTTCACATAGACAATCAAGCTACAATTCGTCTTTGCCACAATCCAGAAAATCATCACCGTACGAAGCTCATTATGATTAAGTATTTCTTCATTAGAGAAAAGATGTTGGAAAGAAAAAGGGGAAGTATTAAAGTTAGCGATATTATTTTTTCTTTTTGTAACTTGGCAACTAAGTTTATCTATTGCTAATATTGTTTATTAAAATAAAGTTGTTCAAAAAACGAATTTTTCTTTTGTTCAATTTAAATCACCTTTCTCTTCAAAAATTACAAAGATATAAATCTAATAGTTAAATGTTTATTCTTTTAAGTATATGATATGATTTTAATTTTATGAAATCTTAAATATATATTCAAATATTACTTATTATTACTCTTTTTCTTTAGATTTCCTTTTAAATTTCACCATTCGTAGTTCTCGAAAAGTTAAATTAAAATAAATAAATGAATATTAACTAATATATATTGTATCACATAAGAGAGAATTAATTTTCTAATTAAATCAATAAATGAAGTCGAAAACGGAAATAAAATTAAAGTTTTAATATACTAATTATTGACGAGCTTTCTGTCCTGGGTCCGAGAGCACCGAAGGCGGTTTGAACAGCTTAATATTATATAATAGTAGAGTGAGGTACACACCAGATGTGAGCCCCTGGGAAGATATATCTTATAAATAATACAAGTCTATTTAATATCAAGCATAAAAAAGGGTTAAAAATATAAATTCAAAAAGATCCACAACAATAAATTACTTAGTGCCAAGTTAATTTGGGGAATATTTATTTATGTAGAGATTATTTAACTTTAATTATTTTTTATTTTTTCTTTATTATGAATCAAAAATTACCATTTACTTACTATATAATTAATAAATGAATAAATTATATACTAATATTAGATTAACTATATTTTAAATATAAATATTTTTAGGAATTCTAACAGAATAGTCTAAAAGACAAAATAAAGAAAAAGATAAAAAATAAAAGTAAATCATTTTTTTTTTATAATTTCTCTTCAAATTGAATTAAGATTTTTGTGATTAATCATTTTTTTTATTAATATATGTAAGACGAAAAGTATCTGTTCACTGATTTTATAAAATCACTATAAATTTGATATTAATGTCTTTCAATTGCAGCTGAATATTAAATGTAGCCTTCTCATCAAGAAATACACATGGAAAGCTTATCAATTACTATGAGTGGAATAAATATGATATTATATATAATTATATATATATATTTAAATTTTTGATCAAGTATATGTAATAATAAGTACACTTAAATATATTTGATTTATTATACCTAATGTATTATTTAGTTAATAATTGCATATGAACATTTTCTTTAAATTATAAAATTAAAATTGAAATGTTATTATTATATCAATTATTATAATTGTTTTTACATACATAAAAATTATTAATGATTAATTAAGCAAATAAATTGGTACTACCTTCTATCCTACAATTAGTAAAATCCAAATAAAATTTTTCGAAGAGTTTATTCTATTCAAATATTTATTTGATGTTAAAGACACTACACCTCTCTATCAACTGAAAAATTTCAAATATTTATTTATTATTCAGTCCACTAAAAAAACCTAAACGTGAAAATTTTTAGACGTATAAGGATAATTACATGAGTAAATTAAGGACACCATTTGAAATCCATAATACCAAAATAGAATAATATAAATATGTTTTCATATTCATTTTTACTATTAAAAATTATATATATGTATATATAACTATTTTCAAATTCACGACCCATATATATATAGATATAAAATTCATGACATATATATATATATATATATATATATATATAAAGAGGCCAATAATGAAAAAAGTGGGGAGGGTTATAGATTGCAGAATGAAAAATTACATGAGCTCTATGCATCTCCAAGCATATTTAGGGTCTAAAAATCTAAGAGGTGATTTTGGTAAAAGATGGGTGGTGGGATCGAATGAGTGAGGAAATACTGGTAAGATGTGCATAGAATATGCATAAAACAAACGTGAAGGAATTAAGGGTTAATATGAAACGGAGGGTAAGAAGAAATTCGGTTTCGCTATCCAAGAACTTTCGAGTTCGATAAATACATATATAAAGACAGAGAATACAATTAAACTTACTTTATCAGTCCTTTAAAGCAAATGTGAATAAATAATGATTTACAAATTTCGAACTTATACTACAATACTTTAACATTTAATTAAAATTCATAATTTATGGAAAATAATATTTTTCTTATAATATATTTATAATTTCGGAAGTTCTAATGATGACATCCTATTCAAATTTAATCAAACAATTGTAAATCAAAAAGAAATTATTAATATTTCAATGGAAAATTATTAAAGTATAATAGAATATTCTTATATAATAATAATGAATATTTATATTATAAAATAATCGGTTAAATAATTCATACTTTTCCATGGATTTATTATTCAATTATCAATATAAACTGTTAAATATATAACTTTCTTTCTTTTTTAATTCAATTACTTTTCTTTCTGTTCTTTATTAGGGCTAAAAAAGATCTATTGCTCTTAAGTGACTTCCCTTATATTCTACAATTAGTTTATAAATTAACATTAATGGATACGTTTAAGTACAATTTTGTTCTGGGAAATTTCATTTATTTAAATTTGATTTTATATAATATGAATCAAATTTTTCAAATTATTTTTTTTTAAGAAATTGTTTTATAATGAAATCGATTTAAATAATTTAAATTTGTATAGGGAAATAAAATTTCAAAACGATTTTTATTTAATTATCTCTTGATTTATTGATTTTAGCTTATCTATTAAACTATTAAATTCAATAATAATAAAAAATTCAATTGAAACTAATAATTTTTTGACCAATAATACACATTTCTAACATATTTTACAATATAAATAAATTTTATTTTTCTCGTTTGAAAATTTTTGTTTTCAATTCATATATATAATAGATAATTATGTTTGTTTTTCCTTGTGTTTTTTAAAATATTTTATAATAATTAATTAAAGTTTAAGATATCTTAAAATATAAAGCTAGAAAATAATTTTTATTTTAAAATTTATTTATTAAACTTGATTATTCACATATGAGGAGAGGAGAATGATGCCCACTGAAATAATTATTAAATAATTATTAAGATTGGACTGAAAATTTATATTATTTGTAGATTTTAGATGTTTTTTTCGTTTATAACAAATAAACGTAACAGAAAATTAATAAAATTTAAAAGATTAAGTATGTTTTTTGTTTTAATATAAATTTTTATTCAACTTTATGATCAATTCGTACTATAATATAAAATATACTATAGTATTTTGTTTTTAGTATAGTACATATTTCTGATTATGATACTTTCTAAATGATCAAAAAATTTTCAGGTTAAATCTACAAATTTAATTTTGAATTTTTATTTCGACGTTTTTATTTTCAGATAAAAATTCAGCTTTCAGCCTCGCCCGCTCTAGCATTTACGGTGCCACGGGAAATAGAATAAATTGCCGCCTCTATATTCGTAAAATTTATTACATTCATAACCAAAATGCCGCCTTTCAGATTTGCCGCCCCGACAAGTACTGGGTTTGCCGCACAGATTAGAGTGGGTCCTGCTCTGCAGAAAAATTAAACCAATCAAATATTTTTGAAAAAATCCATTTTATATTTATTTCTAAAATTTAGTGAAATTATTTTCTTTAGTAAACGCTGTTCTTTTTTTGAATTTATAGATCAATCCGTCAATAAGTTAAATATGTTATATAGTTTTTTTTATTAAATTATTTTATTTTAATTAGTTTTATTTTAATAATAATAAGATGTTATATAATAAGGAAAGGTAATAATTCTAATAAATGAAAATTCAAAAGAATAAAGGAAATTTATTGAACAAGGCGTTCAATAAATTTGTCCGATCATAATAATTATTTTTTTTATAAATAAATTTGTTTATCCTGAGTCAAATAGGTTATACATTACAATTAATTAAAGTTTTAATTAATTATAAAACCATGAAATGAAATATATTACATACCTATAATTATAATGTATAATTACCTCCGTATCCTCTGTATGTCCGCTTTGATTGACTCTTAGAATATCTATTTTCTCAAATTATATTAGGTATGTTTTGATTCTTCAAATTTCAGAAAATATTATATATATCTTGGAAATTTAATTCAATTCAGATTAATTTTATTAATTATTTATCACATAATATAAAATTAATTATGAATTTATTTAGATTAATTTGAGCGTAAAAAAAATTTATAAAAAATGATATTCAAAACGTCTATTATATAAATAATTAAAAATGAAACAATTTTTAAATTGAATTACAAAGTAAAGTCGTTCTTAAGGTGAGGTTGGTAGAATTTGTGAATTAATTTTATATAAGTATTATGCTTATAAATTGGATTTTTAGTTATATTACTTTTCAAGTATTTATTGGTATTTATTTCCTATTTATCATTATATTTTCATACGGTCTTTTGAATCGTGAAAGGTAGTTGAGGTCAAAAGTTTTTAAGTTTAAGTTTAACTTGTTAACTCTTTTTAAAATGACTGTTTGTAAAAATACTAACGGCTACCGTATACGTTATAGCAATACTTAGCATATGTCGACCGTGAAAAAATATTTTTTTAATCAACAGTGCAATCTTTCCTTATTATATTTCTTTTTAATTTTATTAATTAACATAAATGAGAACATATAAATAACTGAATATTTAGACTGTAGTAAAAAAAACAATCCAAAATAAAATAAAAATATCAAATGAAAATATTTATTAAAATTGATTTTTGAAATATTCAATCAAATCAATAATATTAATTAGAATATTATCTTTTCACTAAAAAAAAAATAAAAAATATAGATAAATACAATTTAGTATTTATTTTTTTTTTAAATAAATCTAATGGATTTTTTTAAGTACACATAATAAATATTATTTATTTGTTGGACACACGTATGTATCTATATAAAATACAAAATATTTATTTGTTTAAAAAAAAAATAAAAATTTCTTGAGCAATCATTTAAATCAAAACATTTGCGGTTAGAAAATGCATAAACCATTGAAGCAATTCTCCATGATCAAAATACTAAACATTTTATTATAGTTGCATGAACGAATTCGTAAAAAGATAAAAATAAATAAATACATAAATAAAACAATTAAAATTTATATTGATGTATAAAAGATTTTATGTTAATTAATTTAGATCAATTTTTTTCATTCTTAAGATTTATTTTAATACAAAAATGATAATTAGAGCATTAATTTAAAATTGAAATTAGAAATCAGATAAACCTATTGACGAATGATATTAAAAACGGATCGATAGTAGAGAAATATCAATGTTGAATAAAAAATTATTCTTCAAGTCTACAAATAAATTACATTTTTAGGATTTATATATATATATATATATATATATATATATATGTATATAGAAAATATATTAAATAATTAAAATCAAATAATTATGATTGGATTAATTTTTAAATCTTTGAATAATTTTAATTATATATTTTTATATAAAATATGTATGATATCATATCAGATTTAAAAAAACAATTTTACTTTTACGATTTAGTTAATTATATGTGCATATCAGTATAGATATATAGTAAAATATAAGTTTGAAAATACAGTATTATATTTTTTTAAAGGTGTTTAGAATGATTCTTTTTAGATCGATAAGAAATGGTGAATTGATGTGTATATAAAATGGTCAATAATATTAAGAAGAGTAGATAAAGAATATCGAGCGCGCATATGCTTTTTGTTTTCCTATTCATGATTGCAAGTGGGAAGTTCCCCTTGGAGACCTTACTACCTCAAATTGGTGTGTTTAATCAATGTAGTGGATTGGCATATAAAAAAAGTTGCCAGTCGGTGGGTTAGGCGGCGTTGTGTGCGAAAGGTCCACGTGGGAACGACCCGAGGGAGGAACAACCGAGGGGAGCCTTGCACACTTCAGTTCTCGTTGGAACTGCAAGCCACCACCACCACCAGCACCATGAAGCACGACAAAGGCACCTACTCGCCTGTGCAGACCGAGATTCACATTCCAATGAAGCTCACAGGTACTTATTTTATTGTACTGCCTTCCATTTCATTGTCATTTCCCCATTATAGAAACCAATTAACGTCTAGACAGTAAATTCAATTAGATACGCACACATAGATTTTAAAAATACATTATAGAGTGTAGATGTGCCTGTTTGACAAATGCAATTACTTTTATGCCCATTTCCTATACTCACATTCCATTTGATAAATTTTATTTTTTATCATTCAGATCATTTGAATGAATCTCCATTTAATAAATTATTAATAATATAATTATAGATTCATTATTATAGGTATATTATATTATTATCAATTTTTCTTTTGAGGAACGTCATCATATGTCGCTTATCAACACTTTTTTAATTTCACTGTATTATGACTATATGTTATTGTATATCAGTAAAAACAATATTTTATTTATTTTTTTTATTTATAAATTTTAACCCAATATATATCTACTAATAAAAATATCTGGGATATGTTATTTGAATGTATATTTCGGTATATATTATGAGGATTTTTCTATTTAACATTTATATAAGTTACATATATTGGGAAAAATTTTCAAAAAATACTAATTTTTTAAGAGCTTTTATAAAAGGAAAATAGAAATTAGGTTGTATTTATTTGGCTACTTGCTCAAATAAAATTTATCATTAATTAATAATATTAATCATTAATTTAATCAGAATTTCTGTTTATAGATGCTATTAAGAAATTAGTATATTTTGAAAATATAAAAAATTTTCTTTCAAATATGAAACTTATATATCAAATGAAAAAAAATAAATATATGTAGTTTTAAAATAAAAAATATAAGAAATGTCTGTTGATAATGATATAATAATAATTATAATATTTATTGTTGAACTTCGTCAAATAAAATTGTAAATAAGAATTATTTATATTTAATTAAATTAATTATACATTAATAATGATAAAATAAAATTGAACAAAGAAACATTTTTTATTCTTTTATTTGTAATATAATTTTAAAAAAAGAAATAAATTAATTTAGTCAGAATTTCTTTTATAATAATTACTACGAAAAAAAATACTAAAAAAACATTTTATATGGAAATTTATTTATTTTTAAGATAGTATTGATATTTATTAATTTTTAATTAGTCGATTCTGAAAACCGAAAGTAAAAAAAAAACCGGTTTAGGAATTGAGAGTATCCGTTAAACAGCTGATGAGTTAACAATATTTTAGGTGATTCCGAAAATATCAAAAAAGGATTTTTCTTAGAAATGTTCAAATTACAATTACAAAGATTATATATATAAAAGCTATTAATAAAAGCCTTCAGTTCATTTACAATATCTAAGAATGTATCAATTTATTTTTTTTTTTCAATAGGTTTCACATAAAATTTATAAAAAATACTTAAATTTCTAGTGATTCCTATTAAATATCTTAGTAAAGATGATTATTAAGTATGATTTCAACACTAAAATTTAAATGACTGTTCTCATCCTCTGAACTACCTACCCTCTACTCGATCCATACTTTTTTTGTTTAATAGATGATGAAAACACTCTCTTCCTTTATTATTATTATTACTTATATATTATTTACTTTTAATCACTTTAATTTATTTATTATATCATAAATTTTAAGTTTTATTATTTATTTTACATGTATGAGTATTAAATTATTCTAAAAAATTCTCATTTATTTTATTTTAATCTATAAAAATTTCAGATAGTATAATTTAAATTTTTTTTTAATATTCTTATAATAATATATTATCTATCTGAACCTGTTTAAAAAAAATTAAGTATTCGAAATTATCGGAAGGAATTAAACTGTAATTTGAACACATTGTAATACTGTCACATTAATTTTTATAATAATATATATTATATTTATTTATATATAGTGATATTCACATTAATTATATCATTTGTATATGTTATATTATTTAGGTAATAAATAAAATTAGTGAATTTTTTTTATTCATTCCTAAAACCCACTTTAGATATAAAAAAAATAAAAAATAAAATTTATAATAAACAAAGTATCATTTAATAATTAATTTATATCCGATCTGGAAAAAGTAGGTAAGTTATTCAAATAAATCATAGCCTAACACTGAATTGAGTGTACATATTTACATTATAAATTTTCTTATTTAATAGTTTTTCAAATAATAAAATTTGCTTTTATTTAAACAAAACGGTTAATTGTATAACTGGATTTTTATTATAGTTAAAAATTAATATAACCCCCTTACTACTCATAAATTACTCTCAAGTTAATACGAATTTGTCAATGGATCGTTTTCGATTGCTCATTGACGAAATACGTTAATCGTGTAAAAACGATGATAAGACATTAATTTAACTAATTAAACAAAAGATAATAAATATTGTTTACAAAAAATTATGAATCATGTTCCATTCATTTTAAATTTTCAAATATCTAAAAAAAATCTTTGTAACTTTTTTGTAGGAATCTCTTTTTACAAATGAAATGCCCTTCATTCCGGCTCATTTTAATATGAAAAGAATCTTAAAAAAATTTAAAATTAGTCATTTACTGAAGTAATAATTATATATATTTCTTCATTAATATTCTTTAATATATATAATGCATATTTATTTTTTCTTACCCAAATAATGAGTTGTGCACGGTTGCATACCTTCTGGCGTTTTCAATAAAACATTCTTTATTGATTAAAACTTCTTAGGATTCATTAAATACATGTTATACACTTAAAATAAAATATTAGAAATATACATATTATATTTTAAGATTTAATTGGCAGAATTTAAAAAAGATAATTTAAATATTTTTTCAATTTCTTTAATAAGATTACAAGCAATATTTAAAAAATAATAATCTTTAAAATCTCTCTCAATCAATGTTTCATTTCTGATTCTTGGCTTTTATTATATTTTATAAACTTAAATCTTTTATTTTTTAATTTATTTTGAAATAAATAAATTTTGAATTATTATAAATTCCAAAATAATTAATAATTAGATTATTATATATATCTTTATATAAATTATTTTTGTTAAAATATAACATACCTAGAGTAAATTAAATAAATACTCCATTATTAAATAATGATAACTAAGTTAATTCAATCGTAACTTATTGTTAGTTTATATAATACTTTTAAAAGATATCGAATTGAAAATTCTTTTTTAAAACGATATTTTAATAAAAAATTAACTATTTATAATTGTAAAACTCATATTATATATATATATATATATATAATATTTAATTGGATGTAACCTTAAAGAACTGAAATTATAATATTTAAAACTTTGTAGAAATTTAAGAAAAAAATGTCGATAAATCTCTTTTAATTTTTCATTCTAATGAATAACATCAAGTGTTGTATCAAGCCATGGCTTTAAAATTGCACATTTAACAAGTTTTATTAGAATACATTCAAAAATTCCAGACTGAAAATTACCGGAAATATTCATTATGATGATTCTTGAATAGGGGTCAGTTCCAGTGAATAGTTGTTTGTGGTCAGGAATTCAAATATAAATTAAATTCAAATGGATTGATAAACTATTATAAATAATATTTATTGAATTTAAATTTAATAATAAGGTTATAAAAATAATTAAATCGGTTTAAATTCGATAAATTGTTATAAATCAATTTCCATAACCTAATGTGATTGTTTATGAGAAATATATTAAAATTACATTAATTATACTCATCAAGATTAATTTATTATTTTGAATTTTAATTTCCTCTATTTAGTAATATATAATATTGTTAAATAAAATACTAAAATGTTTTAATGTTTAGATAAAATCTATTTAAACAATAGACAATATTCAGAAATTAGTCTCCGTAAGAGAAATGTGTTTAGTCAGTCTAAAGATAATAATAGGATTGAAACAATTTTGGAATTTTATATTTAAGATAAGTGCTAGTCATTTGAGATTATTAAATTATTAATTTTGTTTAAATTTTATGAAATTTTTTAGATCAAGTCTTCTTTTTATACCACTATAATGACTTTATATTTTATTTAATTTAGTACTGGAATATTGTGATTAGACAAATTGGGGAAAAATCAAACGGAATCCAATTAAACAAAAAAATACAAGTATTAGGTTACGCAGACTTGAATATAATAGGAGATTCGGCAATTGCAATTAAAGATAGCGTAGAAAAATTAATCGAACCAGGAAAAGAGGTGGGGCTTGAAATTAATAGTGATAAGACAACAGTATTTAGTAACAAAGAGGAACAGTCTTAACATACAAAACGTAGAATTTGAAAATGTAGAAAAATGTAAATATGTAGGTTCTGTAATCACGAAGGATAATAATTTTCAAGAAGAATCGAGCTTGCAATTATCAAAGGAGTTCTTCTTAGTATTTATGGGCTAAAGAAAGTTGAGGTCACCGGGAAATGACAGGGACTACATAACATCTCCAGACATAGTTAGGGTTATTAAATCAAGAAGGCTGCCATGGCTAGAATGGGACAGGGAAAAATGGCGAAAAATGTTGGTAGGGAGACCAATTGGGAAACGTCCGCTTGGAAGACCAAGTACGCGGTGGGTGGACAATGTAACAGGGATATAAGAGTGATGAGAGAGGGGATGAATGGTTGTGGCTCAGGATACACTTGGAGAACCAAGAACTTTCGAGTTCCGTAGAGCCACAGAGATAGATAATAGATAATGACTTTATATAAATATATTTAATTATGATTTCAGGATTATAATTAATTTTAAATTATTAAAAATAATAAATTTAAAATATCAAAATATTATATTCTAAAACATAATGGGAAAATTAAATTCATAACCGTTACTAATAATGCTTTCTTAATTTAAGATATGAGATAGCTGAGGTTTTCAATTTACTATGGTCAGGGCTGGGCCGTTCCTCAATTTTTGAGGAACTCGTTACAATTACAAGATCCTTTCATTTTTGAGGAACTCGATACAGTTACAAGTTTCTGGAACGCGTTACACTAACGTTATAGTTCCTTAAAAAAAATTATCTTTCTTTTTTACTTCAGGTACCTTCGAGGAGCATATCTGGGTAAACGATTTAAGTGCTTTAAAACAGCGGTTGCCAAAGTGGTGGTCCGCGAGAAAATTTCGCTGGTCCGCAGAAAAATGTGGAATATTCTGACTCATCATGTTAAGTTATGTTTTAAGATGCATTAAAACATGATTCAATTCATAACAATACGTGATAAAAACTCAATGTTTATGTGTTCTTTGATCACAATTTTTATTTATAAATATATTTAACACTTAAAAAATCATATTAGTGGTTCGCGGGATTTAAATTATGAATTAACTGGTCCGTGAGGTCAAAAAGTTTGGCGACCGCTGCTTTAAAACATATTTATTTCATAAATCAATTACTTTTAAGGAATATCCGAGATGGACTACTCTCATAATACCAACAATCTTAACAGAAACTTTTAGGATTAGAGAAAAAAAAGAATATTTAATAGAAGTTTGTTTATTTTTATTTATAAACTTATTAAGGTAATATAATTAAACGATAATTTAATAAAAATATAATTCAAAAAACTTTTTTAAATCTTGATTATTACAAGAGCATAGGCTAATAATCCTGTCTGTATCCGTGACTCAATCAATATTATCAAAAAAATTTGATTTCCTTTTAAAAAAACTAGTTGTTCAAATAATTCGTCAGATAAAGAAGATCTAGAGGGGGCATGTATATATATGATGCAAAAGAAAATAACCTCTCTACTGGCGTATATGAGCATAAATAAGTATTAAATTTAATAAATAATTTTTTATTGTCGGGTAATTTCCTAATGATTTCACATTTTTATTTTTGTCTTTCATAAAAGATACATATTCAACATCTGAATTTGTTTGAATTTTTTCTTCTTTTGGGCTAGAAAATATATAATAATCATCTTCCCCTGAACTATCCTCAGAAGGCTCTTCTTATTTTAATAATTTTTTATGATTTTGAATTATATTCAAACATAAATTATTAATTCTTATGTTTTTTCATCTAAATGTTCTGGAACCCATCTCATTTTGAAAGATAGATATTTTGTTCACTTTGAAAAAGATCCAATGCTTGTGCAATTGGCTTCATTAATTTTATATATTCTTCTAAATAATCAAAGTCAATATCTCTAAATGCTTTTAGTCCGAGATCTTTGCAGAGTAAGTTTAGTTTTTCTTTATTCTTAGATATATGTTTAGTAGAATCGTAAAAGAATTCCATCTCGTTGGAACAGAATAAATAAGAGAACAATTCAAAATTTTACTTATGATTTCAGACGTTTTTGGTTTTCGCGAAATTGAAAAAAAAAATCGGCAGGAACTTGTAACGTCCGGTACAAGTTTCTCTAAAAATGAGAAACTCGTTACTAGTTACAGTTCCCGTCACAAAAAGTAACGTGCTCGGGGAACGTCGTTACTTGTAACGCGTTACTGTCAGCCCTGACTATGGTTTACGGTTTAAAGTAGACCATTGCTTACCTATTAATGAATTTTTGCAAATTCATCGACTTCAAATGTGTTTTTGATTAAAGATTTAAATTGCTTTGATTAGTAAAACTAAAATAATGTAAAAAAAACATTAAATTCAATAAAACATCATTTCAAATGTATTTAATATTATTGTATATAAGGATATACATATAAATATACATTGAAAAAGATGTTTTGTATGAATTCAAAATTTCTTGGACGCACCATCCAAATTCCTCAATCTTGAGCTCCATTTTTTTGCGAACCTAGACTCTTTGTGAACAATTCTGATCATTTTGGCTATCAATGATGTAAATGAAAAAATATTTAAATTTTAAATTTTTAACAAGATATAATTAACTTTTATTTTTTTCATAATTATGCCTTTTAAAATTATTTATAAATAATGTTTTTATATTATTTTATTTTTTATCGAAAGATTTAAAAGAAATATCAGTTTTTTATAATAATAATAAAAAGAATGTTGAACATTAAATATCTCATTGAGCATGATACATGTATATTTTCTTCAAACTAAAATCCAACCAAATTATTCAAAAATGGATATTTAATTTCACTAAATTATTAATTATATGAAGTTACGTAGTTGAGTTAGGGTAATATTGCTTATCTATATATAAGAATTGAATTATAAACAAGTTTAAAGAAATAATTTCTAGGTCATCATCAAACAAAATATTTCATTTATTCCATTTAAAAAAGTGTCGAAAGGTTAATAAAAATTTTCTTATAATTTCTAGGATGGCCAAATTGCAATTAAGCACATCTATGTTTAAAACATTAGAGATGAAATATTTTAACCGTTGCAATTTCAATTATTTATTATCTATCAACACATACCTACATATCGACAATATATAGGAAGTGATATTGATCAAATAAAAATTATGAGTAAACGAAGGACAATTTTAAAAATATGAATGGGAAAGTCTAATCTATGTTAAAAATATATAAATATCTTAAATTCAATGTGAAAATCTCATGAAACTAAAATATATGGATCTCATAGAAGTAAGGATCATAAGGAACGAACATAATTATAATTTTATTAAATAATAAATGAAATCACAATATTTGTTTTCTGAACAAAAGAAAATAAATAATTTTGTTAATAGAAATAAATAATAATATTTTTGTTTAATCAAAAAGATTTTAAAATAGTTTTTAACTATTTTTGAATTTAATTCTTAAATGACTACCTTTTCGAACAATTTTGCATATTTTCTGTTGACAAACAAGATGAAAATATTTTATAAGCTAAAATGCCACAAGTATAAAAAAGCATTGGTCAATTCTGTATGTCTGATTTGAAGAAATAACAAAATAAACTTTGGAGCTTAGAAAACAATATAGCAAAATATTCCATTTTTATCATGACATTTATTTATTTCAAAATTTCTAGATTAAATGAAATATATATGTATTATAAATTTGTTTTTTATGAAATACTCTATTATATTATTTACGATTAATGAAAAAAACTTAAAAAATAAAAATTATTTCATGTAGAGCAGTTGGAAAAATGTAAAAATTTGATTACTTTCTAGCTGATCTAATGGATAATAAAATATAAAGAATGTAAAAGAATATAAATCATTCATTCATTTATGTATTACATAAATATTATTTATGTCCCACTTTAATAAATACTAATTTGCCCATTTACTGTACTTGAATACTAATGAAAAAAGTATTATTTATATAGGATAAAAATGGGTTTATTTATTTGTTAATTAAATTTAATTCCATATGTGATCGGCACCCTACTTTCATTTACAACATTTAATAATAAAGAAAATAATATTTTTATAAATAATTATGATATAAATAGAAATAATTAAATAATCCAAAGTTTAAAAAAAAATTATTGTAATTTAAAATTTCTAAAAAGTAAAGTAAACTGTTATTTCCTGTCATTCTATTTTAATAAAAAACTTATAACTCGTGTATCTATATAAAATTTCAACGTTATAGCTTTTTGTATTTTTTTAAGACCAGAACAGACATACATAATC
The DNA here is from genome assembly GCA_963082975.1 of Labia minor. Taxonomy (NCBI): domain Eukaryota; kingdom Metazoa; phylum Arthropoda; class Insecta; order Dermaptera; family Spongiphoridae; genus Labia; species Labia minor. The sequence goes on along the minus strand of OY720344.1, from coordinate 35,769,124 downwards.
GATTTTTAAAATGTTTTTTTTTAGTCATAATTTCTTAAAGCCTATCACTGCTCTATTTCAAATTTTCAATCTAAGAAAAGCAAAACAACTTTCATTTCAAAATAAATTTATATATTTATATATAAATTTATTTATATATATATATATATATATATATATATTCTAGTTATAATGTAATATCTAATTTACTCTAAAGAACTATGAACATAGGCGTAGGAATTCAAAAAATTTGTTTACTTGTTTGATATAAAAAATATTTTGTTCGAAAATTCAATTGAATAAACAAATTATCCAACTGGCAAGGCATGAGATACAAATCATAGGAAGAAGGTTTAAAACTCACCAAGTTGATAAATTAAAAAATTTATATTAAACAAAATTGCCTAGAATGTGGGCTTAGATCTCAGAAACAAATTTATTTTCTATTAAAAATTACTAAGGTGTATAAGTATTTTAATTAAAATCAATATTTATTTAGAAAATTGACCTTAATTGAGTGGTTCTAAGGAAGAAGTAAGTAAGTGGATTTACCTATGTTAATAATTATATTATAGAAATATAATTAATACCATCTTTAAATTAATAAGAAAATGGTGAATATACGCATGATCCGATAGTGAATATTAAGATAATTCAAAAATTATAATAATATTAAAATTATATTAATGATATATAGATGAAATTTTTAAATCTTTTAATAAAATAAATTCTTATTGAAAATTTTAAAATTTAATTTTATCATAACAATCAATTTAACAAATAAATTACCCCTTTTAATGTTGCTATTTTTTAAGTATTATTTCCTCAGTCTAAAATATATACCTACTTATAACTATATTATAATAATATTGATTTGAAAATACTAACAATAAATTGATAATTTTTTAAATTATTTTTTAATTTTTATTGTGTATATTTTTTTAAAAAAGAGGATAATTAGAATGAATTAAATTTTCTAAATTTAAACCTGTTATATGTGTATATACATAACTAAGGCAAATTAAATGTTAATTTAAGTCAAATTTAAAAGTATAATTTAAAAATAATTTAATTAATAACAAGGGAAAATATTTAATAATTTTTATAATAGTACCTTAAATTTAGAAAAACTATAAAAAAAAGATTTTGCACTATAATGATGATAGGAGAGAAAGGTCATTTTGAGTCCTGACGAATGCAGCTGGCAGCCTAATGTTAGCTAGGTCAAATAGTTAGCTTTCTATATATATAAACGCCAATGGCTGTTAACTTCAAATATCAAATTTCAAATTCAAATATTAATTACAAAAAAAAATTACTTTTATTAATTTTAATATAAATATTAATATAAAAAAAGATTTGTAAAAGAATAATAAAAAATAAATTTAAAAAGTTTAAATTCATTTTCGTTTATATATATATATTATATCAGTAGTAATTACAATATATATATTTATGTACAATATTATTTAATTAGAATGATAAATTTATTTATTTATTTTTTTTTGCAGTAAAGAAAGGAATTGATAAACAATTATTAAGCATTAATATTGACTATCATTTCATAATTTAACTTGTCAGATTATTTAAATTACATTGACTTAAGTATATTTAAATTTAAGAATCATATTTTGTCTTAGAAATTCTTCCTTTAATTGTTGACATCCCCCCTCGTTATATAAATCGTTACGCTTAATATTATTAATTAATAATACATGTCCAGTAATTACTTTATAAATATTCTATTCAATGTGATAATCCAATCTATGAATATAAATTTACAACATATCAAACATAAATTTTAATAAAAAAAATTGAATGGGTGTGTCATAGTAATTATAAACTCTTTTCCTGAGTTTTAATTAATCATTTTGAGATTTATTTATAATCATTTTTGTTTATTTATATAAATATCAAATATGAGGATTGCAATATTTAATTATTTTATTATAAACAAACCGATATTCAATCAGCGTTGAAATAAATTAGAGACTCGTTATCTCTAATTCAATTTTATTATGATTTTATTTTTTTTATATTATTTTGAAATTATGAATGAATTAGTTATGCACCCTTCAATAATAATTTTTTTACTATCTCGCCAGAGATAGTAAGTATTGCGATCACGAAAATTGTCGATTTCGAGACAAGATTTCGCAAAAGCGGTTTGAGCTAGAATCATGGAATTTGGTATACGGCATTATTCGTAGTTTTCTATAAACTTTTGAGAAATGTAGTTGAAGCAGAAGAGGGTCATCATTACCTACAACGTTTTGATTTTTTTTCCTCTAAAGTGATCGTAAAAATAAAGATATATGTTTGATAATTTTTTACATGATTAATAATTGTATAAAACTGCTATATATAGAATTTCAGCTTGATTGAATCGCTGAAAGTACCAGAATTAATTTTTTAACACTGCAAATCTCATGCGCCAACACGTGGTGCCGTCAACAAAGAGCCAAACATGCGATGGTTTAATAAATATTATTTATTAATTTTAATTTATAATTTATAATTAATTAAATTATAAATTTAAATATAATATATGTTATTTAATCCAATTCAAATTGCGAGATAGTCGAGTGGAAACACTCCAGCTTATTTTATTATCTACTCAGATGATTTTTCTGTGATTATTTTATTTATAATTTATTTAATTTAATTTATTAGTTAAATTGTAGAAAACATTTGCATTCTTTAATCATGAAGTATAAATCAACTCAGTCAACAGCAAGAATTGATTTATAATTATAAACCAATACTAAAATAATTCTTTTAAAAAACGTTTAAAAATGATTTTCAATTGTAAAATAATTTATACAAATAATTTTAAAGTGTCAAATATCTATTTATTAAATACTTACATATAAAATCCGATGAAAGAGAATGATTGAGTAATTAAATTATGATTTAATAAAATTGATTGAATTGAATTGAAATTGATTGATTTAAGTCATTTCAATGAATGAATTCCCATAGTCTTGAGACCGTAACTCAATGCGTCTTTATATGATTAAGAATTGACGGTCGAGTTTAGAAGAATAGGCCGGAGTTCAGGGGGTCAGTCCCACACTCATTTTACTGATTTAAAATTTTAAGGTAGAAAATATTGTTCATACTCATTATTATACGCTAGTCAAGTATAAAATAAATATTAATCCATTTTCAAATAATTAGTTAAAAACAATGAATGATTTAATAAAAATCTGTTAATAAATTTACTTAATTAATTTAAATATTAAATATCTTCAGTAATTAGATACTATAATTGATTTTTAATATATATATATATATTGTTTTTTTATCATTCCTACAAATAAAATAAATTTAATTTTAAATTTTGTAAATGTGTGTTAGTGTTAGTGTTATTTTTGGGGGAGGGGGATAAATCCTACTAAACCCTACAGTATTCCATTCATGAATAAAACAAGTGACTTACGTTAATAAATATCAAAACTTGTTTTATTGAAGGAATTATTATTTATATACTGAAGATGGAGGGGTTCTTGATGATTTTATATTTTCACTACAAGAAAGGACCCTGGTTAGTATTGATTATGAAAAATGAAAAATTCGCTTTAAATTTATTATGACAGATGAATATCACTATACTTTCTTTAAAATATAAATTTTTATAATATAATACATATATTTTATATTTAAGTACCTATATCGTATATGTTAATAAATTTATGTGAAATTAAATAAATTAGAATAAACTTTAATAAATTATCCTTCATATTTTTTAAATAATTATCTTTATATATAGTATCTTTATAGATATTATAATTATTATTTTCTCTCTCTCTCTCTCTTTCTCATATACATATTACCTTTCCCAGACTAAATTTTTTGCTATTCGTTTGTTTCTCACCCCTGCTTTCTGTTTGCCACTCATTTCCACATCAATGACAAAGATAAATGAATGAAATCGAATCTGATACATATTCATTATATTATTATCATTATAGCATCAAATCGAATGGGTATCTATCGATGGCTCCCTTTTCCTGGAAAGCAGACGATTCGTATTTTCCTGTCATGCTGATCTTCCAACCGCGACCAATCAGTAAATACCTACACAGATGAACAACATCCACGAGAATACATAATCTCAGTAGCTGTATGTGGCCAAGTTTATGTGTTACTTAACTTTATATAAAAACAAATTTAGAAAAAATAGAACAATATTCTAATGACCTCTCATTTATTGCCTACTAGCAGACCCGGCAAAGCTTCGCTTTTGCATGTGTGTCTGTATACATATATACGTATGTGATAACTGAACACTTAATAATAATAATAATAATGTATTAAATGAATATAATTGAAATTTTATTTTTTATTTTTTTTTTTGTTAATAATTATTACATTTTTATTTGTTGGAAAATTACTTCTACTTTATTAATTGTTAATAGTTATTACATTTTAATTAACAGTTTTCGGAATAAGTATATTCTCTTATTATAGAGATTCTTATTATTTGTCTCACAAGTCTACCTACATTATTTCATTACCATTGTATGATTCAAAATAAAATTCAAAATATTTGATAGGACATGACATGATCTTAGTATTTTTCCCATCCCAGAATATTTGCTAATATTACATGTTGGAGTTCCAATTACCTGCATATTTAATGGCAATTTCAATGCTGAATATGCTTTTAAATAAAAAAAAAATTGAAGAAAGTAATTGGAATTATTATTATTAAGAATCAACAAATAAATTTATTAAATATACATTTAAATATGTAAATAAATATAAATTTAATAAATATTCAAACAATATAAATAAAACGATTCAATATTTTACTTACATTGTCATTTATATTTTTATTTATATTACAACTGTTATTATGGGTATGTTATTTTTAACAGTTTAAAAAAAAATTAAAAATATTAATAAAATTTATCAAAATAAAAAGTTGAAAAGATTTTATTTATTATTTGTAAATTTTGTAGATTTTATTTATTTATTGTAAATTTTTCAATGTAACCATGGTAACCATGAATAGACTTTTACCAAAATATTACTAATTAAATTAATTTTGGATAAATTATATTTTAGTTTATTAATTTTTTACTTTAGAAATAAAACAAATGCTATTTTTTAAATAACTTCATTTCTAATATATGTATTCTTATCTTATTCTTTTAAAAGAAATATTCATATCAATAAATACGTAATTTTATAAGTAAATACTTATTATCATTATCATTAATTTTAAAAACAATTGACGTTTTAAAAAAAAATATTTATTGTTTGCATTTGGAATTTAGGATTTTTGTATTTTTATATATCCTGTGAAGAATAGCTTTATAATTTTTCGTGTCTGCCATAAGGACAATATTATTAAGCCAGGAGTTTTATTAGTGATTTAAAAGAGTCGAAATCTACCAAAGATTTTAATTTTACAATAAAATCATTCTTTGTAAGATTGAAAATGAATTTAATTAATGTATTTTTGGAAGTAAGTCTCACAACTTTTACAAAATATTAAAAATAGTTGAATATGATATTTAATTATTTAAATTTATTTTAAAAAAAAAATATTTTAAGCAATTTTATAGAAGTTGAAAAAAATGGAATTATAAAAATATTGAATATAAGAACTTAATGAAGAAAATAATTAATAAATCGCATGAAAATAGAAGTAAATATATATGTATATTATCGAATTGTGATTTTAATTTATAAAATTATTTTCATATTTAGTAAATAAGTATATTATATATAAAATTATACCAATATTTTGTCATTAATATGATTATTATATTTATGAATCTTGTTATGTTTATTGTTAGTTGCCATTTTAAAAAAGGAGGGATGTGAGATTTGCTTTGATAATGAAAGTGTAGGAGAGCTTAAGCTATTCTATTTTTTATAGTTAATATTCATGTAAGAAATAAAATATTTTTTATGAAAATTAAATAGTATATCAATTTAAGGGAAAAATTGATCTTCGATTGATTTAGTATTTATTAAATAAATCAAATAAGAAGGGGATTCCCCGATTCGTCTCCTCTCCTTAAGAAGTTTGGTTTTCAAACTAAATTGTATTTCAGGTTGAGAATGCAAATCAATGCACTGGGAGAAGTTTTACATTAAAACTACGATTATCTCTTTTAAAATTAATCTAAAATATATTTTATATATCTATTTTTTCATTTTTAAACATTAATTATTAAGATCGTTTTGATAATTATAATTTATGTAAAAATAATTCTAAGAAATATAAAGAGTTTAAATATATGTGAATTAAAGATGAAACTGAGAAATTATTATTTATGAAAAAATAAATATAATAATATACAATATGCGTATAATAATATAAAACTTCTTAATTTCACATCTTAAACTAATAATATACAATATATGTATATACTTATATATTTCTATTATTGTATATCGAAATCAAAACAGCGTATTAGTAATTTGTTCAATGATAATTTATTTATTATAAATGTATATTTGGGTGTTATATTTTCCACATCCATTTAATCCAGCAATGATTTCCTCCACCATTCCTCTCCTCTTTTGTTCTAGAAAACTAGAAATTAATGGCCTTCGCATTTCTCCTCATTTTACCATTCTGGTAGGGGGATTCATAGTTGGGACCAGGACAAATGCAATTTATTAGCCATTTGTTACTTGATCATTCAGACTGTTTAATCTACTTTGTAGGTATCATGGTGAATCTTAGATCCAGCATTGACGTTTTTCTACGTGGAACATCTCTCAAATATATGAGCATCTATGATTTTGTACTCTATCGATGGCAAACCACAAAGAAACCTTCAATAACATTTTTAATTTACAGGTAAGAATTATTATTATTATTATAAAATAAAAATTTATAATTTAAATATCTAACATATATATAATATTAATGAAATGATATATATTATTAGATAAAAAGTTTTAAAAGGCATTAATATCTTTTTATTAGACCTCTGAAGGATCTACCCTAATAACGATATGAGATCTAAATTAAATAATATATAGTAAAATCTCGATTACCCGGGCTAATTATGGAAGGGGAAATACATTGATAATCGATTTATTGTTTAAATTTTACATTTTATTTTTTTATTTAATAAAAATTATTTATTTTTTTATAAAAATCATGTTTTTATGCTTTCTTTTATAGTTTCTTTACACAAAGATTTTAAATCCTAAAAATAAATGGTATAAGAAATTAGTATTACATTAGTAACTATGAACACACACATACTTATTGAAGAGTATACAATTTTTTGAACAACAATGCTTTACATATGTATCGATATTTTAATAAGATAATATGTTAATAAATATCTTTTTATTTTTAGAGAAACTACATATTTTTAAGTGGAAAATTTTTGATATTCTGTTTTATTATATAAAACATAAAATCATTTAAATTGTTAAGATTTAGTCTTTTCTTGTCTTTTTTAAAATTATTATTTTATTAAAAAAAAAACAATAACAAATTTCAATTTTTATGAATTTATAATTAAGTTAATAGATTAATGGTCAAATATTATTCCCTTAGTTCAATATTTTTCTAATGTTGTCTTCTTTTTCATATTTACTTTTTCGAGAATTAATAATATGAAATAATATGAAACCCCTTATTTAATTAAAATGTAATGGATACAAACTCAATATATATATATATAATTTTATAAAATATTTTAATCAAATAAAATTTATCTATGGTTTATTTAAATATCAATTTAATATTAGAATTTGTAAAATTGTAGAGCAAATTTTTTCTTAATTTTTTTATATATATTGAATCTTATATACGAGTATTATTAAACACCATTCACTTAACATTTTGTTTTATTTAAAGAGATTAATTATAGTTTCATTAATGTTTAGGAATATGGGTATTTATAAAAATGTAATGTTTTACTTTATGATGTAAAAACGGCCTTTTAAAGATAAGAAAAATAATTTATACCTACCTTAACATTAAATATCTATATCTATACATAATTCATGAAAGATAATGCTAATAGAACTATTATATTGCATAATATGATTGAATGATGATGATAATTTAGAAATTATCAAAACAAATTAATTTTAATACTTAATTATTCAATTTTTTCAATGGTTTAAGTTCATAATATATTCCATTTCAATAAGTAATTTTATAATTAATTAATTCTACTAAAAATGCTAAAAAAATGTACAACTTATTTTTTATTATTAGTTTCCATAATAACCATATTTGTAATAAATAGAATTAATCTAGATTATAAAATACATATATATAGATATACTCATATACCGTGATTCGTCTCATTAGTGAATGTTATAAACAATTTTTAATGCACGGACGTATTTTTTCAAAAATTTTTTACTTCAATTTTCACGAGACTTCTTTTGAACTTTTATCATTTGTTGTGGGAACATATCTTTTATACGACCAAATGTTTATGTAATTTCTTGGTACTTATCATATTAATGTCTAGATGCCGCAATCTTCTTCTGATCTTCCTTTATCATTTCACACATGGCATCAATGTTTTTAGTCAAAACAGCCGATTTTGATCTCGTATTCTGATGCAAGTAGAAAATAATCCCCTAGGTTTTCGTGGATTAGCCTCCATCATGGTATCTTCCCAAATTAAGAATGATATAACATATGAAATTGACTATAATGAAAGAGCCTTGGATTCTAAAATCTATATATAAGTAAATAAATATATTATATTTAAATAAGGTATTATATATTGTCATATATGATTAAATTATCTGTATATTTAATATAAATAATCAATTGTCAATAAAGTTAATATAAAAATAGATAGTATAATTCAGAGGTGGCCAACCCAAATGATTTTGCGGGCCACTTTGGAAATGCACCATAACTTCGCGGGCCGCATATAAAATTATACATACCCATTATAGATATTGTTTGGTGTGGCAAATTGAAAAATAATGAATTTATATTATGTTTACTATTATTTTTACATATAAACATATATAATATAATAATAATGATAATGAATGCACATTGTAAAAAATATATAATACTAAAAATGAAAAAAGAAACAACGAAATAAAAAAAATGAAATCATATTTATTTCACTAGTGCGATATTTGTTTCATGAGGGCGCAGAATATAAAAGTGTGATGAATCTCGCGGGCCGCAAAAATGTTTACGGTGGGCCGCATGCGGCCCGCGGGCCGCGGGTTGGCCACCCCTGGTATAATTAATACATATTGAATTAAGTAGATATTATTTTTTAATATAAAGATTAATATTGAGTTTAAAGCTTTTTTGAGGATAGTAAGGTAACGCAGAAGAGGGTAGAGGGGGTAGAGCACCCTGTCTAGAGCGCCGAAAAATAATGTACAAATTATCAACGTTGCGTTTTTTAGCAAGATTTATTAAAATTATTTAATGAAAAATAGCTCTTTATTTAAAATAGAAACTCAGTTCCTTATATAATAATATTAGATTGATATTTGCTTTGATTGATTTTCCCTAATCGAGTTTTAATAATATTTATTATCTTAACATTAAATTATTTTCTATATTTTCTTTCATACACTTATTGTTATTTTAATTTTTAATTATTAAATTTAAAAATAAATTGTAACATCCGTTCAGAATTTTTTTTATTCATACCAAATCATAATTGACCTGGTGAACAATCATTGATGATTTAACAATATTTATTTTATTTTGAAATATTCTAAAGAAGGAGGAATTTAACTCTTTATTGAGGTTCTTAAATACTATTCGTTTCCTGTGAAAGAGGATCCTAAGTTTTGTTTAATATTATAATTAATAATATAATTGAAGTATAAATGTAATGATTTACTTATTTCAAATATCAAATAGAATTATCATTTTGAAATGCACATTATTGTGACTTGGAAATATGCTGTTTTGACTTTGGAATTAACGTATTAAAAATATAAATATTCATACAATTAATTAAATTAAGTAACATTTTCATGAGAATGGTAAAATTTAAACTCAATTAAAAATAAAATATAAAAAATAATACTTCGATTAAAAAAGAAAACAAAATAAATCAATAGATTCCGAATTAACGAAAATGAATAATAAAAATTTTGAAGTTTAGAAGATTTCTATATCCAGCAAATTTTGATCAATAACAAATTTAATACAATCGAAGTTTATTTAAATTGAATTTCTTAAGAGAAATTATGTTTTAAAGAGAAAATTTAAAAAAAATAATTTAATAATTTATATCCCTAAATTATATATTAGCTATTAATCAAGGTCTATAATTATTATTCTTGATTTTTTGTAGTCTAAATCAGAAATTTCCAGCCTTTTGAATTTATTTGAAACTACTAAATTTACAAATTTTTTATTTTGTGTGTGTGTGTGTGTGTGTGTGTGAGTATCACAATTTCTTTTAATATAAATACTTTTCCAAATTAATTAACTTGTATTGGCGAATTCTAAAAATATAAAAATTGATATTTGTTTTATTTTTCATTCACTATAAAGTACACTGATGAGCATATGCATATTATTGAGGTAACTAGGACCCCTTTCCAAGAGTTAAATTCATTATTTTTTTTTTAATATCTTTTCAATACTTTTTTCACTGAATCTCGTTAAAGTATGTGTAACTAATAATCATTTTATTATTCATATTTTTATGTATTTTTATTTTATATTTATGTTTGGATATTTTAACTGCAGGTATAATTATAATTATACAAATTATGAAGTAATTATTTTGTATTTTCTCTCTATGATATTTATTTCTTTATATTTATATATACTTAAAACATATCACGTTACATTTGTGTAGAATATGTAACTTAATTACGTTATGGCTTTTCATTATATCTTAAAAATCAAAATGCTGTTATTCTTCATCCTTCAGCACCTTTGAAATAACACTCTTATATACAAAGTCATAAGACTAATAGATGAAATCATAACAACGGTAGTCTGTCAGCAAATCAATTTGACTTCAGAGAAGTCATTCCAGAGGTTATTAGATGATCAATGATAGGCAATTATGCTTTAAATGTTGCATTGGATGTTAATGTCAACAGTATATTCCAAAATACTTGAAAGAGATAATTGTTAATAAATATTATATTTATAGAAACTGATTTAAAATATTAAATTGTCACTACTTGGGCCTCTTCTTTCTATTTGAGGCTTAACTTGTATGTAAAATAATAGGTTTTCAATATATAAACAAGAACGCAAAGAAGCTAATAGAGTAAGTTGTAATTTCGATGGCCATGAATTAGAACCAAGGATCTAGAACTTGCTCATAAAAAAATAAAAATAATTTAGCTAAACAGAAACTAGAGTAATATTTGTAATTCATTTGAGTGTAGAGATGACCACTAAGGATTCGAACAGTTATCTTGCTGTGATATAGTGTCTGATAAAGGAGACAAGATATATCTGCAAAAAATCCATTAAAAAAATTGTTTTAAGCTTAATGATATCAAACTTTAATATTATATTATTCAGAATTTGTGCGAACTTATTGACCTGCCCTCGTAAATAAATAAATAGTAAATAAAGTGCGATAACTCCCCCTGATTAGGTGCATCCGAGAAGTTCTATGATAAATGACTACTCAATAATATGGATGTCATAAACAGGCATCCTAGTGGTCGGAGATACGACTGCTTTAATCAAGTTACCTAAATATTTAAGCAAACCTTATTTTAAGTTTTATTTATTGAGTTTAATTTGAATATGAAATTAAAAAAAAAATGAGGATGTGCATACTTATTGGCATAAATTTCAATTTATATCATATCAGCTTACTCCAAAATTCATCATAATTATTTCTTTTGGGTCCTATTTCATTTATTTTTATGTTATATCTTATTAATGAAATTTCTAGTTTACCAAAGATAATGAAATTTATTTAAATTATAATTTATAATTTAAATAATAATTTATTTAAATTTATAATTGTTTCTTTTTTCAGAATTATTATATCTTTGTATTTAACTTCATCTCTCATAATATCAATTCTTGATTTGGGACGAGGATCTGAAGCTGGATTAAAATACGAGAAATGGATGGCATATTTAACGAACTGGGGTTACCTAATATTATGTCTACAATCACTTGTTGGTTTAGGATTACTAATTCATTATTTTATGAATTATGTTAAAGGTAAAAATAATTTGTTTTTTAATTCAAAATCATTTTTATTACATTAATAGATATATTAAAATTATTTTAAATTGTTTCTGTAGCTGGAAATTAATTTATTTCAAACCGTCGGTCGGTTCGGACCTGGCCACAGGTCAACTTATTAATTTTTATTTAAATTACATAAAAAAAATGTTTGTTTTAGGTTTTAAAACAATTTCATCTTTAAACTCAACATTTTTATCTACATATTGGGCACTATTTACAATCGCTGCAACTGTCTCTCCTGCCATTTCAGCAGGATTTTGGCTTGTAGTATATGATTCCAAAAAAGACAACCCAACCGATGCTATTTCTTTAATGACTCATGCAATAAACTCTATTGTTATTTTTATTGATCAAATGATTTCAATCATTCCTTTAAGATTATCACATATTTATTTACCTTTTCTATTTGCTTTTACTTATTTATTATTTTCATTAATTTATTACCTGGCCGGAGGTACAGATCGTCATCAACTTCCGTATATATACAAGTAAGTTGAGTTGAATAATTACTGCAATTTACAAATATTTTAGTGACTATTTATTAGGATTTAATGGATCGTTAATTCATTGCTTTTAAAAAGGGAAAAACAACTATTTATTTTACATTTGTAAAAAAAATAGATATTTTAATTCTAATGAAATCTAAACCATATAGAGAGAGGAAGTTGCATCATAAAACATTGGTCAAATATATAAAATTTATTTATTTATTTTTCAATAACATTTATTTATATTTAAATTTTTAACGCTAAAATAAATTATAGTAAGATTCCGTGTTTCTTTATTTATAAAAATGTTTTTCGGATCTTATATTTTAAAGAGCTACTCCGAGGTTTATGTTTTTTGCAAACTTATTTTTAAAACGCAATTTTATGTAAAAGTTATCTAATTAAATAAACTTCCATTCTGAAAAATTTTTTTAACATTAAATATTATGTAGTTATTTATTTAATACTTATAAATAATTTTAATTTATAATTTCCTAAGTTATTATTATATTATATTTTTGCATCTATCTCTAAAAATATTTTCATTTAAAGTTATTATAACTAATTTTAATTTTTTTTTTGCAGAGTATTAGATTGGAGAAAACCAGGATGGGCTCTGATAGCATGTATTGGTGGTTTAACATATGTAAGTTTTGTCCATGTTATCGTCACACTATTTAATTCTGGCGTAAATCGCATTCTTCCTCCAAAAGTGATAAAAGAAGAAAGTGTATCTCCGCCAATTAATGAAACTGTTAAATTAGAAGGAGTTAATGTACACTAATTCATTTTCTTAATTATGAGAGTGTTTTCAAGTTAATAATTTAACTGTGAAAAACGTGCAAAAAATAATTTAAAAATCTCTTATTTATAATAAAAAACACATGTTTTTTTTATAAAAAAAATCCTATTTATTTAAATAAATATAAAAAAATATAATTTAAGACACAAAAATGATTTTATTAAATATTACAATACCATAATTCCAATATAAAATAATAATTGCATATTTTGTAAACTTCAGAATGCATAGATTAAGCCTATCAGTATTGAATAACATTCCTATTTTTTTCAAATTTGTACACAATTTTTGAATGTTTCATTTCGAAGTTGTAATTTGTTCGGTAAGTCTCTAGTCAAAAAATAATTTTTTTTTATATATTTCTAATTTACTTGAAAAAATTACGAATATTATGTTAATAAAAAAATGATAATTTAGCAATTAAAATACTTTAATTGAATCATTATTTTATTTAATTAATTCCTATATTGGTTTTCAATAAAATGTCAATATCAATATAAAATTCCTGTTTATTACATTTTACTCTCCTAAAGTCCTTATCATTATATCCTATATACATCTTAATTTCATCGAAAAATGAGGGAACTACATTACATATAAGAAAATAAATAATTATTTATAAAAATGAGATAAAATGGGAAAGATTAATTAAAAAATTCACATATATTTACAATTAGGAATAGAAAATATTTATTTAACTTATTTGTATAAATACAATATATTTAAGCATAATAATTTAAGTTAGCTTTCTTTTTTGCTTGTACTTCTAAAATAGCATCCATAAAATCTTCATGAGTTACAGCTGCAGCACTTCTTCTAAGTGCAATCATGCCCTAAAAAAGTTTTTATATTTATTATTTTAATAAAATTTTAATTCCGAAAATCATATTATATTATAATATATTACCGCTTCAACACAAACTGCTTTACATTGAGCGCCATTGAAATCATCAGTGCTCCTTGAAAGTTCTTCAAAATTTACATCAGGGGATACATTCATTTTACGAGAATGAATTTGCATGATTCTTGCACGGGCTTCTTCATTAGGATGTGGAAATTCGATTTTACGATCCAAACGACCAGATCGCAATAAAGCAGGATCAAGAATATCTACTCGATTTGTTGCAGCTATCACCTAAAATAATTAAAAATTATATATTTTAAAAAATCCAACATTTACATTATATTAAACGGTTAAAAGTTATAATAATGACCTTGATGTCAGCGGTAGAAGAAAATCCATCGAGTTGATTAAGAAGTTCAAGCATAGTTCTTTGAACTTCTCGGTCTCCAGCTTTTTCTGAATCGAACCTTTTTGTGCCAATAGCATCTAATTCGTCAATAAAAATGATTGCAGGTGCTTTCTCTTTAGCTAAGGCAAAAGCATCTCTTACCTAAAAATAAGTTATAATAAATATATATTAAATAACAAAATAAATATAATTTTAATAAAATAAAAAAAAAAGTATTTACCAATTTTGCACCATCTCCAATAAACATTTGAACTAATTGAGGACCAGCAAGTTTCAAAAATGTAGATTTAGTTTGAGCAGCACAGGCACGTGCTAAAAGAGTCTTTCCAGTTCCTAAGGAAAAGAATATAAATAAAAATAAAAATAAATATATAAATATTTTTTTTGGATCACTAAGAAAATTACCTGGAGGACCGTAAAGTAGAACGCCTTTTGGAGGTTGAATCCCAAGATTTTCAAATCTTTCTTTGTGCGTCATAGGTAAAACAACTGCTTCAATAAGCTATAATTATAATTTATTATTAGATTTTTGATAAAAGATGATAGAAAATGTAGAAGTACCTCTTGGATTTGTTTATCAAGTCCTCCAATATCTGAATATTGTTCAGCTGGTCTTTCATCAACTTCCATGGCTTTAACTCGTGCGTCATATTCAGCAGGTAATGTTTCTAATATCAAATAAGAGTCTTTATTTACCCCAACAAGATCTCCAGGTTTTAATTTTTCAGCATCAACTAACCCGATGACAGGTAGAAAATAAGTCTAAAAAATTAAAAATAGAAATAAATAAAAAGTCAAATTTTACTCTTATTCTCTATAAAAAAAAATTACCTGTCTTGTTGAAGTTTTAATAACTGCACATTTTCCTTTCCTTTGTGAATCAAGATCGACAACTGCACCGTCTTCCTCACCTTGGTCTTGAGGATCAACATCCAATAACTAATAAAGAAATATACAGACAAATGTTATTGGCATAATCTGATGACTGATGAATTTTCAATATAAAAATATTTTTGATACAGATGGGACTATTAAAAAAAATTTGATACTAAAAATAACTAATATTAAAATTTAAATATTGAATTTTTAATAATTTCATAAAACTTAAAGAGTAGATAAACTATCGAATAAATTACTTAAGATAACATTTTACTAATTTACAGAATATAATCTAGAAAATAGAATACATAATAAAATTTGAAAAAAGAGACAATCTTATTAATTATGATTTTATCAATTAATTATTTTATCAAAATTATTAGAAATGTGTTCAAAATTTATATTAATTTATTTGTGAATTTTATTTTTTTTTAATCCTAAATAAAAAATAAAATATCAATCTAGAATATTTGTTAATTATTTATTATCCTATTTTATTTAAAAAAACAATTATATTACAATTCATCACAAAGGAATTATTAGTAGTTTTTATTAATTATAATACAAATATTAAATTATTTAAGAAAAACTTTTAAAGTTAAATAAATGGGAATTTAGAAGATATAATTAATATTGTAAAATATTACATTGTAATAAAAATAATACCTCAATCACATTTGAAACCAAATATGGTAAAGTTTTATTCACTTTGATCTTTTCAGTGTTTTCTTTAATTTTTTCATTTTGTGCTTGAAGTTCATGGCTTATCCTCATCACATCACTTTTCATAATTTTAATTTCATTATCAAGAAGACGAGTTCGACTGACGATTTCGTCTGTACTCATTCGAAGTACTTCTTCTCCTAATGACTCCTGTCAATTTAATCGATAGGTTAAAAAATATTAATGAAACTGAATATATCTATATGCAAATATGAGTTTATTAATATTTCTTTTATTACCTCTGTATCTTCCCATATTGCTTTGTCTTCTAAGGGCACAGTAGTCATTATTTAGTAAATGAGATTAAATATAATTATAAGAATGATGCAGCAAAGTTTAATATATGTATAGAATTTTGACCAGAAAAATTATCTGTCACTACCGTCAGATGCCGCATTAATACAAAGCTAAGCCCTCTCCAGGAAATAAACATATCTAAAATAAATAATTTAAAATTCAAAAATTCATATTTTAAATATTAGCCAATATCTCAAAATCAAATATCAATATAAATAAAATGATTATTTGGAAAGAATATGAAAATAATTATTAGAATAAGAAATAGTATTTATTTAACAAGAGTTTACCAATAATAGTAAGAAAATTTATTTATATTTATATTAGTTTATTAATTTAATATGTTTATTAATAAATTCAAAAAAATAAATTTAACATTATGAGTAGCTAATAATGCCTTTAGAATCATATAATATGAACCGGATATATATCTGTATGAACATTGTATATAAATTAGGTCTAATTAGGATATTTTTACTTTTCCATTAAAAAAAATTGTTTTTTGATAGTAAAGATATCGTAATTCCGATTCAGCTCCGAAATGCTGTTTTTGATAGATCTTCACGTTTCATTCTGGTGTGTGTAGCAGAAATCTTGTTTTAATTGTATGTTAATTTTTATATGATTATGTTTATTTTAATGTACATAGATATATACGTATTCATATATATATATATATATATATATATATATATAATTGGTGCTTGCATGTATTTTGATTATTTATGTGCAAAGTATTAATGCAAACAAACTTAACTATTAAATTCGATGGTATTGACATTTCTATAAATTAATTAACAGTTTTCCATTTAGTATTATTATTCTGTACATATAAACGCTAAATTACATTTTCGGCATTCATTGCTTTAGTTGTTTGATTTGAAGAAATCTCACTTTTAGAAACTTATGGTGATGCTGCTCCGTCATATCCCGATTGTCAGTTTTGGTTTCAACGATTTAAAAGTGGTGATTTTGATGTCAATGACAAAGAACGGCTTGGAGGTCCATAAAAGTTCGAAGACAATGAATTGCATGACTTATTGTACGATAACCCAGCTAATACTCTCAAAGAACTTTCAGACTCCTTAGCAGTTGACGTTTTCATGGAAAGATCCAAAAGGAGGGAAAATGACTGCCAGTCAAATTGACTGAAAATACTACCATTTAGAACAGTTTCAACATTGCATTTTCAATGCTTGTCAGGAAAAAAAGAATTTTCTGTTGTGTGAAAATCCCAAGCGCAAAAAGTCATGGATTAGTCCAGGAGAGCTATCCATATCGACATCGAAGCGGAATATTCACCAAGTCATTAAGAATACATGGTCATCGAAAAAGGTAGGCGGGATTTCGAAGAGTAATAAAAACCGTAATTCAAATGGTAGAATAAACAGACATCTGGCCGCCACGTGTTTTGTAGCATTGCAGGAGTCACAGTTGCAATGGCTGCGTAAATTCTTTCTTTCAAATGGTGAAGATCACGATTTTTTTCCACGCTTAGGTTTATCTGATGACTTTATTTCATGTGACTAGACCAGTCGAGCCGCACGGTAATGGCGACACACGGCAAGATGGCGACTGCGAATAAATGCTACTCAAAATATTTATAATGCTACACAATCTCTAGTTAATTTCGTGTTTATTTATCGAATAGTTGTACAACAAAATCCCGTTCACCTTTTTCGATGACCCTGTATAATAAAAAAAAGTACCTCTGAGAGAAAATTTCTTTTGAATAAGCAATGTAAGAAGGGAATGCATAAATGATAAGCCAATACATCAAAACCTTCAAAAAATGGACAACAAACCTGTTAGTTTGAAACGATACTTTTAGTAATTCTATGATTTAAATGAATTAAAATAGTATATATATTTATATATATATGAGTAATTTCTAAATTTTCATGTTATGGATAATTTTTTTTATTTTTTTGACTTTGCTCACTATTAATTAATTCTAACAAATTAGAAAATTTGATTAATAGTATGATAAATGATGCTTTGGCTATATTTTATTAAAGGTATTTTCCTGGGTTATCTGAATAAATAAATGTCTCTGCTTAAAATTTGAAAAAATAATATATTTTTCATTAATAAATATTAAAAAAACTTAATATGAATTTTTTCCATTTTCAAAATTGAATTTTTGAATGCATAGTACATTCTTTCTAAATGCCCAAAAACTACCTGAAAAAATGAGAAAAAAATTAACAAAACATTTGTTTATATATTACAAGTGTTGTTAAAATAAGCTATCTTTTAAATTAATTTTCCTTAATATATATATATATCCAAAAATTTATATTTAAATATAATAAACAATAAATAAATCTACATTGAATAATTTTTAATTTATTATTATTAAAAAAAGTAATTATTTTGATTTTTTCTAGAAAATTGTATGAAATTTATATATATAACAAATGTATTTTTGTATGGGACCCAAATGAGAACAAAAGAAATTCTAGAATAGTGGAAAAATACCAATGGCACCTTTAACAAGGGATGTCAAACAAGGGATGGTGCGGTACAATGCAGTTGCCTCCCTGCCCTCTGCACTAAACAAGGCAGCAACGTGTCGCGTGTTCATGTTATGATTCTATACAATCCTCTCCTCCACTCCCCCTAATCATAATTTATTCATGTGACAATTAAGTTTCTTCTAGTTATCAAGTAAGAGATTTTTAGATTTTTAAAAATATCATAATGATAGAAAATAAAATGGAATAGATATTATATTTAGAATTTTCAAATGTGACCAATGGAGGAAGCATTGGAATCACGTTTTCTAATTTTTTTTTTTACTATTTCTTAGATGATTATTTCTTATAAAATATTAATTTCACAGAGAATTAATAAAAAATGTATTTATTTATCTTTATTTTTACCCATTATGACTTAATATGATTTCTATAATATAAAATATTATTTTATTAAATATGAACAAAGAGGTTATAAAAAGCACATGTGGCCGGCCAGTGACATTTTTAAATTTTTTATCCGAAAATTTTAATTTAAACAATATCTTCTATTATTTTATTTTATTTTTTTTCAATAAATTTAATTTTTCTTGATAATATATATCATATGATTGATAATGCTTAATCTAATTTATAAATGAAAACTGATGAAAACTTTCCACATATGGGTACTCACGTGCCACGTGAGCCTTTGTAATTATATTTTCAAAATTAATGTAATGTGTTTATTAATTAAAACTTATTATCTTTTTTAAATTAAGGTCTAATATCACTTATAAACATGAAATTGAATCATTTTATTGAAATAATTTTTATTTTTATTAAATTTTTTTCAGAATTTTAGAATCATGGAAAATAAACATTTCAATATACATGATGAAAACTTAGTGAGGCCTCTCTTAAATGTATGTTTAATTCATTTTTTCAATTATTTACACCTTAAGAAATATAAAATTAACTTTAATTAAAATATATTACAGGATGAAGATTTCCATATTTTGAACTCACTGACTGAAAACCTGCCGGCACTTGATTGGCCCTACTTCCAGAGGTAACATTTATTATTTACATTTATATATATGCCCAAGCCTAATATATTGTACTTTTTAGAAATCTTTCTAATTAATTAATATTAGAAATAAATTGTTTTAGCTATAAACAAAATAAATACTTGGTTATTCGAATATCCCTTGAAAATCTCGATCAAAAATAGATTCACATTTGCATATAAAAAAAGTTTTTTTCCCTTCATATTTTATATATTTATTTCTATGCATTACAAAGTAATAATAAATAAATTAAAGCAGCGGTCAGGGTACATTTTTTTTACAATACTTTTGTGTAGCTCAATATGCCACTAGATCATGAAAAGCATAATAGCGGGATAAATTTATTTATTATTTATTGAATTAAAAGGAATTTACATGAAAACTATGTGAAAGTAAATAAAAATTGTAAACATTAACGTTTTGTTTAATGATTAATTTTAATTTTTTAATTATTTTTTTCATTAAAGCCTATTATTCCCTCTCTCTATAAGTCCTAAAGGGCCTACAAATCTCTTTATTAGGTAGATATAAAGGGTGTCCCAAAATTAACGCAAGATTTGAATTAAATAGAAAACACAGTTTTTAGTCTTTTGATTGTAATTTTTTTAATGATTCATAAAGTACATAAGATAGGTTTATTTATGGAATAACACATCGGGCAAATGGCCTCCGCGGCTTTGCATACACATACGCACCCGTTTGTCGAAATTTTCCATGACCGTTCTGCATAAATGTGGCTGAATTTCGTTGATGCAACGTTGAATCTCCTCCTTTAATGCACGCGTAGTTGTGGGCTTATTGACGTAGACCTGTGATTTTAGATATCCCCATAAAAAGAAATCTAATGGTGTTAAATCACACGATCTAGGGGGCCAATTCTGATCACCGAAACGAGAGAGTACACGACCTGGAAATGTCTCATGCAGTAATTGAAGTGTTTCCAGGTCGTGTACTCTGTTGTTATTCCATAAATAACCCTATCCTATGTACTTTATGAATCATTAAAAAAATTACAATCAAAAGACTAAAAACTGTGTTTTCTATTTAATTCAAATCTTGCGTTAATTTTGGGACACCCTTTATATAATCCCTCATAAAAGATTAGCAATCTGACCTTAGATCCAGAGAGCAAAAAGGATTTTGATAAAAATCCTTAAATCCATCCCTTAGAACCAAATCTCTGTGTGCATGCAAGGTCGACAGTCGTGTCGTATTGTTAAATATCTTATTTTGGAAAAATCGGAAACATCTAAAACGTATAAATAAGTTTACTAAAACAAAATCTTTGGCCTAATTTCTATACTTATTCTATATTCATATATAACTTTCATAGTACGTAGACTGTTTAAAAGAAAAGGTAAATTTTGAATTTTCTTGGGCTGTGTACATTCGAATATCGAAATCTCTTTTTATTATGTTGTTACACATATGTTTCTCATATGTTGACATTATCAGCCATTTTGGATTAGTAGATTGTTTTTGATAACTGAAAAAGTTAGTCACGTTTTTGTGTTCTTCGATTTTTTAAAGAATCTGTATTAAATTTTGCGTAAAAAAGGAATAAAGTGCTCCAAAATGTTGACTGGCATTCGGCGAGCCTACTTTGTCTCAAAAAAATGTGAGCCAAGACCAAAAAAAGAACACCAAGTTCGATCAAATGTGAAGGTTTTGCTCACTGTTTTCTTCGATTACAATGGCGTGGTACATCATGAGTTCTTTCCGACAGGTAGTTCTGTTAATAAGGAATACTACAAGGAAGCTATGCAACGTGAAGCAATACGGCTCAAACGATCGTAATTGTGAAAAATCAAATCATGGATAATACACCAGCTCACATATCATTGCTTGTTCGTGATTTTTTGGCCAAAAACAACACCGTAACCATGCCTCAACCACCGTATTCACCAGATTTGGCTCCCTTTTTTTTATTTTTTTCCTAAAACTGAAGAGACCAATGAAAGGAAAGCGTTTTGCCACAATTGATGGAATAAAGTCGGAATCGAAGATGGCCATACCGAAGAGCACATTTCAGAAGTGCTTCGACGATTGGAAGAAGCACTGGCATAAGTGCATTATATCTGAGGGGAATTATTTTGAAGGGGACAAAATGGATATTGATAAAGAAATAAATACTTTTCGAAATAATTCAAAATTCACCTTTTCTTTAGAACAAACCTCGTATTTCGAGAAAATTATACTTAAATGGAAATAAATAAATAGAATAAATCAATATAAGTATAATAATTAGTAGAAAATTTAGATATTTTTTATTTAACACTTTAAAAAAGTAATCCAATTTGATTTTACACAATTTATAATTAACACGAGATTTAATTAAATTTATTTAAATTGATTACTCAAAATTTATTTTTAAATCTTGACAACATAATGTCAAGACTACCCTTTGTGAATATCAATTTTTAATAAAAAGAAATTAACTAGAAATATTATTATATATTGATATTCTATGATTATAGTAATGCAAAGAACAAATTTGAAATTTGTTACTGTTGTATTTTAAAAATCTCATTTATATAATATATGCATTTGAAATACAAATATTCATTGTTTAATAATCATCTTTGTTTCTTTATTTATTTCAGTCAAAATGAAGATTTATCATTAGGACTAAATATAGGCTTCGACTCATTTAATAGATTAAACAGAATAGGAGATGATTTTAGAATCCCCTCGGATAATCAAAATGAAATAGATGTAAAATGAATAATCTTTTATACCATGTTAAAATTATAGAATGACCCTATTTAATTTTAATTTCTTTTGTATTTTGAAAGGCCTCTGATATCTTAGGAGTGAATTTTTCGGAAGAGGAAATTTCTATTGATTTTCTTGAAGAACAGGTTGACTTAAACTTTATAGATTCTTTAAACATTCCAAACGAATCTGAAATTTATGAATTAGAATCTGAAGAAATTAAGGAAGTGGTTTCTGAACCTGAACCTGAATCTGTGATATTAGTTAAGGAAGATATTAAAGAAGAAGATATTGATATTGAAACAGTCAGTGATTCAACGATAACAGGTAATTTAATTTAATAAAATTTACACTATTTCTATTATTATTATTATTATTTTTGTATTAACATAAAAATTTTGAAAATATGATAATTATATGTTCACCTAACTTTCAATTACTTTCACCTTAAGAATAATAAATTATATAGACATTGGTAAAAATATAATTTAATATAAAAAATACGAAGACATTTTATTTGAATGACTTAAGTCATTTTTATTTTTAAGATTCATTTTTGAATAATTGAATAAAAATTCTAATTGTTTAAAAAAAAATTTCAGTGCTTGAAGCGGGTGATGTAACTACTTTATTAGAACAATTTGAAGCTACTGAAAAAATTAATAAGGTTATTCCAATAAAAATAAAGTGCGATCCTATAACACAAACATATGTTATTCAGAATAGAAATTCGGATAACTCATTAACCTCGATAAAAAACGAAGCACAAAATATAAATACTTCAAAAAACGAAAATCAGCAAGATATTCACCAATCTGTTCAACATTGTAATCAATCAAAGAAACAAGTCAATAAGCGTAATATTCAAACTCAAGAAGTTAAAAAACAAAAACATCAGCAAATTCTCCAAAAAAAAGAAAAAGCTAAACACGCTAAACAAAAAGAGATTTCAAATTCTAAACATCAATCGAAAACACTAAACAAGCAAAGTAATTCTCCAAATCAGCAAGTAATACAATCAAATATTGTGCAAACTAAAGAACAATTACAACAACAAGCAAATAGACAAATAAAACAGGGAAATCAACAAATTTTGCACGCAAATCGGCAAATAAAACAAAAAGGGAATCAATCAATTTTGCAAGCAAATCGACAAATAAAACAAAATGGGAATCAATCAATTTTGCAAGCAGATCGACAAATAAAACAAAATGGGAATCAATCAATTTTGCAAGCAGATCGACAAATAAAACAAAATGGGAATCAATCAATTTTGCAAGCAAATCGACAAATAAAACAAAATGGGAATCAATCAATTTTGGAAGCAAATCGACAAATAAAACAAAATGGGAATCAATCAATTTTGCAAGCAAATCGACAAATAAAACAAAATGGGAATCAATCAATTTTGGAAGCAAATCGACAAATAAAACAAAATGGGAATCAATCAATTTTGCAAGCAAATCGACAAATAAAACAAAATGGGAATCAATCAATTTTAGAAGCAAATCGACAAATAAAACAAAATGGGAATCAATCAATTTTAGAAGCAAATCGACAAATAAAACAAAATGGGAATCAACAAATTTTAGAAACAAATCGACAAATAAAACAAAATGGGAATCAACAAATTTTGCAAACAAGTCGGAAAATAAAACAAAATGGAAATCAACAAATTTTGCAAACAAATCGACAAATAAAACAAAATGGAAATCAACAAATTTTGCAAACAAATCAGCAAATAAAACAAAATGGAAATCAACAAATTTTGCAAACAAATCGACAAATAAAACAAAATGGAAATCAACAAATTTTGCAAACAAATCGACAAATAAAACCACATGGGAATCAACAAATTTTGCAAACAAATCGACAAATAAAACCACATGGGAATCAACAAATTTTGCAAGCACATCGACAAATAAAACAACAGGGAAATCAACAAATTATGCAAGAAAATCGACAAATACAATTACAAGAGAATAAAAAAAATAAACATCTTATAAATCAACAAATTAAGCAAGAAAATCAACAAATAAAACAACAGGGGAATCAACAAATTTTACAAGCAAATCGACAAATAAAACTAGAAGGAAATCAACAAATTAAATTACAAGCAAACCAACAAATTAAACAACAACCAAACCAACAAATTAAACAAAGCAAAAGGAAAGAGGAAGGAAAACAAATTTCTGTTGATATAAAAAAGTCCAACGAGCAACAAACATTGACACCACATTCATTTGATGTAGCTTTGGATCAAAACTTTAAAATAAATTACGAAGCTAATCAGCGGTTGAAACAAACAAATCCAAAACCTAAAATAAATACTTCAAAAAGTCTTCCCTTACAACCACAACGACCTAATATAGATAATTCAAATAACTACAAACACATTCCTGTAAGTTTTTTATTTTTATTTATTCAATTATTTAATTTTTAATTATAAATAATTTTTTGTAGATTAAGGCTATTACACCTCAGGAAATTTCCGTCCATTTAGATCACGCCTATTGTTCACGTCCTCCAGAACAATACATAATTAAACCCCAACCCATTTTTAAAAACGTTCTTTCGGAATATAATAATAATTCTAATGTAAATACGCTAAGTAAAGATAGTGGGTTTGAATCAGCAGAAGTGAGCGGGCTTGAATCTGGGGATGTAAGTGATGCTTCTGAAGATATTATTCAACAAGTAGCAATTTCTCTGGTAGCTTCTTCACATCTTACAACCGTTGTGGTTACAAAACCTTCTGGTCTTGTCTCAGTTTTAAAACGAACGCAACCAAAAACAATAGCAGGATCAATTAACAAATCTATTTCAATTTCTACACCTACTAAGACAACTGTAGTCGTTGATACAGGCCTATCAATTCCAATAGAAAAAAAATTTGATGATAAAGATGAAACTCACAAACGTAAATTAAATTTAGAAGAATATCGAAATAGAAAAAATCTTGAATTGACCTTAAAGCATTGTGAAAGTAATATTCCTAAAGAAATTGTAAATATTAGTACAACAGAAACTTCTAAAGAAAATATAAAAGATAATAAAACACCTAAACAAGATTCACAAACTGTGGATCAAGCATTAACCAAGTAAGTTTTAATATACTTTTCTATAATTTCTTAATTTAATATAATTAACTTGATTTAATTTTAAAGATATAAAAATTAGTAATTAAAAATTACAATTTAGTTTAAAAGATCAAATACCTTTATCATTTTTAGAAATAACCATCGAAAGAGGAATTATCGAGCTAGACGAGATAGTAGTAATTCAAATTCCTCCTTAGAAAATTACCATCCCAAGAAACGTCCTCAGTAAGTTTTTTTTTATTTTAAAGCATTAATATTGAATTTAAATATTCCTTTTTTTTAGTATTAAAAGAAAATCTAGATCTCGATCTTCATGTTCATCACGTTCAAGTAGAAGTTCCAATTCATCTTCAAGGTTGTATTCAATTTTTATTTTTACTGACCCTCGATAGTAAGGGAAGGGTTATTTTCACACCAAATTTCACATGAAGATATTTTTTACATATCTCCACGAATCATGTACTTTGTATTGGTTTTATCCTCGGGAAAAATTATCTTCATTAGTTTCTTAATTTAAAATTATATGACGTCACAGCCAGCTCCTACTTATATATTATAAATAAAATAAAATTAAAAATATTGATGTTGATATAACATAAATATCTGTTTTTATTAATATAGATACATTTATTAATTTATTTATTAATAGATACATTTAAATTAATTGAAATTGTTTCTGAACCTGGAAATTAATTTATTTCAAACCGTCAGTCGGTTCTGCGCCTGGCCACAGGTCAACTTATTTAAAAATTATTTTCTTTAACTTTTTGAATGCATAACTTTCTAAGGGTTCACATTCGCTATTTATTTAGTTGATTTTGAGTGTAATCGGCAAATAATAAGCACATGTTTATATGAAGCTTACACTTTATTTAAAATAAATGAATTAACCAATCAGAAAACTATGAAAATCAAAATCTGTAATTTAAATAGTCTCATTTAGATAGCTTCCATTACATTTTATTCAGTATCTGGTAAATTACCCTGAATTCAAGCTTCAGATAACTGGAGTAGGAAATCATGAAACTTCAAGTTAGTACAATTCATATTTAAATGTTCGTAAATTCTCAACCCATTAAATAAGTCACAATTTCAGTATAATACTACTTTTTTTGAACATTTTATAGTTTTTCTATATATAGGATAATAGCTGAGATATTGATCAGCTAGATCCACTCCTTTCATTTGATGATTGTAGTCAATTATAAATTAGGGGTTTTGTATTAAGCGATTTGTTTTTTTTACAAATTTTTCCGGTATCAACTATTTCGGCATTATGAATAGTAGAAATCATTCATATCTTTATTTTTCGATGTTTTCCATAATTGTAAAAGTATTTCTCCTTTTTGCTTGAATGCAGTTTCAAAAACTTTTAACTTTTTCAGTTTTATATGGGCCATATATATTTATAAAGTTCCCTTACATTTAAAAGATTTACTTCATATCATTTGAAGAAGAACTATTGAATGAATATTCTATATACATAACACTGTAACTTAACTTGTAAACTTCTAATTAGGAATGTTCTATTTCCATAAAAAAATTATGGTATCTATATAAGGCTATTTAAATTACCTATTTTGATTTTCATAGTTTTCTGATTGGTTAATTCATTTATTGTTGTTTTCTTTTCTGATAGAATCTCTCTCTCTCCTCTCTGTATAATATTCACTTAATCATTCATTCTTTGACTTGCGCCTTTCCTCACATATCCTTTCGTTACTTTCATCAATCCAGATCTTAATCTTTTTTATAATACTTTTATCGGCTGCAAATGTTATAGTTTCCCATACTGATATCCAGATATACATTAAATTTACGTTAAATTTAATTGGTCTTTAAAACCGCTTTAAGAAAATCATAAACAAAAATTAAGAGAGAGAGCAGTTGCCCAATTTTAATATAGTAGTATTTATTTATAATTTAAAAAAAAATAAAATAATATATTTTTTTAAATTCTTTTTTTTTTAATAGATATTCAAGATCTAAATCAAAATCATCTCGCTCAAGATCTCGTTCAAGATCTCATTCGCGAAGCCGAAGATCAAAATATAAATATCGAAATAAAAATCACAGTATGAGTAGAAGTAGAAGTAGGAGTAGGAGCAGGAGCAGGAGTAAGAGCAGGAGCAGGAGTAAGAGCAGAAGCAGGAGTAGAAGTAGAAGCCGATGTCGAAGAAATAGATATCGTTCAAGATCATTTAGCAGGTGGACTTATTTATTCTACTTTTATAGTTAATTATATAATACATTTTCAAAGGTGTTTCAATAAAATTAACAAATACTTTTAATAATTATATTAATTAGATCAAGATCAAGATCAAGATCTGGAGGTAGATCTTCCCCTAGTTGGATATATAGACAAAATATTCGCCCTCCAACATCAGCACCCTTCCAACCTCTTGATCGAAGGGAAAAACAACGGCAAATAGAAGAAAGACGGGTAGTATACGTAGGTCGTTTAGAGGAGGGTATTACTAAAGCTCAACTTCGATCTCAATTTGAAATTTTTGGACCTATTGTTGATATCAGTATACATTTTCGAGAGCATGGGTAAGATTTAATTTATTAAATTTCCTTATATCCGTATATCCTTAATTTTCATACCTATGAAATTAAAATAATTTACAATTGGTGATTGAATAAATATTATATTTATTTATTCCCATCTATTATTTAATACTTATTTTATTTTATAATATACAGAAATTTTAACATTTTTTAGCGATAATTATGGATTTGTTACTTATTTATATAAAAAAGATGCATATTCTGCTGTTGAAAGGGGAGCTTATTACCCAGAATGTCGTAAATATGATTTATGCTTTGGAGGGCGAAGAGCGTTTTGTAGAACACGCTATGCTGATTTAGGTAAATATTGATTATATAAAAAAAATTTAAAAACAATAAAACTTAATAAAATTACTTTTTTTCTAGATGGAATGGCTTCAGATAATTATAATTCATACTCACATAGGCGTAAATTATCTCCTAAAGAGACACCCCCTCGACAAACTTCGCCTACTGGATTTGATTATCTTCTGAAACAAGCTAAAGCTCGAACAAATAAATATACCTCAAAAGAAAATGATACCCCTAACAATTTTTGACAAAGGCTATGTGACCGCCGTCGATTTAGACGGTTAGGTAACTAGTTTTTATTCAATTTGAATTAATTTATCATTTTTAATTTATATATATTTGAATAAAGTTCCTGGGTATGTGCCCCTAGTGATTGTCCAAAACCCTATATATTTAATTAAACTATCATTTGTTAATTTTAAGATATAAAATTGTGATTGAGATTTTTAATTTATATATTTAATAATTTAATAGTTAAAATATACTTTTTAAATAATATATATATATATATATTATATATATATATAATATACATGTATAAATAGTGTATATTGAGATTTTTTCGTATTATTTCAAATTTATTATAAATATTAATTTCATTTCATTTATTATAGAATTGTAAAAATGATTTAATTTTAAATTAAATATTTTTTTAATATTAACATCATATTTTGTACTGATAAATTTAATTTCTGTATATAGATTATAAAAAATATTTTTTTAATTAGTTAATTTTTATTATTTTGAATTTATTGAATGAAAAAAATGTATTAGATGTTCAATGCAATTATTCATTTATATTATTTAAATTGATACATTTTTATTTAAGTCATTGTTTCCAATCATTTTATAATCATTTTGAAACTTTTAATAAATATTTTTTCTAAACATTTTATTTTATTTGGGACGCCATGAAATATTATTCAATCCTTGAAACTGTCTTTTCAATTCATTACTATCGGCCCATCTGGAATTAAGATAATCATTTGAATCTTCTTTATCCAACTTTTTAAGTTCTTCTTGCCTCCTGGAATTATAAAGTTTTTAAAAATTAGAATTATTAAAAATAGATTTCATATTTCTAGATTCAGGAAAAAATAAAGAAAAAATAACTAATGCATATAATATTAAAAATAAATCTGAATAAATTTAAATAAAATTTAACGTTTTTGAAAAAAATATTTAAAAAGTTAAAAAGCTAGTAAAATTGGTCATTTGATTAGTGTTTAGATTGCCAAAAGTACCAATAACGAGTTAATTAGAACAGTATATGGAAACAAAATATTAAAAGAAACCAATTTATAAGAGCATTGATAAATAGATTTAATAAGTTTTCTACAAAACAATCTTAAACTCTTATTCATTTATATCATAGTTTAGAAAATATAATTCATAAAAGAATATAAATAATCAACAATCATTATTAGGCTCAATACACCCTCCATTCCAAAAGAAACCGAACTTTTTAAAAAAACAAAAAACCAATGTACATTTTGGAACAAATCATTTTTATTAATCATTCCCCTTCTGCATCGATACACAAATTTGCACGATCCAACAAGTTGTCAAACGACTTCTCCATGTCCTTTATTGGAATGGTCTTTAGGACGTCGGTCGTCGCCTTCCCAATGGCTTCAATCGATGCGTGTCATTTTCCTTTCATCGCAAATGCAGTTCAGGGAACAGATAGAAGTCACACAGAGCCAGATCTGGTGAATAGGGCGAATGATGCAAAGGAATAACGTGATTTTTGACCAAAAATTCAGTTACAAGTCGCGAACGATGTGATGGTGCATTATCGTGCAAAAGAATCCAACTGCCGTTTTCTCGATATTCACAATCAATTGCAGCTCTTTATTTGAAACTCATTCTTCGATCGATGTACAAAACACACTGACATTTGAAACGCAATAACTTTTGTTGTATGCATCCAAATGTCATGAAATTTATACCAGTAGTCAATGAGGGACTAAGCCATCTACGGGTAAACTATTACAACAGATGGCATTAGTGGTACTATTTTTTTTAAAAGTTCAGTTTCTTTTCGAATGGAGGGTATATAATTTCTTCCAAACTGGTTAATTTTATAGATTTTCAAATTAAAAAGAAAAGATTAAGATTCAGAAAATTTATAAGCATATACCTATAAGCATGTAACATCCAAGCTTTTCTCTCATCCTCTGTCATTACTGGTTCTCGACCAGGTACTCCGTGACCTCTCTTTTGAATTTTTAATATTAGTTTTGTTTTATCATTATTACCAGCATAATCACTGAGTTTTTTCTCGGGTAAAAGTTCTTTTCCACAAAACCACAATTGTGATTCTTGACATTCAATAACTTCATTTTGGGCTTGAGTTCCACTAAGGTCTTCAGTATTTTCTAATTCTCGATTTATAGGATCATGTGGTGGGAGACCCATTGGATAGACAATCATAATAGCACCACGGAGAATTGAGAGAGCATCATTAATTGTTTTATGAGTTAAATATTTTCCCATTTCAATCTAAACAAGAAGAAAAATAATTAACAATAGATTTTTAAATTAATTAAAATCAAAAAAATAATGAATAGCCTTAATATTTCAAAATCACAATTTTAAATATATGTGAATAAGAAAATAAGTAGTAAGGGAAAGTCAGATAAGTCAAAGAATTAATATGAATTTAATTTGTATAAAGATTTATCGGTGTATGTGTTGAATAAAATTATTTCTTAAAGACAATCTGTAATTGTACAAAATAGTAATGCTTTATATTGATTTTTCAGATCAATTCCGCTAGGGAGACTAAATATGTTTTATATATTATAGAGCAAAAAACAAACTCCTACATCTAAATATTCTATGTCCTATAACTAAATCCATTGCATTTTTTGTATTTTATTTTTATAAATGAACCTGTTTTTTTGATATCATATTTTTAGCTTCGGTCATAGTTTTATTAATAACTTCTTGCATTTTTTCATTAGGTCTATGTCCATTTCTTCGACCTGAAACAATCAAATAAATTAATATTTAAAAAAAAAACTTGTATAAAGATTTCTAATAAAAAAGATTATTTGTAATTTTTATTTTATAGAAGTATTAGAATTTTCAAATATTAACCACTTCATACCTATAGGATCTTTTTCAAAAGTAAATCCCCCGCTAGGAATGCATTCATCACCCCATTTATCTATTAATTTTAATTCTTCTATCTGTTCATCTGTTAGTCCTTGCATGTCATGAGGTAAACATGTACCATACTTAACCAGTTCTTCCAATTCATAAATAATACGACTAATCTAAAAAGAAAATAGATTCTTTAAAACAACAATAGTTTGCAATGAGGGAAAACAATACCTTGAGTCGACCATTATAGATTATTGTAATATCATCAGTTAGTTTATCAATTTTATCATTGATATTTGCTTGATAAAGAAATTGGCTTTCATCGCCTTTTTTAATATGTAAAAAAACCATATTTTTATAAACAAATGTAACCAAATTATTAAGGTACTAGTATTTAACAAATCGTTACTATGACAACTAATTATGAGTAAATAAATTAGCTATATAAAATACATATTTTATTTTAAAAATATAAAAATAATAGTTATATTAAATTAAAAAAAATTTAATTAACTTAATGCAAATTAAAAATTTGTTATCAAAATAATTAGGAGTAATTATTTAAAATATAAAGGGAATATTAATTTAAAGTTTAATTTTTAAGTTGAAGTTTTTTAATTAAAAAGAAAGAGAGAGAGAGAGAGAGCAAAATAAATTATATTGCTATGTTGGCATCCTTGCAGATGTCAAAATAAATGTTATTCTATTTTGTTTTAATCTGGTTTTAATCACAAATTTGAAACGATTTGAAAATATAATCATAATTTTTGATTTCTAAAATGATTGGGGATACAAAAACGTAAGTATATTTTTTCTTACATTTAAATATATACTTACAATATGCTTTTTGATTCATTATAGAAATTATTCTCAATTACGGAAGACATCTGAACAGTTAATTATAGCAAATGGAGAGAGAGATAGGTAATAATTCTTAAAAAACTCAATCAATATATTAAATTCATTCTTTAACTATTTAATGTAGATTTAAAGAATTATTAAAGACCAGACTTATTGAATGTGGATGGAAAGATGAAATTATTTACCATGCAAAAACCATTGTTAAAGAAAAAGGTGTAAATAAAATAACAGTGCATGATTTAGTTAAGGAAATTACTCCCCAAGGACGTTGTAAGTATTAATAAATATGTCTTACTTTTTTAGTATAAATAATATACGAATAGTATATATAATATGTATATCTAACAAATGAACTATTTTCAGCACTTGTTCCTGATTCTGTGAAAAAAGAATTATTACATAAAATTAAATCACATTTTGCTGAAGAAGCAGGTCTTAATGTAAAATAAACAATTTAAATTTATTTTTAATCCAATTCTATGCTATTATAAATAATTATACTGTGTAAGAATAAATTAATTTTTATTTATTTAACCCTATTAAGTATTGTGGTATATAATCAAGCTAATTTTTGCCAATATCAAATAAAATTAAGAAAAAATCTTAAAATAGAATATCATTTCAGTAATATAATTAGTTATTTAAACTTTTTTCATTTTAATTTTCATATTGTTGATCATAAAATTTTTGTTTAATTTTTATTCTTTTTTTTCCCTCATTTATAAGACAAAAGTTTAGTTTCATTTTAAATGCTATTCAAATTTTACGTAATATTCAACTTCTTCCATTTTCTCAAAAAAGGAGGTCGTTACACATATAGCTGTGGGTGTATGAAGTGGCAATGAGAAAGGAGCCGGTTTGATATTAATATTATTTATTAAAAATAAAAATGTATAAAGTAAAGACGGGGAGGACTCGAAAATGAGAGTGCAAGCTGCGTGATCGTCTCGCGTCGATGTCTGGTCCGTAACTGTTCTCTCCATCTGGTCCTCCAGGGCCACGTGTTTTCTTCCCGGATGCCTGTTTTAAAAAGGGCGGAAACTTCCCTTTGCTGGATGCCCTAGTGTTGGCGAGTATCAAGGTCGCCACATAGCGATGAAAAATTTCTAAATATTGTGGATACTCTATTAACTAATAATCATTCTCTAATGGAAATTAGCTGGAGTGTCTCCACTCGACTATCTCGCAATTTGAATTGGATTAAATAACAATATATTATATTTAAATTAAAATTAATAAATAATATTTATTAAACCAGCGAATGTTTGACTCTGTTGATGGTACCAAGTCAATTGTTGGCGCGTGAGATTTGCAGTGTTAAAAAATTAATTTCTGGTACTTTCAGCGATTCAATCAAGCTGAAATTCTATATATAGCAGTTTTATACAATTTTTAACCATGTGAAAAATTTGCAAACATATATCTTTATTTTTATGGTCACTTTAGAGGAAAAAAATCAAAACGTTGTACGTAATGACCCTCTTCCGGTTGAGCATCATTTCTCAAAAGTTGATAGAAAACTTCGAATTTTGAATAATGCCCATGTACCAAATTTCATGATTCTAGCTCAAACCGTACTCACATACACACACACACACAGTCATTTTTCTCAACCTTAGTGAAAATGATTCAGGAACCTTCAAAACATAAAAACATCAAAATCTCAACATCGAAAATTTTCGTGATCGCAATATTATCTCTGGCGAAATAGTAAAAATGTAGTAATGCCTCGATGTGGAAATATATGTTTCTGGCTTTTATCTTGCTGAAAACTCATTGGAAGAAACAAAAATGATCTACAGATCTAATCAAGGTAATGTTATATTTCAAAAAATATTTAAATTGTTATATTATAACAATTTTGAGGATAATGATAATCCACCGAACTCGAAATGTGTTGAGTTGTGAATACTTAGATGTTATAAATAATAAGATATTATTTTTATCCAATGAAAAAAATTGAAAAGACGGCTCGGATTCAAGCAGTACATACCTGGACGGTTTGGACAACAGCCTCGTATTACGATCAAGCTATATATTATGTCATGAAACGAAATTAGTTTTAAATATTCTGATACATACAGGGCAAAATTTATAACGAATAAACAGATGGAAGAATAGGAAAAATCCTCAAGCAAAATTGTTTATAAAAGGAAACTTGTAAACTGATATTTCCACAAAATTAGCATTTTATTTGAAAAAGCTTAATTAATACTAGGTACAATTAGAAAAATTTTCCTCCAAGATTACAAGGCGAAAAAAATGCTTCTCCAAATCAATGATGCAGTTAAGGCAATAAAATGGAGAGACATGATTAACACTTTTTAAAGAGGAACTCAGATAACTAGAAAAAAATTGATTGAAGCCCGAAGAAATAGAAATGTCGCATTGTGTATTAATTTTAATAAACAAATAGATCTCAGTAATTATGTTGGAAACAACATTACTTTGAATAGGTTCAAACAAATGTAAAAAGGAAAAGAGAATTGACATGTATTGTTTTTTCCAGGGCTTCGAACCGTTTTTTTTTGTTTCGGTTTTCATTCCGGTTCAATAAAAAAAATATCAGTTCGGTTCCGGTTTTCGTTCCGGCAAAAATGGTTTTTTCGGTTTTCGGTTCAGTTCCGATTAATTAATTTTAAAGACCTTTTATTTGTATTAGAAATTTAGGTCTGGGTATGCCGAGGCTGCCATAAATTAGCGCCCAAAAAATATTTCTTGCAACGACCCTAAATCATACTACATGAATTGATACAATATAATATAAATAATAATAATTAATTAAAGGTATAATAATTAGAAGTATATAATATAAGATGTTAATATAATTTATTAAACGGAACATATATGTATGAATATTTTTTTACATCCCTCTACTTTCAAACACTCAACAAACGAAACAAATTCGTATATTTAATGTTAAATTATACACGATTCTTGGATATATTTACTTATAATTATAACTATAATTATAAAAGATGAAAATTACCTCTAATTATTAAAATATCTTCCAATATATTTTCATTTAAACTATTTCTATTGTCTCGTAAAATAAACTAAACCAGAGAAAGCTCTTTCAACACTAACTTGTGTTGCAGGAGCTCCTAAAACCACCATTGCAATTTTGTATAAATGAGGATATGTATTTTTATTTTCCTCCCAAAATTCTAAAATATGTTTTTTACTGTCTAATCTTCGTACTTGGTCAAAGTTATTCAATATGAATTCAATGTCAACATCTGTAGAAATAGGGAGTCTAAGTGTCTCTATTACCAATTCTTTACTTCTTAAAAAATCCTCTAAATCGTCTTCCTTTTCATCGTACGCTGCCAACGCAACCGAAGGGAGAGTAAGACTATGTTAATTTTTGAAACAAAGTTTTTTATGACACCATGAAGTGGGAGGCATAACTAATTGAAAAAAAATTCGGGCTTGTGTGTTGCCAAAACTGGCAACTCTGGCTTTGAACACGTACCGAACTGAAATAAACCGATATTTTTTTTCGGTTCAGCTCCGGTTTTCGTTCCGAGAAAAATACCGGTTTTTTCGGTTTTCGGTTCAGTTCCGGTTCGAAGCCCTGGTTTTTTCTAATTCGAATCACAAAAGAAGATGTCATCAAATTGTAACTTTATTTTAATAATATGAGCTGTCTTACCGTTTTTAAATCCACAATTTTCCAAAAATGTCCCTGCCAGCAAAAGCTAGTTACGGTTCGATTGACCACTAATTTAGTGCAATTCAATTTCCATTAGTTGATATTTTTAATAGGTTTACATTGTAATTATGTCTGGGTCAAAACTTTAAAGATAAACTTAATAAAATTAAATAAAACTATTATTGCTATTTAATAAAAATAAATAGAAAAAAAATCATGTTTGGCAAATAATTAATTTTAAACTAAATTATATTAAATGATCAGCAAAAAAAAAATTGTCCTCAAAATTTCAACTTATTTTTATCTTAATAAAATCTATATATATAAAAAAAGGTTTTTGTCTGCACATTGCTCAGAATTTAAAAATTTTTGCATATCTTCGCGTTTCATGACCTCTAGAATCCAAAAGTGACTTTAGAATTTTTCATGTCTGTCTGTCTGTCCGGAAAATTACTATTTTATAGACTCAGAATTGGCTGACCCGATTTCTATGAAATTACATCACAATATTCTTATATACCCCTAGAGTAACATAGGCTATAAATTTTATCTATATCTAAACAATAACCGCAGAAATTAATTTTTTAAAGTTTATATAATTCTCCGTGTTGTTCATTCAAGAGCCTGGCGTGGCCCACTGGCTCTAGCGGAATCATTTTAAACAATGAATTATCATAGCGATTCCCAATCGAAGAATTATTATAATATTTCACTTTTTATTTTAAATTCTAATATTTAAATATCAATTCAATTAAATCATTTATTCTAAAAGTTCCCATTTTAATTAATTTAATAAAATATTTAGATCATATTTATATTAACTTAATTTTTATTTATTCTTTCTATATATTTGAATATTTCTTCTTTTCTATTTGAAAGTGAAAGGTTAAAAAATCTCGCTAAGAACATTCAATATTTCTATACACAAATTATTCAGAGTATTGGCAAAGCGTATCACTCACAATCAGTATAAATTGAAATTTATATAAATTACCAAAGTGAAAATTTTTATTTGTTTAATGAATCAAAAAAATTAAATATATAGATCACATGATTAATAAAAGCAAGAAACTTGAGAGAATATAACTGTTGGACGGAGGTCGGACATGACAGAAACTGTAAGCGAAATCTTCATATTGCGACTAATAATTTTCAAATCCCCTAGCACCACAGAATTAGAAAGGTTCTTTTAAGGGAGGAAAATAACTATGATCTAAAAAAATTAATAAAAAAACAAATAAATCAATTAATTTAAATTAATACTATTAATGAATGTATATATTGGTAATTTATCTATAGTTTTATACCGTTAATTTTTATAAATTGTCTCAAGTCTCTATTTTTGCATTTTCTCAAGTTTCATTATAATTAAAAATATTCAATAATAATCTAGCAATGAAAATAAAATATCAAAATGTAATGATCAAGAAATATTATACTCTATTTCACTATTATAACATAGAAAATACTTAAGAACCATAGGCGGAGGAAATATTAGACGATATCATTGCGGGTTCAGGCCAAATCGATCAACATTAATTAAGATATTTTCATTATGACAGATATTAGGAAAAAAACTGCGAATTCAATATTTCTGTTCACTAATTATTTGTAGACTTTAGTAAAACATACACATGACTCAATATAGATCAGCATAAACTTTTTCAAATTTTGATCTTCAAATTTGTCTTGAAGGTAGTAAAGAAAGAATAAGATGCGGAAATCAATTGTAAAATGTTAGGTTACCCAGACGACTTAAATATAATAGGAGATTAGGAAATTGCAATTGCAGATAGCGAGGAAAAATTAATGGAGGTTTGAAATTAATAGTGATAAGAAAAAATATTTAGTAACAAAGAGGAAGAGTATTAACATACAAAATCTTAAGATACAAAATGTAGAATTTGAATATGTAGAAAAATTGAATGTAATCACGAAGGATAATAATATTTGAGAAGAATTTAAATCGGGGTTGCAATCGGGAAACGACTTGTTATCTTGCAATAAAGAGACTTATCTCTTCAAAATTATTATCAAAGGGAATATATAAAAAAATTATTTTGCCTGTTGCATTATATGGGTGGGAGGCATGGTCTATGACCCTGGGAGATGAGAGTAGATTCAGAGTGTTTGAGAATAGGATTCTTCCCTGCATTTATTGGCTAAAGAAAGATGAGGTCACCGGGGAATGGGGGAGACTGCATAACAAGAAATTGCATGGCCTCTCTGCATCTTCAGAAATAGTTAGGGTTATAAAAGGGAAAAAGCTGCGATAGGCAGGGCACGTGGCTAGAATGGGAGAGGAAAAAGATATTGGTGGGGAGACCGATTGGAAAACCAATGACGCGTAGGAAGGGACGTAAGAGAGATGGGACAAGGGCTTAGGATAGGGACACTTGGAGAAATGTGGTTGTTGCGGCCAAGAACTTTCGATTATCTTTGAGCCACATAGATAGATAGATATAACATATACAATAATAATAATATATATAATTAATTTACTGATTAAATTAAAATAGATTTTGAATAAGAACACAAAAAGAAATGAATGTTTTATGTAATATACGGATTGAAACAAAATGGATGAAAACCTTTTACTACTTTCAACCAAATACTATGTACCACTCGGGGGTACAGGGGGCGGAGCCCCCGTCTAGGTGTGAAGAGCGCCGAAGGCGCTCTGAGCAGCTAGTGAGTACATATTTTAAAAAGTAAAAGTATTATTTCAATAATAGTTTTTATTTTGTTAATGCATTTAGGATAAATAGAAATATTTATTTATAAATAAAATATAAATTTGTAAAATTAGTTTGTTCTTTATTTATTTAGAAATAATAATCGATTACCTATTTACAAATGGTCCTGGTAAATTGAACACATTAATTACTTTTTTTTAATAAATTATTTTTTTTATAATATATTAAATAATTTTTTAGAAATTACATAATATATATAAATATATATTAAATGAGAAAGAATGAGGAAATGGATAAAGGCACCAGAAATTGATCTTGTATTGGTAGGTAATTAATAAAAGATGAATTTTACAATAGTAGCTGAGAAATTGCTGTTGATGAAATACTTGAATGTAGAATAATTTAATTTTATTTTGCAAATATAAAACATAACTTAAAATTTAAATATTTTAATTTTATAATTTAATTTGCCAAAAAAATTTTTTTCTTTTATTGGCTTTTTGTATGTTTTCCTATTTAACCTTCGAATTTAAATTACATTTTTGTTAATTTAAACCAGGGGTCTTCAAACTTTTTGGAGTCGCGGAATCCTATACGGTATTATATTTTTTTAACGGAACTCTATAGAATTATTATTAATATTAAATTAACACTTAAAAAAAAATTAGTTATATTCGACCTATACGGTATTTTACTTTTATTATTATACCAAAGAACGGTAATGTTAAAAAAATTACATATGTATAGTTATGTATATAAAGAAAACGTAAAACGGAACCCAGTTTGAAGACCACTGTCTTATTAAACCTATACCTATTCTATATACCCAACTAATATAATAAGAATTTAAAAAATATTTTATCTTATGTTAAAATAAAAAATTAGATAAAATCTTATCAATAGCCGTAATTTACATTATGATTAATTTTTATATTATTTAAATTATGTTCTGAGCCAATAAGAATAATTCATTAATAGTAGAGAATTCATTCTTATTTAATATAACAAATATCTCTTTAAGTATTATCCTTATCACCAAGAGCATTGCTAAATCGAGAGGATTTTATATAATCTCGTCGCCATGTTTCGATCTTCACATTTTCGAATTAGTCTCAATTAAATTATTTTCTAGAATTTTCTCCTTTCAGTGCCATCATATCCTTATCAATTTTATTATTTTAATAATGTTCATCTGGTGCCTTTATTCTAATTGATCATTTTGTATATTTTATTATTTATATATATATATATATATATATAAAGTAGAAAATATATTAAAAGAAAAATAATACATCTGTTTCAATGTAGGTATTTTATCCAAAATTGAAGCTTTAAAAAATTAAAATACAATAATTTTAATATAAACATTTAGTTTCATTTTATATTTACACCAATTCAATGACTTGGTTTTATAGAAAATCCTCTATTAAAATAAAAATATTTATTAAAAAATTTAAATTTAATTACTAAATCAAAGATGTTTTAAAAGTAGCAAGAAGTAGTAAATTAAAACTATTTGTAAATATTTCTTTTAATTTAGATAATCTAATTAAAACATTTCATTGAATAAATTAAGTTTAGATTATATTCAAATATAGGTAAATAGAATTTCGAATTAAAATCTCATTAAAATAAAAATAAAATATTTAATTTTTCATTATGTTTTTATACCAAATTTAACAGAGAAGATTCATTTATATAATTCTGTTTTAAAAATATATATCATAAATTTGATTTTGTTATAATAATTAAATTGTAAATATTATTTCAAGTGAATTGGATAAGAGTGAATTCCAATAAAAATTTTTTCAAAGGAATTTGCTTTTACCTTGTGAAAATCTATCATTTAGAAGTTGAGCTTTATTAATAATTGCTTTTTTTTGTGCTTCATCAAATCTATTAGCTTGTAAATCAATATTACGATCAAAAGGACGTCTTTCATAAGGTTTTGAAGATTCTTTTTTCTAAAATAAATATTTTTGTTAATTAATTTTACTTAAATAATTTGAAATTGAATTAAGAATTGAAGTAAGATAACAATGGTTAAAAATTAAATCCATAAGTACTAATTATTATGAAAAATTTTAAAAATATAATACCTTTTTTTTCTTAAGTTTTTTTTGGTGCTTTTCTAAAAGAGATTCTTTCTTTTTTTTACTTTTGTGAGAATCAGCCAATTTTTGCATTGCCTCATCTCTTTCTTTAATGAAATTATCTTGTATTTCCTCCTTTTCATTCTAGAAATTATATTTAATTTAGTATTCTTTCATTAAATATTATTATCTAATTATATAGAATAAATTAATTACAGAAGTGGATGGGTTATTCATTTCTCCTTCTTGTCCTGGAATGGTAGTCCAAACACTTCTATCGCCCATAGGTTCTTTTTCTCTTTGACGAAACTGTCTAGGCCCGAGCCCAAATTCATTTGCCCGATCAGGTGGAAGTTCAAGCATCCAGGTTTCTCTACTTTTCTTTACCAACACATCTTTTTCAGTTAATTTTTCTCTCATTCTATGAGCTCTGTCATCAACTTGAGAGGCTAAATCTTGTTCTTGAGTTTTTCTAGATATCATTCCTGGTAAAGGTCCAATGATATCATCGTCATATGTTTCTTCAAAATATTTCGATTGATTAGTCAAATGGGGTGGAAGTGCAGGTCCAACCAATTTGCTTTCCGATGATATAAGGTTATCCTCGCTAAAAGATATTTGTTTAGGTAATTCGGGGCCAATGAATGAATTTGATTTTTTAACCAAATCCGGAGGGAGTGCTGGACCAAGAATAGATTCATTATTTTGTGGAGTATTTTTAGGAGGTAATCTTGGCCCATAGAATTCGTCATTTGTTCGTGTTTCAGACTGACTTCTACATTTTTTATCTAACAATTTACCTTCAGTTACCTTATTAATAGACCTCAATTTTTGTGAATCATTAGATTCTAAAAAATCCAGATCATTAGGATTTGTGTCTAAATCTAGTATACTATCATCATCTGAAAAAGCCATTTTTTAACTATATCATAACCTTTTATAAATGTTTAACTGTCAAAACTTTAAATATTAAAAACTCTTTGTCTATAAATAATATTATTTTTATTAACATCACCTTTATGAAAAAAAAATATAATTTAGGGTAAAAAAAAATTAATTATATTTCAAATTAATATTTTTACTTTATTTTTAGTTGGCGGGATTCAAGTGGATTTCAAATGTTAATCCAATGACTAATTAATTCAAAGTAGGTATTGAGAATAATTAAACGAGAATTATTTATTATTGACTTTAAATAATAGAGAAATGATTATGATATTATGAATGACAAACAGCATATGTAGTGCGAATGAGAAGTTTTTGTAAATATTGAAGAATTTTAGGTCCTAGAAATGTTAGAGATAAATTTTAATTATATTTATTTGTTATTATCAAAATTATTTCAATATGGAAATAAGTTTTATTCCCTCAAAATAATTGAAAATACTTATTATTAATATATATCTATAAAAAGTATTCAATACACACACACATTCACATTAAATCCGGATTATAACCACTTTGTAAGCTAACATACTGTTCAAATTATTGTTTTATAAAAATATTACATTTTTTTTCTTATTTTTTTTTATTATTATTTATATAATACAAAATTAAATTATATTAAAAAAAAATTCTTTCGAATTTCATTGTGGTTGTCCATCTTATTAATAAATGTAAACAATTATTCTTGACCTTAAAATATAAATAAGTACATTTATTCATTCTTAACGAATTATTTTAATCTTTAATTTAAAGATATACATTGTAATCTGGATTATTAAGGTACAATATATAAATTTATTCCAGAAAAATTTAATTTAATTTTATTTAATTTAAATATTGAAGCGGATGCGATAGTTTTCTTCTAATATATATAAATATTTATTAAATTATATGATATATTTTAAACACACACAGTTATGTCATAAATTAATTTCATATTCTAATAGACAAATTACATACAGAGCGCGTTTCTATTGAAGTCCAAAGGCAAAAACCGGCTTTTAGTCAACCCATGTTTTGACTAAAAAATCGCTGGACAATTGGACCGCGACCAAAATCATATATAAGAACTTTTTTTAGCCTTTAATCATTTTATTTTTATCTACTGAGATTTAAATAATTTTATATTAAAATTAAAAGATTAACTAAAAAATCGCTTTTTGTCTTTCGACTTCAATAGAAACGCGCCTACATTTTTATATTAACAAATGTTTTACTATTTTTACAAAATATAATTAAAATTTAAAATCATTATATTTATCAATATTTAATTTATTCAATTGTTTTAATTCAAGATGTATTATATTTATTTTTATTTGAATATATTTTAATGAGTAAATTAAAAATATATTGGAAGGCTATATATATATGTTTATATAATATACTTTTTTTTTCTAAATATAAAATCTGAATCACATCTTAAATTAGGGATATAGACATTATAACAAGCTGTAAAAAAGATACTAAAATATCAAATAAATAGAAAAATATTTTCTTTAAAATAATAATAAATTTATTTTCTAGTTATAAAAAAATTTAAATAAATATATATTTAAATAAAACTTTTCTAAAATAAATTATTTAAATATATATAAATAAAAAACTCATGATTTTGGTGATTGTGAAGATAACATTTTTACTATTTTATTAGTAGAATATCTTAATGATTTCGTGATGCCCGCTGTGAAAATACCTTTCAAACTTTGTTTGACACTTGATGCAAATACAATTGATTTTAAACATTTAGCTAAACATTCAGAAGCCTCTGGATTATAAGCAATAGCACGAAGAACATCATCAGTGTCATGTCGAAGATTTCTAGAGCCTTTTAACCAATCCTGAATCATTGCTCTGATTGGCTCCTTCGGCAATTGATTCAAGTGATACATTTTCGCTGGTGGGCTCACATCTTGACTACATATTGTACTTATTTCAACATAATTTTGTAAAGTTTCTAAAACTGGAGAATATAATTCTCTGAATGATTCAATTTGAGGTTCCACAATATTTACAACTTTATTTTTA
Source organism: Labia minor (assembly GCA_963082975.1). Classification (NCBI taxonomy): domain Eukaryota; kingdom Metazoa; phylum Arthropoda; class Insecta; order Dermaptera; family Spongiphoridae; genus Labia; species Labia minor. Next base: position 35,724,941 of record OY720344.1, on the reverse strand, counting down.
TCTTCTCCAAAAATCATTCGAAAATCCCCATTGTAAGATAAAGAAGTTATTGTTTGATAAAATTTACTTTCAGAAAATTCTCCAGGTAATAATAATAAAGCAGAATGTACTGCACTTTGTAAATTGACTTGTATAGCAGATTTTAATTTATAATCATTTGTCGGTTTTATTATTTCAATTGGTTTATGCAACCGTCCAGCTAAATAAAGATAGTTCCAATCAAGGAGATCTGATATAAGGGCTGTTTTAGAAACTATTCCATATTTCATGAATTGTCCATTTTCTAATTCTACTAAAGGATTAAAATATACTCTTGCGTCCCATTTATCTTGAATTCCAGCAATAAATTGATGGCCTAAATACTTTAGTGATGAATAATGTTTGGGATTATAGATGATATTGTCTCGATGAAAATGTGATGGATTTTCAACACATATAATTATATCAATCATTTTTTCTAAATTAACATTTGTATTTGCTTGTTTAAAAACACCAGATCCATAAGCAAAACTATAAAGGATTTGTTGTGGAAAGCTTTTTAAAATTTTACTGAAAATTGGTGCTATATCACTGGAAACTTTGGTTATTGACATTTTTTATATATATATATATATATCAGATAATTTACTAAATAAATCGGATTTAAAATAAGTTCATTTTTCTATATCATTTAAAATAATAACATTTTAGTATAATAATTATAATAATACTATCGGATGGTCTATGAATACTATGAAAGATTAAATTTCAAGTTATCCACAAGTTGATATTAAATTTATTCCGATAGAGCAATACTGGCGATTAATTCAAATTTTTAATGACATTTTTCCATATAAATTAAAATAAAATATAAAAGCTTAAAAGATTTCTAACTGAACTTAAAGAAATTATAAATATGTTCTTATCAAATCAATAAAATTGTTTATAATTAATAGATTATATAAATAAGGAGAGTAGCTAGTTCTTTTGGTTCCTCAAGGGGTAATAAATGATTTTATCAATGGGTCTAGGAAGAATTCAATATTCATCAGTTTCGAAAGTATCAGATTGTCAGCTAATATTAATTTCAATTTCGATTGTACTAATATATTTCTTTGAATTGAGAGTATTAATTTAATATATAACAATTAGGTTCTTGAAATGTTTGAAAAACTATTCAAAATCATTATTTAGAACAATAAAATCTTTTTTGATTTTAGAACGAATAGGTGATGCAAATAAAATAATCTTGTTGAAATATTCGTTTATAAGGAAATCAATTGGTAAAGGAGTTAAACCGAAGAGACAATAAAAATAAGTTAAATTAAGAGGAAGATGCTGTATATTTCCTCACTCAGAGTATTCTCACGATGAATAGATAAAATTATTATTCTTAAAATATTAATAATTGAGGAGATTCTCCACTTTAAATTAATAGCAGATATTATACTTTGGTAAATATACAGTTAACAAATTGGTTTCGAATTGTACAAGAGTCGACCTGCAACGTACTTTAAATGAATCTCGAAGTTTAAACAAAAATGTTCAGACTAAGAAAATGGTTGTGAACTAAGTTAATAAAATTTTTTGAAAAATCAGCTATCTATTACTTAGAAATGAACAAAACATGGTTTATAGTCTGTGAATCCCTATCTGATGTTATAATACGACCTCTAAAGTCAATTAGAACAAATATAATTGTAATTTAATATTTTATGATGAAAAAAAGTTAAAGAGTTACATTTGAACATTAAATATCTGGTTATTAATAAAGAAATATAAAATTTAAATATCATTTAGAAATTAATTTTAATATATAATAAAAAAAATTAATTTTTTTTTTCATGATATAAAATACATATATTTATTTGTTTTTAAATTATTTAAAAATGATAATTCTTTGAAATAATTTTGTAATAAAAAAAAAAATATTTAATATAACAAAGTATTTAGACATTTATATTTTTAAATTGAAATTATTCCTTTAGCAGAGAATTTAACCAATAGGATTACACAGAATTCCCTCCACTTGGTAAATACATGCATGTGCAGCGTCCTCTTGGTTAGTTATTCAAGGTATTCAAGCTTTAGCGTTTCCAAAGCCTGTAATTTTCTTTTACTTGAAGAGAAGTTTCGCCATTTTGTTCAATCGAATTACCAAAATTAAAATATGAGCGAAAATCAGGTAATATTTTATACAAAAAATAAATTATCAGAGTGACATTAGTTATCGAACTATTTAATTTAATCATTATTTTATTTGTATGTGTTTTTTAATTTTAAAGGAACAGAAACCAGACTCGGGGCCGGGAGAGGGAAATTCTGAGTATATTAAATTAAAAGTTGTCGGCAACGTGAGTTATTTATTAAGGTTATATCATCTTTGATTGGAGACTAATGATAAAAATTTTAACAGGATTCCAATGAAATTCACTTCAGAGTAAAGATGACCACTCAAATGGGGAAGTTAAAAAAATCATATAGTGAACGAGTTGTGAGTATATATTTATTTTTATTTTGTTATTATAATATAATTTTCATATGAAAAATTTTATAGGGTGTTCCAGTCACATCTCTAAGGTTTTTATTTGATGGCCGAAGAATTAATGATGATGAGACACCCAAACTTTTGGAAATGGAAAATGACGACGTTATAGAAGTATATCAAGAACAAACGGGAGGCTATTAATTATTACTCCCATAAATATTAGCACTTTTTCTAAATCTATTATTTAAGTTTTATTAAACAATTATTTTTTTTTATTATTACATTCCTACGACTGTCAAAATTATATATAAAATTATATTCAGTTATAAATTTTGTTCAAAAAAATAATGTAAGCAAACAATAAAATCATTTCTTTACCAAAAAGATTTATTTAAACTTAATATTTAAGCTAGTTTTAAGAATAACTTTTATAAAAAAAAAAATAAAATTATTTAATAAATCATTAAATGACAATTTTTTTTTATTCTATAGGCTTATTTATCTTTTGGAATATTTTCTTCAAAAGACACTTTTGAATATCTCCGTAAACAATTGGAAAAGTTTATTAATGTAAATATCCCTAGAGTTTTATTTATGGAAAAAGAAATGATTATAAGAATAACTATTTTTAGTTTGAGGAATTAATGAATTGGCTTCATAATCCACCAAGAATAACTTCTGTTCGTGTCAACTTTTTGGATAATTTTAATGAAATTAATCATCATATAAATGAACATCTTTTGAAAGTAATTTATTTCTTTAAATTTTAATATATTATTTATATTTCATTTGATTTCGTTTATTTTAGCAAAGTAAAATATATAATAGGGTAATAATTCCTAATATATATTTTGATTCTAATTTCCCTGAAATGATATTAATAAATTCTTGGTCTAGTGAGGAATTGGAATTAGAGTTAAAATCGAAACGTGTCATTGTTGATAAAACATGTGGAGAAGCAATTTTAAGAGGAGCAAATATCTTTGCTCCAGGGATATTATCATTACCGACAGGTTTTTTTATTTTACTAGCATATATACCTAGAATCTATTTGCCATTAAGCGATTTTTATTCACCTTTTTCCAATTATTTCATTATTTATATTTTATATTTTTTTTCTTAGTACATACATAATATGTATACTCTACAAATTAATGATTACTTTCAAATTCAAGTATTCTAATCTCATATATGTAAATACCTATATAATTTTATGAGTAGAAAATTTGTATATTTGATTTATCTTTTTGATCTTTGAATACAACTCGAAGGATTTTGATGAAATTCTTTAAATTGTTTTATTTTTTTTTATTTAACTTTCAAGAAATACATAAATTCAACATCTGCCTTATTTGAGGCAACACAAGAACATGTAAAGGTATTATGTACAAAATATATACAATAAAGAAATAGTGGGAAGAAAGATATTAATGGGGGAGAAATAATACTAGAGGATTTAGATAGAAAGATAGGTGATGAGGATATTAAAATTGTTTTATTTTATCTATATATAATCAATGATTATGAGAAATAAAACCAAGAGAATTGCTAGAATTAATATACCTTCATTATTTGGCGGATATGAGCGTATTATCCAGTGGTTAACACTTAAAACATTTTTAAATTTCATTTACATATATTAAAGTATATATTATAGTTTAAAATTCATAAATCAAATACAAAATAAATGAATAATTAAAAAATAAATATTTAAAATTTTAAATAAATGAGTTCGTTAATTTATCCAATTTTACGTTAATTTCTGTCTGAAAGGGCGCAAATCATAGTCGAATCTTATATTGAAGAACATCGGACTTAAAACGTCATCCAGATTCATAATCTATATCTATCACTGCCGTACCACCATAATTAAGATGATCTTTAATATAATACTATGAACTATAGAAATCCTCATTATTTTGTTGTGTAAATTTGGTTAAAACTTGTAATTAGAAATTTTAGGCCAAAATTTTATTTTAAAAACCTAAAATTATAAGAAGAGAATTTTCATGAATTTATCTTGTTTCTTGTTTTTAAATTTTTATTTTTAGATATAAAAATTAATGATAATGTTAGCATATTTGCATTGGTATCGGGTGTTTGCAAAAAAGGTTCTAAACATTTTCAAGGAAAGACAGATTTTGTTGGAAATGGAATTATGAGAATGGATAGAAAAATGATATTTGGATATTCTCACTCTAAGTACTATTATGTGTTTAACTTTAGAGTTAATTATAATACTAATAATATAATAATTATTATTTAGAGGGTTAGCCATTGAAGTAACAAATCCGATCAGTGGATGTATCAATTTAAATCAATCAGTCATAAATGATAAATCAATATTGCTACAAAATATTCCTTCAATAGTTACTGGACGAGTATTAGATCCAAAAGAAAATGAAACGATACTTGATATGTGCGCATCTCCAGGAAATAAAACAACTCATCTTGCATTTTTGATGAAAGATCAAGTAAGTAAATAAAGGTACAACAAAAAAAAAATATTAATTAAGATTATAAGACTTATTCCTCTCCTCCCTATTATTTTTATATAATTTATATTATATTTCATAGCCTACCGCAGAAGAAATTAAAAAAAAGAAATTATTTATTATTTATAAATTTTCTTTATTTAATAAATTCCTTTGTAGATATTTTGAATGTACGTTACATTCTTTTTCAAGACAAGAAATTGTCATAAAATTACCAAAAAGTTTTGTGCCATCTTAGTGACGGAAAAAAGAGAACACCAGCCTAGCACAGCACATTTCTCAACAGCATTAATATGTGAATCAATATTAAAGAAATTAATTTTTAATACCATAAAAACATAAAACTGTCAATCATTCAAAATTAAATTGGTATTAAAAATTAGTTTCTATAATTTTGATTCATATATTATAGTACTGTAGAAAAAGGCGCTGCGCTTGTTAGACTGAAGTTCTCTTTTTTCTGCCACTATACTTGTCGTTTATTTTGGAAAAACAAATATAACTTTAAACACATTTAAACAGTACAATAAGAAAAAACAATGTCGCAAATAATATAATAACAATTAATATTTTAGAAATAAACCAACTCCAGACTTCTTCCTTTAAAATTTAAAATACATTATAATTCAAAACTGTGTTTTTTTATGATTGTTCTGAACTTAATAAAACTTAAAAAACTTGTAAGACCAAATAAGACAATTTAATATCAAAATAGTTTATAGTATTTTTTAGTAAAAGACGAATACTTTTGTCTTAAAATTTTAACTATTATAAATTTGCTAAATTGAATAAAATAATTTAAAAATTAATATACAGATATAAAAATACTTATTTTTGAAAATATATTTATGTAAATTATTTAAATCATAAAATCAATTTTATATTTTATATACTTATATCTTTTTTCATCTTTATAAGGGAACAATTATTGCTCTAGATAAAACTGCAAATAAGATTAATCGTATAAATGACAGAATTAATCTTTACAATCTGAAATCAATCCGGACATATGCATTTGACTCAACCAAAGCGGTTTCAAGTAATTTTAATTTAATTTTTTAAACCTATAATATGATATTTATCTTTTTTTTATTTTAGTTAATTCCTCACAGGGTTCGTTAATTCCGCCCTTTTCTCCTGGTACATTTGATCGAATTTTATTGGATGCCCCATGCAGTGGATTAGGTCAAAGACCTCAGTTAATGAATAATATAAAATTAAAAGAACTCAAATCTTATATTCCTCTACAAAAAAAATTATTTTCAAAAGTATGTATTCATTTACAATATAATTCGATTAATCCAATAATATTGTTTATAATTTTTTTTGTTATTTAGGCAGTGGAACTGTTAAAAATAGAAGGAAGGTTAGTGTATAGCACATGTACCATAACTTTAGAAGAAAATGAAGAATTAATCGCCTGGGCTTTAAAATCGTTTCCTTGTCTAAAACTCGAGCCTTCTTCTCCAAAGTTAGGAGGTCCAGGATATTTAATAAATGGTTTAACTTCAGAACAAGCAGAAAAATTACAACGATTTAGTCCTTCTTGTGGAAATGATTCACTTGGATTTTTTATTGCTTCATTTAAAAAAATATCTTAGCATTACTTTGAATTCATTATTTAATATAAAACAAAAAAATAAGGTATAGGTATTTTTTTATTTTAAAATAATTCTATTAAATTAAATTAATTTAATTTAAAATTTCATCCTTCGGCATCTTTCTTAAAAAGTACCAAATATATATTTATAAAAATAGTCAAATATAAAATAAAACTTTAAGTCAAGATAACTTTCTATTGAAAAAATTTAAATGAATTGCTTTATTTTTTCTTCTATAGAAAATTTATTTTTTGTATAATTATAAACTCTTGAAGAATAATTTTTAAATAAAAATAACTAATCTTTAATATTATATTCATATTAATAACGAATTTTTATTTTACAAAATATATAAATATTTATTATTTATAAATTTAAAACATTCTAATAAGCATAACTGTTCTGTTGTTATCAGGTTTCATTTATCAATTGAATGTTATCAAGAATATTATTTTTCTTATATTACAAAGAAGCATTTATAAAATAACTCCAAATAAATTATGCATCATATAAATAAGTGGAAACTACTAAAACAATATACAAAACCTATTTTTATAATCTTTTTTCAATATTTACTTTTTTTGAAGAAGCAAAGAGTGGTTTCTAATTAAATTTTTATTTCAAATGAATAATTTATTTAAAATCGTACATTTTAAGAAAAAATAAATTAATAAACAGTATTTCAGTGAACTTGCCTAAATCAAAATATCGTCTTAATTTCAGAAATATCCTCTATTTGGAAGATTAGTAATAATCTAATTATTTGGTTACTAGAAATCGGAATTTGTTTGGAAGTAAAATTGTCCATTAATGGAAATATGACATTTTACATATAAATATATATGTAGAAAATGAAATTAGAATAATCTTCGAGATCTTTCGAACTATTTATAAGCCCTGTGCTCTCACTGCGAGCGCCAAAACAGCCTAACAATATTTATAACCTCTGTGTGTGTTCCCTCATTAAAACCCTTCGCCGCCGCACTAGACATACGTCGCATCTGATTATATGGGAGCTCAGAACGCTTCGGCTCTCGAAACAACAAATGCCGCACGTAGCAAGTAATGAAAATCATTCAGCGAAAACAGACGTGATGAAATTAAGTTCCTGCATGTTACCAACAAAGAAGCTAAGAAGAATTATATAATTGATCAAGTCGCCTAGGGGATTTCTAAGTTATAATTTATTTTGAATAAATTGTTTTTCTATATATATTGATCTTTTAATTAAGAAATTCCCATATATAGACCTTACTTAGAAAAAAACGAAATTTGAATAAATTTAACTTGTTGACTAAAAAAAATTAATATTATAAAATCTATATATTTAATACGATAGTGTCCGTCTGTACGCAAAAAACTCCAGAGCCTAAACTACAAGGAGTAATGAAACCAAATTTTTCTGAGGTGAAGGGTACCTCAAATTATGAAAAATAAAAAAGAAATTAGAATCTTAGGTAACTCCTGAGCTGAGCTGCGGGTGTTCCATTTTCCAGAAATATATATAAAGGAGAGTATTTGTATGTACGTAATTTGTTTACTTTTTTGTTGTCATAGAAACAGATATATATATATATATAATTAGAACCTCTCTCTCTCCCTCTATTTAAAATTTTAAAAAATGGAGTGTTCTAGCCAAATTAAGAAATTTAAATGCCTTATTCAACATTGATAGGTAAATGAATTGGACTGGAAGAGGAGACATGATTAGAGAAATTGGGGAAAAATCAACCGAAATGTAATTAAACAAAAAAATTCAAGAATTATGATACAGATACGACTTATACATACAAAATGTAGAATTTGAAAAAGTATAAATATTTAAATACTTAAGCTCTTTAATCACGAAAGATAATAATATTCGAGAAGAATTTAAATCGACGTTGTAATTGAGTAACGCCTGTTATTATGCAGTAAAGGAGCTTATCTCATCAAAGAGGATCAAAATTAAAATATATAAAACAATTATTTTTCATGTTGATCGATGACTAGGGTGACCATATTTCGAAAACACCAAACCGGGACAAACAGTATACCTTTTTTTAGAACTAAATTGAAAAAATTTTGAAAAAAAATTACGAAATGTCCTAAATATTGAAAAAACGGGACAGTAGGGTGTCCCGAAGGCATTTTTGGGACAGAGCACCTAAAGACGGGACGTTTGGTCACCCTATCGATGACTCTGGGAGACGAGAGTAGATTTGGAATATTTGTGAGATTAATATTGTTCGCAGCATTTATAGGCCAAAAGAAGATGAGGTCACAGGGGGATGGCGGAGATGGCATAACGAGAAATAATGTCCAGATATAGTTAAGGTTATAAAATCAAGAAGGCAGGGATGGGAAGGGGACATGGTTGGAATTGGAGAAACTAGAAATTGGGAGAAACCGATTGGGAAACATCCGGTGGAAGACCAAGGACCAAGGTGGGTGGACAATGAAGGAAGGGACATGGGAGAGATGGGACAGGGTAGGATTTGGTTGTAGCTCAGGATAGGGACGCTTAGAGAAATGTGGATGCTGCGGCTAAGAACTTTCGAAAACTGTAGACACAGAGTTAGATAAATACAATAATAATATATAATTAATTTACTGATTAAATTAAAATATATTTTACAAGAAAACAAATACATGTCTTATCTACTTATATTGATTGAAACAAAATGGATGAAAACATTTTACATACAGACATTCAACCAAATACCATGTATCACTCGGGGGTACAGGGGGCGGAGCCCCCGTCTAGGTGTGAAGAGCGCCGAAGGCGCTCGGAGCAGCTAGTATTATTTATTATAATAAAATTTAAAAATTTGTATATAAAATTATTTAAAATGTTCATATATATATGATATTAAAATATGTTGAAAAATATTATTGAATAAAAATAATTTAAAAAATTCAAATGTTAGGTTTTTTTGCCACAGTGAGTGAATATATATATATCACAGACACCATCACTATAATATATATACACGGTGTGGACAATAACCAAGGTGTCTGGTGTTGTAACTCATTTTCACGGCGCTACACCTAAAATATCAAAACATAATTAAATAGGTATACGAACCCTCGATAACCAAAAAAAAAATTCAGTTTTCTAGTGTTGATACTTTTTCAGAAATCCAATTTTTTTCAGATCAGACTTTTCTACCTTGCACAAAGAAACCATGAATCCTACACTCCAAATTCGCGCCAACATCAAATTCTGTTTCAAGCTTGGAAAAACAGCCACAGAAACCCAAAAAAGTTCGGCTTCAAACGAGTCGAGTGAAGACCCTTTTGAAAGTTTTTTTTTGATGCTAAAGGCATCATTCATCAAGAATTCACTCCCTAAAGGCAGACGGTCAATGGAGAATACAATTTGAAGGTCTTGGATCGTTTGCTGAAGAAAATCGCTCGAATTCGCTCTGAATATCGCGAGCAAGGCTCATGGAGGCTATTGCACGACAACGCTCCTGCGCACAAGTGCCTAATTGTGTCCGAGTTTTTGGCGAAAAATAGCGTTGTTCTTATCGCCCATCCTCCCTATTCCTTTGATCTAGCCCAGCTGACTTTTGGCTATTCATTAAACGAAAAATGGCCATGAAGGGAGAGCGTTTCTCATCCGTGCAAGAAATCCAGAATTACGTAACCGCGGCCCTAAAGAGGCTCCAAAAGAATGACTTCTATTTATGCTTCAATTCATTTTACAAAAGATTTAAAAGATGTATCAATGAGGAAGGGATGTATTTTGAATAATCTGAAATAAAATTTATAAATTTGTAACCCGTTTTGTTTTTATGGTCTCAGTCACCTTGGTTATTTTCCACACCGTGTATACAGACTCTTAAGTAGTTTAGTGGTTAGCTCGACAGTCTACCACACTGAATAACACTGAACCAACTGAGTTTGGACCTAAGGAAATTCAATAATCAATACCTTCTCTTTAAAGCTCTGCGTGATCCTAAGGGTCTATACCTAAATAATAATAATAATAATAATAATATATATATATATATATATAAATGGAAGATTTTTCAGAGAAAGAATAAATATAATAAAAAATAATTTTAGATCAAGTGGGAGTTCTCAAAGAGAATTGATCAGATCTTGTGTGTAAAGAGGTTACTTTAGTTAATATCGAAAACTATCAATTTAAGTATTAATTCTTTATAAACTGGTCATTTTTTTTAACAATTTCTACTCTCTAAACTTTATATTCTATTTTTACTATATTTATATTATACGAGGGCAGGTCAATGAGTCCGTGACTTTTTGAATTTCCAGGTCTCTTAAATGAAATGGCAACAGTGCTTCTGCCAGTAGAAAACTATTTGCTGACTCCTGTTAAAATTTGAACCACCTGGGTCTTTTAGTTTTTGTTTGACATCCATTAATAGCAGACTACCTCGTGATTTGAGAAGAAAATGGAAAAAAGTAAATTTCCTTGAAAATCTATGAATTGGGATACGAATTACTTCCTCATCCGCCCTATTCTCCAGATTTAGCCTCGAGTAATTATTTCTTGTTTCGAAATCTGTGAAGAAATGGCTGGGTGGAAAAAGATTTGACCCCAAGGATGAAATCATCTCACAAACAAATACCTATTTTGATGTACTTGATAAATCTTATTTTTTGGAAGGAATAAAAAAAATTGGAGAATCGTTGGACGAACTATATAGAGCTCAAAGGAGTTTAAATAAAATAATTTTTACTTTCCCGCATACTTCGTATAAGGGAAGTATTGGAATCGTCAAAAATTTCGACTTCGAGATTTCGTTAGATCTTGACGTTTTAGACCTCCCTGAGTCGGAAAATACCATTTTTCGAATTATGTCTGTGTGTGTGTATGTATGTATGTATGTATGTATGTATGTAATGTCTGTAAGCAAATTTACTCAAAAACTAATCAAGCTAGGACTTCGAAATTTGGTACACCGATATTATTCACAGTTTGTAGATTTCTATCAAAATTTCGTCAAAATCGGTTAACCGGAAGTAGTACTTTACCTACACTGGTTGCGTTTACCTTTCAAGTAAAGTACCAGTTTGCTTCGAGATATTTGCTTCATATTTTGTATATAGATTTAAAAATATGAAAAAAATTGAGATACCAAATTTCATCATGATCTGACTACCGGAAGTGAGATTTTACCTATACAAGTAGCGTTTCTTTTTTACCGACCGACGATAGTAAGCGAGGTATTGTTTTCACACCAAATTTCACCTATGGATATTTTTAGGTACATATCTCCACGAATCATGCATTTTCTTAACAGAAAAAAGTATTTTTAGCATGATGTCTGTCCGTCCGTCCGTATAGATGTGTACAGCCTGAACGGCTCAACGGATTTTGATGAAATTTGGTATATTTACTTAATACATCAGTGGGATGAATTGATCAACTTTTGGTGCAAATCCGGAAACCGGAAGTGCTAGTATTGCCGATCGAAGAGAGGAAGTGAAGGGTTATTTTTGGCTTTTTATCAATACCAAGTTTACACATTCTAAATATTCATTCACAACTCTTTATACCTATTTATATGCGGGAAAGTCTAGGGGAGGACACTCCCGCTTATTTATTTATCCAAAAACCTGTTTCATTCAAAAAGTCACTGACTTATTGACCTGCCCTCGTAATAATTGTATTACAATTGAATTCTTAATTATGAATAAAAACATTTTAATAATGAGATAAATTGATTTATTTAATTTGACATAAAGAAAAATAAGATAAATAATTTAATATATAATTTGATTTTCTTGTTTTTCATTTAAAGATCCAATACATGAAAATATCACTTTTGCTTCCCAACCTGGAATATTTGTTTTAATAATGATAATATCGTCATATTTAATTGGTTCGCTGAAAAAGTTATTTATTAATTTATTGAAATAAGATTTAAATATATATGTTTATAAGAATATTTTTATCAGGGTTTCATTAATTTAATAAATTAAAAAACTTGCATTTATGATATAAAAAAAGATTTAAATATTAAAAAAAATTTATTTTCTTTATATTTGGTAATTTATTAATTAATTATTATTAATTTTATAGAAGAAATTAATTATATTTTAAATATTTAATAATAACAATTCACACCTTGGTATAAAATAAACTCGTATAATATGTCTATTTTCACTTTGTCCTTGTCTTGGCGGTAAAATTCCACTTTCTGGCTTGAATGTTAAGTTGGGTAAATTAAATTTTGTATATATTTTATATGGAATAGGAACGACTGTGTAAAAAAATTAATTTAATTCATTATTCAAGTTTACAAATATTCCTTATAATAAACCATAAAAATAAAATTAATATTACTTCCTAAATTTTGTATGGTAAAGTAGCTTGATTTAATATTTCTAATAAAGACTTGATCAAATTCAAGTACTTTTGGAATTGGATTCAATATCGGGAAAATAATCCTAAGATTTAAAAGAACTATCTAAAACAATTTAGAAATTAATGATTATATCTAAAGATCTATTAATAAATAAAATAATAAATATATTCACTTGACAATTTTCTGGATATTGTTTAATACGAAATAAACTTTTAATATGATATGCCCAAATTTCATTTAACTCTGTAACATTTTGTTTAAAATATTTAATAGCTTCTGAAATCTGATTTCTACCACAACAACAACCAATTTTCACCTGAAAAATTATTCTTAAATAATTATTTTCAACTTGATTATATATATGCTATATGCATTTAATTAAATTATAATTATTATTAAGATAATTTACCTCAAGAATGTCATCTGGTTCAATTAAAATTTTATTGACTTTTTTAATGTTAATAATTCCAAATCTATTTTTAATATTTGAAAAAAAAAACGGAGGTTCTATTAGGGGAGTAACATATGTAGCAACTTGACTACAATTAGATATATAAATAAATTGCCTGTAAATGTTTTGAATCATTTTTTATTAATTATATAATTAATTAATTTATTTAAAATGAAAATAATATTAAAATATTCTGATACTTTTTGATATGTCCAATATAAGCAAATTTTTATTATTTTTTATTATTATTAATTCGAAGATTTTTAAAAATTTAAAATAACATTGAATAAAACAATAAATTACAATCATATTTTCTTTTTTTTAAGTAAAAAAAGAAACAAAAATTAAAATAATGTTTATGTACCGGTATTTTTTATCTTTGAGAAAAATGCTCATAAAAATATATTACATTAACAAGATTTTTGGTGCATTCTTTATTTTGTCTATATACCTTTCGTATAATGAATACATACTCAGAATTCCAAGGAGTAATTGAGGAGATTATTTCAAAAGCCGAAACGCTCACTTGTTTACTTTCAATATTTATTTCTAATTTTGGAATTTCCATTTTTCCTTGTATTAATATCTTAAGAGGATCATATAATAAAAAGTTTGGTCTCATATAATGGTCCACCTTTAAACTACAAAAAATAAATAGAATTATAATAAAGACATTTAATAGAGAGGGAATTAGTTTACTTAAATAATATTTATTTTTTTAATTAATATTTTATTATTGTTATGATTTAAAAGAATATATTTACTAGTTTTTTGGGCGATAGACAATTAAGTATATGTCTTGTTATTTTAATAATTTTCTTTATAATTCTAAATATACATATAAATATTTCAAAACAAAACTCATGAAAATATTTGAGAGTGAAAAAAATAAAAATTACTTTCGCATAATAAATAATACTTACGATTCTTTATAATCAATTTCAAGATAAGATATTAATTGATAAGTGAAATTAGAATTTTTTTCAAATAGTGATGGATTAAATTTTAATTTAAATTTTTGTTCAGAATATTTTGGAATGATACAATCACGAGGAGTAATCTACAAGATATATTTATATTATTGTCTCTTTTAATTAATACAAATATATTTATTTTCTTTTAAATTTAGATAATAATTATATAATACAAAAGGAAAAAGATATATATACATATTTATACATTATATGATTGCATAAGTTGGTTTTTGAACTTATTCCATTTTTAGCGGAGATCTGTTGTTTTTGTTTGTTTAAATATAACAGCACAAATAAACGTGCAAAGTGTTTATGTGAAAAGTGTTCTTGCTCTCGAGTCGGTTAAAAAAATGGTTTGTCAGATTTTAAAATGAAAATTTCAACTTGAAAGATCAATCACGCTTTGAAAGGTCTTGATACATTGACGACCACATTATTTGTTCCTTGGTGGAGAAAAACAAAAGGTTTGGATATTGGAAAATTGAATTCGTAAATTGCTGGTAAAATTATCGAATCAAATGGAAACTATATAATTGATTAATAAAACTAAATATACGGTTTAACTTTCAACTGAATGAAATTTGTTTTTTATCGGGCACGAGTTTATACAATCAGAGTGGAATGTTGAGGGTCTGGTTCAAAAGAGGCTTTTGCAAAATTAAATTATTACTTATTTAAAAAAAATATAAATTAATAATTTTTATTATTTTATTTGCTTTGTCTTTGTTTTTATGGTAATATATTCATTTCTTTGCCCGAAAAAAATTAATTAAGATAAAAGATGTGTAATGATGAAGAAAGTAGAAGAAGGGAAGTAAATTGAAGACCCAAAATTTCTAAATGATTAATCAAACAATCTTATTTTATATAAAACAAATAGATGTTAGTAAATTTTTAAAAGATTTTTAATAAATGTTAAATGAAATGTGATTAACAATATTAACAGAGAGGAGACAAATCAAAGAAATGAAGAGTAATCACAAAAATAATAAGAAATGTACCTGAAATATATCATTTATTTCAATCCCATGATAATCAATTAAGCGTAAATGCAAAGGGAACAATTTCTTAAATCGTTCTTTATAAGAAGATTTCTCTTCCCAACATGGCACAGAATCTATTATAAAATTAAATGGATAAGGTTGTGTGTTCAGTTTCTGGTAAAAATGCCAAGATAAAAATATTCCAATACTACTCCTATTGAAAATTCTAATTGTTCGATCACTCGATGAATTTATACAGGATACATTTCCTAATCTAAAAACGTAATTTTAAACCTATATAAATACACATATATGTAAATTTAATGATATTAAAATGTTATTATTATTTTTTAATTCATATTGCAATACTTATATTTATACTCAATCGTACAAAAAAAAAAAAAAAAAAAAAAAATTGAAAAAATAAAATAATTTGATTTTAATTCTAACTTTTAGAAACTAGAATATACTTAGAAGTTTATGAAGGGAACCTCATTAAATAATGATCTTTTTCACTTTTGAGAGCTGGTAGTTCCAAAGGAAATGCATTAACCTCCGCAGTTAGACGTATAAAAAAATCAGGAAGTCCTTCCATTTCAATTTTCAATTTATCAGTATAAAGTCCCCATGTAGTGGAATAAGCCCAAATAGTTATTTCATTAATTTCATAAGGTAATAATGTGCCTGAATCTTTATTAATTATAAATAAAATTGGTGAACAATTTCCTAATTGATCTTTCCAAGCATCTAAAAAAATAAAATATTTAAATATTCATTTAGATTATTATGATTATTAATAATAAAGATCACATAGTTTTCGGAAGCTGTGATATTTAGAAATTTGATCAATACCTTCCGAGACGATTCTGGGATTTATTTTCCTTTAAGGTGCTTTTTCAGTGAGTGGGTTTATACGTACATTTCCCAAATTAATGCAATCCTTTCTCCTACCCCAAGTTAAATTATTTTCTAAGAATTTTTAATTTTAAATTGGTGAAAAAAAACATAAACTACATATAAAGGTTTTTGTTTCTACATTGCTCAGAATTTAAAATTTTTTTGCATATCTTCACCTTTCATAAACTGTAGATTCCAAATATGACTACAATTTTTCATGAATGTTTGTTTGACTTTCCCAGAAATTGTAAGGTTTTAGACTCAAAATTTGCTAGATTGATTACTATGAAATTAAATCATAAGATTCTTATATTCCTCTGTTTTAAGATATATTATAAATTTTATCAATATCTAATCAATAAAACCCAGTAATTAATTTTGAAAAATTTATATCAAGCAAGCTCCGTAAAGCCAAAAACGTTATAAAATTAAAATTATATTGATTATATTTATATTTATATATTATTGTTTTTATTTTTCCCACTCAATTATTAATTCTATTTCACAAGTAAAATATTGTTTATATATTATAAAATTATTTTGTATTAAATTAATGTAAATTTATAAAAAAAAATTAGGGAAATTTTATAATTTTAAAGAAAAAAATAAACAAATAAATTTATTTTAATGTTTCTTTTTCATTATTATTTCATGGATTTTTTATTGGTAGAAAATAATATTAAATCACATATATAAATTAAAAAAGAATATTTGAATTTGTTTAAAATTTAATACAAATAATCCAATTAAATACTATATCATAGAGGTTGCGATGTAATAGCACCTGTAATAACAGGCTGGAAGGAGAATAAAACCTTAGAAAGGATATAAGGTGGTTATATATTATTAAAAAATTTTGGGGTGGGACTTAAATACCCCTGACTATATTTGGCGGATTATCTATTAACAATATACCATATGTCAATAGGTACTCAATATATGTTTAAATGAAATCGTTAGCGGTAAAAACACAATGGACATCTCACTTAACGAAAGTTTGAGAAAAAGAGGGTAATGTGGAAATTGTAAGAATACTAACTGAGGGAGGCGACCCAAATAGGTTAAAGTAGCGTTTTCCAACCTGTGGTGCGCGTCCCCCTTGGGGGGCGCGAGACTTGTAAGGGGCGCACGAAGGGATTAGAACCAATTTCAAGTGCCCGCAAATTTTCGAAAATTTTCGATTTGTTTTCAATTTTTTTCAATATGGTTGTAAAAAAAGGTAAGATGATTTTGCGATGCTTGAAAAAGGAAATTAGATTATTACAAAAATTAAGGGGGGAGCAAGAATTTTTTTAAAAAAAGGGGAAGCCGGTACAGAAAGGTTGGAAACCACTGGATTAAAGCAATGAATGGAAGGTTATTGGAAGAATGAGGTTGTGGACCAAAGTCGCAGAAAGAAGACAATATAAAAGAGGAAATGAGCAAATGTAAAGAGAATAGAGATTGTTTGGAGGTGGCTCAGAATAGAGGCAGATCCATAGCCCAACATAGAAAGATAGGTAAAGTTTTTTCTAAGGGTCAAAAATGAATTGAAATAAAATAAAACATAAATGAAAGGCTATTACATACAGACTAAACAAAATACTATGTATCACTTTGAAGGCTCAGGGAGCAGAGCCCCACAGATTAAAGGGCCGAATGCGGTCTGAGCAGCTAGTATATAATATAATAATAAAAGAAGAAATTAAAAAATGATCATTTCTTCAGTCAAAATGGAAACAAAATGGTAAAGAAATAATTAATTTTTAATTCCTCCAATTTAAAGAAAGAATAATAAAAAAAACAATATTAAAGTATGACAAGAATTTTTTAATATATAGGTAATTATTAAATATCGTAATAATTATTATTATTAACTAAGAAAAAAATACCTATTGATAGGCCTCTTACTTCAGCTGCTAATTTTTTTATTATATTCGGAAGTGAACTGTCAACAGCATTAGATTTGATACAAAAATTTGTCAAAGAAATTCGGTAATTGATTTCTATTGGGGTATTATTTACAATTGTAAAACTTTTCTCAGAAGCTTAAACAAATATTTAAAAAATTGTCATTTTAAGATAATATATATATTTCGTTTTAATAAAATATTAATAGAACCTTGACGATATTGAAGGTCAAAGTCGAGAAATGTAAAAATTCCAACTTGTATTCCATAATTTGATGAATTTAAATAAGCAGGTCTATACTGGGTGATTTCATTAGAAAATGTTAATTTATCCTCATTTCCTTCATAATCGAATGGAATATAGAAATCATTTTCACAATTTTCTTGATCGCTGTAAATCGAAAATGGGGAAAATCTACGACGTGGCGGAGGACGAGAATGCAATAGAAATGGTTGATCCGAAGTGTCAATAGACGAAGAGTATCGGGTATAATCCCGCAATATGGACCTTTAAAGAAAAACATTTTTATAATTAAAGAAATAATAATAATGAGGATTCTATGAGACCAAAATTATTTTTATTATTCTCTCCAAAGAAACAAAATAACTATAATAAATATAAAAATAGAAACATTTATTTCCTTAAATATAATAGGTTGGGGAAAAAGAAATCCATTATTTTTACGTGAACTTCAAGACTTTATTTAACATGTTTTGCATTGTCCGATTTAGGTCAAATATGCACCATTTTGTTCTATAATTTGTTGCCATTTTAATGGTAGCTTCATTATGCCTCTCTCATAAAAGTCTTGGTCCTTATTAGCGAAAAACTCCAGCAATTGATTTTCACACTCTTCCCTTGATGCCAATTTCTTATCACTAAAAAAGTTTTGCAATGCAAGAAAAAGATGGTAATCGCTTGGTGCGAGGTCCGGACTGTATGGTGGATGCATCAAAACTTCCCAACCAAGCTCCGGAATTTCTGACGAGTCACTATAGAAGTGTGTGGCCTGGCGTTGTCCTGATGGAACACGACACCTCTTCTGTTGGCCAATTCTGGCCGTTTCTGGTCAATTGCTCGCTTCAGACGGTCCAGTTGTTGACAATAGATGTCTGAATTTAATGTTTGGCCATATGGAAGCAACTCGTAATAAATGATTCCTTTCCAATCCCACCAAACGCAAAGCAGAACCTTCCTGGCCGTTAGTCCCGGTTTGGCCACCGTCTGAGCTGCTTCACCGCGCTTTGACCACGATCGCTTTCGCATAATGTTGTCGTATGTGACCCATTTCTCATCCCCAGTCACCATCCGTTTAAGAAATGGGTTGATTTCATTACGTTTGGCCAAGGCTTCGCAGATGGAAATTCGATCCATCATGTTTTTTGGTGTTAATTGGTGTGGCACCCAAACATCAAGCTTTTTTTTAAACCCAGCTTTGTGCAAATGGTTTAAAACTGTTTTGTGGTCGATCTTTAACTCCTGGGCGATGCTACGACTACTAACATGCCGGTCCACTTCGATGATTTCAGTGACTTTGTCGACATTTTCGACGACGGGCCTGCCTGTGCGAGGGGCATCCTTAACGTCAAAAATACCCGAACGGAATCGACGAAACCAAAATTGCGCGTAATTAGCTGTTACAGTATCGGGACCATAAACACTATTCACATTTTCAGCCGCCTGACTTGCATTTTCGCCCTTATCAAAGAAAAACTGTAAAATGTACCGAATTTTCTCTTTGTTTCCTTCCATCTTTAACGGCGTGTAACTCAGAACTGAATGGACAAAACAAAAAACTGCAAACGAATTCTTTTAGTGCGAACTGTTACCTTGACAACGAGCATAAATTTGAAATTGTTTGATCGATAATTTACGAGATATCGATCACTACAGCCATCTACCGAAAAAATAATGGATTTCTTTTTCCCCAACCTAATATATTACGATAATACTGGAAATGTAGGAGAACCGGGTCAAATAGAGTAATAATACGAGGGCAGGTCAATAAGTCCGTGAATTTTTGAATTTCCAGGTCTCTTAAATGAAATAGTAACACTGCTCCTGTCAGTAGGAAATTATTAGCCGACTCAGGTTGAAATTTGAACCAGCTGGGCCTTTTAGTTTTTGTTTGACATTCATTTATAGCAGACTACCTCGTGATTTGAGAAGAAAATGGAAAAAAGTAAATTTCCTTGAAAATCTATGAATTGGGATACGAATTACTTCCTCATCCGCCCTATTCTCCAGATTTAGCCTCGAGTAATTATTTCTTGTTTCGAAATCTGAAGAAATGGCTCGGTGGAAAAAGATTTGACCCCAAGGATGAAATCATCTCACAAACAAATACCTATTTTGATGTGCTTGATAAATCTTATTTTTTGGAAGGGATAAAAAAAATTGGAAAAAGTTGAACGTGTGCTCCTCAAAGGAGTCTACATTGAAAAATAAAATAATTTTTTTATTTGTTCAGTATGATTACTTCATCGGAGAAAACACCCCTCTACATCCAACTATCTATCTTTTGTATCGGTTCTGCCACTAGAGAATAATTGTTTGTAGAATTAGTATGCTTATATAATACATTTTTTTATGAATACAGAATATCTGAAGAGTTTAGAATTAAGAGGGGTCTATGAACCATTTTTCATAATTCTCAACTCTTCATTTTACAACACCGTTCCGTTTTTGACACAATTCCAAGTCCCTAGACTAGACAATATGGTCACCCTACCTTTAAGTCAATTAGTTGTAAAATACTAATATGATACCTTTTTTGTATGTTAAGGGAAAACCAATTATGTGTATAATAAAATGTGTATAATAAAATATAATTTTTAAATTGAAAAAATTTGTCAATGCCACCGACTTAAATTGTGAAGACATGGCATTTTCTCATCCATTAAACTTAATATTTCTAAAATAATTATTGCAATATATGGTTCTAAGTCAGAGACAGTTTCTTTACTAAGGTCAAAAATTAATTTAATTTTACTGTTAAATATAAAAACATCGAATTTCAATTTCTCATTAAAAATATTATTATTAATTTCTGAAAATTAGGTATTATTATAAACTATTTTGGAAAAATAAAAAAAAACACACACACACACAAATACTTGTGTTATATTAATTAAAAAAGAAATTTAATTACTTTAATAACTTACGTTAATATAATTCTTGAAAACTAAAATTGTAATAAAAATATATATCTACCACAATATTTCAACTACATTACACTAAATAGAACTAGCTTAGCTATGAATTTTTTCTTATTTTTTTTAAGAAATAAAAAATAATAACCCCAATACCAAATACATTTTGTTCCTAAAATTTATAACAAATGATCATAATTATATTGTGTATATATATATATATCTATATATATTATTTGGAGAGAAATTGTAATTTAAATAATTAAAAATGGTCTCAATGAATTTATAATAGAAATATTTAAAAGTAAGAAAAAACCGAATCATGCCAATGGAACCATCCGGATTATAATAAATATTTGGATCTGGACACATTCCAATTTCATATTGTTCAATGTCTTGTTTCTTTAAAGAAATTTTTCGAAAAGGTGGAATTTCTGCAATCGGCCCGCAGAGACATGTAGCCGAAACATGTCTGGGTGTGGGTTTCCCATGAGGTCGGAGATCCTGTGCTTCGAATTCTTTCTAAATATTAATTAAGAAAATTTATAAATATTATATTTTTATTTTTGAAAAATAAATTATATCACTGTAACTCCACAACAAAGTTAATGAGTTATAAATTTTTCACTAATAAAAAGTTAAAATTTTTTAGATTTGATCATACAACTTATATATAATAATTAAGTTAATAAGTTTTTTTTTTTTTTAATTGATCAACTGATTACGAAGAAATATTTACTTTTATTGCTTCCTCCAAAGGATCTTCAAAAATTATATCCTCGTTCTCCAATAATCTTAAACTAACATTCGGAATTTTGTTATTTACTGGTTCAAATGAATATTTTCTAAAAAAAATAATAAAATTATCAAAAAAATATGGTTATTTTTGGTTTAAATATACCAAAAAGTATCATAAGAAGAATATATTATAGGATGAGAATAGGTTATTGTTTTTTTCCCTACATCATCATAGTTTTGGTGTCATCGTTTTTCTCATAAATGAATATGTGGGAAGATTAGATGGGTGGGATGCCGTATATTGGAAAAGGTTACTATCGATGGGCAGGCTCCTAAAATAGGCTTGTTTACTTTCTGAGTAGATGTAGACATTAGACGTATTCTAATGGTCCATAAGAGTACCATCTATTGCC
Source organism: Labia minor (assembly GCA_963082975.1). Taxonomy (NCBI): domain Eukaryota; kingdom Metazoa; phylum Arthropoda; class Insecta; order Dermaptera; family Spongiphoridae; genus Labia; species Labia minor. Next base: position 35,702,554 of record OY720344.1, on the reverse strand, counting down.
AAATTATAGCCATTTTAGTTTTAAGTTGTTTTTAGTAGGCAAAACATAACTGTTTTTAAAAGTAAGATTTTAATTCATTTCATCTATATTATTCACTCGTATTAATGAACGAAACCTATCGACAAGATGTTAATTGATTGAATTTATGTAGACAATATTGAAGACCGTATTTATATTTTCTCATATTCAAAATATAAATTTTCTTGTCGTAAACTAAGACTAATTCTTGTTGCTCTAATTCCGGGCTACAACTTTCGAGTATTGTAGCAAACAAATTAAAATAAAACAATTGAATAGTAATAACCGACTGAATAAAAATCAACGATCATTTAGATTAATAACATTTAAAGTGTAAGAATTAAATGAATAATTAAATCACAATTAAATTAATGGTAATTAAATAATAGCCTATTAGATCAATTCATATTGTAACTACAGGCCTTTTGTTCTCATTTGTTTCTTGGAGTGGGAGAGAAGTGCCCGGGCCAATCTAAGAAACCAGTATGCCCTAAATGGGTCGATGATAAGTTTTTCATTTTTTAAATATCTCATTAACATTGAATATTTATTACTTCTGTGACTAATATAGAGAAAATCAATATATAATGTCATATTTAATGTCCCTTCTATTAACATATATATATATATATATTATACATGAATTTTATAACAAATTTCCTTTAAGTGGGGTCCATCGATAGAAATCTTCCTCTAACACAGAGGTTCCCAATCTTTTCCGGTTTGCGGCCCCCCCAAATAATCAAGATATTTTCCCCGACGCCCTCAGGAGCCCCGAGGAGCCGTAGCGAACACTTTGGGAATCACTGTTCTAATATATATAATAAGAATATAGAAAACAAATTTAAATGAAATATTAAAAATAGTAATAATTAAACTTTTTGAAAGAATGTAATGACAAAATATAATATTTTATAAATAAAAATAATTTGTATATTAATATATATATAGGGTTTCGAAATGTCGCTCGTGCTCCTGGGTGGCTGAGGCCATGTAGGCTGTCGAATATCTGGCGTCTGTAGCTGGCTGGGACGAAGGGTCTTGTCCGTGTCGTCGATGTGTCGCAGTAGAGGGTAACGTCGAGGCCGGGTGGCGTGATGTTCGTCAGTCGTAGGGAGGTCTCGCCGTTCAGGAGTCCTTGTAACTCCGTGTCGTTCGTCTGTGCTTGTGCTAGGTCGGTTAGGCTGGTGGTCGTTAGCTCGATGGTCTCGATTCGTGACAGAGCGTCGGCGACGACGTTATCGGCGCCGCTGACGTGTTCGATATCGGTGGTAAATTGTGCCACGAATGAGAGTTGGTTCAGTTGGACTGGCGGTAGGCGCTCGCGGTGCTCGGTGAACGCGGACGTGAGCGGCTTGTGGTCGGTGTATATCGTGCAGTGTTGCGCCTCGAGTATGTGGCGGAAGTGCTGCACGGCTTCGTAGACGGCAAGGAGTTCACGGTAGTAGGCGGGCCATCCAACGTGCTTGTCCGTGAGCTTCTTGGAAAAGAAAGCTAACGGTTGCCAACTGTCGCCGATACGTTGCTGTAGACTGGCCCCGATGGATGTCGCGGAGGCGTCGGTGAAGAGGCCGAGTCGTGCGTCCGGGGCGGGGTGCGCTAGCATGGTTGCCGTCGACAGGGCCTCTTTACAAGCCTCGAACGCTTGAGTGAGCGCTGGCGACCAGGGGATTGGCTGAGAGCTTCGTAGCTTCGTCAAGGCGTCGTGGAGTGGGGCTTGGTGCGTGGCGGCGGAGGGGATGAAACGTCGATAGAAGTTTATGACTCCTAGGAAGCGGCGGAGGTCTTTAGCTGTTTTGGGTGGGGGGTAGCCTTGTAGGGCGGCGATACGGTCGGGAAGGGGGCGTGTCCCCTCGGCGCTGACCTCGTAGCCCAAGAATGTTACTTTGTCGGCGCCCAGGACGCTTTTGGGGGCGTTCACGATGATCCCGTGGTCGGACAGGCGTTGGAAAAGGGCGCGGAGGTGTTGCTTGTGCTCCTCTTCGGTGCGCGAGCATACAAGGATGTCATCGACGTAGGCGTAGGCGAACTCGAGTCCATTGATGACCTCGTCGATGAACCTTTGGAACGTCTGTCCGGCGTTTCGGAGGCCGAACGACATGTATGGGAATTCATACATGCCGAACGGGGTCGTAATAGCCGTTTTAGGTACGTCGGCGGGATTCACTGGGATCTGTGTGTAAGCCTTCACCAAGTCAATGACTGAGAAGACTTTACAGTCCCTGATGTTCTGGTTGAAGTCATGAATGTGCCGCACCGGGTACCTGTCGGGGATCGTCCGTGCGTTGAGGGCCCTGTAGTCTCCACAGGGGCGCCAGTCATCGTTCTTTTTAGGGACCATCAGCAACGGCGAGGCCCAGGGGCTCTCGGATCGGCGTGCGATTCCGTCGCGCACCATCTCGTCGAAGATGGTTTTGGCAATGCGTAGTCGGTCCGGGGCGAGGCGACGTGGTCGACATGACGTTGGTGGTCCGGGCGTGGTCCGTATGTGGTGGACGGTTGTGTGTAGGGGCCCACGTTGTACGCCATCCGGTCGGGTTGCGAGTGGGTACTCGGCCAGGATGTCGAAGTATACGGACTCACCCGGGATCATCGTCTTGACGCTTGCTTGGCGCACTTTATTACTGGAGCCTGTGATGGAGAGGCCAGTGTCGCCGTCGATTAGCAGACTACGTCGGCAGTCTGGTAGCAGTCGGAAGTGCGCCAGGAAGTCCGAGCCGAGGATGGGGGTGGACACGTCGGCGACGACGAAGTTCCACTTGTATTTGTGGCGTAGGCCCAGGTCCAAGTGTAGCTGGATGTTGCCGTATGTTTTGATGGTGGTGTTGTTCGCGGCGCTGAGTTCATACGTCGTCGCTGAACGGGGTCCGCAGACGCGAGAGCGGGGCCAGCAGGAAAGGTCGGACCCGGTGTCGACCAGGAAGCGTGTGCCCGTGTCGCGTGTACTGATGATCAGGCGGTGGGTGTTGGTAGTACCAGCGGCTGCCGCCTTCAGGCGCTGGTGTCGGTGTTTTTTTGGCGTGAAGGAGCATGGCGGCCTACACTTTCGGGCTTCGGCCCCGAAGCGAGCGTGGTAGTAACATTGGCTGTTCGGGGGGGCGGCTGGTTGCTGTTGGCCCGAAGCTCGTGGCCTTGAGGGTGCCGGCCTGGCCAGATTTGCCGCGAGCTGTTGTATTTGTCGCTCCAAGTCCGTTAGGCGTTCGCTGAGCGAGCGGGCTTCGGCGACCTGTTGTTGATGCGCGACGTTAGTTGTGCGCTCATGCGCGCAACAGGCTGCGTCAGCGAGCTGCGCAGTGGTTTCGGGCGGCAGCTGGGGCTGTCCCCCGATTATGGCCTGCGTGATGGTGGGCAGGCGTTGCAACCAGAGGGAGCGCGTGAGGTCCTCGGGGACGGCGTTGGCCTTGGCCAGTGTGAGCATCTCTCGGAGAAGCTCCGACGGCTTCCGATCTCCAAGGGGCGCTTCCTCTAGCAGTTGTTTCAGCTGCTGTTGTTTGGTCGGGGCGAGGCGGCTGATGAGGCCTCCCTTTAGCTTGGCGTATTTGCCGTCGTTGGGGGGGTCCTCGATAATGTCCTGCACTATGGCGGCTTCGCTGGCTTCAAGACGAGACAAGATGTGGTAGTACTTTGTCTCGTCCTGGGTTATGCCCGCAAGGGTGAACTGAGCCTCTGCGACGGCGAACCATGCTCCGGGCCGTTCGTGCCAAAATGGCGGGAGTTTGACCGCCGTGTGTTGGATCGCTGGCGTACTCATTTCGGGGTCACCAATATAGGGTTTCGAAATAAAACGCTATGTCGAGATAGAAATAGATTTATTTATCGCAAATTGCAATGGTATGTGAGCAAGCCGAACTGCACAGTTGAATGATCTCGTGACGACGAGATCTCTTGCCTAAGTCCCGCGCGAAGCTGGCACACAAAACATTTTTGGAAAGTCGCGTGAGTCGTCATATGTGGTCTATGTCGTGTGTGTTTTGTGCTTGCTGCCACATATATATATCGTATATTATGGTTGAAAGATCTTTTTGTGTGTGGAACCAGTATATTCATTATAATAATAAATAAAATAAGTTGACCTGTACCGACGGTTTGAAATAAACTAATTTCCAGCTACAGAAACAATTTCAAATAATTTTAATATATCTATTAATGTAATAAAAAACAGATATGGATATAACATAAATATTTTTAATTTTATTTTATTTATAATATATATGTAAGACCAGGCTGTGACGTCATGAATGGCTGGATGACGTCATATAATTTTAATTAAGAAAAAACTAATAAAGATGATTTTTCTCGAGTATAAAACCAATGCAAAGTGAATGATTCGTGATGATATGTAAAAAATCTCCTCATGTGAAATTTGGTGTGAAAATAACCCTTCCCTTCCTATCGTCGATCGCTAATACTACCACTTCCGGTTTCCGGATTTGCACCAAAAGTTGATCAATTCATCCCACTGATGCATTAAGTAAATATACCAAATTTCATCAAAATCCGTTGAGCCGTTCAGGCTGTACACATCTATGCGGACGGACGGACAGACATCATGCTAAAAATACTTATTTCTGTTTAGAAAATGCATGATTCGTGGAGATATGTAAAAATCTCCACATGTGAAATTTGGTGTGAAAACAATACCCCCCTACTATCGTCGGTCGGTAAAAATTAAAATGGGATGGAAAATATTATTTCTAATTTCTTAGTACAAATTATTTTTTAGCTTTATAAGTATATCTGTATTTATTGAATCTGGAATTATTATTATTATCACAAGAACAACAATAGTAAGATTTGGTGTATTTTTTATTTATCCTAATCACTTGATGTTGAGATACTTACTCGTTACATCGACATGGAGTTTTGAAAATTTCCTTTTCTGCATTGGAAAGCTGAAAAAATGGAGACAATCGACCTCGAATACTCCATGGTACTTTTGTGGTAAATTTGTTAGTATTATTATCAAAACATTTCGAAAAATCAATGGTGACATGGGGTCCTTCAATAAATGCAATTAAATTGATAATTAAAGGTACTCTAATGTATGAAATCCAGATCGGAATATAAACATGATCAGCATAGCCCTAAATAAGCAAAAAGTAAATAAATTATCATTTATAAAATCCCTTCATTCATTATTCATTTATATACCTGTTCTTTAGGTAATATATTAATTTCTATTTCTAATGAAGAGAGGGGTGGTATCTTTTTAGATTGAGGTTCAAAAGAAAGATTTAAGAGGTAACTATGGCATCCAAAAGGTATACCGATTTTAAATAAAGCTTCACATCTTCCTGGATTACGTAAAATGATCTAAAAACAATTTAATGATAAATAATTTTTTAATTAATCATATATATATATATATATATATTTGTTACCTTTGTTTGAAATTCATTATTCGTATACAAAATATCACCCAGATTAAGTATATAATTAAAATTCCCTCTAGCATTCTCAATCAAGAGAGTAGATTCTTCACGAAATGCAGTGACAAGTATATGACTTGAAAAATCTAAAGGTGCCAAATTATCATCTCTCGATACAATATTTAATGTTAGAATAGATACCCAAAACCCTGGAGTCTATAATGTTATATAATAGAATTTATTTTTTAAATAATAAATAATTATTAATAAACACTACCATTGTGTCAAGATCATATTGAAGATTAATGTTACTTCTTTTAATAATACCCGACACATGATTTAAATGTGTCTGAGGATATTCAATAAATGATTTAGTCTTCGGATCCATAACAAATTCACGTATTAGCCAAATTGCTTCTGATAAGCCTTTATTTTGAATCTAAAACATTATATATATATTACCAAATTTAATAAATAATAATAATAAATTAAAGAGGAAGAATTAAGTATTATTTAGAATTTAAAAGTCAAAGTCCTATTCTATATATTTTATTATATACAGGGTGAGTCAGTGATACTTTCTTATTTTATAAGCGCACTATCTAGCAATATTTATTCCGATAAGAATGGGGTGACGTTTATTATAAAGATCGGTATTTAATATTTTATGTCATGTAAGTTTAGCACCGATCATGCAGTGGAAGAGAGAGGAGCGCGAGTTCGCCGTGGAGTCAAACAAGTGCATTCAAAAATCACGCCCCCAAGAACTTCAGGAGGAGTCCTTCTATACAGAATGTGTGGCTGTTTATTGTGCACTGTCCAGAGGAGGCACATTAGGCCATCCCTTTCCGGTTATAAGGAGTAGGCAGATAGAGGCCTACGACACCTATTAACAACTCGCAGCTCACGCAGTCCGCAGGGAACCTCTCTCAAGGGCTAAGGATAGTCTACCTTACATCTCCCGAAATATCAACACATTTAGATAATTGTGTAATTATATCAATAAACCAATCGTCAATAAAACCTGCTTCAGTCTTTGATTTCACCCTCGACCTGCCGGCCTCACGCTCGTTATTTCCACATGACTGAGGAGTCCTTTTAACTTTTTTTCTTTTTGCCAAAAGAGGGTTCGCCTTATTTAGCCCTGTATAATTTCTTTTTTTGGAAATCTCTACTTTACAATGAATGTCCAAAGAGAAGAACAATATTGAAGCTGCTATCGACAACATAGCCGTCGGTATGCTGGTAAGAGTGGAAAGAATCTTTAAAACTAGATTATCTCAATGTATTAATCAGAACGAGGGTTATCTTATTGACATGATAGAAAATATTAAAAAACTAAGAGTCTTTGTATAATCAATGAAAAAATAATTGAACTGATATTGATTATACTATTTGTTTTATTTACTTTTAAAAAAAAGGTATTCTCCGTTTCTCACCGTGTATATTTATACATATGTAGGACACATAAAACATATATTTTACAAAAAAGTTCAATTTATTATAATAAATAATATATAATTAAAAACATGTTTATTAAAATTTATTTAATCCTATATGTAAGCAGTTAAAATTCAAGTTAAATCAGGGTTGCCTAAACTATGACCATTCGAGGGCCACATTGCAAAAAAAAAATATGCTGGGCCGCACATAAATATCATTTTACCTTTTTTTAGAACCATATTGAAAAAATTTAAATATTTTCATAATTTGCGTTTAGCGTTCTCAAAGGGTTTTGGGCAGCAGTTAAGACACCCCTGAGTTAAATATTTTGAATTTTCCAAAAATAATAAAAAAATAATGTCTAAGAATGTAAGAATATTTTTCTTTAAATCCCCAAAATAAATTCAAACAAAAAACATAATAAATATAAAAATAACCTTAAAATTCATCTTTTGCCTTGACCCACGAGGCACAACACCAAAATCTAAATGATTTGTAGAGGGTTCAATATTTGGTTTATCAACTTGCCCCATGATTGCAATTTGGATCTCAGATTCACGATAATTCAATACACATCTAATAAAATATTTATTATTAATTAATAAAATTTAGGTAATTGCTATTTAATATTGTCTTGTAAAAATAGTTTTCACGGCCATGACCAAATACAGGGTCCGTGAATGAAACGGGTCTATAAAAACAGTTATAAACTAATTTTAATATTAATATTAATTTTGAAAAATTGAATAAAAAATATAAAATTAATTTTCACCTAGCTTTGCAAATGAACGGACCCGGTTGGTCGGTAGGAGTTATACAAAATGTGCAATTCACTTCTGTAAATCCTGGTAATATAAAAAAATTAGGGACTATAGAAAGAGAAGAGATATTATCTTGCGAAGAAATATTCAATTCCCAATGGCATATTAAAGGAAAATTGAAGGGATTGTAAATTGATATTTCGCTTTCCATTGGTTCCAATGGTCTGAAACAAGATAATATATATATTCAAATTCTCAAAAAGACTTCTTTGGCATTTCTATTTTATTTCATTGATAAAATTTAATATTTGATTATGAAATTTAGGGTGGTTTATGGAACTAACTTTAAAGTTTCTGAAAATAGAAGAAAAGGTTGAGATAATTCAACTTTTACTGGCTTGACATGTAAAAACACTTCGATTTCAGACAGATATACGTCTAGGCTTGGCTCTTGAGTTATAAATCGAGGAGCTGTTGATTTACATTTGCAGGAATCTTCTAAAAAACATGCCATTGGGATATTTTCAATCACAAAGCTGAAAAAATTGTATAAATTTGAAGATTGGAGAGACTGCGTTTAAGAACTCGAAAGTTCTTGTCCGCGGCAACCACATTCCTCCAACCGTTATATTTGATCCATATATAATACATTTTTCAACTATTTTATTAGTAGAATATAAAATATATATTAAAGAGAATATTTATATGTAGAAATATATATTAAAATATGGGAATACAATCACTCCAATCCTCTATTCTTACCTGAAAACTATTCTATGGTCGCCTAATGGATGATCAAACAAATTTATATTCAAATCAAATAATATTTTTTTTAATGGTTTTAAAAAGCCACTTTTTGGTGTCATCTTAATACAATCAAATTTAATATTGCCAATATTTTTTGATATAGGAAAATTTAGAAGGTTTGCATAACGTTTTTCCCAACGAAATCGAAGTGGTAAAGGACTACAAAGATAAAAATAAAATTACTAACAAAGTTTAATAAAATTCTCAAATTTTTCTAACATTTACTAACCATAAACTTTCAATTGAAAAAGAAATATTTTTTCTAGAATTAGGATTCATTTCATTTACTTCGATATAATAATTAACACTCTCATCATCTTCTACTTCCACTGAATATCTTTTAATATTCTAAAAAAAAACATTTCAAATTGAATGTTATTTATATACTCAGTATTGTAAATTATATTATATATATCTAAATATTAGTTGTTTATTTATTTATGTAAAATATAGAAAAAAATAATTAATATAAAGTTAATTATATACATTTGAATTTCAATAATTGAGTTATTTTGGAAAATGATTCTTTTTCATACACTAAAGCACATGGCCATTGAAATTTCCGAGAGAACAATTGTGATATCAACAAAAATCAAAATCAAATTTTAAATTCTAAAGAAAAAAATAACTTTTTTATACTTATGAATTATGAATCAATAATTTTTTTTTTTAAATTATCATTACGAATGCAATCATTCAAACAAAACTTCTTTAGAAATACCTGAAAATGGATATACTTTTGATAAAAACAAAGACCATCTCCAACTAAATCCAGAATTCTTATAGTACAATTTTCACTTAAAATAAATAATCTTTGAGTATGAACTCCAGGTGATAAAGGTTTGAAATGTGCTGAAAGTGAAATAAATTCTCCAGAACGGACAGAGAAATAACATGGTTCTATACTAAATGAATCCAATTCCAGAGTATTCGATAATGTGAATTCCTTAAAAAAATCATTTAATGAAAAATCACTAATATTATTACCTATACTATCAAAAATTATATAAATCTAAAACTTGATCTTAAAAATTATACAAAGGATTTTGATGAAATTAATGTATAAGAGGGTTTTTCAAGTGAAGAGTCGATCTGAAAATTTGAATAGAGGTCATTTTCATGAAAATTCATTTTAATTGTTTTATCTCGCCAGAGATAGTATTGCTATCAGGAAGATTTTCGATGTCGAGATTTTTATGTTTTTATATGTTTTGAAGGTCCCTGAGTCACTTTCACTAAGGTTGAGAAAAATGTGTAGACATGATTACGCAAAACCTGTTTGAACAAGAATAATGAAATTTGGTACACGGACACTATTCAAAATTCGTAGTTTATTATCTACTTTTGAGAATGGTAGCTCTTTCTGAAGAGGGTCATTACCTACCACGTTTTCATTTTTTTCCTCTAAACCAGGCCTTTTTAACCAAAGGGGGTCGCGTAGCAAAAATGTGGGGTCGCGAGAGATTTTAATCTCAAATATTTAATTTTAATTTTAGATTTATAATATAAATATAAATATATATTAATATAAATAAATTTTATATGTATGTATATTATTACCTAATAAATAAATCATCAAAAAATATTTATAGTATATCGTTCTTTTATATTTATACGGGGTAGCCAGGAAACTCGCAATCATAAATAGGATCGCGAATAAATAAAGTTTAAGAAGCCCTGCTCTAAACTGAACGTAAAAATAAAAATATATATATTTGATAGTTTTACACATCATTAAAAATTGTATAAAACTGCTATATATAGAATTTCAGGTTGATTGAATCGCTGAAAGTACCAGAATTAATTTTTTAATACTGCAAATCTCACACGCCAACACGTGACGTGGTGCCATTAACAAAGATGCGCTGGTTTAATATATATTATTTATTAATTTTAATTTATAATTTATAATTAATTAAATTTAATTTTAATATAATATATGTTAATTAATCCAATTCAAATTTGCGAGATAGAGGAGTGGAGACACTTCAGATCTTTTCTTAATTAAAATAAACAATAACGACAATAAATGTCCTAATCAAAATATTACTTTGCATTATATGGGATTTTTATTATTAACATATATTCTTGATCCTTTGATTTTTTTTAAATACATTCTATTTATTTAATAAATATTTATGATAATTCAAGAAAATCTTAATTTATCTAAAATATTTAATAAAAATGATCTAATAATAATATTAAATATTAAACTATATATAAGAAATTTTAGAATAAATTAAATAATTTTAATGAAATTTTAATATTTTTGTAATGGAATTGCTAGAATTAATATTAGTATTTTTCTATTCATTATTGAAGATATTTGGACTGGTTCTTTGAACCTATCGGATGAACAATGCAGTTTTTTATAAGAAAAAAATAATTTCTGAGTTTTGAAAAATAAAACAAAAACTTTTGGCATTTTGGCAAATTAAGGCAGAAGTCCATTTGTTTATAATATAGAAAAAAAAATTGACTAACTTAAAAATTTATTTTAAAAATAAATTGAACAAAATATTCAATAAAATGGTTCCAACTAAAAACTACATTCTTTGTCAATGAGTATCATTTTCATTTTATAGATTAAAATCTTTGAAATAAAATTAATTTATCTCACTTTTATTTTTCCTAGATACCATGCACTTTCGGATATAAGATAAAAAGTTCCATCTCCAAGTCCAATATTCCTTAAAATAATTTTTTGACATGTACAATCACCAATAAAACATTTTCCACATTCAATGGTAGAACTCCTAATAATTTCAAAATCCTCCCTCGGTGGAATATATTCGGGAAAATTAAGAAAAAAATTTGATTCTATGATTGAAAATTTTTTATAAATATTATTTAATTTTTTTTTATTAAAAAATCATATTTTTTTACCAATTAATATTGCAGGATGAATATTGGCTTCCAAAATTATAATATGTCTACAACCAAGAACTTTTGGTCCTCGAAATGAGTATTCATCTATTTTTAATTTTTCATGCAAAATTAACAAATTTTCAGGTTGAAAAGTAATAACAAGTGATATTTTCATCCCAGGAGCAATTACAAATTTATTTAAACCATTTTGTGTTTTTATTTTAAAAGAAGAATGATTAAAATATGGATCAATCACAAATCGAATTGAACGATTTGAAGTATTGAATAAATGACATGCTTTCTAAAAAATTAATTTTTAATAATTTTTAATGAATAAATATTTTGTTATCTTCAACATTCATATATTTAATTAATAAAATCTATTTATATTAATATTAATTTTTTAATTATTTGGAATTTAAATATTCCTTACTGAATCTATGATAATAAATTAACTTTACCTGATAAGTTTTTCCTCTTTGAAATTTTTTAAATATAATTTTTTTTGGTTCAATTTTGAGAAAGGGTATGCAAAACTCTTTTCGACATTTTTCTTTTCTATATATTAAATATGTATATATTTATCTATTTATTTATTATCATTATTTATAAGTAATTTTAGTTAAAGTTACCCTTTTACATGCCTATTAATATTTTTTTCAAGATCATTTTGTATGATTTGATGTTTTATGATACTTTGAGATTTACTAGACTCGGATGCCTCTGGATTGAAATCTGTTTAAAATATTATGATTTCAATTATAAAAAAAGAAATAAAATTCAAAGAAGAAAAATATTGACCCATATTATTTGTTAAATTGTTTTTTAATTTAAAATGTTAATTTCTTAAAGCATATCATTAAGATAGTGAAGAATAATTTAAAGCAGTATTTAAAAATAAAAGAAACAAAAATATTGATTTCGCGTTTTACTCTTTCTTAAAGAAATGTTTTAAGCTATTGTTGACTGATTATGTGTATACCCATAAATATTATTTGAAAGATTTGAAGGGGGAAATTATTCGCAATATATTATTTTGTGTGATAATGGTATTCGATTTATTCAATTCCTTTGAATCAATATATTTATAATATTTGCCATTTTAGCTTCGGGCACAGAAATCATAAGTGCTCGTCAGCCAATCCATGTTTCATGGAAAAATTATAGTCAGAAGCGAGGATATGGTGTGTAGAGCTAGGTTTCTTTAAGTTATTTAAGTTAAATTTAATCAGATGTTGTCTAAAGAAATGTTAGTTAATTCGATATTTCAAATTTTTCAGGTGGACGTCCCTTGTTCTGCACATCGACTCATATATGTCGGCAAATCTGAAGGATGGCATTTCGGTTATGAATGTAATATAATAAATTTTATGAATATAGGAGCGGCAATTTATTCTATTGCCATAAATACCTGAGCGGGCGTTGATGACTATTCTTGGAGAATGAGTGTCATAAGCCTTCACAAGCTAATGTGTTATTAATATAAAATCTTTTTGAAAGCAAAATCGAACTTTTTACAAGCGCTTGGCAGAAATTATACTTCTACTTATAAACATTTGACAATACTAATTGTAAAAATGCCTAATAACTAATAAGAGTGCAACTGATAGATTGAAACACAATCTGTTAACCAATCGTATCGATACACCTAGTATATGAATCTGCAGTACAGTATTCCCTAAAAATAAAATATATTTGAGAGTTTTCTATGTTAATTCAATTTATTATTTCAATATCATTCCTATACGTATGGTTTAGCCTCTGAGTGATAATTACTTATTAAATGAACAAAAATAAAGAAAATCTCCAAAACTATCGTTAAGTAATCTACTAATTTTAAATTTTTAATTTAATTAATTAAGCACCGAAATAATCAATAAATTTGGGAAGTATATCTTTGTACTGAAGAAGCTTCAATTTATTTATAATTTCTTCTGGAATATCCGATGGATTAAATATTGGTTCTCTTGACACACGATGTCTCTCAAGAAGTGCAGCATCCTTTGATAACTCCAATTCTTTATTGATATAATTAACATGTGAAAGCATCAATGATTCTTCAGCTTTATTAATTAATTCAATGAAATTTTGATGACGATAAAAAAACTAAAAATGAAAATATCATATAAAATATCAATATTGAAATTATTTAGTAAATCGTTAACAAACTTTAAATAGAAATCTAGAAAAATTTAGGTATTTTAAATAGGTAAGCCAAAAAGCCACTTAGGCAAAGTCAAGTTTCTTAAAATAATCCATTTAGACAGAAAATAAAACCAAGACATTTTAATAATATAGATAATTTTTGATATATAAAAATACCATTAATTCATATATGTATATACATAGTAGAGGATGAAGTAAAATTAAAAATATATAAAAAAACCTCTTTAATGTCCCAAGCAAATTGATACAAATCAGAATATTCATTGCATGTTTCTGTTAAATTCCCAGCTGCTCGTGGAGAAATAATTGAATTGTTTGATAAATCTTGAAATAATTCACTTATTAATGGACCTAAATCTGAATATAGAAATTTCGAATGAGGTAAAAGTGGAGGACAGGGTCTAGCAAAATGACTTCCATATTCTTCCATTTTTATTTTTTTTATTACTCGTTTAATAATAAATCAAAGAATAATCGATGTTATATTATTCTTTTGAATAAAATAAAAATATTGTATTTGGCTGTTTATTAAAAATTTTATAATTTGCCCTTTGAATAAGTGGAAAATACATATTATATTAGACCATATATTAAAAATTTTAAATTTTAGTCTTAGAATTTTTGATTTGAGTTCTAAAAAAATGATAATAAAAATTAATCTAATTTAAAATGATAATCAATAATGTAATTATATATAATAAATAGTCAATATAGTCAATTGATAAAAAAATGTTAAATGAGTCTAGAAAAAAGAAAATTTTAAATAAATTATTTTAAAAATTATTAAATACAAAAATTGTATTTCTATTTTCTTATTTATTTGAGAAAGCATAAAAATATTTGCCAATTTAAAATTTGTTTAAGTAATGAATGAATGTGCACAACATATGATAAGATTTACATAATGTATAGAGACGGAAAAAAGTAAACGCCAGAGCGGCGCTGTTGTCGGGCAACGGCAGTTGATTGCCCGACAATAGCGAAAGTCTAGCGTTTATTTTTTTCTGTCACTGTACATTTCAGATTAAAAAACTTATGTAAGATACTTTTAGAATTATTTTTTATTTTATATTAAGACTATACAATTAATGATGTTATAAATTAAAATTTTATTTCATAATAATTTGAATATACTAATTACTAAATTTGTTCTTAAATCAGATTGTTATTTTACTATTAGTATTGGCATTTCAATTTAATATTTCATTTTTTTATCGAATTTTTTTATGTGATAATTAAAATTAATCATATTTTAATATTAATGTTGAAATAGTAAGTCTATCACAGTAATAAATAAAAATAAAATAAACTTTATTTAACAATACTGCCATAACTAATCAAAAGAAATAATATATTATAATGAGCCAAATATCAAAATATAGTAAAAAATAATATATTTAAATAAAAGCATTTTTAAATAAATTAAATATACTTAAATAGTTTTTAATATAAGATTTACAGTTATTTTTTTATTTAAAAATATTTTAAATTTGTATTCGTTAAATTGAAATGTTAATCCTGGTAGTGAAAAAATCTGAATTTATTACAATTTTTTTTTATAAAATTTGATTTAATTATAAAAATATATTAAATTAATATATATATATATATTTAAATTAAAAAAACAAGAATTTATATAAATTTCATTTTCCTAAAATCATAATTATATCATTAATGATTAAAATATTTCTTAATTTAAATTTTAATATATTTTCGTATTTTTTAATTTAAGAGTAATGTACAAATATAAATATAATTAGTTAAAGGTTTCTTTAGAAGGAAAAAGTTGCTGAATAAGGGCTTTCTTATTAACTTTTCCCATTATATTTTTAGGAATTTCTTCTATAATTCGTAAATCTGTAGGAATTGCATAGGAAGGCATCATTTTCTTTGACCAGTCACGTAGTGATTGTAAGGCAAGTGATTCGGAATTATCATTTTTTACTTTTGGTACAATTACAGCCACAACCTAAGAAAAATTGAAGAATTATAAATATATAATTTTTTAGAAATAATACACTGGAAATATTACAAACATCTCTCAAAAATAAATTATGACTTAAAAAATTATATTAAAAATTATCAATATAAAATGAATAATTATATTCCTTTGTAAAATTGTAAATTCCTTTTCTGTAGCTTGATAATGAATACTCATTATTTAATTTTCTGAGATTACCTTTTGACCCCACGTAAGATCATCAACTCCTAGAATTACACATTCCTTTACATCTGGATGCCCACGTAACCACGTTTCAACTTCAATAGCACTCACTTTGTAGCCTCCGGTTTTAATAATATCAACGCTTGTTCTACCTAAAAGCTTATATACACCATCAACGTAGGTTGCAGTGTCACCTTTAAAATAATAAAAAAATTAGCGATTTTTAATTAATTTTAATTAATTAAAATTTAAAAAAATAATGTATACTTATTTCTTGAATTAACAGAAAATAAAATTATAAAAAAAATTATATTTGAGAAAAATTTACCAGTTTTAAACCATCCATCTTTTGTAAATTCCTTTTCTGTAGCTTTAGGTTTCTTCCAATATTCTTTGAATAGATTAGGACCCTTGACTAGTATCTCTCCGGTTAAATTCTTCTCTGTATTACAAAAAGTGGTACTTGTGTGGGAACTCTTAACTAGGGTTTCATATTCTTTTCCAGTTTGAGTGGCGGGTATTTTAGCTAATTGTACTTCCACATTTGGAAGCGGAATGCCTACAATTCCTGTTTTTCTTTTTGATACACATTTTGATTTATCAACAGATTCCAAAGTATTTGATAAAATCATTCCTGCTTCAGACATTCCGTATCGCTCAAGAAGTAAATGACCAGTAATTTCATACCATTTCAAGAATATATTTTCAGGTAAAGGAGCGGAACCAGAAACCATTAACCTAAAATATACATATATATATATATATAAAGGTTATAATTTTATTATTTTAAACTATTGGTGAGCAACCATTTTAATTAAATGTTCAATCGAAAGTTGAACATTTCTTGGCGGACAGCAGAAAAAAACAACTTGATAAATTATTAAACCTTAAATATTTAATGAACAATTATAACATAACATAATACATGTCTTTCAAGATCTCAAAAAAACGTTTCATTGTTGTAATGATTATTTTAAAATATATTTAACTTAAAAGTAATTAAGTATCCAGTAAAAAGTTAAAGATATCA
This sequence comes from Labia minor, assembly GCA_963082975.1. NCBI lineage: Eukaryota > Metazoa > Arthropoda > Insecta > Dermaptera > Spongiphoridae > Labia > Labia minor. Next base: position 35,685,928 of record OY720344.1, on the reverse strand, counting down.
CTAAAATTATGCTCGGCGGGTCTCTCAAATTTGTTCGGCGGGCCGAGGGTTGCTCAATTCTGTTTTAAAGTATTTCAACAAAAGAAATAATAATGATAACTTTCAATAACAATATTTACCTGATCCTTTGAGAACATGTTGCCTTAACATATTCCACCATTCTTTGATTTTCACTAAAGAGTTTTTGATACTCTTCAATAAGTTTAATATACATAGTTGGAACTCCCATCATTACATTAACTCTTTCAGATGCAGGAATATTGATTGATAACAATTTATTCCATACCGCAACTGGATCAAATTTTGGTAGCATAGTACATCTAAGAAATGATTAATGATTGATATATCATTTATAATAATAAGGATTTATAATCCAAAATTACATACATATATATAATGTATAAAATTTGAGTGTAAACTGATGACTTTTGAAAATTAATTTGGAACTTTTTGAAAAATTGTCCATGATAATTACCTTGCTCCTAAATGTAGAGGAACCATTAATACATTTACAATTCCATGGATATGGTGAAGTGGCAGACAATGTACAACATTATCTTTTGAATTCCAGCCCCACATATCAACCATTGACCAAATTTGATGGTGTATATTGGAATAACTTAAAACCACGCCTGTAATAAATAAATAATAATCAATATTACAAATTTATTAAAAATAAATGAATTGACAAAACTCAATTCGAATTTCATTTAGTTCTGGTAAACAAAAAGTTGAAAATTTGTTTATGGTAAAAGTATGAGTAGACAATATTAAAATGATTATCAAACAAATTGATTTATGATTGGAAAAGGAGAGGAAAATATATCTAATAAAATCTCACAATTACATAGGATAATAGAGAAAATAAACTTTGGCTTTTAAATATTTTTTAGAAATAAATTAAAAATACCTGCCTTTAGGTTTTCCAGTTGAACCAGAAGTATAAATAATTAAAGCATTATTATCTTGATAAAAACTATGACTTAATCCAGCTTCTAAATTTTGATTATTCGAAGTTAAGGGGGAAGTTTTTTGTTCAGTCTTTGGATCGGGTAATTTCATTGCTGATTGTTTTAAAGAATCATCTAATATGATAAGTTTTTTATCAGTCTTCATAAGAGCTTCAGATATTTGTTCCGAATATTCTGATGTTGTAACAATAAGCTGAGCATCGCTATCGGTAATAAAATATTCATGCATTGCTGGAGGATGGGCACTTGATAAAGGTACAGCTAAAATTTTAATATAAAATTAATTATATATTATTAAAAAGTTGTTTAAAAATTGTAAAAATAAGTTAATAGGAATATTTGATATTTTACAAATTTTAAGAATGTTTTAAATAAATATTATTTACATTTAATTATTATAATGTCACCATTAAATAAATGAAATAATAATCTTCAAATTTAAATTTTTATTATATTGTGATAATATTAAAATTTTATGCCGATTCTATTCAAATTGTTACTGATCTGGCTTATAATATAATAAAAACATGTGAATAATTTTATTTCAATTTAAAGTATAATAATAGATCCTTATTTAAATGAATTATATCTAATTCAGATTATAAAAATAGAAAATTGCAAATACCTATTTGTCCACTCATCCAACATGCCCATTGGACAATGAGATATGATGCATCATTTGGACAAAGAAAGGCAACTCGTTCTTGAGTTTTGCCTTCAAAATGTTTTGTAATCTCTTCAGAAAATAATTTTGAACTGATAAATAATCCCTTATAAGTGAAATCACCATGTCTGTCATGAATAGCAATTCTGTCTGGGAATTCAGAAGCGTATCTAAATACTGGAATGATTTTTCTATCTGTGTTTGAAATGAAATTTTGGGTTGAGGGTGCGGATGCTAAAACATTATGCTGGTTTCTCAAGAACCCATAGAGAGTAGATGTTGGTTGTAGGTAATTTTGTGTAAATAATCTTCGGGTTAAAAGGGCTGCCATAGCATCTGAAATAAATACTTAAAACAATTATTATATTAAAAGAAATTTATATAAGTTAAATATATTTCAAAATATAAAATGTTAACAAATAAATACATTAATATGAAATTAATTTAATATCTAAAACTTTAATATAATCTAATATCATATATATTTATGCTTTTTATGTCAAATTCTATTCTACTCTTTGAAATGGAAAAACGAAATTAAAATTATTAATTTATCTGTCATTTATCAAGCACTCATAATAACATAACTATTAAATAATATATAACCTATAACATTCTTAAAAGTAACAAAAAAATTATATATTTTAATTAATTTGAAATTCTTTATTTTAGATTTTAATTATTTTTAAATACTGTTACCAATTATCTTCTTGTCAAATTAATAAAAGTAAAATTATTTCTACTTATTGGCATTCATTTTTATAATTAAATTATTTAATATAACATTATTAGTCATCTATTATTAAATATTAATTAAATTAAAAAGAGTTTTGCATTACCGTTTGTTACTTTAATTTTGAACGTCCTTTAGATAAGGTCCTTGAATTTGGTTGGTGTGATGTGTAGGTGAGACGTAGATCGTGATTATGAAAAGGGAAACGCCACCTTGAAATTAAGAATATTTAGGCGGGGAGAAAACGATTTATATATTATAATTATATATTATGAATTTATATAATGAATATAATATTGTTCAATAGTAAATTCAAAAAAGAATTTGGAATGTTTTTATTAGTTTCCCTTAATTTGAATTAAATTTCACATATTTAATATGTGTTTATGCAGTTGCAGATAATATATATGAACCTACATATATAAAAATAGGGATGGTCTGTGCTATATAAAGTTCGGAAATATTTAGTCATTAACATCCAGTATTAATAAATAAGAATGTGTGTGAATATTTAAAATTAATTAAAGTTATTTAAATTAACAAAATATATATTTAAACTAAATAAAACAAATATTAACTTTATAATATGTTCTTTATTTTGCATTGGCCTCAAATATTCTAATTATTGAATCAAAATATCCATTTTAAATTATATTTTCAATAAAAAACTAAATTTATATTTTAAATATTTAATTCTTTTTGAGAAAGATTATGAGAGAAAAGAATAACACTGCTGTATAGATATAAACCCTATTTTATTTTCTGAGAATAACTTTAAACTTTATTAACATTTCTTATTTATAATAATAAAAGGAGAAATTAAAATAATGATTTCTTTAGTCAAAATATTTTTATGGATGCTGACTAGGTTTTATATATATATATATATAAATTTAAACCTAGTTCTAAACTGTTCTAAACATAGGAAATACTTTTAATTTGAAGTTTCGGCCTTCTGGCACGGAATCACAGACCATCCGGACCGCACGGAATGGTTTCACTTAAAATTCAAGAGGTTTAGTTTGAAATTTTCAATTAAATACTTGTAAATTCTTGGTTCAAACTAAAGTAGATATTATAAACAATTTTATTATTTCATATGAATATTACTAGACTACTAAATAAAAAGGAAAGAAAAACATTAATCTTTGACTTTATTTCTATCTTATTTCAGTCTATTATACATTTATTTTACTATTTTGGTTCGAAAACTGCTCCCAGTAAATGAACAAGATAAAGTATACTAAACTCCTTTTTAAATTATCGTCTAATTAATTTAATTATTTGATTAATTATTTATACACATATGAGGATAAAAATGAAAAAAGGGCTCCCACGATGAATGATAGCTAGATCATTAATAACATAGTAAGAAAATTCCTGAAAAGATAAGTAATATATATAAGAAACTCTGGGAAATAATAAGAATTGTTCAGGAATAACTAGGTATAATTAAAACAAGAATATTGTGAAAATGTTTAAGATTTTTTATTTTAAATGAAATCTTATATTATCCAGATTTTAGATCATTTATTATATATATAACATACAATATAATAAATATTCTTAAATTATAAAATAATTAAGAAATCAGAGAACTGAGATAATTTTACGAGGTAAAGTTAAAGTTTCCACAACTCATAACAATTTATTGCTTGAAGGAAAATGGTCATAAAAATTTATTGAAACATGGCATTTTTATCATGTTATATTTTATAGTAATTTCTTTTGGCATCACAACACCTATCCCATCATTCATACAATTTTTGAAAGCACTCTTGAAAATAATTTTAATAGAAATCCGATGGGAAAATTGGAATGTGTTCATTTTTTTCAAGATTTCTTGAACATTAATAATTCTGGGAACGTTTTGACCTTACCTCATATATTATTTCTTATTTCCAAAAAGCCATCAAAATGATAACAAATATATAGAAAAATGAAAAATAAACAAAAGTTTAAAAAAAACTCATTATCCATAAAGGATTAAAATTATAAGAAACTTTTAAAATATTTTATAAATTTTTCCAGAAAGTCAACAAAAGTTTAAAAAAAATATTAACTAAAAGAAAAATAAAAGAAAACATGACCCCGAAATTTAGTTGACTAGTTTGTATATATATAGTATAAATCTTTTAACATTAATTATTTAGTTTTTATAATTCAAAATTGTAGTTGCCTATATAATTCCCTAATTGTATGAAATATTATAATATAGATGTTATAAACAATACAAATAAAAACGTATATGTAAATAATTTATAATTTTAGACTATATAATTTTTTTTGTTTCTGTAATTACTTTTATTCAACAATTTAATTACATTTCTTTGACTTCAAGAAACATATATCTTAATTTCTTTATAATTTCTTCTTAAATTTTGAATAAATATTGTAATCGTTATAAATTATTGTATAGTGTTTTAGAATAATTTGAAAATATTTTGACTAGTGTATTAGTGTTAAATTTATATATTTTATGTAAAAATGATCAAATAAGACTACTATCTGAAATTTAGTTGGAATTTTCATGATTGATGAAAAATTTCTACTTAATTTTACTTTAAGATATTTCATTTGTTATATAAATATTAATATAATTGCAATAAACCTATATAATTCAGCAGTCTTCAAAATGGAATATTTTGATTTTTTTCATAATTATGTTTATTCAAAATTCTCAATTAACTAATTAACAATATTTTATTAATAAAACATGATTTTCTTGTAATTTATAAATTTTTAAACGTCATTGCAAAGAAAAAAAAGAATTAATTTTTGATACCTTAATATTTCAACTATTTAATTATAATTTCTATAAAAAAAATTATAATAACTAAATAAATAATTGTGAAATGTTATGAAGATGAATTTTGGAAGATTTGTTTGACGAGTAATATATACTTATATTGTTATATAAAATATTGTTAATTTGATATAGTAAATAATATATATAATTATAAATAATATATAATAATAATTATGGATATTTTTCATTTATTTAATCGTATATCTATAAATGTAAAAGAATTTCTAAATCTTTTTTTACAATTTGTACAAAATATCATAACAGGGATTCCTAAAACAATGATATGTATCCTTTTTTTATTTGTAATTATTTATATTTTTTTATTAGATTATAAATATTTCACCTTAGTTTTTCTTTAAATAATTATTTTTGCTTTATTCTGCATCATCCCGAATTCTTAAGTCACTTAATTTAGGATAATCAACAAATTCAGTTCCATAACGTATAATGGTTGAAAAGGTTGCTACTACCATAGATCCCCAGAATAATAAATATAATAATGTTTCAGTTGTGTATTCTAAAAAAATGATTAGGATTATAGAATTAGAATTACATTTAATATATAAGATTTAGCATACCTGTGGGCGTGATTAAATTAGCACAAAACATTGCAACTGCACTGAGTAATACTAGCGGAAACTAAAAAAAAAAATAATTAATTAATAAATATTTTTTTTATTTGTTTATTAAATAACTTACTGTCATATATTTCCATCCTTTTTTAACTTGTAATGGACAATAGCGATTAGCTCCTTCATTTTCGTTGACTAGATAATTACCCAAAAATAAATCTATAGAGTCCTAAAATTAAAATAAATATAACAAACTACATAATTTTAAAGTATATTAAATGTCATTTTTTCATCATAGAGAATTATGGGAATTAATTGTATTTTTTCAGAATAATAATTTATAATTAAAATAAATTTAAAGAAATTTGTGTGGAAAGATCACTAGGCTTTATCTTCGAAGAATCAGCTTTATTAACTAAAGATTTAGTCATATTTAAATAAATAATAAATACAAAAAATGGATTATAACAAATACCTGTCTAAAGCCATCAGAAAAATTATTCTTATAATATCGAGTAATGGAATTAATCAAATCTTTCAGCATTCCCATTTTTGTTCGTTTTCCTGTCCGGGTAAAATCTGTCTTTAATGCTCCAGTTCCAGAATATTGGAGACTTATAATATCAGCGTTATCTGCCCAAACCTCTTTAAAAAGAGATTCGAAGCCAAGTTGATCATGAATTCTTTGATTAGCACGTAGGATCCCAAATTTCTAAATAAAATATATACATTTATTCTTAATTAGAGTAATTATTTTGATTATTATTTTAGTAGAATGAATTATATACTTTCAGAACTAAATCAAGACTACGACGAGCGAGCATACTTTGGACAACATTTGTACGATCTAAACAATCCACACAATTTGTTCTAAAAACCCCTTCTTGCTGTAAAACTAGAGTACCATCTCGTGCTAAAATAAAGGCTCCGAAATCATCTTGCTCATGTGCAAGACGATCAATCAAGATATCAAGACGATCCCAACGCATTTTTCGACATTCATGATGAAAATCAAATCCTTCATATCTAAAATGTTCATATTAATTTAGATATTATATACAATCATATTCTTTAATAAATAAATGATAAATAAAAATTCTATTCAAAATAAAAACTATTTTATTAATTGAAAATTATAAGTTTAAAAGGATTTAAGAGATACCTGATATTAAGATTTCCTAATTTATTAACCATGTTTCTAAAACCTTGTTCTAATGTCAATTCTGGCCCACTTTGATCAATCTAGATGGAAAAATTAGATAATATAATTAATTTTAATAGAATTAATATTGAAATATTTAATAAAATGAAATACCTACAAGATTAACTAAAACTTGTCTACCATAATTAAAAATTTGAGTATCAAAGTGACTTGCAAAAGCATCATCTAAATTTCCATATTGACTGACCCATGGTTTAGGTTTATATTTCAAATTTGGTAACTGATACCAAATTAGGGGAATTGAGCCACGAGTTTGAACAAATGAACTCCGATCTCCATTGTATTCGATAATTTGTTCTGTTTCTACAAAATTGGCTACATTTCCTTGAGAATCAGCACCCCTTTTAAAAAGTCGAGTTCCTGCTCGGAAACAACATCTTCTTGAAATAAGAATCCATTGAAATGTTTGGCTATTAAGTGAGCATTGATTGATCGAAATGACTTATTTTTATTAAGGGTAGATAATGTGGCTTATATCTTAATTTATAACAATTTATTAAAATGTTTTATTCAAGTTTATCAAAAATCGAAAATCAAAAATTATAAAAAAGGATACATCCATGGAGTAATGGAAGACAAAATTTATGCAATTCTGGTTGAAAAGAAAATTCACGCAAAAGATGACCATTCCATACAAATCGGATATCAGCTCGCTCATAGAAAGGCATCTATAAAATATATGAAATATTTCAATAATAAAACTATATATAATTATTTTTATTATTTTAACAAAATGAATTAAATATATTAATTACTTAGAAAAATCATATAGGCTCATTTTTTGAAAAAATATTAAAATTTAATTATATATCAATGTTACCTGCAAAAATTCCGGAGTTGTATTATGCAATCTTTGTAATGTATGTGTTATATCATAAGTATAAGAAAAATACAAATAAGGGGAGTTTAAAACACTTTCAATCATTGAAACATAAACCCGATTTAATCTTGTCTGTAAAGAAAATTCAAAGTAAAGATTAAATAAAGAAAATATGTTAATATTACATGATAGAATAAAAGAAACTAGATAAATTTTAACTCACTTGAAGTTCTGTGAGGTGTAACTGTGTTCGCGCATACGGAATTAATTCTGTACTTTTTATAGACCAGATTGTTTGTCCATTAATAGTTCCAACTTTTTGTTTTTGAGTAATTACAATTAAGTAAGGTCCTGCGATAAGTCTAATAACCCCAACAATTCCACAAATAATTTTATCGCTTGCACTTAAGGGGATTTGTCCATGGTCGTCTTAAAAAAATATATTATTTATTAATCTGTATATATTTATTAGTAAAATGTATATTTGAAAATTACATTTTATATTAATAACTACTGACTGATTCTTAGACTATTTATAAATTGTTATTTCATCAGGAATCGAAAATATGGCTTTAAATTAATTTTGGAATTTTATATAGTTAGATTTAGGACATCTGTAAAGTCTATATTGAATTATGCTCAGATATTATAAATAAAAATTTTGACATTTTAGATAATTTTTAATTTTAATTAAATAAATATATTTATTATATTAATATATTATAGAAAACATATTTACTTTGTATAACTATTTCTTGACTAACTCTATCAATCACAAGTATATCTGTAGTATATTTAAGAGGTTTTATATAAAATTTTTCTGGACTAATATATCTGTAAATAAAAATATAGTATTAAAAGGAAAAATTAATAAATTGATATTGGTAATTCTAAGAAAATATTACAGTGACATATCTTCATATAACTCAGTTAAGGCAGCCATTTTTAGTAGTATAACTATTTAAAGGTTAAAAAACTTAAAGTTGTAGAATCATAGATTTTTTTTAATGTTCCAAGTTCCAAAATATTATTTCATTTTACATTTTTTTAACACGTATCCAATTAATAGTTAAATTATTTTTACATATATAAAAATACTCAATGAATGTTGTTAGGCAGAAAAAGTCACTATTTAAATTTTAAAAATAAATTTTACTATTATGTTTGCTTTTAATTTTTTTGTTTTGTTTTCAATGTCAAACGAACAATTAATTTGATTATACATTATAGATATTAAAAATTTTAATTGACAACTTTATTTTTAAATATTTTAAAAAAATAAATAGTATTTATAGGTAGAAAATAGTTTTGTTTGTAGTTTTGTTTAGTCATTATTTTTGAACAATACAAATATAGACTATATCGACTATATATTTATATTTTTTAATATTCTTAGTTTATAGTGTCTGTGATTCTTAGTAATGAATTACATCTTTCATTAATTTTTATCATGTGGATAGCATGAGGATGTGTTTTGATAGGGATGGTCTGTGGTCTGTGAGATGTGTTTATCATATATTTTTAAATTAAAAATATTTGTTTAATGAATAATTTAATTTATATATTTCAATTTTTATTTTAAGTGTCCATATCAAATTTCATATATATGATTTATTTTCTTAAGATATTTCCTTAATTTGATATAGTCATTTTTTAAGTAAAATAAAGATATTTAAACTTATATTTTTTAGCTTCTTCTGTTTCAATCAGTTTCAATCAAACCTTTATAGATATTTTTAAAAACTACTATTTTAATTTAAATATTCGCTTTAAATAATTAGCCAAATAATTGTGTTAAGAATCTATAGATGGCGTATTTTAAATGCATATTTTGCAGATGTATTATTTATATTGCATTATATCTGGTTTACAAATTGTTTACCATGTGTTAACAATATAAAAAATGACATTTGTACAATATAGTTTTTTACATATTTTTTATTTCATTATTTTAAACTAGTATATTAAAGTATTATTTTACATAAGCAAAATAATTTCTGATAACTTGTGTGTATATTTTTCTCCTCTTTTGGTTGGTAATGAGTTAAAAATAGGTTTGTTTCATAAACATATGAATGATATAAAAAGAATGTCCTCATTATAACGCATGCGCTCTTTTTTATTGGTACCTCCCGCACTTGCATGAGTAATCTTTGTTTAGTTACAATCTCGAATTTATAAACCATAAATTTCTCATGATTCCATATATACTGATTTGCAAAAATAATTTTTATTATAAAATACATATTTAATTTTAAAACATTCAGTTTCGTTAATATTAATTGAATGTTAAGTTATTTTTACCTTTTTTGTCCTTTTCAAATCTGGAAGTATCTCTAACAGTTTCCTGTAAATTTATTTTTAGGCAGTATAAAAAATGCCTAAAAGTTCAAGTAAAAGACTATTTCAGGCTCAACAAACAGTGAGCCATAGCGTTGTTGAAGAGCATCACGAAGTTTCTACAAATGGATTTAGGTATTCATTTAATTTTCTAGAAATTTTTCATAGATTTCATGTTATTTATGTTTCAGTGGAAGTGAGAGTGATTTATCCATATCAGAAAGATTAAAATTACTCAGGTAAATAATATTTGTTATAGATGAATTTAAATTAATTTTCATTTTAGTAAATACATGCGTTTGATTGAATTGTTTCCACAATCTCTATAAATTTGCTTTTTATGACTTATAAATAAGATTTACTAAAACTTAAATTTGTATAATATTCTAATTAACTTAGAATTTAAACTGGATAATAAATTTAATTTGATTTTTAGAAAATCACCTAAAACAGATTATACTTATTCACCATATTCCAAAGATCGGTATGAAATAGCCCCTGGCATAATTAATATGCCAAATATGTCTCGGTTAAGCTATAAAAATGAATTAAACTCACATGGTATGGAATATATATCTATATTTAATTTATTGAAACTTTGATATATTTTAAGAATTTATTTTATAAAATAAATATTGAATTATTTTAGATTATCCAGACACTGTATTGCATGTGCGAAAAAATGTGTCCAGAAGTTTAAACTATTCACCTACAATAAAGACTGTAAATATTCATGAAAAAACTTCATACTATGAATCCATCAGTTCATTTATTTATAATATTAGTTCAATAGTATTTATAAGTATAATTTCTATTATGTATAAAACTTTTACATTTATCTCATATCCTTTCTCAAGAATATTTTATAATAAAGAATCAGAGTATTCTTCATCTACATTATCAAAATTAAATAATAATATTGATAAAACTCCATTGTACACATTTAAACAAAAGCAAAGTAATTTTAAATTAATTGAACATCGTTCAAAAAATATTTCAGGTAATTTCCAATTATAAATACTTTCATTTAAATTCCATATTTTCAAAATTTCCATATTTTCAAATTTTAGTGTCACAGAAATTTAGTCAAACTATATTTTTCATGAGCTCTCTTATTTATAAATGGATTGGACGTGTAGTGGTTGCTGACATTCAAACAATTGTTTTTATTCGTAAATTATTAAATGCATCAAAAGATTCATTTCTTAAATATTTACCATTTTTAATGGCCCTTCTGCTTTTATTATTGCCTGGTAAGTTTTAATTTTGTGTTTTTTTTATAAATTTTAATTTTAATTTTTGTCACTTGAAAAATTGGATGAAGAATTCCTCTTTTTAACAGGTTTTTATCTTTTTCAGTCATGAAACTATTTGAGATATACTTTGACATCCAATTTCCATAAAATTCCCCCTTTTTCATATTTTCCTTATTAAAACTGTTTTGTCGGCTTTCTCAATGCTAATTAACTTTTGCTTTAAATGTTTAATTTTCTAAAATAATTCATAAAAACTAAATAAATATATATTATAAATAATTATAAATAAAACATTTATTTAAATATCATTTAGACATTTTAGAAAGGTTTGATTATTTAGTAATATAACATATTATTTTTAATAAATAAATAAATTTCTGAAATGTGGTTGATAAGACCAAAGACTTTATAGTTCATCACTCACAGATAGACCTAAATAGAAAACATCTAGACTAATAAAAAGATATAAATATATATTATCAAAAAATCGTAATTTATTTTAAAATGAAATATAAAAATCCTATCATTTAAAATTTAGTTTAACAAGTATAAGTTTATAATGTAAAATTAAAAAGATTATTTTTTTTTTTATTTTATTAAAAGAATTTATAATTTCAATTTATTTTTAATATTTTATAAAGATAAAAAGAAATATTTTATATCTCAAATATTCAACTCTATAATAATATAATATATTCTTGACATTTTAGAATATGAATTAATTTTAAATAAATATTTCCTATATAGATATATTAAAATTGGAAATATTAGTTTAAAAATAAAATCTTATTCATACGCCCACTTAAATTTAACTAAGTAAGTGAAGGTCGATTTGAATGCTTACTATTAAAATTCTGCTTATGTTATGCAAATTTATGTGACCTTGTGTGCATTATTCCTTACTATATTTATTTGTTTATATTTACCATATTTAACATTCTAAAATTTATCTATGTTAAAATTTATTAAAAATTATTTTAAAAAAATATTTCAATTTCAAACATGAGGATTTATGTTGCAAAATAATATTTTTATTTAATGAGATAAAAATTTACAAACCAATTAAATAAATTTTATTTACGTTACTTTTTCTTAAATGAATTAATAATCTATTTCTGTTCATATTCAAGACCATTCCTATTTGTATTTTCTATTCCATTATCTCTTTGTATAGATGACATGGGTGACATTCCTGTTCCTACTAAAAATAATAATCAAAAATTTTATCTTACAGAAAATTTGCTTATTTCATAATTATACAATATTTTTTTTTCGAAAATATTAAAATTATTTATGATCGTCAAATAAATAAAATATTTCGTCTAGATATTCAATTTTTTTTAGTGTGTTTGTTATATTGTGGCGGCTCGAACATTCAAAAATTTGTCCATTACATTGACTGAATTAAGAACATAAATAAATATACAATTTCTCTTTAACTGTTAACTCTAAATAAAATAATACGACATTTTTATATGATTATTATAATTTTAGACGATAATAAATATTGTATAAATAAATGATTAAGTTAACGAATAAATAAAAACAGAGAACAGAAAAAAGGAACGCACCCAATGCAAAGACGCGTGTGTCCGAAGCATTGGAGACAGCATCAGTTATGAACTGACGCCATTAGAGGAAGTACCACATTTTGTTCAACCGTGTATTTTTGAATAAAAATTATTATTCCATTAGAAATTGAACCACTTTTATTTCATTATCTATTTTATTTATTTATCTATTATAAATAAATAAATGTTTTAAATGTTATTCAAATCCTTTTTTAAACTGCGAAGAAACAAGAACGAACAATTGGTGACCCCGACAATTTTAAAAAAAAATTTTTACAAACACGTGGTTTTATAAATATCAAAAAAAAAAAAAAAAAAAAAAAAAAATAAAATAAAATAATTAAATAAATAAACAAATTTTACAAACACGTGTTTTGATAAATATTTAAAAAAAAAAAAAAAAAAAATTGTAAACACGTGTTTTGATAAATATTAACAAAAATTTTTTTTTTTGCAAACACGTGTTTTGATAAATATCAACAAATCCTAAAAAAAAATAAATAAAGAAGATGGAACCAAACAACGACAACATTGGAAGTTCATCGTCAACTTCGGGTGCAACAGGATTCATTGAAAAAGTAAGCCCAAAACTCCCACCATTCATTCCAACCAAACCAGAGGTGTGGTTTATTATAGCTGAAGCTCAATTCTCTCTTGCTGGTATTCACCTACAAGATACTAAATTTAAATATTTACTGGCCCAACTTGATCCAACAACTGTTGAAAATATCATAGATATTGCTGTATCTGACAAATTCAAAAATAAATATGACCTTGCTAAAGATAGATTAATGAAAGTTTTTTCAGATAGCGAGGAGAGAAAAATAAATAAATTATTAAGAGAGATTGACATAGGAGATCAAAAACCTAGTCAATTCCTTTTAAAATTAAAGCTTTTAGGAAATGAGAAGGTGCCTGAAAGCATACTAAAAAACGTATGGATGGACAAACTCCCAGAAAAATTAAAACCAATCCTTGCCATCTCAAATGAAGACTTGGACAAACTTGCTGAAATTGCCGATCGCATATGGGAAATAGCACCTGCAACCAACATTTATGCTATGGAAAATGAAAATCCACCTAGTAATGAAGTCGACTTCCTTAAAGAAAAAGTAAGTAGCCTCGAGAAAAAAATAGACAAACTACTATTACAACAAAAAACCCCATACAGAAACAACAGTCCACACAGAAGAAGCAAACCTCGATACGGAAAGAGTCCAAATAGAAAATATAAGGAAGGCGGTAAGTACTGCTTCTATCATTTTAAATTTGGAGAACAGGCGACCAAATGCAAACCTCCTTGCCAATGGCCTGCGGGAAACGAGAAGAGGCAGATAGATTAGAGGCCGAGTCATCTGTCCCTCAGCCAGGCCATACCAAAAATAGATTATTCGTTCAGGATGTAAATACAGGAAGACGCTTTTTAGTCGACAGCGGCGCCGATGTAAGTGTCATTCCGGGCTCAAAGAGCATCAATAATAAACATTCGGAATTCAAATTATATGCTGCAAATGGCACTACAATTCCAACATATGGGTACAAAATCCTTAACCTGGACCTCGGCTTACGACGTAGCTTTCAATGGCCATTTTACGTCGCACAAACCTCTAAAGGCATATTGGGCGCAGATTTCCTTAAAAATTTTGATCTAGTCATAGATCTGAAAAATAAAAAACTAATTGATAACAAAACAAAATTAAGCATTACAGGGTTTCTTTCGGCAATCTCCAACACAGATTCTATAAGTACAATTAACAGCAATAATTCTATATCAAAATTATTAAAAAAATTCTCTAATATTACTAAACCTAAATTAACACCTACAGAACCCAGACACCAAGTAAAACATTATATTCAAACTACCAGCGGACCTCCCCTTTTTTGTAAAGCGCGTCGGTTGGATAGAGAAAAATTAGAAATAGCAAAAAGAGAATTTAATTTCCTATTAGAAAATAATATAATTCAACCTTCTAAGTCACAATGGGCAAGCCCTATTCACCTTACTATTAAAAAAAATGGACAATGGCGTGTCTGTGGAGATTACCGTCGTCTGAACGACAGGACAATACCAGACCGCTATCCAATTCCACGAATAGAGGATGTCCATCACATTTTGGAAAATAAAAGTATTTTTAGTAAGATTGATTTACACCAAGCATTCTACCAAATACCGATAGCTCCAGAGGACAAGGAAAAGACAGCTGTCATTACTCCCTTTGGTCTATTTGAATTCAATTATATGCCTTTCGGACTCAGGAATGCACCCAGTAGCTTTCAAAGATTTATCAACGAGGTACTCAGGGACATGGACTTCTGTTTTGCATATTTGGATGACATACTAATTGCATCATCGAATAAAGAAGAACACGAAATGCATATCGTAAAGATTCTCGAAAGATTGGATGAATTCGGATTAAAAATCAATTTAGAAAAAAGTGAATTTGAATCCAATGAAATCAAGTTTCTCGGATTTAAAATTACCAAAGAAGGTTTAAAACCAGAACCCGAAAAAGTAAATGCTATTTTAAAGCAAGAACCTCCCAAAACTATAAAAGAGCTAAGATCCTTTCTAGGGATGCTCAACTTCTACAGAAGACATATGAAAAATGCAGCCGAAGACCAATCCATTTTGAACGAATATTTAAAGGGATCAACAAAAAATGACAAAAGACCAATAGAATGGTCCGACGAGGCTCTACAAAAATTCGAAAAGTGTAAACAAACACTGAGCGAAGAAACATTGCTAACAATACCAACTAAAGATATGCCCATCGCACTTTTCGTTGACGCATCGAACTTCGCAGTTGGCGCTTCCCTCAATCAATTGCAACACAATGCATGGCGTCCAATATCATTTTTTTCAAAAAAACTAAATGATACGCAACGGAAATATTCAGCATATGATAGGGAATTGTTAGCAATATATCTAGCAATAAAAAATTTCAGGCATTTAGTTGAAGGAAGGGACTTCACGATCTACACCGATCATAAACCCCTTACTTTCGCATTTAAACAAAAAAACGAAAAGGCGACACCAAGACAACTCAGACATTTGCAATTCATTTCGGAATTCACAACAAAAATAATCCATATCCAAGGAACAGAAAACACAGTGGCAGACAACCTGTCACGGATAGAAGAAATTTCCCCATTAAATTATTCAGAAATTGCAAAAGAACAAGAATTAGACCAAGACCTTCAAAAATTAATTACATATAACAAATCTTTAAAATTCGAAAAATGTCTGACTACATGCGGCGAAAGCCTATGGTGCGATACTTCCTTAAACAACATTCGACCCTACATTCCAAAAAAATTTAGAAAAAAAATCTTCGAACAATTTCACAATCTTTCACATCCTGGAATCAAATCTACAGTAAAATTAATAACTAAAAAATTCATATGGGAAGGAATCCGGAAAAACATTAGAGAATGGGCACAAGCATGCATCAACTGCCAAAAGAACAAAATATCAAGGCACACTAAAACGCCTATTGGAAGTTTCGACATCCCCGATGAACGATTTTCAGTTGTACATCTGGATCTAATTGGCCCACTTCCACCATCTGATAATAAAGCATATTGTCTCACTTGTATAGATCGATTTACTTCATGGATGGAGGTCATCCCACTGATCGGCATTACAGCTGAAGAGATCGCAAACGAGTTCTTCAAAAACTGGATAGTGCGATTCGGAACTCCATATAAAGTGATAACAGACCAAGGCCGACAATTTGAATCTAATTTATTTAAGAGCTTGGCAAGGAAATTTGGTATAAAAGTACAACACACGACACCATACCACCCCCAAAGCAACGGTAAAGTTGAACGGCTCCACAGGACCCTAAAAGTAGCACTCAAAGCAGCCAACAATACAAAATGGACAGAGACTCTACCATCAGTATTACTTGGCCTCCGAGCAACACTTCCTCAAAACTCCAACTATTCCTCAGCAGAAATGCTTTATGGAAAACCAATAAAGCTTCCGGGTGAGTTTTTTATAAAAAAGGAAACACCTCCAGAAAACAGCAATTTCATGACTAAATTACACATCCAAATGGAAAAGTTAAGGCCAGTAAATATTAAAAACCATAAACAGAAAAATATATTTATACATAAAGATCTTGCTTCTTGCACCCATGTATTTGTCAGAGTTGACAGGGTTAAAAAACCTTTAGAGCCAGCTTATGAAGGGCCATTCACCGTAGTGAAAAGGGCCGAAAAATATCACACATTAAATATTAAAGGCAGACTTACTAACATTAGCCTAGACAGATTAAAACCTGCTTATCTCCTTGCTCCCGAAGTTGAAGAACCCACGAGTCAACCAGAACTCAAGAGCGAAGAGAAGAAGATAGAACATCCTATTCCTCAATCAGATCCGATTCCTAAAGATGAAATAAGGACAAGAACAGGAAGAAAAGTGAAATTTCCGGCAAAATATAAAGATATGTGCAAAATTAAAGTGATTCGATAATAAACAAGTTTTTTTCTTAATAACGTGTAAAATAACTGCAGTGAAATTAAGTGAAAAATGTGATATGTGAAAAATTAAAGTGCCTCGAAATAAGTGAGTAGTGCAGTGAGATTAAATAAAAATGTGTATCTTTAAGACTAAACAAAAACAATTGAACCCTCTATAGATATATATATAAATAAAAGAAAAATTGTTAATTAAAAAGAAAAAGACCGTCACATATGTCTCTTCTATCGTAACTTCGTTACTGGAAGGGGAGTAATGTGGCGGCTCGAACATTCAAAAATTTGTCCATTACATTGACTGAATTAAGAACATAAATAAATATACAATTTCTCTTTAACTGTTAACTCTAAATAAAATAATACGACATTTTTATATGATTATTATAATTTTAGACGATAATAAATATTGTATAAATAAATGATTAAGTTAACGAATAAATAAAAACAGAGAACAGAAAAAAGGAACGCACCCAATGCAAAGACGCGTGTGTCCGAAGCATTGGAGACAGCATCAGTTATGAACTGACGCCATTAGAGGAAGTACCACATTTTGTTCAACCGTGTATTTTTGAATAAAAATTATTATTCCATTAGAAATTGAACCACTTTTATTTCATTATCTATTTTATTTATTTATCTATTATAAATAAATAAATGTTTTAAATGTTATTCAAATCCTTTTTTAAACTGCGAAGAAACAAGAACGAACAATATTTTATTTAGTTGATACTTTATTGTTTTTTTTATTTTTTATAAATATAAATCAAGAAAATAAAAACTAAATTTATTTTTTTTTAATTATTACTTTTTCTTCCTACTTTTAAAACTTATCGATTATTTTTTTTACTAAAAATAAATAATTTCAAATAATTTACATATTTTAATTACATACATTTTAATTTTTATCTCAATTTTTCCGAGGTGTTGGATGAGATTATTTTATAAATTTATTGGTGAAGAAGGCTTTTAAGAATAAGAATTATTTTTATATATTAATAAATCATTAATATATGTTTTTGCATGCGTTTTATAATTTATTTTTATTATATGATCTATATACCATTGCTGGATGTTATTCATTTAATAACTCTAAACTTATCCATATCCTTTTTTTGTCATCACCTTGATTCTATTCCTGGAGAAAGCTTCTGGAATGCTCCAGCGTCTCATCTCTTCAACAACAAAAGGTGTGAGTATTCCAGACTCTTTCTCCAATTAAAATTTTTTATCCTTTGTTTTCGTCCAGTATGATTTTAAAATTATTATTTTATTTTTATTAATAATAATAAACAATTAATTTAATACATTTTTAATAAATTTTTTTTTTTCAGTTTTAAGTATTTATTATTTCAATCCTGATCTTAAAGAAATTTTACCGTCCAAGGAGATGTTTTCATTTTGGAAGTCAGATGAATCCATTTTAAAAATTCACGAAATTTCGGACAAATCTGAAGCATTTCCATGTGATTCTCAAATGAAATCAATAATTGCCCACATTGAAGCTCTTCAAGTAAATTATTTCTTTTTATAATATTTATTTAAGAAAAATTCTGATTATTTTTTACAAATATAAGTATTGACTCTATATATTTGTTTTATTTTTTTAGGATTCTCATGAATCTCTTCAAAAAGATTTCAAAAGTTTCAAATCACAAATTAATATATTTATTGATGAAACTATTTTAAATTTAAAAGTAAGTCTTAAAATATGATATTTTGAAAGTATCTATTTAAAAAGTTTTTTTTCAGTCCACTTCTGATCTTAAAATTGATTTTGACTTATTAAGAAAAGAACTTGAAAATAGTTTAAATGAAAAATATAATCTTATTAGAAACAACGAATTATTTGTAAGTTTGCTATTAAATTTATATTCACTTCTCATATATATATATATAATAGATTTGTTATCTCAAACTATTTTTAGATTAATAAATATCAAGTTCAATCAAGTATTTTGGACGATTTACAAAATCAGTTAAACCAATTACGCATTGAATTGAACCGTAAAGATTCGTATGTTACAATAGCTTCCGATCAAGATGAAAAATTGATAAAAAATATGGTCGAATCTCTTTTAAAAAAATATGATGCTGATAAAACAGGCATGGCTGATTTTGCTTTAGAAACATCAGGTATATTATACACATAGATTTTAAAATATTTATACTTTCTATTATAAAGTTTATTTTTATTTTATCTTAAGGTGGCTCAGTAATATCTACACCTTGTACAGAAACTTACAATGCACATTCAGCTGTATGGATGTGGAAGGGATTGATTTCGTGGGAACTTCCTCCTCTACAACCTAATGTTATTATACAACCTGGCCTTGTTCCAGGGAAATGCTGGGCATTTAGAGGAACTAATGCTAAAGTTGTAATTCAATTATCACAAACGATTAACGTTACAGCTGTCTCCCTGGAACATATTCCTAAGGATATTTCGCTTACAGGACATATTGATTCAGCTCCAAAAGATTTTATTGTTTATGTGAGTGGGGTAATTGATATTAATATTATGTTGTAACAAAAGTTCGTATACGATTTCGGATAGATACCACTTTGGCGGATTTCGCTAATAGGAACAGAATAAATATATACATTATCTGACAGCTGAGGTTTGTACGAACATTTAAAAAAAAGTTGATCAAAATCGGATTAATAGTGAGTAAAGAACAAGAGTACTTCCGGCATGTTTTGAGGTTTCTATTTTGAGAAGGTTTGAAAGTTGGCCAAGCTAATCAATAAATTTATGCAGTTTACGGTCCCCAAGCAGTAAGATTATCCACATGTAAAAAGTGGTTCGGATGCTTCCGTTCTGAAAATTTCGATGCCACCTTACATCGGTATCGAAAAATCGACCAAATTTTGTACCAGGAACTGATTCCTTATGGACAAAAGGTGAGTTCGGATCTCTCTATCGCCAACTGTTGAAATTACCTGATGCAATGAAAATAAGGCGTCTAGAATTGACTATACATCTACAGAAGAGTCATCTTTCAACTCGAAACGCCCGACTAGACACATTTTTAGCACCAAGCAAAAACTGGATAAATTTGACTGGAATATTTTGCCTCATCCAGCGTAAAGCACAGACATTATTGCTCTATCGGATTACAAAATGTTTCGGCCGCTGAAGCATTTCCTTGGAGTCAAGATAATGCGCACAAAAGAGAATAGCGAAAATGAGGTGTCGGCGTTATTCGCCTCCAAGGAGCAGATGTGGTCCCAGAAAGCGATCCATGCTTTGGTGAATAAAAGTCAAGAAGTCATAAGACAAGAAAGCGAATTGGACTAAATTCGTTGTTTGGTATTTTTTTTCTAATAAACTTTGAAATTTCATAAAATTCATTTACGAACTTTTGTTACAACATAATATATATAAAATATTGTTTTAGTTTTATTTTTATTAATTTGAATTAAATTAAATAGGCCATGAAGTCTGAAAATGACTTAAATACTACTGAATTAGGGTCATTCATCTATGAGGATAATGGAGTTTCTATACAAACATTTTATTTAGAGGTAATGATTGGTTAAGATAAAAAGTATTCACATATATATATATTTATATATTTACTCCTCTTTTTACTCAATTATTATTTTTAGAAACCGTCAGTGCCTTTAAATTTTATTCAATTAGAATTAAAATCAAATCATGGAAATCCTACGTTTACTTGTATTTATAGGTACGTATTTTTTATATTTTTTCAGTAAATACAATTTACAATATTAGTACAGATATTTTTAATTTAACTTACGAATAAATTAAGTCAATATATCACTTATAAAGATTATAAGTAAATTTATAATTAATATCTTGTTTAGTTATTTCTTCAATTTTTCCTACTTTTCATAACATATTCAAAAGACAATATTAATATTTTAAAAGTCATTTAAAATAATAGAAATTAAAAATGTTAAAAAGAAGTTTATTTTTAGATTTCGGGTTCATGGCAACCCTGTTTACTAGTCCGAAAGAAGAATTCTAACTATTTAAGAATAATAAGATATTATATATAAATGAGATGAGAATTATTTCAGGCCTAAAGACGCACATATTTTTTATTCATTATCACCAACTTGCCTCATTAAAAATAATTTATATATAAAATTATATTTTATTAAGTATATTTTTGTGTTCTATTAAACTTTTTAATATTTAAAAGTACAAATATAAAATTTAGTTACTAATTGTTACGTTTAAATTTGTATGTGATAATTAATAATCTAGTGTCTTATTTATATTTATAAATATATATATATAATAATAATAATATATTAATATATTTGGTATTCACAATATAGAAATTATATAGAAAAAGATATATTTGAATTTTTTTTATATATTACTTACTTTTTATATATTACGTTACCACATAATTTCTCATAAAACTAGTAATTAAAATGTTAAAAAAATATAAAATATAAATAGTTTTCTGTAAAAATTATATATGTATTATTTATTTTGTTGTGCAATAAAATGTTTTGAGTAAAATTTAGTCATTCAAATTAATTAAATAGTAAGAAATAAAAGATTGTATTTATATATCTATGGAGATATCTTCATTTATTTAAAAAAAATTATAAATATAATATATAATTATAAGAATTGTTTTAATTCAAATAATTTCTAAAAATATTAATTTAACAAATCTTCAAATTTATTTGTTACTTAAAGGCCGAAATATCTTGAATTGGTGCATTAACTTTTTGTTGAACAATTTTTCCATAACCTCCTCTACCAGCATCAAAATCATTTCGATACTCATCACGGACCTAAAAAAATTTAAATAAAATTTATTTTGAAAAAAAATATAGAAAGTACAGGAAAAAAATATTTTCATTAAATAAAATTGAATGTAGTGAATTTACAATTTAAAAGAAATTGTTATAAAAATAAAACATTTTGGCTTTATGATAAAGAGGACAAAGCTAGGATATTTCAATTTTATTAAATAAAAATGTTTTTTTAAATAAAATAAAGAAAATAAATAATTTTAAAAAATAATGTATAATATAGTTTAGCCATTTTTCTATTAATATGTATATTTTAATTTTTATTAACAACTTTTAGAAATATGTAAAAGCATTTCCAAGGAATATTTTTGTAATTATCAAGATCTTTTCATTTAATAAAGTTTAACATTATTATTTTTCTGAAATATTTATATAATTTATTTATATTAAACAATAAATCTGCTGATCATTGCAGAATAGTTTTAAGGTTTATTTTATATAATTTAAATTTATTTTTATTTTGTCTAAGTTTTTAATAACCATCAATTTTTTGCATCCAAAAAATAACAAAATGAAATTATCGACTGCTATAAAATAAGAAAAACTATGATGATAAGAACAAAATAGAATCAATTAATTTAATATAATTATTGTGAAATAGAATTATAGCTAATAAATAATGAATATCAAGCAAATTTAAAGCTTTTTAACTTTATACCTGTCCTCCACTTTTTCCTCTTCCATATTGCCGACCTTCAAGAAAACCAGCATCCCAATCTGTTCTAATAACACGATCATCTAGTCGTGTACCATTTATATATCGCATACACGCTTCTGCGTCAGGACGAATATAATATCTTTAATTTGCGAGTTAAGGTATAAAATATATATCAAATTAAATAAGTTAATAAAATAAAAAGAAAATTAAATAATTGTTTTTCTTTTTCTTTAAATATGCATTCATTTCAAGAGGTTTAGAATTTGTGTGAAAAAAACATTCTATAGTAAATAGATTAAAAATAATAGAAATAGATTATGTTACATTGGAGAAAATAAAGTTGGATAGATATGGAAGTTTTGAGAAATGTGGTTACTGCAGCCAAGAACTTTCCGAATTCCGTAGAGCCACAGAGATATGTTAAAACTAGAGTATATTTCTTTTAAATGATTGCCTGGAATTGGAATTTCTAGATATCATAATTTATCTGTATAAATAAAACTAATAACCAACATTCGATATTAAGTTATTGAATGATAATATTATAAACATAAATAATAACTTTTACAATTTTTAGGTCTTTAAAAGTCAAGATTTTCTGATTCTTTAAAGAGACACCAATGATATATTTTGTCACACATACACACATTATCTTTTAAAGAATTGTTATATAGATTAATAACGTTATATTATTGAAGTTAATAAACAACGGTCAAATTTAATTCATGTCTAAAGTGATAAAATTCATAGCCTCACATAACTTATTTATTTAATTAAACATTTATCATCAATTTTAATTAAGAACTTTTTTGTCACAATGTTGAAATATTTTATATATATTATTAATATATTAAATATTTTTCTATATATTTCTTAAAATATAAAATAGATTTAGAGGTTTAGAGCCTTTGAAAAATAAATATTATAGAAATATATTTAAAAGGATACTCTACAAAACAAAATCCACATGGGGTCTTTTTATATTTATCCAAACCCATTATAATTTTTTTAATATCACCACATTTAGAAAAAAGTTCATAGATTTGTTCTTCGGTTGTGAAAAATGAGAGATTTCCAACATATAATGTGGTAGAAGTTTTCAAAGCTTTTTCTTGCTCATATTTAGATCCCTGTAAAGATTAATTATTATTAAATTATAAATAATTTATTTGTAAATATTTAGATGATAGTTACCTTAAAATGTTGATCTCGATATGAACTTAATTCTATAGATGGAGAAGTAAGTGTAGACATTTTGTTTTAATATTTAAAAACTATTGTTAAACGTTTATCAGTTTATTAAAAATAACTATATATATATATTTTGTTTTCTAAATTTACTTTTAAAAAATAAGTTATAAGAATTCTATACATAGGTTATAATAGACACAATCACATATTTTCAAAAATGAACCAAAACAAGATGGTCTGTGGTAAGGTTTTAAATAGGGCGCAATATTTTAAAAATACCTTAGAAATTTGTGATCATAATTTGAATAAAACATATTATATTATTAACAATAATTATGAATAAATAAAGAAAAATATAAATATAAACTGAATCTCTAATAAGATTTTATTGAAAAAACTAATTCTACATAAACATTAGTTAATTTATAAATAATATTTTCTAAGAAAATAAGTATATTAACATTTTCAATTATTTTCTCCTTTAATTTTTTTCCCTTAATACTCATTATTTTAATCTATTTATTTAATATGTCGGTAGTATGCAGATCTTACAAATTTTTACAAATTATTAAAATTTTTAAAATTGAAAATTGATTAAAATTTTTTTTTAACTCCACTCATATTAAATTCAATAAAATATTTAAGTAAGTAAAAATTTATCCCTTCTGGAAAAAGTCTACTATGGCCACACCGCAAGAAAAATGTATATATATTTAAAATTTAAGGATAATTATATAAATTTTTAAATCTGATACATTAAAATTATTTAGATAAAAAATAATAAATTTCAATATTCAAAAACTCCCTAAATAAAGGAAAAATAAAATATACATTATTTTAATTTTTAATTTTCTTTATTTCGCAAAGACGATATATATATATATTTAATTATTTAATTGAATTCCATCGATTCCAAAATGAGCTGATGTTGAGCTGATCATCTAAAATGTGATTACAATATCATTAAAATAATATTTTTGAAGTATTGATAAAGAATAAGTATTACAGAAAAAATAGACATTTTTTTAAATATTGAATAAATTGAATAAAAATAAAATTTTCATTTTTCAATATTTTTTATAAATTTCTTCAAATTACATATTATTAAAGATAAAAAAATTCATATACTAATTAAACGTTTTTTTTATAATTTATTTGTCTAATTAGGTTATTTCTCTAGTAATTATAAAAATGAAATATTTGTTCAACAGAGCCTGAATTCGAATTCAAATTCATTTTGATATTATATGAACATGAAATACATTAGAAGGGATTAATAGAAATTAACTTAAGAAAAATTGTGAACATTTTTTAGAATCGATTCTTTTAATTTGGGGGAGAAAAATTAACATTTATAGTGACAAAATAACAATTGAGTATTTAGAAGATACTAAAAGCGATTAGTTATACAATGATAAATAATCTAATATTTTTCTTAAAATCTAAAAACTCAAAAAAAAAGTATAGTGACCTCGTTTAAAACTTGTTTATATACTTGAGAACAAGAAATTACTTGAGACATTATTCTTTTATAATCAAAATAAATTTCAGTTAAATGATTAAGTGAACTTTTGAGTGAAATTTGATCTATTTTTGGATGATTAAAATCTTTTTTAACTTTTTTGAGTTTGTTGATTAGCTTCCATTCTTTCTAATAATCAATAAATAAAAAAAATAGAGAAAATATAATTAATAAATAATTAATTTATTTTGTATATAAAAATAACAAAAAATAAAATAAATTTTAAAATTTTAAAGAAAAATCAATAATTTCAAAATGTAATTATGGATGCGTGAACCTCGTAGTTTAAAAAAGAAATTTCCTAGTCACACCCACAGTAAACGAATTCGAATTCAAAGTCCACGAGGTCTATCCCAGCCAGAACGTCGACGTCCATTAGATGTCTAATCGACGTCTAGGAGATCTAGATACGTCTATATTTAGATTACGTCTAGAAATATCAATTTAGACGCCTATATAGACATCTAGAAATTTAAATTTATACATCTAATCTAAATGTACATCTAGAAATATCAATTTTCAGTTGTTATATTCCTAGACGTAATCTAGATCTCCTAGACGTCGACGCTGGGATGCTAGCCACCCCACACAGGGATTTCATAATATTATAATTTTTTAATTTTCATAACTTAACAAAACACTTTTTAACTTGGTTTTGAGTAATTTAAATTAATTTAAAAAAAATTGTCAACAGTGTCAATCTCATTTACTTCATAAATACCCCACTAAGCATGAAAAAATAAAATTTTATTAAAATTTACTTAATTGTAAAATTATAGTATTCTTAATTAACATTTGTGTTTTATTTAATATGCCTCATGATATTACCTTTTCTTGAGTTTTTATCATATCAGAATTATTTTCAAGGTCTTCTATTTGTATAACCAATTGTTTCAAACAAATGAACAATTTCTTTATATGACAAAGAACTACTCTGTGAGAATCTTCATTGCCACTCAATTTTTTTAAATTCTTTTCAATAATCTTAATAATGGATTCAAATATTTTTATTTCCTCAAGTTTTATTTGTAAATGGGTCTATAATTCACTTATATTTTATATTTTATATGTATTAATTTTAAAAATAATTTAGGGAATATTACCTACTGGTTGAATATTTCCTGTTGATCTTAATGATTTCTGAAACTTTGTATTAATGTTCATTTCCGAAACCATTTTTATATATTATTAAAATTCGAAAGGATTAATTTTAACACAAATTTAGCCCAAAATAGATTTACGAAAGCTAATAATCTCGGCCTCTTTAATTAAAAATTTAATTTAATATTATCATCAAATAAAAAATAAATAAAATTATAAAAACGATTACTGATTAAAAATTGATTATATTTTTATTAACTAGTTAAAAAACTTGTTTTATCAAAATTATTGATTAAAAGTATTGAAAAAATTAAAATCATAAAACTATTATTATATCAATTGTAATATATGTGTATGAAGCGTGAGCGTGTGATTCAAATTCGAAATAGATTCAAATTAGAAATAGATCCAAGGTTTGAAATTCAGCAATAGGCCGAAAAATATTGGTTACAATTATAGTGATTTTTTCCCTAAACCATTTAAAATCACAGAGCATCCTTAATGTTTAAAATTTATAAGAAAGTTGAAGTGTATATCCTATTTAAACATATCAAAACAAATATATTATGTGATAAAATAAAAGATAAATTTTGAACAGTCAGCTTATAAGCCAATTACAATTTTTATTTATAAGGAAAAACTTGTAAATTTTAGCAGACCACGGGATCTAAGATTATATAAAATTTCGGAGCTATCAAAACAGATATATCTGGAAAACTTACTTTGGAAGATTTTTAAGCACATAATTGAAAAATTTACATTTCTTCAATTCATTATTTATATATATATATTTGATTCCTTAAATGAAAAAAAAAAAAATTACAAAAGTATATAATTTTTTTAATAACTTGTTTGAAAAAAATATAAATATATAATTTTAGAAATAAATTTATTATTTTAAGTTAAATCTATTTTTATAATTATTTATTTTCTTCATTGAATAAAAAAAATGTGTTCATTTGTTTTGTAGATAAAATATCACAGGGAAACAATAAATTTGTTTTATTTTTTTAGAAATATTTCATTACTTTATTTATTTAAAAATTTTAATAAAATAAATAATTACATTATAATAATTATGTCATAATTATTTTATAAATTCCAGTGATATTTCAATGTAAAAATTGTTAGAAAGATTTCTAAAATTTTTACAAATTGTAAGAAACACGAATTTTCTATTTAATTTTAAGTTTGAGCTATTCTCGTAAAATTCTAAATAGAGTCATGCTTTTTTCCAAAATGTGTGGATAGCTTCAGAGGGAATGTCTTATGGTACTTTGACAATTAATATGCTAATTAAATCAAGATTTCTCAAATTTTAAATAAAGGTTATTAATTTGATTTAAATAAGAATATATTTATATTTAAATGAAAAAATCACCAATGGACTAGGAGATTTATTAACCAATAATTGATTTAATTAATTAAAAGATGTATTTATACAATAACATCACTTATACAAATATTTATTACTAATATTTATTTTGATTTACATTTTTTTAAATACCTGATATCTTTCAAATATTTGCACACATGATAAGCCCATATGTTACGTATGAATTCGTTCTATCCTAATGATGATCTGATAAAAATCTGATTAATTAAGTGATTATTTTCTTGCTCAAATGATAATTGTATGACAATGCATCCAAACGGAATATCTACCTCGGTAGATTGGGGTCGATATGGACTCGGAAATCGTGATGAAACTGTCCATTTTTCAAGAAATGATTGTTCTTTAGTAAGAAGTAATTCATTTGAATCCTCCAACTCTGGTTATGGCCGAGGAGGACATCAAGCCACTGATCCAAATGAACTTTTTGCTCAAGAACAGGTTAATTCATTATCTTGTCAATTATTATCAGTTTATCTTTTGTTATGATATATTTAAAGAAATTTTTTCCAGAACTATAACCCTTGGTGGAAATCCAACTTTTTTATATCCCAACCTGTACTTTTTGGCACTTGGGATGGTGTTTTTACTTCTTGCTTGATCAATATTTTTGGAGTAATTGTATTTCTTCGTAGTGGATGGCTTGTAGCAGAAGCAGGAATCCTTGCAGCAATAGCAGTTGTAATTTTTACTGGTAAATAAATTTTATATCAAAAATATACATGATACTTTTATATGATATTCAACATATGTTGAAACATATAAAAAAAAATAAATCTTTGCTAGCAATATTACCCCTTTAAGTTCAGTTCTCCATGTTGTTTCTATTTAATTAAAATAATTTTCGTTTTTGATTGATTTTTACTGGATCAGAAGCTTTCACATGCTTTATTAACTTTATCAAGATATTGAAACTATTTTCTTATAAACCTCATATTTTATATTTTTTTTTAAAATATAGTCAGTATAATCGAATTTCACTTTGAAACGTTTATTATCATAGATACTAAAAAAATTATCCATTTTAATAGCTACTAGCATAATATAACCCTTGCAATTATAGTATAGAGAGTATTTAAGTTATACCTAATTTATCTACACATGTATTTTTTTTGTTTTAGTATCAATAGCGTTAATATCTGTATTAGCAGCAGTAGGAATATGTGAAAGATGTCGAATTGAGAGTGGAGGGGTTTATTTTTTACTTTCACATATACTTGGATCTAAATTTGGAGGAGCAATTGGATTACTCTATGTTTTCGGACAAGTAAATATTATATTTATTATGTTTAGCTGAAATACAATTCATCCTTTTCACTACAAATTCAAATATTTTGTTCAAAAGTTAATTTTATTATTTCTAATTCTGAAAATTATTTTTTATTTGTAAAAATTATCTTAATCAATTTTATTATTTTATTGTTTTTCAGTCTGTTGGTTCTGCTTTAAATGTTTTGGGATTCGGAGAGTCTTTGGCTGAACTAGTTGGAATTCACAGTGAATGGGCCATGAGGGGCTTTGCATGTTTAGCAATCCTTCTTTTAGGAATTATTAATGTTGCTGGCGTAAAATGGGTTATTAAATTACAATTTCTTCTCCTTCTTATTCTTCTTTTAGCTGGGCTCGATTTTGCTGTAGGAAGCTTTGTACATACTGATTATGGTAAAGTATTTTATTTTTTATAATTATTCAGAAAATTTGTTAATCTTAAAATCATTTTAATTTGGTTAGCAAATGGATTTGAAGGCTGGTTTACTGGAAATCTTGGAAAAAATGCATTTCCTTTATATACTAAAGGCTATAGTTGGTTTATATGTTTTGGCGTCTTTTTTCCAACTATAACAGGAGTAATGGCAGGGATAAATATGAGCGGTGACTTAAGAAATCCAAGCAAAGAAATACCAAATGGAACATTGGCTGCTATTGCAACTGGGTACTAAAAAAATACATTGATTTTAATTTACTTTTCTTTTAAGTAATAAAAGTAACACACCTTTTAGATATCGAATTTTACTAGTTTCTTAAAAGTTAGGAATGATTATTTAATTTCCTATTACTATTTCTGCCTACTTTCCTTCAAATCTTGTTCTTAATTATCAATCAAATAAATTAGATTTTTATTCAAAATTTAATTTAATTTTTTTAGTACTGGCCTATATTTAATATTCATCTTATTTCTTGGAGCAACATGCCGGAGAGATACTCTACAAGACGATTATATGATTGCTGAAAAAGTTTCCGCTATAAGTAAAATTAATATTGTAATTTAAAAAAAATCAAATATAATAATTATAATACTTTATTTTTAAGGTGTTTTACTTTTGGCTGGACTATATGTATCATCAATGAGTTCTGGTTTAGCTGCTATGTATGGAACACCACGAGTGTTACAATCAATTGCTGCAGAAAATGTTATCCCAGGAATAGGATTCTTAGCCACTGGGGTATATTCATATATCTTATAAATGTTTATTATTATCCTTCTAAATTTCAATTTTGTTTATATTTTTTCATTCATAAACTTAAAATTAACAGTTTTTTTACTTAATGCAATTTCATTATTTTCTTTATTCATATTTTTAGCGAGGACCAAATAAAGTTCCAGTATATTCTATGGCAGTGGTTGCTCTAATCACAGTCACATTTATTCTTGTTGGCGATATCAACACACTGGCACCTATTGTTACCATGCCCTTTCTGCTTACCTATGCTTCTATAGATTATGCATATTTTGCTTTAGCCCAGACCCATGATATCGAACATCGAAGGGAAGCTCGTTTTCATAAACCATCTCCTTCAAATAAATCTAGTTATGGTAGTGTAAACTCACAAACTAATCCTTCCACTCCTAATGGAGATCTTGATTTTCTTTTTCCTGAAAGAACAAGGCATCGAAATCTAAATGTAACTATTTTTTTATTATAATAAACAAACCTTTGGATAGTTATAAAATTAAATATATTTTTACTACTGCAGAGAACTCCTTCTACTCCAAGTGTCACAAGCCCCGATGGCAATCCAGAAGAAGAAATAACTGGAGAAGATCCAATTCCACAAACTCCAATTCATAACAAAACTAATAATTGGTACAGTACATTATGCAATCGTTGGATTTCTCTCATTGGGGTGAGTTTTTTTGATATAAATTTTATAGTAAAAATTTTATTTTAAATCAAGTATTTGTTATTATAGGCACATGTTAAACTCTTAATAATGCTTCTTGTTCATTGGGAGTATGCATTAGCAAATTTTCTAATTTGCTTCCTCATTTGGTTATATGTTGGTCAAGTAAATCCAGCAGTAAAACCTGGTCGTGCTGCAGAGTTCAAATTTTTCTCATGGCTTAAAAATTGTATACTTAGATTGTGCGGGTAAGTTAATGTTTTTATCCAAATCTAAATATAATTAAGTTGATATAGAAGAAATTAAACCGTTAAACATAATCGTAGAATGTTCTATTTTATTATTTATTAATATATGACCATTTGGGTATGCTTGTAATGGAGCTTCTACTGTGAACAGTATATATATTTTAAAACCACAAATAGAAATTTTAATACGAAATATTGTATGTATTTAAGAAATTTTCAAAGAACTAATCATAGTTTTGTTCAGGCGAAGAATTCAAGAATATGAACAAATTGTTGTAACTCCTCAACATCCTGGATTGGAAGTTTCTTCTTCTCAGCTTAATGATGATAACGAAGATTTCTCTTCAAGAAAACCTTATCATCAAACATCAACAGTAGAAGGGGTTTTTGTTGATGTTAATTAAATATTTTATATTTATTTAAAATATGAAACTAATTTTGTATATCAAATATTTCTAAAGCATTTTAATCTTTACATATTTATACTTTTTAAAAGTTATTCTCTAAAAAAATATTAAATTTTTTCTTAATCAAATGGTTAGTGCAAATTAATATATTCTTGTTATGTATTTATTTATTAATTTATATATAAATATTTAAAGCATATCGAATTTGATTTTAAACATAAGAAAATCATTATTTAGGAACTTTTAAGTTTCAATTTAAATAAACATATTGAATAACAATTTATTCATGTAGATATTAATTTTAAAAGAAATTTATATGACCTATATATATATATATCATTGTATAATATTTTATATAATAATAACAATAAATTAATTAATTCGGTAATCCTTTAATAGTTGGCATGTTAAAATAGCTCTCTAAATTTAGTGCTCAATAATTTAATCTAAAATAAAAAAATATCTTTTGATATTGAAATACAACACTTAATATGGTTAAAAATAATATAATTTTAACATTATTTATATGATTTTGATATTTATGAATATCAAACAATAAAATATATATTTTAAAAAAGTGATTTTTACGTCACATGTATATTTTTATATTATATTAATTTACATACATATTTGCTAAATAAAATTTTTTAAATTAATAATTAAATTACAATTTAATTAATTTCCTCTGCTTATTATCATTTTTTAAAAATATTTTTCAAATGAAATATTAAATCTTAAAGAAAATTAATTTTTTTAGCAAGTTGAAATTTTTAAATTTAAAATCAAAATTTGTAAGTTATAATATTGTCAGTTTTAAGAAAGTTCATTAAGAGGGATAATATTTATTATGGGATTTTTGAAAATATATTTCTTAATAAAATTTACAGATAATGAAAGAAAAATGAGGAAAAATTTGGTTCAATAGAACTATATATAATTATAATTAGGTTTATAAAATCGAAAATGTTATAATAAATTGAAATTAAATGGAGGGAGAAAAATTGGCCAAAAATCAATGGCTAAACCAAAAGGAGAATGGTAGGATAAAATGAATGGAGGTAGCAAAAATATACTGGTTAAGAGATGTGGTTAAGGTGAAAGAACTTACGAGTTATTCAGATATATAAATTAAAATTTTAACAGGAATATAATAATATTTTAAACTGAAGTTTTACCAATCTCATAGATGATTTTTATTTTTATACAAAATAAAATTTCTAAAAATATATATATTTTTCTTCTTATATTTTGAAAATATATCAAATTAAATATATTATGATGATAAATATTAAAAATAAATATACATCAATCATTTATATTAATATCTTCAGGTCTCACTTTTGCTACTTTTCTTGGTTGGGTGACTAGAGTTTTCGGACATTTCATTTCTGTCCAACTAATAGGTACCATTGTAATTCCAGGCTCACTAAAAGCAATCACTACTCCCAATTCATTTTCAGCGGTTGAAATTAAACAAGTAGAGCCATCCATATATGGTAACTAATTAACAAAATGAATAAAATTATTTTTTATAGAAAACTAAAAATTATAATTGAATTTTTAATTTAATTGAATATATATACATACCACTCTTGCTAAAATGATATCTCCCGATCGGAAGCATTTATACAATTCAATTTTATCTTTTTCAGTGGCTCTGACATCTTCTTTTCGTAATATTGCGCTGTGGGATTGAGTTAGCACAGTATTTCCAATACAATGTATTTCACAATTACAAAATCTTGGATTTAAAATGATTACCTAAAATATTTTTCTTTTTTAATTAATATAATTATTTTCGTTTAAATTATATCATTTGAGAACGGAAGAAATAGAAAAATTTTTCTGCATTATTGTCAAGTAGAATTTAAGAGGGATAGCTAGAATTCTTTACAGTCCTGATTGAACTTGAAAAGTAAACTGAAATTTTTTTTATTTTATTTTAAATAAGACAACAATGAAACCGAGAGCACAGGTCTATTCCAAAAAAATATTATATTTATTTTAAATTTCAATTTATAATACCCCTTCCTTTCACTCTTATAAACATTTGTTTTAAAGTATATATACATATAATAGGCCATTCAATAAGTTCGTAGGGTGACGAGATAAAAGTCGCCACTATCAAAAGTCTCGTATAAATCATCTTTCAAATGATATTTCAAAAATTTACATCGATCAGACTATTAGTTTGCGAGATATATAATTTTTAGTGAAATGTCTTTAATTTTCTTTTATGTCCATTATTAAGGTTTTAGCTTAAACTTAATATCTGTTCCAGCTTCTTTACCATTCGGTCATCGTGTCTTTTTTGTCTGTCATTTTCTCAATCTACTTAATTCTTAAAACTGCCACTGATTCTTTCTATCGATATAGTTCTTTAAGCTGATGTTAATAGTACACAACTATTAAAATAGATTAACTCTAAGAATTAATTTGTACCTGGGCTTGAATATCTCTTAGATTCTACATATAAGAACTTTCTATAATATTGCTTTATGTGATTTTTGATCTTTTTTTATTATAGAAAACATATGAATACCTTTGCTGTTACAATGTCTCCTGCCACAGGTACAATACTTTGATCATTCACTGAATTAACTTGTATAACAGAAACCTATTTATAAAAAAAACAACATATTATTATTTCAATTATATTATATAATATATAATACAACATAAATTCATTCTCTGACCTTATCTTTTTTAATAACTTTTACAAATCCAGCGAGCATTGAATATATATAACCTTTTCTTTCATAAGTTCCTCTACCACATATATGTTCTTTATCAGAAGCACATATTCTTTGTCCTTATCAAAAATAAAACATGCACATATTTATTTAATTTTACTAAATAAATGTGTTGATTATGAATCTACTCTTAATTTTCACTTACCTGGTAAACAAATATATTCTTTGTCAGTCATTATTACTATTTTACTAAAATTCTTTCAAAAAATAAAATGAGAATTAAATTATATTTAAAAGAAAAATTTTAAAGATAAAATAGTATATTTATAAATTTGGAAATGTGAATAGATATAAAATTTAATTTAAAAAAATATCTATGTAGATAAAAAGTTAGCTACCTGATTTAATTTCAGGTTGGCAAACTGGTCCACTTCTACACTATAAATAACTAACTAAAATTAATTTTAATATTTTTCTATATTTTTTATTTTTAAATTTATTAATATTTTTTTAAAAACTTTCAATATATATTTTTTATTATAAGTTTATTATAAATTTTTAACAATATCTATAAGTTTGCTTTTATTAATCTTTTGTTGATAATTTTCGACAGGTCACGAGTCTTGTCATATGATATAGTGAGAATGGAGTTGCAAATACCACTTGTAGCTATTTTGGTATGTATTTTTTCTATAATTCAAAATGTAATTGGGCAAAAAGATTCAATTCCAGTTCTAATTTGGGAATCTAGTCGATTGACAACTCCTGATACACCGATACCTGCTTTAAAAAAGCTTGATAATGCCCAATTTCATGACTATTTATCAAAGAAGCTTAATATTGAGGAAAAGCCTTTAATTTTAATATTTGTTGAAGATAATTTAAGTTTGGAAGATTTTAACTCAAGAGATGCTGAAAATCATATTTATTTTCAACAACTTGATTCTATAACTTCCAAAGCAGGGAAGGTCAGTTTCCTACCTGCTGTTCAATCACCTTTAAAAGTTTTGAAATCTTTTAGAAATTCTCCAATTAAAGAAATAAATCATAAAGATTTATACAAAGATTCGTATAATCTTAACAAAGAAGATATTAATATAATTCATTTAAATAATGCTGCTGATGATGAGGATAGACCAGATATGCTTAAGGAACATGATACAATCATTTCAGACATATATAATCGTATATTAACTAAATTTCCAAAAATACTTTCAATTTATACTGGAAAATATCCATCATGGGTAATTTCTGATGAGACATCTAGGAGAAAAAGAGATACATCAAATAGAGAAGATGGGAGTGTTTTTTGGGAAGGAACAAGTGATGATCAAACAGAGAGAGTATTATTTTATTTTAAAACAGGGGTTCTGTTTAATGGTGTAAATATAAATTTAGCTGAAGATTATACATTAAAACCTTTACATAAGGATAAAAATGATTGGAGATTACCTGTAAGATATCCGAATTTCACTTTATATTTTCGATTTATCCTTAATACTGATAAATATTGGACAATGAAAATTGAATATCAATCTACTGTTTCTTCAACTGAAAAAATGACTTTCGTCTCACAAAGTTTTACTGCTCCAGAGAGCTTTGGTTATCACTGCTCACAAAATGTAACATTTAGGCAAATTGAACCGCCAAATGACAAATATATTCTTATGGGATCACTACAGGTAAATATTTTTTAAATTAATTTTTGTTGTGATTTGAAATCTAATTATCATGGTGTTTAAATGATTTAATTGTTAAATTTATCTAATTTTGTTTAAAGATTTTTTAAATTTAATCATATTTCATTAACATCTAATAACAAAAGAACATATGTTCTTAAAAATGATAAAAAATTTCAAAGTATATCATTTACAAAGAAATTATATACAAATATAATGTTATATAATATCCAATTTTTTTATATTACTTTCTCCTTTGCCCAATTCATACATATTATTTATTTATATTTACATCTAATAGAGAAAAATAAATAAAATTCTTCAACAGAGAATGAAGGAGATTATATAATGAGAAATCAGATTAATTTGGTATCATTGAATTTAGTTAGATTTTATAAAATTAGGAAGGTTACGATGGACTAAAGAAATAAGTCTGACAAAGCATTTTTTTCAAGGGATATAATTGGGAAATAATTGGTGGATAGCCCAATAACGAGATGTACAGATATAATATATAATTTAAGTGAGGGATTTGATATTGAGACAAAATTGTAAAAAAAGGAAGGAAAAAATGCTAATGCTGGTGGAGCCAAAAACTAAAACTAAAAACGAAATATTTGTTAGAGTTTTTGATTTTAATCAATAATAAAGTTTTTAAAAATACCTATTATTTTTAATCCTATTTTATATAACCTATTTAGAATAATTTCATGAAAAAATTTTTAATTATATTTATATTAATTATATATTTTTGATCTTTAGGTTCAGCCCTATTTGGACGGGAAAACTGAACAATTTACTGATGATGTCTTCGACTGCGTAAGCTTTTTTACTGCAGGCATTTGGTCTGGCCTGGTTGTTTCGTTTCTTCTTGCTGCAATTTTACTCTGGGGTCTAACTA
This sequence comes from Labia minor, assembly GCA_963082975.1. NCBI lineage: Eukaryota > Metazoa > Arthropoda > Insecta > Dermaptera > Spongiphoridae > Labia > Labia minor. The sequence continues at coordinate 35,648,772 of OY720344.1, read as the reverse complement.
TGATAATGGATATCAACACAAATGATAGATTTGACGATCCTAAGGGAAAGACCATTACCATTTCAGCAACTGATTAAATTAAATTTTAATTGATCCCTAATAATTTTTAATACAAATCGAACTTTAGTTTTTATATTCAAAATTTAGTTTTTTGTCTTCCATTTTTTGTATTATATTTAGTTATTTTTTTCATTTTTTTAAGTGAAAATTGGATGGCGTACTTTAATTTTAACTTAATAAATAAAATTGAGTTTAACAGCTTAAAAATATAAAAGAAACAATTTTTTACAATATTATGAATCATTCAAGTCAATCAAATTGATTTGAATTATGTGATACGTTTTAATTTTTTAAAAAAGTAAAATTAAAACTCTTATTACTTAAAAATAAAATAAACATATCAAATTATACAACCGCCTCCTACATAAAACATATCACTTAGTATAGATAAATTCGATTTTCGACAAATAAATTTTCCAACAAATCTCTATTAATGTATTAATAAAAAAATTAATAAAAAGAAAACAAAATAAATACTTAAGTTGAACATAAAATATTATTTATCAATTAAAATAAGTGATTTTATAGAAATTGTTATGCTATAATTGCACAAGAATTTATTCAATTGTAAATCTAAATTTTTTTTTAGCAATTTTTAATATCACATAAGAAAGGAAATAGCACCATATATTTTATAAAAATTTGAATTGATATTCAAAATCAAGATTATTTGACTTCAAATACAATATAAATAAATATTATTTTTATCTATATATTTTTTAATAAATATTTTAATTTGTATTTTATGAAAAAACTCGTTTTTAAAAAAAGCTTTATGATCATCCTATTTAAGCAATATAAAGTACTTACTTTAATCAGTTCCAATTTATAATTACTTAACTCATTTTCTATGTTTGCATATAAATCCTATTAGTCTTCATGGTTTATATTTTAACACAATCAACATTTTTAAATATTTATTAAAATATATCCATTCCAAAACTCATTTACTCTTTGTATATACCTATAAATATTTTAAAACGTTTTTAACATTTGTGTATTTGTACAATTCTCTATAAAAATATATTTGTATCATTGTTTAAATTATACAATTATTCACAAATGTTGAAAAATTTTAAATTCTATGCCACGCACTTACTAAAAATACATATCTTGCTAATTTATGTATATATGTAAGTCTAGTAGAAAGTCTATTATCCCAAAGAAAAAGAGAATCGTAAATGGAATGTTATATATTTTTCTGTATATTTGTTGGAAATATTAATTATTATTATTAATTTAATCGTTTTATTAAATATTACAAAATCAAAAAGAAAATTTATTAATTAGTAAAATCATAGATATATAAATATATTTTCTAAAATCATTAAATTAATTCACACAGTACTTAATAAACAAGAAGTATATAATATAACTAAACACATTTTATTTTATTCATGCCTATTCAAAAATGTTTAATTGTAAATTAAATAAAAAATTTGAAAGTCTTTTTATTAAATTTCTTATAATACGAGTACTAACTTCTTTAAAGATGAATAATTGACTTTCTACTTTTTGATCGTTTTTCATGTATTTAAAATTAATGGACTTGTGCCAAATCATTTTAAAATCGGGTCCATTAGCTAAATATTTTTGCTATAATATTAATTATTATTTCTAACTATTATCATTCTAGCTAAGGTCTTAGATGAGAAATATGCTAAAAATTATTTTTTAATTGCAAATTTTATAAAAATAAAATTAAAATATTTCCAAGAATTTAAAATAACACATTTATATCAATGTAATTTTAATTCTTAATCAATGCCTTTTGAAATAAAAAGTATTGAATATCGTAGTATTAAATATAATTAAAGGTTATGGGGTGGTTTAGATTATTTTAAATCAAATTTTATTAAATTTCATCTTTTTAATTTTTAGCTTCAATTCGTAGAAAATATATTTGTCCACTAAAATGAAAATAATAATGTTTATAATATTATTAATGATAATGAATTATATTTAATTTGATTTATTATCTTGTGTATATACCTACATATAACTTGTAATTTAGAAAAATAAATGTTGTGAAATTACCTTTTTCTTTTTATTTAATTATAAATGAATTAAAAATAGAGTAAAAATAGAGTAATAGAGTTTGTTAACAAAAAGATAATAACGATTCTGAATCAACAACTCTTTAAATTATTGAAAATCAAAATATATGTTATATATAAATATGTATATTAATTCATAAATATAATTATAAACAAGAATTAATAAAATTATAAATTACTAATTAACTAAATCTAGTTATTAGTCAAATAATTAATTTTACTTTTGACCTAATTGAATAATTCATAAGAAGCTTTAACAACCCATTTTTTCTAGATATAAAAGATAAAATTTGGAATCATTTTTTGTACAGAATGATACTATCTATAATAAAAGGATATAGTGAATCTTTCTTTTAGTTTTTTTGGTCTAGATCAGTGTTTCTCAACCTTTTTGGACCAAACGCCCCCTTTGTAAGACCCGCTTCTTAATTCGCCCCCCCCCTATAAATTTTTACAGATAAAAATTGCATGATAATCCCTAATATAAGGTGATACTTAGAGCCATATTGAAAAATCGAGTTTCAGAACCTGATTGCAAAATCATCTGAACTTTTTTTTTTTTTTTTTTTGAACCATATTGAAAAAAATTGAAAAAATAAGGAAATCTTTAAAAATCCTTTTTAATTGTTGAAAATGATTTCGCCCCCCAAAAATAACTTATCGCCCCCCAAAATCGTATAGTCAAATAATCGCCCCCTTTAAGATGTCGATCGCCCAGGTTGAGAATCACTGGTCTAGATACTTTGAATATTGAGCCTAATTAAAATTAATTAGTTAATTATTTTATTTTAGTTATAATTTTATTAAGTCAAAGTATCTAGACCATTGTTGTTGAAGTGCTAAGTGGGCGGACCATTGTACAACCATCATGAAGAAAAATATACTTATTGAGGCTAAGAGAAAAATTATTTTCTAGATTTTAGTGCATTTATAAATAAAACACTGTAACTTAATTTTTTTTAATTATTTATTTTATTTTTAATTTTTTAGTAAATAAATTTTTAAGGTTTTAAGTTTTATTTGAATATACTTTGAGATTATAAATGATATTTAATGATTGGTTAAAATTTATTAATTAAATTACTAATTAATTAATTAATTAAGAAAATGAAATCTTTATTTCATATTCATGTTTTGTCATCCAAATCTGAAAAGTGCAAAGTTTTAGTTCGATTGGTCAACTGCAATTGTGTTAAAAATGAGTTACTAGATTTGAACAATACGGAAGGATTAATTAATTAATTAATGAAGAAAATGAAAACGTTATTTCATATTCATGTTTTGTCATCCAAATCTGAAAAGTGTGCAAAGTTTTAGTTGGATTGGTCAACTGCAACTGTGTTAAAATTGAGTTACTAGATTTGAACCATACAGGCAACCAAGCAAGTTATAAAACACTGTAATAAAAAAAATTTTTTTACACATTTTGAAATTTATTTAATCTAATAGTTATGAACATATCTTGAGTTAGTTTTCTTGAGGTATTTATTTTTAATATTTTTCTCTTATGAGAATGCTTTTTTACAAGCATCACTATCTAAATCCCGAAATACCCAAAAGGCTATTGAATAAGGAGGCATATGTAGAGGACCCCCTTGCTTAAGAACAATCACACGGGGCGAAAGTGCAGGAATAGTGTCATCGGGTCCAATTTCCAAAGGAATATCATTTAATATCAGTGAGCTGAAATATATTATTAATTATTAGTTAAGCTGGTAAAAATTAATTTTTATAAATATAATTAAATCTAAATAATACTCATTTTTTAAGGTCCATCACTTGCCTAAACTTATTTTTAATCAATTATTTCTTATTTCATTTATTTAAAGAAATGCATGATTCACATCAAACAAAAAGTAGAACCTAAATAACTAAATAATTAAATACCTTGAAGAAATTCCATCTTTCGAAATCAGAATATATTCATCAACAAGAATATCATTTCCTTTGGGCGTAGAAGTATCAATTCCTCTCAAAATTATAGATATTCCATGATGTTGTGGGTTTAAAGCATAAACAGTCATTTGAGTGGGGGGATTGCAATGAGCATAAACTCTAGGATTTCCTCTTGTAAATGAATGAACGCCAAAAACATGTGGCCCAACTAATCGTTTATATAATATGGATATCCACCAACACTAGAAAATTTATTTAAATTAATTTTAAATTAAATTATAATTTTGAATGAGAGATAAATAAATGTTTATTTTAAATTTACAATACATTATTATATATATATTTACATTTTGTTTATTCTTTAAGCAACACATTTTCATTTAACATATTCGTTTTAATCATGCACACTAAACACTTACATTTATTTCGAGCATTTCACACTTACGCAATTCACTTTTTTCATAAACATCTTCGAAAAACATCAAAATACTCTTTCAGCAAAATCCAATATATTACGATACGTATATCTTTTTAATCATTTTGATGGTTTTCCGTTAAGGTGTTTATTCCTTCATATACATTTTTTATTTCTAAATTGCTTTGTATGGGTCTATTTGAACAATATCATGGAGTTCTTAACAAGATTTTTAAAAATTTCATTTTGAAAACTTAATTTTTTTATGTTTGTTTTTATAGCTGTATTCCATACATCAGTTTTGATTTAATTATAGTTTTGTATATAATAACTTTGCTTTCTATTCTAATTTAAATTTCTATATTCTTCCCTTAAGTGGATAATTTTAGTTGAAATATGTTTTCCCAGGTCTAGAGGAATTTCGAGGTATTTTGCTTCATACTTTTGCGAAGTGATAGATTTATTCATGCATATCTACGGGCATGTTTGTCTATTTATTTAAGGTATAGATGACAAATATAGATTTTTATTGTTAACCACCACCTTTTAAACCAAAGATATATCATATCGATATGGGTTTTAAGCCTTTAAGATACAGACACATATAGATCATAGTTCACATTTGTATTAAGAATATTAAATATTCTTTGAACATTCTTTCTTTTTTAAAGGAAATTTTAAGAGATATTAAAAATAAATCATACAATTATATAATAATTATGTCTAAATTTAAAATAAATTTTCTTTTTTTTTCTTTTATTTTTGAAAATAGATTATTATAAATAAAAAATATAATAATTACAGGATTGGGTTTATAATCTTGATTAATAAGCGAATAAGATGTAGAGGAAAACAACGATTGTCTCACTACAACTTTAATTCCATGTAAAGCAGATAAACCTAATTTGTCAAGCCATAGAAAAGCAGAAACAAAGGAATCTGAAAGTCCAGGTGCTCCACCACCATAAGCATCTGCTGTTTCAGCTAAAAATTTTATTAATCAAATTTTCTATGCTTAAACCCCCAAGAAATAAAGATTTTGAAAAATGATTTATTAATTACATATTATGATAAAAATGAAGGGTTAAGTCTAAATAATTCACAAATCTTAGACAATTAAATAATTTATAATTTTTTTTACTTACAAATCCAGATGGGTAAAGAAAAGTTGTGTTTATTAACAATTGAACGAATTTGTTCGATTTGCATACTCAAAGTATCCATTAAGTGATGATCCAAAAAATCACTTAAATGTGCAGTTCTTCCATTGATATAATATCTTAAAAGGATTTTAAACTAAATAAAATTTATTTTAAAATAAATTAAAGAGATACAATTATATTATATACTGATGCCAAGTGACTACATCTATTGCTTTCGATTGGACAGCAACATCAAGAAATTCATCAAGATAATTTATAGGATCAATTCCTAAATCTCGAGGTCTAGTAACTTCAGGTCCAAGAATCAAAGAGTTCTTTTGAAAGCGAGATTCATTTAGTAATGAACGTAAATTTATGTAATCTTTCCCAAGTTGTTTTGCTGGTATCCGATAAAATATGTGCTCTAACGAATTTGGTTCTAAAATTAATATAAAATTAATTATATTAAATTAATCGATTTTAAGCCTTTATCAGAATATTTGAAGTGTTGTTTTTTAAATTCTGACCATTTCCAAGTTGATAATTCATGATAAATCCATTTTTATCATTGAAATCAATTAATGATTTTGCGTTTGAAACATTCCATACATTATTAGTACGGATCATTAAATTAAGATCAAATATTATATCTAAATTGGTTAATTTAGCAAAATTATTTATTTCTACCCATTGATTAGCTAAAATCATAAATCTAATGAATATATAAATTCAGAAAGGTAGACAATATTATACATATGTATCAATAATGATTTTGCACCAGACATAGTAAAATTATGAAATTCATTTTCAAAATATTCATTTTTCATTTTATAATTATATTCTTTTGAAAAATCTTCTTTATCAATAAAAATTAAAAAATCGGCTAATCTTCCACCTATTCTTAAATAAGCAGGACTTAACGGTTTTGTTAAATTTATAATATTTCTGGAAAAAATAAATGAATTCTATTTGTAATATTTAATTTTGATGATATTAACATAAAAAAATATTCAATGTATTTAAAACATTTATTTTGAAAAAGAAAATAAACTTACTTTAATCGTGGTATCCAATTTCTATGAATTAATGATGAATCTATTGCCACACTCAAAAATTTATTATTTGTAGTTTGAACAATTTTTTTTGTATTAATTGTTATTATATTTGAATTAATATCTACTGCTACAAAAAGAGTTGATAGCCATGAGAAGCCGATAAATATACATAAGAAAAATAATAGGGTTTTCACAAAAGAACAACCTAAAACAATATAATTGATAAAGAAATAAAGTAAGAAAATATCATTTTCAACTCTATTTACCATTATTAGGATTTTGTGTGACATTCGTAGGTCCAAGAAGTGGTTCTTCTTGAAGGTGCTTATAGGATAACATTTTATTACAATAAAATTATATAAAATTTGTAAAATATATAACTTCTCCAAATAAACATACAGGGCAAAACAATAAATTACCATAGTTACTCATGTTCTTGAAGTTGATAAATGTCACTACCATGTGATCGGATAACAAAAATGACATTTAGTACGGCCGCTTAATTTTAAATATAAAAAATATCTAAAATTTGTAGTATTTTATTTAATTACTCTCATTGTCAGTTGAATTTTATTTAGAACTTGTTCTATTTTCGTGAGGGAAGAGAGTTTAGTCTTTAAGAAATTCCAAGGATAGGAGTTGCAGTTTGACAAACGCTGAATTATATTATTTGTCTTTTTCCATAAATACACCTAAGATAAGAAGAATTATTATGTTATTGGAAAGACCAAATAATGATTGAATTTCATAAGTCAATTGATAATTTTTTTTATAAAAATGAAATGATCCGAATCAATAAGATAAGATATAAGTGCGCCTAGTGCGCCTTGCTTATGACCTGCCATGGTTTGTAATTTCAAATTGATAGATGATCGATATATTATCATTCAAATTATGACCTAATTTTGATTAAATGAAAATTAATTAAAATTTCAATAGTTTTTAATTGTTTATTTATGAACTTTTACTTTAATAGAATTTCTATTTACATAAAACTAATGCTAGTACACTGTAAATATGTGTTATTTATTTATTGTATAGAAATTGATAGAGAATAAATATAAAACTGTTTCTAATATTTTCCTAACAAAAAATTGTGCAGAATTTTGCATATTTATAATTTATAATATGTAACATCCCTTCCAGACTTTGACAAATATGTGGTTGGCCTGTTGGCCCTTTAGACAGTAGACTTCCTTAATAACAAATAAACTAAGGACTTCTTTAGCATTGGCCTTGTTCTATTAGAACAATAACTTAAGCAACAGTCCCGGATATTGACATCAAAGTAAAGCTAAATAAATAAGTTTTAAATATTATATATATATGTCGTAGGTCGTAGGCAAATGGAAATTTTAGGAAAATAGCATTTGTACTATATATATATATATTTGTTGTATGCAAATCGCAATTTTAGGAAAATACCATTTGCCTGACCAAATAGCTTCAACTACTATTTCATTTCAATTTTACTAGGAAAAGAGCATTTGCCTAGACAAAAACCATTTGGCTAAATCTTTGTTGGGCAAATAGCTTTAACTATTATTTCATTTCAATTTGACTAGGAAAATATCTCAGAAAATATCGGACATTTATTGGACCGATTAAAGATGAACAGGACATATGATTAGTGTATTCGTCTGCCTTCTTTGCATTCCGTTCTTAGTAAAAGAATCAAACGAGGATAATAAGTGGGAGGGAAGAAACAAAAAATTAAATATTATTTATTTTCAAAAAATTTTATTTTCTCATTTACATTAATTTAGAACTCAGAACTGCACTGAAGTTATGGCAAGCTGAAGTTAGATAAATACGTAAACAATAAAGAACAAAATTTTTTTTGAATAATATCGTAATTGGCTAATAGTTAAAGATATTTGCCCAATAAAGATTTAGCCAAATGGTTTTTGTCTAGGCAAATGCTATTTACCTAGTAAAATTGAAATGAAATAGTAGTTGAAGCTATTTGGTCAGGCAAACGGTATTTTCCTAAAATTGCGATTTGCATACAACAAATATATATATATATAGTACCGTGACCCCGAGCATCGGCTCGGAAATTAAGTTAAAAAAAATGATTCATTATTATTGGGTTTGGCTGGTAATATTAATACCTTATTCACCGAATCGCCATTCAAATAATAACATACAAACAGAAAAGTAGGCCTGTTGATATAAAATATATACCTGGGACACCGAGCTATCGCTCGACCCTTTAACAAATTTATACAATTTATTTTTATATACTTTAAAAATTTTACAATTTTTTAAATTATTTATTACAATTGGGTTTGACTGGTAATATTAATACATGATTCACCGAATCGCCATTCAAATAATTTAAAAGAACATACCTCTATTTTTATCAATATATATATATATATATATATATTCAATAACCGCAGAAATTAGGTCTTTTTGTCGGGAAATTTTGACGTCAAAATTGGCTGAACCGATTTCAATGAAATTGCAACATAATATTCTTGCATATCTCAGAAATTTATTTTTTAAAATTTGATTTCTACATGTTGTCATTCAAAGAATGTTTATGTTTTTATTTTTTATGTTATATTTATATTTAATTATATTTTTAATTTTATTTTTCTAATATTGGCTCTTTTAAATTATTTATAAAACACTCTAAACATTCACATTGCGAATATTATTACCTCTTTTAATTTTTAAGATTATATGAATAAATAATTTTAATTTTGATCTCATAATTGGATTTTCATTTTCAAGTAAGTAAGATATTATGATGGGTGGATTCACAATGTATGAAGGGACTCTTCTAGAATTGTGGATGTTGCGGCCAAGAATTTTCGACTACCGTAGAGCACAGAGATAGATAGATATAACATTTACAATAATAATATATAATTAATTTACTGATTAATTAAAAGTAAGAACACAAAAACAAATAATATTATATACTAGCTGTTCAATCAGTATATTAGATAAAACATTTATTTGTTTATTTACGGAGTCGCTGTATTATAAATTGATGACGTCATTTAATTCTCCTATTATATATCGAATCGAATAAAGATCAATCTTCTACTAAACATTGTGTGAAACAATTTCAAATAATTTAAATGTATATCTATTAATGAAATAAAAAAAATATCAAATATGAATATAATATAAATATTTTTAATTTTATTTTAAGAATAGATATATATATATCTCACAGGCGGTGGTTGTGACGTCACATATATAAATTTAAATTTAAAAAACTATATCTATCTATCTATATATATAAAAGGCAATGTCTGTGTGTCTGTCTGTCTGTGTGTCTGTCAAATACTCAAAAACTACCCGTCCGATTACGGTGAAACTTTCAGGGATTGTTGTGGGCATCCCAGAGAAGGTTTTAGTGTAGTTAAATCCAAAATTAATTTATCCAAAATTATATAAAATAAATAAATAATACAATTTAAATTTGAAAACAAGTGTTGCCGGTTGTCTAAATGCCAGGGGCTCTTATCCACTTGCCCTTCAACTGAGTTCAGTCAGTCAGTTGGTCGGTGTGTGCGTGCGCACTTATACCTTGGCATCTACCAACTATATTAATAGCTTCCCCGCGCTGTCAAAATCAAATCAGTAAGAGTTTTCTATTGCAATTATCATCATTTTATTAATTTAATATAAATAATATCAATCTAATGTTAATTAGATTTAATTAGTAATATTTTGGTAAAAGTCTATTTATGGTTACCATGGTTACATTGAAAAATTTACAATAAATAAATAAAAATAATTGGAAATCTTAATTTTAATTAAAATTAATTTGATAAATTTTATTAATATTTTTAATTTTTTTTAAACTGTCAAAAATAACATACACATAATAACAGTTGTAATAAAAATAAAAATATGAAAGTTTCACCATCCCCTCCTATGCCACTTGGCAAAATTGTCCACCCCTCTCTCCCTCTTGGGGTAACGAAGAGGTATATCTCTGGGTATTTCACTGGGTTTTTTTTTTAAAACAATTATTTTTAGAAAGTCTTTCATACACTTTCATATACTTTCTATATTTCAGTATCATAATACATCCAATATATAAGCATAAAAAACAAGCATTTTTATATTTATATTTATATATATTACAATATCTATTCTAAAAATAAAATTAAAAATATTTATTCATATTCATTCATGATTTCAAACGATTACAGTTTCCTATACGACTAGCTTTTTCAATGACAATCAACAAAGCACAAGGACAATCGCTTCAAGTTTGTGGGTTAAATCTAGAAAATCCATGTTTTGACCATGGACAATTATATGTTGCATGTTCGCGTGTAGGAAACCCAAAAAAATTGTATATTTACACAAAAGATGGTATTGGTGAGACAAAAAACATTGTTTATGCTAAAGCGCTACAATAAATATTTTCTAATATTTCCAATAAAAATAAATAAAAATAAAAAACAAAAAAAAATCCAATAAAAAATAAAATTTCAATTATATTCATTTAATAAATTATTATTATTATTATTTTCAGGTATTAAACGGTATATTATTATTATTATTATTTGTAATAATTCCAATAAAAATAAAAAACAAAAAAAAGTGCAATTAAAACTAAAATTTCAATTAAGTATATTCATTTAATACATTATTAGATACACATGCAAAAGCGAAGCTTTGCCGGGTCTGCTATTATTATAATAGGCGTTTACTTCGTCTTCGTCATTATTATTAAACATTCGTTTTAATCGTTATCATGTTTTGTACATATATATGTAAAATAAAGAACAAACAGAAATAAGAAAATAAATTTTAATTAATATAATTTATAAAAAAAAATAATGTTCATAAACTTAGAATATTAATTATTTAATTAATTAAAATCTACTTAAATAAATGCAAAGAGCCACAAATATATTAGTAAATATATAAATAATAATAAGAAATAGTCAATAAAGCTTACTTATTATACTAGGAAAATTTGTTGTTGATTAAATTAAAATATATTTTCCAAGAAAACAAATATATGTCTTATCTACTTATACTGATTGAAACAAAATGGATGAAAACCTTTTACATACAGACTTTCAACCAAATACCATGTATCACTCGGGGGCACAGGGGGCGGAGCCCCCGTCTAGGTGTGAAGAGCGCCTGGAAGGCGCTCGGAGCAGCTAGTATTACTATATTTTTATCAAAATCCGTTAAGCAGTTCAAGCTAAACACATCTATACGGACACACAATGGACCGACAGACAGATAAGCTAAAAATACTTTTTTCTATTCGTGGAGATATGTAAAAATCTTCACATGTGAAATTTGGTGTGAAAACAATACCTTCCCTTCCTATAATTTGTCGGTAAAAAGGGACCAGGACTATTTAAACAATTATTTATCAAAATAACAATAATAATAATAATAAAATTATATATTTATTTATAATTATAAATTTTAAAATATTTTTCAAAATTTACAATAAATTATGCAATGTTATTGATGTTTAAATTTTCCAACGAGGAAGAATGTATTTTTGCTTGGGGATTAACTCTTTTGAATCGATTTTGTTCTTAATTTCTAGTGAACTTTTTTTTATAATTAAAGATTTCAAATCTTGGGATTGTTTTAAACTATATTTAGAATTTTGAGCAGTTTTCTGTTGATTATTCATTATATTAGATATTTCATCTAATAATTTTAAAGCTGATTGGTTTTTCGACGATTGTTGATTCATTAGTTTATTACCTTTGGGATTATTTTTTATCTCTTCATTTAAACGGTTTTGATCATAATTAGATAATTCTTTATCTTGATTTTTACTTTTAGAATTAGTACTTTTTGAGGTGATTTTTCTTTTCAAATTCTTGTTTGTTTTTGAATAGGAATGATCATTCATTCGTGATTTTACATTGTGTAATTTTTTAAGATTATTTAAATGTGTTTTATTATTTTCCAGTGATTGTAACTCAGGACTTTGATAAGGATAAGATTTCGGACGTTTTTGATGTTTGGGACCATATTCACTTTCATGAATTGTTTTCTTATTAGAGGAATGGAAAGGACATGTTTGACTTCTTATATAAGTATTAATGGTCTTATTTTTATTATTTTTAATCCTCAAAGCTTCCATGTTCCTAGGTGATGTACTTAAATCTTCTAACGATTTCTTTTTGGGTGATAAATTTCTATTTTCTTCTTTAAAGTCAAAATATATTTTTTTAAATGGTTTTGGAGACATCCCAATTTCTTTATTGCTTAAATTTTTTTCTAATTTTGTATTCGATTTATTTATTCTATTTGAATTTAACCGATCTAAATATAAATTAATATAATCTAAATAATCTTTCGATAATTTACAATATTTTAATGAAGATGCATCTGGAATAATATTTTCATCTATTTTAGTATTTTTCAAAAATTTTTCTTCATTAAATTTAAGATTTTTTTTACTTTTGACTGATAATAACTGATCCCCACTATTAATAGATAGAACTGTAGAAGAAGAGTTTTCGTTTGAATCACAAACGATATTGTTGCTTATATTAGATGTATCTGGAATATTTTTTTCTTCTATTTTAGAATTTTCCAAAAAACTTTCTTCATTCAATTTAAGGTTTTTTTTGCTTTTAATTGTTAATAACTGATCTTCACTATTGGTTGATTGATCTATAGAAAAAGTGTTGGTATTTGAAATACAAGTGTTATTGTCGTTTTCTAAATAATCTCCTGAAGAAGTAGTTGTAATATCTGTTTGGGATTTTTCTTTTAAACAAAGATCCATTTGAGCAGTAATTTCTCGTAAATTAAATCCATCTGGGTTTGTTATTTTTTCAGAAGAAATTTTAGATGTTTTTTTATTTATATCACCCTTATTCATTTCCAATATATTTTTTCTTCTTATGTAATTGATTCCTTTATTTTTGATAGACAATTTAATTTGTTTCAGTAATTTTAACAAGTCATTCCAAACAATTTTATAAAGTTCGGAATTTTTTAAATTTTCTTTTGAATTCAATAAGCAAAGCGTTTCATTTGTGTTCATTTGTATATTATCAAGATGATTTTTAAATTTTTGTGAATCTTTTAATGTTAATTTATAACATTTTTTAATTTGATCATGTAATCTTTTTAATTTATTCAATTCCTTAAATAAAAATGATTCTTTATTTTCTTTAATTCTTATTAGGTGTTTTTTTAAATTTTCTTTTTTCAAAGGAACATTATTTTTCTTATATAGAACTAATTTTTCTATTTGTTTTTCTAGAAGTTCTCTTTTTCTATCAAATTCATACTTAATATAATTTACATTTTTTTTATGATAATGAAAAATTTCTTTAATAATCTGACTAATATTTGCTTTGTGAGGTCCTCTCAATAAATTTGCATACGAAATAGGATGATAATGAAGATAATATAAAGTTGGGCAATTTTTTAGTTTAGAATTTATATAAATATTTTTTGAATCTCTACTAATATTTTTTTCATTTTTAATAACATTCTTTTTTTTAGTTTTTTTTATTATTTTTTGATTTTGGTTATATTTTCTTTGAAAATATATTGTATTATTTAAAGAATTTATATTTGTCAGCGTTTCTTTATTATAAAAATTAAAGGTATCTGTCATTGTTGATTTTTCATTTAAATCCTAAAACAAAAAAAAATTTTATTAAAAAAATAATTATACCTGTCTACTCATTATTTATATTATATTTTTTAAAATCACTTTTCTCGTATAATTTATAAATAAAAGAAAAATAAACCTACCACAAATTTATGTACAATTTCATTTTTATTAATAAATAAATTTGGATGCAAAGAGAAGATTATATTATTTTGATTTTTTTCTTCCATTGCAAATGACTGAACTCTTTTTAATTGATTAATACAATTTTCAAAGGTACCTTCTTCGTTTCTGTTCTAAAAATTAATTAACTATATTTTAAAATAATCATTCAATTTAATCTTTTATAAATACGGCGTGTTACCTATTTTAATAGTACCTATACTTGAATTTGAATTCAATTAAACATTTTTTTATAAATTTAGTAAACTATCCCTTCCGGTTATAATGTAAGTCAATAAAATTTTATTTTTTATATTTTTCAATAATAATAAATAAAACTTTTGATGAATCTTAATGATATTTTAAATTTAAAAGCTTAAGAAATCATTTAAAAGCTTTAGAAATCATCCATTTCATTTAAAAATAAAAAACGAAATTAATTCAAAGAATTTTACAATTGTAGACAGTAAAAAAATGCTTTTTATTTGTTTTTATTATTCTTCCGAGATCTAACAAAAGTTCATTTTTAGCAGGTTATTAGACTATAATTATTTATTCAAATGATTTTTTCTAGAGCAGTATCAAGTACTAAAATATATTGTTAAATTAGTCTTAAAAATTTCCATTATATTTTTAAAAAATATAAGACATTTAATATAAAAAATAATGAAAATAAATATATTTTAAATAAAATTATTTTAAAAATTGATTTAATGGTTTTTCAATATTTAACCATGCCTATATTTCTTTTCTAGATTATTAATATATCAATTTATTCAGATATACTATTTATCTATTTATCCTGAGCTATAATTAATTTCCTTGCATTTACTTTTTTAGATTTTTACATATCTCCACGAATCATGCATTTTCTTAACAGAAAAAAGTATTTTTAGCATGATGTCTGTCCGTCTGTCCGTCTGTCCGACCGTATAGATGTGTACAGCCTGAACGGCTCAACGGATTTTGATGAAATTTGGTAAATTTATGTTCTATCCATATCTGTTTGTTATTACATTAATAGATATATTAAAATTATTTGAAATTGTTTCTGTAGCTGGAAATTAATTTACTTCAAACCCTCGGTCGGTTCGGACCTGGACACAGGTCAACTTATTTTATTTTAAATTTATATTTTCCTTCTTATTTAATTGATTCCTATATTTCAGTATATTTCTATAATTCACCCAAATAAATTTATAAACTTTTCTAATGAAATTCATTTGTAGGAGTGGAGGTAACTCCGAATAATTTATAAGGTATAATGTGGTTGTCGCTATCAAATACTTATGAATTCAAGACACAAAGACTTAAGAATAGTTTGAATATCTGAATTAATTTATATGTTAATAAATAAAGAAATTAGTTTGGTTTAATAATGAAATATAAGTACATCCATTTTTTTTATAAGATGTTTTGTTACTGAGTAATTATTTTTTTTTACACAATTTCTTTAATTTAATTTTCAACGTACCCTACAACTTGGATTTTTATTATTTTATTGTTTTTTTCCATTTCACTTCAATTTATATAATCACCTATTTCAATGGTTGGTTAAATAAAATATTTAATAATTTATCTCCTTTTTCTAATTCAAGTTTTCAAAAAAAAAAAAAAATAATAATTAATACTAAAGAAAACTTACATAAATGTTTTCAAAAAATGTTTCACTTTTTGAGAAATACAATGATTTGATCATTGGTTTATGTAAAACACTTTGTTGGTTTAAAAATGTCATCAATGATTTAGAATGAGTTGGTTTAATTGATGAATGAAAATCTTTCCATATTATTTTCTTTTTCTTAATTTGTCTCATATTCCTTGTAAGATGATCTAATGTTTCTTTCCCACGATAATCGATTACATTAAAATCCGTAACCACATTTTTTAAATCATCTGATTTGTTCATCCTTTTAACTAATTTATCAAATTGAAAATGAATATCATTATCTTCATAGGGGGATGATTTTAGCCTTTTCAAATTCATATCTTTTTCAAAAGAATCAGAAGTAGGAAGTGTAGACAATTGTGCTATCAATTGAGTTGATAACTTTTTATTCTGAAATTATACATTTGTTTCATTTTATGATTTAAAATTATATTTTAAAAACTTACAATATCTTCCCTTGACTTTGAAATAACTCGTTTAACAAAAAGAGATTGCGATAAATTATTGGAATGTTGTGTTTTAGGAACCTCCTGAAAAAATTAAAATAAATCTAATATCTTTATAATAAACGACTAGGAAGTGTTTTTAGGGAGTAATAATATAATACTAATTAAAAATGTACGAGGCAGTAGGAAAAAATATTACTCATTTTTTTCTACTTTATTAAAAAATTTTATTTAAATTTGATCAAATTTTATTTAAATTTCTTTTATATCGATTTAAAACACAATGGTTGTTTTTTAAGTAATTCAATATTCACATACTGACATAAAAGACGGTGCATCCTGTATATATTGAATGTATTTATATAATTTATTTTTTCATGAAATCGTCTTTTTATTTTAGATATTTTTAAGTTATACTGTATTATTGGCTGAAAATTAAGAGTGTGTTTATTGCACAATAACACCCGCCCGCGCAGTCATGTCCTAAAGTTGAGCTATTGAATTCATTTGTTTGTATCATTTTCAACTACCCTGTATGCACACCTGCCAAAATTTCATTTTTTCACCTCCTAGAAGACTTATATGACTCGAAAAAATTTCATTCTAGGTAAGAGGTTGTAAGTGAATGAAAGAGAGAATTCTATTCTATTTATTTTTAATATAATGTTTATTGGACTAAAATATTTAGAAAAGAAAATCATATTCTCACATATTAATAATATTAGTATATATATTTTATTAATATAAGATAACAAATAAAAAGAAAGGCGACTGCTTGGGAAAATAGTATCATCTCTAACTAAAATATCATCTAGTTTATATTTAAATTCATTTTTTTATCTGTACGGAGATAATAATAAATTGAGTGGATAGATTTTTATAAATATCCTACATTTTACTTTTTTTTATCTTATTAATACCTCTATTTGACAATAGTCAATCCATCAATCCATTTCTTTTTTCAAAAACCCAGAAATAATTTTTTTATATAAAATTCCTTGAACATAATTTATGTAAAACCCCACCCTTTTCAGTCAAAACTGATTTTAGTTCAGAGAATCAGTTCATACATGTTCGATAATGAATACAAAATTAATATTAATTCTAGCAATCCCCACAAAAAATTATTAAAATATACCTTAAATAAATTTTTATTTTTTTCTAATAATTAAATATTATTTGAAATTATTTAATTTATTCTTTGAATTTTCATTTTATTTAATTTAATATAATTATTAGATATTATTTATTGAATAATTTAGCTGAAATAAGATATTCTTTAATTATCATTTTAAAGGGATATCAATGAAAGAATAGATTTTTTTATAAAAATCATATATTTAGAATTTATATGTAAATAATAATAGCCATATTCATATAAATATGTAATATGTATTGTAATTTTTGATTGGACATTTATTGCCACTTGTTATTCATTATTTTAATCAAGAAAAAAACAAGACGGTTTTTTCTTGTAAATGTGATTTCTAAAGATCGATTTTTCTCCTCAATGAAATTCATAAAAATCATGAGTACAAATTTCAAGATCCGAAAAATATAGCTATGGTAAATATATAATATAGATATATATACAATTTTGGCTAGTATAATAAGATTGGATAGATAATACTCCAATTTTATGTAAGTTGTATATTTTTTGAAAAAAATATTTTCTGATAATGAATACGTTTTAAAATCTTAATTTATTGAATTGGTAAATTATTATTAAATTTGTAAATCCTATCTTTGAATTTATTTATTTTTTATTATATTACTTATATAAATTAAATATTCTTTTAAAATTTAATTTGTAATTTTAATTTAGATTAAAATCATCAACTACATAATATATATATAATCTATATAATATTATAAATATTCAAACAACGTTAATATATTTATTATATCCGAATTTAACTTTTTCCAATCATTTTTTTTATATTTTGAAATTTTTTTATAAGATATGTCATTGGTATCATTAAGAACGATTTATTTACATCAATTTTTATGTTTATCTTCGATTTTCAATTTGGAATAAAAATTATTGAGTAATAAATTTGCATTAAGTTTTATATTATTTAAACACGAATTAATTGAAGCTTTTTTGATATGTTGTAAATGTTACAAAAGAGTTATGGTGACTAGATTAAAAAAATTAGTTTTTAATAAAGAATGTAAATGACCTGAGGGCTTCGTGAATGTCTTCTCGGCCAAAAAACATATATAAGGAATGATAATACCAGAGTGGCATTAACTGGCCAACTAAATATGTTGAGGACTTTAAGGGTATTAGATCCCTCATCGCCAAAAAATTCCCAATCCATTTTATCATGAGTTCTTGTCAAATCAGGGATGGTTCCTAAAACTTAACAACCTGATGGTGATAAATATTTATTTTAAATCCAATGTCTATTGGACTAAAATAGTTAGAAAAAATATTAATAAGTTAATTTTATTTTAAAATATTAAAATTTTATTTATATATAAATCTTTTATTGTAAGAGATTTCCAATAACTTTGTTAAAACTACAAATTTTTATAAATTTGAATATTATAAACATAAGGAAATATGTTTCACTTGAATAAGGAATAAAATATATCGTTTACTTAATTAGAAATTACTTAAATGAATTATAAATGATTGGTAATCAAGGACTATTAGCATTATTTTATCAATTAATATTTATATATTTTCTACGTGCTTGGAATAATAAATTCTCATGATATATGGAAAGTATAGTTAATAGAGTTAATAACTTGGTTATTCAATTGCATTTATTTCATACATAATGTTCATATAAGTATTTTTTAAGATTAAATTAATTTAAATTGCCTTTGCCATTGATTTCGTTGTCGAAATGAACATAAATGTCCGATTGACATTTTCGTACAGAAAGAGAAAGAAAACGAGGATCCTCATACTTCATTTAGTTATAATCTGATGCAAGTTTTACTATTCTTTTGCAACCAAATTCTTCCTAATACATTGATCTTTATATAAATGCCTTTGGCATTTTCTCTTACCTTTTTGGGATTGATATATACAATCAGATATATTCTACCACTTAAACAGATTATTTCCTTACTTGACTCCAATGAATCAGAATTATAAAAATATTTCGTTTTCATGAAAATTTAGTCTCAAGAGTCCGAACACATCCCCATCAAACAAAAAAATGGCCTCACGATTGGAGAGGTTTCGCACTCAAAATGGGAAAAAAAATTTTAATTTGTTTAAACTTTTAATATGGTTGGCAGGCTCTTGATTAAAAATAAATAAATATAAAGTGTACATTTTGTAAAGAATCAAACAATCTGACCACAATGCAACTATTTTACTTTGACATTAAATTTCATAAATATCAGGAGTGTATCAACTTTAATGAGATGAAAATTAAATAAACATCAATTAAGGAATGTTTCTTAAGATTGTAAATTTAAATACTTATATAATTCAATATATTTGTTTAAATACTGATAACATTATTCTATATTAAAATTGTTATAATGAACATCAAAATAAAATCGCTTCCTAAACAATTCTATAAGTTCAGAAAAATAATTCTATTTATTTTATACAAAAGTTTTTGTCTTTATATGCTTGTTCTCTATTCAAAATTTATTTTAAAATTTAAATTATATTTTAGTCTTATGAAATATTTAATATATTGTATTAATAATATTTAAATGAACAAATAAATTAATAATCTTCCATTTAATTCTTATATAAATAATTCGTATAATTGTATATAATTAAGAACAATTTTGATTAATTTTTTATTGATAAACTCGCAGATTTTTTCAAATAATTAAACCAATGAATTAATAAAAAGAAAGAAGGGTCAAAAAGTAAAATAAACTCTTTATGAAAAGTGAGATACCAGGATAATAAGGTATTCTTAAATATAGGCTTATTTACAAATCTAAAAGTATATATAAATTATATAAACAATATCCAAAAATGAAGATAATGATTTGCTAAATTCGTAAGGTCAAATGTACACCTACAGGAGAGGGAGTAAAAGAATTGGGCACATGATTATTCAGTTTGTCTCAGATTATCTAATATGAAGATCCTGTATTTGCAATTTATAATAATAGGCTGAGAATACTTAAATTGAAGAGAGAGTATGTCTTCTGCAAGCATCCAAGGACAAAATTTGAATGGCACGACTTGTTGCAGGAAAGGCAAAGGACTTAAAATATAAAAATGTACATTTATATTCTTTGCCCATAAGTCTGTTACCAAAACAATTGTGAATATCCCATAGACAGTCTATCATGCAACGAGCGAGTAAATAGGCGATGATCGGATGCTTGATGACCCTAAGTGCCCTAACGGCGATTATTTGCTTGCTTTATGCGGCTACAACCAGCCAAACGGAAAGTGACCAAGGTAGCAATCTTCTCACTCCACTTGTTAGTAAATAGAAATATTTGTTTACTTTCGATACTATACGTATCTAAGCACAGATCCATGTGATGTTTAGAGGTTTGTTTAGAAGCTATGGCTCTCTGGATTTTTAGAAAATTGACCTTTTAAAAGAGTATCCCATAACGACATGGTTGAAATCATTGTCGGAATTGCTTGTATGTCTTTGGCAATAATACCTTGTTTTCTTCTTGGTGCTTGGGTGAGTGCTTTCATTTATCAATGATGTATGCTATTAAAAGGATTCCATTTATTATCATCATTTATATTTTTTAAATACATTAATAAAAACAAATCATTATATTTGCTTATTATCCTTTCAGAATTGAAATATATATTGATTTAAATTTCTTCACTCATATATGTTTGCTCATTTTCTTCCCTAAACATCATAATCTAATAGTTTGAAATCTATTCTTATTTTTAATTTACTCGTTTTGGTAAATAATTGATCTTTAAAAATAAAAGAGAAGAAATATATTTTTTCATAAAATTCAAGTTTCAAACCAATATATATATATATACTTTTTTAATTTACATTTCAGTTTCCCTCCCAAACCAATGTACTATTTAAGTCTTATTATATTTTTACCGACCGACGATAGTAAGGGAGGTATTGTTTTCACACCAAATTTCACATGTGGAGATTTTTACATATCTCCATGAATCATGCATTTTCTAAACAGAAAAAAGTATTTTTAGCATGATGTCTTCGTCTGTCCGTCCGTCCGTATAGATGTGTACAGCTTGAACAGCTCAACCGATTTTGATGAAATTTGGTATATTTACTTAATGCATCAGTGGGATGAATTGATCAACTTTTGGTGCAAATCCGGAAACCGGAAGTGGTAGTATTAGCGATCGACGATAGGAAGGAAAGGGTTATTTTCACACCAAATTTCACATGAGGAGATTTTTTACATATTATCACGAATCATTCACTTTGTATTTGTTTTATCTTCGAGAAAAATCATCTTTATTAGTTTTTTTCTTAATTTAAAATTATATGACGTCATCCAGCCATTCGTGACGTCACAGCCTGTTCTTACATATATATTATAAATAAAATAAAATTAAAAATATTTATGTTATATGCCTATCTGTTTTTTATTACATTAATAGATATATTAAAATTATTTGAAATTGTTTCTGTAGCTGGAAATTAATTTATTTCAAATTGTCGGTCGGTTCAGACCTGGCCACAGGTCAACTTATTTTCTCTTTTACAATAAATAATAAATATTGAGATCACATTTCTTTGAATGAGATATTACATAGATATATAGACTCAAAAGTAAATATATTTTTCTTATTAAATATGAATCAGAATTATCATTTCTCTACATAGTCATACAATGATAAATAAATTTTAGTATGAATTTGTTGATTTTTTTTTATGTTTTTATATATTTGTTAAGGAAATCCTATGTTGAAATCAATTGTTTCCAAGAAAATATTCTAATAGATGCTGTTTGTGTTTTGATTAGGACATCTTGAAAATAATTATTTTTACACTTTGTCTTTTTTTTTTTGTAATTTTTAAATGTCATAAAGGAAAAGTTTTTCTCTTAAGGTCTATTCTTAAATTAAGTAACATAATCTTTGTGAAATGGAATAATTGTATATCTAAAGTCTGAATTTAATAAAATATTATATTAAAATTTTTCTTTTCTATTCTTATAAAATAAAATAAAATCTCTAAACTAAAATTTATAAAAAGTATAATATAATTCATAATCCGAGTTTACATTATCAAATTGTATTTTATCTAATTCTTATTTTTTTAATTTTCTTTATTCACATTCTTTTAATTAAATAATAAATTTACTTATATAGAAAAAATTCAATTTTGAAAAATTTCCTTATCTCATTTAGAATACTCTTAGTATACTAATTACTAATTTGAAATAATAATCTTTTTTAAGTGCGGAGAAATGCGTCGTCCAGAGCATCACCACATCACTCTTACAACACCACAACACCTGCCTAAGAAACCTTTACCTTATGCTCCCAATTATAACCCTTACCAGATGCCAAATGTTGCTGGGACAACTGGGGAAGGTCCAGCCTATATTACTTATCCATCTCAATGTCCAAGAATAAAAATACCATGCAGGTTTATTTTATCAATTAATCTTTTAATTTCAAGGACAATATTATTACTTAATTTTATAATATTTTAAAAATAAATTAAAACCATCATTTAATTTACTTTAACAATGATAAATATTTTTATTAAATTTCACATGCTCTATTTTATAAAAATAAAAATGTTGGATCGTTTGAGAAATTTTTGATTACAATGAACGTTCTATATAAGCAACTCATTTGAACCAATTTCAATAAAAATGTTTCTTATTGAGAAAAGTTGCTTTTAGGGAAAAAAGGAATATAAAAATACTTACTGCCCAGAAAATATTTTTTCTTATTTCTTTTATTAACTAGACTGAGTCAGAATAAATATAAATAACTATTCTAATTAACAAAACACAAGCATATTCCAATAATAGAGTTTTTTTAGATTTAAGGTTATGTTGTTATGAACAGCTTTCAACTCAAATATTTAGCTCTAAAAAATAAGTTGCTTATACAGAATAGTTATACTAAAATAAGTTGCTTGTATATAGGTTACTTATAAAGAATGTTGCTTTTAGAGAGGTTGCTTATATATAGACCGTTCACTATATATAGATAATATAAATGGTTTTTCCGTTATAAATAAAAAAATATCTAGTAATGTTGTCAATTATTAATAAAAAATATTATTAAAAATAATTATTATGGTACTTATATGATACCTTCATGTATAAAATATTTGATATTTTAATTTAAGAATTATTAATTATTAAGAGTGAAAACTTATTTTTTATTTAAATTAATAAAAAAAAATACCTCTAGGGAATGCGCCACTGAATAATTAATAATGAGTAATAATCTGTGATATGAAAGAAGAATCAAACTGACTTGATAGAGAAGAATAAATATACTTATTTCGATAAAAATTTGTAATTAAAAAAGTAATAAAATTTAATTTCAAGCAACATGAGATATTTATTGATTACATACTTGAATAAATTTAGTAAAAGTTTTATTTATTTTATAACTACTATCTATAGTACCTAAATTATACATAGTATACATATAGGTATTTTAAATTTATTCCGATTTTTAATTAATTTTAAAAACTAACCATATATTCAATTTATTTAATTAAAAAAATATTCATAAAATATTGTAAATAAAATTTTTATTTATTATATATTATATATATTTTGAAAGATAGGAGGTAAACATTCAAATTTATTACCTTAATTCGACACTTATTAAATTTAAGTATCTTATTAAAATGATTAAAATGACTTGGTATTATATGGATTATTAATTCATTTTTAAGGTTATTGGAAGTTGAGAGATTTTTATAAAATAATAATATTTGAGTTCTTTTCATGAGTAAAAATTTAATAGAGATTTTCATTTTATGGAGGTTTTTGGCAATATATCTATTTGAAAGTTTTTTTTATCATATTAATAGGAAACATGATATGCATAAATAATTAGAATTGATTCTAAACTTCTTTTGTTATTCGGCATTGAAATATTTTGGGTGTTAGCTCTCAAGATTTTTTTTTCATTAGAGAACAAGCAAAATAATTTAATTTTTTTAAACAAGGTTGTGTTTGAATTATAGTCTTTTCATCACAATATTATTATTTCATTTTGCATAATATTATTGATTAGAATAAATATTGTCCCATATTATTAAGTTTTATATTTAGACATATTGTGTGAAGTATGGACAAAATTCGTATTAATAACTTGCGTGTTATTTTCAACTAATGTGGCTCCCTTAAGTAAAATAATAATCATAAAAAAATTGATTAAAATTTCATTTTGGATCTAGAGATTTTATACTTCACTATATACTATTTATATATAGATAACATTTGAAAAAAATATATTTTCAATATTATAACATTAATATCAAATTACTATTGAAAATATTTTTTTATTTTAAATTATTTTATATAAGATATATATATTCTTATTTGTATAACTAACTCATTGATATAATAAATAAACCTTGCCTATTATTTAGATATTATATAGGAGAGTTAATTAATCCAAAGTTTCTTGGTTTAATTGCTAATTTAGTGATATCATAATTATTTAAATATCAATTTAATAGTAAAATCAATTATAATGTTAACCAACTAACTGTGTGGAATGAAATTTGTATTAAAATAAATTGGTTCTTTAAATTTTGCAATTCAAATTATTTGTTTACGTATCAATTTTTGTTGGTAGATCAATAACGGAAGTGGAATTTGTTATGTTCTTTAGTTTAGGAATTGTTATTATCAGTTTTTTTCGCAATTCATGTCATGTTTTCCAATCGAGAGACCTTGTTCCCTGAAGTATATCCCCTCCGCTACACTGTGCGATGGCACTGATGAGGTGAGTGTTCATTCAGTGTCGGAATGGAGCTGTTCAAAGAACCTTCGGAGGAGCAGTCGAGACGAATGCGAGAAGAGTTGGCCAAAGACACCGGACATCGATCTAGGGATGACATCCACCAAGCAGTCCAGGCCATTCGACATTGGCTCACCAAACAACGACATTTGCCCCAGCATATCGGTTTGTTTTTTTAATAAACAAGGAGATTTTGTATGCATGCATGAAATATCAGTAAACTCTTAACTGGTTAGACATTGATAATGAAAATATTTGTTCAAAATCAAGGATGGATTTTCTGAAAATGTATTTTAGTGGTTTTCATTTCCTAATTCAATGCAAATTTTGTACAAATTAAATAATCTTTTAAAGAAATTTAAAGAAATATTTACATATCTATTTCACAAGTTAACTAACTCTTAATAAATTTAAAAAATCCTTCTTTCTTGTAACAAAGCCCTGAATGGTTATAATGTTAATTACTTTATTTTACTTTTTTTAACTTTTAGATAGGACTAATAACGATGTTTTACAAGTACTATTATTCAATTTATATTCAATTAATATTTTACTATATTTTAATATCTTACTGATTTAGGTTTGTTATTTTAGATTAAATTTTTCCCAAATAGATTACCAATATACTTTGTCGTTTAAATAAAAAAAATTCCAATATAAAATATTTATTTGAATTTTGAAGAGTGACTAATATAATATATAGGTATAATAAATTTAATTATAAAATTATATAAACCATGGAATTGGATCAATCATTATTTTTTCCCTTGACTAAAAATTATTAGATGAAGGTTAATGGAAAGGGGAAAAATAATTCAAAAATAATTTTTAAAGAGATGAACTGTTTTTCTAGTTAATAAACTATAATATTCCTTTCTCTCCATTTATAATTAAAAAAACATAATAATAATAATAAAATATCGTATTTAAGATGTTTCAAAATTTGTGAAATAGTTGAATTTATCGGAAGCCAAACCGACTAACTCCAATTTTAAAGATTTTGCTAGTAATGTAATGTAATGTAATCTGCAGTGAATAATGAACTTGATAACCTTAATATTGCAATGAAATATACATTTTTATGTAATCAATAAACCTGAATGTTCTACAAGCTGTGAACAT
Organism: Labia minor; assembly: GCA_963082975.1. NCBI lineage: Eukaryota > Metazoa > Arthropoda > Insecta > Dermaptera > Spongiphoridae > Labia > Labia minor. The sequence goes on along the minus strand of OY720344.1, from coordinate 35,622,252 downwards.
TGGGCTTCAGTTTCTTAGTTTGTTTATATGTGGAGTTAATCGCTTTGGCTTCTGAGTGGCACATATATAATACAAACTAATAAGTTGAATAGATTTCATTTATCTATTTATGAACATATATAGCATAAAGTAAAAGACAATATTACGATCGGCAAGAATTTCAGTTTCCAAAATTCATGTTTAAGGTTCTTTTAGTCTAAAAAACAAAATGATATAGGTGTACTTGAACAGCGTTGTTCGAAGTAAATTTAAATTCTGTATCTAAAATATTACTGGAAAGTTACATTAACTTTTTAAATAAAATCGACTAATTGAAAGATCCACTTTACAGCATTTATTAGATACTTTTATGCAATTTTTTTCAAAAAACAACCCTAAGATTTTGATTCAATTTCATTGATCAATGTCAAATTAAATTATTTTTAATCTTTAATATTAAAAAATGGTATTTTCTCGAATTAATCTGGAAAGGCTTAAATGACGAATTTTCAAAATGACTCTTTCTTGTTTACTAATTAATATCCAGAAAAAATTGAAAAAAATAGAAAAAAAAGTAAAGTAATAAGTGAAAGATGTGTGATGCGTGCACAATATTAATTTTTTATAATACATCTTTTAAATATAGGTAACATGTTTTTTTATCTTACCATAATAAATAATATATATTTTCTAATAATTATATTTAAGGGATATAAAAAATTAAAAAAATATATTAAATAAATTTTTAATTCAAATATGATTTAAAAAAATATAATTTGTTCAAAACAAATGACTAACAAAAAATACTTAAGTATATCCAAATATATGAGTGTATCCATCTATTTAAGTTGAGTGTGAGGTAAATTCTATTATTTTTTTTCTTAAAAATTTTTATGTAATATAAAATATAATATTGATAATTTCTAAATGCATGTTTTGATACTATCTTGATTTTCTCTTTGACAATATAAAATCAATGGAATTTATTTTTTCAATTTTCTTAATAAAAATGTTTGAATGCGCATTGAAAGATTTATTTATTTATTATATACATCGCGCTCCTGAAGAAGTGTCAAGGTGATGGAAGATTCCAAGGTTAAGAGAGTTTTTTCTCAAACATGTATGAAATAAAATCCATTAATTAATTTAAGTCAGTATATACATTTAATTATATATACATACATATATAGTAATGGACAAATATCTAATATATTGATAGTAGGTATATATTTGTTTAGTATGATTTATTTTACCTTGATTTTTCTATTTATACTCGTTTACAATATCAAATTCAACTTAAATAAAAATAAATGATTTAATCATCGAAAATTAATATAATATTAATCATAATCATTAATTTTTAATTAATTTAATATTTTTATAATATAAATATATATATATAATAAACTAAAATATATTTAAGTTTTATTTTATTTTATAATTTAAATGAATTTTTAATTCTTTGTAATTAAATGAAAAATTAATTTCACTTTAATTATAGAAATAGAAACTTATAATCAAATAAATAATATATTACTTTTTTTAAATAAATTTCTACTTATTTTTTTATTAAAATAAGTTATTAGTTATGGTGTTTAATTTAACAAACAATACTTATCTAATAATAATTTTATACAGAACAAAGAAGAATTTCTTTAGAATGGGAATTATTCAATATTTTCTATTCAATAAATTGATTATTTTACTAAAGTTAACGTAATATTTACTTTGGTAAACAAGTTTTATAATTTATAATTAAATATATTTATATATTTAAAAGGTAGAATAAAATTTTATTAACCAATATATTCCAAATTTTAATTATGATAAGTTTGATTTATTTATTTATTTTAGAAATTCTAAAGTGAGATAATTGCGTTCTTTTGATTAATGAAAAATTTAAAATATAAAACCTTTTAGTAATAATATCACGCTTTCATGATCTGAAAATAAATAGTATATTTTATTATATTTTATAACAATTTATGGGTCAAGTCAAGAGACAATTATGGTTTAGAGCTAAATAATTTATATAACTTGTCCTTGATTAAATTACTCTGAGAATATATAATATAATTAATACCTTTTAATTTTTTTTTTGCAATTGAATCTAAAATGTTTTAATATTGCAATCCATTTATTAGATACGCTTAAAATTGTTTCATTTATTTTTTCAAATTTTGTTTCATAATACATAAAATAGACTTATAAGCTACCGACTTTGCTTTATATTATTATTTAATTGCTTAATTTCCGATATTGCATAATTTTGAACTATTACTTGATATTATTTTTATAAATATTTATTTACGCACGTAATTAATAAAAACTTTATACTGACAATTGCATAGTTAACTTTAAAATATGAGGGGAAAGGAGGAGATAATCAATCTCTTTTAAAAAATCACACAACTGACTATTATTTATTATCAAAATGTGATGATTATTTGTCAAGGAAAATTAAATAACTTATTATTATAAAATTTTAGATTTTTTTCATGTATCATATTTTATTAATATCTCACACTATTTATTATTATTTGGATCACCAATTCTAATTCTAACTCCTCCATCCAATTTTCACTATCTTTAAATTTCTATCCAAACATGTTTAGTAATATTTATTTGTCCAATAAAAACAAATTGGTACGATGTCATCAGACTCCTTACACATAAGTATTTAACAATTAAAAGAATAATCAAATTAATACAATTGAAAGGTAATAATACCACATATATATATTTTCAATGAGAAGAAATATCTTGCAATTTCAGATAAATTCAAGACTCCTTTGAGCTCTATACGTTTCTCCAATTTTTTTATACCTTCCAAAAAATAAGATTTGTCGAGGATATGAAAATAGGTATTTGTTTGTGAGATGATTTCATCGTTGGAGTCAAATCTCTTTCCGCCGAGCCGTTTCTTCAGGTTTGGATACAAGAAATAGTCACTCGGGGCTAAATTCGGAGAATAGGGGGGATTAGGGAGGAATTGGTATCCCAGTTCATGGATCTTCATGGAAATTAATTTTTTTCATTTTCTTCTCAAATAACGAGGTAGTCTGCTATTAATGGATGTCAAACAAAAACTAAAATACCCAGCTGGTTCAAATTTCGACAGGGGTCAGGTGATAGTTGCCTGTTGACAGGAACAGTGTTGCCATTTCATTTAACAGTCAGGAAATTTAAAAAGTCACGGACTTATTGACCTGCCCTCGTATCTAAGTAGTTAAATATAATATGATATATACTAATAATTTTTCCTAGTTTATAGGATTAAATAAAAATATAGAAAGATTTCTTAACGTGAAAATTGTATTACTTATGAATTAAATCCAATTTAATTTTTTAATTTAAAAATGTTTTGTTTGGTAAATAAATATTAAATTTGATTTTTTTTTAATAAAGTTCTAGAAATTTTTATTAAAATTTGCAAACAACTTACTTTCAAGAAATTAAAAATGAAGTGATTTAAGTTCGCTGAGGTCTTTGCACTTTCTTCTCCTTCTCTCTTTCTTACACCAATGTCATTTTGTTTATCAATTTATGATCTTTTCTTTTGATTGATTTATAAAATAATAATAAAAGAATCGTGCCGAAAGATTTAAACAATGACCATTTTTAGAGATTGTTTATTAAATTTTAAATGAAATACTGTTGTTTATGTAGATTACAAATAACGGAGATAAGTTGCATGTATATTTATCAGTAATATCATTATATGAAATGATATTGAATAATAAATCTCTTTATGATTTATTCATTAAATCATTCAAATAAATTTATTTCCGAAATTTTAATGTTTATATAATTTTTCTTTCGACAGACGATATTGGTCTAGAGAGATTCTTATATGGCTGTAAATTCAGTTTGGAAAGAACCAAAATGCTTTTAGAAAGGTATTATACTGCCCGTGCAGCAATCCCAGAATTATTTAAAGATCGGGATCCTAAGGGAAAGGCTTTACAAAATAATTTCGATGCTTGGTAAATTTTTTTCATTTCATTCTAATTTCTCGCTGTTAAATAAATATTTATTTTTTTTCTAATTGTTTTTCAGTTATTACTTTCCACTACCAGGATACACTGATAAAGGATATCGGGTTACGATATTTCGACTACGTGAACCAACAAACCCGGAGAGGTTCAATTTACAAGACAGTGCCAAAAGAGTGTTAATGACCATGGATATTCGACTTCTTACAGAATCATGTCTCAATAATATTACTGGTAAATGAAGGAAAAATATAAACAACCAATTATAAATAAATTTTTTAAATTCAATCATTATATTAATTTTAAAATGAAAAATTATTTCCCTTATTTAATTTTCTATATAACATAAAAGTATTGAGTTCTTGATAATAGTATATAGAAATATAATATATATATACTTATATTTCTATTTATAATAATTTTGTCGAGATGCGTCCATTCACTTATTATAGTTTTTTAGTAATTTTAAAAAATATTATCTTAAATATATATATATATATATATATATATGAATTTAAATAAAAATATATATATACTTTATTAACTATTTTTTTATTATCAATAACGTAAGTAGTTATTTGGTAAACTTCATTAATTTAATGTTTACTATAAATTCTGAAAAAAGGCTGAAATAAAAAAAATATCTATTTAGATTGTTAAATTTACTACTTAACATTCTATTTAAATTAATAAGAGTTTAAAGTATATATACAAATATAGATTTTTTTTTTAGTTTTCGATTTGTATGGCTTTACTGCCCAACATTATGCCAAATGCACTCCAACTCTTACATCTACCAGAAGAGCGCAAATGGCTATCCAGGATCTTTCCCAATGAGATTAGCACAGGTGCATTATATTAACGTCCCAAAAGCTCTAGAAAAAGCTTTTAGCCTGGCTCTGCCACTCTTCAAGCCCAAGCTTGTCAATAAGGTAAATTAACAAATTTATATTCTTACAATTTATACACTATATATTATATATTAAGCATAATATTTTATATAACAATAATATAATATTATTAGTAATTAAATTATTCATAGAAAAGTTTTAAATTTGCTAATGAATTCAATAATAAGAGTGAATGAGAAAGTGAATGTACAAGAGAGAGAGAGAGAGAGAGAGATAGAAGGATATTAAATTAGTAAATATTTTTGAGTGATTTCTATGACACTTACCAATGAAAAATACTGCTAAAATTAAATTTAGAATAAGTAAATCTAATTTATATAAAAACGCCTTATAACTATGCAACCTAGATACGAAATTCAAAGAAATCATTGAGAATTTAGGAATTTCCATGAAATAAGATGACAATGATATTATTTTTTCAGTTCTTTTTCCATTCAGAAGGTGCTGAAGTTCTTTATGATTACATGCCAAAAAAAATTTTACCTCGTGATTATGGCGGAGATGCTCCTTCTTTAGAAGAACTCAATGGTGATTATATAATATTATTTTATATAAATAATATTGAATATATGCAAACGTACTTTATTTTTATAGAGGCATGGCGAGAAAAGATTTTATCTAATAGGAATTGGTTCCTGGCAGAGTCACAAAAAGGATTTGCTGATGAAAGTAAAAGAATTGAAGGAAAAAATAATTTCATTTATGATTTTGATTTCGCATCTTCGGGTTCATTTCAAAAGCTTAGTATAGATTAATATTAAAGTAGATATTCTTGAAATAAAAATAAGTAATTAAATATAATTAAAATAACAATAAATTAATTTCATTGTATGTAAATATAAATAAAAAAGATTTTTATATTTTAAAATTGAATCACTTTGTAAATTATAAAAATAAATAACTAAGAATAAAGTAGTTTAATAAATTTCTATTTGAATAGAATTAATTTATTTCTTCATTCCTTCACTCGATTCAACTTATTCTTAAGAATCTAGTCACAGATCTTTATCAAAAGTGAAAATTTCTAAAACATTAAGTTATTTTCTGCTAAATGAAATAAAAAAATATTTTAAATTTACAATAATATGATTTTATTGTAAAGAATAATTTTTACCGACCGACGATAGGAAGGGAAGGTATTGTTTATTAGGAGTGCAGAGGATTGAGAAGTGTAAAGAAAGATATGCTATAATGATGAAATATCAAATAAAGATTTAAACACATTACATTTTAGGTTTATCAGTATTTTAGAACTCAAAGTGTTGGAATTTTTACTTATATTTATGTCCATTTATTTTAATAATATAATGTACAAAAAATATAATATCAAAATTAAGTTCTAAGTCAATGATAAACACAAAACGGAATATTGTTGACTATTGCATTATTTGTAATATTAATAGATATTATAGTTGTAATTGTAATAGGAAAAAAATAAAGAAGAAATGATTCCTTCTCTAATTATGCTATAATAATAATTATTTTTCTTTTATTTTTATTTAAATTTTAATTAATTGTATTTTAAATAAAAGTATTTCCTTTGTAACATTTCGCATTTATTTACCTAAAAGGTTTAAACAAAAAAAAATATTAATAGGTATATACACGTCCTCTTTAATGAACTATTTATATTTTTTCATTTAATGAGTATTATTGTTTAAATTAAAAATAATGTTTAACATTTGAACAACTGAATATTTTTAATAAATTTCACACAATTCATACAACATTTATACAACATTTGAGAATAATTTAATTCAATACATTATTTGGCACCATAGATATTAGAATACAATACTAAAATGAGATTCAACATTATAGATACAAACATTTCAACGAACTTCTAATATATTTATTAATCTTTAAAACTATATATATATATATATTACTATATAATATATTATATTAATGATATTTTATCTTAAAATCTAAGAAATGTAACATTTATTTTAATTTAAATATGTATATAAATGTGTATTTAATTAGTATACATTTTAATGTTTTAGTTTGATATTAATCTAAAGACACTATATATTTATATATTTTACATTTATATATATTTATTTATATGTATATATGAATTATTTACATAATAAGATATTATTTGATTTTTTTTAAAAATAGTGTATTTAGGCCATTATGCCATAAAAAATAATGAATAAATTTCATCTCTCTATATTAATTCATAGTACATTCACTTATCAAATTTAAAAACTAATAAAACAAGGGCTCAGATTGTTTTATCAGAGTATATTAAAATTTGTATGAGTGAAGGCACTATTATTTTATTTGTTAGAAAATATTATATTATTATTAATATTTCTAAATTAAATTAATATTTAAATATCACAAAATGGACTAGAAATGTTTATGGGAGGGAGGAAGGGGTATATTCAAATTTGATTTCACTAGAACAGATATGTAATGTTATATTATGTAAAATATCTATGTACAAAAATGGAAGGCTTTCTTCTTTGTCCGTTTAGTAAAAAAAATTGTCAATGAAAGATCACGTTTTAATAATAAGGCCATTAATATCGACCGGAGAACACAGCTATAATGACACCTCAGCAGATGAAGAATTTTTTGTTGGATGCAGGGAAGCTGGGCCATTTGAATTTGGTAAATTACTATTTGAATCTCCTAATAATGATGTTTGTGTTGCTCGATGAACCATCGGCCGATTTAATGGTAAATTAGGTGAAGAAGATGACGGCATCTCGGAATTTTCCCCACCTGTAATATAAAATATTTTTTATCTATTATGATTTATCAAAAAATAATCATTGTAATTAATAAATGTAAAAGATTAAGATTTAAAAAAATAAAATTAAAAATAATATATATATATATATATAGATAGATAGAGGCCGGTCATTTTCTTAATTAATAAAATTAATTTATGGTTTAATTTTAAATTCTTCAATTTAGGATATTTTTTTTTTAATTTTCAAATATTTCAATTTAACTATTTTATTGAAGTCACAATTAGTATAAAATAATAGAATAAAATAAACAAATGATCAAAAAATATAGTTAAAAAAAAATAAAATTCATTCTAATGTTTTATTGTTCTTATAATTATTTCCAATGAGTATTGATAATCAAACATTGCTTTTAATATTTTCGTAATAAATGATTGGTAATTTTACTTTCATAATTTTTTGTACAAATATAAAATTTACAATTCTAGAATATAAATATAATAAAATATAATAAAAAAATTATTTTATTTCCTTAGAGATGATTTATTTCACAAGCTCTTCCATTTTTGGAAATATTCATACATTTCAAATTAACAGTAAAAATTCTTTAAAAAAATAATAACAAAGAATTAAATTATGAATTAATATATTGCTACTTTAAAACAAATATAATTAAATTATACCCGTCGCAGCTGCAGCAGCTGTGGCTGCAGCAGCAGCCGCAGCAACTACAGGCACAGCCACTTCAGACACATTTACATTCGGTGGAGGAACGTTGATTGATGGAAACCCTTTTTGACTACTGCACACAACTGCTGCCATCATACTCCCACTATGTGTAGTGCCAGACACAGTTGAATTCTTAATAGCACTATAACGTACCTGAACAAATTATAAATTTTCGTTGATAAAAATCTATATTATTTTTATGTATATTTTAACAAAACAAAAATGGTTTATTATAGTTATTTTTTTCTTCCTTTTTCAATTGAAATATTTTCATATTTCATATTTCCTTACTAAAAATTATTTTTTCAAAACATAACGAAATTAATTAACCATAACCGACAAATGAATTGTAATTGTTATTAAGAAATAATTATTTTATAGAAATTATAATAGAAATTATTATTAAGGGACAATGTATGTAATATATTTTTCAATATTTCTAATTATTATTGATTATATTGCTAATGTTTTCAAAAGTTAATTTAAATTGAATATAGGCAAAGTAATTAACCAATATATATATATATTTTTAAAAAATTATAAAATTATTAAAACTATAGTCCTATATTCAGTGATGAAGTTAATCAGCTATAAAATCAATGTTTAAAACTTCCTTTTAATAATAGGAGGGAGTTCAATTAAGTTAATTTATTGTATTATATTTATTTGATATAGAAACTTACTGGCATCATGCTTTGACGCACATTTCTTTCCGGGTGTACCAAGATAATATAGAGTTTAGGAGAAAAAAGACAAGCCAATGTAACGCTTGCTGATAATGAGATTGTAACTGACATACTTGTAATACGAAGAGGCACATGATTTGCAGTGCCAAAATAAAGGGGAACAAATGCAAGCCATATTACACACGTTGTATACATTGTGAATCCTAAAACAATATAAATATTTAAAAATAATATTGAAATGAAATTCACCCTTCAGGCTCAGAGGTTACCTATGTGCTTGGATTCATTAAAAGCTTCCGGTATTTTTCTTGTTAGTACTGCGTAAATCGTACAGATAATAATGAGAACAATAGGATATCCGAAGGCGATCATGTAAGAAGCGTCGATATGTGAAGAACAGGCTAAATGATTGGATTCTCTTGTTGGATAATGGTGGATTGCTCTCGGGGGAGAAATCACGATCCATACACCGTTTATCATCACCTGACACACACCAGATGGTAATTAATTATGCATTTGAACATGTATATCGAATATCTTTAAAGAATATATATATAAATTTAATATATAAATATTAATTACATCCAGAACCACACAAAACTTGGAAAATTTTTTTAAAAGTTTATTAAAAAATGAATGTTTTAAATGTATTGAAAAGTTATTCTGATAAAATTATTAATATAATACGTGTTTTATTTTTAATTAATAAAAATTTACCTGAACGAAAACAAGTCCGGAACAGATAATTAATTGAGATTTAGGAGAAATAAAATTCGGGCGTTTAGCTGTGCGTTTACCAGCATTGAATATTCTTGCAATTCTATTTGTTTTTGTGAGTAATGCAGCATAAACAACAGTAAAACAAAAACCAGCGCCAAAACGTTGTATACCACAAACCGTGTCGGTGGGCCTTAAGACCAAAGCGAAAGTCACAGAATAACAGAGAAGAATTCCTGTGAGTAGAATGTAACTAAAAATAAAACAAATTAAAAATATTAATAATATTTATAATATATTATTATAATATTATTATTAAATTATTTGAATTTAGCTGAGCTTAATTGTGTGCTTTCGTTAAAATTTCGATGTATCATAAATGAAAGTAAAAAAGTTTTAATGAGGAAACTCGTCACTATTATTTAGTGAACTTTTTTTAATACTCAATGATTTTAATACATTCTATTCAATGATGTCTGTGATAAAAAAAATAACAACACTTTAAATTAATTTAAATTTATAAGTAGAAATCATAATTATAAAATAATTTATAAATTAAAAAAAAACAATTCAGATTAAGTTACAAAACAAATAAAAAAAAAGAAGAAATTTGAACTTTTATTAAAATGATAAGATAAGTGGTTTGATTAACGTAAGAAAAAGTTTCTTTGAAAACTTTTGAAAAAGTTTAATTTAACTTGATAAATGAATAGATAGATATAAGGAAGAATTTAAACATTGCCTTCTCTAGATGAAAGTTATGTTTTCTTTACTTTATTATTTGAAAAGCTTCAACAATCGAGATGAAATGATACAATCTGAAATCTTGAAACAATGGACTCGAAAAATTAGTTTCTTTCAATATTAATAATAATAAAATGTTTAACATATTTATTTTAATACATATAGGTATTATTTTATTAACATGAATAATTACATATTCATTTAAAAAAAATTAAATTATATGAATATTTTTGATCTATGGTTTTATCTACATCAAAAACTTAAACAAATTGCCCTGAGCGCAAAATTGAAAATGTTTTTTTTATTTTATTTTATGTATATATTTAAAATTCATGGAATATTTAATGAAAATATATTAAAACAAGATTGATCATATAATTTCAAAATATATTAAATATGAATAGAAATCTTCATTTTTAAAGAGTCTCTATCAATATTTATAGGTATTAATTCAAATTTTAAATCTGATGTCACAACAATGATTATTTATATTATAAAGAGAAACAAAAAAATATTTAATTAATATTTAAATATTTGTAATCATTTATTTCACATTATTATTTATATATTATAATATGATTTATTGTTTATTTATTTATACAATGAAAATTTATTAAAATGAAGAAATAAGAAAAATCACCAACCTAAGTTCTCTTCCCGATGCTCGCACGACTGGTGTATCGTTATGTCGAAAAAATACTCCAGCAACAAAAAGAGTAATTAAAATTCCCGTGCTGCTTAGGGACATTGCTCCAATGGCCCAACCAGATTCCGTTCTAAGAAATACTTCTGGAATGGGTTGACATTGACTTCGAGTAGAATCAGGCAATGTTCCTGCAGGACACGTAACGCATCTCGTCTCATCATCAATTGCTCGGATCTAAAAAAAAATTGAAAATATAATAAACCAAATCTGTCAAATTGTGAATTTAAAAATTAAAAAACAATTTTCAAATATTTTTTAATTGAAATTTGTTAAAAAATTTTATCTAAGTAAAGTAATAAATTTAAAAGTTAGAAAGAAAAACATACATATTATTTTTATTAATATTATAATTTAAATTAAATTATTAAAAAACAAAATAATTATCACCTTCAATTTATTAGAACCAATAGTTTATATTAAAGACCAAAAACATTACTTGATCAATCATAGCTGTATTAGATATTTAAAATACATTCACGTTTTTGAAATTTCAGAGTAAGTAAAATAACTACTCCCTCAGAAAACATCATGACTAATTATATAATTATTAATACATTTATGTAAATTAAAACTTTTATAGCTGTTAATAAAATTTTATATCTCTTTCGATTTAAACCACCGTAGTTTAATTTAAAATATACATATATATATATTGTACTATATAAGAATAAAAATGCCTTTTAATTGGGTAAAGTCATTAAGACACCTTAAATAAACATTTAAGACAAATATTCAAAACCTCACGTACATCCAGTTTACTTACAAAGAGGACAATGTAAATTAAATAGGATCGATTGATGAATGGAACCTATTGTCAAAATTCTACCTTTTCAAGGTTTATAAAATAATTGAGCTACTGGAAGAGTATCCAAGGGCTTCTAGGAAGGGGTCAGAGTTATTCTGCTGGATGGAAATAAGTATGTAGATTCATTCTTCGGGTTGGAAGCGACAGAGAGACATCATCTCTAAGTGATACGACAGTGCCAGGATCATACATCGCGACCAACAAAGAAGTTGGATGTCCAGAGGAGATGTATCATTGAATGCCTAGAAGGAACACCAGACAACCCCACCCGGAGGATTAACTTGTCCTTGAACCTTATAATTAACAGCTAAGTAGTCGACCCTTTATAATTTGCAATGGCTAAACAAATATAAAATTTAATATATCAATAATATTAAAATAAATGAACTTTATTTTATAGTTAATTTCTATATAAGTTACAATTTCTCATGATACTTATAATTGAATATTTTATTTTAATCTGAATGAGAATTCAAATTTACCTCTTCCCTTATCAACCTTCGCTGGATTCACCCAACTATTTTCTATTAATAATAAACAGAGTGCTACCAATTAAATTAAAGAGCAATTTTATTAATTTTAAAACCATATTTTTAATAGCCCAACTCATACTAAGCCTCCAATTACAATATATAAAAAAAATTGAAAATTGTGGACAGGATTTTTATGAAACTCACGTATTAGGGGGTTTTTAAAGTAAAGAATCGATCTGTAGCAAAATCATTTTAATTGTTTTTTTAATTAAAATTAAATTAAATTAAAAAGGTTCCAAATAATATCCAAACAAAACGTTACAATGATTCCAGGTGACTTTGGAAACATCAACATATACATTCTAAATTCATTGATATTTCTTTAAAATAATAATTAAAGAATATCTTATTTCAAAAAATTATTCAAAAAATAATATCTAAAAATTTTATTAAATTAAATAAAATGAGGACTCAAAGAATAAATTAAATAATTTATTAAATTTAATTATTAGACTATATGTACAAATAGAGGTAATTATAAGATAAGAAAAGTAAAAAAGGGAGTCAATTAATCTCAATCTCTGAATAAACTTGCAATTAACTTTTTATAAATAAATTTTTAAAGTACCAATCGGCATTACAATTTTCGTATTTTGATTAATATTTGAACAAGTAAAAATAAAAAAAAATAATTAAAACAAAAATATATTATCGAGTTACCTGATATTGTGAGCAATTAAAACAATGCCAGCAGCAACTCTCTCCCTCGACGTACCTCTTAGCTTGTCCCTGTTCACAGGGCAAACTGCACACCGATTCAGGCAGCTCTGGTTGCCCCCATTTGAATTGGATCTCTGAAATAGAATCCACTTACAATGAAATACCCATTACAATCTATAATTAATTGATAGCATTCATTATTAATTACAATGTCAATAATAAAAAAATAAACACACAACAAAATGTAATATGTTTTTAGTAAATAATTATCAAAAATCATTTTTTTAGTTTTATTTGAAATACTCCGGGTATCATTTATTAGAAATTATACACGCATGATCAGGAAATAATTTAATCGATTTGGGTAATACGTATAAAGACGTAATAGTTTTTGTTACCATTAATTAGGGCCGTTACGTTTTACAATCAATCGACAAAGGTTAATTTGAAATTAAAAAAAAAAGAATAGATGTGAGACGTGTAATGTGTCACCCTCATCGCCTAGAATTAAATGAAATCCAATAGATCGTGCTAATCAATAGAGAACGATCTAGTTGTTGGACTGAGGATGACCAATATTGGCTACATTTGCATTAATTGATATTTTCCCTTCTAAATGGGTTGTACGAATTCTCTATGCCTGGGCTCTCTCAATTCATTAATCTTTAATTAGAACGAAATAGGAATTTTTTTCGTTTAAAAGAAAATAGCTTGGAAATATCGTTGAAAAAAAATACTTAATATAAAAAAGCTATTCAAATAGGACTTTTGATCAGAGTTTTTTTTTTATAAAAACCAAAAATGTGTTGATAATTAATTTTAAATTTTAATTGTATAATATGAAAAATATATATATTACAAATAAAAAAAAATAATTTTCTAACAGGATTTAAATCATCATAAAAATAAATTAAAATATTAAAATTTATTAATATAAATATAAAAATAAAAATTATTTAATTACGCATAATGAATTATTTGAGGGAGTTTTTTTTCTAGAAGTAATTTTGGTAAGAAGAAATATTCTGATAATCGTGAAACAAGTGAAATGCGCATAAAGCATGTATATGAATTGACTTGATTCTTCTCTGAGAGTCAATTAAATTTTATTTTAGTATATAACTTATATAATAAGAAGTTTTGAATATTAGAAATAACTTGAATGTAAAGTCAGTTAAGGAATTGCGTGACTTCTATGCATCTTCAGACATAGGGTTATAAAATCGAGAAGGCTGCAATGAACAGGGCACGTGGCTAGAATGGGAGAGGAAAGAGTGTCGAAAAATATATTGTGTGTGTGGTTGGGAAACGTCCGCTTGGAAGACCATGGACTCGGTGGATGGACATTGTAGGAATGGACGAGAGAGAAATGGGAGAAGGTAGGGGTTGATTGGTTGTGGCTTAGGATATCGACCGTTGGAGAAATATGGTTGCTGCAACCAAGAGCTTTCGAGTTCCATCGAACCACAGAGAAATATAGATAAAAACAGTTAATCGATTATGATAAATTTTTTGTCAATTTAAATATAATAAATAATGAAGATTTACCAGATACATTAAGCCGCAATTCTCCCTCGATATACTCTCCAACGTCTACCCATCTATAGTCACCTCTTTTGACTTGTTTAAAATGAATCACATTATATCGTGCTGGCCCATCCCCATTCGGATCAAATCGAAATTTATCTCCAGATAAGCCTTGGAATGAAACTTTTCGTAGGTATCTTAAAAAATAACACACATTTAATAAAGTATATATAAAATACTAAATTAATATGATCCGAAATAAATATATAGTTTAAATTACTTGAGCAATTCTGGTCCTTTAATGGGCTTCATTTCTGTGCATAATCCTGGACGTCCATTACATAATTCTCGATGCATATCCCTGGAAAATAAAAGTAACAAAATTAAAACAACAGCAACAAAAAAAATAATAATATAATTCTATAAATGATATTTAATCTAATTGAGATTGTCTCCCTGTAAATCCTTCCTCCTATGATAAGCTTACTTCTCTCTGGAAACCATTCCAATCTAAACAATCCCTGTTCTGTTAATATAATGGAAATTTTAAACCGGAGGTTTCATTTTAATTAAGTGAAAATATCTTTTCAACCAGTTCTTACTTATTTCTCTTTATGTGTATCTTTTGTGTTTGTATATACTAGTGATTCCTAAAGTGGGATTGCAATCCCCAGGGTGGCCGTTCACATTTTTTATTTTTATTTTCAGAGAAAATTTTATGAAAGAATATTTATTAACATATCTGATCATTTACTAAAACATTAAAGATTTGTTTTATAAGAGGTTAAAGAATTTGTTATAAACTTTTATTATTTAACACATACAAATTAAATTAAAATCGAATATGTATGTCTGCCTATCTTCTTTTGTTTTGTTTGTGGACATATCCACACATAATAATTCTTGTTACCACTTTACATGCTAAACTAAAAGTCCAATGAATATTAGTATGGAATCATTAATGATTCTATGTTTTCTGGCTAACTATTGCCTTTGGAGAATATCTAACAATTATAAATAGTTATCATGAAATTTATGTTCTACCAACTCTAATAAACTATCAGTACCGGGACCCCGAGCCTCGGCTCGGTACTTAAGTTAAAAAAAATGATTCATTATTATTGGATTTGGCTGGTAATATTAATACCTGAGACACCGAGCTCTCGCTCTACCCTTTAAAAAATATTGATATACAATTCTTTAATTATTTATTACAATTATTAAATGTATTAAATAATATATTTTATTGAAAAAATATTAAAAATTATAAAACTATCTAAAACTTAATTAATAAAAGAACAATGAATAAATAAATCACGAAAATAGATAAAAAAAATGCACGCGGCGAGTTTCGATCCTTCGAACTCGGGGAGTAAAAACAATTGTTCTTACCACTGGTCTAAGATATTTTGATAATAACAAACATAATTTTACCATCTTTCAAAGACATTTATTTGTTTTGTTGTTTTTTTTTGAGAGAGATTAATAAATATATATATATATTATTAAAAATAAATATTTTTAATTTTATTTCGAAATTTAATAATAAATTTTAAAATATTTTAAATATAAAAAAAATATTAATACAATATCCTTTAAAAAAAGGCGGGAGTAAAATTTCAAAATGGATGCCATTGACGTCACCCATATATAATTTTTAATTAAGAAATAAATAATGAAGCTGTATGTTTCAAGAGATATGATCAATAAAACTTAATTTTTCTTTATAAATACTATATCTAGTGTGAATTTGAAAAAAATCGTTAGAGCGGTTTTTGAGAACCAATATATATAGAAATATATATAGAAATAAAATTAAAAATATACATTTTTGAATAATATAAAATCTTATCTTATTATGCTAGCTAAAATTGTTTGTTTGTTTGGCCATGGGTTCTCAAAAACCGCTCTAACGATTTTTTTGAAATTTACACTAGATATAGTATTTATAAAAAAAAATTAAGTTTTATTGATCACATCTCTGGAAACATACATCTTCATTAGTTTTTTCTTAATTTAAATTTATATATGGATGAGTACACTATGTCATCCATATTGAAATTTGACTCCCGCCTTTTTTTAAACGATATTGTATTAATATTTTTTTTATATTTAAAATATTTTAAAATTTTTTATTTAATTTCGAAATAAAATGAAAAATATATATTTTAATAATATTTTATAATTATAAATTATCTTATCTTATTATGCTAGCTAAAATTGTTTGTTTGTTTGGCCATGGGTTCTCAAAAACCGCTCTAACGATTTTTTTGAAATTTACACTAGATATAGTATTTATAAAAAAAAATTAAGTTTTATTGATCACATCTCTGGAAACATACATCTTCATTAGTTTTTTCTTAATTTAAATTTATATATGGATGAGTACACTATGTCATCCATATTGAAATTTGACTCCCGCCTTTTTTTAAACGATATTGTATTAATATTTTTTTTATATTTAAAATATTTTATTTAATTTCGAAATAAAATTAAAAATATATATTTTAATAATATTTTATAATTATAAATTACGATATATATTTATCATTCTTCCAATAAAAAAAATATTCATGCACTTAGAAACATACCTAATAACCCCAAATTCCATTCATTTTAATCAGATTCATGCAATGATACAACATTTAATAATTGTAATAAATAATTAAAGAATTGTATATCAGCTCGGTGTCCCAAGTATTAATATTACCAGCAAAACCCAATAATAATGAATTATTTTTTTTTAACTTAATAACCGAGCCGAGGCTCGGGGTCCCGGTACTTTATATTATATAAATATATTAATAAATTAATTTATATAAAGTTTAACAGGAAATTATACAAAATTTGTCAATTTTTCAAACAAATGAACAAAAAAGAGAGTATTTAAAATAAGTTTTTTTTTAAATAGATCTTAGTCTACTACAAATATTCTTTTATAATAATAAAAAATGTATTTATTCACTTACTTTACGGCATGGGCAAATGCCATCACTGCATCGGAAACAAACTGAAGTTGTGCTTCAAAAGCTGTATTATTTTTGGTTAAACGCTCTTTAGAAGAACATTGACGAGTATAGCGAATATTGTATGGGGTGGGTGAACTGTTAGGATAGCGACATTGAAAATGGGCTTCCCAAAATTCTGAAATTTAAGAAATCAAATACTTATATATTATAATTATGATATATATTTACATATAAAATTCTTTGTGTTTTAACTTTTTTAAAATAAATTTGATGAATAACATGTTATAATAATTTTATCATTATTATATTATTTATTTATGATTCTGTACCTAATTATAAATTCCTTCACTGAATTTCAAAATTATTCCATGACCCAAAGTAAATCCATCGAGCAGAATATAGATAAGTGTGGGTGGGCTTTCGCACCTCAAGCCTTCACCATAAACAAAACGTGACTTGTTATATCAACTTAGAAGAAAAATAAAAATAAAATATTTTTATTTCAAAATGTATATCATGAGGATTTCAATAAAAGTTAATTGTGGAATAAGCTAAATAAAAAAACCTTTAAAATCAAAAGAGAGATATTTCAAATTCAAAATATTCAACTTTCATTCATATGAGTGAATTGAAATGAAACCATATGGTGCGAGCATCACATTACTTTCACATAGCTCTCTACTTTTACACTTTTTCGCAATTCTATCTTGATGTTAATTATCCATAATTGTCAATATCGATCATATTTTTATCTGTCGCTACAATTAATAAAATTAATATAATTAATTAATTGCCAAAAAGTGAAAAATCAATGATTTTAACACACTTTCGATCAGTTGAGTTTTATTGAAAAATTTATTGTGATATCACAGCCATTTATATATCTTAAATACGGAATTTAAGTTTTTAATATATTTTCGTTTTTGAAGAAAACTTTTCACACACAATATTAATTTTTTGGACTCAGGATACCTTTAAACGTATATTTTCATTGAAAGTTTATCTAAGGTGATATTGTTTTTTGAAATAATTTTAATAGATTCTTAAACTTGTTTTTCTATACTATTTATAATTATAATTTAGTTTTTTTAAATATAAATCTTTTTATTTTTTTAATTTAATTCAAACTAAAGAAAGTTTTTTCTATTCTATGACATTAAAAAATTATTCAATCAATAATTATATAAGATAAAAATGTTATGATAAATAAAATAAATATAAATAAAATTTAATATAAGTAATAGGAGGAGTAATATCGTTATAAATTATTCAAATTTATATTCAACTCGCACGATCTTTTTCATTCCCAGCCTCTGCGAATTAATAAATATTTAATTGAATTTAATAAATAGTGTTTAGGAAATTGAATCTAATTAGGAATATTTCATATGAAATTGATCAAGAGAGGTTTATTTATTAATTTCATTGGGATTTATTCTTAATTCAAATTTAATTTTTCGCTAAAGATAAATGATTTTAATTAAATTATTATTTATCTATCTTTAATTATTTTCACAAATCAATTTGATTGAAAGATTAAAGAAGAGAATCAAGGGATTTGTATATAAAAAAAAAATAAAATTTGAAAATTGGAATGACTAAATAATCGGCTTTAGCATAAAAACTTGGCAATTTCCGTAGACGAAAGAAAATAAAAACCTTATTCTATATTCAGGGAAATAGAAAAATCATAAAACATTTTTAAATTAGATATCTTAAAAACTGACATTTGCTTTGGAATTTTAAATGTAATGATGCTTTAGCATAACTGTAAATTATATATAAATTTAATGGAATATTAAATGGAATTTCTTATAAGTATTTGCAATCTATTATATATTTTAAACTGATTATATAATTTCAATATAAATAAATATATCTAAAATTTGATGACATACTTTTATTTTTGTTCAAATTGATTGCAAATTTAAATACTTGCCCCGCATCATTTTCCTTAGTTACTTTAACATAAAACAACGCCCTATTGTCATGATAGTCGTTTTTGATAAGGGTTCTTACATTTAAGGACCAAGCAGAGGCTTAAAGGATACAGATTAGATTCATTCCTGTGGCACAACGGCCTTTTTTGGTGCCAAACCCAAATGACACACATCATTTGCCTTATTGGATGAGAAGCAGACTTTACCAAAAGAGCCACTTTTACAATTTAATTTTCTGAATAGCTATTGTATTTAGAATTTAGTTTTAAAAAATTAATGACATACTTCTCTTATAAATATAATAAATATTTAAACATTATTTATTTTTATTATTTAAGTCAAAAGATAAATAACCAACTCAGATAACTGCTGTTCTCATAGAGTATTAAATATAAGGTTATTGTTCAAAAAGAAAAATGGTTTTTAATTTAGGATTCATTTGTTTTTTCTTTAAATAACATATTAGAATCGTTTGTCACAAAAAATCTATCAATTTTATAATTGATATACTAGTATGTACCTATGTGTTCAAGAAGCTTCTATTTTAGATAATTAACGCAATTTGATGAATATTTATTTATATTTTTTCACATTAATTAAGTGTATAGAGCTCAAAGGGCACTACGTTGAAAAATAAAATAATTTTGGATCCAAAAACATGCGTTTCATTTAAAAAGTCAGGGACTTATTGACCTGCCCTCGTGTAGGTATATATATATAAATTTATATAGAGAATCAGCGCTTTTAAAGCAAAGAATTTTTGTTTTAATAATATATTATAGGTAATTATTTTACATTTTATGAATCACACACACAATCTGTCAATTCTGGCTAAAAATCTTTCAGAGCAACTCCTCTACCTTTTGGTTCGTTATTCACAAACTCCCCTGTATAATTTATCCATAAATAATTCGTAGGATTGCAATCATCTCTTACGATTGCTAATTTATGTAGTTTTAGAAATGAAATGTATCTCTTGAATCATTATTTTGTTTTAATCCCCTACCTAACAGATGCATGTCAGATGTCTTGGCGAATACTTTGATTTATTATTCCTATTACATTTACTAAATGTCTTATTATTATCTCAAAAACCCTCCATGCTTCTCAATTTTGGAGTTATGCACTTGGTTTGCTCCACGTGTAGATTACGTCAAAATTGACGGCAGTTATTTCGAAATATTCCAAATTTCGATTCAAAAGTAAAGTCTTTCTTATCACAGTTTTGCAAAAATAATGAAATCAAATGAAATAGGAGGGCCGATAAGCAACGAATCAAGTGGTAGATATTTCTCTGGAAGATTTTTGAGGAAGAAGAGTAACACAAACCTTTTTGAAAATTGATCTTATAAATTGGAAAAAAATCAATATGACAAAGGGTGGATATTGAAAAGAATCTCTAATATACCAAAAACCCTTTATTATATAAACCAGTGCTCCGCAACCGGTGTGACGCGGCACACTGGTTTGCCTTAAAGGAGATACAGGTGTGCCGCCGCGATCAAATGAAACTTAGAAATCCGCATATAATATAATTATAAATCAAAAAAATATAAATTTCTTATATTCATGTATCTCCTTTAAGGCAAACCAGTGTGCCGCGTCACACCACTGATATAAACAACTAAATATTCCATAAATTTTATTTATATACCTTTATTTTTGTTTTAATTGGTTAAACACATAAATCTAAATCTAAAAGAATGATAATAATGAAAAAATAATAATAATTTGTCAATAATATATGTATACGAACAAACATGATATTTAATCAACCTAGATACCTTATAGTATATGAATAGATATATTATAATAATAAAATTAATACAATGTGTGTGATTAATAGATTATTGATACAATAATATTATTATTATTAATACACTAAATCTATATTTCCTATTCTTAAATAAAAACATCTAAATTCAAGAGATATAATAACATTTTGTACATTTTATATTATTTTCACATGACAATTCTTTCCATTTCCAATTTAATTCTCTTTAATGATTAACTAAAAGCAGGAAGAGATATTAAAGTAACTTTTAGAATATTTAATATTTTGCGTTTTAAACTACATATCTATACGATTTTATTATATCTATAGATTTCTTTTACTTTAGGAAAGCTTTAGTTAAAGAATGAGATCAACTTGGGATTATATTTCTATTCAAATCATTGAAGGAATATTTCAATAAGAAAAAAATAGCAAATTTTTTTCATATGTTATTAAATATTAAAGGAATGTTTTTCTGTTAGATCTGCTTATGCAAAGTATTTTCATTCATTTATTTATCATTTTATTTTATTAGAAAAGTCATTCCTATCAATATATTTGAAAATATCTAATAATATAAAAATATTAAAATTTTATAATACATCCAAGCCTTCTTGTTTCGAAGTTATATCGCTTAGAAAAATTTTACAATTTCAATGTTGCGTTGATGGAAATTTAAGTTGAGGCGTATTATATATATTTATTATTTGTTTATGGTATAAATTAAAAGAGTAGGTATTTATGAATTCAAATTTTATTATTTTCAAGAAAAATTTGAATTTGGAAACAGTTAAAAATTAAAAGAACAATTAAATACAAATGTATGGAAAAACATGTTTCGATTTGCGGCGTTTCGAATTGCTTAGCCTTTTGCTATTCATTTAACGACGCAAACCGAGACACGGGTGTATTGATATATGTTATACATTTTTCTCTAATCTACCTCTTTCAATAACACAATATCATATTTATCCATTTATCCACCTTCGAAATTTATTATTATATATAATCTTATTTAATAAGTCATTTTTAAATTATTCACCACACTTCATGTTATTCGTGAATATTAAAACAATTAAATTTCAAAATGATCCCGATTCTGAAATACTCGTATGTATATGTATTATATTAGATTAGTGATTTTCAACCTGGGCGATATCGCCCCCTGGGAGACGATTGACTTCTTAAAGGTGTGACTATTTGATTATACGCTTTTGGGGAGCGATAGTTATTTTAAATCATTTTCAACTCTAAAAAAAAGGTAAGATGATTTTACGATCAGGTTCTGAAACTCGATTTTTCAATATGGCTCTAAGTATCACCAAGTGTACCTACCTATTAGGGATTATCATGCAATTTTTATCTGTTAAAATTTATAGGGGGGGCGAATTATGAAGCCGGCCTTCCGAAGTGGGCGTTTGGTCCAAAAAGGTTGAGAAACGCTATGTTAGATGATTCTTTATAAAAAAATATGGATATTAATTTTATTTAATTTTCAATTTATTTCTTTTTAAAAATTAAATTTAGATCCAATGAAATTTCCCTTTTATTCAAGTTTCTTACTTATTTCAACCACAAATGTCATATCAGATCTAAAACAGGCTTTATTAATTCTAATTTTCTCTCTTTTAATATACCTCTCTGTAAGTATATATTTTTCAGATAATCAAGCTTCAGAATAGAAGTCCTTTCCTCTTTTCCACCATTTTTTATTTAAAATAACATAAACGTAACCAGAGTATACTATTATTTCTAATTTATTTATTTATTATTAGGATTTCTTCTACTCTCTAATTAATTTCCCTTTTCGTATTTAATAGTTTCCCACTGGGAAGACTTTTCTTCCCTTATCTCTTTTAAACTGGATGAGTTTACAAATTAATCCCGACTCCCCAGAGAAAGAAAACGGATTCCAATAATCAGGATATACGGGATCTATAACTCAAGAAACTACACTTGATAATACTATACGATTTAATAAAATGAAAATTTTTATTTATTTTAAGGCAATTTATTTAAATCTAAAATTTTAACGTTAAATTAAACTTATTATTAATATTTGGATGTATTTTAAACTTATATTTTTCGTATAAATTACTTACTTATTTAGATTTAATTGAATAAAGTAAAAAATAAGTCACTTATAAAATATGTAATGATTTAAATTTATTTACTATACTACAATAATATATATATATATATATATATATTATACCAAATTGATTACACTTGTTGTCAAATTATTTAATTATCTAAATTTTGATTACATTTTAATGTAAAATTTATAAAATGATTTGGTCCTTAGTTTTGATCCTAGATAGATCCCCTTTGTTTGAATTTGTAATTTCTAATATGATTTTTCACAAATTTTTAGGATACGAGTATGTATATAAATAACATAATTTTTATAATGTCTTATTTTATTTTTTATGAATGCGTTTCATTTTTTATTCTTAAAAATTAAATTTAAAGAATAAAGTTCTTATATATATTTTACAATAATATAAAATAATGTATTGATTTTTTTCTATTATGTCTTATATTCAAGAAAATGAGAAAAAAAAAATTTGTTTAATGTTATAAAAAGGATAATATAGGCGTGAATAGATATTAGGCTAATAAATCGTTAATGGGTTTGTCCAGAGTCACGTGGATGTCTTAGCCACGTGCTTGTCTCATGAATCATGGAGATATATAGAAGGGTCTTCTCCAGTTGATTAGAATCCTCCTTAAAGCATTCATCGTCATGGTTATTATTCATTCAATGGCAACCAGACTCCAATATAGAAAATATTTTAAATTATAAATTAAATAAATATATACTTCTCTATATATTTAGAATTAAACAAAGAAAAAGAAAGAAAACATTACTTAAATTATTTAATTTGTTAAATTAAAGTAGTATGATGATAAAAAGAGGTATTATTTTCATAAAATATTATGTCTAAATTTTCATTCATTTAGTTTTAAAATTTATTTTTAAATAATCTATTTTTTATACTTAAAGTGGAAGATTTATTTTAGTTAGTTAAAGGTTCTTGAATTATTATTTCCTAAATGATGCTCCAATCCGGAAAGAGGATAATACATATTTTAGTTGCTTGAGGCCAGTTAAAACAACGGTAATATTTTATAATAATTTTTAAGAGTCTATTAAATAATGATTATTAGTCCCGGAGCGTCTTTATCACTATTACAAAACTAATAATACACCTTTTACTTCACCTATCATTGTAATTTTCCTATTCCCAAAGGAGTACTAGCGTTGAATTATATTTGAAAATTAAACTAAGAGATTCCTTATGGAGACTTGCTGGTGTGCGCACATGCCTCCGACATTCTTTTTTGAGCTGTGGCAATTAAAATATTCTTAAAGACCCTCCTGTATCTAGAAAGAACTATCTATTCAAAAACAAACACTAGCTTAATGAGTTATCTATTGATATGCTCAAATGATCTCTGGGTTGGCTCTGCCCTGTAAAGTTTTGAAAATACCTATGTTGTCTTACAATAGACCTTTTGACCTGAGTAAGACCAATGATTCCTCATACAACTTGGTAATACAGATAAAGAGATTGTTTCAGCAATAGGGGTAGATAGAACAGTGACAGAGTGAGAATTCAAAGAGGGATGAGACGCTCAAAAAGGGTTTGTTTGAGTAAGCAGCCTGAATAGATCAATAGATCTTCGAATGATTAAATTGCCACATATATAAAAGTTCCAATTCGAGAGTTTTGTTATTTGTAATGGAATTCTCATAAGATAGGCACAACACAACACTCAACACTGTGCATCTTGCAAAAGATACCTATTTCTTTAAAATATGAGACTGCTTTAAAGGGTTCGAGTATGTGAAAACCCTCAAGATAAACTAGGGCTATTCATGATATATAAATTCAATTCTGAAACTAAGTTCGTTTATAATAAATGAATAATATTGGGGTAATTTTACCCTTGTTTGATTTTTCTTATTTTATTTTTTGTACTTTTTTCTTTGTCTTTAATAAGGATAATGATATATAAATTTTATAATTTTATAATAATGATATGTAAATTATATTAATGAAATTTTACCCATGGGTGATTGGTCATTCTCCTTAAAGGTCCAAATAGACCAAAAAAGTAGATTATTTATATTCTATATTCCGAAGTCTGTTCAAAATAATTGTGAATTTTCGTGGCCTGTGTACATTCGATTATGTAAATTTTTTTTTGTTATATTGGTACACATAGTTTCTCATATGTTGAGATTATCAGCCATTTTGGATTAGTAGTTTGTTTTTGACAACGGAAAAAATTAGTCATGTTTTTGTGTGTTCTTCGATTTTTTACTTAAAAAAATGGATCAAAGAATCTATATTAAATTTTGCGTTAAAAATGAAATAAAGTGCTCCAACGCACTTAAACTGTTGACTGTGGCATTCGGCGAGTCTACTTTGTTTCAAAAAATATGTTTATAAGTGTTACAAGAGCTTTACAGAAGGCACGCCAAGTTCGATCAAATGTGAAGGTTTTGTTCACTGTTTTCTACGATTACAATGATGTGGTGCATCATTAGTACTTGCCAACAGATAGTACTGTTAATAAGGAATACTACAAGGAAGTTATGGAACGTTTGCGTGAAACAATACGACTCAAACGATGGGAATTGTGGAAAAACAAATCATGGATTCTGCATCACGATAATACACCAGCTCACACATCATTGCTTGTTCGTGATTTTTTGGTCAAAAACAACACCGTAATCCTGCCTCAACCACCGTATTCACCATATTTGGTACCTTGCGACTTTTACCTAGTCCCAAAACTGAAGAGACAAATGAAAGGAAAGCGTTTTGCCAGAATTGATGAGATAAAGTTGGAATCAAAGATCGAGCTGATCGTCATACCGAAAAGCGTATTTCAGAAGTGCTTCAATGATTGGACTGGCATAAGTGCATTATATCTGAGTGGAGTTACTTTGAAGGGGACAAAATGGATATTGATAATCAAATAAATACTTTTCGAAATAATTCAAAATTCAGCTTTTTTTTGAACAAACCTCGTATAGGTGTATAAATAACTAAAATAAATAAATGATAAATCATTAAATTTCTTTACAATATAAAAATACAGTAATATATAGTTCGAAATAGTAAAATACAATATATTACAAATGAAACAAGTCTTTTCAAGCCTATTATAATAATGATTATATTATCTCTTTCTTTCTTTTATTCATCTTTGTTCTCTTCGGAATTGTTTTCTCGTTTGGGGTTAATTTGACTCATCTAAATGAGCCCAATTGAGGGCTTTATCTTTAGGTATATTACATGATAAAAAAGCAACACTTCATTCTATTTTGTACGATGTTAACCATTTGAATTATTCATTGAGTATGCTCAGGGATAAATCCGCTCATCTCGCCCTCTTCTTGTGAAAGGAATTTTCTCCTTGCAGTCATTTTATTATCTTGCTGGTGTGATTCGAGGGAGCTTCATTCAGGTTGTGAATCGATGCCGCCTTCTCAACGTTTTTAGAATGAACACAGATTCTGATGTCCATCTGTGTTCAAATTTTATTGGAGTATGTATATGTATGAACCGACAGAGATCGATATACACAGGAACAAGAAGCATTCATGTTAACTCACTTTAACAATTCGAAATGGGTGGTATCTCCAATTTCTCGACATGATTTAATTAAGTATAAATTTAATTTAAAACTCATTCAAATATATTGCAAATGTTAGACGTTGTCGAATTTTAATTAAATATTGGATAAATACAAGTTTAAAAAAAAATTTATTTTATTTTTTATTTTTATCTTAATTTAATACTAAATCATTTTTTTCATACTAAGCGTATGAAATTAAAATTTTCAGTTAATTAAAATAAATTAATTTAATCAATAATACTTATTTGTTAAAAAAATTATTGCCACTTTAGTGTTATTGTCCTTTTGGATACGATTAAAATCAAAACAAAAAATATCTAAGTTAAACATATGTTAGATTAAATAATAGAAAATATATAATAAGTAGAAAAATGCAAATATAATAACAATATAATATAAAAATATATTTATGATAATATATACACATGGAATTCCTTGGTGTAACAAGAGGATGGCAAGTATGGCACGTGCCTTGGGGACCAACTGAAGGGGGGGGAGGTGCAAAAAAATGTAAAAATATTTATATATAATAGATATAAATATGATTATTAAAAAACTACATAGACAAAAGAGTGGAAAAAAATGCAAGATGAAATATCTTGTTCCCAAAAACCAACATATTATCGCCCGAGATGGGCCCATAGGTGTTGCGATATTCTAGGGTATGTAGGGCACATTTTAAGGATTTAGTTTTAAATAGATATCCCAAAAACGTTATAGTGATGGTGATATATATATACCTACAAATAAATAAAGAAATAAATAAATATAAAATTATGAAATGTTTCTACTAATTTGTCACAATAAATTCAATTTGAAAATTATTATTGATTAATGATGTTCGTAATTTTTTTTTTGTTAAAAAAAGTAAAAAAATAAAACATGCCTCCTATTTTTCTCAATAAAATATATTATATGAACTGTTCCTGATGCTTTAATCCGACATTTTTTTTAGCCATTCCGGACGCTTGAAACTATTTCACGCAAGATCAATTCTCTCGAAATTTCTTCCTTATTTTTTTTTTTTTACTAATATTAGAGACGAAATTCCTTGATGTCAAGTGAATTACGATTAGAACATTTGTATTGTCATCGCCAGAAAAAGAAAAAAAATTCTGTATTTAAAAGAATCTATCCGTTAAACACTAAATTAAACATTACATTTGTAAAAAGAATAGAGAATGTCTCTTTAAATGGCATTTTAATTTATACCGTTTTTAAGTAAATTCCATACATTCCTCATATTTATTAATATAATTAACATTAGTCTTCAATTATAATTTCTTTATAGAAAATCAAATAAACCTTGTTTGAAGTACTTTAAAATAAATATGTTTATTTCTGATATATATATATATTGGTAGGGTGACCAAACGTCCCGTTTTTTCGGGATTGTCTCGTTTTTAGGTGCTCTGTCCGGGCGTCCCGAAAAAAGTCTTCGGGACAGCCTATTGTCCCGTTTTTTTTTAAATATTTAGAATATTTCGTACTTTTTTTCATAATTTTTTCAATTTGCTTCTAAAAAAAGGTAAAACGTTTGTCCCGGTTTGGTGTTTTCGAAATATGGCCACCCTATATATATATATTTTATTTATTTTTTAAATATTTCTTCATTTTTCTGATCAAAGTATATATTCAAAATTATTATTTCATTTTTAAAAAAAAAACATTTGTGCTGTTTGTCTTTATCTCTCATAGCTCTGATAAAAAAATATGAGGGCTGAGGGAAAGTTAAAATAATTGCACTTTTTTTTATATTTGTATTCAAATTTCAATGGATTTTATCCATTCATTATATTCTATACATACAATATATTAAGCGTATACATTTAAGGAGATGCGATTTCACTTTTGCTTGCCTTTCAAAATCATGATTAATAAATATTTTAGTATGTAATATGTTAAGAGTTTAATGACAAACTTCAATCAATATATAATAGGATAAAGACGATCTCAAAAGGAAAGATAAGTAAGTTTGAATATTTTGATTAGTGACTAGAGAGAATGTAAGATGAACCTTAGACATTAGATTACATACAATATTCTAACGAGAAACTGGATATATCATCTTGTATTATAAATTATAAATACTAATATATATCAGTAAATGAACCTTTTGCAGGTAAAGAATAAAGGTAAAGATAAAGGTAAAGAATTTAATATTATTATAGGCGCTCAACGCTTTTTTTGGGCATATGTAAAGGATAATATTCAAGGTTTAATTAATACTTTATTTTCTATTTTGTAGGGCATTTTTTATTAAAAAGTGGGTATATTAAAAAGTTTTATTTATTTTCAATTTTTTAATTTTTTGTTTTTTTGTAAATTTAATGGATAACTTTTATAAATTATACTCCAATTACTTAATAACGAGAGTGCGTAGTTCTGTTTCACTTGGGCATGGCACAAACGATCTTGTTCTAATCGAATTCGATGTTGCTCTGATGTTTCTTCAGCTCTATGTATTTCTACTCTCATACGATTTAATTTCATTTATTTTCTTTTTGTTCTGTCGGCATGTTTTGAAATTGCATGCGTCGATGCTCGAATCGCGATTTCTTTTCTTCTTCAGTTTCTGTTGCTTGATTTTCTTGATATTTCTCTCTTGATTTTTCCAATCGACGCTTCCTTTGTGTAGCAATTTCTTTTCGTTGCCCTTTCATTTTATACTTATATT
Source organism: Labia minor (assembly GCA_963082975.1). Classification (NCBI taxonomy): domain Eukaryota; kingdom Metazoa; phylum Arthropoda; class Insecta; order Dermaptera; family Spongiphoridae; genus Labia; species Labia minor. Next base: position 35,592,540 of record OY720344.1, on the reverse strand, counting down.
TCCGAATTTATTTAAAATATATTTATAAATTATATACTGACTAGATGTAATATAATCCAAGTTAATTAATTATTTAATTTAAATACGTATTTATATATTTATTTTAATATTTTATTGTTTTATTTTAAGATTGTACTTTTAACTACTATTTAAATTTTCGAACATATATTAGATTCTTCGCGAAGTTTCTAAGCCTTTTCTAGATGACATTGATTATGCAAGTGACTTATTAAGCGATCAGATTACTACCGTGTACTATGCATTTTTGAGTTCTTTACAGAATCATAGAACAAGACAATTACATTGTTTTAATTGGTGGAGGGTGGCTCCAAAAAAGTAGGGAGAAATTCTTGTCGCCCCTTTTGTATAAAACTGCTATATATAGAATTTCAGCTTGATTGAATCGCTGAAAGTACAGGAATTAATTTTTTAACATTGCAAATCACGCGCCAACAAGTGACGTGGTGCCATCAACAAATAGCCAAACGCGCTGGTTTAATAAATATTATTTATTAATTTTAATTTATAATTAATTAAATTTAATTTAAATATAATATATGTTATTTAATCCAATTCAAATTGCGAGATAGTCGTGTGGAGACACTTCAGCTTTTTTGAACTAGGTGTGATTTGATCTTTGTCATTAAATTAATTTTTTCAGAGCCAAGAACATATAAATACATATATACTTAAATATATTATAATTATTCAAAATTAATATTTTATATAAATAGAATAAAAGTGATGTTTTGTTAATAACGCCTTTATTTAAATTATTATTATGTATTTTATATAGAATAAAGAATTTAGTATCTATATTAGTAATCCCCTCAATCGGTCTTCCCTATCGCCAAGTGTTCGAATCCTTATTAACCTTCCCTTCATCCAAATGAAAAGTGGGATTGCCCAATAATAATATTTTAATTATTATTATTAAATGAAGGAAAGGGGTTGAGAACGTTCCACGTGCGTTTGTGAGATTGAGGCTACTAACGAGTTAGTTGCTCCCCATTCTGTTGTCTTCATTTTCTAACTCGTCATCATCTTTCATCGCCCGAAGGTAGCGGTCTCATTACATCCACATATAATAATTAATAATTTATATTAAACTTTATTGATATTGAGTTTATGGAAAGTAAAATAACTATTTTTTTAATTTTATATTACAATTATAAATAAAATAAAATGAGCTGTGGCCAGGCACAGAACCGACCGACGATTTGAAATAAATTAATTTCCAAACAACATTATATATATATATATACACATAAAGTATCAAAAATACATATTTTTAAAACTTGAATTAAAAAATGACTAAATTATATTATCTTAGTTGTTATTTTTAGTTTAATTAATCAATTATTTATCACTACTAAATTTTAAGTATTTTAAGTGAAATATTTTCTGACAATAAATATAAATTTAATACTTTGTAAACTACCACTTTTGGTTTCCGGAAATACACCAAAAGTTGATGAATATACCAAATTTTATCAAAATCCGTTGAGCCGTTCGTTCTATACACGTCTATACGGACACACAATGGACAGACGGACGGGCATACAGACCGACGGACTGTCAGACATGATGAAAAACACTTTTTTCTGTTAACAAAATGCATGATTCGTGGAGATATGTAAAAAGCTCCACATGTCAAAACAATACCTTCCCTTTCTATCGTAAAAAAGATTTATGATTATACATTACTTAGAAGTCTTCCTGGATATGCAAATATAATTCAGGTATCGTATAGTATATTTTATTTAATTTTTATATAAAAATTGAATGAATTACATTAAAAGTAAATAATATCTTTTATATAGATATTAATGAAAAATAATAAATTCTAGAACATTTAAATGAAATAGACAGTGGAATGATGACATTTTTTTTATATATTCACGAATGTTTGGAAAAGGAAATAAAAAAGCAAATTTAAAAGTAAAGTTTTAGGAGCAAATTTTTTTTCCTAGAAATATCCTATTCATTTTATGATATCCATATTCAAACGAGTTGGATTGGTTGGTTTGAAATGATAGAGTCGCCGTAGGCTTTTGGTTGGAATATTCAATCGACATTTTTAGTAAACATCGTTACATTATGTTCTATCGATATGATAAAAAATATTTGAAATTTGTTAGCCTTATATTATATTTATTTTAGATTCTTAATTATTTTTTTAGACTATTTTGGACTCCAATTAAAGTATTTCAATTTTATGTTTATATTATATATTTAATATTTCTATTTTTTTATATTATTAATACAGTTATATTTTAAATATATAAAAAATTTAATATTATAAATATTATATTATCAAAATTATCAAACATATACATTAACTTTTTTTTAAAGAAACGAAGAAAATTTCAAAAAAAAACAAAACATCAAATAAACTGAGATACAATAACACATAATTTTTTCTTGAATTCATAAAAATTTACAACAAAATTGCAATAATATTGAAATAATGGACATGGCGAACCTCTGTATGTCCCGCGGGTCAATCTTAGAGAGAACAGGAAAAACAAAAATACCATAAAATAAAATATTTAAATCTCATATTGAATTTATTTAGAAAATTTTAGCTCGTTGATTTTGAAAATGATGAACTTTGATAATGGGAAAAAGATAATTCTTATGTACATGTATAACTTAAAAAATTGGTGATTTTTAGTTTGAAAAATATTTTCAAAATACATTATATGGATACCATCAAGTATGGTACCCTATAAATTTTTAATAATTAATTTAATACGATTTAATTCTAAGAAACAGCTTTTCCAAATTTCACACTGTACTAGGTCTCATAAAGATAAATAATAATAATAATAATAAGTATAATAATTGATAAGTAAATAAGATTTAATTTCTACTAATCTCTTGATAATTATTATAGGAACTGAAATATTATTTAAAATTGTTTAATTTATTTACTTCTCACATGAGCATACCGACGGTGTCTACTCGTACTAATGAGCCACTCACCTCCCTCCCTCCTATCTCTACACTGATGTCTTTAATGAGATTCCACGATGAAGCTCTTAAATTATCAAAATCGAAGCAGCACCCTTCCTTCCGCCTTTGGGAGTACACTATATAAATATATAATATATAAAATGTATATAACTTTTATGTGCAAAACTTTCCCCCTCTTCTCAAGAACAAAATCACTGTTCTGTTAATTTTATATTTAAGGACTTGGTTATTTCTATTCTAATATTTCTTGCTAGAAAATATATTTTGAGAATATTAGATCAATTGAATTGAATTGGATAAAGGTATTTATAATATTTATCTGAACGCTTTTCCAAAGATCAATAAGTAAGAAAAAAATTATCCAAAATTATTATCCAAAAACATATAATGTAAAAAGATACAAAATGAAAATACTAACCCACAAACCAGGGGTTCCTCTGATTATTTTCAACGGTGAGTCCTAGGAAATAATCCTCAAATCCCCTTACGGGATTAGCTTGAGGCTGCAATGATAAAGTCCCTTCCACTTCAGGCTCGTTGCCGTCAGATACGAGATTCCGCGCCGACCAACCATCGCTTCCAATCCAGGAAAACATGCCCGTTGCGTTGTTCCGTCGAACAGCTCGCATCATCCCTGCTACTTCCTGGTCTGAACCAAAAATTATTGCACCTGAAAACAAATAAAACATCACTTTTATTTAATTTAAAACTTGTATATTATATGTATATATAAAAAAATATTATATAAACAAAAAGAATCTTAAAGAATTTTAAAGGATGGATTAATATTTATTTGCGGTGCAAATATATATTTATATGAATTGGGTATTAATGGTCTCAATTCACATAACATAACAGATTATTCCACTTTGTTGCTCCGGAAGTTAGATTTCCGAATGGGAAGTTACATGACCCGTAGTTCTTGTTGGCTTCTTGTTTAATTATTACACCCAGCTAAGTACAAAATGTATTGTCTGATCGATGAGCATTAGAGGGAATTGTGACAACTTCCTTTTATACTATATATATATATAATAAAAATAGAATAGATAAGTATCTTTAGATAATTATCATAAAATTTGATAACATTTTAATTTGAAAATCTCAAAATAAAATAAAAACAAATATAAATTTATTCTTATTTTAAATAAATTGGGCATTAAGAAAAACTAAAACATAATTTTGACCAACTTGAGAAAGATCGATAATTAAGAAAAGTTTTAATTATCTATAGAGTAAATAGTTTCTATGCCAAACTATCTGAGGTGACATATTCATCTCATTATTGATAAACAACAAACCACCATAATGTAGTATAAAGTACTACTCATTTGGGGTTCATCTTGCAAAATAAATTTAACTATTTATACATAGAAAGACAAATGATTTATAAGTTATATCACCTTTAAATTAGAAATAATTTAATTTGTTATATTAAAAAGAATTTATATAAAATGTTAATATTTACTAAGATTTATAAATTATTTAGTTTATTTTTATTTAAATTGAAATATCTGAAATCATTTTTATCAAAATTGAGTCATTTTTTAAATATATTTAAATATATATATAAAAAAATAAGAATTAAAAGCTTTTTTTCACTTTTGGAATGAAATTTGAATGTCATTATCAAGGCTGATAATTTTAATAAATATCCACAATAGTAAAATATTATTATTCCATTCATACATCTTTTTCATTTTTACTATCTCGCCAGAGAGTATTGCGATCACGAAAATTTTCGATGTCGAGATTTTGATGTTTTTATACGTTTTGAAGATCCCTGAGTCATTTTCACTAAGGTTGAGAAAAATGTTTGTATGTGTATGTGTGTGTATGTAGACAAGATTACGCAAAAACGGTTTGAGCTAGAATGATGAAATTTGGTACATGGACATTATTCATAATTCATAGTTTTCTATCAACTTTTGAGAAATGTAGCTCAACCGGAAGAGGGTCATTACCTACAACGTTTTGATTTTTTTTCCTCTAAAGAGACCGTAAAAATAAAGATATATGTTTGATAATTTTTCACATGATTAATAATTGTATAAAACTGCTATATATAGAATTTCAGCTTGATTGATTCGCTGAAATTACCAGAATTAATTTTTAACACTGCAAATCTCACGCGCCAACACATGACGTGGTGCCATCAACAAAAAGCCAAACATGCGCTGGTTTAATAAATATTCTTTATTAACTTTAATTTATAATTTAATTAATTAAATTTCATTTAAATATAATATATGTTATTTAATCCTTCTTCTCCTATTTTTTCTATTTCCCATTCTTCCTCTCCTCGAAATATGTACATATTGTAGAAGACATACAATTTTATAGTGCCCATTATAATAGGGCAGTTGTAAATTTACTTGGATATTAAATATAAAAAAAAAAAAAAAAAATTTAATCCAATTCAAAATGCGAGATAGTCGAATGGAGACACTCCAGCTTATTTATTAAGATTACCTATACATTAATTAAAAAAAGTTATCCATGCTCAGACAAATTTTGCAGTGAATATGATATTTAAATATAAAATATAATTATAATTATTTTGAAGCTATCCAAAATATTGAATAAAATATCGAATATCTCTATTAGTTAAGAAGCGATATTCAATATTTTCTTTGAAAAATAATTTGATATACATAATATACAAATAATATAATACATACTATGTTTAAATTATGATTAAAAAATAAATAAAGATAAAAATATAAATAAATAATAACAATAATAATGTTTAATATAATACAATTTGTTACAATTTTTGTATTCCTTCCCCTTTTTGGGGTGGATTACACAATTAAAAATGACTTCCATTTCAATTTATCGAACACAAACATTTTAATTTCCAGTCTACAAATATTTATATGTATATATATTCCCTCTCTTTTTTTTCCCTCTTCCCATCCCGAATTCATTCGTTTATTATGAATGAGCGCAATCTTAGAATGCCTATTATACAAAAGTATAAATTTTTCATTTTTTCAATGTTTGTCACAAATGTTATAAATATACAAATAAAAATAATTTTAACACATTAAATGTTTATTATTTATTTAACTAATCTCAATTATGTAAAATCAAATTGTTTGATTACTATAACTTTATTTATTTAATATATTTACTTTGATTTTTAATTTCAATTAGTCAGAGATTGGATCTTTAACATCCTTTGAAAAGCACGATACATTTAATCCGTTAACTGTTTAAAAGCTCTCTTCTATTATTCAAATTTTATTAATGTAGAATTTGAATAACATAATAAAATCTTTCGTTATATTAAAATAAGGTAAACCCTAGAGATATGACGCACAATTCGGCTTTTGCTAAATCTTCAACGCTAATATCTATTACGACATGGTTATTGGTGTAAATGGTATTTATGTACCTTTTAGGTATTCATAGAAAATTATAGTTTTATTCTTAAAATAAGAACTACTAAAATTTACAAATAAAAAAAATCAACTTTTTGGCAATATACCTTGTAGGATCTAGAGGTTTTGTTAATAAATGATATATTGTATTTTTAAATATAAGAATATTTATTATATATGAAAATATATACAGATGAGCATATAGGTGAGAGAGTTTACTGCTTGAGTGTTAATCGCTCAGCATTGAAATATAAAGTGTGTGTCGTTTGACCTTGATTTGTAGATCAGCTGTTCAAAGCTAGTAGAGTGCTTTGAAGTAATGGCACCAGGGGGGTTTCTTCATATTAATATATGAGACTAATTTTAAAAATACATCCCTAACAGGAGTGGGGACATTGCGGAGCCGATGTGAGGGATATTGCTTATGGGAAATTAGATGTAAAACAAAAATAAAGTTTTGAAATGTTTAAATATTTAAGAATTAAAAGAGTACATAACTTAAATAATATATTTACACAGGTCTGGAACTATGAATATTTCCCTCGTCTTACTAAATTGTTTGGTGGATTCAATTTTTTAAAGTTAAGCCGAGCTAAATGAACGCTATACCCCTCGCACACATAATGCGTCATATCAATCCTTCAACACAATTTTAGATAAATTCTTGCAAATAGTAAACAATGAGGAATATGTGATTAAATAAGTCTTAATATTAATCATCTGGAATAGGTGGCTACTATGGTATCTCTGTATTGGCTCTCAGAAGCTGAAATCAATTTTCATTAATGAAATTAATTTTTTATTTAGTTTTTGAAATTTGCATTTTTTTTATTAGACATTGATCAAATCCATATATTATTATATATTATAGAAAAGAAGAAATATTTTATTAAATTAATTAAAATGAGAACTTTTAGAATAAATTATTTCATTGAAATGATATTTAAATATTAGAATTTAAAATAAAATATTATATTGATTCTTTGTTTGGGAATTGCCATAATAATTTATATTCATTGTGAAATTGATTCCGCTAGGGCCAATGAGCCGCGAGAGGCTCTTAAATGAACAACACGGAGCATTATATAAACTTGAAAAAATTAATTTCTGCGGTCATTGATTAGATATTAATAAAATTTATAGCCTTTGTTACTATAGAGGTATATAAGAATATTGTGATGTAATTTCATAGAAATCCGTTCAGCCAATTTTGAGTCTATAAAATGGTTATTTTCCGGACAGACAGACAGAGAAAAACCTTTTTTTTATATATATAGATAAAGATAATATAATAAATATATAATATTAATTAAAACTAGCTGCTCCGAGCGCCTTCGGCGCTCTTCACACCTAGACGGGGGCTCCGCCCCCTGTACCCCCGAGTGATACATACTATTTGGTTGAAAGTCTGTATGTAAAAGGTTTTCATCCATTTTGTTTCAATCAGTATAAGTAGATAAGACATGTATTTGTTTTCTTGTAAAATATATTTTAATTTAATCAGTAAATTAATTATATATTATTATTGTATTTATCTAACTCTGTACAGTTTTCGAAAGTTCTTAGCCGCAGCATCCACATTTCTCTAAGCGTCCCTATCCTGAGCTACAACCAAATCCTACCCTGTCCCATCTCTCCCATGTCCCTTCCTTCATTGTCCACCCACCTTGGTCCTTGGTCTTCCACCGGATGTTTCCCAATCGGTTTCTCCCAATTTTTAGTTTCTCCAATTCCAACCACGTCCCCTTCCCATCCCAGCCTTCCTGATTTTAGAACCTTAACTATATCTGGACATTATTTCTCGTTATGCCATCTCCGCCATCCCCCTGTGACCTCATCTTCTTTTGGCCTATAAATGCTGCGCGAACAATATTAATCTCACAAATACTCCAAATCTACTCTCGTCTCCCAGAGTCATCGATAGGGTGACCAAACGTCCCGTCTTTAGGTGCTCTGTCCCAAAAATGTCTTCGGGACACCCTACTGTTTTTTTAATATTTAGGACATTTCGTAATTTTTTTTTCAAAATTTTTTCAATTTAGTTCTAAAAAATACCGTTTGTCCCGGTTTGGTGTTTTCGAAATATGGTCACCCTAGTCATCGGTCAACATGAAAAATAATTGTTTTATATATTTTAATTTTGATCCTCTTTGATGAGATAAGCCCCTTTACTGCATAATAACAGGCGTTACTCAATTGAAACGTCGTTTTAAATTCTTCTCGAATATTATTATCCTTCGTGATTAGAGATCTTAAGTATTTAAATATTTATACTTTTTCAAATTCTACATTTTGTATGTTAATTGTATGTAAGTCGTATCCGTATCATAATTCTTGAATTTTTTTGTTTAATTACATTTCGGTTGATTTTTCCCCAATTTCTCTAATCATATGTCTCCTCTTCCAGTCCAATTCATTTACCTATCAATGTTGCATAAGGAATTTAAATTTCTTAATTTGGCTAGAACACTCCATTTTTTAAAATTTTAAATAGAGGGAGAGAGAGAGGTTCTAATTATATATATATCTGTTTCTATGACAGCACAAAAAAGTAAACAAATTACATACATACAAACACTCTCCTTTATATATATTTTTGGAAAATGGAACACCCGCAGCTCAGCTCAGGAGTTACCTAAGATTCTAATTTCTTTTTTATTTTTCATCATTTGAGGTACCCTTCACCTCAGAAAAATTTGGTTACCTTACTCCTTGTAGTTTAGGCTCTGGAGTTTTTTGCGTACAGACGGACACTATCGTATTAAATATATAGATATATAATTAAAATTAATAATAAATGCAGATTTTATTTATCACTCTCTTTTGTTTTACTTACTAATTTAAAATTCAAATTAAATTAAAAATCTTATCTATTAATTTTAATGATTTAATTATATGAATAGATAGATGAATTATATAAATAAAAATATCTTAAATATTTTATTGAAAATGATTTGAAATAATTTACTGATAATATTAAAATATATTCTTTTGAATAATATACCAATAAAATTGTTAATTTAAAATGAGAATTATTCTACTCGTATATTATTTTAAATTTGAAATGAATGGCTCTTTCTATAACAATTCGTGTGGTTAAAATATTTTTTTTTCGAGAAGATATCAACCACTAAGCCAGTTTCTTAGAAAAATGATAAAAAAAAAAAATAAAATAAAATAAAAATATTTTTACCTTTCGTGTGGCTAAAATATTTTTTTTTCGAGAAAATATCAACCACTAAGCCAGTTTCTTAGAAAAATGATAAAAAAAAATAAAATAAAAATATTTTTACCTTACATTTAAAAATTAATTCCCGACAAGACAACACAAGTTAGCTAGTAGAGTGATGGTAAGTAATTAATAATCATACGTGTATTATTTATTCTTTTTAATTATTACTTATTCATTTTTTACTCTCACTCCTCTCTCTCACTCTCTATACAGAGTGCTTCAAAAAAAATGTATACACACTTTGAACTTCCATAGAAAATTTATTTACCGTTCTACAAAGTTAAATTTCAGGAAAATAGAAAGCTGAAAGTCCAATGTAAATGAAACATAAATAACAAATGTTAATACTATTCAAATTGGTGACCTGCAGCATCAATACAATTCTGAGTACGAGTCACCACTGATTCTGTACATCGTATCAAAACGTCCAATGAGATTTCTCTACACACTGCTTGAATCTCATTCCAAAGAATGTCTAGGTTACGTGGTTTACGTTTGTACACCTCATCTTTTACTGTGCCCCACAAGAAGAAATCCAGTGGTGTAAGGTCTGGAGAGCGTGCTGGAAACTCGATTGGCCCCCTGCGTCCTATCCACTGGCCCGACAAATTTTGATCCAGGTAAGCTCGTACGTCCCTGTGATAGTGCGGCGGGGCACCATCTTGTTGAAAATAAAAATCATCATTATCGTATAATGCACGAAAACATTAGCCTTGTAGAGCGGGAAAACTACAATAGTTTAAAGTATGTATACATTTTTTTGAAGCACCCTGTATATATATAGAGAGAGAGAGTAATTAATAATTATATTATTTATTCTTTTTAATTACGTATTTATATATATAGATTAACTAAATTTCAAATGCTTATTCAAATAAATTTGAAAATGTGATAGTTTTGCATTCATTTAATTAATTATTAAATAATTTGTTATCTATTTTATTATTATTAATAATAATTTAACAAATATTAAAACCTATTTTTTTACTGTCTTGAAAGTAAAAATTTTATTCAAGGCTGATAAAAGTTTTTAAAAGAGTGATTTATAATATTAATTTATTTTTACTTTTCGATCTATATATAATAATTTATACTAATCAATATTATAATCTAGAAGAGAAGTGTGCAATCTTTTTTTTTTACAAAGGACCAAACGAAAGTTGGAGATACCTTGGTGGGCTATAGACAAAAAAAACTTAATAAATTATAAGGTGCTTGAATAAGTTCTCGCTGTTTTCTAACAGATGGCGTTTCCAGTAATATAAGTGGATGATATTTCTGAAACGAACGCATTTCCAGGAAATACTGTTCGTATTCTTGAACGCCAGTGTGTTTCTGTTTGCCACAGTGTCAACCACTTTTTGTTCTGAGTGCTTAAAGATGCCGAGTTTTGTGCCACGAAAAGAGTATTTGCGGGGAATTCTATTGCATTATTTTATACAGAAGAAATCAGCAGCTGAAGCACTCTGAATTCTTGTTGATACGTATGGGGAACATGCTCTGTCGGAAACGACTTGCAGAGACTGGTTTCGACGGTTCAAAAATGACGATTTTGATCTTCAAGATAAAGAACGTTCTGGCACACCGAAAAAGTTTAAAGACGAAGAATTGGAGGGATGGGAAAAAGTAGTGTCTTGTGATGGGCTGTACTTTGAGTGACGTGTTGTGCACCACATTGTGTAAATAAAGCATTGATTTTCACAAAAAAAAAAAAACAGCGAGAACTTATTCAAGCACCTTATATTAAACATTAAATATTTAATTTACAATTCACATAATACATGTTTGGTTCAAGGTCTCAAAAATCGTTTCATAGTAGTAGCGATTATTATAATAAATTTTTAACTTATTAGTAATGAAGGGTCACAAAAATTTGTTCAACGGGCCGTGGGTTGCTCATCCCTGGTCTAGAAGCAATTTATAAATTTAAGAAAAACAATCCAAAAGATTTGTAGTTTCAAATATATAAATAATAATAAAAAGTTTTTGTATCATTTCAATGTCATCTAACAATCCTTGGGAAATTAAAATTGGATATTTATTATAGATTATAAAATTTTCTTGTTCATTTCTTGATTTTCTTTATAAAAATCATAAAAATCTTAAAATAATCCGATATTTTCTATTTAAATTATGATAAAACATACACATTTTTATATATTTATTTAAAAGTATGTTCTCAATTGCAGGAAAAATGATTTTAATTGTTTTTTCTTAATTAAAGTAATTAATAACAGGTGCTAATAAATAACCAAAGGTGGATTTAGATAACATTATATTTATATGTTAATGATGATTATGATTATGATTATTACTATTATCAACATATATATTCTAGATATAGTACTGTAAAATCATTTTTTAATTAGTATTCATTTAAAATGATTTTAAAAGATAAATTATATCTCCTATAATTATATATATTGAATAAATATGATATAATAGTATTATGTTATAGTAATTGGAATTGGAACTTAACTCTTATTTGATTATTAGAATGAATTGATTAATAATTTATTTTCTATCTAGTAACAAATCGAGATATTTAAAAGATGGGAAAAGTAGAATTAAAGATATTCATTATAATCGGTCCAATCAATTTATTAATATCACCAAACTGAACTGCAAAATTCGTAACATAATTTAAGTTCGTAAGAATAAAGTTTTGAAAGTACGAAGCAACGGCTACGTATTGCTTAAGTTTTTCTTATAAATAAGAGTATCTTAAAAATGTTATAATACGAGAGCAGGTCAATAAGTCAATTTTTTGAATGAAACACAGGTTTTTGGATGTAAAAATTATTTTATTTTTCAACGTTGACTCCTTTGAGCTCTATATACACTTCGTCCAACGTTTCTCAAATTTTTTATCGTTTCCAAAAAATAAGATTTGACAGATTTGACGAGGACATTAAAATAGATAGAATAGGGAGAAATATGTATCCCAATTCATGAATTTTCATGGAAGTTCACTTTTTTCCATTTTCTTCTCAAATCACGAGGTAGTCTACTATTAATGGATGTCAAACAAAAACTAAAAGACACAGATGGTTCAAATTTCGTCAGGGGTTACCTGATAGTTGCCTGCTGACAGGAGCAGTGTTGCCATTTCATTTAAGAGAGAGGAAATTTAAAAAGTCACGGACTTATGGATCCACCCTCGTATCTTATAGGTTAGTGGTCGGCAACCTGATACTCGCTATGGCTCTCTAGTTCCATGTCCAAATATTAATAATTATATTATTTTATTTTCAAAATTCAAAATATTATATTACAAAAAAAAAAAAACTTCAAACATAATAACAACACTCACGGATAACGGGTTTATTTAGTTATTTGAAATCAAAAATAAAATATATACCCTCTACCCAAATCCTATTCAAATACTATAATATTTAAACAAAAATGTTTGTGCCTTTTTAAAAAAAAGGAAATTTTGTAAATTACAACTTTTGGCTCTTCCGTATCATAACGTTGCAGATCTCTGTTGTAGGTAAATATTAATTTCTTAAATCAAGATTAATTTTTCTAAAATTTTTAATATTCAAATAAAAAAATGGTGGAAATAATTAGCTTTTAAGAGAGTATCTGGTTTGCAAGAGTTACATTTAAGTTAATAAGGAATAAGAGATGAATATTTGATTGTCAATCATTGTAAGTGTTAAGTCCGCAGTAAACACGTCTAACAGACGTTACCTTATATCTTATTATTTTCTGTGTTAAATAGAATTTAAACAAGAAAAATATCAAGGTACGATTGGAATAATAATAAAACGAACTCAATACCATTGATAATTAAATCGCTAGGAACGCTATTTCTCTCTCTCTCTCTCTTTTCAACTTCAATGATGAATCGAAGTTTCAGTGTATCTATCACCTCATTTGAATTGTTAATGATTCCAAACACATTTCATTATTTGTCTTTGAATACTAATATTTAACAATTTCAACTTAATGTATTAACTTATAGTATTGTTTATAGAATTGTATATTCAACTCACAGGGAACGGTAGCTGTTACATTACGCTTATTTGTTGTCCTCAGGATTCTATTAAGAAGAGTATGGTTTGAATTTCAAGAGCACATAAATGAATCGTTTTGGAACATTGATCTTATATATATTATAATTATATGATCTTGATGATAATATTGATTAATAAGTATTTAAAATGGATGATTTTAGTAGATTTAGTAGTGATTATATCGAATGTAGTTTAACAACTTCAGCTGTATTAATAAAAATATAAAATTATATAATTCCATAAAATCAAAAAAAAAAATTATTGATGTTTAAGAAAATAATATCAAAATAATAAAAAATTGAAATAAAACGTTTTTTTTTCAAATTCAGAATGCTAAAAAAAAATTGAAGAATGTTGAAAAAAATACTTGGTAATTGTTTACAAAAACGGAAGCTTAAGGGTTTTGGATAAAACTTTACCAGTGGATTCCTTTTTTAATTCCAAGTGACTATTAAATTAGCAAATTAAATTATTACGGTCACTTATAGTTTCCGAGGTAAAAATTATTAAAGTTTGTATATAAATCCATTGACATATAAATTACCTACCATATTTATAATGTTAAATATTTCAAATAGAGGGCTTCACTAATTTTCGCTTTGGATATAGTAAAATTAAAAAAATAATTAATTAATTAATTAACAACAATTTTTATAGGAAAATTAAAAAAAATAATTAATTAAATAATTAATTAAATAATTTTCCTATATCCAAACCGAATCGAAAAAACCGAAAATTAGTGAAATAAGTTGACCTGTGGCCAGGTCCGAACCGACCGACGGTTTGAATGTGAAAATAATACCTCCCTTACTATCGTCGGTCGGTAAAAAAGATTCAATAAGATTGTTATTTGATGCATAACTACCAGGGGCTCCATATCTTTTCTATCAGGTGTCAGTGATGTTGTGTGATGGTCGGGCATCAATATCAATATCAACATCAAAATCTGGTAATAAAGTTTTCTATTGAATTATGATAATTATTATTACCCATAAACAACATTATGCGTGATTTGCAGTCGTGTTAAATATTTTAATTCCAGTGACGGTATCTGTTTATCTTTCATTTTTTTAGTAAAATAAGAAAATGATATAAAAGAGATATTTAAAAAAAGTCTGATTAAAATTTTTGAGAAATGGCTGCATTATGCAAGTAAAAGAATATTACAAATTGTACAAATATTTAAAAGTTATTGTTTTTTAGGCTCAGTTCAATATCTAATTTTTCTCAATTGGTTCGAGTATAACCTTAATAGTATTTTTGATTCTTGATAAACAAGCCAGTCTTGTCTGTATTCATTTTTATAGGGTGAAATTATTCGGTTTGTCCTTTTTGCCGACCGACGATAGTAAGTGAGGCATTGTTTTCACACCAAATTTCACATGTGGAGATTTTTACATATCTCCACGAATCATGCATTTTCTTAACAGAAAAAAGTATTTTTAGCATTTTAGTATTTTAACCATAACCATTGAGTAATTTTTAGTGTATAGGTGATAAGCCGTTTTCGCTCGAAATTCGGCTTGATCAAGAAATTTGACTCCTTTATATCTTCTCATTAAACTTTCTAATAAGTTTACCCATGTGTCTATTGTACTCTTGAATTACGTTAGGGCAATCAACAATAATGAACGTTACACCGTTAGTGGTGCCACCATACTGGAACTTGCAAAACTATAAACATAAACATGAAGTAAAATTAATTTGTCTTATATATTTAAATATGAGAATCTTGTCAAATGGCAATTATATGAATTTAAAAGTTGAATTACTGTTAAAACTTAAAGTTTTTCATGAAAATTCCGAATAATAATTTATCTCCATAGAAATGTTTTTTTATTAAAATATAAATTATAATAGTGCCGAATCCTTATGATTCAACATCAGAAAATGTTGGATTATTTTTTAAATTATTTTTAAAATTTTGAATTCTAAAGGTTTATTATAGGATGTGTCGAAAATCAAAATGATATATCTATAACAGTTTTTTTATATCTTTTTAAGTTCTTATCACATTATTCATTTTATTTTTAGTTTTATCACTGATAATTACGAGCCAAGTTTATACTTGAACTAGAAACAAAAACCAACTTAAAGTGATATTTGACGACAGGAAAATATTTAAAATGAAAGAACACAAGTGAAAAACGAACTTTCAAAGCCGTTAAACACTTTAGCTCATGCAAAATTAATCAAGCCCTCTTGAGGCTTTATCTCCTTCCCTTTCAAGGTTAATACAAGGACCAACCAACCACCTCCTTCAAATGAGGACGGAAAATGTTTAATGCATCAGTTTATTACCTGAAAAACGTTATAAAAACATGTATTTTTTTAAATATTCCTTTTTCATATCATAGATTAGTTTAATAATGGTAATTTTCAATTTACTTAATTTTCTCTTATTTAATATCAATTGAAAATAATAAATAATTAAATTAAATAAAATTTTCTTAATTTTTTTAAAATCTCAAGCTTTAATACATAATTACTTTATTGGTATAATTAGGTAAATTAAACAATTTCTTCAAAATATTATTTTAGCCAAGGATATAGAAATTCCAAAATTTTTAATTTAGGATAAAATTCTCAAATTATTATTATTATTTAATATTAGTGATTAAATAGTTGGAAATTAAATTAAATGGAAAAATATACTTCTTTATTTATTCATTTTCAGTTCATTTAAAGCCGTTGTAAAATTCTATTGATATTAATAAATCTCAATTTGATATCTAAATAATAATAATATTTCAAATCATTCTCGTTAAATTCAATTAAACTCTAATAGATAGATTAATAAGTTCAACTTTCATCAAAAAAAAAATAAAAAGCAGGAAAAAATATATGTTTCAAGTGATGATTTATTGAATAATTGATTGATATCAAAAATAAATTTAATAACATATACCACATATAAATTAGATAACAAAAACATTACTCAATATTATAATGACGATATATTATATATTATTGAAATTAATTCATCTCCAATTCATGTATATACGTGTCGAACAAAAAGAAAAAAAAATATTTAATTTAAATAAATTGTTTATTTTATTTTAAATATATACATATTACATATTTTATTTATAAAAATGTAATTAAAATTAATAAAATAAACAGGATATGGTCAAATCAAGGGTAAGCAACCATTTTTAACAAAGGGCCAAACGGAAGTTTAACATTTTTTGGCGGGCTTCAAACAAAAAATACAACTTAATAAATTATCAAACCTTAAATATTTATTGAGCAATTAATATAATACTAATATGTCTCTTTCATTGGTGTAGCGATTATTAAAATATATACTTGAATTAACAGTAATCAAGTGACCCGAAAATTTTTAGGATACCAATATCCGGGGGGCCTCATGCGTTCCGCGGGTTGCCTATCCTTGGGTTAGATGATTTCAGTTCACCGCTAAATGATTTGAATTATACCTAGAAGTAAGTAGGTAAATAATATTCAAATGTTTTAATCTATTAATTTTTTATAGATATAGAAAGGTTTTTAATATATAAAAAACACAAACTTCTTCCCTTTTGTGATCTTCCCTTCAAGATCATATTGATTGCAGACAGATTATCCATATACATAGTTGTTGGCTCGTTGCTTCCTATTACTTTTAATTCTTTAGCTATTCAACGAATCCAACAAATATCATTAATGACAGTCGCTCGATATTCTGCCTTGACAGCTAAGGTAGCACGTTTATGTTTTTGAATATACCAAACCATTGATCTTCTCATAATCAGACACTGGTAGAATGTCCATTTATCAAACCTCCTCCATAAACAGAGTCAGTGTACTCAATGGATATCTTCATCAAAGAATATAGGCTGGATTCCGGGAATCAAATTTGAAACATTTGATAATTTCTTCTGTATACTTTGACTGGTTAATATTCCTTCTACGTTTCTTTTTATGCTATGCTGAAGATTTAAACTTATATATAGGTATATAATCTAAAGTTAAAGTTATATTTTAGAATTAATTAATTTTATATTTATTAAAAACAAAACAAAACAAAATGATTGGTAAAAAACTTAACCAATTTAAAATAAATCTTAAAAAATCTTAAGTTAAACTTAGGGAACTACCAGTATATAGTTTATTTTTTAATACAATATAAAAGGATGAGTATATATCCTAACTATTGTGATAGCTATAAAGATAGAATAAAATAGTATTTATTTGAAGAATAAAAAAAAGAGAGAATTAGTAGACTATATTTTTTCTCTTAAGCTCAAGCGTTATTGTTCTTGTTGACAATTCAAAAGCTTTCAGTTAATGGACAATCGTTTACTTTTTGTACAGAGTAATTTCCCAAAGATTTTGTTTTTATCCTGGAGAGTTTTCCTTTTTTTAAACCAAATAAAGCTTAAATAAATCGTCTCATCTATTGCCTATTTTATTCCCAATTGGATTTCCTGGTGATATTACTATTTTAAATAACATTCCTAGTTGTAGTGTCTTTGTTATTTAATTTACAATTAAACAGAACAAAATACACCAGGAAAGACAATGGATGAATAGAATAATATGCTAACAATCACTTAGATTTTTAATTAGAACAATAAAACCTAATGATCTGTCTTGAATATCTTTGTTTTACTGAAGCTGATGATGATGTTTCGATTATAAGACGATAATTAAAATTTCAACAAGGTAGGTGATAAAGAATTATTTTATAAACAAAGAAAATTTTTTCCTTCACTCTCAGTCAAATTATTTTGACAAGATTCAATCTTATACTCTTAGAAAATTATTGCACAGTAAAATAAAAGCACAAACACTTTATTGTTTTTCTAAGATGAATATAATAATAATTAATAATTATTTATTTTTTTATTTATAGACTGAGACATCTAATCACTCAATAAAACCTCTTAATGTAGTACATCTAACTTTAACAATCAGTTGTCAAAATTACATTATAATCTGGGTTTTAATTTAAGAGATAAGAGATGTTCTAGTGAAACTATTATTGTTTATTTAAGGACATTGCATCTATTCACTAGTCGATTAAAACCAAATTGAACTAATTATGATTTGAATTGAATTGCCACAAACCTTATCTCTGGAACTCCTTACTAATTGCAGATCTTAAAAGAATGATCTATGAAATAATTGATTGCTCAAGTAGATGCCAATTATTAAAACAAAAACATTTTACAAAAGAGGTATTTATAAATAACAGTTGTTTTTCTCGTTAGATTCGGGATTTGACTGACGTGTCTTTCCCATTATTTTTATTAGGATATCAAAATTTCAAACATAAATGAATTATATATCTAAAAAATTTATCAATTTATTATTTTGAGTTATGAATAATTTTTAGAAAATTTTGTTATTGCAAAATACTTTTGAATTCAACAGTATATTAATAATTGAATAAATTATATAATATATAATTTGTCCATATTATGGATATTATACAACCTACTTTAAAAATTAAACTTCTCTTTTTTACCTCTAAAAAATCTATACAATCTTTGTGAATTTATAAACTAATTAAGTTTAATAAATTGTATATACATTTAAAATATAGCTCAATAAAATATAATGTTTAGAACGAAATATACAGTTTCTCATGAAGGTTATCAAATATAATTGGACTTAATTTATATTCTACAATTTAAGCGTAAATTAGAAATAAAATTATTTTTATTTAAAATGATTTATTAAATATAAAAGAGCATTTTTAAGCTTAAAATGGAAATGGACTCGTGTTTAGACTGGCTGACATATAATTAGAATGTCAGAATTTTAGAAACAAGATACTAAATTGCAATAATTAGTTAAATAAATTTGTTTAACAACCTTTTACATATGTTTAATTAGGTTAAATTGAATAAATTGCACACAAGCATTGCTTTAACTTTTTACAAAAATGAAAAATCTTGTAATTGTTTACAAAAACGGAAACTTCAGGGATTTGGATAAAACTTCACCAATGGATTCCTTTGTTAATTCCAAAGAAACTTTCCTTATGCAATATTATTTGATAACTCCTAGTTCCAGAGATAAAAATTATTAAAATTTGCATATAAATCCATTCACAATCAATTTAGCTACGATGTTTTATTCATTTGTCCTGTAGAGGTTTATTCAGTACAGTTTGGTTATAGGTAACTTAAAAAATTAATTAATTAAATAATTTTCCTACATCTATACCGAATCAAAAGAACCGAAAATTAGTGAATAAGTGAATAATTAGTGAATTAGTCAATAAAAGTCATTTAGACGTTCATAACTAATTCATCTTTCAAACTTTAATAATTTTTAAATTTAATAATCTTTAATAATTTATAGTTTCCGAGATAAAAAATTATTAAAATTTGACAGATAAACTAGTTATGAATAGTATTTTTACTATTACAAATTTTCCAATTTTATAATGTTAAAAATTTATAAAAGAAATTCATTTGATATTATTTTTATACATATTTAAAGTTTATATTATGTTTAAGATAATAATTATTTATTTATAATTTACCATTTAATTTAAAATTTATCAGCATAATAATCTAATAATATCTTCCTTCTATTATTTAAGTATATTACTTTAACATAAATTAAACATTTAATTTGTGATTTAGATTGTTTACAAAAAGGCGGATGCACATACATACACATGCAAACACAAACATAAGATAAATTGGAGAAAAAAATTATGATAGGTTGTGGCTAAGGTACTATACATATAAGTTGGTTAGCGTGATAGGGTGGGGCTCTCTCTTGTCACTTAGTCGACAATTTTCATTGCTGACATTTTATCGGGGTCCTCTTCAAATATGGATGGTAGATAAAATGGTCCCCACCCTAATATTTCCCAAGAGACACCAGAGAAAATTCTAGATAAGCTTGAAAGGGAGAACAAAAAGAATAGTTTTGTTTGTTTAACTAATTGAGCTTTTTAAACTCTTTTTTTCTTTGTAAATAGTTTTAAATGCCGATATATTATTAATTAACTAAGCGTAAGAAAGAATAAAATAAATGGGGTGGGGTGGGGGAATTATTTCAAATTTTCGAAATTCTTTGAATTCCATTTAACATTTAACACATCAGAATTTTCTAAGCTAAAAGTTGATTTATGGAAAACTAAAGAAACAAATATATAATTAAATTTAAAAACAAAAATAAATAAGTTGACCTGTGGCCAGGTCCGAACCGACCGACGGTTTGAAGTAAATTAATTTCCAACTACAGAAATAATTTCAAATAATTTTCATATATCTATTAATGTAATAAAAAACAGATATGGATACATAAATAATAAATATAAACATTTTTAATTTTATTTTATTTATAATATATATGCAAGACCAGGCTGTGACGTCATGAATGGCTGGATTACGTCATATAATTTTAAATCAAGAAAAAACTAATAAATATGATTTTCCCGAGGATAAAACCAATACAAAGTGCATGATTCGTGGTGATATATAAAAAAATCTCCTCATGTGAAATTTGGTGTGAAAATAACCCTTCCCTTCCTATCGTCGATCGCTAATACTACCACTTCCGGTTTCCGGATTTGCACCAAAAGTTGATCAATTCATCCCACTGATGCATTAAGTAAATATATCAAATTTCATCAAAATCGGTTGAGCCGTTCAGGCTGAACACATCTATACGGACGGACAGTCGGACAGACGGACAAACGGACAGACGGACGGACGAACAGACATCATGCTAAAAATACTTTTTTCTGTTAAGAAAATGCATGATTCGTGGAGATATGTAAAAATCTCCACATGTGAAGTTTGGTGTGAAAACAATACCTCCCTTACAATCGTCGGTCGGTAAAAATTACAAATCACAAGCTAAATATATCAAAAGAAAATTTAGGTAGTACATATGTATCTAATATAGTTTATATGTAGAGTTATGAATTTTTTTTTTAAATATGATGAATGTTTTTCCATGAGAGAGTCAATTGAAGGTGATGTGATCGATTAAGACCGATTGCTGATTTGGCTCTTTGGGGCTTCCAAATGTATTTCCTGTCGTAACCCCTAATTCACAACAATCACTTCCAATCTATTCGGACATTCTGTCGTTTTCTCTTCAAATCACGATTTATACTATTTTTTTACAATTTGGAACAATCGCATATTAAATAAAATAAAAATTACCTCAATTTTATATCGTTTGTGAAGAAAAATCAATGCTTCATAAATACATAAAAAAAAAAAAATTCTTCCAATGTATAATAGAAATGAATTTAGATTTATAAGCAATTTTTTATATCGATTTAGATTTGTTCAATTTTTAAAATTTATTTGATATATGTAAGATTAAAATTTTAAAATTTGATTTTTTTGGATTTTATTTTTATACTAATATACACGTTTATCTATATATAAGCATTATTTTTTTAAAGTAGAAAATATTTTTTTTTTGAATTCCCAAACTAGAATTAGAATATTACATGTGTGTAAACAAGAAAGGATAATATTGAAACATTGTTTCACGATGGATCGAACCAAGTCACAAAATGATGGATGGTGGTGATGCTATGTTAGCTATGTTAGCTATAGTATGTTCACTAAATAAAAACAAAATTGAGTGATATCGTCTAAATTTTACTAGTATTAATTATTTTATTATAATTTGTTTCCACCGATGTAAATGCCATGTTAAAAAAAAATAAAATCTCATAATTTCTGATTTGTTAAGATTTAGTCACTGCCAACATTGATCAGATTGTTTGTTTCAAGCCTACATAGGACATTTTCATTAATTTATATTAAGAATTAAATTATTTAATTAATTAAGATTTAAATATCACGTTTGCTTTTCTATTTTGTTCGATTGGAGGATTGAAATAATATCAATGAGAGTAAATTTTCTTTATTCTAGATAGAAAATTAATTTGCCTATCTCTGTTATCTTAGAATCACAATAGCACACACACATACACACATAAATAAAAAATATTTTCTCCAAAAAGATTCACAGGGTGAAACTTGAGCTAATTTTAAAAAGAATATTTGTTTTAATTTTATACCTTAATATAATTTAAACTTTATTAATTATTTATGGATAAGTTTAAAATTAAATTATCTTGAAAAAAAAAAATAAAATAAAACAAATCCAAACTTTGAATACATATTTAAAAAAAAAGAATATTTATTTACTTATAAGAAAAACAAAAAGTCATTTAAAATCCTCGAGGTTTGATGTGTAATAAATTTTTTATTTACTCAATATTTTTAATTAAATCATTATTCTATAAAATAATCAACTAGAGACTAGATTACTTTAAATATTCTTTTGTTTTAATTTTGTTCTTCACTGTTTAAAGTAAAAGTTGTTAAATACAATTTTTATCCAAAGTATTCAGAAGAAAGACTCAATGTAATTCAAAAGACATTTGCAAAGTTCCAGATTGGCCCTTAGAGTTTTATATATAGAAACTTTTCCAATGTTAGTTTTGAGAAAGAGATTTCAACACTATAAGAGACAAAATGGTTGTAAAAAATATTGTTTTTAGATTAACACTTCATGTGTTCCCAAAAGCAATCAATAATAATAATAATAATAATAATTTTCGCTCTAAATTTAATTTGATACTATTTACTCTTATTTATATAATATTAATATCGATCTCATATTCTTTTAACTTTTAATTAAATTATTATTAAATTTTTATTTTTTAATTTATTTCTTTCGAGAGAGGTGTATTAATTTCGAGACATTTATTTTTTTATTTTAATTAAAAAAAAACATTACATTAACCTTTGAAGTCGATGATCGATCACCAATTAATGATTGTTATATGATTAAAATCCATTAGTAAATTAATTTAGAGCATTAATAAAATTTATATTCTATTTTAAAAAATGTTAGTTTTATAAATTGTTTGTTAGTTGGGAGTATAGTTACGTTTAATGGGGGATCTTATCTTAAATCGCTGAGTTGAAGAGCAAAGTAATTAGAAGGGATTAAACTCAATGAAGAATGGTTCAAAGGAACCACAGAAACATTCATAAGGCTTAGATACACTTAAAAGGTTCCTGAATTAAGATGGGAATTTTCTCCTTCAGTTCATTCAATCGATTACAATTAGTCTCAGCATTTGTTTTGTTTATTATCTCAATATATTGAAATTCTTTCTTACATTTTTTATTATAAATATATAATATATATAACATTATTATAAGTTTTTTATTTTATATGTTTGGAAGAAATCATCATATATTTTTTATAAATTCTATAAATGTATCAAGTGAAATAGAAATAAATTTAAAACTTTTTTAAAATTAATTTGTATATTATATTTTAACTATAAATTGATGATTAAAATTACCTCGCGCTCTTGGTTTGGTGAGCAATCGGGTTACAATCATATCATAGGCAGTTTCTTTAGCAACTCCTGAATCTTTTACCAATTTTTCTTTTACAGCAATACAGATGTTTTTACGGGCAAGCAAGGTTTCTAGCTCTTCAAACGCCTGAAATCAAAAAACAATAAAATCATTTAGTAACAAAATATAGACTAATTTATTATTATTTTTTTTCGTTTTTACCTGTTTTAGGTTCCATAGTAACTTACATGCATCTTCATTGTGAAACTGATTTATAGACTAATTTCTAATACAAGTTTTGTTGTTATTATTATTGTTAATTTGTGCATTTATTAATTCCAACTTTCCTTATTTTGGTTAGACAACATCATTTTTAAGATTATTTTCTTTGTAAAATTAAATATATTAATATATATAATTATTAATTAAAATTTTATTTATATAGCTAGAATTTATCATTTCACATCTATTTTACCATAAATTTAAAGATTTGATAATAATATAATTTTTTTCTTAATAGAACAAAGACTATATATGGGATGGACCACTTAAAGGAAAACTAAAAAAAAATTGTCACCGTGCCATTTTAGGCGAATAAGCACCCCCCCCCCCCCCCGCCCCCATTCCATGGAACAAAAGAGAACTGAAAGTCTCCTTGTCGTAATAATATAAATTTATAATTAATAGGCTATTATTAAATTATTATTTAATTAAATTGTAAGTTGAGTATCTTTAATTTATTAATGAGTTAATTATTCATTTAATTATTACACTTTAAATGTAATTAAACTAAATAATTCTCATTGATCTTTATTCAGTCAGTTATTATAATACAATTGTTTCTTTTTAATTTGTTTGTTGTAATTTTGAAAAGGCGTGCAGATTGACTAGCTCATTTAAAGCAACAAGCACGACATCGTTTAACAAGAAGGAAGGAATAAGAAGAAGCAAGAATTAGAGGAAGGAAATTAAAATGTTACTTCAAATCACATGGTTTCTTTCTGCCAACTTGAAACAACTCAAAACTAAAATGGCTATATTTTGGTAACACAGGGTATATTTTTAGGCCATTAGAATAAGAGCTACGGGGCAAGCTTATTGACCTTTAGAATACGTGTAATGACTACATAGAGTGAAAAATTAAGTAACCCCATCCATTTTAGGAATCGGCCCATCGAAAGCAACCTTCTCCTATATGTAAATATATAGGGTGTCCTAAAATTAACGCAAGATTTAAATTAAATATAAAAGAGGGGTTTGTAGATTTTTATTTTTTATTAGATCATAAAGTATAAACGAAAGGGTTATTTATGGAATAAGATATCGGGCAAATGGTCTCCACGGCTTTGCTGGCACATGCGGATACTTTCTTCGAAATTTTTCATTATATTTTCTGCATAATTGTGGCTGAATTTCGTTGATTTTCTCTTGTAATGCACGTGTGGTTGTGGATTTGTTGACATAGACCTTTGACTTCAAATAACGCAATAGGAAGTAATCTAATGGAGTAAAATTACATGATTTAGTAGGCCAATTATGATCACCGAAACGAGAGAATACACGACCAGAAAATGTCTCATACAGTACTTGAATTCTTTCTTTGGCTATATGGCATGTGGACCGTCTAGTTGAAACCACATATTAACCACATTAATAGCATCTAATTTCGGTAGAAAGAACTGTCTTATTTCGGGGTATCGAGCGCCAGTAACCGTTGCTGCTTAACTAGCCATTTTCAAAAAAAAAATATTGTCCAAAGATGACTTCTTCTTAAATCAGCAACAAAAAGTGACAATAAATGCAAATTCAAATCTTGCGTAAATTTTGGGACACCCTGTATACAAATATACCAGGGCAAGAGATTTGACTCCAACGTTGATATCATCTCACTAACAAATCTATTTTGATGTTCTCGACAAAACTTATATTTTGGAGAAACGTTGGACGAAGTATATAGAGCTCAAAGGAGACTACGTTGAAAAATAAAATAATTTTTTATCCAAAAGTCTGTGTTTCATTCAAAAAGCCACGGAATTATTGACCTTCCCTCGTATATAGCTAACATGATTGTGAGAAAAAAAATCAGGTGTGTTCGTATGTTTAAAACTAAATGTATTAATTCAGAGGGATAAAACTAATTAAATTTAATATTTAAAATTTAAGTAAAATAAAGATATTTATTTTTTAATACGAACAATATATTTTATTATTCAAAAATTATTTGAAACTTGATAATAATGATCAAAAAATCAAATATCATCAATGAATTAAAATTTAACAACCAAATTGATAAATAATTAGAAAAACAGTTAATATTTATTTTATTTATAACTAGTTGGTTCTAGACAGATTGTTCTGCCTACAGTATTCCCGGATCAATAAATAGTATTTTGTTGAAAGTTTTTATGTGTAATATTTATTATTAGTATATTAAATCCATCATTTTCTTTTCGTTTTTTTATTTATTTTTTAATTTAATTACTAAATCAATTAATTATATTCTATACTGTTTATGTTGTTATAAAATATCCAAACTTCGCAAAGGCGAAATACTGCCTAAAATTTTTTATTTAGATCTTTATTTTAGTATCTATAATTATTTTGTCATACATCTATACTTTTTTTACAAAAATATTTGTATAAAAATAATATATACATAACGCAATAAAATAAAACAATGAATAAGCTCAGAATTTAGAGTTAGATACCTAATCATCGACCGTGTCAACACTCCAAGGTTCGGGAGCAAAGTTTCGTTCAATTCGTGCAACCTTCTAAAAAATGGATAAAGATATTTCTTCTTTTACTTACATAGATTTATTTTATATATTTTAGATTTGAAATTAACGTATTTTACATCAACAATTAAATTTATTCGAGATAACAATCTTCAATAAATGACTAATTTAATGGATCTAAATCTAACTCTGCAATGAAAGGTTTTTTCTAAAAAATAAACTCTTATTTTTTCTCAGAGGATATTCAAGACATTCAACATCATTTTAATTTCTCTCAGGGATGTTAATTAATTAGAATCGTCTTTAATGGATGAATCACATCAACTAAGTCTGCATTTCACAATTTCTTACTAGGAAAATCAAACGAGATTTCTAATCAACGTTGATGTTAATTGAAATTAAGTTTTAGACTTAAATAGAATGTATTATCCCTTAAATAGAAATAGAGATAGTAACAACTATGAAATAATATGTTTGTTTAAAAAGAATAAAAAATATTTTAATTGTATAATTTATGATTTATGTATTGCTAGCTCTGCACATCTAGACGGGGGGTCCGCCCCTTGTACCCCCGAGTGATACATAGTATTTGGTTGAAAGTCTGTATGTAAAAGTTTTTCATCCATTTTGTTTCAATCAGTATATTAAATAAAACAATCATTTTTTTGTGTTCTTGTATATGTTCTATCTATCTATCTATCTACCTCTGAGCTCTAGCTCTACGTTACTCGAAAGTTCTTGGCATCAACAACCACATTTCTCCAAGCTATAACCATCTAACTCCTACCCTTTCCCATCTCTTTCACGTCCCTTCCTACATTGTCATCCACAGCATCCTTGGTCTTCCAAACGGACGTTTTCCAATCGGTCTCCCCACCAATATCTTTTTCCTCTCCCATTCTAGCCACGTGCCCTGCCTATCGCAGCCTTCTCGATTTTATAACCCTAACTATTTCTGGAGATGCATAGAGGTCATTCAATTAATCGTTATGCAGTCTCCGCCATTCCCCGGTGTCCTCATCTTTCTTTGCTGGGAAGAATCCTATTCTCAAATACTCTGAATCGAACTCTCATCTCCCAGGGTCATAGACCATGACTCACACCCATATAATACAACAGGTAAAATAATTATTTTCCTCTCTGATACTAAATATTTTATCTTATTACTATTAATTTCAAACCCCATCTCTTCTCCTGCCTCGATGAATTTTTTTAGACCACTTTAAAGGTTATTAAATTATTAAAAAAAAAACAAAATTAAAAGTAAACAAAAATAAATATAAAATATAAAGTAATTAGAATAATACTAAATTACTATAAAAGTAATATTAACAAAATATATATTAAAATCTTACGGGAAAATCCAATTATGATATCAAATTTTCTTAATTAAAATTATTTATTCATATACTCTTAAAAATTAATAGAGATAATATAGTCATAATGAGAATGTTTTCAAAGTTTAAAAGGCTAGTATGATCAATTGAGATATTGTAAATCTATCTATATTTATAAAAAGATTTTTATCTGCACATTGCTCAGAATTTAAAATTTTTTCCATATCTTCATGGTCTCTAGAATCCAAAAGTGGCTTTAGAATTTTTCATGTGTGTTCATAGGCTATAAATTATATCAATATCTATTCCATAACCGTAGAAATTAATTTTTAAAAATTTAATATAAACATGTTGCAAAGAATACAAAAAAAAAGAATGTTTATAATATTTATATTTTTATTTTTATTTTCCTAATATTTACAATATTTCAATTAATCATAATGGCCTTTTTAACTTATTTATCACACTGAAAACATTAACATTACATTTTCTCTTTTAATTTTTAAGATTATATGTACATTTTGAGATTTAAAGAATACAATAAAAAGAACGTCTACATATCAGATTTTAAAAAATTAATTTCTGCGGTTATTGATTAGATATTAATAAAGTTTATAGCCTATGTTCAAATAGAGATATGCATGAGTATTGTGATGTAATTTCATCGAAATCGGTTCAGCCAATTTTGACTATATGGTCACAATTACAGGACAGACAGACATGAAAAATTCTAAAGTCCCTTTTCGATTCTAGAGATCATGAAACGCGAAGATATGCAAAAAAATTTTAAATTCTGAGCAATGTGTAGACAAAAACCTTTTTATATATTTATATATTATATTATATTTATATATATAAAGATTATTAAATCTAATTACTCAGAAGTATTTAATCAATCTACTTACTTAGAATAGTTTAACTAGATAATTATACTATGTAGTTTACTATTCAGGTAATAAAGTTTTTCTTAATTTTATAAAAATGATAAAAGATTTCATAAAATATCATTTAAATTGATCCAAAATTAACCCTCTTTGCTTTGGATAATTTTCAAAAATTTTAGTTTTAACGTTCATACCTTTCTGAAGTATTCCATTTTTTTAAAATAAGAGAGTTATATTAATTCATATTTATAATTCATAATAAAATAAAACTCGCTTTTGTATAATTTCACCTTCATTACGTTTCTCCCTACAAATCCTAGTTTATATTCGATTAACAATTTCTACTAACCAAGTAAGTTTTTGGATGAGCGTTATAAACTCCATAACGAACCCCTTTGGGTAGATAAGATAAGATAATAAATAAAGTTAACATGGAGAAATGAGCTTAAGAATGCATATAAGCAAAGGGTGTGTATTTCACTCAAAGTTTGAAAAGATAAGAATAGAATCTAATAACAAATTCAGTAACAAATTTTAAAGTGTAAAAGAAAAAAATTAAATCGAGCTTCTCTTTGTATTCACATTTGTGCCTTATTAAAATTGTAGATTATATTATATAGTATATATATGAAACAAATGATGAGAAATTGAGATGAGTGGATGATATAATGAAGATGATGATTGAGGTGAATTTCTTCCTGTTCATTTGACATCGTCCTTCTGACGGGCTTAAGTTGAAACGCTCGAGAGCGTCAGTCAAGTCAAGGGATTAAATTGTCTTTCTCCATTTCATCTCGAGGCTTAAATGCAAATGCAAATACTTGTTTAAATTAAGATTAATTTATTGCTAATAACTACATATTAGAAAAATCGAAAAAAATTTAAAACATTTGTTTGATTAAAATAATAGTAAATATAATAAAATTATAAAATATAATATAAAAATATATAACTATAGCTTAATAATAGTGGTGTAGCGCGAGGGCGGCGACTTTTTGAGGGCGGCAAAAATTCACAAAATAATATAATATCTACGTATATCCATATTCGTGCCGTCTTTATCTGTACCCTATACATTACACAATAAAAATTTATAATTACTGAAAAGTTCGTGAGAGTGTCGACAGTTTTTGGAGCTTTTTTAATGGGGAAGGGGGGGGGGGCAAATTTGATTTCTTCCCCGGAGGCGAATAGAACAAAAGATTTGTCAAATTTAAAAAAATAAAACAAAAATAAATATTTCTTAAATGTATTTCTTTGTTTATACTAATAAGGATTTGAAATAAATTAATTGTCAAACAACATTATATTATATATATAAAGTATAAAATAAAAATATTTTTAAAACTTGAATTAAAATGACTAAATTATATTATCTTGGTTTTTATTTTTAGTTTAATTACTCAATTATTTATCACTACTATATTTTAAGTGAAATATTTATGGATATAAAATTAATATTTTGTAAACTACCACTTTTGGTTTCCGGATAAACACAAAAAGTTAATGAATTCATGCTACTGATCCATGAAGTAAATATACCAAATTTTATCAAAATCTGTTGAGCCGTTCCAGCTGTACACATCTATACGGACACTCAGACGGAAGAACGGACATACGGGCAGACATCATGCTAAAAATATTTTTTTCTGCTAACAAAATGCATGATTCAGTCTGTCCATATAGACGTGTATAGTTAATTTATATTCATTGTATATATATAATGTTGTTTTTAATTATTTTTAAATCGTCGATCGGTTCTGTACCACGCCTCCTTTTTTAAATTAAATTTTTATTATTAATTTAAATTAATCGATAATCTTAATCATTTTATTTGATCATGTTTATTAAAATTTGAATCAATTCACATTTTAAATCATCTAGAGAAGTGTTTCCCAAACTTTTTATGCCATGCCCCACCTAAGCCCTTCTAAAATTCTTATGCTTACCTATGTTACATATACATAATTTTTACCGACAAACGATAGTAAGGGAGGTATTATTTTCACACCAAATTTCACATGTGGAGATTTTTACATATCTCCACGAATCATGCATTTTTTTAACCGAAAAAAGTATTTTTAACATGTCTGTCCGTCCGTCCGTATTGATGTGTACAGCTTGAACGGCTCAACGGATTTTGATGAAATTTGGTGTATTTACTTAATGCATCAGTATGATGACTTGATCATCTTTTGGTGTATATCCGGAAACCGGAAGTGGTAGTATTACCGATCGACGATAGGAAGAGAAGTATTATTTTCACATCAAATTTTTCACATGAGGAGATTTTTTACATTCTCCACGAATCATGCACATTATATTGTTTTTATCCTCGGGAAAAATAATCATTAGATTTTTCTTAATTTTAAAATATATGACGTCACCCAGCTCTTAATGGCGTCACAGCCAGCTCCTACTTATATATTATAAATAAAATAAAATTAAAAATATTTATGTTATATCCATATCTGTTTTTTTGCTTTAATAGATACATTTAGATTATTTGAAATTGTTTCTGTAGCTGGAAATTAATTTATTTCAAACCGTCGGTCGGTTCTGCGTCTGGCCACAGGTCAACTTATTAATTTAAATGATAGGTTTTAGGAAGAATCACCGGGAAAGCGTTAACGAAACACATGAAATAAATTTTCAAAACATATTATGAAAAACTAAAATTCAAATTCGAAATAATTTTAATAAAGATTTTTCTATAATAATTTAATATTTTAATTTAGTGAGATCCTTGTGCTTGCTGCTTGCTGCTCAGAGATTTTATGTTAGGTTCTAATTTGGTTAGTTTCAGTCTCAAATCTACCCTTTCTGTTATATCCAGACGATTTCTTTTGCCCAAAGGAAAAGGGTTAATTATCGAGTCCATTTTGTCATCAAATTGCTCCCTGTGGGGCGTGGGCGTGGGGTGAGAAATGTAATGTTTACAACCATTTTAAAATAAAAGATGATTTGCAAAGATTTTTAGCCCGTATATTTAAAACCCAATCTGTTTTGAGTATTGAAGTTAGAAATAAATTTTTGTTTAAAATAAAAAATCACGTTTACAATATCTACTTGTACTTAACGATTTTATTTTTATAATATGTGCCGTCACTATACTTATCAAATTTTAAAGTTACTAATTAATTTTTATCGATTTTAAAAAATACTTAATAAATTATTTATTCAGATAATGAATATCGCAAATTCATCATAAATTAATTAATCAAGCCATTTGTATGAAAATGTGCAATATATGTACAATAATAAAAAAAATATAATAAAAGAACAAGAAAGAAATATATAATATGTTATATTTATATAATAGAATCGATAGAAGAATTGATTGATAATAGCAATATAGAAAGGGGAATGTCTCTGCGTTTGCCTTTCTGGAGACAGCTTTGTTATTGATGACAAACTGAATACATTTTCCACTCATAATTTTACAAAAAATGACGTCTTTAATTTTATAAAATGGTTTCAATAATTGAATAGAAAATAGATCGCTTTTAGCATGATATATTACTGTTAACTGTATAGTTACAATAGATTTTTATCATTCTTTAGAAATATATGTAAATAAAATTGAGTCAATTTTTTTTATTGTATCAATAGATAATTTTTTAATTTATGTTCAAAGGAAATTAATTTTTATATTTATTAATAAAAGAATATCAATATAATTTTTATACTAAATATATTTAAACAAACATTATTGTTTTTTAAATTGTTTTGAAAATTTAAAAATTTATTTAAATTATACGAGGTATCCTTTGTTTCTTTTAAGTTTTGCATCTGGAACATACGAGTATTCAAATGTCAGTGTTGAAAATTAACCTTCATATTGAGTTAATCTAAATCTAAAATTACAATACCTTTAATGTTGTAAATTCTACGAACTGACATTTATGGATCACACGAATAAATTCAAAATTTACCACTAAAGTTCTAATGTAGAGTTCTTGGGTCTAATTATTCCACATGAATGTTAAAAAAAAAATTTTTAATTTACGTTTTTAATCAAATATTTACATATTATAACCATTTATAGATAAGAAATATAAATATATTCTAAAATATAATAATATTAAATTATTTACCTACTACTTATGTTCATAGGCGCCCACACTTTTTTGTTGAGCATATGTAAAGGATAATATTCAAGGATAATTAATATTTTATTTTCTATTTTTTCGGGCATTTTTGATTAAAATGTGTGTATATTAAAAAGTTTATTTTATTAATTTATTTTAACATTATAAAATACATAATTTATACATCGATTAACGCTATCTATTAATTGATCGATTAATGAACATATTGATTTTTCCATATCCTGATCTGTAAGGTAAACAGGAATTAAATAATATTGATTGATAGAATGTGATTACCTTGTTTTTCTCTAAAAAATAATCTATAAATATTAGAATAATATTTTTGTTAATCTAAATACATTTCTTTATTATTAATGTATTTATGTAATTTTTTTCTGTCATATTTAATCTTTATATTTTAAAATATATTTATATTTCTTATAAATAAATGGTTATAATATGTAAATATTTAATTAAAAAACGTTTAATTAATAATCTATTTTTCTAATTTTCTATTTTTAGGGCATTTTTTATTAAAAAGTTTTTTAATAATTTATTTCCAAGTTTTTTTAGTTTTTAAATATTTTTTTATATTATAAATTCATAATTTATAAGTTATATAAAAATATTTATCATTAAATTAATTAATTATTTATATAATATTACTAATTATTAATCATTTTAAATATTATATTTGAATAGTTTTAATTTTATTAAAATGAATCTATAATTGGAATTTAAATAATTTTTTTATTTTTATTATTTTTTTATATTTTTATTTTAATTCCCAAATTTTAAAAATCTGTATTTTTGAAAATTTCAAAATATTTCTTTCAACTCATCGACTTTCAATAGATGTTTCAAATTTGAGCGAAATCGCTCAACTAGAAGTGGGTTAAAATCCAATTTCAAATTTTGAACATTAAATACAGAAAAGTGAAGTTAATAAATTAACTAAAATTTTAAATTCAATTTAATTATACTTTATATATATATATACATAATTAATAACTATTATATATATAAATTTTGAATGCAATATGTAGAGTTTTGATTTATGAACTTTAGATATTTTTAAGAATTTCTTTTATATTATATAAATTACAATTGATCTTTAAAATAAACCTCTTTAAATGGAAAAAGAATTTTTAATTAAAATTCAATTTAATTTAATTATAATATATATATTGGTGTAGTTTCAAGTAGGTTCAAATATTTTCTCTATGCGCATTTCTGGTGTACACCATCACCAGAAAGAAGCTTTCTTCTTTTTACCTTTAGCTTCTAGTTAATAATTGTTATTTTAACTTTTATATTTTAAAAATGAATTTTAATTCAAAATGTTTCACCTTTCACTTAAGGTTAAATCAATTAATTTTAATAATTTCTCTTTTAAATATTAAAACTTTATAAATTAAAAGAACAAAATATAATGAAATAAAATAAAATCTCATTTTAAGTTATAAAGAAAAAAAAATTTTGGAATCGAATAAAATTTGCATCTTAGATATTTCAAGTTATTGATTATTTAAGAACAATTTATCCGATATATGTATATTCTAAATAAATATGTAGATTTCGGCTGACAACATACTTATTTGCCATTTCTGGTGTATTGTAATATTTCAGTACTACTTTTTAAATCAATAAATACAATACAATATTAAAAATTATTGATATTATTATGCCTAATCCTCTGAGGATTTATATTTTTTCTTTTAATATGAAATTTCGAAAAGTTATTTTGTTAAATAAATTAATTTAAGTCAGTCGTTTGACCAACTTTATGTATGTTGATTTAGTTAATCTCCAAATGCTACAAACCTTGCACTATTACATCGATGTTATGCTAATGAATTTGTTGAAAGTGGATTCAGGCAGTTAATCCTTTTTCAGACTGCAGCAAGTAGTATTATTTTCGTTTGACCTCTTAAATGGCTCTTATCATGGCTTGGTTAAGGAATTTCTAACAAATTCCAACAGGTTTATTTATATATAAATAAGAGATTAGGTGGATAACAATATTAACATATGTAGTTACATGATTTATATTTTCTAAATAAATGAAAGTAATAAAAATAAGAATTTCAAAAGAGATATACAAAAGAGACAAAAGATATATATATATATATATTCTATTAATTAAAATTACCTTAATTCCATAATTCGACTCCTCGTATACAATGGACACATAGGACCAACGCATGCGCACTACAATCTCAACCATCGCTTTCACTTGATAATGATCTGAAGGAATAGTTCTCGAAAAGTATTCAAAACGTTGTTTATTTGACAATTCTGGACTTGTAGAGAAGAAAGAAACCTGAAAATAGAAAAAATAAACAATTTTTGTTAAACTTTTACAAAAATCATTAATTACAATAATAAACATAGATTCTATATTATCTTATTATAATCATTCTTATTATTTCTTATTAAGATTACTCTTAATCTTTCTTATATTTTCCTAATTTATATTTTACATTCTATAAATTTTTCAATAATTTTATTTTAACACGGTTTACTAAATATTATTTGTAGTTACATTTATATTTGTATTTAATTTTTACCGACCGACGATAGTAAGGGAGGTATTGTTTTCACACCAAATTTCACATGCGGAGATTTTTACATATCTCCACGAATCATGCATTTTCTAAACAGAAAAAAGTATTTTTAGCATGATGTCTGTCCGTCCGTCCGTCTGTCCGTATAGATGTGTACAGCCTGAACGGCTCAATCGATTTTGATGAAATTTGGTATATTTAGTTAATGCATCAGTGGGATGAATTGATCAACTTTTGGTGCAAATCCGGAAACCGGAAGTGGTAGTATTAGCGATCGACGATAGGAAGGAAAGGGTTATTTTCACAGCAAATTTCACATGAGGAGATTTTTTACATATTATCACAAATCATTCACTTTGTATTTGTTTTATCTTCGAGAAAAATCATCTTTATTAGTTTTTTCTTAAATTAAAATTATATGACGTCATCCAGCCATTCATGACGTCACAGCCTGTTCTTACATATAACTTATAAATAAAATAAAATTAAAAATATTTATGTTATATCCATATCTGTTTTTTATTACATTAATAGATATATTAAAATTATTTGAAATTGTTTCT
The DNA here is from genome assembly GCA_963082975.1 of Labia minor. Classification (NCBI taxonomy): domain Eukaryota; kingdom Metazoa; phylum Arthropoda; class Insecta; order Dermaptera; family Spongiphoridae; genus Labia; species Labia minor. The sequence continues at coordinate 35,556,425 of OY720344.1, read as the reverse complement.
GTAGCTGGAAATTAATTTATTTCAAACTGTCGGTCGGTTCAGACCTGGCCACAGGTCAACTTATTTACTTTAAATCCCATTTTTAGTCATTCTCATTTATCAGAAAATAAACTTGTTTTTTTTCAAATAATTTTTATTTTAAGCACATTTCTAGATATTTATATTATGATTTTTTCGGATTATATAATTCGTTTAATTAGCAATCTCACTTTATTATTTTAATTCTAAAATTTCGAATGTTAAAAAAAGCAGTTAAAATAATTTTTTTAATTAAAATTCCATCCTTAAAAAGAATGTAAAAATATAATAAAAATTAATTAAATTGTGTTGATATATAAATGTAATTGATTAGATTCATTTAGCGTACCTTATAAGATAAATTTATTCAACTACTATAATACTATAATAATATTAATCATTTATACAATATTATGATTTCTTATCAAATATTTAATCTTATCTATCAGATTTTCTGAAAAATGTCAAGTTTCTGCTGCATATTATCGTAATGATGAAAATAAAAATATAGCCTATATAAAACATCAAGAATAGGAAACTATTTATAATATAATCATTTAGATTTAAACTCTTGATCTAAAACTCAAACAATACCAGGTACTCGTGCTTCCAAAACTAATGATATCTTTATCAATGATATTCCATATGGAGAATTAATTTCAGACCCTTATCCAACAAACTGTAATAATTAATATTTTACGTGCTATAGTGGAAAACCTCAATTCAAAAATGTCAAAAGTGAAAAGATTACAAACCAATAACATAGGGATGTTCCCTTGTCATTTCTGATGAAATTAACAGTAATAGCATTACATATGAATGGACAAGAGACTTAGTTGATTGGTCCAATCACAATTAATCCTCGATTTTATTGGATTTGTTTAAAAGTGTATATATATAATTTTATTATATTATATTTTAAGAAAACAATAAAATAATTAAATATTAATATAATTTTATTATATTATATTTTAAGAAAACAATAAAATAATTAAATATTAATGAACCATAATAGACAAATAATCATTATGATAATTAAAAATTATAATAAATGTGAATATAAAATACTTTATTAATTTAAAATTTAAAGTAAAAGATATAATGAGATCGCTTGAATGACATTTTAAAATTTAACTATAGTATAAGTATATATTTTAGATATCATATCTTGTTAAATTAAATTAAAATTACTCATTGCTGGTTCTCGGATTCTTATCTATTTAAATTCAATCAATCATTCATTCTGATCGATATCAAACGAGATTGAGAAATGAAAGATAAATTGAGACATTGGCAATTTTATTATTTTATTAAATAAGAAGATTTACTTTTTAGTTTAGTTTAGTTTTGGCTTTTAATTTAGTTTTTAAATTATTAAATATATAACTAATACCTGTTATTAGTGTAAGAGAGATTTGGGTATTTTCAAATAAAATTTTGCTCATTAAATTATTATATAACAAGTTTGTTTTTTTTTTCTTTTTTTAATTTACCTAGTAACTATTGATAATTTATTATTTGTAAAATAATATCTATCTATTTATCTCTGTGGCTCTACGGAACTCGAAAGTTCTTGGCCAAATGTTCTCTAAATGTTCTTATATTGAGTCACGTCCATCTCTCTCACGTCACATTGTCTACCCACTTCATCCTTGGTTTTCCCAATATTACTCTAACTATGTCTGGAGTCTATCGTTATGCAGTCTCCGCCAGACCTCATCTTTTTTGGATCATAAATGATTCAAAGTATCCTATTTTCAAATACTCTAAATCTACTCTCATCTCACCACGCCTCACATTCAAATAATTCAACCGGCAAAATAATTGTTGGATAATAATTTTGACGAGAAAAGTCTCTTAACTGTATGCTAACAGGCGTTACCCGATTGCATCCTCGATTTAAATTCTTCTTAAATATTATATTATTGAATATTATCATTGATCATTACAGAACCTAAGTATTTAAATTTTTCTACATTTTCAAATTCTACGTTTTGTATGTTAAGACTTTGTGTGTTAATATTGTTCTTCAATATTACTAAATATTTTATCTTATCATTATTAATTTCAAGCCCCACCTCTTTTCCAGCGTTTTTTAATTTTTTTACCGCATTTAAAATTGAATTTGTGGAATCTTTTATTATATTTCAATCGTCCGCGTAACCTAATACTTGAATTTTTTCTAAATTGTATTTCGTTCTAACGGGTCGTTCAACAAGGACGGGTCAATGTTAATAATCTGTGGCGGCCATTTTGTTTTGGCGGCATCTGTCAAATCTATTTTTTCTGATTCAGTCATTGATGCCAAATCACCATGGCAAGTTACACAGTTGAGCAGCATGTGCAAATGATACCACCACCAAGATCGTGTGATTTGACTCCGCTAGACTTTTTCTTGTGGGGTTTTCTGATGTCGCAGGTCTATTCCAATAAGCCACAATCGACCGTTGCCCTAAAAGCCAACATAACGCAGGCCATCGCTCAGATACAGCCGGATCTATGCAGCAGAGTCATTAAAAATTGGACCCCTCGGATTCGTGCCACCATGTGAAGCCGCGGCGGACATTTGGAGGATGTCATATTCCATCCATAATAAAATAAATGAGCCTTTCAAATAAAAAATAAATTTCGTTAATATCTCACATACATCTTGTTTTATCCAATTTTATCATCGACCCGTCCTTGTTGAAAGACCCATTATTTCTTCTCAATTTGTCTATCACGTATTCTAATGTTAAGTTAAATAAAATTGGTGATAGATCGTATCCATGTTTTGACTAATTCCGAGTTTCGAAAGTTTCTGATAATTGATTACCCCTTCTTTTACTACTTTCGATATTTTTAAAATAATAATATATTATTTTAATATATTATTATACATTTAAACTCGTTATTTGATATAAATAAATTTTTAATAAAAAGACATTTCTTAAGATTATCTAGAATTCATACTAATCATTTAAGATGAGAAATTAACCAAGGATTGTAAGTTTTGATATATGTAAAGTAAAATATATATATTGTATATTTTATTTAATATCTCAGAATATCAATTCTAGATGTATTGCAGTTGTTTTTATTTTTAAATAAATTACATGAGGTGATAAAAACATTTGAATATTGATCAATGAGTTTCAAGTAATATATATCTAATATATGACTAATATCCTTATAATAATCTAGATTTGTTGAAATATAAACAACTCACTAAGTAATTAATTAAAAATGCAATAAATGACTACATAATTAAAATTAAAAGTGAAAATAAAAACCAATTAAGTGTACTAATAAAGTTGCTTTTATCTTTAACTACATATATTGTTAGTGCGATAAAGATCAATTAATTCTATAAATAGTATCTAATATATATAAATAAGTAAGTATCCCCGGTTATTCTTTAATGTTTCTCTCTTTATATACATAGTATTTAGTGGATTATTTAGAGAGAGAGAGAGGGGGGAAAATGTTACTTCGTTTCTTGTTTTGTATCCTTCTATTTTCTTATTATATTTATGCATTGAAATGTACTTCTGGATCTGTTACATGTTCTCCGGACTGTTTCAAAATTATAGAATGCATTGCGGGAGAAAAATATGAAATAGCAGACTGTGGAAAAAATTTATCCATTTGTAATTCAATTACAAAATCATGTCACTTGAGTGGTATCGATCATTATCAAGCTCCTGGATTATGTCTTAATTTAATCGAGGTTGAGGTGCAGTGTGGTCCAAGTGAGAAGGCAATGCCACATCCAACTGACTGCACCAAATATTTCGATTGTAAAAATAATATAAAAGTGAAGAAAGTTTGCGAGAATGGAAGATCCTTTAATCCTAAGACCAGAAAATGTGACCAAAATTTGAATAGTAATTCGTGTAGAAAGGGATTGACCCCGAGATGTGACGAAACTCTTTTAGGACAATATGGGGCATTAACTGAAAATGAACAAATATTTTGGACTTGTATTTATATGGTAATTAATTAATAATATAAATCTAATCTTATTTATACTAGTAATCTTGTGTATACTTATATCTTCCTAATCTTTTTATGAAATTCACCTATTAAGGCTTTTTTTGATGAGATGAATTGATTTATATAGATTTCATTTAAAGAAAATCTATATAGATCAATTCATCTCATTGTTTATGCTTAATTGTTTTACCTTAATTATTAATAAATTTAAATAATGAATATGTTAAATATTATAAAGATTCAAGCATTGGAAAACATTAAATATATAGAAGTAATGAATTTTAATAATAACAATATTTATTATTGTTATTATTAAAACATATATAGTATATTTTAAATAATTTAAAAAATATATTTATTTAAACCATATTCACATTTAAAATGATAATTAAAGAAAATCTAATTTTAAATGCAATATTTAATAAATATATAATTTTATAATAGTATTAAATTTAAATTCAAATGAGAAATTAAAGAATAAATAAAATAATTTAAATTGGATATTTAATTACAGAAATAAAATTAAAAATGTATATTATATATATTTTAATAATTGTGGTTTTGGAACTGCTAGAATGATAATAATAAATTATTTATATTCATTATCGGACTAGCATTCACAGATTCTACGAACTGAAGTAGGCATTGGATTATTAGCGAGGGTAGGTTCGGTTTGGATGTTTTTTGCGAGAATCCTCTCTCTCTATATCTATATATTAAATATTTAAATAAAATGCAAATTCGCGATATATATATAAATCAAATGTAATGGGTCATAAATTAAGTAAACTAAAACAGTTTTTGTTCTATAAATTCTTCTAAAATAGCTTGAAAATCCAATTTCCTTGTTTCTTTTCACTAATAATTAAAACAATTAGAAGAAATAGATTCCTGCAAATGTACTAAACAATTGACATTTGATAGTAGTCACATCTCTTATTAGCCAAAAAATGACTAATGCTAAATAACGAATGGGAGTAATCCGAGTAAGATGCATAAATAATAGAATAATTGATAGAGAAGATAGTACAATCCAATTAATTAAACATTAGACAACACTTACGGGTATCCATTTTCTAGTATATTCCTAAATTATAATAATCTCAATAATACATTTCATCCTTCAATGCGTACTTAAAATAAATATATTTTTAACTCTTTAAATAATTTATAATTAATCATTTATCAAAAGCAATTTGCTATAAATTTCGAAAAATAACTTTTTGTTAATTTTTGTGTTAAAGTGTGGGACCAAAACGCCTTATATCCGGTTCTCAGTGCATGCCTTTTTACTATCTCGTCAGAGATAGTATTGCGATCACGAAAATTTTCGATGTCGAGATTTTGATGTTTTTATACCTTTTGAAGGTCCCTGAGTCATTTTCACTAAGGTTGAGAAAAATGTCTGTATGTGTGTCAGTGTGTGTATGTAGACAAGATTACGAAAAAACGGTTTGAACTAGAATCATGAAATTTGGAATACGAGCATTATTCAAAATTCGTATTTTCCTATCAACTTTTGAGAAATGTAGCTCAATCGGAAGAGGGTAATTACCTACCACGTTTTGAATTTTTTTCCTCTAAAGTGACCGTAAAAATGGAGATATATGTTTGATAGTTATTCATATGATTAAAAATTGCATAAAACTGTTATATATAGAATTTCAGCTTGATTGAATTGCTGAAAGTACCGGAATTAATTTTTTAACATTGCAAATCACGCGTCAGCACGTGACGTGGTGCCATCAACAAAAAGCCAAACATGCGCTGGTTTAATATTTATTATTTATTATTTATAATTAATTAAATTTAATTTAAATATAATATATGTATGTTATTTAATCCAATTCAAATTGCGAGATAGTCGAGTGGAGACTCTCCAGCTTATTATAAATTCTTATCAAAGGTTCTGGGTATTTATAAAAAAAAATGATTGAAGATCTATTGAAATAGTAGACTATGTAGAGGTAATTATAAAATAAGTAAAATGAATAAATAAACAATAAGATAATTCATCTAAATTTTGGTTAAAAAAGGTAATGTAAAAGTATATTATATAAGAAATAATAAAGAAATTGAATATCAATTTTGAAAAATATTTAAATAAATATATTTAGATAATATTAATAAATATAATAATAATCTTGTTTTTATTTTTATTACTTTTAGAACTACAAATATGAAATGCGTTTACTTCAATGTCCTGATGGAAAGATTTTTGATAAAAATTTATCTGATTGTTATAAACCAGGAGAACCTTCTACTATTCCATTTCCACCAACAGAAACAGAATTCATTTCGCTATCATCGACACCCCATGAATGTAAAGGTCCTGGAATATATCCCGATGAAAATGATTGTCATTGCATGTTTTTATGTAGTGGATATCAGAAACCAGCAGAAAGAGTGTGCTGTATGAATAATAGAGTGTTTAATCCGAGAATATTTGGATGTGAAATTGGCTCTTGTTGAATGATATGAGATATTGAATGATCTTTAATGAAAATATTTAATGTATTTAAAAATGCAATTTAAATTGAATTAATAAAGACAACACACAAGTTTATTTTTCTATAAAAATAATATTATATAAATTTAGTTATAATTTATTAATTTTATTTAATTATTTATTTAGGATAACTCAAATGGTTATATTCCAAATTATCCTCCTCGAAAGTTCCATCTTCTAATTTCCCTTCTATCCAAAAATCTCCCTCCAGCTAATAACTCTTCCAACTAATCTCCCTCCACTATATATTAATATACATAAGTTTGGAATATGGAAAACTAATTAGAATAAAAACTACCTAACTAAACCGTTGAGAGGTGGATGCGATTTGTTAGAAAAAAAATGAGGGAAAGAGATGAGGATTATATTTTTTTCTGTCAGACACATACGACAAAAAATAGCGACTTCAACCATATATCTATGTATAATTATTAAATATATTATCATATTTTAATTAATTTTTTTTTAAATAATAGAGAATATTTTTTTTAGTATTAGGGTATATTACAAAGGAGAGAAATTGGTATTAAGATATTTTTGAGGGCGGTATTTTATTAACACTTATATCATAAATTAAATAATTTATTCTAAAAGGTAATACTTATTGAAAAAAACATTATATTTTATTTAATATTTCAAAAGAAATAAGATAATATATTTTTTTATTTTGTAATTGTTTACAAAAAGGGAAGCTTCAGGGATTTGGATGAAACTTTGCTAGTGAATTCCTTTTCTAATTCCAAAGAAACTTTGCTTATGCAATACTTCTTGGTCTCTTCTAGTTTACGAGATAAAAATTATTAAATTTGGACAGATTAACTAGTTAAGAATGAGCAGCCTCTTAATAATGTTTTATTAACTAATTCACTAATTATTCACTTATTCACTAAATTTTGTTTTTTTTCGGTTCGGTTTAGATATAGAAAAATTATTTATTTAATTAATTTTTTAAATTTCACATAACCAAACCGATCAAAAAAAAAAAAGTAGAGCCCTCTGCTGGTCAAATGAATAAAACATGGTAGCTAAATAGAATATCAATTGATTTATATGCAAACTTGAATAATGTTTATCTTGTAAACTAGAAGAGACAGAGAAAAAATTTTTAAGAAAAGTTTCTTTGGAATTGAACAAGGAACACACAGCTAAAGTTTCATCCAAATCTCTGAAGCTTCCCGTTTTGTAAACAATTAAAAATTAATTATAAATTTTAACATTTTTAACAATTACAAATTATTAAAATAAACATATGAATTGTTTACTTTCATTGTTAATATTATAAATGGACATAGGAGAGAGGAGAAAAATGAGAAAAGAGCGACTGAACTTCTTAACTCAAAAGAGCCCACGTTTAAGTGTTATATACTCTTTTCGAAATATATGGTGAACATCAAAGGAACTGAAAGGGAGAGTAATGCTGACTCAATTGTTTTAATTAATGGTACTCGACTCAACAATCTTATTGACGTTATTGTGGTAGAGTTCGATTAGAAAAAAGAGTCGTAAGGGTTTAAAATCTCCCTCTTCTTTTTAAGAAGAGAAGTTAATTTAATGAAAAATTTCCAAAATAACGATATATTGAAAATATTTTTTCAAATGGAAAACAACAATTTCAACAAATATACATTTCTAAGATACAAAGTTGACTATAGAAATGATAAAAATTTCGATCTTGTTTCTATTAATCATACAAGTTTTAATATTTATTTAATTTAATATGATCTATAAAGAGAGAACAGCAATTTTTTTTAAATTAAGAATAAATTAAAACTCTTTCACCCACTTTGAATGAATGATTTCATATATTTATATATATTTGAAAATCGAAACATTAATGACAATACCAAGAGCATAAGGGGATAAGAATGAAAAGAAATTGCCTTGAATGGAGTAATTCATAATTGAATAGGGATTCGAGAACCTGAAAACAAAGACTCCCACGATTGCTGTAACCCGTCTAACGTTTGCCTTGCTTCGGGAAGAAATTAATTAGTAATTATTTCTCAGAATTAATTAGTTTCTATATGAGATATTTCTTATTTTCATTTTCAGGCCTCTCATTTTCTCAATAATGTTTTATTTCTAGTTTTTTATATTATATACGAGGACAGGTAAATAAGTCCGTGACTTTTTGAATGAAACATATGTTTTTGGATTAAAAATTATTTTATTTTTCCAACATAGTATCCTTTGAACTCTATACACTTCGTCAAACGTTTCTCCAATTTTTTATCGCTTCCAAAAAATAAGATTTGTCGAAGACATCAAAATAGTTGTTTGTTTGTGAGATGATTTCATCGTTGGAGTCAAATCTCTTTCCGCCGAGTAATTTCTTCACATTTGAAAACAAGAAATAGTCACTCGGGGCTTCAATTCGGAGAATAGGGCGGATGAGGGAGCAATTCATATCGCAATTTCCAAGTTTCCTTGGAAATTCACTTTTTTTATTTTCTTCTCAAATCACGAGTTAGTCTGCTATTAATGGATGTCAAACAAAAACTAAAAGACCAAGCTGGTTCAAATTTCGCTGATAGTCGATTCTGACAGGAACACTGGTACCTTTTCATTTAAGAAACAGGGATTTCAAAAAGTAACGGACTTATTGACCTGCTCTCGTATATATATATATGTATATGTAAATGTTGGTTTTGATTTCCGTGAATGTTATTGTTATTATTACTATCAGATTTATCAGGGATATAATCACGTATTTTTGTGAGATTGTTTTCTCGACGTAGCATCCAAAGGGTCAGGTCTCAGTCATCCTCGGGCTGTTATCCAGTGCGGACGTGTGCCAGTCTCAGGGTTGCCCAGGATTCTTCGGAGCTCCACAGCAACGCAGTGAGTACAAAACGACCCAACTTATCAACCCAAAATCTCGATATTAACCCTTGGTCATACAGACCCAGAATCCCAAAAATCTTCCCACCTAAATAATCTCTTGAAAATTGCACCAAAATGATAAATGATAATCCGAAACGTAGAGAAAACAATCTCACAAAAATACGTGATTATATCCCTGATAAATCTGATAGTATAATAATATATATATATGTATATACAATGGATACATATATATATATGGTATATCGTATATATTTGATATATCGTCTATAAAATTAATTGAAAAATATTATAGAAATTTATAGAAATAGAAAATTATTAAAATTTGAGAATATGGTATGATTTTAAAAACAATAAATAAGGAAAAAATTAAACAATTGAAGTATAAAATTTTAATATAGGAGATTATTTGTAAAAGATAAAAATCATTTTAAAGTATATGTTATACATTGGTTTTTTGAAGGAGCCAGGGAAATAACTGCCTCTAAATAGTGAATAGAAAGAGTTTGGCAAATGAAATCTGGAGGTGGAACTAATTTTCCAGCGCAATGCCTTTTTGCTTTAAAAGCATCCATCAATGCATTTCGACCTCGATCGGTTCATTGACGAAACCTGCAGAAACGCTGATAAGCTGTTTCCGAAGAAGTTGAACCCCACACTCCACCATCTCACATTTCTCTTTAATTTCCAAGAAGATTATATTTTTTAATAAAGATATTGAACAATAAATTTAAATCTAAATAGGATATTTAAATAGAAAAACAAACAATTTTGTTAAATTATTATTATTATAATTATTATAATACCTAGTACCTGATTCACCGAGCCTTATGGACTGTGAATATTGTTTTAAGAATAGGTAGGTATTACGGATGTGGCTGGGAATATTAATAAATTCGTTGGGCCGTTTATATTACTATTTCTACTATTTCCTACCATTCTTATCTTATAATCTCTCTTTAATCTCTATTTATAATATACTTTAAAAATATCAATTTGTAACTTTGATATAAAACATTTTATTTAAGATTCAAAGCTCCGCCTGTTTATTCGAGTCTCCTATCTCGGTTCAGAGAAATTACTATTTTAAATTTTAAAAAACTGACAAAGATGATTTTCCTGAGGCTGAAAGCAATACAGATCGATTTTTCTTCATAAAATTATCTATTGTGTAATTTTTACAAAAAGCACGTTTTTAGTCACTTTTTCCAAGTTACATTATCAAAATTTTGACTTAAATTTCAAGAAATATATTTATTTTTATCTTTGTTTTGATTAATTATATAAATATATTTAATTTTGAATATATGTTGATTATATTTTAAAGATTGACAAATCGGCGAATTTTTACATCGTACATATTGTTGACGCCGTCCCGGTGTAGGCCTCCACCTCTTTGAGGAGAACTGGACTACCAGGGAGGAGAGGTTGCTTCTACATTGCCCCCTCGTTTTCGTTTTATGAGCTCGCGAGACTCGTGAATCAGACTTCATATTGGTAACTTCTAATTGTCTTATGTTTCATTTGTTAATTAAATTTCTTCCTCATCATAGTATTTTGTAAAAAGAAGCAAAATACCTTTTTATTCTTCATCATTGATTAACTCCTTTGGGTCTTTCGCTAAGGTGTCTTTTTCTAGTGGTAACCAGAGAGATACATTTCATCAGATTCATTAAAATTCATCGAGACGAGAAGTCTTCAATATAGACAAATCTGCTTTCGAAGAAGCCAGCAGCTGTCTTGAATCCTCTTAGAAGAATAGCGTTACCGGTGGTAATCGCATCTTATTTTTTTTCTAAACATTCATCTCTTACGAAACACTTATCACCAGTTTTCCCTTTTCACTAGCTATAAGATTATTATTTAATTTGTATATATATATTTAATTTAGATTTAAGTTGTTCTTTAGATATTAATTTATTTATTAAGTTTCTAAAAGAATTGTTATCAAATTAATAACAAATCTTTTAAGAGTTATCTTAAATGTAAATTATTCAACAGTTATCAAATAATAGCTGGAGAATACTTGCTATGAAAATAAGAAAGTATAATTTGTTACATGATGAGTTTAATGATCCACAGGGTGATTTAATAGAGGAAATGAAAGCAGATTGTTGATTGATGGTGGAATCAATAGAACAATTATTCACCATTGCGATAAATAGCAATTTAGAATCAACAGATGAACTTAACAATTTACTAGAATGTTTGAATGATGAGGGAGTGAAAATGAATCCATGAGTTACAAAAGCAGTGTAAAATAATTTTAATTCTTTTTTAAATTTCGATAAATTTATTATTTAATTTAAGATTTAAGAATTTTATTTGATTTTAAATTCAACACAAAACCATAGAATGCTCTAAAATACCTATGGTGAGACTCCTATTAGTGAAAGAACGTCCCGAGAGGGGTTTCAACGCTATAGAACCGTAATTTTGTCGTTGAAGATCGGCTGTGGAAGTGGTTTTCGAAGAAGGAGAATTAGACGCAATACTTAATCAAGACTCATGTCAAACGCAACAAGAATTAGCAGGATAATTGGGAGTGACTTAACGAGCCATTTCAAAACGCCTGAACGTCATGAGAATGATTCAGGAACAAATTGGGTACCGTAGGAGTTGAAACCGAGAGATGTTGAATGGTGTTTGTTTGCTTGTGAATACCTGCTTGAGAGGAAAAAACGGAAGGCATTTCTGTATCGTACTAGAGACGAAAAATGGGTTCATTGAATGGGATCCATGGATCCATGTGATGGGTTCATGAGATAATCCCAAGCACAGGGAATCATGAGGACTTTCCAGCCATGCTTCAACGTCGACAGCCAAACCGGCTTCAAAGTCATGCTCTGTATTTGGTGAGATCATCTCATCGTAGTGTATTATGAGCTACTAAAACCGACTGAAACAATCACAGACGATCTGTATCGAAAGCAATTGATGCGTTTGAACCGAGCACTCAAAGACAAACAACGCTAAATACGATAAAGTAATTTTGCAGCATGACACTGCTCGACCCCATTTCGCAAAGCCCCTTAAAACATACTTGTAAACGTTGAAATGGAAAGTCCTACTCTACCCGCGGTATTCTCTAGACATTTCTTCGACTGACTATTACTTGTTTGGCCAGTAATTTCGTTCTTAAAAAGAAGTGAAAAATTGGATGGAATCGTGGATTGTCTCAAAAGATGACCAGTTTTTTCTATGTGAGATTCGTATGCTGCCCGAGAGATGAGGAAAGTAGTGACAATATTTTGAATCATAAATGTATAACCAGTTTTTCATAATAAAGCTTTGACTTTCGAAAAAAAAACACCGGAAGAAAAGTTATACACCCAATAACTTCTCATCATATTAAAAACTTTTGTTGCAAAAACCAATATTTTATACTATGAGCTCTCATGAAACCCGCGGGCTATGATTAAATATAATGAGTGAAATATGAACGCTCATAGTATAGATAAGAGAGAATGAATACTAAACAAATAATTACAAATTAACAAACTACAAATATAAAAAAACATAAACACTCAATTGTACATATGTATATTTATGTTTTATTATCAACTAGCTGCTCAAAACGCCTGAACGTCATGAGAATGATTCAGGAACAAATTGGGTACCGTAGGAGTTGAAACCGAGAGATGTTGAATGGTGTTTGTTTGCTTGTGAATACCTGCTTGAGAGGAAAAAACGGAAGGCATTTCTGTATCGTACTAGAGACGAAAAATGGGTTCATTGAATGGGATCCATGGATCCATGTGATGGGTTCATGAGATAATCCCAAGCACAGGGAATCATGAGGACTTTCCAGCCATGCTTCAACGTCGACAGCCAAACCGGCTTCAAAGTCATGCTCTGTATTTGGTGAGATCATCTCATCGTAGTGTATTATGAGCTACTAAATCCGACTGAAACAATCACAGACGATCTGTATCGAAAGCAATTGATGCGTTTGAACCGAGCACTCAAAGACAAACAACGCTAAATACGATAAAGTAATTTTGCAGCATGACACTGCTCGACCCCATTTCGCAAAGCCCCTTAAAACATACTTGTAAACGTTGAAATGGAAAGTCCTACTCTACCCGCGGTATTCTCTAGACATTTCTTCGACTGACTATTACTTGTTTGGCCAGTAATTTCGTTCTTAAAAAGAAGTGAAAAATTGGATGGAATCGTGGATTGTCTCAAAAGATGACCAGTTTTTTCTATGTGAGATTCGTATGCTGCCCGAGAGATGAGGAAAGTAGTGACAATATTTTGAATCATAAATGTATAACCAGTTTTTCATAATAAAGCTTTGACTTTCGAAAAAAAAACACCGGAAGAAAAGTTATACACCCAATAACTTCTCATCATATTAAAAACTTTTGTTGCAAAAACCAATATTTTATACTATGAGCTCTCATGAAACCCGCGGGCTATGATTAAATATAATGAGTGAAATATGAACGCTCATAGTATAGATAAGAGAGAATGAATACTAAACAAATAATTACAAATTAACAAACTACAAATATAAAAAAACATAAACACTCAATTGTACATATGTATATTTATGTTTTATTATCAACTAGCTGCTCAGAGCTCCTTCGTCGCTCTTCACATCTAGACGGGGGCTCCGCCCCCTGTACCCCCGAGTGGTACATAGTATTTGGTTGAAAGTAGTAAAAGGTTTTCATCCATTTTGTTTCAAACAATGTATAACATAAAACATTCATTTCTTATTGTGTGATTATTTAAAATATATTTTAATTTATTTAGTAAATTAATTATATATATTATTATTGAATATGTTATATCTATCTACTCGAAAGTTCTTGGCAGCTACAACCGCATTTCTCCAAGTGTCCCCGGTGACCTCATCTTTCTTTGGCCAATAAATGCTGGAAAGAATAATCTGAATCTACTCTCATCTCCCAGGGTCATAGACCATGCGTGGCTCAACGGTACTCGAAAGTTCTTGGCAGCTACAACCACATTTCTCCAAGTGTCCTTATCCTGAGCCTCTGTTCCATCTCTCGTACGTCATTCCCTGATGTACTCATCTTTCTTTGGCCCATAAATGCTGGGGAGAATCCTATTCTCTGAATCCACTCTCATCTCCAAAGATCATAGACCATGTCTAACACTCATATAATACAACAGACAAAATAATTGTTTTATATATTTTAATTTTCATTCCCTTTTATAATAATTTTGAGGAGATAAGCCTCTTTACTGCATGATAACAGGCGTTTTCCGATTGCAACTTCGATTTCAATTCTTCTCAAATATTATTATCCTTCGTGATTACATTCAATTTTTCTACATATTCAAATTCTACATTTTGTATGTTAATACTGCTCCTGTTTCTAAATATATTTATTTATCATTATTAATTTCAAACCTCATCTCTTTTCCTACCTCGATTAATTTTTCCTCGCTATCTGTAATTGCAATTGCCGAATCTCCTATTATATTTAAGTCGTCTGGGTCACCTAATATTTTACAATTGATTTCCACATCTTACTCTTTCTTTACTACCTTCAAGATAAATTTTAAGATCAAAATTTGAAAAAGTTTATCCGGATCTATTGAGTCATGCGTAGGTTTTACTAAAGTCTACAAATAATTAGTGAACAGAGATATTGAATTCGCGGTTTTTTTAATATCTGTCATAATGAAAATATCTTAATTAATGTTGATCGATTTGGCATGAACTAAAGATAAATTAACAATATATACATTCATTAATAGTATTAATTTAAATTAATGGATTTATTTGATTTTTTATTATTAAGTTCATTTATTAATATCTAATATTTCCTCCGCCTATAGTTTATAAGTATTGTATATGTTATAATAGAGTATAATATTTCTTGATCATTTCATTTCGATATTTTAATTTCATTGTTTGATTTTTATTGAATATTTTTAATTATAATAAAATTAGAGAAAATGCAAAGTTAGAGACTTGAGACAATTTATAAAAATTAACGGTATAAAAGTATTGATAAAACTAAAGATAAATTAACAATATATACATTCATTAATAGTATTAATTTAAATTAATGGATTTATTTGATTTTTTATTATTAAGTTCATTTATTAATTTTTTTAGATCATAGTTAATTCCCTCCCTTAAAATAAAAGAAGTACCTATTCAAATATGGAAAGAATAAATACAAAATAATTTAAGTTAAATATGATTTAAATATTTTATTATATTAATTAAAATGAGAACTTTTAGAATAAATTATTTAATTGAAATGATATTTGAATATTAGAATTTAAAATAAAAAGTTAAAATTTATAATAATTCTTTGATTGCTAGTTATATACATTGTGTAAAATGAGTCCGCCAGTCAGTGGGCCACGCCTGGCTCTTGAATGAACAACTCGGAGAACTATATATAAACTTTAAATCTCTCTCTCTCCCGCTCACACACACTCTCACCTCTCTCCTCATCCCCTCCACCTCTCATTTCTTAGTTATTTCAATTTCCACAAATTGTCTAATTTTTAAAATATTCACTAATTTACTTTCTATTTTTATTCTTTAATCCTTAAATAATATATTTTCTATTTTATGTTAAAATGTAAATAACTTACATTTTAACATATTAAACTATGACAGCAAAAAAGTAAACGAATTACATACATACATACAAACAGTCTCCTTTATATATATAGATAGATAGATAAGCAATGCGAATTCCTATTCCTTATAATTGCCATTCAGGAGTGACATTTCTGACTAGTTTTTTATTGACGAGTTAAAGCAAGTAATCTCAAAACTAGCCCCATCATTCAAATTTCGTCTTGTTTTCATTTGCTTCAATCCAGCTTTCTCACTCCCTCTCAGTACACATAAATAGGCAAATTCACCTTTAGAAATCTGAGTGAACGTATAAATGCAAGTAAATATAATTCTATATATTATTATTATTTATTGCGTATTGACCATTTTAGGACCACGAAAAGACTTCATTATGGGGTAACATCTTGTGGTTGATCTTCTGCCGGTCAAATACCGGTGTTAAGATATTTTTGTGACTGAAGCAACGAATTAATATTAAACGAGAGTTTTCTCAAATCCAAATGCCCGGTTGAATTGGTTACCATCTGGAGTATTTTTGTTTTTCTTCCCTTGTTTCATAGATACTTGTGATAAAATAGACCTGGCCTGATGCCATGTTTATGTAGTAACAGAGATTTTCAGTTCTTGGAGCTGGGAAGCAATTTTTTCTATTTAATTAAATTATGAGAATTCCGCTTTGGTTTTGAACGTTGGACTCCTGGGTGGTAGGAGGACACGTTAACCTCTGAGCTCCCCTTTCTAATTCTAAATACATATTACATATAAAATATATTTTATAAATGATATAATAATATATATATATATATATATATATAATTAGCAATTTTTTGTTAAAAGCAACAGTTCATTCAAGCGAAAGAATATTTTTCATCTTTTATTTATTAGCGACTTTGATTTTTTTAATTTCTATTTATTTAATTTCTATTTAATTTTCTAAGAATTCTTTTAAATAAAAACAATTTCAATTCATTTATTTTTTTTAAATTGTTAGTAATAATTATGATATTTAGAATAATTAACATATATTTATTACATCAGCACCCCAAGTTTCTATCTCATTTACCATTTTCATTTCTCTCAACATTTCTTGTTTATTCCACATTACTTAGAATGTTATAAAAATTTTCAATCCTTAATAAATAATATAAATAAGGTTTTTTTTTATTAAGTTATAAAAAAACAAATAAATTTCAAAATAGCAAATAATTATATTCGACTAAAAAAGTGATTAGCATCCGATAAAAGAAAAGAATTGTGTATTGATAAATTTTCAACTACTTACTCCTTTTCTATTTTGGCTAAGGAAATGGTTGAGCTTTAATTTCTGATTTTATTATTATCTTATAAAATTTTTAATTAATTATAATTATTAGCAAACCCTCTCCTTTTTTTTCTTCTTTCTTCATTGTGCACACTTAGAGAGCGCGTTTGTACTTGTTGTGATCGGGCTTTTCTCTTCTTCTCATGAACACGCTACGTTTCTTCTAACGTTCTTCTTCTGACCAGTGATCTTTTTAGCTATTTCACTAAAACGTGCCTACTAATTTTTATTTTCTTACAATTTATTACATCAGGCAGGTTCCTTGCATATATCCTTGCGGTATCGACCATTTTGCAGATGTGATAATAGAATTTCAATCATTTCACGGTATCTCTGACCTTGTCAATCATTGAGTACAATTCTGAGTTTTTCATTTCATCGATATATCAGTAACACAAACGGGGACATATATTTTACTAATAATTATACGTTCTTAGTTTTCTAATTCATCAATTTGAGACTGGCCCCTTAGTGATATTGATTCGGAGGCGAACAAAGCTTCAGAAAGAAAGACCGTATGATAGTGCCTCAGTTTTCAATTTTTCATTTAAAATCTCTTTTATTATAATAATTCTACGTTTTATTCGTTATTCATTCAGAAATTAAGAAGGTTACTACTAGCTTGTTTAGTTTATTAGTTTAGTTCTAAATTGCAAATTATAATTTTCATAATAATTTTCAGATATATTTTTAATTTTTAATTTTGAAATTAAATACTAACGAGTAACTATCTGCCTTCATCATTTTCTTTTCATCTAGATAAGAAAACTTGAAAATAGAATTTCCCGATAATCTACACATTTTTTCAATGTACAGAAAACTACAGTATATCTTCATTCATCGATTTGTAAAATTTATCAGATTGTACCTAAAATGCAATGTTTCAAATTACAATTACAAAATATGGTACAATATAATGAATCAATTCTTTTGTTTCGAACAATTTCACTTTATTTTATTCTTATTTCAAAAATATTAACAAAACAAAAAAAAAAAAAAAACCTCAAAGTATGGATTTTTAAATTTAAACGAAAATTTTTGTTGTATGGAATTTTTTACTACGAGAGTGCTTTTGATAAACCATTTCATATCTTTGATTAAATATCCGTTTGGAAATATTTCTCTGATTTTTTAAATCAAAGCTATTACAGAAAGAAGAAAGGAAAAGCAAAAATTTCTCTTTCAATAATATCCCATGATACTTTTCTTTCTCCAAAAAAGTAATTAAATTTAAGATCAGAGTGACTTTTCGAATATACGAGTAGCGTGCTTTAATCAGAAATTGAACGTGAGCTGGTTTAAAAATCTCTTTAATAAAATTTTCTTAATCTAAAACTTTTCCCAGTTTTTTTCAAACTGATAATACCTTTGAATCTTTTTTTAAATTTAACTCAAATAATTAAAATTATTTCTAAAGGGATATTCTTTCTATCAATAATAATAAATATCAAATAGTTTTATTAGTAAATATAATAAGCAAAAAGAAATTCCTCTTAACATTTATTATCAATTATTATAAAAATGAAATGTCTGATAAAGTCCTTAAGATAAAACAATAAACTCAAAAAATTGTTTTAAATTTAATTTATTAATTTATTAATAATATTTATTAATAAATATGTTGTCGTATATAAGAGGAATTTGGGGAAGGTATTTTATGAGAAAAATGTGTTAAAAAATAAGTTTAATTAATAGGTAGCACTCTGGATTGAATTAGAATAAAACAAAGGGTTATTGAATCCGCGTGGGTTGATATGGGAAATAATAAAATTGAATAGGTACAATTAAAAATGCTTATTTAAATTACAACTAAAAATTATTTATTTACTAAGAATATAAGAATTTATTTGATACAAGAGATAATAAAATTAGTAAGAAATTGAATAAATTTAATGGTACCGTAAAAAATTAAGAGGAGTATAAATTGAATGGAATTGAGTTCATAGAATAATTGCAATTATTTATTTTTTTAGACGACTACTTAGCTGTTATTCAAATTAATAATGAGTTCGGGGAACACTGGGACTTCAAGTAAGATGATTCTTGGATATTTTCCTTAAGGTATCATGTCGTCATATCAGGTTATGCACAGCTTCCACGCACACTGGATGATCCTTGTATTTTCGTTCTCACTTAGTCAGATGAAGTCGCTTCCCTTACACTCAATCCAAGAATGACCAAAAAATGTCTAAACATGTAGCTGGTCATTCTCCCCTCCTATGCCACTTGGCAAAATTGTCCACCCCTCTCTCCCTGTTGGGGTAATGAAGAGGTATATCCATTTGTGTATTTCATGGGTTCTTTTTAAAACAATCATTTTTAGAAAGTCACCTTTTATACACTCTGCCATGTGCACAAGCAAACAACCCTCTACATTTCAGTATCATAATACATTTAATATATAAGCATAAAAAAAAGGCATTTTTATATTTATATATTACAATGTTTTTTACAAAATTGTTATAAAAAACTTTAAAAGATTTTTGGCAATTGTTCTCAACAATTATTTAATATATAACTAGATTTAATATTTGATGAAAAAACACATATTTTGCTTCTGTTTTTTTCATTTTTTGATCGTTTTAATATTTTATTATTAATATTCATACCAATAATATTGATTTAATTTAATTATAATACAATAAATATTATTACAGATGAATAAACAAAAAACGTCAAATTATCAATCTTGAAAATAATCAATTATATATTGAAAAATTCTCATCCCTTTGACTATATCCCATTTTTTACCAATAAATAAACTAATTATAAATATACCTAAATATGTATAAATATTTGTAAATCATTTTTTGTTTTTCTATGAGTCACCCTAAATGTTTTTTTTATCCCAGGCTTTTAATATTTCTAAATTTATAAAATATATTATATTTTTGTAAATAAAGAAAATAAATTAAAATCAAACGAATATATAAATAGATAAATAAAAAAAATGATCAAATTATATTTAATTGAAATTAAATAGAAAGTTTATCAATAATTTCAATTTATTTTTATTTTTACATTCTAAAATTATATTTCTTTTTGTTTTATTATTTTTTTTTTTAATTCAGGTAACAATTATTATGTATTTTAACAATAATTATGTAAATTAAAAAATGCTAAAATTCCCATTTAACAAATAATTTGAAAACATATACTTATTACCAATTAATACTAAATTGAAGTTTTATTTAATTTTAAAAATAATTCCAATAGACTGAGTATTTAGTTATTTATAATTGTTTTTTCCTTAAATTATTATATATTATAATAATTATAGTTTATTTATATTTTATTTTAATTATTTGATTAGTTATTTTTTTACCGACCCACGATAGGAAGGGAAGGTATTGTTTTACAATGAAATTATATTGCTAAAATTGTATGTAATAAAATTCAGAAAATTATTAAATGACAGTGCCCAGCGAATTTGACAATATATACATTATACACAACACCATCATTATATTTAAAACAAAAGAGTAAAATTAAAAAAAAAAAATTAGTTGAAAATAGAACAATATTTCATTCTATTCTTTTATACTAGAAATTTCACAAAAATGTTTTCATTTTATTCCTTTCCTTTTGAATTAAAATATACTAGCTGCTCCGAGTGCCTACGGCTCTTTTCACGCCCCCTGTACCCCCGAGTGGTACATAGTATTTGGTTGAAAGTCTGTATGTTTCAATCAGTATAAGTAGATAAGACATTTATTTGTTTTCTATTTCTCTAAGCGTCCCTATTCTGAGCTACAACCAAATCCTACCCTGACCTATCTCTCCCATGTCCCTTCCTTCATTGTCCACCGCGTCCTTGGTCTTCCACCGGATGTTTCCCAATCGGTTTCTCCCAAATATATGTTTTGCCGATCTTTTTCTAGCCTCTCCCATTCCAGCCAGTCCCCTTACCATCCCAGCCTTCTCGATTTTATAATTGAATTTACAATTTTAAAATGTTTATAAACAAAAAATTAAATCTTTTGTTTTAAAATTTAACTATATATATATATATATATATATTTTTGAAAAATGAAATAATAAATTTAAAATAATGAATTTTAATTGTTTGAAAAATTAGCTGGAGTGTCTCCACTCGACTATCTCGCAATTTGAATTGGATTAAATAACATAATATATTATATTTAAATTAAATTTAATTAATTATAAATTATAAATAATAAATAATAAATATTAAACCAGCGCATGTTTGGCTTTTTGTTGATGGCACCACGTCACGTGTTGGCGCGTGAGATTTGCAGTGTTAAAAAATTAATTCTGGTAATTTCAGCCAATCAATCAAGCTGAAATTCTATATATAGCAGTTTTATACAATTATT
Organism: Labia minor; assembly: GCA_963082975.1. NCBI lineage: Eukaryota > Metazoa > Arthropoda > Insecta > Dermaptera > Spongiphoridae > Labia > Labia minor. The sequence goes on along the minus strand of OY720344.1, from coordinate 35,534,838 downwards.
AATCATGTGAAAAATTATCAAACATATATCTTTATTTTTACGGTCACTTTAGAGGAAAAAAAATCAAAACGTTGTAGGTAATGACCCTCTTCCGGTTGAGCTACATTTCTCAAAAGTTGATAGAAAACTATGAATTTTGAATAATGTCCATGTACCAAATTTCATCATTCTAGCTCAAACCGTTTTTGCGTAATCTTGCCTACATACATACACACACACATACACACACACACACACACACACACACACACAAAGACATTTTTCTCAACCTTAGTGAAAATGATTCAGGAACCTTCAAAACGTATAAAAACATCAAAATCTCAACATCGAAAATTTTCATGATCGCAATACTATCTCTGGCGAGATAGTAAAAAATCTATAGATCTTTTTAGCGAAAAATAAAAATAAAAAAAAGAAAATATTAATTGAATTAATAAAAAAGAAAAAAAAAGTAAATAAAATTCAAAAAGAAAGTATTAAATTAATAATTGTTTCTCTGGTGGGACAAAAATATAAATATATATATATATATATATATTTTGCAACATTTCTGGAAAATGGAACACCCGCAGCTCAGCTCAGGAGTTATCTAAGATTCTAATTTCTTTTTTATTTTTCATCATTTGAGGTACCCTTCACCTCAGAAAAATTCGGTTACCTTACTCCTTGTATTTTAGGCTCTGGAGTTTTTTGTGTACGGACGGACAGACTGTCGTATTAAATATATAGATTTACAGACTTATTAATTATAATGATTTTTGATTTGACATTCATGTAAAATTTACGTGTATTTAAAGTAATATATAGTATAGTATATATATAATATATATAGTGTATAATAGAACATAATCATTATAGGTCGATAAATGTGGTCAATTGGAATATTATTCGTGTGTGGCCGGAAATTTAGTGCTATGTTTGGTTTAAACATGTTAGTTGGAATGGTGGGGGAGTGAGAAAATGAGCAATGGATAATTACTAGAACAAAGTTGAATTAACGAAGTACATGATTCGAGTGTTTGAAAAACAAGGCAACCGAATGCAAATGGGTAACTCCCCTTCTATTTATGACTCTATAGAAATTGCTTTCAATTAATATATTATGTTTTAAAATTTCGAATATTTTCTACATTTATATTTTAATTTTAATAAAAGACCATATTTTCTTCAAATCAAATACATTTTTTAAATTCATTACACAGAATAATATAAAACAAAAAAATGATTAGAAAATTCTATGATTGTTTATAATTTTCGATTCGTTCCTTTTTTTATCTTGATAATGAACCACATTTTTTTTTATTTTCATGATTCACGATTTACAGTTTTTTTTAAGAAGAATTATAAAATTCCTTTTCATATTTTTATTAAAATTATTAAATTAATTGTGCTGAAATTTTCTCCATCTCTAATATTAATAACAATGTTATGAATAAATTCGGCCATGAGGTACATCTTTTGAAAGTAATGTAGGCTTCCTTCAAGTTTCTTCTCACTGCCCATTGATTAACAGTCATCACTCGATATTATTTCAGCTGCTGTTAGACTTTGATGGAAGTGAGATGGCGATTTCTGAGAGACACATTCACTTTGAAGTGATCTTCTCTTTCAGACTCGTACCATCAATTAACTCATCAATTATTATTCCTTTCATTTTGAATATTAAAAACTTCGTTTTTCGTTAAATTTTAACATTTAAGGCATCACTATATATAAGGGTAAATTGACTGATAATTATCTACAATCAGGGTAGGTCAATAAGTCTGTGAACTTTTGAATTTCATGTCTCTTAAATGAAATGGCAACACTGTTTCAGTGACCTTACTCCTGTCTAAATTTTAACCAGCTGGGTCTTTTAATTTTTATTTGACATCCGTTAATAGCAGACTACATTATGATTTGAGAAGAACATGGAAAAAAGTGAATATCCATGAAAATTCATGAATTGGGATACGAATTGCTCCTTCATCCGCCCTATTTTACGGATTTAGTGACTATTTCTTGTTTCCAAACCTGTTCACAAACAAATCTATTTTGATGTCCTCGAAAAATCTTATTTTTTTGGAAGGGAGTAAAAAATTGGAGAAACATTAGACGAAGTGTATAGAGCTCAAAGGAGATTACGTTGAAAAATAAAATAATTTTTTATCCAAAAACCTGTGTTTCATTCCAAAAGTCATGGACTTATTGATCTGCCCTATATACGAGGTAGGGTCAAAAAGTTCGCGGAATTGGTTATTAAAAATTTATTAAAAATATTTATAACATTCTTACATTATTTCCCTTCAAAATATTCTCCTCCTGCATCTACACATTTATTCCACCGTTCATATAATTGTTGGAAACACTCTTGAAAGCCGTTTTTTTAAAGTTCCTTCAGCCGCTCCGTCGCATTTTCAATCACCTCTGACGAATCAGCAAAACGATGTGCCTTCATGTTGTTCGTCTGTCCGCACGCACAATTTGTCGAACGCGCTGTTGTGGAAGTGGAAGGCCGCCCAGTCCGAACGTCATCATCAATTGTTGTGCGACCATCGCGAAAACGCTTATGCCACTCGTAAACTGCTGTTTTCTTCATCGCAGAATTTCCGTATGCTTTTTTAGCATCTCAAGAGTCTCCGAGGGTGATTTCTCCAGCAACACACAGAATTTAATATTGCCACGCTGCTCTAATGACGACATTGCACAATCTGACGAAAGAAAGAAACTACGATCTACAATATTAAAGACCGAACGCACGGAACCAACTACAACTGCCTGCTAACCTCAAAAGCACATTCCCTACCAGTTATGCCAACCTCACAAACAAAAATTTCCCTTTCAGCTAAGAAATACTTGACTATAAGCGACCATTCCGCGAACATTTTGACCATAGCTCGTATATAAATATTCATAATTATAATCGACTAAACCAATTAATTCTGAGATATAAAGGTAAGATATGAACAACTTTTAATAATTAAAATGGTCTTCTAAAATAAAAATTGTATGCTAATCTAACAAACTACATACGATATATATATATATATTTTATAATCTCCCAATACTATTACAATCACCATACACCATACTAATAAGCTAACTAATATATAAATATATATATATATATATATATATATATATAAAATTTGTTTTTATTTTCAGTTTCACTCTTACACAAATACAATGATTTTCGACAATTCTTTTACGATAAAGTATTTTGATTGTAAGAGATAAGTGTAGATTTATTTAAGACTTGCACAAAAAGTGATCCTTTTCCTTAGAGGGCAAATCCTTTTAAGTAGGTAATGCTACACCTTGAATAGAACTTGCATTTTATCCGGCTCTTCTAAGAGTTTGAGGAAGCGAGAGTTTCCAGTGGTGGTTGTGCGAATGTGTGTGTGATTGTAAAAGGAGGGGTTGCGGATAAAGTCTTATAGCCTTTCTCCACCTTAAAATCACATTTAGTTTAGAATGGAAAATAAATCTAATTTTATGTTTATATTTTGAACTTTTATTTTTTTTCTAACTAAACTCAATAATAACTAATCCAGGGCTTTTTATATGAAATAAATTAAATTCACTATGAACAATCGATCACAATTCTTTTTCAGTATATAAATAGTATCTAAATAAAAATAATACTTAATGTAGAAGAGTCAATAATTTTTCTATACTCTCATTTCTCAAAGGCTCTCTGATTGGTTTGTACCGACCGACGATAGTAAGGGAGGTATTGTTTTCACACCAAATTTCACATGTGGAGATTTTTATATATCTCCACGAATCATGCATTTTCTTAACAGAAAAAAGTATTTTTAGCATGATGTCTGTCCGTCCGTCCGTCCGTCCGTATAGATGTGTACAGACAGCCTGAACGGCTCAACGGATTTTGATGAAATTTGGTATATTTACTTAATGCATCAGTATGATGAATTGATCAACTTTTGGTGCAAATCCGGAAACCGGAAGTGGTAGTATTAGCGATCGATGATAGGAAGAAAAATCATCTTTATTAGTTTTTTCTTAATTTTTTACATATATATTATAAATAAAATAAAATTAAAAATATTTATGTTCTATGCCTATCTGTTTTTTATTGCATTAATAGATATATTAAAATTATTTGAAATTGTTTCTGTAGCTGGAAATTAATTTACTTCAAACCGTCGGTCGGTTCGGACCTGGCCACATGTCAACTTATTTTCTTTTTAAAGCATTATAATCAATGACAACAATTATTATTTAATAGTAATTTTTTATTTATTTAAATAATTTATGTTAATTATTATTAGAATAAAAAGTTATTACGAAATAATACAAATAGAAATACTCTTATTTTTGTGAATGTCACGTATAACGCTACTCAACACAAATCTCTGCCATTGACGGTGTAGTTTATTATGTAGTAAATAGTTGCTGTTAAATCTTCCCCATGGTTGTTTAATGGTTATCCGTCAAGTCCAGTATCAAAATTTACTGCCAAAAAGTTAGCCAACTCGGAGACGAAGAATGAATAATAACAGCAATGAAAATAAAAATCTTCTAACCACTTTGAAATAATGTAAATTATAATTATTATTATATTAAAGGTGGACTCACAAAAATAGAGTAAAATAATATTTTAAAAAGAAAAAAAATCTCTCAATAATATACAAATTATTTTGAATTTATTTTATGTATAACCTATAAAATAAATTTATTTATATATTAATTCAATTCTTATAATGTGTCAGTTAATTAAAAAAGAAATATATTGCAAATATAGAATCTATCATTTGTGTCAAAATTTCTCACTTAATATTTAATATAACACGGAATTATAATTTTTTAAAATAAATCTTAGTTATTTTTGATATTTGTTAATCTCGTTTTCATTTTCCTCTTCATCTGTCACTCACTCAATGTGAAATTTGAAAATTCGTTTTTTTCTATTTTTTTTTAACTTAAAATGTTATCTTGCTCCATCAAATTTCAATATAATTAATCATTTATTTTTCATGCTACATTTAAAAATAGAAAAAATATCTTCTATTTAATTTAATTCTATTTAAATTAATAATTGAAATATAAAATTTTTATATTAATTAAAAATTAAGAATTGAAATATGTTGAGAAAATAATAGATTATATAAAACATTAATTAACTAATAATGGAAATCTGCCGGCAGCCAAAAGAAAGGTGAAGGTAAAAAAAATAAAACTCCCTTAACGTTTCGGTCTCTGATCAGGACACTCTTCAGGATTTTATGTTGTGTGTGTGTGTGTGTTATGTGTTTGTTTCTTGAATGAAGACGCATCAATTAATATATTTCCGTAATAAAAATAAATCATTTTTTGTTGCTTGGTTCGACGAAAAATAACAACAAAAAGTCTTGAAGAGGGTCCTTAGGGACGTTACCGTTATTGGAGAAAACAATATAAAGAAAGTTATATGTCTTAACGTTCACTTTACTGCTCACTGTGTGCAGATTTTCTGTTCACCATTTATTTCTAATCAGTGAATATTATTATAAAAATTAATTATTAATTATATTTAAGTCACAACAGGTTCATTTTTCATTAAATTACATGGCAAAGAATCCACTTAATAAATATTGAAATGAATGTGATAACGTAGGTAATTTGCTTATGACTAAGTAAATTCTATATTCAACAAGCCAATTCACGAATAATTCTATTTCTATTTTCTAATTCTATTTTTATTAATTGTTCTATTTCCAAAAACTGATTACTATCCTTTTGATCCTGTTCAATGTATGAACCTATCATCAGGCTATTGGCGCTATTAAAATTGAGACAAAACAACCAAATAAGATCTCAAAGTACATCTAAGGTTTTACTGGTATCATATTACTAAAGTTAAATTATTTAGAGATTTCATCTTTGACTTACAATAGACAAATTGATTCTATTTTCTGCCAAGTTAATTTTCACTTTAGCTCATTGTCAATATTAAATTATTTGATTAGGTTCAATCTAGATTCAGATGAAACAAAGAGAAAATTTATTGATCAAGGCTTTTCACACATAAAATGGTATATATTTTTTATAATACGAGTATATATCTACTTTACACATTAACATAAGACATAGATTATAAAATATTTAATTTATACTTATATACACATACGTATATACTAAACAGTAAATTTCCTATAAATTCTAGATTTTTTTATAACCATCGCCTTTAGTTGAAATTCTTTAGATAAACAAAAGTTAAGAACTGAACTTATTCCTAACTATCCTCAAGTTTCATTTAATATTTTCCTGACCCAGTTCTCTATCTTTAATAGTTTACTTGTATACAAAGTTCTCTTAGTTTATCTTGTACTCCTTATAAGAAATTGATATTATTTAATTCTTGAGGTTATGAATGAATTACTTTAAAGAACATTTCTAATCATGTTTGCACAAGAGGAAATCGGAACATTGAAAAGTAATTTGTAAAGTAGTTCTTTATTTAATGATAATTCAATAGAAGAGAAGGTGAATTTGACCTACATGAGGTGGGATAGAACTAAGGATTTAAAATGGGCGGAGGAAAAACAAATGGATTCCACTAAGGTGGTTCCGGGATGTTCTTCAAGATTCAATCGTGCAGATTCGGAACAGAATGAAGAGAGGTGGGCGGATGAGTCATTAATCCTAACCGGATAAAAAATCCACCCTCGAACCATTATCATTAATTAGTTGACTGACGGAAATTATCCCTTCGGAAGTGAAAAAATTACAGAGGTGGAGATTAATGAGAGAAAAAAAAGTTTAAAAATAAGTATTTGACTTAAGGACAATTGAAAAGTGAATTTTTATTAGTTTTGGTAAGAGAATTTTCATAACAATTAATTTCTAGTTTACCCCATGAACGTGTATTATATAATTTTTTTTCAACCTAATAGGTGTTTATTAGGTTTAGATATTAATTGTTCACTGTTCACTACAAATGTACAATTGTATATATATAAAACAATACCTCCCTTAATATCGTCGTACGGTAATTAAAAGACAAGGTGGCAGTTATTCCTCCCAAACGGTTCAAATTCAATTCATTTAAAGGTCATTTTCTGTTGCAGTTGTTTAAGGAATATAATAAAAATAGTTATGTTTGAAAAGTTTCAAGTTAATATTACTATATATTCTTTGAAATATATTATTCTATTTAATTGAAAAATGATTTAAAAATTAGATATATATAATAAATGTGTGCATTTTGCTATTTTGATATTGGATAAGAGGAAATCTAACTTTTGGATTAAAAAAATACAAATTAATTGACAAGAACAGATCGGACATAATAAATCTTTAAAATTAACTAGTAGAAAATTAAACATACAATGAAGTATTTAAAGGAGCCGTAATCCGGTTTTTACTATTCTATCAAGATCCATACACGAATTAAACTTTTATTGAATATAATTGCATATTTTCACAAGTCAGAATATCATCATTAGAAAGAGTTTGTAAACATAAAACAACAAATAAATTGATATATATATATATATTGTAATGAAATTTTAATCATAGAGGTTCTTGTGAAAATTCTATTTATAAAAAATTCCTTGAGAAACGATTTTGGAATAGTTTTTGTTAAGAAAAAGCTATTTTAATAGGAATTTTGTGTAAAAATGGAGTGTTATCAGAAATCCCTTAAGCCGGGTCAAATAAAAACGTTCCCCGAAATCGAAACCCTCCCTGATTTGCATCCAAATCGTAAAATTTCATTGGGTGCCTTGCGAGGAGAAATATGAGAAGAGAGGGGAAGAGCTGGCCGCAGGCAAGCGGTTGCCGGCAGTCGCCAAGGAGGAGTCCAAAAAGAGGGTCGACACGTGGAGTTCAGGACAAAGGGTCCTGAAGGAGAGGACAGGTGAAGCAGAGTCCTGAAGCATGGGCTGAGGACATCTTTAAATCGGACCGAAGCCCAATATCACCCGGTCCAGCGCTGTTTCTCTCCAGGACTACCAGTTCACGCTGCCTTCACCAGTTCTCATCACATCGCTATCATACAACTCTCCACCCTTCCAGAAAGAAACACCCTGAAGTTGGATTTATCAAGTCACAAAGTGCTACCATTACACCCTTATTGCGACCAAATACACCTAAATTTAATCCTTCAAACCTTGTTTTTATATATTCTTTCAACACACACATAAATTTAAATAAAATACACAAAATTTTGATTTTATAAAAATTTTCTTATTTACTAAAATACCTTACTGCCCCAAAATAACATTACAATATATATATATATAGTTAGGTGTTTTATATATATATATACCTATATGAAATTTACACGATATTATACAGCTATAGATGTTTAAATAAATTTTCAAATTCTTATTATAGTAGCAAATATATATATATTTTTGAAGGTTTTTTTTTTAAAATTCACATACACACAATAGATAATTATTATAAAAAAAAATCATTCTGTGTTGGTTTCAATCTCCAGAAAAAACATTATTGTTAGTTTTTACTATCTCGCCAGAGAGGACCATTACCTACCACGTTTTGATTTTTTTTCCTATAAACTCTAAACTGACCGTAAAAATAAAGATATATGTTTGATAGTTTTTCATATGATTAAAAATTGTATAAAACTGCTATATATAGAATTTCAGCTTGATTGAATTGCTGAAAGTACCCGAATTAATTTTTTAAATTTTTTAACACGTTAATCTGTTAATCACACGCCTATACGTGACGTGGTGTCATCAACAAATAACTAAACAATCCAAATTTGAGAGATAGTCGAGTGGAGACACTCCAGATTTTTTCTTATTAAAAAATAGAAATATTAAAGATAAAATGACTTCAGCAGCGACATCAGCGCTTTCCCCAGATGGTCTGTGGCCTTTACATTAATAGCTGCCTTAACATTGTATTAATTATTTTTTATAATTAAAATATTTTAAAATGTTTAGGTTGTTTTTAATTTAATTTCGAAATATATTAAAAATATTTATTTTAATAATATTTTAGAATCAAATTACGAAATATATTTATTATTCTCCCATCCAAAAAATATAAAATATATTCCTTAAGAAATAATTTTATTTAAGGTCTCGACCGGCGGAAAAAATATTAGAAAATTCTGTAAATAAATAACTGCAATAGGATCTAATTTTATGTGTCGAATATAGGTCACCCAATCTCTTAAACTTTATTTGAGCCGCATTGCATTATTTTTAAAGAATCAGAATAAATTCTTAATTTATAATTCAAAATTTAGCTAGAATTACTTAATAATCGAAAAGTACAATAATAATTTCAATAAATTTGAAAAAAAAAATTTAATTTCAAAATTTTCATAAAAATTTAAAATTAATCTAGAAATATATATATTAGATATCAATTAAAAAAACTATTCAATTTTTCTAAAACATTCCTTATTATCCCCCAAAAGATTAAGAATCAAAGAAACCACAAATATATATAACCTATATATATTAATAATTCCTATCATAATATTCATAATCCATAAAATAAAAAGAGCGAAGAGATTAATATTAAAGAAGAGTTAAAGCAAATTATAAAGGAAAATCGCTTTTTGCCAGTGTTTCTTTCTTGCCTTTGTTATAAAGACGAAATCTTGTTTAGGGAAATCCCACACCCGTCTTTGCACTCCTTTGTGTTGCTCTTCTTCATTTTTCTCAAAAGATGTTCATAGCATAATCAGATTGTTAAGAAATATACATTAATATTTTCCAAACTTATTAAATTAAGCCTTTAAAGAAAAGAAAATCTGAATTTCAAATAATTTTTTTTTTTATCAATTTGTAAATCAACATCGCATATTAGCATTAAATAAATTAATAGAATGGGTTGTCAACTGTTTAAATCGAAATTTAATTTACAAAGAGTAGCCTAATTACTTATTTATAAATATTTTATAAGGGAAACAGTATCTTTTGCTGAAAAAGAAAATGAAGTGATTATTTATTATTACACTTGTTCGCGAAGAGAATTTGGATTGTATTCTGAACACATTCTGAATAAAGTGCTGATTACATTAGATAGTTGTTCTAAATAAGTTTGGAATTTTTTGCTCAGCGAAAGCTTTTCGAATAATGGGGTTTAATAACTGGGGTTACAACTTCTAATGTGCATACATTTATTTATTCCTTGCTTTATTAAAATATTTAGAGTAAAAGAAATAATAATATTACTTTATTTTTTTTTATAAATTTTATATTTGCTCAAAAAAAAAAAATATAAACAAAAATTATGTAGCACTTTCTACAAAAATATTATTAAATTTAATGTTAGGTTGTTCAATAAATTTTGTGTTTCATCAAGCATTCAACAAAGAATTGTTAGACCATCCAGTCAGCATATTCTCCAGATTTAATCCCCGATTCAAAAACAAGAAATGACAGAAAAATAGTCGAATAAAAGGTAATCTCTGGTAAGAAGAATCTTGAGAAAAATGAAAATCTTGAAGGGAAAAAATATTGGAAAATTCTATTTGAGTTGAATTTATTTTGTTAATAACTATAGTCTGTTATTTAATATTAAAATAGCAAACGATTTCATATAAAAATAAAAAATTTCACTTACATATTTTGAGAACCAGAGATTTTGTAAAAATTGATCTTTTTATTTTTACAAAGTAATAAATAAAAATTTAAATAAAGTAAGTATAGATTCAAATTGCCTTTTTCAGCAAAACATTTATTATATTTTTACAATTTAATAATTACCAATCAACACATTTAAATAATTTATATTTTTCTCAAACCATCCAACATTTTATTATTTTCTGGAAACATTAAGAAATCGAATTTTAACACTGACCTGTGGAATTTTGAAGAGTCGGAGTAGATTTGCCACTTGGATTGACGTGACACTGGATGCAGCACCCACCACCCCCGCAATCACTTTACGAACTTGAGTCCGATTACCGCAGGTATCTGCAGCGACGGCAACAGAATCCCCGGAACCAACATCGATGTTGCTAATTGATCCTAAAACAATCAAAATTGAATCTCACATTATCCTTCTACTAAACTACTACAAACTACTACCATTCCTTTTATTCGATTGATTATTAATCGGTTAATAATTATTAACCAATATCTAGAATAATAGATCTAAATATAGAATTTTAGTTGATTTGGATAATATATATTGAAAGTATAACAAAATTTCTTTGAAATATACAATATATGATATAATTTTTTTAATTAAAATTGATTCTAGTTAACACACTCAAATCTTTTTTTTTATAAACAACCTTCATTAATAATTAAATAAGGAGAAATTCTTTATTCCTTAAAAAAAATAAAAAAAAATTAAAAATTAAAATTTATATTTAAATATAATTATTTTAGTATATTCATTAAAAATAGCTTAAATAGGGTCTGCAATAAGTTATGCAAATAAAGGCCTGTTCTAAGGGGTTGTTCTCCATCATTACCGGCTGGCTAACTACTCATTAATGTTCAACCCCATATAAATCTCTTCTTTTATGTCATTAAAAAACAATAATAAAATACTTTAATAATTTTGAAGTAGTAAATTAAAAAAAATCAACCACTAATTCGGCTAAGAGTCAAATGATTTAAAAATAATTTTATTTAAAGGTAAGAAGATCGATAGGATTAATCCTAAACATTACTCTCTCTCTCTCTCTCTCTCTTTATATATATATTTAGGGGAAGGTTGCCATCGATGGTCCGCTTAAAGAAATCAATAGATAATTTTAATATATTTATCTTATATATAAAATTCTCGTGTCACAAAACTTTGAAATCATACTCCTCCGAAACGGCTTGACCGATTCTTATGAAATTTTTTATGTATATTCAGTAGGTCTCAGGGCATGTCAGACTTCCTTTAGAAAACCCCTAATTGGTAAGGTGTGTCCAGGAAATGCTAATTAATTAAAAATAGTTTAGTTACCATACTAGCTCATAGAGGCGCTGGTGGCAAAAATTTGAAATCTTATATATACCCTTATAAGAAGCTTCCAAACAAAAGCGGTTGCTGGCCGAGCGAGCTAGCGCGTCATCTTATGACTCAGGGTGCAGGGTGCAACCCTGAGTTCGAAACTTGCAAAGGCACATTTTTTTCTTTAAGTATTATATATTTTTTTTTAAAATTTATTAATTTTTATTATTTTAATATTTTATATTAAATTAAATTTTATTATTAAATTTTATTTTATTAAATTAAATTTTATTTTATTAAATTAATAATTATGTCAATTAATTTTTTCTGCATAAATAAACATATATAAAAAACTATATAAAATTTGAATTTTCATTCATTCATTTAAAATGATATTAAAATATTCCTTTGAAATATAATAAATAATTAAATTAATCCCTACTAGGGCCTCGGGGGGGGGGGGGGGGGAGGTAACTTTCTCTTTTTGGAAAAACCCATAATGCCATCCCCAGCTCGACTATCTATATATAAAAAAAAGGTTTTTGTCTGCATATTGCTCAGAATTTAAAAATTATTATAATATTTCACTTTTTATTTTAAATTCTAATATTTAAATATCAATTAAATTAAATAATTTATTCTAAAAGTTCTCATTTAAATTTATTTAATAAAATATTTAGATCATATTTAACTTAATTTTTATTTATTCTTTCTATATAATTGAATATTTCTTCTTTTCTATTTGAAAGTGAAAGCTTAAAAAAACTGAATATATTATTTTTAAACTTTTATCAATACAAAAATATTTTCAAAACTTCAATTAAAATGACAAAATTTTATTATTTTTGTTTTTGTTTCAATTATTAATTACAAATATATTTTAAGTGCAAAAATGATTTCTTGGTTAATTAAAATATGTTTTTTTGATATGATATTAATAAAAAATAATATTCAATTGTATTTAAATTTAAAAATTAGAATATTTGAATTTTTTTAAATTTTAACACATGTAATCAATCATATGGATAACGAATGGAACATTTTGAAAATCAAGTTGGTATTAAATTCAGAAAAAAATACCGATATATAGAATATAATAGACCATTCGAATATAATTTAAAACTATTTATCTCCTTTTATTGTAAATTTAAAAAAACGGAGTGTTAAGAAATTAAGATGCCTGGATAGGTAAATGGGCTGGAAGAGGAGGTAATTTATAATTTTCTTCTAATTCAGATTGAAATTAATGGTGATAAGAAAAAATATTTAGTAACAAAATCTATATACAAAATGTAGAATTTGAATATGTAGAAAAATTGAATGTAATCACGAAAGATAATAATATTTGAGAAGAATATATATATTTAAATCGAAGTTGTAATCGGGAAACGCCTGTTATCATGGAGTAAAGAGGCTTATCTCATCAAAATTATTATCAAAAGGAATCAAAATTAAAATATATAAACCAATTATTTTGCCTGTTGTATTATATGGGTGGGACGCAAGGTCTATGACCCTGGGAGATGAGAGTAGATTCAGAGTATTCTTTCCAGCATTTATTGGCCAAAGAAAGATGAGGTCACCGGGGAATGGTGGAGACTGCACATCGAGGAATTGCATGACCTCTATGCATCTTCAGAAATAGTTAGGGTTATAAAAGCGAAAAAGCTGCGATAGGCAGGGGACGCGGCTAGAATGGGAGAGGAAAAAGATTTTGGATTGGAAAACGTCCGCTTGGAAGACCAAGGACGTGTAGGAAGGGACGTAAGAGAGATGGGACAAGGTCTCAGGATAGGGACACTTGGAGAAATGTGGTTGCTGCGGCCTAGAACTTTCGAGTTCCTTAGAGTCACATAGATAGATAGATATAACATATACAATAATAATATATATAATTAATTTAGTGATTAAATTAAAATGTATTTTAAATAAGAACACAAAAAGAAATGAATGTTTTATGTAATATAATGATTGAAACAAAATGGATGAAAACCTTTTACTCGGGGGGGTACAGGGGGCGGAGCCCCCGTCTAGGTGCGGAGAGCGCCGAAGGCGCTCGGGGCAGCTAGTATTTATATATAATATATATTTCTTAATAAAAATGTATCTAATATATTTTGTTTTACACTTTACTAGGCACAGAAGTAATATGTAATTATTCAATTTTAATTTGAAAAAATAAATAACTTGTAATCAGCCTAATTAAGGCGATTGGTTTCTTAATTTGGGCTTTGTTCCGCGCCCTCCTCATCCCAAGGGACAAAGAGAACTGAAGGACTAACCTTATAGCTACAATATGAAGGTTTAATCAATAGGCCATTATTAATTTATTATTTAATTAAATTGTGAACTAATTATTTATTTAAGTAATTATTATTACACTTTAAATGTTTTTAACCAAATAATTCTTGTTTATTTTTATTCAATAAATTATTATTATTATTCAATTTTTTCATTTTAATTTATTAGCGTCGTAACTCGGTAATTTAGAAAATGCGTGCAAATTTCATTTAAGGAAACTAATTTTTTTGTTCAATTGTATTTCGATCGATTTCTTCCCAATTTGTCTAATCACTTATTCTAATGTGAAATTAAATAAAATTTCGAAAGTTTCTGATAATAGTTTCCGCATCTTACTCTTCCTTAATTCAGGAGTATATATTAAAAACAAATAACAATATTAATTATATATATATATATATATATTATTTTTTTATTTTTATTACTGAATTTTGTAAATCATTTTATGATAACATCTTTTGTACAGGCAAACTTTATAGAAGCATTTTTCAATTCTAAAATGTTAATAGTCAGGTTATCTTTATACATTATAATAAGAATTAGGTCAATTAGACAATATAATAACTGCAATTTAGCTATCTTGCAATTCAAAGCAATTTAGGGTCGCTCAAAAGTTAATAGTTAATATAATAATACAATGTAGTTTAATGTAAATTGAAAGTGGCACCAACCCTGTATGGCTAATAGACTAGAATCCTATCAACATTACTGAGAATATTACTTAGAAAGCACTTACAACAGATTTAAAACCAGTGAGGTTTAAGAATATAAACAAGATAATAAGATAATAACAATAACAATAAGATAATAAGATAATAAAATATGAATTGAAAACTGATATGAAAAATATTCAAATAATTGTTTATTATTTTTTAAATTAAAAAAAAAAAATAATAACAAAACAAGGTATGTTATGTAAGGTAAAGAAATAATGAACTCTTAATATTTTTGAAATTTAATATTGTTAACACTATGTTGTTAAGACCATAAATTTAGCATCTGACAAAAGCTAAATATTAAATTTATAAAGGACATTTAGTATGTAATTATATATATTACATACTTTAGAAGTAAAACTGTACTTTCCTAAAGTGTGTATTAAACTTTTATCCAAACAATCCAAAAAATGTATCAGAAAACATTCTGATTAATAATTAAATTGCTATTTCTTCAAATTCTTTTTCTCTTTTCTTCTACGACAAATCTTTCTAGACTTAAAGTGATGGTTTTACTAATGACAATACTTATTAATTTGCTTTGGGCTTCAGACTTCTTAAGTTTATTCATTATAAATGACTCGAGTGAATTTGTGGGAAATCTATAATGTCAAAGGAAGAAAATCGATTATTTAAATTAAACTAAAAGGGTGAGCCACTTTCAATGAGAAATATCGCCAAATATTGAAAATAAGTCATTAATACCCAATTCGATCCCTTTAAGGATTTGTATCTGGTTTTGAAATATGAATAGATGTTCAGAAAAAATAAACCAGTACCAGAAATAATATTCACATCAACGAAATAAAAAACAAAACTTGTCATTGTCAGACTTTTGAGCTAAAAGTACCAATTTTAAAATATAATATATTCTTTGATTCTAGGAAAAAATTCGTTTAGAAATTAAATAATCATTTTTATCATAAAACATATAAAAAAGTTCCACCTCATTCCCAAATACATATCCGTTTTTTTTACCACTTTTGTTTCTCTCTATTGAGAATAATTTTGTTCTGAAAATCATTTTGATGTTTTCTGAAAAATTGTATTTATTTATATATTCCCTGTATTAAAAAATATTCATTTTTCATTTTATCTGAAATAGATTATTTAAAAAAAATATACAGTGCTAGTAAGTTTATAGATACTAAATTCACAAACAAGAGAAGATAATATTGATTGTGAAAATCACCCGAATACTTGTGAAGACATTTAATTCGGTTTACGACCAATTCTCAGACAATATAGAATCATTAGGAAATGTTGGTTGAATTGGATAATTTAGATATTTCTACATATATAAATGCTGTTGAACATTTAATTAAATTCTCAACTATGTTAAAGTTAAAATGCAAAACAAATATTAATTAAAAGAAATATTAATAGTGAATTTTTCAAAGTTATTAACAGAGATAAGATATTGTCATTTATTCATTTCTGTGTGGGTGTGTGTGTGTGTGACAAAGAGAGAGAGAGAAAGAAAGCAAAAGAAAGATGAAAAGATTATCTTTCTTTACGATTTGTGAGTGAATTTTTCAATACTCATCGAAAGATTTCTCGAATCTTTAAATGCAGTCTAAGGATTTAAATCAAACTCACGACTCAAAGCTTCTTTTCTGGTGTTATTACTTGGATTTTGGTTAAGATCTAAGAAATTTATTACATTCCCTGAGTCGCAAAACAAAGAAAAGAGGAGCTAAAGAGGTAGAACCCAAAATCTCATAGGTATCAGAGCAAATAGAGCAAACAATCATCATCAGTCACAACGTATTACCACACCCCAACACATTCATTCATATTAGCAATGTAAATTAAACATTTTTAACGACGCTTCAGCTAATTGCGGACATCTGGCTTTTCATTTTCTAATACTAAATGAGAAATTGGATAAAAAAAATTAATATATCATATTTTTATTAATGGGATTTGTAAATGTATTTGTAGGAAAAAAAGTAGAAAAAAGTGAAAATATTTTATTTAACATTCACGCAAATAGTAATAAACATTATTGATTGTACAATTTCTTTGTTTAAATTGATTCCATAAGCTTATTTTGTTTACTTTTTTATATTTTGATAGGAAATGAATAAAACAAAAACGTTAATATATTTAATATCAAAATAAGGATAGAGTTGGTCTCACTTAATGAGCACATAATTTGATTTTTAAAAAATTAAAATATTATTAAATATATAATATTTCAAATTTAAAAATATAAAAATAAAAACTATAAAATTCTATAAATTGATACTTAACTATCTACTTATATATAATAGTTAAAGTTTTTATAAATGAAAATAAAACAATATAATTTTCGTAATTAAAATATATAAAAAATTACGATGAAAAACTTTAAATGTTTAACTAGATATTTCCTTTCATAATTTTATTCAATAGATACATTTATCAATATATATTGCAGTATATATTGTAGACGTAAATTAAAAATTAAAAAATTCAGCGATATTAGATTGTTCCTGCGCCCAACGTTTTTCGTTGAATATGAAGCAATTCATCCATAAACTTTGTCAGGCTTATAGAAAAATTATTTTATTCTTTTTAGTCCATTGGAAAAACGTTATTTTATAAAATTTTTTTATATTTATATTTTTGTATATTATGTTATAGGAAGCCATCTTATGTTATGATATTTTGTTAATAAATTCTTTGTATTTCAAGTTTTTATCTTTATTTGTTTATTTTTACTTTTTTTAAAAAAATTATGTAATATCGCCTCCTACTATTAATAAATACTCTAAATATCAAAATTAATTACAAAATAAAATAAAATAAAATAACAGAGAAATGAGGTGTGTTACATTTTGTAATTACAAAATTCTCTAATAGTATTACACAATTTTTATTATATTTTTGTTTCGTTTGAAAATTTATTTTTATACATATAATAAAATATTTTAAACTTATACAAGTTATAACTCTTGATTAATAATTTTAGAAGTGACTGCATTAACAACCAGGCACATTTAAGAATAAATATTTATTATAAGTAAATTCTGTTAAAATACTAAACATAATATTTATATAAATGCACGAATGATATTTTATATTTAAGTGGTATCTTTGGTTCGATTTGATACTGTAAATAAGTACAACAAATTAATTGAAAGTTTATTCAATCTAGAATATATAACCACGATATCATAACAATAAAAATAATAATTGTAAATTTGATTGATTGGTGAGCTTTGAATAGGTAATAACTACATACATAATTGTATCATTTAATTGGCAATAAAAACTTTTATAAGTACTTTTGCCTATGTCGTTTTAATCATGATTCTGTGACCTAAATTAAATTAATGATCGTAATATTTTTTAAATAACATAATTTATTATAATAGTTGTATAAGAAATAAAAGATGTAAAAAAATTTATGAGAGCAAGCTTATTATATTTAATAAATCATAATTTTATGGTTGTTATTGTTACTAATATTGGCAAAATATTTTAATTTGAAAAGGAATAAATTAAACCATTTATATTCAAACAAGATCGTTAAATAAAAATTAATTATTAGATTTAATATAATAATTTTGGATATCTACTGTTACTATTAATATTTCATAAAGAAATTTTAAGCATTAGATCCATCGAAAGTAACCTATATTCTTTCGAAACCCTTTCAAATTAAAAAAAAATATTTATAATTATTTGGAATATTCCTATAATGACTAATAACTTACATTTTAGTTTTTTTTATTCTGTCTGTAATGTTAATAATTTGTAATTGGATTTTTTAATATTTAAAGTTCAATAATTGAAAATTCAATTGCATTTTTACTTTTTATTCCATCTAAATGTAAATATTCAGCATTCATAGTTGTGTAAAATGAATATTTTAAAAGTCAAAAAAACACCCAATAGATAATTTAATAATTAAATAAGTAAATTAAATATTAGAAACTTAGAATTAGAATATTAATAAATTTCAAATAATAACAAATTAAATCAAATCAAAGTTGTAATTAATTTAATATTTGAAAATCTAAGATTCTATGCTAAAGACCCTTTTATTCATTTATTATAAATAATTACGACCTAATGACATAAGGCCTGTCTCCAAGCAACCACAATCCGCCTTTAATGACTCCCCTTTTTAGCAGTTTCTACAGGAGACGTAGAATACAAGAACTTTTGATTTTCCACGACAAAACCTAACCTCTTCAGGTTGCACAACACAAGTAAAAAACAGCTCTTCATCCTCTACCTCCCGGACGCACCCTCTCAACTTGAGTTTCGTCATGTTAAAGATTTCAAGTATCATAAAAAACGATATCATAGTAATGGAATTTAACATTACAAAATATTTAAATTTTATGAATAAATTATATTTTCATATATTCAAATTCAAAATTGATTATCTATAATAACGTTTTTGTTGAAGTATACATTTTAATATTTAAAGAATTTAAGAAAAAAAACAGATAAATTCAAAAATTAAATAAAATAATTGAATAACTAAAATTCAGCAGACATAAAAGATATATTTCCGATGTTTGAAAAAAGATGTTTTTATTTGAGTTAATTGTATATAAAAAAATTATTTATTTAATCAAATGCTTTTCTCAAAATTCATTATCAATACAAATAAATAAATAACGGTTAAATCTAAAGAAAATACTTTTATTAATAATTGTAATAAATATTTTTTTAATGATAAAATAGTCGTTTCACACCAGTAGCGGATATTTTGTATGTTAACACATGCCACAGAAAGATGAACAAAATAACCTCATCAGGCAAACTTTAGCTGTAGCCTTGTCCAATCCCAGAGAACTTCATGAGAGATCACTTCATTGTGAAAGTGTCACTGCGTAGGAATTGTCATGCGTAGGAATTATTGGTGCTTATTTTTAGAGGAAATTTCTTAAAAATCATAAAATAGAAGTTTTTATAATGATATTGGCTGGTTAAAAAATATATAATGGATTAATAGTCAGCGGGTAGCTAATGGTAAAACAGGAAGTTTAGAAATAAAACTCTTTTAGTCCTGAAGAGTGTCCTGAAAGATATTGGACGAAAAAGAAGTTATAGAGTTTTATTTTTTAACTTTCACTTTCCTTCTGAGTGCCGGCAGATTTATGCTCCTCTTATATTAATTAAAGTTTGATAAATTATATTATTTCTTAACATTCTTAATTCTTTCTGTAATCGAGTTAATTAATCTTTATTTTTATTTAATTTTAAAATTCAAATTTTAAATCTCAATTGTTGAATAAAGATAAATAAAGATAAATTTTCCTATATTGAAATGTATCATCAAAAAGAAATGATTATTTATATCTAAATTTGATAAGGCAGAGGTTCTTAAACTTATGTACTCCGCGGACCCCCACTTGGAGAAATTTTTTTTGACGGACCCCATCCCAACTTTAGGTACTTTACGTCATTTTATTAGTTATAATTTCTGGCTTACGATCTCATAAGAACAAGGATATATGTTGAATATTTCTAACAGGGATTGGTGAATAACGATTTTTTTGCATATTGTAGAACACATTTTATTAGAAATTATAATATTGAAGAAAGAAAATTCAGCTAAATATGAAGATGGAAACGGTAGCAATAGTTTTCTTGCACATTTCGTTGAATTTGGGTATTTGATCTCTGTTTCCTCACAAAGCCATGCCATACCTCCTTTTATATTAAATAAAGTTTTAACTGACTCATTATTTTCTCGTGCACCTGTACGATGGCTTTGCGGACCCCCAGTAAAGTCTTCGCGGACCCCCAGGGGTCCGCGGACCACAGTTTAAGAACCTCTGTGATAAGGCAATACAGATTTCAATTCAAATAAACAAACAAATATACAAAATACAAATATACAAAACTTAAAATGAATTTTCAAATATCAAATTTGGTAGGTGACAGTTTAAGAGGAAGATGTAAACAAAATCTCAATTGCAAATGTATTTCGGCGGTTTTAATCATTCGATATTTAGTTCCAAGATACCACTCCAATAGGAGTATTATAAATGTTCTTTTTTTTAAAACTTAAATTCTAGATCAGGGATGGGCAAACTTTTTTAGGATGCGGTCTACTTCTAATTTTTTTACAATAAGTCGGTCCACCAGATATTTATTAAAATAATAATAATAAACAATGTGGTATAAATGTACATAGGTAACTAAAAAAATAGAATAAGAAAGGAACTTAGGTATATATTTTCAAACAAAATTTAAAGATTATAAAAGTATAAAAATATCAAGTTCATAAGAAATATTCTGAATCGAATTATTATTTAAGATAAAGTCATGTGAAATTGTCCGCATTAGAAGATTTACACTGCATATCCTCTGCTAATTTAGTAAATCTTGGTGTATAATTACTAACTGCCAGTCTTGTACTGCATTCGAGGTGATTGTCTGTAAGACGGGAGCGATATTTTGATTTAATTATATTCATCGTAGAAAATGCAGATTCACATAGGTAGGTAGAGCCAAAGAACGATGTTAAATTTAATGCGAGACCTTTTAAATTAGGATACTTAACTTCGTCCATTAAATTCCAAAAAATATTTGTAGGATCTGAATTATGTGCTTTTAAAATTATGTCATTTTGAAGAAGTTCATCTTCCTCAATAGTTATAGAAAACGATTCGTTTATATTTTTGGTTATTTCTTCCCCGAGTAATGGAATTTTTTATATGCTAAGGAGTAGTTTAAGTAAAAAAGGCAATGAGTAAAGGCGATCACTTTAAAATGACTCGGCGGTCCACCAGTCGATCGCGATCGACTTAATGCCCATCTCTGTTCTAGATGATTAAAGTGATCTTCTAAACGTTTTATAATTTTCATTATTTTAACTTGATAAAAAATATACTCAACGGATTTAAATTCTAAGCCTTCTGTTTTTCTGCTGGCTGCCTACTGACTCCTAATTTATTATATAAAAATATAAATTAATAAAGTGTTTGAATTTTAATTATATTTAAGTAATTAATTTACAATCAAAATATTTTTGTTCCGTCAACATTGAGACTACCTTTGAATCTTTTTAAGTATTCTGATTTAATTATTTGAATTATTAATTTTGACTATGAAAATAGTAGTAGCCCCTTTATAATTTTTACCGACCGACGATAGTAAGGGAGGTATTGTTTTCACACCAAATTTCACATGTGGAGATTTTTACATATCTCCACGAATCATGCATTTTCTTAACAGAAAAAAGTATTTTTAGCATGATGTCTGTCCGTCTGTCCGTCTGTCCGTCCGTATAGATGTGTACAGCCTGAACGGCTCAACCGATTTTGATGAAATTTGGTATATTTACTTAATGCATCAGTGGGATGAATTGATCAACTTTTGGTGCAAATCCCGAAACCGGAAGTGGTAGTATTAGCGATCGACGATAATAAGGGAAGGGTTATTTTCATACAAAATTTCACATGAGGAGATTTTTTTATATATCACCACGAATCATGCACTTTGTATTGGTTTTATCCTCGGGAAAATCATATTTATTAGTTTTTTCTTGATTTAAAATTATATGACATCATCCAGCCATTCATGACGTCACGGCCTGGTCTTGCATATATATTATAAATAAAATAAAATTAAAAATGTTTATATTTATTATTTATGTATGCCTATCTGTTTTTTATTACATTAATAGATATATTAAAATTATTTGAAATTGTTTCTGTAGCTGGAAATTAATTTATTTCAAACCGTCGGTCGGTTCGGACCTGGCCACAGGTCAACTTATTTTATCTTTATAAAATTTATAAGAATAAAATAGAATTGAAATAATTCAAAAAACGCTAATATAAAACCAAATATGTGTGTGATCATATTATATATTATTTATAATTTCTTTATTTTATAAAAATATAATGTGGTTTGTTTGTTTTTATAATAACTAATCTTCATATTCTTTTTTAACCATCATTTCGAAAATTTAACCCAATGATGCAATCTCATTTGAAAGTATTATAGAATAAAAAATAATTTTTTAATAATAAAAGAATTCATATTTTCAAATTCTGGTTAAATCCTTATGAAAAAATATATAAAGAAAAATGTTTAATTGTTTGAATTGATATATATATATATTGTAATAAGTTAATTCTAAATATATATATATAATTTTAAGTTCTTTGGATTACATTTATAGCTAGTCGATTTCCGCTCGAAACACTTTAATTTATAAATAAAGGAAGGAATCAGGTGTAGGAATTAGATTGCTGTGCAAGACAGTATTGAAAATACCAACCCCCCACCCCCTCGTCCTCCTTTCTCATTTCATCACCGCCATTCCCATTCCTTTCATTTATCACTATTCTTCTTCAAAGAGAAAGTTTATTGCTTCGAAAAGTTAAACATATTCCTTTATTAAATTAAATCATTTTAAGATTAATTATGTTAAAGGCAAACATTTCCGAACAAAAGATCATAATAAAATGTATTATTCATTATGTTTACAACAAAAGTCAGTCATTTGAAAATTCAATTAAATAGATAAAATAGTAAATCAGTGATTTTATATAGATCTGAGTCTTCCAAACAATTCATTTATTAATTAAATGATTTAGTAATTTTTTTTTTACATTCTATTAAAAACAATAAGTGAAAATGTAATGCATTATAAGAAACTTAAATTTTTATTCTTTGTCACCCACTCCTTCAACAATCCGTCCTTACACACCAAGGGCGATGAAGAAGGAAGTTTATAAGCAACAATTACCGGCTTAAATTTTAATTTAGGGATTATATTAGTTGGAAGGATTAACGAACATAATGTGTTTAAAGTAATCATATACCCCGCAGTGTTTAATAACAGCAAAGTAAATTTTACATTGGCTTTTATGTGTAAAGGGAAGGGGATTAACATTATTATAATTATAATTGAAGGTATCAAAAGGTTATAATCTATTATTTTGGAAAGGATTTATTTATTATTGAAATTGACAATCAAATTTAATCTTTGTCTCAGGTGGGTACCCCTTTTGTTTTCTAAATTTTACTTGAAAAAACAAAACAAATTCTGAATAATTAATTAATGAGGTTAAGCTGATTAGAATTTCAGAAGAAAAAACTTAAATATAAATATTTTTGAAAACACAACATATTTTTGAAAATTATTTTTTCATTTTTTTTAAAGATTATGTTTTTTTCTTTATAAGTATCAAAATGTTTAGGGTTGTGTTACCCACCGGATTTAGTCTGAACTCAAATATTCTTGGTTTTAACATTTCTCACCCATCCATTACCTAAATTACCTCCATCCAATTCCCATTTTTAACTTAATTCATTCATTCATATTTGATTTTATTTATTTATCTTCTCTCTGTTATTTCTACATCAAAAAATAATTCATCTGTTTTCATATTTCTATACTTTATAAAATAGTTTTTGCTGTTAATTAAATTTTTGTTTTTATTTTTAGTTTACGAGGTGTGTTCGAAAAGTAAGGTGACTTTGTATTTTTAAGAAAAAATATTTATTTATTTATCAATATTTATGTTGTCCCCTTCAAAGTAATCCCCCTCAGATACAATACACTTATGCCAACGGTTTTTCCAATCCTCAAAGTACTTCTCATAAGCACTTTTTGTATAGCTTTGAGCTCTTCCAGCGATGCATCTCCTCAATCGTTGTAAATCTTTCATAGGTCTCTTTAGTTTTGGGAACAAGAAAAAGTCACATAGGGCCAAATCCGGTGAATATGGTGGCTAAGGCATGATTGTGATGTTGTTTTAAGCCAAAAAATCTTTCACAAGCAAAGATGAGTGAACAGGGGCATTATCGTGATGCAAAAGCCATGAATTGTTTTTCCACAATTCTGGACGTTTTCTTCGTATTGCTTCTCGCAAACGGCGCATAACTTCAAGATACTACTGTTTATTGACCGTACGACCATATGGTAAGAACTCCTGATGCACCACACCATGGTAATCGAAGAAAACAGTGAGCAAAAGTGTCCAGAGCGAGGCTCGTCATTGGCATCTTCCCGGCCATCTTGGAAGAGTTTGTACCACTTGTAAACATTTTTTTTACTCAGAACAGTTTCACTTTATGCCACTGTTAACATTTCAAGTGTTTCGGAGCACTTTATTTTATTTTTTACACAAAATTTGATGCAAATCCTTTGATCCATATTTTTCGATAGCAAAAACTCGCCGAGCACTCAAAACACTTATAACCTTTACGCCTCTCACAACCCAACAAAAAATGCTATACACTTGAAACTTGGTACAGATGTTCGGGAATAGTGTACCAACATAACAAAAGAAAAAAAATCGATAATCGAAAGTACGTTGCCTGCGAAATTTGAAAAATCTCTTTACTTTTTAAACACACCTAGTATATTTATTTAATTATTGAATTGCTATTGGTTATTTGAATATATCTGTAAGAATATTATCATTATTAATAATAATAAATATAATATATACTTTATATTTGATTCTTAAAAATTAATATATATATATATATATATATACCTATGATACTTGTATATACTATATTATATTTTATGAATAATCAATAATCATCATTATTAAAGTTATTAATAGATTGTTATTTTCAACACGCTACATTTGACCTTTCAATTATTCTATTAAGTAGAAGGTAAGCGTCAGCAAATTCATTAAATAATAAAAAAAAAACAATATTTTGTAATTTTCTTTATAAATACTAAAGACTTTTATTCAATTCTCATTCATTCAATTATTTCTTTAAGAGGAATATCCCATAAAATTATAATATCAGCATGAATTTATTTTTCATAATTTTTATTATTTCTCATTAAAATTATTTGGCTTAAAACATCTTAATTATTTAATAGTATAATAATCTTTAGGTATTTTCAAATAATAATACATTTTATAAACAAATAAATGTAATTAAAATAAGATATAATCATAGCATATGCCCTTGTGATGATTTGCTCTACACTATATACATGTACACTCAATGAATGATTTCAATTATAATTTTAACTTTGAATAATTCATAATTAAATAAATAACTTAAAATTACAAAGTAAAAATTAAATTCCTTTATTAGAGAGTACCTGTATTTTCAGTTCTTCTTATATATTATATTCAACAAAGCTCTGCCATTCCTTCCTCTCCAGGTGCTCTTTGAACTTTTCAAAAGTAAGCATTTCCCTGCCGAGTGCCCTCATATTAACTCTTTCAAGATAGGACATTTCGCAATGAAGTGGAATGTGTCCTCCACTTCTTCAAATACAAAATGACTACTACCCGATATGAACTTTAAATATAAAGAATTAAAATAAATTATAAGAAATTATATATATATATACAAATATTAATAAAACCAATCCTTAGTGCACTTTATTCCATTTATTTATTTTAAACCCATTTTAGGTTGATGGTCAATTACTAAAACAACTAAAACTTTAGATTTTCAGATGGTCAACTACTAGAACAAAAATTACGTTTAAAATTATTTTTTTAAAACTATTTAAATATACATTAACCGAATGTATAAAATATGTTATACAATATGTTAGTACTTGTTTTGTTGTTATTCTCACTTTTATTACAGAATAATTTTATTTATGAAAATTTCTGTTAAGGCAGTCCACCACTGGTACGTTTACCTTAAATAAATTGGTGAGAGGTTTGTTTCCAAGTACAAATCAGGGGTATTTCTTTTGACGAAGAATTTAAATGGCACTTCTATCTCATAGCATTTATATTCCCACACCTTCACATCGGAACATATTATAGATCGGGATACTGAATTATAGATTTTCAATTTTGAATTCTAGTATATTTGATCATTTAATAGGATTTTATTAAAGGAATTGAGAGCAAATATGGCTCTCTCCTTCTCCTTAAAATGCCATCCCATTGCTATCCCCAACGACACTGTAATTCCAAAATATTTATTCACCCCTGTCAACTTTTTTCCCCCAAAATACCAATTTTCTCCTGCTCCATTACTACTATGTTCGATTTTTCAAAATTAATGTTCCACGTCTTACTATATTTATTTAAGGAATTTATCATCTTCTAAAATCACAATGTCGTCTATATTGGTCAGAATCTTCCACCAATGGTCATCCATAAAATCCTCTATATCATTCATAAATAATGAGAATAGCGTCAGACCAAACAGGTATCCCTGTTTTACTCCCATTGTTGTTTCAAATGATTGAGTTAGTTTTTCTCCGCACCACATACTAGTCTGCATGTCTGTGTATTGACTTTTTATTATTTATAGATTTTCCTAAATTCAATAATTTATAATATAAAGCTTGTCTATCAATCGAATGTTGAGGAAAAATCCACGAAGAATGCAAAGACTTTTTATCTTTTTTTATTTAATCGGAATTTTTTTTAATTTAATTATATTAATAAGGGTGTTAATATTGTCAGCAGTGTTGAATAATTAGTCCGGAATCCTGCTTGCTATTCGCCTATTAAATTCATGGTATTTACCCAACTAGTGATCCTATTTAATATTAAATGAATTGATACTTCACTAGTATTAGAAATCTGATTGAATTTTTGAAACAATTTTCAAAAATCTTATTAAAACAAGTAAGGAGTTTTTCTAAATAATGATTTTAAACATTTTTTTTTTCAAATTCATAAGTAATTCTATGTGGTCCAGGAGCTTCATTACTTTTAGCTTTATTTAACACATTTACTAATTCAGGGATTATAAAAGCGCTTTCTAAATATTCAACAATTATAAATGGTTCTGCATAACTTACACTTGAGCCCTAGAGTGAGGGGTTTAATAATTTTTTAAAATAATTCATCTACACAATCAGCGGAATATTTTTATCAGTTTTGAATTTTTTATTTTTAAATCGTCATACAAGGCACCAGAATTTTTTACTGTTATTTGTTTTTTTCAATTCATTTATTATTGTAAATTATCTATATATAGCTGTTTCTTTACTTTGAATATATTTTTCTATTCATTTCTAATTTTAAAATAAAAGTATATTTTCTAAGAAGATTCAAATATATATATATATATTTTCCTTGATTTAAAACATTCTAAATCATACCAGTTTCTCGTATCATTTCCATTTCAATTTAGGAAACAACGTAATAGAATCTTTGGTAGTACCTCGAGTGAATGAATATACTAAACAGCCGCGCACAAAAATCTATTACTGAGCTACCCATTGGTCCAATGAATGCATATTCATCCATCCGGGAACCCTTAATACGTCCATTTGATATATTACTAAATTAAAAACATTGAAAAGTGTTAATCACAATCTGTTATTTGAATTAACTCCAAACTCTCGAAGATCTATACTTTTTAAATATTTTAATCCCAATTCTCTTATCGGGACCTCCTGCCAATCCGATTCCATTAAAATCCTCAATTAAAATGATTTGTTCATGTTGAATTCTTTCCATGAACTTATACAGGGAATTATAATCATCAATCCAAATGTTACTATTCAAATATAAACACCGGGTAATGAATGCTTGGTTGTGTGAACATTAATTTCAAAAATTATGATATTATCAATTTCATCCATTTTAACTATATTTCTTAATTGATTATTTATAAATCATATCCCCACTCGTTCTCCCCCTTTTTTACCTACCGACGATAGGAAGAGAAGGTATTGTTTTCACACAAAATTTTACTTATGGAGATTTTTTACATATCTCCACGAATCATGCATTTTTATTAACATAAAAAAGTATTTTTACCATGATGTCTGTACGTCCATCTGTGTGTCGGTATAGACATATACAGCTTGAACGTGTATATATATATATATATATATATACGTATATAAAATTCATTTTTCTCGTGAAGCTGGTGCGCATTCTGTCTGCTTTCAAATTTCTTACACAGAAGTTTTCACTTCTGTCGGCCAGTCCCACGACTGCCATTTTAGAGGTTGTATAGATGAACATCGATTTGTATAGGTCTTATTTACATAAGTAAATATTTTAATTTTCTTAATTAAATAAATTAGTAAAGAGTGTCGATAAATGTCTTAATCAAAACATTACAATAATCCAAGATGATTAAAAATATATTATATTTATATTTATATATTCATATATATTTGCTATTATTATAATTATTATTATTAATATTATTTTTTAAACATAATTTATTTTTTCAAATGATATATATTTAAAATAAATGTGTATAACTTTCTTAATTCATATAAAAAATTTAATAAATATGATAAAATTACATTAATTGAATGAAAATATTAACTTTTATGATTAAATTGAGATTAAAATTAATATAAAATTTATATATTTTAATAATCCAGCTAATTGATGAAGCATGACATGAACAGCGTCTTCGAATTGAAATAGACATCAAATGAATTCTTATTAAATGTTTTATAATAAATATTAATTTATGGTTTATTCAATAAATATATAGATTGTATATATATATATAAATAATAATTATTATTTAATTATAAGATAAAAATACCAGAAGAGAGTATAATCATAATAAATCAATATACTCAATCAATTTACTAATTCAAATTTAAGAATATTATTAAAATTAATCAATATTATTAAAACAGTTAGTAAAGTATACATTTTTAAACTTCTGAGCGGCTGCTGGATAATCTAGGTACTTTAAATATGAAAATTGTAAATTTGGAAACTAGCGCAGCGGGTTGCCTAAATGCCAGGGGCTCTTCCTAGCCAGCCGCTCGAGCGGTAGTCAGTCTATCGGTGTTGGTGTGTGAGTGCGCACGCATAGCCAGGGAGCTGTTCCTGTCAAAATTCAACCTCGGGATAAGGTTTATTATCATTTATTATAACTCGATAACCAATTACAACCCTCTCAACTCCTCTACACAATTATCATTGTAAAATTGTCACAAAATAATTTTTCATTCTTTTCATTTAATTATATAAGTATAATATAACTTCCACATATGTATTTATTCTATTTAATATTAATTTAAAATATTTTAATTTAAATAAATAACAAAAAAATAAAATTATATAGTTCTATATAAAACTTATAAAAATCTTTTCTCAATATATTACATAAGAATAATTTTTTTTTATTTATCTTTTATATTTTTTACTGGGATAATCTATATAATAATATAATGTATTTTTATATTTATTCGAGGTTATTCTGATGCTTGTGTGTGTGTGTGACACTTTTTAAGGATTTTTATATAATTTGAATAAACCATAAATTAATGTTCATTATAAAACATTTAATAAGAATTCATCTGATGTCTATTTCAATTCGAAGTCACTGTTCATTTTTTATATATATATATATTGTTAGTACTAAATGAGGTTAAAAACTAATTTGTTTAAAAATAAAAATATAGTAAGAAAATTATTATATGATTTTATATCATAATAAATTGGAATAAATTGCCTAATTTTCGAATAGTTTCTATAAGTATTCATTTTAATTGTATTAAAATTTAATTAAAATTAAAAACAATGATAAATCATTCAAATTAATAAATTAAATCCGTACTAAATTTTCATTGAGAAAACAATTAAAAAAAACTTTTTTCACATTTTTTTTTTAAATTAAATCTAAAGAATATAATTACGAATTTTCTTAATTGAAAAAAATGTGTGGTAAATCTTATGCACGTTAATTCTTTTTATAAAATTAATATCATTACACAATTTAGTTACAGACATCATTTTATAGGATATTTCCAAGACTGATTCTTTTAGATCTTCATCATTTTCAGTTTCTTCAAAAGGGTACTCCGTGAATGATTTAATTATTTTGTCTTCTATAAATTTCCAGTTCTTCTCCATGACGAGCCATTTCTTTCTTTAGACAATTGATCGTTTTCTCTCTTCTATTCTTCACACTTCACGTTCATCTCCACCAAAGCCGACTAAATATTAAGATTCCCTAATTAAATTATTTATTTCGTTCTGAAATTTATCAAATTTTTACAAACTTCCTTAAATTCACTCATTTTATCAATTATATATCAAAAAGAAAGAAATAAAAACATATATATATATATATACTAGCTGACCCGGCAAAGCTTCGCTTTTGCATGTGTGTCTGTATACATATATACGTATGTGATAACTGAGCACTTAATAATAATAATAATAATAATAATGGATTAAATGAATATAATTGAAATTTTAGTTTTAATTGCACTTTTTTTTGGTTTTTATTTTTATTTATTTTACATTACCAACTCTTGAACAACCCACGTACAGTTGACCATGGGAGAAACACGGCTTACGGAGGTCGAGCCCTACAACTTTGAGAGATTGTCCTTGTGCCTTATTAATGCTCATCGCGAAACTCAAACGAACAGGGAATTGTAGACGCTTAAACTGAAACGGGAGATCGGAAGGGATTATAGGAATTCTTGAAATAAACACATCTTCGCCTGCAGCATGTCCGGTCATGATGGTGGCTTCTATAATATTTGGCATCAGTTTCTTGATAAAAAGTCTTGTTACATTGCAAAGTGCAGGCGGATCCAGATTCCTGAGGAGAATTATCGGTGCTCCAACCTTCAAGTCCAATATGTGGGTGCTCTAATTTGTTGAGAAACTCTGTCGTATAGTTGACAGCCTCGTCAATATTGCATGTCGTGTCTATAGATTTGTAAATATGAAGAGTTCCGGGTAAGTTCTGTAAAAGTTGCTTGTTGATAACACTGACGGCTTCGTTTGTTGGGGCAAGAATTGCTCTTTCGCACAGCCATGCGTGATCAGTGAAGTGGTGAATCACATTCGGAAGCACAGCCTCTTTCAGTTCTTCTTCAGTAGTCACAATCCTTCCAATGCCTTGCATCGCTACATATCCATCTTCATTTTCTGAAGTAAGGGCTCCATTTCGTAGTTTCAGTAGATTATCTGCAAACTGCTGGGTAGAGGGATCACCGTTGAGATGAACTCGCATGTTAGTCGATAATCCAAGTGTTTGAATGCCATTCCAGATGTAAGAAGATTTTATGCAGGCCTGCATTTCATCTGCCCTCGTTCCACGCGGAATAACTGGTAGCGTCTGTCGAAAATCGCCTGCCAAAAACATTACGACGCCTCTATTCTGTCATTGTTCCGTCTGAGGTCTTTCATGGTGACATCTAATGCTTCGAATGCGGCTTTGTGGGACATGGTACACTCGTCCCAAACGATGAGCTTGCAATCTTGTAGAACCTTTGCCTTTCCTGAATTCCTTGGGATGTTACACGTTGGAGTCTCTGGTACAACCCCGGAATCAGCTATCGGCGAGCAGCGATCTCGAGAAGAAGTTTTATAAATAATTTTTTTAAAATTTTTCTAAGCATATTTGATTATTATTATGGCTTCCAGGGTCAATAAATTCGAATTAAAAAGATTTATTAGATTGTTATTGTAAGTTGTGAATTAATAAATAATGGTTAATCGTATTTAGTTAAGTTAATAACAGTCCCTTGAATTGTTTAATTATGAATTAACTAATTGATATATATACATATACGTATAAGTACATTATATTTCAATTATCGGCGAGCAGCGATCTCGAGAAGAAGTTTTATAAATAATTTTTTTAAAATTTTTCTAATTCAAAAATCGAAAATCGGACTTCGAGGTCTGGTGGCCAGCCCCTTTGTGCTTCCGTGTAAAAAATTCCAGGTCCCTGCGTGCGATAGATTTGGCTGGAGAGCTCGGTCAGACAAACAGACAGACACATTACACTTGCTTTTATTATTATAGATTTCAATGGAAGCAACTAATGCATCCGACCTCTAGCACGACTAAAGGGTCAATTAATTAACAATTTACTGAATTTTAATTATAAAAAATAAATAAAATTAAAGTTTTTATAAATGCTTAGTTCGATATATATATATATATATATATATATATGAAGACCTTAGAGCGAAACAATGGTAAGCCACTTTTGTAGAAAATTGTTTTATTCTTAATTATATATATCTAAGAAATAATAGTTGCTGACTTTTTCCCTTTACTGATATTACATATTGAGCAAATTTGAAATATATACAGTAAACCCAATGTTTTCTATCTTTTTTCTACACTTTAAACTGCAATATCTCAACATTTTGATTTTGTGGCTTACCACTGTTTCGCTCTAAGGTCTTCATATATATATATATAATAGAAAACAACACCAAATTTGAATTATCAAGTGGATAATTGTTTTAATTGAGCATCGAAGCGTAAACAACCACCAAAATGTAATTTCTATTCTATATTATCCATTTACATTAGAGAATATATCTCTAAATATGTAAACTCAAAATCTAATATATGCGATAATACATTTTCTCTATCACTGGCAGGATATTTTTTCCTCATTTTTTTTTTATTTCTTGTCATAGTAAACGATCTTATATTCAATTTAGTATAAAAAATAAAAGAAACTTGGTCTATTATTTATTCTTCATTGTTTTTTAATCTCCAACCTGTTTCCATCAAATGATAACGTACGTATTTTTGAATAACAACATCAAGAATTTCTCGCCAAATTTCGCTTTTATATGTCTTTTTACATTCAAATGATGTAAAATGTTATCTTATATTATATAACGTTATCAAGATGGAGATTAGATTTCATGTCAAAGATTTGTTTTTTGATTGACAAAACAATTTCATTATTTCTAGCAATGTATAAGAAAAATGAGAAAATATAGATTCCAAGAAAAATCAAAATATTATTTTCTACATTGAATAAACACAAAAGATATTTTTTATAGAGATTTAAAAAAATGTAAGGAAGAAAGGAATTAATTTTTTGTTTATTTTTCAATTCAAAATTTCTAGGAATATAATTAAATTTATTATTATTATAAATTTTATTGTTTGTTTATCATTATTAGTTTATTATACGATTGTTTTTGTTTTTAATCTTTTTGCATACTTTATATTGTTTAAATAAATTGCAAATGCACAGTATTTTCGCTTAACAAAATTTATTTGCTAGGAATTCCATGTAAAGAAGACAGCTGTGACTTTTATTGTTCCGAAGGATTGAATTCTAGGAACATTGAGACAAAGCAATCCAGTAAAGCTCGGATCGTTTTTCCACCCGAGTGTCTGTTACCCGGGGATCCTTTCGTCGAACAATGCAAACAGCGGAGGGAATGCCTTTGCCACTTACAAATAGAGAGATTCATTCTTTAATTTATATATATGTAAATAAGTAAATATATAGATATTTTATTTTTTATTTTGTTTTATTATAAAATAGAAGCTTTTATAGATTTTTCTCTTTTATAATTAATTATGCAGATTTTTTAGTTAATCTTGGTTATGGATACATTTTTCATCAAAGAAGAAATTGAAGAAAGATTTCAGGAATTTAAGTATTTTTGCAACATAAAGTATATTAGATTCTTTTTGTTTCGAAATAATTATATATATATATATATATATAATTTATATATTTATAATATAATCAATTATTTAAATTATCTTATTTACATTGGAAAATGAAAAATAGATTTAGATTATTTGAAAATAAAATTTTTCGTAGCATTTATAGCATTTATTGGTCGAAAATCTACGTAATCACTGTCGAATGTGGAATGGCATAAACTTCATAATGAGGAATTGTATGATTTCTATGCATCATCAAATCGAGAAGGACACGAGGTGAGAAACATTTGTGGGAAGACAGATGGAAAGCGACCGGACCAAAGAAGCGGTAGGCAGATAATGATGTTTGGAGGAATGTTGTTGCTATGACCAAGAACTAGATAGATATTAAAAATGGTACAGACAATATTTTAAATAAATTTATGGATGCATTACGTTTGCTCATAGAGTATTATGCTTTTTTATACATTATCATAAATGGTAGAAATGGAATTGAAATAGGAATGAATGAATCAAAAAAGTAGCTAGACTGAAAAAGTCGATGGAGGCGAAAAAGGATAGGGACAATATAAACAGGAACATATTAGAGATAAGAGATAGTGGAAATTGGATGGTGCGAAATAGCTAGAAAATATTTATGGAATCAAAAATTCAGGTTGTAACTTATCCTATCTATAAATTGCTTTGTTAGTTCTTTTATTTAGAGATTTTTTTTTGTTTATTCCACTTTATTTTTTTTTTCTTTTGAAATTTTTTTTCTCATATAAAACTTTCTCCATTTTTATCCCTTATTATAATCTCTTCGAAAATTTATAAAAACTTAATCTTGACATTTTTTTTTTATTTTTCAAATTATTGATTAAATTATAATCGATAAAGTAAAGAAATATTAATGAATAAGATAAATTAATAAGGGCATTAGATAAACTATTGTTTAAAAAAAAAATCAAATTAGAAATTGTATTATTATAATATAATATGAAAAGTTTAAATTGGAAGCAACCAAATACAATTATGTTGAATTTTCTTTCATGATGAAACGCTTTAATAGTCATTTAAATTTAATTTCTTTGCCAATCCCCGAGGAGAAAAAAAAAAGTTTTTTTAAGAGTAATCAGTTATGGATAATGGACTTAATTGATGATGAATGAGAGAATCCCAAAAAATTAGTTGCCTCTACACTCTCTTCAGAAGGCATTTGTGATTAAACCCCCTCTTTCTCGCTCACTGTCTTTTATTCCCTCCCTCTTTCTATTTAAGTCTGACGTCTTTCTCCAATTATTTTTTCAATTTTCTCTTTATTCTCAAGTGGAACTATCGTGTCGTCGAAAAACGAAAGAAGAAGAGATAAAAAAATTAAATGTGCTGGATATATATTTCCAGATTTGAAAATGTTTCATTTTCTGTTGTTCTTTACAACCAAATTATATTTAATTTTTCAATTAAATTATAGAATGAATCTGTAAGTAAAATATTACACTAAAAGTAAATGAACACAATACTTGTTAAATTAAAATTTTGTTATAAGATAAAAAAAAAATAATAATTATCCATTTCTTTAGAGATTATTTCCTCAGTTGTACTCATTTATTGTTTTTTCCATTCAATCATATATATTCTGTTATATATCCTTTATTATTAGTTGACACTGTTTGAGCACAAAGAAAGTTTATCGTTTACAATTCGCCTTTAGAGAATTAGACGAAATAGATAACACTTTGTCATGTATATAGTTACAGGATTGTCCGATAGGAATTAATATTAGTAATGCCATCTTATGTAAATCCCTTCAAATTTAATTATACACCTATTGTATTTGATATTTCTAAATAAATCACAATCACTCAAATCATCCAAGAGTTCCGCAAAATTCTACTTATATTTTTTTATTTATTATAAATTTAAAACAATTTCATATGAATTATAAAGTTATCCACTATATACAATAAATAAACAATTCATGAATATCTTTAATTAATAATATAAATTATGTGACGAAAAAAAGTAAACGCGCTGTTGTCGGGCATTCAACTGGTTGAGAAAGCGTATTGCCATTGTCCTACAACAGCGCCACCCTGGCGTTTACTTATTTCCTTCAAAAGTGATTATTATTAGTTAATCTTTTTAAAAATTCAAATTTTCCATAAGTATATCATTTAATTTTTGTCTATGTTTGTACTTCTTTTCTCGATTCCTATTTAGATCTTCAAACACAGATGTTAAAATAATGATTAAAAACAAGGTTTTGATAACTGATAACAGTACTGGTCACTATAAAAACCTCTGTTGAATACCCACGAATTACTTAGTCAGCTATGCTATTAGTGAATGGGAAAGGGATAATGATTAGTTAGAAATCTCATGTAATCAAGGCCTAATATATTAAATTTATAAATATCAAAAATAATTTAGATATACTTATATACAATTTTTTACTTGTTCCCCCGTCTTTTTGTCACTGAGACAAATCATGCCTGAAGCACTTTCTCTTCTCATTCCGCTTCTGTTCAACTTTAATTCCACCCATACCCATCTTTGTGTCAGCTTGCAATATATGAGTTCTGATTTAATGAAAGGTAGACATTTAATAGTCTCCTTTAAAGAAATAATAAAATTTATTGAAAGTAAAATATTGAAATACTAAACGACAAAGTTCGCTTGATAAAAAATACAATGAAATTTATAAAATAAAATAAAAATGGATTTATTTATTTCTAATTAATAATTTAATTAAATTAAATAATTTATTCTATTTAAAAAAAAAAAAAATTGGTAATCTTACAATAATTATTTAAATTCATTTGAATATTTATTTTAACGAAAAGAAAGTGAAAAGTTTTCTAGACAGAAATATGAGCCTTACTTACTCACTTAGGATCTTAATCTGATACTTTTTAATTTAAAGTTTTCAAAATTCAATTCCAAAAGGAAATCATAGGGGTGGTCTTTAAAATTATTATAAAAGAAAAAAGAACATAATTAAAGGGATGAAATGAAAAAAAGAAACATTTTTCAATTTATTTTTCGATAATTGTAATTCATTATTTGCACTTCTTTGGAAAAGTCAATGGAAAGAGAGCTATTGAGTGTTTGGGGAGGGAGAATGCGAAAAATAGAATTGAAAGGATTCACCTACTTTAACAAGATAGGCAAGTTTATTTTCGATTGATTTAATTAGTAAAGAATTCAAACAAACTTGTAGGAACGAGGGAAACACGTCCCGAAATGGAATTGGATTTTTCTTTGAAATATCATTAACAAGTTTTGAAAATTGAAAGCCGACACAAAATGGGTTGATAATTTTTCTTCATCTTTTTTCAATCTCTTTTATAAATAAAAGAAGTGTGATATTTAGTAGAATTTATATATAAATTTATCTAAATAATTACTAAGAAATATTCATCTACCAGGTATATTAGAATGATCAATATAATAACTAAATTACTTTTAATTTTTAATAAAAAAATTCAGTGTATTTTCTTATAAACATAAATAGCCAATATATAAGCATACAAATTCCTTTTAATATGGTAAAATCATTAAATTCTATAGATAAACAAATATTATTATCGCCACGTCCGCTCACATTTTAGGACCAAGACCTAAAATGCGTACAATATAAATGAAATATTCTCTATTGATGAATAGAACGTATTGTCATGAATTTCACTTTTTCATAAATTACAAATTACATGACATATGTTTCTTAAAATTAACGATAATTGACTATTTAACAAGAAAAGCATTCTTCGGGTAAGAAGTGACAGAGAATCATCTCTAAGTTATATGACAGTGCCAGGAGCATACTTCGAGGCCAACCAAGTAGTTGCCTACCCAGAGAAGATGTATCATTGAATGCCTGGAAGGAAACTCCCGGAGAATCATCATTTGTTTCACCTTCTCCTGAACTCTATACTATACGGCTAAGTGGTTGATTCTTTATAAATTGCGATTTCTAAACAAATATAAAATCTGATAAGTAATAATATTAAAATAAATCAACTTTATTTTATAGTTAATTTCTAAGTTATAATTTCTCATGATACTTATTATAATTGTATTAATTTCTTTTATCATTAAATATTAATTTTATTATAATATATTATTTTTTCTTAATCTGAATGAATTCAACTTTCCCTTATCAACCTTCGCTGGAATCACCTAACTACCAATTAAATTAAAGATCAATTTTATTAATTTTAAACTCATTTTTTTTAATAACCCAACCCATACTAAGCCTTCAATTTACGACAATATATATATATATATATGTTTGTTGTACCTATAACTTATGTGAAAATTGAAAACATTGTTGGTTAATGAGGGCTGAGATCAAAGCGTTTGACTCGTATAAAGGTGCAGTAATTTCTGAGATAAACAAAACGTTTCCGCTCGATTCATTGTCGGCTGACAAAAGGCCAACAACTTAGTTCTAGAACTAAATAGGAAAAAGTTTAGTGGAGGTTTGCAAAGGACGATTGTGGTTGCGTGTCCTTTTCTCAGCCAGATGTTCACACCCAGCAAACAAAGTGCTGTTTACTAATTAAAGAATAGAATCAATCTCATTTCATGTCTTCTCCAACTAACTTCCTATTTCAAAATACAATTTAACACTTTTACATTTACTTTCAAAACATAGTTTAGAAAAAAAATAAAATAAAATGTTCTTGAATTAGTTAATGAAAATGAAAATAAATAATATTTCTACAACAATAAAGTGGTATACAAATATAAAGTTTACTAATAATAAAGTTAAACAATAAACCACATAAATATTCTATTAAAAATAAAATTCTTTCATATGATTTGATTTGAAATTCAATTCGAATTATCCAATGAGAATAATAAACGAGATTTGGAATTAAATATCATTTGAAATCCGGAAATGTCAGAGTGTTCATTTGCTTAAGCGATTACTCAATGACTGTTGGATGAAATTTTCATATAAATCACTAAAGCTCTCTGCATGAGAATAAAATCATTGAGAATAAATTGAAAAAAAAAAAAATTAATTCAACTTTCATTTGTCTCCATTGGAATAATTAATAATTCATTATGGGAAATAATTTTTCTTAGCAACTCTTATTAAAAATTATTCGATAATTGGTGACCCATAACGCGGTGGCCTTACAATTTAATGGAAGTAGTGTGAGTTGGGATACAATAGAATAAGAATTGGTTGGAGTTGCTCAGGATGGGGCCAAGAACTTTCGAATTCCTTAGAGTCACAGATATATATAGATAAAACTATTTGCCTCTGTAAGATTAATTAATAATTCAATATAAAAAATAAATAATTTAGCAGCTTATATTAAATTTTATTCGATGTAAGTAACTATTTTTTCTAAAAAAATTATCTTATCCTATTTCGATTTAAAATTTAAATAAAAACATTTCAATTTAAATAATTTATTTAATGTTATAGTTAAGTCCATTTTTATTGATATTATAATAATACATATTATGATGTTTTTTTTTAATAAATTATATTATGATTAATATTATACTTTTCATATTTTAAAGTATTTATTGTCATTGAATGAAATTGTTAAATATGAGAATTTACCAGAAATATTAGAATGACTAATAAAATAATAAAATTGCTTTGTATGTTTTTATATTTTCAATTTTTAATAAAATCATTAAAGATGTATAGGTTTTTTGTGTTTTTTTTGATATTTTATTATTTCTTTGATTGAAGTTTTAAATAGATTTTCTGGTGTATAGTAGTAGAATAATGGTTATTAAAGTCCTATCTCAATTATTTTATTTTATATTCTATTATATGGTATAGTATTATATTGTGGTAGAGTGCTGTGGTAAGTAGTGAAATGAATGAAACGGATTATATAGTAATACCTATGAATTAAAGTTTGACGAAAAAATATATTTTTAAATAACTATTGGTACTAATATCAAATAAGTATTCCAAATAGTTAATAGTTTTTTAACATTACTATTTATCTATCTATCTACCTCTGTGGATCTACGTACTCAAACGTTCTTGGCCCCAGCAACCGCATTCCTTCAAGTATCCCTATCCTGAGCTAAACCCATCCAACTACATTTCCTCCCATTTCTCTTATGTCCTTTCTTAAATTTTCCACCCACCACGTCCTTGGTCTTCCTAGCTGACGTTTCCCAATCGGCCTCCCCACCAATATATTTTCGCCATTCTTTCCTCTCTCATTCTAGCCACGTTTCCTGCCCATCGCAGCCTTCTCGATTTCTCAACCCTAGCTATATCTGGAGATACATGCAATTACTTGTTATGTAGTCTCTGCCATTCCCCGGTGACCTTATCTTTCTTTAACCCATAAATACTGCGAAGAATCCTATTTTTGAATACTCTAAATCTACTCTCATCTCTCAAGAACATAAACCATGCCTCACACTCGTATAATACAACCGGAAAAATAATTATTATCATTACTATTTAAGAGAGTTTTAGATACTTGACAAATTACAAATTGATGAGAATCTAGAGAAATAGAATGAAAAAGTATCGATAAAATAATAAAAAAATATTCAACAAATAATACAAAACGTTTAAAGAATATTATTGCAGGTTTTTAACCGTTTTGAAGTGTGATATCATCAGATTAAGTATTTAAGAATGTTGGTTTTCTCTCCTCTTTGATAATAAATATATTAAAATGTATATAATTTACTAGGCATTTTAATTTTTATTTAATTATATTGATCTATAGGTAGCGTGATATTACCATCGTTCTTGCACCTTATATTTTTTTTACAATAAAAAATATTTTTTTTTTATGAATAAACGTTAATTAAAAATTATTAATAAAATGTTAAACAGATATAAATATAAATGAACTATAATTGTAAAAGATTTTAAATAAATATTTTTTAACTTAAATTTTACCCCGTGTACTTATTTTCACTCCGAAAATTCTCATACTTCTTTATTGTGATTTATTGTCGTTGATTGTCTTGATCATTCGGTGCCTGCTGCTAGGCACCACTCGTATCATCCATGTTATGGCTCTAGCCTATATATTTATATATATATATATATATATATATAAATCTTTCTTAAATTCTAGATTCTATCTAAAATGAACAAAGCTCTTAACGTTTTATAATTTTCACTATTTTAACTTAATAAAAAAATATACACAAAACGGAACGAATATCATATTTTCGTTAACTTTTTTCTAATCTTTCTTTTTTCATTTACTAAGTTAAATTTTGACATAAACTTTTATATAAAAAAAAATTATATAAAAACCTTTATAATCAAAGTAGCAAGTGACAAATGAATGTGGCTATTTACATCTATCTTCTTCATCCACTCTCGAATTTTACAGTTTTAAAACGGAAATGGGCGCCAAACAATTCCACAGTTTACACTCAATAACAAAACAATACAATTATGTATTTTTCCCTTTTTACATTTCCTATTCCACTCAAACTTCCTATATAGAATAGATTATCTTTTTTATCTCTAAAACAAAGAAAGTCATATAAAAACGATATTGTTTCCTTTTCCATGGTTCGAAAATCAAAGAAATAAATGTAAAATAAATTTCTAGCTAATTTTTACTATCTCGCCAGAGATAGTATTGCGATCACGAAAATTTTCGATGTTGAGATTTTGATGTTTTTATACTTTTTGAAGGTTCCTGAATCATTTTCACTAAGGTTGAGAAAAATGTCTGTGTGTGTGTGTGTGTGTGTGTGTGTGTGTGTCTGTGTGTGTGTCTGTGTGTGTGTATGTAGGCAAGATTACGCAAAAACGGTTTGAGCTAGAATGATGAAATTTGGTACATGGACATTATTCAAAATTCATAGTTTTCTATCAACTTTTGAGAAATGTAGCTCAACCGGAAGAGGGTCATTACCTACAACGTTTTGATTTTTTTTCCTCTAAAGTGACCGTAAAAATAAAGATATATGTTTGATAATTTTTCACATGATTAATAATTGTATAAAACTGCTATATATAGAATTTCAGCTTGATTGATTCTCTGAAATTACCAGAATTAATTTTTTAACACTGCAAATCTCACGCGC
The DNA here is from genome assembly GCA_963082975.1 of Labia minor. NCBI lineage: Eukaryota > Metazoa > Arthropoda > Insecta > Dermaptera > Spongiphoridae > Labia > Labia minor. The sequence continues at coordinate 35,492,618 of OY720344.1, read as the reverse complement.
CAACAGGTGACGTGGTGCCATCAACAAAAAGCCAAACATGCGCTGGTTTAATATTTATTATTTATTATTTATAATTTATAATTAATTAAATTTAATTTAAATATAATATATTATGTTATTTAATCCAATTCAAATTGCGAGATAGTCGAGTGGAGACACTCCAGCTAATTTTTTATAATTGACAAATTGATAGAAACAATTATTCATTTTTATTATCTCGTAAGAGATAGTATTGCGATCACGAAAATTTTCAATGTTGAGATTTTGATGTTTTTATACGTTTTGAGGGTTCCTGAATAATTTTCACTAAGGTTGAGAAAAATGTCTGTGTGTGTGTATATGTATGTAACCAAGATTACGCAAAAACGGTTTGAGCTAGAATGATGAAATTTGGTACATGAGCATTATTCAAAATTCATAGTTTTCTATCAACTTTTGAGAAATGTAGCTCAACCGGAAGAGGGTCATTACCTACAACGTTTTGATTTTTTTTCCTCTAAAGTGAGCGTAAAAATAAAGGTATATGTTTGATAATTTTTCACATGATTAATAATTGTATAAAACTGCTATATATATAATTTCAGCTTGATTGATTCGCTGAAATTACCAGAATTAATTTTTTAACACTGGAAATCTCACGCGCCAACACGTGACGTGATGCCATCAACATAAAGCCAAACATGCGCTGGTTTAATATTTATTATTTATAATTTATAATTAATTAAATTTATTTTAAATATAATGTATTATGTTATTTAATCCTATTCAAATAGCGAGATAGTCGAGTGGAGACACTCCAGCTAATTTTAAAATTGAAAATAGGTATAATAAATTAAATAGCCTATGAAAAAAGTGAAGATAAAACAACTGATTAGTTAAATACTTGTCAAATTCAAATTGAAGTTATAATAGAACTAATGTCACGTAATATATTGCAGGATCAAAATGTTTGTCTGATTTTAGTAACTATACGCAGCATTTCATCGTATGAATGGGCAACTCTTTCACAGATATCAGCTGCAATAGATCCAGATCCATCAGGAGGAATACAATCAAACAAAGTCCATTCTATGAAATAGATGATGATGATGTACTACTAATCGGATTGAAATGTATTATACTTGTAGTGGATATCAAAATGATATTCTAACAAGATAACTCTTTCATTATAGTAATAGTATTTAAAGATAATAATTTAGTATTTTCGAGATTAAAAAAATATTAATGATTAGTTTAATTCAAATTTTAAATTTGTAATTGTATTATATCTAGGAAATAAGGTAATTTTTTTACCTATTTAAACATTCCTATTTTGAATGATCCATTACAAGATTTTTTTGTTTTTTTTTTACAATATGTATATTCATTAGATTAATTATTACTTTATTGTAATAAACATCGATGTAATAAACATCGTTTGTCAAAACAGAAAAAAATGATTAATTTAAATTTATATTTATATATTTTAAAAACCATAAATAAAATAATAAGAAATGCTGTAAACGCTCTTATATATGTATAAGTAAAGTCTAAAATATTTATATATATAAGTATTCTAAGAAATAAATAATAAGAAAATCAATGTAAAGGGTGTTTTTTTCGAGGTATAGAACTTTAAGTTGGCATTATACTGTTCAAGTTGACGACCGATTTAACAGATGTCAAGTGATTTATTCTCAGTTTGGTTTGGCAATTCATCATGAATAGACTCACGCCTGAACAATGCTTGCAAATAGTGCAATTTTATTTCGAAAATAATGGTTCTGTGCGGAATACGTATCGTGCACTACGTCCATTTTATCGTCGACAAAATCGTCCATCAGAGCAGTTAATTCGATTAACCATGGAACGTTTACTCTTATTGATAACTCGCATCCCCAGAGACGCGGTACGGTGCGTACAGAAGAAGCTATTGCTACTGTAGAGCGTAGCATTGAGGAACGTTACAGTCAATGGTGATCGGTATAGAGCCATGATTACTAACTTTTTCATTCCTGAATTGAACAACCATGATGTCCAGGAGCTGTGGTTCCAACAAGATGGCGCAACATGTCACACAGCTCGTGCCACAATCGATTTATTGAAAGACACGTTTGGTGACCGCCTAATTTCACGTTTTGGACCTGTGAATTGGCACAAGATCTTGTGATTTAACACCGCTAGACTACTTTCTGTGGGGCTATGTAAAGTCAAGGTAATGTAATGTAATCTGCAACATATGAAGTGAATAATCTTAATATTGCAATGCAATATACATTTTTTCTGTAATCAATAACCCTGAATTTCCTACAAGCTTTGAACTTTGGGCTTCATTTTCTCAGTTTGTTTATATGTGAAGGTAATCGCTTTGGCTTCTGAGTGGCACATATATAAGACGCATTTGTTGTCTGTCTGTTTGTCTAATCCCTTATAACTCAAAATCCAGATAATCAAATAACGTGAAATTTGGTACACGTACAAATAAGTTGACCTGTGGCCAGGTCCAAACTGACCGACGGTTTGAAATAAATTAATTTCCAGCTACAGAAACAATTTCAAATAATTTTAATATATCTATTAATGTAATAAAAAACAGATATGGATATAACATAAATATTTTTAATTTTATTTTATTTATTTATTTATATGTGACGTCATATAATTTTAATTAAGAAAAAAACTAATAAAGATGATTATAAAACCAATGCAAATTGATGATTCTTGATCATATGTAAAAAATCTCCTCATGTGAAATTTGGTGTGAAAATAACCCTTCCCTTCCTATCGTCGATCGCTAATACTACCACTTCCGGTTTCCGGATTTGCACCAAAAGTTGATCAATTCATCCCACTGATGCATTAAGTAAATATACCAAATTTCATCAAAATCCGGTGAGCCGTTCAGGCTGTACACATCTATACGGACGGACGGACGGACAGACATCATGCTAAAAATACTTTTTTCTGTTAAGAAAATGCATGATTCGTGGAGATATGTAAAAATCTCCACATGTGAAATTTGGTGTGAAAACAATACCTCCCTTACTATCGTCGGTCGGTAAAAATTACATGGGGAATCTTCTTAAACAGGTTTCGTTCCAAATATTGTTTTCTTTATTATAAATTCAATTAATTCAATTAAAATATATATGAAAAAGCAAGTTTTAAATAACAATGCCACGGCCTCTCTGCCCCAATCATCTCCGAGCCGGGATGGGAAGGGCCTTGCGACCTTCCCCCACACATCCGGGGCGGAATTTTTAAAAAATAAACTATTTCTTTAATTGATATTAATTGAAAATGATAATTAAAGAATAACTTATTTAAACTAAAATATAGAAACGTATATGATCTAATAATATTAAATTAAATTTATAAAAATGAAAACTTTTAGAATATTTAAATGATATTTCATTATTAATTGTAGAATTACAAATAAACATTTATATTAAACATTAATAATTTGATATGGGAATTGCTAGGATTAATATTAATGTTTTTGTATTCATTGCCAAACATGAACAGCGAAGGACTTTAAATAAATTCTTATCTTTGGATTTATACTCAAATATAATTTCTGGGTTTATGAAATAATAAATTGCTTGATGATTTATTTACAAAATACAAATAGAGGTATTTAAAAGATAAAGAAAAATAGAATGGATGATATTCATAATCGGTCCTGCAAATTTATTATTATACCCAGACAGACACGCAATATTCATAAAACAATATATATTCTCTAATAAATAATAAATTTGTTAAGTACAGATTGGTTATTCAGTGAATCAGATACCATAATATAAAAAAATAAAAGAAAAATGTTATTTATTATATTTTTGATATCTCAGAGGAAGTGTTCCGGAAATTTTGAATATGTCTGTCAACATTTCAAAGCTTGAAACATATTTTGATTGATAATTCAAAAAATATAAAAACTAAATCAATTTTCATTAAATAAAAAATTAAATTAAATTAATAATTAATAATATAGTTTATAAATAGTAACTATTAAGTATTTCGATAAAATAATGGACGCTCACGGTTTTTGGTTAGAAAAATCGCTCTCTCGCATAATGTCAATATTAATCATTGAAACAAATCAAGTACAAATCACGTTCGAAACTGATAAATAAGAATTCGATATTCTATGCGAATGGAATTTATAATTAAACCGCCCCCAAGCTAACATTCATCATATGTGTGTTTCTGTGAATTTATTTTTTTTTTTTCAAATTCAATCTGTTAAGATAGTACAATTTTTTTATTCTGTTTCCGAATCAGAAATGATCTCTGGAAATAAAAAATAATTCTTTCAAAATTTTATAAAGTAATACAGCCAGAGGAAATAAGAGAGAAAAAGAACATTCACCTCTTTGAGGTTAGATAAAATTTTAAGAGGAAAAAAAAATCACTTGATATTCAACGAATAAATTATCTTTACCTTTTGATTTTTCAAATAGGTGCCAAAGAACATTTATAAATAGACTGAATGAATGAACATCAGATGAGTCGTTTGAACATTACAATTTCTTGTTATTTTTTCAAAAAATATTTCATTACCAGTAATATAAATTGAATAATTTCAATTGGTTTATAATTAATAACTGTTTTATTTATTTGGAATAAATAAAGATGAAACCAATTGATTATTGAATAAAGTGGGATGATTCTAAAACATTTATATATTCTATTATTTTTGTCATTATTTATATATTTACAAATTGTATTTATATTTGGTTTGGGTTTTCATTTTATTTTTATTATTTTATATTATTATCAATTTTTATTATTCATAGTCTTTTTATATATTAACTTATTAATTTATATAGATAGATTTAAATGAATATATATAAAAGGCACAGAACCGACCGACGATTTGAAATAAATTAATTTCCAAACAACATTATATACGTATATAATATATATATATATATATATATATAAAAAGTATCAAAAAAAATATTTTTAAAACTTGACTAAATTATATGATCTTGGTTTTTATTTTTAGTTTAATTACTCATTTATTAATTATTACTATATTTTAAGTGAAATATTTTCCGACAATTAATATAAAATTAATACTTTGTAAACTACCACTTTCGGTTTCCGGATATATACACCAAAAGTTGATGAATTCATGCTACTGATGCATTATGTATATATATCAAATTTTATCAATATCCGTTGAGCCGTTCAATGGACAGATATGATGTTAAAAATACTTTTTTCTGTTAATAAAATGCATGCGATGATTCGCGGAGATATGTAAAAATCTTCACATGTGAAATTTGGTGTGAAAACAATACCTTCCCTTTCCTTCGTCGTAAAAAATAAATTTATGCATTCACATGAATTATCATACAAGAGCCCCGAGATTTCTTGTGCCTAAGGGCATTTATTTTATTTAATTATTGATGTTAATTTAAGTAAGACCCCTAACAATTTATTTAGTGATAATATTGTAATGTTATTCGCACCAATTTTTAATTCTTTTGTACTTTTGTTAAATTTATAATGGCTTCTTCATAATTTATTAAATGTTGATTTAGTTATGTGTGTTTAATATATATATATATATATATATATTTCATATATTTTATTTATTTCATCATAAAATGTGTTCCATTTAATATAAATTTTTTTTCTTCTAATTTTATGGTTCAGATCATCATTATATAAATAAAAAGAGACAAATACATAAAGATTTAATATATCAAATTAAAAATTTCAAACTTTAATTTTACAAAATTCAGAGGATACCCACTATGGGTCATCCGTCGCACTGATCAACACCTCTACCCTGCTTAAGGGAAACTAGCTAGACAAAAAAGTCAGAAGTTATTTAATTTAAAAAAAATATATATTAAATTAAGATGATTCAATTTTCAAATATAAATATATTGTCGTGTTTGGGAGGAATTGTGTATGTATTTTATAAGAAAAAATGGGTTAAAAATAAGTTTAATTAATTGGTAGCACTCTGGTGGTAAATTTAGAATAATAAAGTCTTATTGAATCCGCGAAGGTTGATATGGGAAATGATAAAATTGAAGAGGTTCAATTAAAAATGCTTATATAAAATTATAACTAAAATTATTTATTTAATAAACTATAGAAGAATTAATATTACAAAATAGATAATAATGAAATTAATATGAAATTGAATAAATTTAAATGGTACCGTTAAATAGAAATATAAATTAAATGAAATTTAATTTATATTTAGCAATTGCAAATTTTATTAATTACCAAAGGGTCGACCTCTTTTGATATATATTGTGTATGGAAGGAATGGAGCATTCATTCGAGACTTGAGTCTTGAGTGTCGTCCTGAGGATTTATCTGGAACATCTCCTGGGCCGCGATATTTCTCAAAAAGGGGTTCGCCGGGATGTCCACTCCTTTCAGGGAAATGTTGTCTCCTCCTCCAATTCCTGATTAAGACTGACTTAAACATTCTTTTGCACCGATAATGAAAACTTCATTCCTTCTCCCACCTTGGATACATGGATGGGTCTCTGTACACGTGCAGACAACATGTTCCATGACCAAATGTCCTTTGTTCTCCAATTTAGCAAAATGTGTTCAAAAATGAAATTTCTAAGTTTCGCACCATTAATACATAAAAAATGTATTTTTATGATTATATATTACAATATACATAGATGTGTAAGAAGAAATCTAAATTATGATCCTAAATATTACTTGTTTTATAATTATTATATTTACATAAAATTAATATATTAGCATACATATATATTCATTATATTGGTGCCTGTTTTAGTAAATAATTTTATTTTTTTAATTTTTGATTTTAGTGAGATTGTCTTTAAGATTTATAACTCATAAATTTATGATGATTTGAGCTACTTTTGAATTTCATTTTATTTTAAATGAAATAAAATTATTATTTATTTTTTTTGGTATTATAATAAGTAGATAAAATAGTTATTTAAAAAAATAGAAAGTATATTTTTAATTAATAATTTTATGGTGTAGATTCCTCTTAACACTTTATAAGTTGAATATAGATACTGTCTTAATTTTGAATCACGATTTAATAAATATCTAAGATAAAATTTTAAAAAATAATATTGATTTTAATCATAAATAATTTGATTTATATAGACATTATAATTTTATATTAGTATTACTTTTAATATTATTGTAATATTCTTATAATCTGATTTTTAAAAAAAAACGAAGCGAAGGTAAATATTAATAAATAAAAAACTTTCAAACTTTAAATTATTAATGATAAAATAAAATCATTATAAAAAAAGACATCTCCATTAAAATTTCACTTTTCATAAATGTTTGTCTTAGGTAAATATTTAAGAACATTAAACTAGACCGTATACTATTATTTTAACAATTCAATTTGATGTTAGAGTTCAATGTAATTTTATCTTTGAAAGTAACAATATTATCAACTTTTTTTATAAGAATAAATTTTAATAATTTAATATATAATGTTTTTCTTATAATACTTAAAAAACTTCTTTTTTAAACTCGAGATTAAATTATATTAACATATCAAAGCAACTATTATTTTTACATATTTAAATAAATTTTTTGGAATATCAAATAAGATGTTAAAACAACTAGAAGTAACTGTATCATTAGTAAATATTAATTCTATTTAATTTTTATTTTAATATTTCTCCATGAAATTATATATATTTATTTGATTATTAGTTAACTTTATCAATTATCATAAATTAATTATTATATTTACTTTACTTACAAATTTAGTCGAGGAATTTATTTCTTTCCTTTGAAAATATTTAAAAATAAATCCCGATTTTTATTCTTATTTTATATTACTCTCTAACATAACATCGTATTCAATCAAACAATTGCTTCAAATATTTTTGGTTGAGATAGGGGGGGGGGGTAACAATTAACAATAGTCAAAAATTCAAGTTTCTTTTTTATTTATAATACTAGCTTCTCAGACCGCCTTTGTCGCTCTTCGCATCTATACAGGAGGCTCTACCCCCTGTATCCCCGAATAATACATATTATTTGGTTAAAAATCTGTATGCAAAAAGTTTTCACTCATTTATTTCAATTGACTTTTGACCTAGAGGTCATAAAACGCGAAGATATGCAAAAAATTTTAATTTTAATTTCTAACAAATTCTAACAAATATAGATTTCTCTTTATTCTTTCCAATTTTTTAACATTATAGAAATTATCTAATTTATAATTATTAGAAATATAATTGTTCTATAAATTTCAATTTACCATACTAGTTTATTTCCATTTCGGGATTAATGCCCTCCTTCTCTCTGATTGAGATCTTAAATCTTAAAATGTAAAGAAATACCAATATTTTCTTATTATTCATTCACATCGTTACGATAAGTTAAGAGGAAATATTAATTTCTGTTTATAATTTACATAATCGTTTTTAGAATAATTTAGTTAGTTTGGTTTGGAAGAAATAAAATATTAACTTAAAAATATTGTTGGTGTGATTTAATTAAATCGAATGATGAAGTCGTTTCTCCTTATCCCACAAAACAAGACCAGTTATTTCTTAATGTCAATTTATACCATTTCTATACAAATTTAATCATCATCTATTTCTAACTTTTGGTGAATTTGATAAACTTTAAGTGAAAATTACGTTCAAAATTGTTTCAAAATGCAAACTAAATTATAAAAAACATACCCATACTGAGAGGAGAAGATAGGATGCTCAACTCAAGTGCACCAAGCCCAAAGTCCATTCCCAAAACCTGCTTATTCGCGTGGTTGAAAGAAGTAAAGTTTGGGTGTTACACGTTTTATTAGAAATCTCCATACAAAGAATGTTTATAATATTTAAATTTTTATTTTAATTTCTAATATTCAATATAATATTAAAAGTAAAATCAATTTCAATTAAATTAAATAAAATTTTACAAAAATTTAGCAAAGCCCCCTGTCCAGGTGCGAAGAGCGCCGAAGTTAGTCTGAGAAGCTAGTTTATAATAATCAAATATTAAAATTATTAAATTATGGCTCCCTGGCTATGCGTGCGCACTCACACACCAACACCGATAGACTGAGCGGCTGGCTAGGAAAAGCCCCTGGCATTTAGGCAACCCTCTGCGCTAATTTCCAAATTTAAAGTACCTGGATTATCCAGCAGCCGCTCAGAAGTTTAAAAATGTATACTTTACTAACTGTTTTAATAATATTGATTAATTTTAATAATATTCTTAAATTTGAATTAGTAAATTGATTGAGTATATTGATTTATTATGATTATACTTTCTTCTGGTATTTTTATCTTATAATTAAATAATAATTATTATTTATATATATATATACTATCTATATATTTATTGAATAAACCATAAATTAATATTTATTATAAAACTTTTAATAAGAATTCATTTGATGTCTCTCACGAGATGGTCGAACGATATAAAACGTATCCGTACGAATTGGATGCTGGGAGCGCTGAACTGGGAAAAATGAAGAAGCCTTAGAAAGGCCTATATCCAATAGTGAACGCGTATGGCTACATAAGTAAGTAAGTAAATATTAATATTTGTTAAAGGGTCGAATGAATTAATTAAAATGAGAAATTTTAAAATAAATTAAATTATTTAAATGATATTTGAATATTGGGAAAACAAGTTTTATATATTTTAATAATTTGAAAAATTGATAAATAAATAAATATTCATTTTTTTGTATTCATTGTCAACCATGTATTAAGAGATTCACTGAACTGAGAACAGACATCAAATAAACAGCGAGGGATTTAAATCAATTCTTATAAAATATTTTATATTTAAAGATAATTTCTAGTTTTAAAAAATAGATTGATATTTTCTATGTAAATACAAATAAAGACCGAAGTCAGATTATAAGACAGTAATTATAGGAATGAGAATATCCATTATAAAAGTCCCAGCGAATTTATTAATATTCCCAGACAATCCCTAATATTCTTGAAACAATATTAGTAAAAGTCATAAAGAATTTTTTTTAAAGAAGTCAACAGCGGCTTGGTGAACCAGGTACTATTTATTATTATCAAAAAGAGGAAAGCAAAAATATTAGTCATTCCAGTTGAAAGATTCTCCATATAATGTAACAAAAAAATAACTTATATAATAATAATAATAATAATCACCATAATAATAATAATAATATATTTTTTTAAATAGTTGTTAATTTTCTATTCATGAGTAAATCCATGATGAATATATGTATAACATAATAACAATAGCAACTTCCAGGAATTACTGTTTATTTCATGAATTTAAATGGGTATCTCAACAATTATTAGAAATTTATGAATAATAATATTAAATAATTTCCATAGAGAAAAACAATATCCTGTTAGTTGTTTAAATTCATTCATATATTTCATTTGTTTTGCAAACCAAATTTTTATTTATTGCAACAAGCAAACTCAAATCCATTCAATTTTGGTTATTAAGGGTAATTGAAACTGCTGAATATTTAGAACGAAATTAACAAATCCCAATCGATGTGCAAATCAATCTTGTGGTTATTAGGACAGATGTTTAAATGTCATCATCTGTTAACTATTTTATTAAGACTAATTTTTTACAAATTTTTTTTGTTTCAAATTATTATAATTTAACTCTTTTGGAATATAAATCTTTTTGTTGGTTATTCGCATAAATATTGGTTAAATTATTTTTTTCAATTTGATATGATTAAAAAAATTTTGAATTTGGTTCTTTAAGTTGCTGTTTAATTCAGAGTAACGTTGTTGTCCAAATGTTAGCTCATTACTTATTTATTTATTTAATTATTTTTAATGAGATAGTTTAATTGAATCATCTGATTTAAATAAAAATAAATAAAAAAAAATAATACAATGGTAGTTTTTATTTTAACGATGTACCAAAGTCAAATATATAATTAAAATAGAGATAGGATAAATATTAAAAGAATTATAATTCATATGAATATTAATAAATAAATATCGAGTGTAAATAGAGACTTAAAAATTCAAAAAATTTCTATGACTATTTACTTTATTTATTTATGGATTCAGGTTTTATCAAGCCAATATTTAAAAATATTTATCATTATTTTTAATAAAGTTCAAATGTTACAACTTTCAAGGTACGAAAAGAGAGAAGAAAATTTGTCAAAAAATTGATTTATGGAAAAAAAACAAATGATAACCACCGGAATGCTATGTGGGGACAAAGTAATCAAGCGTATGCGAGAGTAGGGGAAATTGGATGGAGTTGAGTTGATTCAGTGAATAAAAAATGTTCAGAATTCTGAATTAAAGATGATATAATATGTGATATCCATTATTATTATTATTATTATTATTTAAAATAAATTTTATAAAATTGTATACAAAATGAGGAATTTTAACTGGTATTTGTGATTACTGATATTTTTTTTTCTCTCTTGGCTATATTTATTTGAAGTATAAAATAAATCAAATTTATCTATAATTTTTTATAATAACATTTTACAAAACTAATAATTATATTAATCCTGAGAATCGAATACTAATATTAGGAATATTACAATTTTATTCTTTCTAGAGATTGTTTTTTTTTCTGGTTTAAATGATATTTTCGAGGTCATCGCGTGTTGTCGTCAATGATGCTATGAGAGTTTCCATTTACTCTTTATGGAAGACACTTTCCTGTTTTCTATCCACCCACATCCTAGTTTAAATGATTCTCCTCTTTATTCCAGTCTCTGCCTTTTCTTATCTTTTCGTTGCCTATTCTTTTCGTCTACACTTTTACAAATGATCCTTGCCAAACGCATGATCCCTGAGGCTTATACTTTTCATCCATTCGCTGATTTTATTATATAAATTCAAATTGAATTTCCAATTTGTTAAAATTACTAATTAATTCTTCTTTTTATTTTAAAGAAGACAACTTAGATTATATTATAAATTGAATTAAATAAAATTGATTTTTTTACATTAAATAATAAATCAATTTTTAAAAATATCTAATCTATTTAGTCTGTGATCTAGTTTAAAAAAAAAGTTGATTCAATTTGATTTTAATAAAAATGGTATATCTATTTTTAAAGAATGCTTATATACCAAGTTGATAAAAAAAATAAAAAAATGATATTCTAATAATATTAATATATATAAATATTAATATATATAAATATATGTATATATATAATATGAATGATGTTATCTCAAGTTATTCATAAAATAACCAAAAGCAAGAGAGAGAAGGATGTTTTTTAAATGGCTTAAGATAAACTCTTGGGGTCTATTAAATTCAACGTTGATTATCTTTTTCATGGCCTATTTAAATTTACACACATTATTTAGTTAAATTATCTTTTAACGATGATCAATAAAAAAATCGATTGTATAAAGTTGAGTTAATAAAAATTTTTATTTATTTTTAAGTTTCTAATATTTTATGATACTTAAAAAAATATAACTCTTTCAATCTCATCCTATACTAGCATATTTATCATTTTATAAATAAATGAATTCATTAATATTCCTCTGAAAATTGTTATTTGTAGTATTGAATTTTGAAATATTATATATATTGTGTCATGTCGCCATATTAAGACGTATGACATAATTCACAAAAACAAAACACTCATATGTACAATAATAGATAGTACCGGGACCCCGAGCCTCGGCTCGGTAATTAAGTTAAAAAAAATAATTCATTATTATTGGGTTTTGCTGGTAATATTAATACTTGAGACACCGAGCTGATATACAATTCTTTCATTATTTATTACAATTATTAAATGTTGCATCATTGCATCAATCTGATTAAAATGAATGGAACTTGGGGTCCTCAATAATACATAAATATGTATTATTAGGTATGTATTATTCTAAGTGCATGAATATTTTTTTTTATTGGAAGAATGATAAATATATATCTTAATTTATAATTATAAAATATTATTAAAATATATATTTTTAATTTTATTTCGAAATTAAATAAAAAATTTTAAAATATTTTAAATATAAAAAAAATATTAATACAATATCCTTTAAAAAAAGGCGGGAGTCAAATTTCAATATGGATGTCATTTGTGACGTCATCCATATATAAATTTAAATTAAGAAAAAACTAATGAAGATGTATTTTTCCTGAGATGCAATCAATAAAACTCAATTTTTCTTTATAAATACTATATCTAGTGTGAATTTCAAAAAAATCGTTAGAGTGGTTTTTGAGAACCCATGGCCATACAAACAATTTTAGCTAGCATAAGAAGATAAGATAAGATAAGATAAGATAAGATATACATAAATGTAAAACAAAATGATTTTATTTCAGTAAACGACACAAAGGTGGAAGAAGCATAAATTTACAATTCATTATAATTGATAAACACATAGAAAGGATAATTGGAAATGATTAACACAAATCATTCTAACTTGGTCAGTGGTTAAACATTTTCGCTCTGTATATGTGACCACTCGAGCGAACAAACTAAATCAGTGTCGTTTTATTATCCCTTAACCTTAGTAATTTCATCTATCCATAATTACCAAACCAAAAGGTCAAATTATAAAATTATATAAGTTATATAATCAAAATAGAACTGAAGAAAATATTTAGAAAAATGAATAAAAAACAATTATAGGTAATATAATATAACTAAATATATATAGTCTAAATAATAAAAAAATATCTTATAATTTGCATATATCTTAAAGGCATGGATGCAAAATTCAACTTAACGAAATTTCACATTTTCATAGTCAGCATGTTCCTTCTTTTCTTAATATATTGTTATATATATATAATAATAATAATTTACAACTTAACTTAATCTGGTTAAGCGTTTCCACTAATAGTCATCTTATATGATGAAAATAAACAGATCCCACATCCGGGCATCGTTACATAATTAAAAAAGTTAGATAATAAGTTCAAGGCGTTGTCATCTCTTTCCACCATTTTCAAAGTTTCATCTATGCTAAATAATAATAAGAACGACTACTTCCTTAATAATCTTTATTTTTTTTAAGTAAAAAATCTTAAGACGAAAGATAAAAAACTGTTAATTATCAAATTATCAGTTTAATTAATTTTTCAATATATTTTAGATGATAAATTCATTTATCAAAAAAAATTGCATAAATATAATAGATATAATGTGTCACATTTATTCTTTAAAAGATAATTATTTTAACAAGATTATTTTGCTTGTTATAAAATCATATTTTGTATTAAAACTCTCTTTGTTTTATTAACAATTTTAAATAAAACCAAATATAAATATAAATTCTTCAAATATTTTTGTTTAAAAACTAATGCTGCGTTACAATCGCTTTTTTTAATCTAGAAAATCATAAATGAATATCACTTTAAAATCTTTATTTGTGACTTTATAAACAATTTATTAAAAGTAAAACAAATTTTTATATTATCTCGTTTCCTCACTATAATTCTTTTTGATTAATAATGATAAATCTTTTGATTTTTTTTTCATTTAATAGAGGAAATTGTTAGAGATTTAATCGAGTTCTGTGGCCTCCTGCAAGTTAGACAACCATTTGTTGAATTTACTAAAGCTCGTTTGTAGGAATAAGAAGTTTAATTGTTGCCACAACTGCCTGTTTTGATGTCGCTAAAAACATTTGACTGTTTAGTTTAGACCACTCAAAAATATCTATATAATTAATAGATAATGGTGACTCTTTCCCTTGTTAGATTTCCCTCACCCTCCTCCGACAGTGTCATTCAATATTCGTGCTGTGATCTGTAATGACTTGATCGATATATGATTACTGATTCTGTTTTGGGTTGAGATTATTTTATAGATTTTAGTATCTTTGCATTCTTTTATAATGAATTAATAAAGTTTATATACTTATTATGATTAATGATGTTTATTTTTTTTAAATCAAAGACCTTTCTAGAAAAATTGAGGTCTATGCCCGAGAAATAATTAATATAATTATCTAATCATAAAATTGTGAAAAATACCTTATTTATTAAAATGATCCTTGAATTCATAATTTTCATTTTAATTCCATTTTATGATGGATTCTTGATTTATTATTAACCAAGAGAATATCCATTTATTTTAAGAGAGAACCCGCCAGTTTGTTGTGTTGTTTTTTCATTGTAATACACTTTATTAATATTACATATTAAATCCATTAGAAGCTCCATTTAAACTATTTCAACGATATTAAAGCAATTAAAAAAAATGTGCAGCATCGTACACGTGGCGGAAGTGAAACTTCTTACAATCTAGAGCATAGGTTCTTAAACTTATGTACTCCACGGACCCCCACTTGAAAAAATTTTTTTTGACGGACCCCCATCACAACTTTAGGTACTTTACGTCATTTTATTAATTAATTTCTGGCTTACGATCTCATAAGGACAAGGATATATGATGAATATCTCTAACAGTGATTGGTGAATAACGATTTTTTTGCATATTGTAGAACACATTTTATTAGAAATTATAATATTGAAGAAAGAAAATACAAACATTGTCATAGCAACAAATCTCACAAATTATAATGGGTACTTACATTAAATTCATATAAATATTTTATAATTTTTTTCAGAAAATATTAAATAAGAAATATTTTAAAAAATAACTGCATCTATCTCATTAAATATAACTTACATATTTAATGAGATGTATGCAGTTGTTTTCTTGAAACAAGAATCTCAATATCTGGCTTAATATTGGAAACTTTTAATCTAAGATCCGGCTCTACATTTAATTTGTTTCTATATTTAGACTTAATATAAAATAGTACCGAAAAAGCTTGTTCGCATAAATATGTTGTGCAGAATGGAATCAAGTGTTGAAGTGCTTTATTTGCAAGCGCAGGATAATCTGACCTGAGAAGTAACCAAAAGTTGCTCAATTCAGTTTTGTTAAATTTTAGTTTATAAGTTGTATCACATGATAATTCCACGAGAATATCTTGTTCAGGTGCAGATAAATGTTTAGCATTTGTAATTTCCATATTAAATGGATCTCTGATCCAGTTATTGCAAGGATCAGGAGTAGAAAAATACTTCCTGAAGTTGCTTTTCAAAGTAATTAAATGTTCAACAAATAATTGAGGCGTTTGATTAAGCAATTTTTCACTGGAGCTTTCTATGAAATCATTGAGAGTTGGAAAAGACTCATATACACCGTTCTGGATGCGTTTCGACCACAAGTCGATTTTTTTAATCATTGCTTCTATTTTATCTTCAACTTTAAATATATTTACAACAGTACCTTGCAGGCTCAAATTAAGTTCGTTCAATTTTGTAAAAATATCAGTCAAGTAAGCCACCTTAGCTAACCAGATAAAATCATTGAAACATTCGGTCAGTTCAAAATGCGCATCTATTAAAAACAATCGTATTTCATCTCGAAGCTCAAAAAGGCGAATGAGTACTTTCCCGCGGGACAACCAACGTACATCTGTATGTAATAATAAATGTGTATGTTGACTACCCATTTCCTCACACAAAATTTTAAAAACTCTGGAATTAAGTGGACGAGCCTTAATGAAATTGACAATTTTAACTACTTCGTCTAATGTTCTTTTCAAATCTGGTGACATATTTTTGGCTGCTAATGATTCTCTGTGAATGCAGCAATGATTCCAAACAACCTGAGGCGCAACATTTTTAATAAGAGCAATCAATCCAGTTCTTGTACCTGACATTGCACGAGCACCATCAGTGCAAATTCCAACACATTTTGGCCACTCTATTTCATTTTCGGTTATAAAATTATTCAAACTGTTAAATATGTCATTAGCTGTCGTTCGTGAAGGTAGTGAATCACAAAACAATACATCTTCTTGTATTTGATTTTCAAACTCATATCTAATGAAAGCTAACAAATTGGCATTATTAGTGACATCAGTACTTTCATCCAATTGTAATGAGTAATAGTGACTTTTGCGCACTCTCGATATTAATTCTTCTTTTATATTACATGACATGTCTTCAATCCTATTCTTAACCGTATCATTTGATAATGAAATCAAATTTATATCGTTTGCTGCTTTAGTTCCTAACATTATATTTGTAATTACTTTTGTAGCAGGAAGAATTAATTGCTCTGCTATATTATGCGGCTTTCCTGCTTTAGCAATAAGTAGAGCTACTTCATATGATGCCATTACTGCTTTCTTACTCATACCACCAGATCCCGTCTTTACCATCAATTTCTGACTTGAATTAAGTTCTTCTTTTTTCATTTTAAAAAATTCGATAGACTTACTAACATGCTCGCTGTGCTTTGTTTGTAAATGACGTCTGAGATTAGCAGGTTTCATACTTTCATTGGATAAACTTTCCTGACATAGAACGCAGACTGGTCTTTCCACATCATTGTTGCAAATATAAGTAAATCCAAATGATAAATAATCATCCGAATATTTTCTAGTTTTGCGTTTCTTGGTAGAGTTTGCTGTTGATGCCTCATCATCTGATTCTTTCCGTTTCTGTGTTGAACCAGTTTGTAGCCAACGATCCATTTTATGGAGTAATTTATTAACATTGAACTACAATAATATAAATATAATATAAATATAACGAATTATTATTTACTAGCTATGTTTTAATATGATTTGAAATGAATGTTTTAATATCATTTTAAATGAATGTTTTAAATCATTTTAATAAATGTTTTAAATCATTTTAAATAAATGATTTAATATCATTTTAAATGAATATTAATTTATATAATAAATATATTTCGTAATTTGATTCTAAAATATTATTAATTTCGTAATTTGATTCTAAAATATTATTAATTTCGTAATTTGATTCTAAAATATTATTAAAATAAATATTTTTTATTCATAAAACTAACTTATACTTACTCTCAAAAACAGCCTTTCTGGGAAATTGCAAAATGTGTTTAGTGTTTTTATAAAATAATGATCATGCAAATTACACTAAAAATTAAAAAAAATTATTAGCTATAATAAACTATTATTAGCTATAATTTAATTATAATTAATTAAATTAATAAAAATAATTTAAAGATACAACTCGTTGAGAAATGAACTTATAATTAACATTAATAAAAATAATTTAAAGATACAACTCGTTGAGAAATGAACTTATAATTAACATTTGCTTTAAAACTGTTTAAAACCCCAGAGTGGACGCTGACAATTTGGGTTTTTCCGGGTAAGACTGTCCCCTCCCCTGGTTTTCCCCAATAACAAAGTGAAAGAAAATTCCCTTATATGCCTCCCCTTGCGAGCCCCTAAGAGGGGTTATTTTAAAGGAACAATCGAAAAATGATTTTAAATGAATGAATGGATGAAAATTCAAATTTTATATATAGTTTTTTATATATGTTTATTTATTCACAAAAAATTAATTGACATAATTATCAATTTAATAAAATAAAATAGTATTATTAATAGTATTAAATTATAGCCGTAATTCTCTAGGAGGATATAGTTAAACAATGAACTTTAAATATTTATATATGTATATATTTTTACGATGATTTTTTTCCGAGGACCGCGGACCCCCAGTAAAGGCTTCGCGGACCCCCAGGGGTCCGCGGACCACAGTTTAAGAACCACTGATCTAGAGAATAAGATAAATTTTAGTTGAGAGTGTGAGTGAGAGAGAAATAGAGAAAAATAAAGGGATCATTTCGAAAGACATATAACAGTATAAAATTTTCGTAACAAATATTCGCTTTATTATTATTATTATCTACTCTATCATCATATCTACATTGCCTGTACTATTGTCGGTTGGTGCTTCAATTGGTAATACTGATATTAATGGCTTGTGATAACTAAAATAAGATATATATGTTCGTGATTCGATATTTTCTATATAACGTGTAAAAACAGCATCTATTGTAGTTCCAGATTTTGTTGTTGATTCCTTGGGATCGTTATTTATAAGCAGACCAAATGTTTCTCGAAGAAAGTTGATCAACGGCAACGAATCATCAGATCCAAAATTTACATTAAAATCTCCCCCGAGAATTAGAGGGATTTTATCTTCGCCTCGTTCAAGTGCATTAGCACCTGTGTGGCTATAAACCAGTAGTGAAATAAATAATATCGTCTAAATTTTGGTCGTTATTTTTTTTCGGCATAGTGAAATCTGTGGAGTAGAGAAAAGCAGTTTTAAATGCAATAATAATTTTAAATTGATTTAGTAGTGTTAAAGTAATGTTGAGATTCGGATAAATAACGTGAATGGTCATCGACGCACATAACTGTATGTGTTGGCGTGTGAATCGCCGACCATGTTCACACACACAATTACATGCGTCGGTATGCGTGCACGCTGTATATTTGACTTGAGAATTTTAATTATTTCACGATATATATCTTATCTTATTATGCTAGCTAAAATTGTATATATCTATCTATTTATCTATAACCATTGGTTCTCAAAAACCGCTCTAACGATTTTTTTCAAATTCACACTAGATATAGTATTTATAAAGAAAAATTGAGTTTTATTGATTACATCTCTTGAAACTTACAGCTTCATTATTAATTTCTTAATTGAAAATTATATATGGGTGACGTAAATGGCATCCATTTTGAAATTTTACTCCCGCCTTTTTTTAATTTTGTATTAATATTTTTTTTATATTTAAAATATTTTAAAATTTATAATTTAATTTCGAAATAAAATTAAAAATATTTATTTTTAATAAAATATATATATATATTTATTAATCCCGCTTTTTTTTAAATGATATTGTATTAACATTTTTTTATATTTAAAATATTTTAAAATTCATTATTTAATTTCGAAATTTTATATTTAAAATATTTTAAAATTTATTATTTAATTTCGAAATAAAATTAAAAATATTTATTTTTAATAAAATATATATATATATTTATTAATCCCGCTTTTTTTTAAATGATATTGTATTAACATTTTTTTATATTTAAAATATTTTAAAATTCATTATTTAATTTCGAAATTTTATATTTAAAATATTTTAAAATTCATTATTTAATTTCGAAATAAAATTAAAAATATTTATTTTTAATAAAATACATATATATTTATTAATCTCTCTCAAAAAAAAACAACAAAACAAATAAATGTCTTTGAAAGATGGTAAAAATATCTTTGTAATTATCAAAATATCATAGACCAGCAGTAAGAACAATTGTTTTTACTCCCCGAGTTCGAAGGATCGAAACTCGCCGCGTGCATTTTTTTTTTATCTATTTTCGTGATTTATTTATTCATTGTTCTTTTATTAATTAAGTTTTAGATAGTTTTATAATTTTTAATATTTTTTCAATAAAATATTATTTAATACATTTAATAATTGTAATAAATAATTAAAGAATTGTATATCAATATTTTTTAAAGAGTAGAGCGAGCTCGGTGTCTCAGGTATTAATATTACCAGCCAAATCCAATAATAATGAATCATTTTTTACTATCTCGCCAGAGATAGTATTGCGATCACGAAAATTTTCGATGTTGAGATTTTGATGATTTTATACTTTTTGAAGGTTCCTGAATCATTTTCACTAAGGTTGAGAAAAATGTCTGTGTGTGTGTGTCTGTGTGTGTGTGTCTGTGTGTGTGTGTCTGTGTGTGTGTGTGTGTGTGTGTGTGTGTATGTAGGCAAGATTACGCAAAAACGGTTTGAGCTAGAATGATGAAATTTGGTACATGGACATTATTCAAAATTCATAGTTTTCTATCAACTTTTGAGAAATGTAGCTCAACCGGAAGAGGATCATTACCTACAACGTTTTGATTTTTTTTCCTCTAAAGTGACCGTAAAAATAAAGATATATGTTTGATAATTTTTCACATGATTAATAATTGTATAAAACTGCTATATATAGACTTTCAGCTTGATTGATTAGCTGAAATTACCAGAATTAATTTTTTAACACTGCAAATCTCACGCGCCAACACGTGACGTGGTGCCATCAACAAAAAGCCAAACATGCGCTGGTTTAATATTTATTATTTATTATTTATAATTTATAATTAATTAAATTTAATAATAATTTTTAAATAATATAAATAATATTTAATTATAATCTAATCAAAGAAAATAAAAGTTTGAATCTATTTGATAGTTGATCTTTTTACATATAATTAATCTCAAATTAAATATTTTTTAATATTAAAAAAAAATAACAAATTTCATATGTATATTTATTTTTATAAATGTTTAGGCAAATTTTGAAATTAATATATATTTAAATTCAAATTGTATTTAATTGCGATATCTACTGGACAAGGTGGAGATCTCGCCCTCTTTTGATCATAAGTCATACTAATTTTTATTCTTTGACCCAGTAGAAGCTGAGAAATATTATTCCGCCTCAACGTACTCGCGCGCATGCGCGTCATGGACTTTGGACCAGGCGAGTGGGTATTAGAACGAAAGACAGCACAAAAGCAAGACGCTGATAGCCTCTTTATCAAGAACGAAAGACCGGACAAAAGAAAGACGCAGATAGCCTCTCTCTCAAGAACGAAACACCGCACAAAAGAGAGACGGAGATAGAGGCTATCTCATTCTCACTCGTTATATCTATATCTTTTTTCTCTCTTGCGTTACGAATGCGTTACGAAATTTCAATTTTTCAATTCACTCTCCATTCTCAACCAAATGTCAGGACGCCGCTAAAGAAGTTTCACTTCAAAAAAACAAATTAGATAACATTAATAAATGCAAGTAAATTAGAGAAGCTGTGCTGAATTAAGAGACCAGAAACAATCGTGATTGATAGCAGGTGAACAACTTCTAATGAGGTTACAATTTGAGTAAATTAGAATATATAGAAGATGGAGACGGATGGTTCGATAATCTTCTTAAATATTTTCCTAGGTTGAATTTTAAATGACTTTTCATATTAAAAAACAAAAATAGAAATAAAATTTAAAAAAATGTTTATTTTATATAGGATAATTTATTTTTTAAAGTGAGAATCAGTTACTGTAATAAAAATTATCAAGTAATCATCTAAATAACATATTTTTTCATATATTATATATAATTTATATGTTAAGTCTCTTTATGTATACAATTAATGATAATAGGAAATTAAAATTTATACAAATGAATAATGGTTATTTATTTGAAATTATAGAAAAATGATCAAAAGTTTTTTTTTTTAAATATTTTAGATAAATGTTAATAAATACTATTACAATAAAAACACAGGAGGCAAATGCTACTCTTTATTAAGTTAATTGGGGCTCTCAACATAGATTGAAATTAATATTTTTTATTATTATTATTTCAGTACATTTTACACTGAATCTCGTTAAATAAATTACAGGGTGAGATTAAAAGAAAGTCAAAATTTTGAAAATTAAATAATATAAAAAAAAAAATGTATTTATGTAGATAAAATAATTTTATTTGAGAACACGCACAGTTCAATTTATTTTTTGAAGATGACGTAAACATTTCTGCAATCTCTTCATTATATTGTTCATGGTTTGAAGTACATCTTAACTGAAATTTCTTTTATTGCCTCTCGGAACTTGGCATTGAATTCATCTGTTTTACCAGGTTAACTCGTCTTGATTTATTTTTAGGAGTTCACAAAATTGTCGTGAAATAACATGATGGTTGGGTTCTGTTCGATCTGCAACTTGGATGGATGACATTTCAAATCTTCAATTAATATTCTTCGAACACTCGAACTATGCTTATGTAAAGTTGTTGCGTGACAACTGGTTGACCCACGTGAACTTTTTATGACATTATCAGCTTGGACATTGTCTGTCTGGTGTTCGAATGATTTGTCCACGCCCTGGAGGTTTTCTTTTCATCGTCAAACCAGTTTCCTTGAAATTCCGTATCTATTTTTAAATTGCATGTGCTGATGAGACAAGATCCTGGCGTCCTAAATTAAAATGACTACGGAATTCTCTACGAGCCTCTCGACACTACCATTGTTCTTGTAAAACACTTTGATCGCAAAAGCACATTACGCAATACTCCAAGTATCCCTGATTATTAAATGGCAGTGTATGGATGCTCTATGATGGCAGGGTGTCCTTGACAGGCTGACGTACATAAATTAGTATTATCAATCGCCCACTGTTGCCAACAGAACTTTCAAAATTTCCCCTTTCTTTAAATCACCCTATATTTTGTTTTCCAATTTTTTAATGTATTAAATTTTTATTACAAAATTATAAAATAATTAAAACCGAATAACAACTCTCTATGATTTGGACTTTGCCAATCCGAGTACTATATATTTAAAGCATATTTTTATCACTTCAAGTTAGAATTATCTGAATTTATTAAAAATCTTTGTCTTTTAGAAATCTTACTTCAAATATGATTATTTTCTTTGTTATTTAGAAATATTAATCAAATAAAATGAAATTTAAATTAAAAATATCTATTTATTTTTTTTTAATGAAAATTTTCCATTAAAACTTTTGTCAATTTCAACGAATCTCTGTCATTTCTCTTTTATAATTAGAATATTTAAAATATAAATCGTTTTAATTTCAATTAAAGAATATATAATTCCTAGAATTAATTTTGACATTTGGTTATTATACACGCTGAAAATTTTAAAATCATTTAATGCAGGTATTAATTATTCAGTATAAATGGGAAATTTGTATGTATATAAATGTTGTACTTATTAAACTTTATTATTATATGCTTATTGAAAAAAAATATTATCTACTTATTCAATGAATACATGTTAATATATTTAGAGCTCTTTAAATTATTCATATTTATTATTTACATAAGTTATAATAAGGTAAACCCGAGGGATATGGCGCACAATTTGAGTTTTTGCCAAATCTCAAATGCTAATACCTTGTAAGACATGATTATTCGTGTTAATTGTAACTAGGACTATTAGGCGAAAATTGCAGTTTTATTCTTAAAATAAGAACTACTACAATTTACAAAAATAAAAAAGTCAACTTTCAGCAATATCTCTAACAGGGGTGAGAATATTGCGAGGCCGGTGTGCTTATGGGAAATTACATATAAAATACAGATATTGCTTATGGAAAATTACATATAAAACACAAATAATAACTCATAAAGATGAAATGTTTAAATATTTAATTAGGCAAGTTTTAATAATTAAAAAAGTATATAACTTAAATAATATATTATTATTATTATATGTTATGAATATTTCCCTCATTTTACTAAACTGTTTAAGGATTCAATTTGTCAATGATAAGCTAAGGTTAACCACATACGCCATATTACACAATTTTAAATAAAGACTTGCAAATAGTAAACAATGAATGAATAAAATGTTTTTTTATGTTGTCAATCATTATTTGAAAATATTTATTAAAATATATTTTAAAAATAAATGTAATTAAAATCTTTTAAATTATATTTAACTCTTTGTACTTAGGTTCACATTCTAAAAACTTTATTTGTATATCGATCAACCAACCTTCTTCACTTTTTCTCTTACTTGATAAAATAACACAAGTTTAATTTCCATTGGTATCAAAATTAGATATTCATTTATTCGAAAGCGAAAGCATCTGCCTCAATCGTTTATTAAAACTTGGCAAGATGTTTTTTTTTGTTTTTAGTTTGCATGTTCCCGCATTAAAAAGTGATCATTTGTTTACCAAATATTTAATTCAATGCAGATGACATTTTTCCAAGATTTCTTCGCCTTTTTAAATAAATTTTAATATCACATTGACTAATCTAATGAAGACTGAACATTTTTAAAGGATTAATAAAAATACGATAGATACCTCTTCACTTCTATCGCACCTTGAAAATTGGGTAAAAGGTCTTTAATAAGATATTAAAGATTCGGGATAGATAAAAGATCGCTAAATAAAACTGACTGGACCACCACGGATCCAAAAGTAGAAGGAACGCCCGACGGGGCAATCGAAACAGTTGAGCCAATTACTGAGCAGGCTCGCTAACGATAATAGCCTATCGTTGAGCTTCCTTCAGCAGACCGGGTCTCGAAGTAAAGATACGACTCGGAAGGCAATGGCAGCGTATGGACTCCACAAACACAGGCGGCAGGTAAAGCCGTAGGCAAGACGAACAAAACAACAAGAAGGCTCTTCAGAGCGCTCGGTCCGCTTTTTTATGGAGATATGTAAGGGTGGGGAATGTCACTCATGAGGGGTGATAAGGGAGGGAGGTGGTCAAACTTTTTAATTTATGACTTTAAAAATAAATATTTAAAATTATAAATGAAATTAACTTAAAAATTATAATATAAATTATATAATTACCTAACATTAACATTTATAATTACTTAATTTAATTAATATATAAAAATAGTCAGAGGGCGGTAATTCAAATTAATTTGAATTTAGGTTCCATGCGGAACCACTAAGGAAAGGGAACCTATAGCGGACAGGATTGCAAAACTCACTTAAAATAAGAATTATTTTAAAATTACATCCATTCCGAATGATATTTCTTAAAATTCAATCTCTCAAAAATATATTGGTGTAGTTAATTTAATTGGGCTGAATAAATTATAACAATTTAAATAAAAAGTTAATATTGTATTTCAATTGATTGGTTGAGAATTCTTAGCAAAATCTTTAGGTGAGTTGTCATTATAATTAAGTTTTTATATGGTCAAGTTTGTTTTTAATTAATTGTTATTTATTATTAATTGTAACGTACAAATATAGTGTTCTTGCCAAAAGGACTTATTTTTCAAAAATTAATATTGTAACGGCCGGACCATTTATTTTATTTGTAATTATATTTAAACCTGGTGAACCCATCCACTGGTATTGGCTCCCAGGAGGTGCTGCTCAGATGGAGCCCGCCCAAACTAAAAGGGATTCCCCCAAATATCTTAGCCAGCCCTTGGCTCGCTATGAAAGAGAGCCGTTGTGAAACCATTGAGCTGATGATATAGGGCATGGTACCCAATCCTTAAATTTATGTTTATATGTTCCATGTTCTGAAATATTTTGTAAATTTATCTTTATTTTTGTTTTCTTTCTTTCTATTAAACCCGTTAACAATATATATATATTTTGTGAAAGTTATTTTTATCAACCCTTATTATCTTGGCGCCCAAATTAAAGTTATATCTTTATCAAATCGTTGTTATTTCTACAATATGTATTTTCAATTAATTTATTAAAAATTTAATAATAACAATATAATCATAATAAGGCAAGTTTTATTTATAATATTAATTAGAATTTATAATGTTAATTATAATTTTTCAAATTATCTTTCATACTTTTACTTTGATATTAAATAAATTGATTGAATAAAATGATAAAATTATAAAAAAACAAAACAAATATGTGTATATAATTATTTGAATGAAGTTTAATAGAATATATGGGTGAAAATCCCGCATGCCTGTTAACCTAACTCTTATGGGAGATTTGTTACTACATACATAGATATAATTTTTTTTTTAATTTCATCAATGAGAATGATTTTTATGCTTAAAATAAATCATTGTAAATTGCATTTTAATCTCCAATATTGCGATGAGATTTTAACTTTCAACATTTGTTAAATTATAGAATTTTATAATTCAAATAATATAAATCTATATAGATTTATAATGCTTTTGTTCAATTATAATATTATAGAAAGACATATGTGTGATTAATTTTCGTAAAATGTGAATGAAAGTTTATTTAAGTTTGTTTCTATTTTTAAATAATACTATTTTTTTTAGATACATGGTTTAAATATTTCAATTTACTCGTATTTAGATAATCCAACAAAAGATTTTATAAACATCGAAAAATTTGAAGAGATTGTCAAATATCCATTACTTTTATTTATATTACTAATCCTTTCAAACGAGAAGTCACAAAATCCACATTTGTCCCTCTTTAATACTATTCTTTGGAATAAAAATCTATAAACCATAAACATACCTTTATTGTATATTCTAGAAATTATTGAATCTTTTTTTAATATATTACAAATTTTAGAATTTAAAATTTTTTGAATATGATGAGAATAAAAATAACAATACCTCCCTTGCTATCGTCGGTCGGTAAAAAGGGTTCATTTCGGTTTTTGAATTTTTTTCTAAAAAATTGAATTTTACGAACATTTAAGAGATTTAAATAGTCATGTGTTTTTCTACATTGGATAACAGATATGAGTTATTTCAACTTATTATTCAGTTACTTCACTTAGGTCTTTACGTGTCTATGAAAAATCAGCAAAAAAACCTTTTTGATTTTTTGATATTAATAATTAAGTTCAAAGATTTAAGATTATATAATTAATTACATAAAATGAGTCAAATTCTAAAAAAATAACACTTAAAATAAAAAAAAAATAAAAGATTTTAAAGTAATGGAATTGAAATAAAATAAAATTAATATAATTTTTTTAAAAATTAAACTAACTAGATGATTGAATTAAATGTGAAATGGTAAATAATCCTACCTTTTCGTGTTCTATATTAACTACCCTTTTGTTTTATTAAGTCAGGCGTAAGGAATACAAGGACATAAATTTCACAGCTGTTAAATAGCTTATAAAGAAAGGCAAAGGAGATAAAGGATGAAATCCGATAACGAATGAATTAACAAAGTCAAATCAAATTAATTATTATTATTATATTTATAAACTCTCTTTATAAAATAAAAAGTGAATTTGTTTAGAATAGGAGGCGATAATTGTTTGTATTTGTGTGTGTGGGCTGGAATTTAAAAAATATTTCTTAAAAGAAGCAATATATTATATTAGTGTTAAAAATTGAATATATTCATTATTTATCCCCTGCGAATGCTTTATCTAAATCTAAACATAAAAAATTACACTTGCACAATGTAAACTAAATAATAACCCTATCATGTAGCAAATATAATTTTATATTTAACTAAATGCCTTTGAAATGTATCACTATCACCTAAAACCAATCGTAATGTTGTATTGATTATTATATACCTATATATTTTTTCATACATTCATAAAATTTCAAACTCTCAAATAATAAAGGTTTTGTTATAATATAATTTTTCAGAAATATATTATCAATAGAAACTTTGCTCGAAAGAAAAAACTAACTTGAAGTTAGTGCCTTTTTATTGAAATATATTTATTTCAGTTTTATTGAAAGTTTTATTTGAGTGTTTTATGATTTAACTTTTCTTATATATAAAAAAGTATTCAGAAAAGTATGTTTGATAAAGGTAAATTGTAGTATTTCAATATTTATTGTAAACTTACAAAGTTAGACAAAAATGAAGTGAACCAGCCAGCCTCAAAAGCTGTTAGACAAAAAATTACTCTACAACTCAATAAAAAAAAAAAATACTTTTTCCTCTCACAAATTTTTTTCAATGAAATATAAAAATAAAATGAATACTACATAGAGTTAATCTAACTTCTTAAAAAGATAAAAATAATCATCTCATTATCTATTATCTATTATATGGCGAGTCCGTCTTCTGAAGACTTAGTATGATGAATCCCTCCCTGCTTAGTCGAACTTTTTAACAATAGATATATACAATCTATTGTTATCTCTACTTGATTAGAATGATTTGATTTTTTTTATTTTCAATTAATTTTTCTTTTTCTTTTTAATTCACAAATCAAGTTTAAAAATAAGATTTCGGAGATCAATTTAGTTTCTCTAACATACACATTATAATTAAAATGATATATAATATAGATACTAGGGTAGATTAGTTTGATAAGCCAGTGATTTTTGAATAAAAGATATTTTTTTCGGAAAACAAGCGTTTTAATTATCATCAAGTAGTCTCCTTTTAGCTCGATTAGAACTCTCTTTCGTTTTTTCAATTTTTATATTCCTATCAAATAATAGTTTTTCTCAAGACACTCAAAATAGATTTCAGTGATATGACCTCTTCTTTCGATCCAAATCTTTTACCGCCCAGCTATTTCTTCAGGCTTGCAAAAGCGATGATTTTAAGTTTTTTGTTTTTTACTATCTCGTAAGAGATAGTATTGCGATCACGAAAATTTTTTATGTTGAGATTTTGATGTTTTTATACGTTTTGAAGGTTCCTGAATCATTTTCACTAAGGTTGAGAAAAATGTATGTGTGTGTATGTATGTAGACAAGATTACGCAAAAACGGTTTGAGCTAGAATGATGAAATTTGGTACATGGACATTATTCAAAATTCATAGTTTTCTATCAACTTTTGAGAAATGTAGCTCAACCGGAAGAGGGTCATTACCTACAACGTTTTGATTTTTTTTCCTCTAAAGTGACCGTAAAAATAAAAATATATGTTTGATAATTTTTCACATGATTAATAATTGTATAAAACTGCTATATATAAAATTTCAGCTTGATTGAATTGATGAAAGTACCAGAATTGCTTTTTTAACGCTGCAAATCTCACGCGCCAACACGTGCCATGGTGCCATCAATAAAAAGCCAAACATGCGCTTGTTTAATATTTATTATTTATAATTTATAATTAATTAAATTTAATTTAAATATAATATATTATGTTATTTAATCCAATTCAAATTGCGAGATAGTCGAGTGGAGACACTCCAGCTTATTTATATAAAGGATTGCTAATGAAAAAACTTTCAAAATGTTCTTTTTTTATTTAAAAATATCTGTGTTTTTCAGATAATAATGTATCTATCTATATCTGTAAATTATTTCATTTCAATCGACATAAAGACAGAAATTCCCTTTTATAAAAATATAATAGATGAATAGAGATAATAGAAAATTTGTTAAATTTACTGAAAAAAATACTGACCTATTTTTATTATTTAATCAGTCATAAAAAAGTAGGTATATATAAAATTATAATTATTCTAGTAAAATAGTTACTGCCATTAATTTATTTTGAAACATTTTTGTAGTTTTAATTACTAATCTATATATTTAATACGATAGTGTCCGTCTGTACGCAAAAAACTCCAGAGCCTAAACTACAAGGAGTAGGGAAACCAAATTTTTCTGAGGTGAAGGGTACCTCAAATGATGAAAAATAAAAAAGAAATTAGAATCTTAGGTAACTCCTGAGCTGAGCTGTGGGTGTTCCATTTTCCAGAAATATATATAAAGGAGAGTGTTTGTATGTATGTAATTTGTTTACTTTTTTGTGCTGTCATAGAAACAGATATATATATAATTAGAACCTCTCTCTCTCCCTCTATTTAGAATTTTAAAAAATGGAGTGTTCTAGCCAAATTAAGAAATTTAAATTCCTTATGCAACATTGATAGGTAAATGCATTGGACTGGAACATATGATTAGAGAAATTGGGGAAAAATCAACCGAAATGTAATTAAACAAAAAAATTCAAGAATTATGATACGGATACGACTTACATACAATAACATACAATTAACATACAAAATGTAGAATTTGAAAAAGTATAAATAGTTAAATTCGTAAGATCTCTAATCACGAAGGATAATAATATTCGAGAAGAATTTAAATCGACGTTGTAATTGAATAACGCCTGTTATTATGCAGTAAAGGGGCTTATCTCATCAAAGAGGATCAAAATTAAAATATATATTGATCGATGACTAGGGTGACCATAACACCAAACCGGGACAAACGGTATACCTTTTTTTTAGAACTAAATTGAAAAAATTTTGAAAAAAAAATTACGAAATGTCATAAATATTGAAAAAACAGTAGGGTGTCCCGAAGACATTTTTGGGACAGAACACCTAAAGACGGGACCTTTAGTCACCCTATCGATGACTCTGGGAGACGAGAGTAGATTTGGAGTATTTGTGAGATTAATATTGTTCGCAGCATTTATAGGCCAAAAGAAAATGAGGTCACAGGGGGATGGCGGAGATGGCATAACGAGAAATAATGTCCAGATATAGTTAAGGTTATAAAATCGAAAAGGCTGGGATGGGAAGGGGACGTGGTTGGAATTGGAGAAACTAGAAATTGGGAGAAACCGATTGGGAAACATCCGGTGGAAGACAAAGGACCAAGGTGGGTGGACAATGAAGGAAGGGACATGGGAGAGATGGGACAGGGTAAGATTTGGTTGTAGCTCAGGATAGGGACGCTTAGAGAAATGTGGATGCTGCGGCTAAGAACTTTCGAAAACTGTAGAGACACAGAGTTAGATAAATACAATAATAATATATAATTAATTTACTGATTAAATTAAAATATATTTTACAAGAAAACAAATACATGTCTTATCTACTTATACTGATTGAAACAAAATGGATGAAAACCTTTTACATACAGACTTTCAACCAAATACTATGTATCACTCGGGGGTACAGGGGGCGGAGCCCCCGTCTAGGTGTGAAGAGCGCCGAAGGCGCTCGTAGCAGCTAGTTTTAGTTAATATATTTGAGTTCTAATCAAAATTGGTGAATGGGGCACAGCCAGAGAGACAGGGAAACAAAAACTTCATTCTCTATTATCCCATTGGCTCTACATTCTTCATATATATAATTTGTGAAATGAAATTCATATCTATTTCATAGATGTTTTGTTTTTAATATTTACTAATCGTAATCCAATTAAAACACTTAATCTACGTATCAAATTCCATCCAATTGTTAAGTTTATTAATGTAGATTATATTTCATCATATATACCATAGTATTATGATACTAAAGCTGGGTTAATTTTATTGATTGGTTAGTTAGCTTTTAAAAAGAAAAATACCACCAATAATATCTCTCTCTCTCTCTCTATATATATATATATATAAACATTTCCATTATAAATATTCAAAACTCATCAGAGTAGATATTTGATTAACTTTCTCAATCTCAAAAGAAAATTGAATTTCTGATAAAAAAAAAATTGACTTTGGAAAACATTTTTTTCTTCAAAAAGGAAAATAAACAAATCGCCTTAAACATCTTGAAGGGTTGTAATGTAAAAAGAACTTTAATTAAATATAATTTCATTTTATATGCATGTTTAAATTAATTCAAATAAACATTATCAAATTTATGTCATGTTTTAAATTGTAATTATAATATAAATTGAATAATATAATATATAAGTATATTATTATATTTATTATTAAAATTATTAAAACATAATATTTTTATTATTAAACTAGATTAGACCCAAACATACGATTATTGTAATGCAAATATACATAGATACATACGTACATACATTTTTATAAATATAGAGACATAATTATTAGAATCTATGATGTAATTTAAAGTTTAATAGAATTTATAAAATCAGCTCTTCAATGTTCTTGACATTTTGAAGGTTTTGCTTCCTATAAAGCGGAATAATGTAGATATATTAGCCTCAACTCGCTTATGTTTCTATGTAAGAATGTAAAAAATAGTTAAAATAATATAATATTATTATGTTGAAAATGTATTAATAATACCTTTACAATTTTGAATTTCACTTTCTATATTAAAACCTTCATTCTCTATTGTTTCCTCTTTTTTTTAATTTAATCAGTAATTGTAAACTATACTTATTACATGTTACAATTTGTATAATGAAAAAGTAAAGAAATCTATAGAAAATAATTGACAATGAAAAACGCAAGTTAGAGAAAGTAAACTTTTAAAATTATGTTAATTTCTTGCTCAGTCTGGAGATACAAGGACAGAATCGGAATTTTCTGGGTACAAAGACTAGTAATAAATAAATAATCATTGAATGGTTGAACTATTAAAATAAATAAACGAAAATAATGTGAATCGAGTAATTTTAATTACATTTTAATAATGTTTATGGCTTTATAAAAGATGTTTGAATAGAAATTGTTAAAATCTATAGTCTATGTTAAAATATATGGTTTATGTTAAAATAGGTATATAAAACAACACTAATACAATTTCATAATAATCAGCTTTATAATTTTACAGAAAAATAAACAAACATGAAAAATTCTAAAAATATTTTGATTTTAATGCACCAGATAATGAAAATATGTAAAAAAAATTTTCTAAGTAATAACCAGATAAATAACTTTTTATATTTAGATTTATTAATTAAATTATTTTATTTTTAATATATCAATAATATTTATTAATGTTATATTCTAATAGGCAAATTACATATATCAAAGTAGAATGTTTTACTATAAAATAAATCAATTGTTAGAATTTATCTTTGTATTGATCTCTAAGACGCTATTGGGCTCCACAATTCTTGGCGGTAATACATGGTGGAGCAGAAAAACCTATCCGATTTCAAATCCCTTTTTCTCAGAAGAGGGAGCAGGTAGAGTAGTGGGGTAAAACCATTAGAAAGCCGGTTTTATGCTATTTGTCAATAGCCAACATGCCTTGGTCTGGTGAACATCGTGCTTTTGTTATTGAGCGGTTTATCGAAAATGGCGGTTCGATAATTGCTACACAACGTGCTTTTCGAATTCATTTCGGACTCGGGCGTCATGATCCTGTTCCACATCACGCTACGATTACAGTGTGGGTGCCAAATTTTTGACAGACGGGTTCAGAATTGAAAAAGAAGTAAGAGGGGGGTCTTACTTTTTTGAAGAAAATGGGCAAACGGTAACGGTCAACTGCGAGCACTATTGTTTCATGCTGGAAAATTTTCTTCGACCCAAAATGGAAGAAAATGACGTGGAAAATGTGTGGTTTCAACAGGATGGTGCAACCGCCCATACATCGCGACGATCAATGGACATTCTCAGGGAAATGTTTCCAGGTCGCCTCATTTCTCTGAGAGGTGATCTTGGCTGGCCGCCGCGCTCACCGGATCTCACTCCATGTGACTTCTTCCTTTGGGGTTACCTCAAATCGAAGGTTTACCAGCATCGACCAAGGACCCTTCTTGCTTGAAAAAATTCCTGTGGAAATGACGGTGAAAGTATTGGAAAGCTACCGCGAGCGCCTAAATCAGTGTATCCGCTCCCAAGGACGACATTTGAGTGATATGCTTTTCAAAACTTAAATTTAAAAATGGCACAAAATTTGCGATATGTTAATAAAATAAATTTTTTCACAAGCTGAAATCGGATAGGTTTTTCTGCCCCACCTTGTACTACATCCAAAAACTGAACCGCCAAGCACGTCCTACAATTTCTATCTATCCTTAATTCCTTGTTTGGAGATTCATTTGAAGTCAAATAATGTAATTGAAAAGACAAATTTAAAATGATAAAATATTTATATTTTTAATAAAATCGAAAATTCTTTACTGATTATTAAAGTTTTTTTAAAAAAAATAAAATTATAATAAATATTGATAGTTAGGCTTTGTTGAAATGTGACAATAATAAAAATAAATAAAATTATTATAATGATTTAATGATTATTCGATAAAATTGGATGGTGCTTGGATGGTTTTCTTAAGTTGCGCGCGCACCCTCACTCGTTCCTTTGTGCTCCACATCATTCCACTGGCCTCTGCTTGCAAGTGAATGTCGAGCATATTCAGTTGTCATTTACTGCGCATGAAATAGCGTATTACATTTCTTCCATAGAATGATAGAAATCAACATATAATCACTGATTAATCAAAAATTGAATTGAATATTAAATCAAATATCAGATTATTAATAATATATAAAATAATAAGATTAAATTAAATTTTATAAAATCAATTATAAACTTTCTGCTTTTAAATGTTTTATATATTTTAAATATATTTATACTATATATATTCTATTCAATACGTAAGTTAATTCTATAAAAATTATTTTTTAAATTTTGATATTTGTTTTATAAATTCTCTTTAAAAATTTTCTTCAAATCAAAACATTTAATATTTAGAGTATCTATAGTAGTATATTTTCTCTTTTACTTATAACATAATTACAAACACTCCAATCTACCTATAGTATTACTAGTGAACCGAATTTTATTTCATCATCCGTTTCAAGAAATTTAGCATCTGACTACGTTCACATGCAAGTTTTAATTTTGTATAGCATTTTTCAATGCCTTTTTCAATATACTTAATAATTGAAAAAATGGTAATATGTATCTTTAGAAATGAATTTCACTCAAATCCATTAAATCTTGATAATATTATTATTATTATAATGAATTATCAATCACATCCTATTAAATCATATATAATTTACATTTGTTCATTTCACAGATCATTACATTTTATAATGTATATTATATAACTCGCTATCAATTGAAAATTCAAAGATAATTTCTATCATCATATATAAATGTTCTTCTAGATTATGTTTTTATTAAATATTTATGTATGTTATATTTGATAATAGTTTGTTATTTCTTCATTGAAAGGGTAAGTTAAATACCTGATATAATTTTTTAAGTTGATTAAGTATTTCATTTGGGTTTTTGATATTGTAGGAACTGGATGATTATCATTGTCATAAAATGATGCCATTTAAAATTGGTAAGTTAATTTGAATTTGAATTAATATATATACGAGGCCAAGTCAATAACTCCGTGGCAATTCGAATTTTCCGTCTCTTAAATGAAATGACAATACTGTTGCTGTCAGGAGGCAACTATCAGCAGACTCCTGTCGAAATTTGAACCAACTGGGTCTTTTTGTTTTACACCCATTAATAGCAGACTACCTCGTGGTTTGAAAAGAAAGTGGAAAAAAGTGAATTTCCATGAAAATCCATGATTTGGGATACGAATTGCTCCTTCGTTCGCCCTATTCTCCGGATTTAGCCCCAGTCACTATTTCTTGTTTTCAAACCTGAAGAAATGGCTCGGCGGAAAGAGATTTGACTCCAACGATTAAATCATCTCATAAACAAATACCTATTTTGATGACCTCGACAAATCTTATATTTTGAAAGGAATAAAATAATTGTATAAAAAATAAAAATAAATCAATAAATAAATAAAAACAAAAAAAAAAAAAAAAAACGATAATGGCATTTTGACTAAAGAATTTTATTTTTCAAATATTACAATTCTTAAATTTTGAAATATTCTACTTTCTCAGAGTTTCATAATAAAGAGATTTTATAGTTAAGACTTTGGATTAATTTTTCCTTGCTATCTGTAATTGCAATTGCCAAATCTCCTATTATATTTAAGTCGTCGGGATAACCTAATATTTTACAATTGATTTCCGCATCTTACTCTTTTTTTTACTACCTTCAAGACAAATTTGAAGATCAAAATTTGAAAAAGTTTATCCGGATGTATTGAGTCATGCGTATGTTTTACTAATTCTACAACTAATTAGTGAACAGAAATATTGAATTCGCGGTTTTTTTTCTAATATCTGTCATAATGAAAATATCTGATCTAATGTTGATCGATTTGGCCTAAACTCCCAATGATATCTCCTAATATTTCCTCCGCCTATGGTTTGTAAGTATTTTATATGTTATAATAGTGAATTAGAGTATAATATTTCCTGATCATTTCATTTTGATATTTTATTTTCATTGCTAGATTATTATTGAATATTTTTAATTATAATTATTATATGAAATTTGAGAAAATGCAAAGTTAGGGACTTGAGACAATTTATAAAATAAAATTAAAGTCTTCTTATTTCAACAAAATGTTATCAGTGAAAATTTTGTTAAAAACTTTAAATCTTATGATCGGAGATAGATAGAATCACACACCTCATTCAATACAAAAGGGGTGGATGATCTTTTTTACCCCACTGTCATTTAAAGAGAGAAAATATGAAACACTAATTAATTTATTAAATAAAGTAATTTTTCAAATTTACTTATTCTTAATAATCATCTACACCTACTGGCATAGACTGGTATAGACTTAAGGTACCTTAATCAATTTTGTATAAATTTTGTTTAAATTTTCTTTTTTTATCTCGTATTAAATCATCTTTTAATAGCTCTTTACTTTTCTATTTTTAATAATTCTATTTAAACCCATTTATGAAAATATATCAAAATAATATTCCAAAAAACCTAATATATATGATATATCTATCATCTTGATATTATCTCTTGATATTATACTATAAATCATATTTTATTTTCCAATAGTTTCTTTTAAAATTTTTATTTGTTTATTTTTTTCTAAATTCCATTAAAATTGATAACCATTCGTTTCTTATATTAGAAAATTCAAATATATAAATTTATTTTAAAATTTTTATGTAAATATTAGATGCAGAATTAATACGATTATTAATTAATAATAGAGTATACTATTTAAATATTTCAAGTTTAAATTAGGTGGCTTGTATTGCTGGTTGCCTAAAAGCCAGGGGCTCCTAGTCAAGTGAACGAGCGTTCAGTCAGTCAGTGAGTCGATTTCGTTCTGTGAGTGCGCCTGCCAACTCAAACCAGTCGGGCGGCGATGACGCTCTTTCTCTCTCTACTATATCAAAATCGTAAGTGTATTTTCTATTGAAATTATCATAATTCACCAATATAAAGCGATCAATTAACATCACCTCTACCATCATTGTAATAAAGTCTCAAATGATTTACTGATTTTAATAATTATTTTAATAGAAAAATATCATATTTGTTTTTTATTTCATATTCATATTATGAATGATATTTTATTTATTAATATATATATATATATATATATATTTAACGTGATATATCTGCACATTACTCAAAATTTAATTTAAAATTATTTACACATTTTATTAGAATTTGAAAATGTATATATCTTCTTTTCTTCTAATTAATCTCTTTTCTATTTCATTTTTCTCATGTCATTTAATATAATAGGATATATTATATATCGTACCCTATATTTATATATATATATATTGGTATATATATTTCTATTTATTATTATTATTCTATTTTTTAATATTTTGTATTCAATATGAGTTGATTTTTTAATATATATTTGGATATTATTATTCATTTAATTAAATATAATTTTTTTATTTTCAATTTAAAGTGACATTTATTCAAGAGACGCCCAAACGGCAGGGCTAATTTATTTTCTTTTTTTCTTTTATCTTGTAATTTACTGTGTTTAATTTATCTAAAAAAATGATAAATTCTGATAATTATTTATTCTTTCAATATCAATTATTTTCTGAGAATTCTACATGATTATCAAAATCAAAAATCAATTGAAATTTAAATAGAAATCATTTTAACATTCTCTTTTAATTATAGATAATAGAAAAGGTCAGTTTTTAATACTGTCATTTATTAAACAAGAATTTTATTATGTGTCTTTGAAATATATCTAAATATTATTATTTCATTAAAAGTTATAATAACGAAAAATTAATATGTGATACATTGATTAACAACAGTTTCAAAGTATTTTTAATCTGCATTAAAAAAAATACAACTGATTATAAAGACAGATATTTTATTAGAATGAATTAATTATAAATTTGGAAATAATTTTAAAGCTCGGAAGCTTCTATTAGCTAAACAGCGTAGGCGTTACGTTATATATATTATATATTACTCGTATTCTATATCCTATTGTCAGTGGCGTACCTAGAACTTTTGCCGCCCTTTTTATTATAAGTCAATCAAATAGTGGAATTTATAAATTAATGCACATAAATAAATTATTAAGTTATTTAATCAATATTAATTAATACACAGAGAGTAAATTTTTTTACACATATTTGTATGCACTCGTAAACATATTTATATCATATTTACTCTTCTAGCTTTCATACTAGAAAAATCGTGTATAATGCTCTCACAATTTATATTATTTGTAATTTCTTGTTCTATTGACAATATTGCAAGAATTTGTAGTCTTAATTGACTCATTGTAGAACGAAGATAATTTTGCCGAACAAAATCTTAAATATGCGTTTACGAATTCAACTAATTTTAATGAATACAATAAAATAAAATTATTATCCTGTTCTTGGAATTAGAATTCAAAATTTACACTAAAATGCATTTATTTACACCGAGGAATAATATTCGAAATCATATAGTTAATCATAATTTATATAAATCAAATAATAAACTTATAATAATCATAATAATCATTTATTATTCAAGAAAGAAAAAAAATAAATATGAAATGAATAAGTTGCTTTTTACAACTATAACTAAATATAAAAAATGCCGCCCGGTGCGGACCGCACCCACCGCACCCCCCTAGGTACACCACTGCCTATTGTATATATCTCGAGACAACTCCCAATATATTTACTTGTTTTTCTTATTTTGATTTCAAGCAAGAGCTATTGAACTAATATATATATTTTCATGTTAGCTTTTTTATAATTACACACAAAAACATCTGATCAGTTAATTTATAAAATATTTCAGTTAAATAGAATTTCTATGCTGATTTTAAATTTGAATATAAGAAATAGAAAAATTCGTAATTCTTAAATGTTATACTATTATGTATTGGTAAATACAAATTTGAGAAAATGCAAAGTTAGAGACTTTAGACAATTTATAAAATAAAATTAACATAATTATCGTTATAAATCTATAGATTAATTATATTAATTCATTAATAGTATTAATTTAAATTAATTGATTTATTTGTTTTGTTATTATTAAGTTCATTTACTAATTTTTTTAGATCATAGTTAATTTCCTCCCTTAAAAGAAACTTATCTAATTCTGTGGTGCTAGGGGATTTGAAAATTATTGGTCGCAACATGAAGATTTCGCTTACAGTTTCTGTCATGTCCGACCTCCATCCAACACTTATTTTCTCTCAAGTTTCTTGCTTCTCTTAATCATGTGATCTATATATTTAATTTTTTTTGATTCATTATAAATAATTTAAACAAATAAAAATTTTCACTTTGATAATTTATATAAATTTCAATTTAAACTGATTGTGTGTCATACGCTTTTCCAAGACTCTTTCCAATTTGTGTACAGAGAACCATTGAAGGTTCTTAGCGAGATTTGATATAATGTTGTCCTATTTGTCCTAAATCTGAATTAGAAGAAAATTATAAATTGCCTCCTCTTCCAGCTCAATTCATTTACCCATCCATGTTGCATAAGCCATCTTAATTTCTTAACACTCCGTTTTTTTTAAATTTAAAATAGAAGTAGAGAAAGAGTTTTAAATTATATTCGAATAGTATATATATTCTATATATCGGTATTTTTTTTCTGAATTTAATACCAAGTTGATTTTCAAAATTTTCCATTCTTAATGCATATGATTGATTACATGTGTTAAAATTAAAAAAATTCAAATATTCTAATTTATATACAATTTAATATTATTTTTTATTAATATCATATCAAAAAAAGAGAATTTATTAAAAATTAAAAATAATATAATATAAAAAAATAATTTTGATTTAAAACAAATTTTAAAAAACTACTCAAAATTTAAAACATCTAGTTTATATCATTTGTCTAAAAAATCATATTTTAATTTTATATAACCAAGAAATCATTTTTGCACGTGAAATATAGTTGTAATTAATAATTGAAACAAAAACAAAAAATAATATAATTTACTCATTTTAATTGACGTTTTGAAAATATTTTTGTATTCATAAAACATTAAAAATAATATATCCTTTTTTTTTACTTTTCACTTTCAAATAGAAAAGAAGAAATATTCAAAAATATATAGTAAGAATAAATAAAAATTAAGTTAAATATGATCTAAATATTTTAGTAAATTAATTAAAATGAGAACTTTGGTAATTATACAAAACACTGGCGAAAGGGGGTAGGTGTTTGAAACTTACTTTGAGGTGTTCCTTGAATGATTCTGAACAACTTTATATGCAACTTTTTTTATGATCTCTTTTATTTTAATTAATAAAAATTAATTAATTAAACAGGGTATTTAGCCTATAATGCATAGTGGATGACATGTTGACTATGTTTTCTCTTTTTTATCTTTAGGTGGCAGCACCTAGACACACTATCAGTACGGGAATTCAAATAAAATAAATAGATATAATAATATTTATTTTATTTGAATTTGGTAAATTGTAATTAACATTCAGCATTCTTTTGGTGTTTCTTTATAAATATATAACACTATAATTAATTATTTACGCATTAAAGGGTTCTTGATTGTAAAATTAATTAGGAAAATTCGGTTTATTTTATTTTAGAAATAGTTTTATCCATACTAAAGTTATTTAAAGACTTTTTCGGTTTTTTGAATTCGGTTTATTTTATTTTAGAAATAGTTTTATCCATACTAAAGTTATTTAAAGACTTTTTCGGTTTTTTGAATTCGGTTTATTTTATTTTAGAAATAGTTTTATTCATACTAAAGTTATTTAAAGACTTTTTCGGTTTTTTGAATTCGGTTTATTTTATTTTAGAAATAGTTTTATCCATACTAAAGTTATTTAAAGACTTTTTCGGTTTTTTGAATTCGGTTTATTTTATTTTAGAAATAGTTTTATTCATACTAAAGTTATTTAAAGACTTTCGGTTTTTTGAATTCGGTTTATTTTATTTTAGAAATAGTTTTATCCATACTAAAGTTATTTAAAGACTTTTTCGGTTTTTTGAATTCGGTTTATTTTATTTTAGAAATAGTTTTATTCATACTAAAGTTATTTAAACCTTTTTTCGGAGTTTATATTTTCTAAAATAAAATAAAATAAACCGAATTTAAAAACTGATAGTGTGTCTAGGTGCTGCCACCTAAAGATAAAAAAGAGAAAACATAGTCAACATGTCATCCACCATGCATTCTTATAGGCTAAATACCCTGTTTAATTAATTAATTTTTATTAATTAAAATAAAAGAGATCATAAAAAAAGTTGCATATAAAGTTGTTCAGAATCATTCAAGGAACACCTCAAAGTAAGTTTCAAACACCTACCCCCTTTCGCCAGTGTTTTGTATAATTACCAGAACTTTTAGAATAAATTATTTAATTGAATTGATTTTTGAATATTAGAATTTAAAATAAAAATTGAAATATATTATAATAATTCTTTGATTGGGAATCGCTATGATAATTCATTGTTTAAAATGCTTCCACTAGGGCTAGTGAGCCGCGAGATGCTCTTGAATGAACAACACGGAGAATTATATAAACTTTAAAAAATTAATTTCTGCGGTTATTGATTAAATATTAATAAAATGTATAACCTAAGTTACTCTAGAGGTATATAAGAATATTGTGATGTAATTTCATAGAAATCGGTTCAGCCAATTCTGAGTCTATAAAATAGTTATTTTCCGGACAGACAGACATGAAAAATTCTAAAGTCACTTTTGGATTCTAGAGGTCATGAAACGCGAAGATATGCAAAAAATTTTAAATTCTGAGCAATGTGGAGTCAAAAACCTTTTTTTATATATATAGATTATCGGTTCCTTAATTCTTTAAATATATGATTATTTATTATAATTAAAAAAATTATTATTATTCAACTTTCATATCAACTATGCAGGTTGCTGTTAAGAAAGTCGCATTGTCCGACTACCCTAGACTGGCGATTTTTTCCCTACATATGTAAATATATAAACCATTGAAAATTATGTGATCATCCAAAAAATTCAATTTCGTTTTTCAAATCCATTTTAATGTAAATAAGGTCATATGAATATCAAAAGCCATTATTTTAAGACATTATCTTTAATTTAATTGGTAGCACTCTGATTATTATTATTAATAGAAAATAGTAGTATGGTGAATCCGGCGAAGATTGATAAGGTAAGAGGTAAATTTTGATTCATTCAGATTAAAATAAAATATTAAATTATATTAAAATGAATATTTAATGATGAAAGAAATCAATACAATTATAATGAGTATCGTGATAAATTAAAACATCGAAATTATAACTATAAAATAAAGTTCATTATTGATATATCAAATTTTATATTTGTTGAGCAAGTGTAAGTTATAAAGGGTCGACCAATTAGCTGTTAATTGTTACTATAGAGTTCAGGGGAAGGCAATCCTCCGGGTGGCGTTCTGCGGGGTTCCTTCCGGGTATTCAATGATACATCTTTTGACAATTGACCTCCATGTATGATCCTGGCAGTGCCGTATCACTTAGAGATGATGTCTCTCTGTCCTTCCATCTTAATGATCTTACATTCTTCTTTTCATCTAGCAGAATAACTCTTACCCCTTCCTAGCAGCTCTTGGCTACTCTTCCAAAAACTCAACTAATTTATGAGTTATGAGCCTTGAAAAGGTAAATTCTGGACAATAGGTTCAATTCATCAAACGATCCTATTTCATTTACATTGTCCGCATTTTAGGTAAAAATGGATGTACGTGAGGTTTTGAATATTTGTCTTATAATATTTATTTATGGTGTCTTAATGACCTATCCCTTATTAAAAGGCATTGGTATGCTTATATATTACATTATTTATTATCAATTAAAAACATAGTTTAATTATTTTTTTGCAAATTTAAATTCAAGATTAACATTTATTAAAAATTAATAATAAAATTTTCTTCTTAAGACTTGACTATTGATTTGTTTAAAAAAAAACAGATCACGTTTTTGCTGCCTCTTATTTATTCCGGTTCTATCTATTATATATTAATTTCAAAATATGGTGAACATTTGACACCCAGCAATAAAGAAAAATCGATTAAAATTAATGTCATCTGGGATA
The DNA here is from genome assembly GCA_963082975.1 of Labia minor. Taxonomy (NCBI): domain Eukaryota; kingdom Metazoa; phylum Arthropoda; class Insecta; order Dermaptera; family Spongiphoridae; genus Labia; species Labia minor. Next base: position 35,449,303 of record OY720344.1, on the reverse strand, counting down.
AATAAAAATCCTTTGGATTGAAATTTTAATGAATTTGAAAATACCAATCATAGAATTGAAGTAAAATAATACGACTATGAAATAATGCCATCTTAAAAATACTAATCCTTTTGTTTATTTCTTAAAATTAGATACAATAGACAAGCCTCCAAAATTAGAATCCATTTAGTAAAATAAATTTCACTTTGAATTAATAAGTTTCACTTTGAATTAATTATTAATAAAATAATAATATGTAATATTCTACTTTCCTTTCATTCTTAATAACTTTTTGGCATTTATTAAGATATCAATCCTAACATCATTGAAAGTGAAATCAATATCCTTCAGTAAAACAGACAAAAGATGTAAAGTTTCCTTGCTTAGGCAAATAAATAAAAGTTTATTATTATACTCTTCAATTTGCAAGACTCGAATTTTCTTCAAGATTTGATCAGCTTGTTTCATTTTCATCTTTTAATTAGACTCAAGAGTTCTTTTATTTTATTTTTATAACATACTTTTCAAAAAAAGGATGTAATAAAAATTCCCCTTCTATTTAGTAAATTATTTTTTAACTTATTCATTTGAATGAATGATAATAATAAAAATAATATTAACAAACAATTTCTCCAAATGCCATCCAATTTAATTAAAAAAATTATCAGTGTTTTTTTTTTTCTTTTTGCTTAATCTTTATATGGAAAACAATATTTTAAAAAAAGAATTTATATAATTAAATAAAAATAAAGTCAATTTACATTAAAAAAAAATAAATTCCTCTACCATTTTTAATAAATTTTGTTTTAACAATAAAAACAAATCAAATAGAATTATTTCTTATTTAATTAATTCAAATCTCATCCAGAGCTAATATATTTTTTTTCAATTATTTCATTATTTTTTTGAGTCATTGAATTTCAATTTTGCTATAACTTCTCAAAAAAAAAAATATGTTTTCTCTTCGAGAAGTAGGTTTAGCGATTAAGTTTTTCATTAATGTTTTAAAACTAAAAATAATTGTTTAAAATTACTTATATTAGGTTAATGAACTGTCCAGGATACGAACAAATCGGATAACGAACATTTTCAGGAAAGATTTTTCTATTTAGACAACGAACAAAAACGAATTCAAACGAAGACTTCTCGGTTCTCGGAGCATAATGTGGTAATAACTTATGTCATGTGACCCACGACTCGGTTTTCGGGATTGTCGTCTAGTGTAGCTATTGTGTGGTGAAACTTTGTAGTTTGTATACTCTAGTTGGTTTTTGATCCTCTAAATTTTTCTAAGTACTTTATCTGTACCCTTTATTAAAAATACTTATTCAAGAAGCCAAGACAAAAACGAAGTTGTTATGGAAGTGACATCTGAGAAGAAATGAGTAGCCATCCATGAAAAAAAAGATGTTGCTCTGAAAAAAATGGAGATATTGCTCTGAATAGATGAACATGAGATGACAAGAGATATAACTTCTATCTATCTCTCTGTGGCTCTTCGGAACTCAAAAGTTCTTGGCCGCAGCCACCACACTTCTCCAAGTATCCCTATATCCTGAGCCACAACCCTCCAATCTCTACCCTCTCCCATTTCTCTCACGTCCCTTCCTACATTGTCCACCCACCGCGTCCTTGGTCTTCCAAGCGGATATTTCCCAATCGGTCTCCTCACGATATATAACTTCATAGTATAAATATCATTCAAAAGATTTGAGAAATTTTTAAGAAATTGAAAGAACAAACTCCAAATTTGACATCCCAGTAATTAGAATTCAAGGCTACCACTGGTTGGTTTGCTAATTTTCAAAGGATGTTTGGAACCAAACATGTATTGATGCTTGGAGAGTCTGCCAGTGAAGATAAAGAAGAAACTGAGAAATAATGTCATAAATTTAAAGTTAACAAGAACTAATTAATAGATTTCACATAAAATTCAATGGTAAATCGATGATCAGTGAACAAACAATTTGAATAACGAACATATTCTTGGAATGAATTATAAACGATCATTCACTGTATATTAGATTGTATTATTAGAAATAATATAAAATTTATCAAGTGCATCAATTAATTCCATTTTTTTAACTATTTATTCGAGTCAGATTTGAGGCTTCAACACATATTTAATGCAAAATCAATAATAATGTATTAGAGTTAACATATTAATAGCTAACAAAAAAATAAATTAAACATATTTTAAAAATCATTGTAAACAAATATTTTTTACATTGTATTTTTCTTTCAAATTGAGAACAAAGCAACTAATTTTATGGGTACCAATTAATTCCTCAGTATTATAATAATATGCACAGTACACATTCCCAGTACATTATTCAAATACTCAGTAGAAAAAAAATTTTGCACAGTATAAAACTAAACTAGCTGCTCAGAGCGCCTTCAGCGCTCTTCACACCTAGACGGGCCCTCTGCCCCCTATACCCCCGAGTGGTACATAGTATTTGGTTGAAAGTAGTAAAAGGTTTTCATCCATTTTGTTTCAATCAGTATATTACATAAAACATTCATTTCTTTTTTCTCATTTCTCATTTCTTATTTAAAATATATTTTAATTTAATCAGTAAATTGTTATATATTAACGTACCAGTGTGAGACCTCTCACACGCAAAGAAATTGAAACGCAAAAGATGGAAAAATATTATAAGATATAAGAGGCACTGGATGTAACGTCACAAATAATAAAAAGTAAGAAAAAAATTATTTTTTCACTTTTCTCAAAAAGTATTTATTGTTTATTAATAGATTAGCCCGAGGGCTATCAAATGGCATTGGAATGGCCCAAATCGCATAAGTCGTTTAGGAGGAGTAAGTGTTAGAATTGTCTTTTAAATATATAGATACTCAGTAAAAAATCCAAATGCCCAGTAAAAAAACGGTAAAATAACTAAATGCCCAGTAAAGAAACTAAACGCTTAGTAAAATAACAAAATACAAAGTAAAAAATCTAAATGCCCAGTAAAAAACACCTTTTGATAAGTAAAAATTATTAAACCACAGTAAAATCTGAAACCGTTCTATAAAAATAAATATTTTTATATAAGGTTATAAATAATAAGGTGGAACACAGTAAGTAAATGTGGATACCGCTCTACTAAAATTTGAACATCAGGAATTTTTAATTTCCAAAGCACTTTTGCAACAAGCCAATACTTACAATACAAATTGCCTTGTACATACCGGTAAAAATGCTATCCTTTCACATTTGAACTGAAAATTTTTGTGAGCCGAAATATTTTCTTGAATCAATATTTCAAAATTAAATTAAATTATAAATCTACATAAAAAAGTAAATAATAGCAAATTCATTATATTTTATTGAGCGATATAATACCAGTAATATATAAATATATATATTTAATTTATATATTTAAATAATTTTTTTAAAAAATGTAAATTAAAAAAAAAATTCAAATAAATTATTTAAATGATTAAATACAATAGAGGAATTCATCAATATTATAATTCAGAAAATTTACTGTGCATTCAGTGAATTAAACTGTGCAATCAGTGATATTTATACTGAGCATCAAATACTGAACGATTTTATTTATTTTCCTGAGCATGAATTAGTGAGCAATTTAAAATATTTTAGCGTGCAAAAAACAATAAAATACTGGTCATTTGAAATTTTTTACTGAGCAAAAATGTATTAAAATACTGAGCAATTAATTTATTGTGTAATTTTATTACGTTTTTTTGAATCCTCTTGTTTGTTATTTATAATTTTACACACTAAGTAGTTTTCATTGATATTTCACCCCAAACATTTCTAACTTTAATTCCAATAAGTAGATGAGTGCTTCTAACTTTCAAATTTCTCTAATAATTTCAATTAATAAGTTTCCGTCCAAGTTGGAATAAAATAATGAATATTCAAATTCGATATTAATATTTTCAAAATATTTTTTTTTACTTTTATTGACCTTTGAAATCAATGTCTGCTTTCACATCTAATATATAAATAATAAGCTGGAGTGTCTCCACTCCACTATCTCGCAATTTGAATTGGATTAAATAACATAATATATTATATTTAAATTAAATTTAATTAATTATAAATTATAAATAATAAATATTAAACCAGCGCATGTTTGGCTTTTTATTGATGGCACCATGGCACGTGTTGGCGCGTGAGATTTGCAGTATTAAAAAATTAATTCTGGTACTTTCATCAATTCAATCAAGCTGAAATTCTATATATAGCAGTTTTATACAATTATTAATCATGTGAAAAATTATCAAACATATATTTTTATTTTTACGGTCACTTTAGAGGAAAAAAAATCAAAACGTTGTAGGTAATGACCCTCTTCCGGTTGAGCTACATTTCTCAAAAGTTGATAGAAAACTATGAATTTTGAATAATGTCCATGTACCAAATTTCATCATTCTAGCTCAAACCGTTTTTGCGTAATCTTGTCTACATACATACACACATACACACACACATACACACACACAGACATTTTTCTCAACCTTAGTGAAAATGATTCAGGAACCTTCAAAACGTATAAAAACATCAAAATCTCAACATCGAAAATTTTCGTGATCGCAATACTATCTCTTACGAGAGAGTAAAAATGGATGTTTGTCTGTCTATTGGTATATTTAACACCAATAGACACTGTCATCATTTGACCGATTGCATTTTTCAGACACATATATGTATTTTTCAAGGGGAAGGTTTATATGTTATCAAATTAGTTGTAACTCGACACTAGATAGCGCTGAAGCACAAACCTATCGCCATGAAAATTGGTAGATATACTTTGATTGTTGCAAACACGCTAAATATGTTGAATTGGATTTTTTTGTAAATCGGCATTAAATGGCGCTGCAGTGCATCATTTGCTACACCGTTTTTACTATCACGACAGAGATAGTATTGCGATCACGAAAATTTTCGATGTTTTTATACGTTTCGTAGGTTCCTGAGTCATTTTCACTAACAAGCAATTTAATGTCTTTATTATTAATGGACATCAATCACCCTTCAATAGAATTAAAAATAATTGAAATAGAATAGAATTAAAAATAATTTTAAATTTTAGTGTAAAACTTTGACACTCTAATGTAGTATAATTAATTAACTGCTACGAATCGTCATATGACTTCCATTTATGACATCAGTAAATAGAGAGACTATTTAAATTTATTAAAATTATATAATAATAAATATATTAATATCAACAAAAAAAATTACATAAATAAAAATAAAGATTTAAATTTGAATGATATTATTATATTAATATTCTTGGAATCAATTTTGGTGAAATCATAAATTGAATTGTATTGTCAGTGGAGAGGATTGCTATTTTGAGCCCAGGGGACATCAAAACAAATAATTTCCATTGAAATCAGGATTTTAAACTTTTGGATTACTTTTATTTCCAGAAATTCATTTAGTTTACGCTTTATAGATATACATAATTGAAAGTTAAATATTTAAAAGGAAAATTATGTATTATGTATTATTTGAAAATTATTTATTAATTCTTTTAAATCAAATTTAATATCTCTCGCGATCTTAAGTTCGGCGGACCAGGACTTTCATAATAAATGTTCATAAATAAATTATTACAATATTTTTATATTATCATAAATATTTGACAGAATAGTTTAAAATTTTTAGTTATGATTTATGTATAAGAAATCGTTTAAATATTTTAATTTATTTTATAATAAAACTTACTGTTAGATTGAACTATTAATTAAACAAATTTTATTGATCAATGTAAGCTTGTTGTAGGTTTAAATAATTTTTCTTTAGGTTTAATTTTTTGAATTAAATTTTCTTTTATATTAATTAAAATCAAATAATAAAATTTATCATCAATCATTTTAAAAGCTTTTAATAAGTATTTTATTAATGCAATCTCTTTTCATAACAAGTCTAATTAATTAATCATCTTCAGCTAAAATTATGCTGATACCTGAATTTTAACATAGCTTAGATTTTATTTATAATTTTTCCTTTGAATTCCTCTTTTCAACTAAAATGAGAATAAGAGAAATCCTATTCTTTCTTTTACTTGTCATTTAATGAATTTTTTTTTATCTCTCAAAAGTCCTGCAATGAGCTGATTATTCAATGTTTTTCTTTTCTCTCCACCCCTGTCAGTCTATTTCAAGTTTAACGAGCGAAAAACGTTTTTTCTGCTCTTTCGTTGAGAATATTTTGTTTGCCAGAACGTCAACTTTGAAGGTTTGTAACGTACAAAATTAGCAATTCGTTTGGTCAGTCGCATTCATTCTAAAATTGCTCGAGAGTGAAAGTTGTTATTTATATTTGATTTAAATTTTTTTGAACTGCAAATGAACGCTAAAGAATTAAAGCAATGTCATGCCTAATTAAATTATAGCCATGGATTGAGCCCATTTGTTTTGAGGATAACATTAAATTAAATTTAATTTCTATGGAAATCGAAAATCAATATTTCTAATAATTTTTTATTTCATCCTAAATATTAATATTTTTAAATCTTATTCTTTATAATTATAGTTAATAAGAAATGAAATAATATTATAGGAAGTTAGAATAGTTTATCGATTATCTTTTTGTTCAGAAGGGCGGGAATCATATTTTCCTAAAAATTTCCACGATTATTTAAAAAATCGTCATTTACAATTAAAAAAAAAATAAGAAAAGAAATAAATAATAATCTAGACTTCTTAGAAGAAAGAATAGAAAATGAAAAATTATTAAGTGAGTATAGACAATTTTGGCTCAAATAAAATTGGTATTGTACGACGATTTATTACAACAAGAAGAAATAATGGTTGCCGTTGACGGCTATTTTAAAGGACTTTCGTGATGGAATAATGACTCTGTAAGATCTGTGAACAAAGTATATACATCGAACTTTAAGGAGATTATGTTGAAAAATAAAGCATATCTCAAATAAATATTTTTTCTTTTTCTCTTCTATTTTAAGAAAGTAGATACTAGGCTTAGATACTGGTATTTGAAGTGAAATCGATCTTTCTATATGTTTATCAATGACTCATAAATTTCAAAAATATTTACAACCATATGCATTTGTCGGAATTCACTCAAATGTTTAGATGAATATCCCCCCATTATATTATATCTCATCTAAAAAGTATTTTTCGATTTTTTATCATTTTTGAATGAAATTTTTATTTATTGAAAATCAAATTTATTTAAGTACATATTGTTCATTATTATCAATGATCGATAGCCATTTTACGTGTAGCTTCATAATTTTATCATTGTAGAATTTCTGTGGTTTAAAAACTTGGAGACATGGATTTCGGCTGCACTTTTGTTAGCTAATTTTTACCATTAAGGGAATTTTGCAGAGACCGAAACAAATTGTAGTCAGACGGTCCTATAAGATATATCAAACTTTGTCAGTTTTTGTCGAGTCATCAAAGATGTGTGTGATCTGGCGTTGTCGTGGTGAAACACAACACTTTCTATTGGCAATGGTCAATTATTTCAAATCGCCTGATCTAACCTGATCAGTTGCTGACGTTAGAAGGCTGAATCGACCGTTTGGCCAGGTTCCAAAATTTCATAATAGATGATTCCCTTCCAATCCTACCACACAGCATAACCTTATTAACATGAATTGACAGTCAATCTAGGCTTGTGACTATTCACCACACTTCGACCTCAATCGTTTACATTTTATGTTATCGTATTTTATCAATTTTTCATCGCTCGTTATTAATCTTATGGGGAATAGGTCCATTTTGTTTCGATTTACTAACGTTTCGCAGTATCGACACGGCTGATAAAATTTCGCATAGTCAATATATAACCTAAAGATCTAGTTTTTTCTTCTTCTTCTATTATAGGCCTAAGGCCTGTTCTTCTTCACTATCCTCAGGTCTTTTGTGTTGCTGGCCTTCCATCCCGGGCTATATTCTCAAGAGCCCTTCCGCGTTGGCTCTTCCTACGTGTTCGTTCCATTTTTACGGCGAATCTTAACCCATTTGCCGTAATAGGTTCGTTGCCGTGTCGTCAATGTGTTAATCATTCCAATTTTCGAGGCTGTGTGTGGTTCTTTGAGCAATTGTGATTTGCGTCTCTTGAGTAGATTGCTAGTCTCATCTCCGAGACGTGGATGTTCTTAGTTAAGTCGAAGCCCCCCAACACGACAAGGTGACATCCATGGTGGGGCTTGCCGGAGGCAGCTGATGTTAAATTAAATTGAAAATTTTTGTTCTTAGTTGGAATCGAACTCCGACTGCGTGGAAAGTTGGTATCCTCACTCTCGGCTACTCTGCCTCCGTTTTTTGAGTAGCCTTTTTGTTTGATGGTTGGCACGATTTTCTGGCATCTTGTCAGTGGGTTGATCATGTCCAAAATTTGGTCGGCAAATCTTTCACATCCAAATTTCTACCACGAATACGTTCAAACCAATTACGCAAGGTTACGCACTTACCCCATCTTCACCCTAAATGGCACACACTTCTCTGCATGTTTTTGATGCATTAGAGCCTTTTCTATAGTGAAAAAATGACGGGTTTCATCGGAAATTTCACTCATTTTCGAACGTTTGTACCTTTTAACCAAAACAATGCATAACAAAACTGTCAAACACGCATAAAATTGTTACCAACAGGTTAGTGGTTACCGATGCAGGGCAATTAATTCTATTATTTATGGTTTGAACAAGGAAAGTGCCACAAGTTGAAAGGTAACGAAACTGCCTCACATTCCCGTGGTCCCGTGTTCAAGACCCGGGCCTGGTAAGGGAATTTCTCTAGCTGGGGCTATGGGACGGAGTCAACCCTGTCTCCGGGATCAACATTGGGAAGCTATTTGATAAAAAGTATCGCCTCCAATAAAGAAAATCAAGGTAAAGGTTGACAGAACCCGTTCTACTGATCATAGGACACCTAATTGATATAACCGACATGATAGGCGTTGTCCTTGCGTAGGACGTACAAAAGTCGGAGGTTTTTTTATGGCTTGAACAATCCACATTCGTACGAATTCCCTCTGGAACTAATTTCAATTACAATAATAATAATAATTTTAAGCAGCAATTAGTCTTTTTTATGATAATGAGATATATTGCATACTAGAGACTTTACTTTCACATGAACTAATGATTTCTTAATTTCTTCTTTACTTTAAATTCTTCTCTTTCTTAATCATTATTTTCTTTTTGATATTTTAATGCAATTATTAAATAAATAACAAAAATGAAAAATGATTCAATATAGAAATAAAAAAAAATTATAATTATATAATTATAAAATAAAAAGTATTTTGTCAAGAAAAAAATAATAAAGATAAATTGAAAAATTCATGCGTTTGAGGGATTATTATTAATACATTTTTCTCCCTCTGTTTTTAATATTCATCATTTTAATCATGATTTGTGATTTAATTAAAAAATATTTTAGAATATAAGCTATGGTTTTAATTAAAGGTTAACACACACATACCTATAATCCACACTATATTGAATAAATGAGATATACGTATGAGTTATACATGGTATAAAAGTTAATTTTTAATGAAATACTTACTAATATACTAATAATCACTCCTGTTAGTATTTATAATTTAGTTTTAAATTACAATTATTTTACATAAACAGATTAACAATTTATAATTTAAAAATATAAAACTCAAAAAAACGTAAACTAATAAAGACCCCCGGGATTTGCATTTAGATTTGCATTTTATATCTTTTAATAGGTATTTTCTTAAATGCATGGTGATTGTTTTTCCCTCTACGTCCTTCTCCGTTTAGAGCAGCCAACGGCATCGAATAAAAGATGAGAAAAAAGGGCCGTGGGTAAATCTAGCGCAAGGGTCGAAAGATATTGCCAACGAATGTTCCTCAACTATTGAAAAAAAGATGCTGTGCAAGAGAAAATTTTTAAAAGTAGAAAAAGAAAATGAAAGAAAAAAGGAATCGATGAGAAAAGTGTATAAGTAGGAGAGGAATTTTAAAATTGTCAAAAACATTATATATCATCATAAAGTAGAGATAATTCCATGTTTGCCACAGAAAACTTCTTATTCTTATTTTTCTTCTTCTTCTTCTTATTATCACCATGAAAATACTATAATAATGTCAAGATGTACTATATTAGATATTCATAAAGAAAATCACTCTTTAATAAAATAACTACGTTTTCATTGCATCAAAGCGTGTCTAATATAATGAAATAGGATTTAGCAATGAAAACTGACCAATATTATAACAAAAAATATTCGTGTCTATAAATATAAATAAAAATGTATTTATTAATATTATTTATTTTAAGGTGACTATAATAAAAAAACATATAAAAAGCCATTTTCTGAACAATAAACATAAAATAATATGACTCGGACATTAAACAAAATTATCATTTTTTCCTGTCATATTTTTTTTTAACCTTTTAATAGGTTAGAATCATTTATCAAAATGTCGTGAAATTTTTCATATCAAATTTGTTAAATTATATTTTAAGCTCAATATGGATTTTAAGGATTTAATGCTCAACTGGGTTTTTTCGGTGTCTATATTTTATTAATAGTGGAAAAAACACGTTCTCTCGCCGCATTTGTTCCCAATAGGAAGAGCACGTATTCTACCATTTTCAAATTATTCTGATAATAATGATTAATAATAATAAAATAATAATAATTTTCTCTTTGAGATTATTTTTATACGATTTAAGATATAATCATAGCTACCCATGATCTCTGGCCAACTTTCCCTTATATTATATTCTAAATAAGAGCTGGTGTGTCTCCAATCGACTATCTCGCAATTGTAATTAGATTAATTAACACATTCATTATATTTAAATTAAATTTAATTATTTAAATTATAAATAAAAATTAATAAATCATATTTATTAAACCAGCGCGTGTTTGGCTCTTTGTTGATGGCGCGTGATTTGCAGTGTTAAAAAATTAATTCCGGTACTTTCAGCAATCATGTGAAAAACTATCAAACATATATCTTTATTTTTATGGTCACTTTAGAGAAAAAAATCAAAACGTGGTAGATAATGACCCTCTTCCGGTTGAGCAACAATTCTCAAAAGTTGATAGAAAACTACTAATTTTGAATAATTCACCAAATCAACGAATTGTTCCATCATCCACCCTATTCTCCGGATTTGACTCCAACGATCAATTCATCTCACAAACAAATACCTATTTGATGTCCTCGACAAATCATGTTTTTCGGAAGAAATAAAAAAATTGTAGAAAAACGTTGTGTGAAGTGTAGAGAACTCAACAATATTAAATGAAAAATTATTATTCGTTAAGTAGAAAATTGATTCTGTATTTCCTGACATAATTTTTCAAGACCAGGACAGTAATTTGAAACTTTTACTCTTAAACTGTCATTCATATTTTCATTCGTGAGACATTTTATAAACTTGTTTTTGATAAATGTGACTTAACTTAAGTAAGATGTGATCCATAGAAATATTTTAACTCCAGTGCACGGTTTTTGAATATTGAATATTTACGTGCCTCAACTAATTTTCTTAATTCCTTATTCATGCTAATAACTAATAACTTTTATTTTGAATTTCTGCAGTTCTAAATTTTGTATTTTTTTTTTTTTTTTTTTTTTTGTAAAATTCAGTTATTTTTGGTGATCTGTTTGGTATTAGAGAAGTAAATTTATTGAGAATCGGGTCGTGGGTACATAATAAATCGTTTGCATGTCTGGGGTTTCCACCCCTGGTATATTCCGAACTAGAGGTTCCACGGCGATGTGGAGGGTATCGTGTCTGACTACTACTGCTCTTACAATGAACATAACAATACCTCTACCTCGTCTAGGTGGCATCCAAATTGATAGGACTTCCTTTCATAGAATGTTTAGTGAATTTTTTTTATACCAAATTATAAATTACTCATTAATCAATGAACAAATAAAATTATTTAATAACGACAATTTATTCACTTATTGATATAATATATTGTTTTTTTCTAATAATTAAATTCACTTTTCAATGAATTCTTTTACCTCCTTAAAATTCTTTTACTTTAAATCCTTCCCTTTCAAGTGGTCACTGAATTTAACGAATGAAAAGAACATACCAAATACACTCACAATCAGTCTCAATTCTATTATGATTCTATTATGTTGCAATGAAATAGAAGATATCATCTTCTTCATTATTCTTACATAATGGACAACTTTATTAATTAACTTTATTATTAAGAATTTTGTTTTAATTTTATCATTTAACTATTATTAATTCATATTAATTGACACTTCTATAAATAAATATATTATCCTATAAAAGGGTATATAATAATAATATAATGGGTCAAAAATAAAAGTGAATTTTAATTTGCATTAAGATGAGGTTTAACGACACTGATCATTAACAACCGTGTAAATGGAATCCTCTATGTCAGAGGTTCTTAAACTGTGGTCCGCGGACCCCTGGGGGTCCGCGAAGACTTTACTGGGGGTCCGCAAAGCCATCGTACAGGTGCACGAGAAAATAATGAGTCAGTTAAAACTTTATTTAATATAAAAGGAGGTATGGCATGGCTTTGTGAGGAAACAGAGATCAAATACCCAAATTCAACGAAATGTGCAAGAAAACTATTGCTACCGTTTCCATCTTCATATTTAGCTGAATTTTCTTTCTTCAATATTATAATTTCTAATAAAATGTGTTCTACAATATGCAAAAAAATCGTTATTCACCAATCCCTGTTAGAAATATTCAACATATATCCTTGTTCTTATGAGATCGTAAGCCAGAAATTATAACTAATAAAATGACGTAAAGTACCTAAAGTTGGGATGGGGTCCGTCAAAAAAAATTTCTCCAAGTGGGGGTCCGCGGAGTACATAAGTTTAAGAACCTCTGCTCTATGTCACAATAGTTGGTTTACTCTAAATGCTTTTAATACATATTTATTATTTAGGTATGTTATTTATTTATTTATATTATATTCATTATAATATATAGTTTTTTATTATAGAAATCGGAACGTTTGGTCAATATTCGCTGTAATCAATACCTAATCTCTTATATAAATTAATTAATGATTTTTATTAAGTAAAAGTTTATCAAATCATAACCTATTATGAAGTAAGAATGACATACATTTGAAAAATAAATAGTACAAAAATTCTACGTTGATACTTTTAGTAATCCTAATAAATAGTTGATGAAATTTTATATTTATTTAAAATAAGAAATTAATTATTATAAAATTAATGATAATATTAATATATTAGTTTCTTTTTAAGATTACTCCCACTCGTCATTTGCTATTTCAAATAAAATAAATATTATCATTATGATAATAAAATATTATATTATAACGTTATATATATATATATATAATTTGGTTGTAATTTTAATTATATTTATATATGAGGAACTGTAATTTTTACAACCCTATTTATAATTCGAAATAGATCGTTATAAGTCATATCAATTAGTAATCTATGGCTTGATGGAGTTGATCAACTACTCATCCGTAATCCTATCTCACCCGAAGAGCATAAAGCAGTTATTCGGTCAAGAGAGAGCTATATTTGCTTAACTAATTGGAAATTATTTGCCAAAATCTAATGCATTTACCCAATCACTAACCATCTTGGTTGCTGCCTTAAACTGTTGATTATAATTTTTTTTTTAAATTAACCGTAAATTTATAAATATTCAAACATATCAAAAAGAAGAGATATAGACAAAATAATTTTGAAATCTTAAAATAAGACACAGGTTTTTGGATAAAAAATTATTTTATTTTTCAACGTAGTCCTCCTTGAGCTCTATACACTTCGTCCAACGTTCCTATAATTTTTTTATGCCTTCCAAAAAATAAGATTTGTCGAGGATATCAAAATAGATTTGTTTGTGAGATGATTTCATCGTTGGAGTCAAATCTCTTTCCGCCGTTTGAAAACAAGAAATAGTCACTCGGAGCTAAATCCGGAGAATAGGGCAGGAATACGAAAGAGCAAAAAAAAACAAAAATCGTTTCCAACATAATATAGTATAAGTGTGATAAACTATCTCTAACGAATGCCCTTCCTTTCCATCAACACAGTTGTAGTCGAATACTGAAGTTTACTATCAAGTCCTTAAGCATTTTCATTGGTATTGTCCTTATTTTACGTAAAATAGCTACCATTATTTCATTTAAATTGCGGAGTTTATTTATAAAAAGTTTGGATTTAAGCTCTCTACAAAAAGTAATCGCAGGTCTAAAGATCAGGTCACCTGTGATTACTAAAATTCAAAGTTTTATTGTTAAACCTCGAGGAAGGCAGCTATTGTTAGTAAAATAGGGAAAATACCAATGAACATGCTTCACGACGTGATTGGGAAACTTCACTATGTGTTGATGGAAGGGAAAGACACTTTCCAGGTGTGGTTTTTCACACTTAAATTATATTGGATTCGATTTTTTTGTAAATATGTAAAATTAGGTTGTAAACAGTTATCTATTTGATTTTTGATTCAATAAACCTTTTAAACTTTCAAAACCGTCAGATATTTTTAACGCGCCCTATATCTTTATAAATGAGCTATTTTGAATAATAATCATTCATGCTTTTGACGTATTATCTATTTTAATCATTAATTATTTTTAGGCCAAGGGTAGGGTAAATAATATAATAATGACAATGACATGAAGCAGTTGGAGAGAATAAGAGGCGAATGAAAGTGCTTAGAATATTGGAAGAACGTGGTTGCTGAGGCCAAGAAATTTCTAGTTCTGTAGGGTCACAGTGAGAGATAGAATCATAAACCGCCTTACTAAATATTAAATACTACCTAAATTTTGTATATATAGTTATTATTTTTTCATTGCTCTCTAAGCTTATATAAAATCAATAAAATCAGCTGATAATTTGAAAATAAACTTATCTCTTTTTAGATTCATTTGACATGTTTGGGATCAAACAACCCTTCAAATTCTCACAACCCAATACCATCTTTTGCAGTTTCTCTTAAGATTTGTTCGAATTGTTTTTTTTTAGTCGCATCATTTTGACGAGATTAAAGGATCTCATGTCTAAAATGTTTTTAACTTCTGAAGAAAATTTAAACTTATATCAACTGATTTTTTTTTCTTTTTTTTAATCTCATATTAAATATAGAATGTATACAAAAACTGAAATTTTCATTTAAGGGAGATATTTAATTTATTTCTCTGTTCAAATATGTAATTAAAATTAATTAATAAATAACATAAAGAATCATATCTTAAATGATCAATATATGCCCCTATATGTACAGAGAGTTATAAAATAAATATATAAAAAAACAAACATTCTATATATTAAAATTCGTTGATTTTTAAATAAATATTTAAGTATGCAATAACTTAATAACTAATTTTTATTTAAATAACTGCTCAGTTAATTTTCAATTTTTAATAGAAAACTGTAAGAGGTATGATGTTCCTTTGAAGTTGTTTTATTTGTAAGTTAAATTAAATTGATATAATATTTATTATTTGTTTTTTCATTTAACGTATAGGTATATATTATATGCATTTAAATTTCTTGAATCCAGACGCATTATTCAAAATACTTAATTAACTTCAATTTTACTAGTTAAACATTCAAATTAAATCTTAACATCTTTCTCAACATATTTCTGATTAAATTTTTTATATGATTATTTTATCATTATAAATATATTTAAAATTTCTTATTGAAAAATCCTTAATTTTTGAAAATTTTACATGAGTTAAGACTTTGCTTAAATATGTTTTGTTTATTCACAAAAAAATTAAAAATTTTAATTTAATTATCGACTTTCGTTTAATTTTGTTTTATCATTTTATACGGTTTATATTGAATTTAAGTATTGCTTTATTAGAAATTCGTTATTTATCATGAAATAGAAATTTAAGATTTATTGTGAATTATTTTTTCTAAAGCAGACCATCAAATAAGCCCTTAAAAATTTTAAGAAAAAACCTAATTATTCAACCCGATTATAGTGATCATCCATGATCATTATGGTACCATTTGTTTTATGACTTAAAATAAGCCTCAGTTTCAGCAAATTCTTTATCGGAGTTAAATTTTTTTTTCAGCAAGCATTCTACAAACTGCAAATAGCAGCTGGGGATAGAGATGAAGAATACGGTAAATATGAAACCAATTTATAATCGAATTCATCCAATTTATTGTTTTTAAAATACAAAATTTGCTTCTGTAAAAATGCTGCTTTATCTCGCAAGCTAATCGTCTGATCTTCAAATTTTAATGCATTTGAAAGATTTGAGATACATTCGAGGCTTTATGGTGTCATCTATATGCCATACTATCGACTTATTCAATAGTCATATAAAGAAAACAAATTTGTTGAAAGTGAACATTTTTTATTTAATTATTAATCTTTATAAATTTTTTACTTCTCTCTATTTCAAATGCTTAACAAGCATCAAATATCGAGACTAGAAACACAGCAATATCTCAGAAAGGAGGATTATATTTTCAATTTATCAAACATTATCTTTCGGTTGCTCCCCTTTAACTGAGATCCACATTTAAAATGATTGGTAAACCTATATTGTGTCTATAGGTTTATCTATATAATCTCTCTAATTTGAGTTATTTTCTAACTGAAATAAACAAAAAAACCCTACTATACTAATGCTATATGAGAAATGAATGGGTGAGGGTTATTTTCATTTCCTCAATTGTGAGACACGCCTACGTAGTCCCTTTGTCTGCTCTCTGATTTATTTAGTTCATTAATAGAGCCAACTGTTGGCATTTTGTTGATATAGTAAAAAGGAAAAGAAAAAAATTAGGTCTTTAACTTGAATTCTAAATATTTTCATAATTTCTTCTTTAATAATAATTTATATTAGATATATATAATATAAATAAATAATATTAATAAGAAAATATAGTGAAATATATATTGAAAAATCAATTAGAGAATCAAATAGAACGAGAGACAATATGAAAACTGATATGAGAGAATTAAGAGATAGAGATGGATAAAGATAGAGACGGGTAGAGGATTGTGAACTTTCGAGTTTAATAATGCCACAGAGATAAATAGATTAGATAGAGGATATTAAATAGTCATTTATTTTTTGTTAAAATTAAACCATAGAATATTTCTTATAGATATCTAAATTATTTAATATAAAAAAAAAATAATAATAACTAGGATAATAAGATACTATTAAAATGTGAATTAATTTAAATTTCTTAAAAAATAGTTATCTAAACTCCATTTAATTTTATTATTAATGACTAAAATTATAATATGACTAATGATCTCTTTTGTAAGTATTTGTAAAATTTATTTTATACTAAAGTAATAACAAATACAAATTACTTAAAAATAAAGCATAAAGTTAAATAAATAAGTTAATAAATAAGGATATTAGGACTTTGAAGAATAAAATTGAAGATTATCGATAATGATATTCATTCAAGGGCCCTAAAGAGAATCATCATCATCACCACTTCGATTTCTCTATGCTAAATGAATTCCTTAAAGGGCAATTACAATAATCTATTTCGTCTTGCAGGGGATTTCACTATTATAGGCTACATACCATTTTCAAAATTACTTTAGTTTAATAATATATATTCATAATCACAGAGTTGAAAAATTTTACAGATAAGGTACATATAAATACTAATGATGATAAAGTTTTATTGAGTTAAGAGAGGAAAAAACTTTCTACTAATCGTATAAAATAGGCCTACTATTTAATTATGTAAAAAAACCCAGCGGTTAAGAAATAAGTCCATTGGGTCTAATATATAAATCTCTTGAAAAAATTTACTTAAACATCTCATCGTTAGCTCTGGAACAAATGAATCCCTTGCGATTCGAACAACAAAGCAATGATGAACTCGATACATATTCATTTATATAGTTAGTATAATTAATTAAGATATAATTAATAAATTGTATATGCTAAGAATATCCAAAATGGTTTTAGATCATGATGAAGAAAATAACTCCATTAACTCAATAATTCGATAATATCTATCTGTCTCTGTGGCTCTACGGAACTCGAAAGTTCTTGGTCGCAGCAACCACACTTCTCCAAGTATCCTTATCCTGAGCCACAACCATCTATGTTCTACCCTCTCCCATCTCTCTCACGTCTCTTCCTACTTTCTCCACCCACCGCGTGCTTGGTATTCCAAGCGGACGTTTCCCAATCGGCCATCCCACCAGTATATTTTTTGCCATTCTTTCCTCTCCCATTCTAGCCACATGCCCTGCCCATCGCAGTCTTATTGATTTTATAACCCTCTCTGGATGTCTCTTTATGTCTGGAGATGCATAGAGGCCATTCAATTCCTCGTTATGCAGACTCCCCTGTGACTTCTTTGGTCCATAAATGCTGCCATTTGATAATATTAAACAATTTTTAATAAAAATACTTATTTTAAAGAAGAGAATAATTTAATTGGAATTGTAAAAGAGTAGAAAAAAAGAGAACTGTTTACAAGAGAGAATAAAAAGAGATGAGTTTGTGTCTTAGAAATTGGTAGTTCTAATATCTACCAGTATAACTTAGTCGTTCTCGAGTGAAGAATATAATCATATTCTTATTCTCCACTTCCCTCCCACTTTCCACCTCCCAATCCTCATTTGGATAATATTTTAAAGAAAAAAACATATATCCCCTCTCGTACATATCAGGCTAAATGAAAATGACATCTTCACCAGAAATGATGGATGAAAGGTAGAAAATTTTTTTCTCTTTAAATTAAGATAGCCATAAATCTATTGAAAATATTCAACACGTTTACGCATATTGAATTTAAGAGTGTATTAAGGGGAAGTCAATCATAATTGACATGAATAAGATAAGAATCTATTCTAATGCAAATGATTAGATTTTGATAGAAAGTCAATTTTCCATATAATACCATATAAGAATCGCAAAGTTTAATTTATTTATTTTTTTTTTTATTGGAAAATATTCTTTAGAAGAAAGTTAATTCTTTTTCTCTTGAGGTAAACATTTGAGTGTCCCTTTGACAGGCACCTTTTTCTATTGATGAGAGGTGAGAGTAGAGAACTGAAAATGAACGGCGGTTGTGTTGAAACTCAAGTTAAAGACAAAGTGATATAGCCATTATAATATAATTAAAGACCCGAGGACGATCCTTTCATTTGAGAACCAAGATGAGATGAAAGATGAAAATGATATTCTTTGAATAGAATCAATGAATTAAAAAAATAATTTTGTTTATGGAATTTTTTATTTTTGAGATTCAATAATTCAGATAGTTTTTCAAAATAATTCTGGTTAGTTTAATTAGATTTGATACTTTTCTATTTTTTTCATTTAATTTTCTAAGCTATATATATTTATAGTAAGAAGAGTTTTAATATAATACAGTAACCGGCTGACCAAAAGTGCTACTTTACGTCACTGATTTTAGTCTTTATTGCGGTACTAACGATTTTGATTAAACTCACCTCATCAATGTTAAATGAAATGAAATTATCTTTATAATCATTTTATCACCTAAAATTATTAAAATAGGACTTTCAAAATCGCTTCTTCCTAAAGTATTTTTGTTAATAAAATAATAGATAAACTATCATTGAATTTTCTAATTAATATTAAGAGAAAATATAAATTATTTGAAAGGTGTGTGAACTGTTGCACCAGATTTCTTTATTTTAATTTATATAAAGGAAAATAAAAAAGTCAAAATTTGCAAAGGCAATAAATTTAAAATATTAACTAAAAAAAACCACTAATTATCAGTTAATAAAATGTTATAAAAATTCTTTCATTTAATTTATTTATCTTCTGTTCATCTTCTTAATCAATCTTTATTTGATAAATCAATGATGGTTTCATTGATTATTCACCCTTATCTTTCTATTAAACCATAATAATAAAAAAAATTATATTTAGTAATATTGCAAACATTCAATAGAATAATAAATATTTTCATTAATCAATCTAATAAATGTTTTCATTCTCATTCCATTCTCTATTGACAGCAGACAAGATGAAAATGAAATATTTTGATTGATTATTAACTTTTTTTTAGTCTTTTTGAATATATGTGTTGAAACAACGAGGCTTTTTAAGCTAGTAAATTTTTTTTACTCTTGACAAAAATATATAATATTTTACCATATTATATTTTTAAAATAAATATATCGTACATCTGTAAGATAAACAACACACATGGAAAGGGATTTTTAATAATTCTCTGACATTACTAAAAGAAGTTCTTGTTCTTGTTTATATATATATATTTATATTATAATTGTATTAAATGTATTATTTATCTCATTTCCTGATAAATAATATATATTAAAATTAATATATTTATTAAATTAAAAAAATATGAAGAAGAAACGAAAAAAAAATTAAGATTTTAATATATAGATTGATTGAAGGCGCCATTGGGTGTGCGGGTAGCGTACTGCCTCACATTCACATGATCCCGGGGTCAAGTCCCGGGCCTGGCAAGGAAATCTCCCTAGCTGGGGTCTATGAGACGGACTCAACCCAGCCTCCGGGAACAACATTGAGGAAAAGCTACTTGATAGCGCCTCCGATCAAGAAAATCAACTTAAAGGTTGAGAGGAACCGAACTACTAATTATAGGACGCTTCATTGATATAACCGAATTGATAGGCGTGATAGTCAGAGGTTTTTTTTATATGTTGAAAAACAAAAATAATGAAAAGACTCAACAAAATATATAATAATATAAAGTAAATTATAAAGCACATATGATGAGTTCTCAAGGTGTTCTAACTAGCTACTGTTACTAATATTAAAGTGTATATATAGTATAGTAGTTGATTTATTTATTTTTTTAACTAGGGATGATTTTCGGATTATAAGATATCTTTCAATTTATTCAATTCCGAGTTATTAAGCTCCTAGTTATTAATTCTAAAGATTCGAAGGAACAGAATTTTTGATTTTCCATAAAATATTCAAACTAAAATAAATCCTAATCTCATAAGAAAGTAGTTATGATCAAATTGAGACAAAAAATTGATAAATTTGTTTATTTATAAAGAAAGTATTTAATTCATTTTTAACTAGAAAATTATATATAGTATATAAATAAAAGACAAATAAAAAATGTTTTCAAACTTTGAATTAATTACTTCTTAATTACCATTTAATAATAGAAGAGCAGAACAAAGTTTCAACATGAGTTATATTTTATTTAAAGGAAAATGTATTCGAGTATTTCAATACAAATAAATAGATCTCTTTATTCTGTCTAAAAAAATGAAAATTGATTTTTTCCATTTAATATTCATTTTATATATTGTATATAGGTATATACCATATAAACCTCCATATAAAAATATATACATTTTTGACATTTTCACTTTATATCATAATAACGTAGAATTATATTAATTCCGTAATTAGTTTGAATATAATTTGGTACAATAGATCTATCATTCCTAATCGAAATGCTAATTCATTAATTTATTTAATAATTAAATTGGATCAATTAACTCTCATATGTTAATTATCTAAGTTAATTAATCCACAAATTAATTGATTATCAACAACGAAAAAGAATTAAATTAACAATTAATATTTTTTTCTAATAGTAAATCAAGAAAATAAAAATTTAAAAAATAATTAGAACTGGACTCAAAATATATTACGTGTATATAGATTTAAAATTTAAAATAATAAATATAAAAAAGAAAGGATATTTATATTATTAAATTAAAAAAAATTGCAAGATATATAAAAATAAAAATATAAATTAATCTTACGAATATTTTTTTATAAAAAAAAATTATTTCATGTTTATTGATCAAATATATATATATATATAATTTTTTTTAACACCAGATGTGCATGCAAATAAAGGTATGGAGATGAAATTCATATAGGTATGATTTGAATTCGTAATGGCTGTTTGGGAATCCCCCTCCCCTTTTCCCTGGGCAATATTATCCCTCAAACATGTGCGTTCTCTCTTCATCTTTTCAGGCAGATGGCAACTGTTTGCCAAAGATATAATCTACAAAAAAAAACAATTAGCATAATTACTTTCAATTTCATGCTTATATTAAAAAGATAATAGGTAATGAAATTTAAACTTTTTGTAATATCGATTACTCATGAGAAGGGGAATTTGGGTTTACAAGAGAAGACAGGATTAGAGAATTTTATGTCAAACCTTGGTCATATATTTTTATTTTTATTGTAATAGGATAATCTTCGTTTTTATTTTCTTCTAAATTGGTTACTGTCGAATGATATCGAATACATATATGCATAAACATAGACATAGACATTGATATTCAAAGATAAAAGAAAATTATCCAAATGAATGGATATTTTCAATAAACTATTCAAATATAATATACATACAATATTATTAAGTTAATTACTTTGTTCTAAATTAATTTTCCAATAAATATTACTGGATATATGATTTTGAAATCGTTCTAGAAAAAATAGTCTCCCTTCTAAGTATTTTTACCACCAAATTAATCTCAATAATTTTGAATAATTGAATCATATAAGAGAGAATCAGAAAGTTATTATCATTTATTTATTTAACGTTCAAATTAAATGAATTATATTAGTTTAAGAAAATTGATCATTTAAACAACCACAAATCAAATAATATTATTACTTAATTAACATTATTATTTGTTTGCAAACTTCCGCTAATCATGAAAAAGTATATATTTTGAATTTATCGATAATAATTCATTATTCATACAGGAGGAGGAACTCTAATGAATTTATATTGTTTTTTTAATTTATAAATATACCTATATATACACGAATAGATAGATAGATAGATAAATAAACTCATAAATATCTTTTTTTAAATTAGATTAATAATATAATTTATCTTAGTTAAAATTAGTTACTTGTAACTGTGCAAAGTTATTTGCAAACAGTTATATATCATATAGCATAAATCGACGAATAACTCGTTGAATTAAAAAGTATCCAGTTTCTGACTGAAAATATATTAGGTGGGAGTGGAAAAGTTATTATAGAAATCGTGCACGAGAGCTTTATACATAGATTATCAAATAATTCACAATAATGAAAAAGAATATGTGTCATTTTTTTTAAAACAAATTACTAAATTTAACACCAACAATTATACTTACAATTTTATAATATTTTGATAAATGACAAAAGGTATAAAAAACTAATTTGGACAATTATTATTAATTTTAAAAAGAAATATATATAAAAATAATATAATATGAACATTATTTTTTTAATCTACCATGGACTTGAGCCCTCCTAAATCAGAAAAAAAATTCTTCACTAATTTACCATATTAAAACATATTGTAGTGGAATTGCTGAAGTTGATGTCTTTATGCAAATAAATTGTCTATCTTATCTTATTATGCTAGCTAAAATTGTATATATATATAGCCATTGGTTCTCAAAAACCGCTCTAACGATTTTTTTCAAATTTACACTAGATATAGTATCTATAAAGAAAAATTGAGTTTTATTGATCACATCTCTTGAAAAATTCATTTTCATTATTAATTTCTTAATTAAAAATTATATATGGAAAACGTCAAAATTAGCATCCATTTTTATTTTTTAACTGAAATTGTATTAATATTTTTTTTTATTTAAAATATTTTAAAATTTATTATTTAATTTCGAAATAAAATTAAAAATATTTATTTTTAATAAAATATATATAGATATTTATTAATCTCTCTCAAAAAAAAAACAAAAACAAAAACAAAAAACATATACGTCTTGCTAAGAAAGTAAAAAATGTCGTTTTCATCATCTAAGTATTATTAGTCTATTGGGTAGAGCGACTTTCTGACAATTCAACTTCGCAGGATCGAAACCGGCGGAAAATAGTTTTTTTTTTTTTTTTTTTAATCTATTATTTTTTAATAAATTACTATTTTATATTTATTTATTCATTGTTCTTTTATTTTATTTTATTAATTAAGTTTTAGATAGTTTTATAATTTTTAATATTTCTTCACTAAAATATCATTTAATATTTATTAATAATATTTATTTATTATTATTGAGTACCCGAAGTTCCATTCATTTTAATCAGATTGATGCAATGATGCAACATTTAATAATAGTAATATTGTAATAAATTTCTATCTTGAAAATTGTTACATATTATTTAGGATATTTTAAAAACAATTTCTTTCTTTAATATATATATATATATATATATATATATATATCTATTCTTAAAATTGAATTTGTTTAAATTTTAACACATATATTCAATAATATAAATATATATAAAATAATATTAAATTGTATATAATATGTGTGTGTAACGGGCGGACCATTTATTTTATTTGTAATTATATTTAAACCTGGTGAACTCATCCACTGGAATTGGCTCCCAGGAGGTGCTGCTCAGATGGAGCCCGCGCAAACTAAAAGGGATTCCCCTAAAGATCTTAGCAGCCCTTGGCTCGCTATGATAGACAGTCGTTGGAGTCGTTGTGAAACCATTGAGCTGATGAGATAGGGCATGGTACTCAATCCTTAAATTTATGTTTATATGTTCCATGTTCTGAAATATTTGGTAAATTTATCTTTATTTTTGTTTTCTTTCTTTCTATTAAACCCGTTAACAATATACAAATATTTTGTGAAAGTTTATTTTTATCAACCCTTATTATCTTGGCGCCCAAATTAAAGTTATATCCTTTATCAAATCATTATTATTTATTATTACAATTGTATATAAAAGAATATTTGAATTTGTTTAAATTTTAACACATTTATTCAATCAAGCCACCGCTTCTTATATCTTATTATTTATATTATAAATATTAAATAAAATTAAAAAATATTTGTTATACCGATATCTGTTTTCATTGCATGAACACATATATCCATACATCAAACTTTTTAAAAATTGTTTAAGATTAGCTTTCCCCTAACACACTATAAATAAAAAAAAAAAAAAAAAAAAAAATTATATTTAAGTTATATTAATTTTAATTAGATTGATGTAATGATCTAATATTAATATTGGTGTGAATGATTGTAATAATATTGAATAATAAATGGTATTTGATACAATTTTGTTATTTATTTATGAAAGGGTCGAGCGATAGCTCGGTGTTCGATGTATATATAATATAGGATCAATTATTTTATTTGATCAAGTAAATTTGAAAAGGTTTTTATATATTGAAATGAAAATCAATTTATTTTAATTTATTTGAAACATTTTAGGAAACAAATTTTTAATGGGTCATTTTAAGAAATCCAATTTTATCATTGTCTAAAATAAAAAAACAGAATATATTATTTTAAATTTTTTATGAATAATAAAATATTTTCAAAATGTCAATTAAAATGACTAAATTATATTATTTTTTGTTTTTGTTAAAATTATTTATTACAACTATATTTTAAGAAAAAAAATGATTTGTAGGTTATATAAAAATTAAAATATGAATTTTTAGATAAATAATAAAAAGGAGATGTTTATATTTTTTTATTTTTAATTTTTAATAAATTTTCTTTTTTGATATGAGATTTTATTAAAAAATTGTATATCAATATTTTTTAAAGGGTCGAGCAATAGCTCGGTGTCCCAGGTATTAATATTACCAGCCAAATTCAATAATAATGAATCATTTTTTTTAACTTAAGTACCGAGCCGAGGCTCGGGGTCCCGGTATTAATATTATCAGCCAAACCCAATAATAATGAATCATTTTTTTTTAACTTAAGTACCGAGCCGAGGCTCGGGGTCCCGGTACTTGTTCTTATAGCATAAACAAATTAATTAATTTATGTATTATGCTTTGATGTAATAAATCTTACCTTATTTGTTTTATAAATATTTGTTATTACTATATATATAGTTATTCTTTAACACCAAACAATCACTCCAATATTATTTTAATATCTCATCATCTGCAACGTTATAACTCTAAGGAAGAGGAAGTCATTGCTATCTGTCCCGATTTAGAGCAACCCTCCTTCAGTTAGCATATCTCAGAGATTTTCTTACGTCCTTCTCAATTTCCAGCTATCTGATTCTTGGCCTTCCATACCTTCTTTTTCTTCCAGGATTGGAGAGAAAATTTTTTTGCAGTGTCCTTATCATTCCCATCAAATGGCCTGCCCATTTGAGCCTTTCAGACCTTATGCAGTATCACCGAAGGGTTCCCAAACTCTCTATTATGTCTTCTTCTCCATTCACCATTTTTTCCTTGAACGGTCCATATATTTTTCTTAGCATCTTCCTCTCAAAGCAGCTAATTATAGCGGGTCTTGTTTGATCATGGCCTAAATCTACTCTCTCTCTCTCTCCGATGTATCTCCCCTGCGATTTACTTTAGATCCAAGTTATGTGAAGCTCTCTAACCACTCAAAGACGATGTCTCACAAAGAGATAGTACCGGGATGTCAAAGCTCACCATTGAATGATAGACCTGACTGTATCATAGGTCGCCTTGAAATTTGAATGAAGATGGTGCTTACCTATACTGAACTCCCTAAACGTGAATATTTTATTTATAGTAAATTTAATTTGACACAAACCACAATTTAACATCTCGCATTTTAAAATGTAATCTAATTTTATTAATCGAAAATATTTAATCAATTCATTGAAATCCTATTTCATAGTGTGAGTATACCTAACTGAAAACGTAAACAATAAAAAATAAGCTGGAGTGTCTCCACTCGACTATCTCGCAATTTGAATTGGATTAAATAACATAATATATTATATGTAAATTAAATTAAATTTAATTAATTATAAATTAAAGTTAATAAATAATATTTATTAAACCAGCGCATGTTTGGTTTTTTATTGATGGCACCATGGCACATGTTGGCGCGTGAGATTTGCAGTGTTAAAAAATTAATTCTGGTACTTTCAGCGATTCAATCAAGCTGAAATTCTATATATAGCAGTTTTATACAATTATTAATCATGTGAAAAATTATCAAACATATATCTTTATTTTTACGGTCACTTTAGAGGAAAAAAAATCAAAACGTTGTAGGTAATGACCCTCTTCCGGTTGAGCTACATTTCTCAAAAGTTGATAGAAAACTATGAATTTTGAATAATGTCCATGTACCAAATTGCATCATTCTAGCTCAAACCGTTTTTGCGTAATCTTGCTTACATACATACACACACACACACATACACACACACACAGACATTTTTCTCAACCTTAGTGAAAATGATTCAGGAACCTTCAAAACGTATAAAAACATCAAAATCTCAACATCGAAAATTTTCGTGATCGCAATACTATCTCTGGCGAGGTAGTAATTAAAGAATCGATTCAGATATATCTACTATCTACATCAGAAGTAAACAACCTGAGTCCAAATCAAAACATTACAATGATTCAATTTGGTTTTTGATAAAAGGTACATACTTATGTTTTATTATCATTTATATTATTATTATTATTATTATATATATATTATATAATCTGCATACAGTTTTTTTTTAAAAACAATCTATTTTTTAATTGATATTAATTTCAAATGATAATTAAAGAACATCTTTTTTCAATTAAAAAATTATAATATATGATGATATTGTTAAACTAAATAAAATGTGAACTTTTAGAATAGATTAAATAATTTAAATTATATTTAATTATTAGAAATAAAATAAAATTGTATATTATATTTTAAAAAATTATTGTGAGAATTGCTAGAATGAATATTAATGTTTTTGTATCGTGTAACCTAATTAATTTTTAAATATAAAACTTCTAATCTAATATCTAATATATATTTTATAAAGGCGAATGTTTGCAACGATGTTTGTTATTCTTAAAATAAAAATACTGAATAGATTTTAATGAAATTTTACAATAATATAGCTTAGACATCAAAATAACACATAGACTAATAATTACTTAAATATTAATTAGTAATTAATGGAATTAGGGCCAATTTTATTAACAAAAAAATTATGGGAGTATAATATTACAAGTACCGGGACCCCGAGCCTCCGCTCGCTAATTAAATTAAAAATAAGCTGGTGTGTCTCCACTCGACTATCTCGCAAATTTGAATTGGATTAATTAACATAATATATTATATTTAAATTAAATTTAATTAATTATAAATTATAAATTAAAATTAATAGATAATATTTATTAAATCAGCGCATGTTTGACTCATTCTTGATGGCACCACGTCACGTGTTGCGCGTGAGATTTGCAGTCCTGCATGAACCTTCTGGCCATCTTGTACATTGAGCACTGCACCGATTGGTATAAAATAACATGCTTCAACGCCACTTGCGAGTGTCATTACTTTACCATTATCGTCAAGCAGCACAATACGAGGACGTAAATTAGCTCCACCAGAATGCAATTTCCAGTCTTTTACTACTTTGCTTGATATTCCTGTAGATTCATCCATCACTTCAGTGATCGAAATTCCATCTTTTAAGTCCTGATAAGACACTGTACCAGTCTTAATTCTGGTACTTTCAGCGATTCAATCAAGCTGAAATTCTATATATAGCAGTTGTATACAATTTCTAATTTTTAATTTTATTTTATTTATAAGATATAAGGAGATATAAGGAAGCGGTGGTTGTGACGACATGAAGGGCTTGGTAACATCATTTGTGACGTCATATCTATTTAAATTAAGAAAAAACTAATGAAGATTATTTTTCCCAGAGATGTGATCAATAAAACTCGATTTTTCTTTATAACTACTATCTATGGTGTGAATTTCAAAAAAATCGTTAGAGCGGTTTCTGAGGGACCCATTTACATAGATAGATAGATACAATTTTAGCTAGCATAATAAGATTAGTTAGATAGATAGATATGTTATATCGTAACCATAACAACCATGTAAACTAAAAATACAATTCTTTCCTTTCATATAAAGCAGATTTACTTCACTGAAAATAATTATAGAGAGACAACTAATTAATAAAATAAATATTAATTGATAATTAAAAAAAATAAATAAAAAAATGTCAAATATTTTAAAAGAACACAAATAAAAAAAAATATCTTAAAAACTTTAGAATTATTACAATACTTATAACCATAATTTATTGTTGTTAATTTTACATGCACTCGAAAAAAGTAATTAAAATGAAATATTAACACAAGAATATTAATATTAAAAGGATTGATATATAATATATATTTACTCAAATAACAACCTTATTCTAAATGAGAGTTTGAAATTTCTAATTGACATTAAATTAATTTAATAAAAATATTTTTCTAATGAATACATAAATACATTTTTGAAAAAATGATTATTAGGAGAAGCCAAGATTTTGCATTCAATATCTTCCACACTCTTTACTCTTTATTCTATTCAATTCTTCAATCACTTGTCACAACCGTAATTGAAGAAAATATTCAGCTTTTTAATTTAACCCAATTAGTGACAATCATGGAAAATCTAAATTTAAAAATAAACATTATCTTGAAATATTTTTAAGGCTTTTTTTCAAATCACAAAATGATAATTAATCATAATCTCCACACTTATTTTTTTCCAACATAACTTTTTAATTTATTAAAGATCAAACAAGAAATTAATCAGATATTATCATTCTATAATTTGCCAAACTTCTTTTTTATTTGATAATTTAGATTATTATGTATTTAATTAATTATTTTCAACTGGAGATTCGTTCCCTCGACATATGTATTATCATAATCCTTTCTTTGGTCATTTTGTATTAATCAATTTGAGAAAAGAGTTGATCTTCAAATTGCAACTAATTACGATGACGTCTAATCCCTCACAAATCCAGATCTTGTGTTGTACAAGATTTAATGGGAAATTTAGGGCTCTTAAGATGTCTTAAAAATCAGATTCAGTTCAATAGCTTATTACTCCCTTCAAAACTCATTCTGTCTTTATCTAAGATAATTATAATAGTATATACAAAGACTATCTGAAATCTTAACTAATATATATTTGTATCAATTTAATCCATTTTCAATAATTGTATAAAATCTAGTTTAAGTTAAGTTTATAGGTGGATTTTAAGAAATTTAGTAAAATTTATTATTTTTATACATATATGTATACGTAAATCAAATTTCGTTCATATTAATATGAAAAATAAACGTTGAGAAATATAAATAAAAGTAAAAATAAAGAGTATATATTTTATGCTTAATTTAATATTCTACACTTTAGATAAAATTAGCTGGAGTGTCTCCACTCGACTATCTCGCAATTTGAGAATTGGATTAAATAACATAATATATTATATTTATTAATTATAAATTATAAATTAAAATTAATAACTAATATTTATTAAACCAGCGCATGTTTGGCTCTTTGATGATGGCACCACGTCACATGTTGGCGCGTGAGATTTGCAGTGTTAAAAAATTAATTCTGGTACTTTCAGCGATTCAATCAAGCTGAAATATCTATATATAGTAGTTTTATACAATTTTTAATCATGTGAAAAATTATCAAACATATATCTTTATTTTTACGGTCACTTTAAAGGAAAAAAAATATCAAAACGTTGTAGGTAATGACCCTCTTCCGGTTGAGCTACATTTCTCAAAAGTTGATAGAAAACTATGAATTTTGAATAATGCCCATGTACCAAATTTTATGATTCTAACTCAAACTGATTTTGCGTAATCTTGTCTACATACATACACACATACACACACACACAGGCAGACATTTTTCTCGACCTTAGTGAAAATGATTCAGGAACCTTCAAAACGTATAAAAACATCAAAATCTCAGCATCGAAAAAATACTATCTCTGGCGAGATAGTAAAAATCTATCAATCTTAGAATTGTTGTTAGAGCAGTTATTAAGTTGCCACCATTTCACATTTTGAATCTTTTCTTCTTGTCCAAGCAACGACTTGTAACCTTGAAATATTAATCAAATAAATCTACGAGCGGGAAAAATCCAAAGACCACGAAAAAGTTTAATTAACGGAATGAAATTTAATCATAGCATTTGTCTACTTATTTGGTTAGTTTTTTAAGGTTACAAATTAATGCATTTGTACATACTTTTATTTTTCCGGTAGTCTATTTACATATGAAATAAGATATTTATCTATCAATCACGATCTGTCTGGAATATTTTGATACATATTTATAACTATAGATTTTTCAATTATTTTTATACATTATTAGTGATGTAAATTTTTAAGAATATAATTATGTGTCTAGGTTATGATTCTTAATTAACGAATTTCGTTATTTACAGGAATCATTCAGTAATAAAACACAATTGGATTAAGTTTTGAAGAGTTTTATTTGAAGGTAAAATTAGTACAATCAGCAATTAGTCATCTGACTTAGGTTGGATCTAATAATAATAATTGATTACTCCAGAAAAAAACTAAAGCTCTCTCTGATCTTACATATTCACTTACATATATTTAGGGTAGATCCGACATAGAGAGGAACCCTTTTTAGAGAGTGTGTGGGGGAGGGGGGAGTCATGAAAGATGGAATCTTATTATCTATTTTAGGGGATATGATTTTGTAAATATAATTTAGCTATCTGTCTGTTTGCATATTTTAATCATCCTTTCTTGTGTTTGTTATCTGTCTGTTTGCATATCTTAATCATCTTTACTTGTTTTATTTTAAATGTTATAATTTTGATTAAGTAGGCTTTTATTAATTGATAGTTTATTATTTATAAGGTAGGATTTTTGGGGATGGTCTGTGATCTGACAGTACGAACATAACTCCCCCGCCCTTCAAAGAAGAAAATTTACATAGTTAATTTTATGTTGGTGGTGTAGGCTTTTTGCAGATCCTCACTAATTTCCCTAAACAAGTTAATGATTTCCTACTTTTGATTACTATGATTATTGTGATGATAAAAATTAGCAGTACAATTGTTACTATTACTAATGTTTTCTTATTATTATGGAATTTCGTGCTTATTTCTTCTATTTCTCTTAACCTAATATTATTTATCTCTATTCGTTTAATGCTAAGAAGCTTTAACTATTTATTATTTATTATAATGTCTTCACTTCGTAACACTTTGAGGATGATTATTTCACTTTTGGACTTGTGTAAGTTGTATGCATTTTCTTGTTATCAATTTACAAACCCTTGGTTAAATTTTTTTGTATGCAAGAACTCACACTTCAATTATTATGTTTGAATTTGGTATTACCACATATTTAAGAAAACATTTAAGGGGTTATAATTCACAATTTTCATGGTTGTAGTTAATTATTAACTATTATTAACTAGAACATTTTCTAGTACAATTATTCATCTTATTAGCACTAATTTTACAATAATTATTGTTGTTATTTATACAATTTTCTGTATAATTTCCAAAAAATCTTTTAAATTATTTTCATTAAATTTTAAACAAATTATAAGCATGATAATTTATATATATATATATATATAAATATATATATATAACCCTCTTGAAGTATACTAAGTCCTTAAAATAGATATTTCGCTTTGAAAGGTGATTTAGAGTTCGAATACAATATCAAAGTTGGTCCCTATTTCAAGTTTCGATGATGTTTAATCAATTAAATACTTTTCAAATTAATGGAGGAATAGCCGAGATCAGTAATTACTCTATAGATTCAATTGAATCCTTTACGGTAAGTTAATAATTAATTTGTTGTTATTTTCTTTTTCATTTTTAAAAATTCAAATTTTTGTTAATTTATTATTAAATATAAATAGAAAAAATCCAATTCCCAAAAATTATAGGTTTGACGCATATTTTGATTATACTCCAAAGCAAGGTATTATCATTGTTTATACACATAACAAAATAATGATTGAATTATAATAAATTAAAATATATATCATTGGATACTCAGTTTGAAATTAATTATCGTTAAACAAACTTAAATATTATAAATAACGTTAGGGAAATTATATCTTTTCTGATGAAAATTCAATCGATATAACTTTATTATTTAATATTTATGTTTATTTATTTATATTATAACTAGCTGATCAGAGCGCCTTCCAGGCGCTCTTCACACCTAGACGGGGGCTCCGCCCCCTGTACCCCCGAGTGTAGTATTTGGTTGAAAGTCTGTATGTAAAAGGTTTTCATCCATTTTGTTTCAATCAGTATAAGTAGATAAGACATATATTTGTTTTCTTAGAAAATATATATTTTAATTTAATCAGTAAATTAATTATATATTATTATTGTATATGTTATATTTATCTAACTCTGTGTCTATACAGTTTTCGAAAGTTCTTAGCCGCAGCATCCACTTTTCTCTAAGAGTCCCTATCCTGAGCTACAACCAAATCCTACCCTGTCCCATCTCTCCCATGTCCCTTCCTTCATTGTCCACCCACCTTGATCTTTGGTCTTCCACCGGATGTTTCCCAATATTTGCATGTGTGTCTGCATACATATCTACGTATATGATAACTGAACACTTAATAATAATAATAATAATAATGTATTAAATGAATATAATTGAAATTTTAGTTTTAATTGCACTTTTTTTTTGGTTTTTATTTTTATTTATTTTTATTGGAATTATTACAAATAATAATATACCGTTTAATACGTGAAAATAATAATAATAATAATAATAATTTATTAAATTAATATAATTGAAATTTTATTTTTTATTATTACATTTTTATTTTTATTTTTTACCGACCGACGATAGTAAGGGAGGTATTGTTTTCACACCAAATTTCACATGTGGAGATTTTTACATATCTCCATGAATATTTCTTAATTTAAAATTATATGAAGTCACCCAGCCATTCATGACGTCACAGCCTGGTCTTACATATGTATTACAAATAAAATAAAATTAAAAATATTTATGTTATGTCCATATCTGTTTTTTATTACATTAATAGATATATTAAAATTATTTGAAATTGTTTCTGTAGCTGGAAATTAATTTACTTCAAACCGTCGGTCGGTTCGGACCTGGCCACAGGTCAACTTATTTTGTTAATAATTTATTTTTATTTTTTATTTTTTTTGTTAATAATTATTACATTTTTATTTTTCGAAAATTATTTCTACTTTATTAATTGTTAATAGTTATTACATTTTAATTAACAGTTTTCGGAATAAGTATATTCTCTTATTTTATAGAGATTATTATTTTACATATATATGAATATAATATAAATATTTTTAATTTTATTTTTAGAATAGATATATATCTAAAAGGAGGTAACTGTGACGTCACATATATACATTTAAATTAAAAACAACTAATGAAGATGATTTTTTCCAGATATGTGATCAATAAAACTAAATAACTTAAGAGTATAACTAATGTGTGTGGTTTTCAATTTATAAAATCTAATTTAACACACAACAATTCCGTCTCATTATTGTATTGTAAAACTAAGTTAGAAATATTAAGTTTAAAAAAAATTTAAAATATTTGAATTTTGAAAATTATGTGTAGCGCCATCTGTCGATAGTTTTGTGACACGACAGATTTTTAGCAATATATTACTAATTAAATTAATTTTGGATAAATTAATTTTGGATTTAACTACACTAAAACCTTCCTTGGTATGCCCACAACAATTCCTGAAAGTTTCACCGTAATCGGACGGGTAGTTTTTGAGTCTATAGACAGACAGACAGACACACAGACATTGCCTTTTATATATATAGATTTTCAAAAGTGAAAAGGTGCAGAAGACTGTAATTTTTTTATTCCATTTTAATGCAAAAATTAATTAGATTAACAATTGCTCCTATTATAATTTAATAGAAACTTCACATGGGTCAGATAATAACTTTGAAATTCATTTCTATAAGATTAAGTAATTACTATAATCATACCATTTTATAATGAGTTATAAAAGTCTAATTGAAAAGTACACACATAAACCCCTTTTAAATATATTCTTTCTTAATTAATAGAAATTAGAAAAATAACGATATGGAAGTTGGTGAAAGTGGGATATGTTCTTTAAGCATAAAGTGCTTTCATGTCTCATTTACGCATCTGCAATACCCTTCGATTAATTAGCGACTAATTGCCTCTTTTGCTTATTGAGCAATATTTAATAGATTTTATATTTTCAAAAATATTCTCTTTTAATGGTTGTAAAAAAAATTATTAAGATTTAACGAATGTTCTCTATTTCGATTTGAAATCTGAATAAATTTATCATCTAATTACTATTATTTTAATTAATTTACTTTATAAATTATTTTTTATTTCTTAATTTAATTTAAACTTTTATTTTAATTCTCGTAATAATAGATCAACGTTAAATATAACTTTTAGAGTGGGGACATATTAAATTATAAATAAATACCTTATGAAAAAACATTTATTAACAAAACAAATTTTAATAAAAAAAAAGTAATTTATTTGTTTATTTCATACATAAAAAATAATTAAATAATTAAATATCAAAAACATAAGTAGTAGTTAAAAAATTTCAAAAATATCTTCATTTAAAACTTTAGTAAATGAAGTAAACACTTTGTTTAACATATTATTTCCTTAATGAGAAGGATGATGTGACGTCGTTGCTGACGTCATTTAAATTTAATATTTTAAATTAAGAAAAAACTAACAAAGATTGTTTTTCCGAGGCTAAAACCAATACAGGTCAATTTTTCTTTATAAATATTATCTATGGTGTGAATTTCAAAAAAATCCTTAGAGGAGTTTAATATTTAAAAAATATAAATATATATAAGTATAAGTATATACAATTTTTGCTAATATAATAAGATAAGATATATATATATATATATTGAGGTTTTGAACAGAGTCTGATCCTGAAACATGTTATATATGAATACAAATTTTTACATTTTTATTATATAGATTACTAGCTGCTTCGAGCGCCTTCGGCGCTCTCCACATCTAGACGGGGGCTACGCCCCCTGTACCCCCCCCCCCCCGAGTGTCCCTATTCTGAGCTATAACCATCTAACTCCTACCCTGTCCCATCTCTCTCACGTTCCTTCCTACATTGTCCGCCCTGTTCACAATTGGTCTTCCAAACGGACATTTTCCAATCGAACTCCCCACCAATATATTTTTCCTCTCCCATTCTAGCCATGTGCCCTGCCGATCCCAGCCTTCTCGCTTTTATAACCCTAACTATATCTAGAGATGCATAGAGGTCATGCAATTCCTTGTTATGCAGTCTCCGCCATTCCCCGGTGTCCTCATCTTTCTTTGGCCCATAAATGCTGGGAAGAATCCTATTCTCAAATACTCTGAATCTACTCTCATCTCCCAGGGTTATAGACCATGCCTCCCACCCATATAATACAATTAATAATTTAATAATTTTGATCCCCTTTGATAATAATTTCCAGATTGCAACCTCGATTTAAATTCTTTGCAAATATTATTCTCTCTGATACTAATTATTTTGTCTTATCACTATTAATTTCAAATCCCATCAATTTTCCTGCCTCGATTAATTTTTTTATGCTACTTTAAATGTTATTAATTTATTTAAAAAAAAATCAAAGTAAACAAAATAAAAATAAAATATAAAATTAGCATAACACTAAACTACTATAAAAATAATATTAAAAAATATATTTTATATTAAAATCTTACGTGAAAATCCAATTATGAGTTCAAATTTTTTTAATTAAAATAATTTACTCACATAATCTTAAAAATTAATAGTATTAAATTATAGCCGTAATGTGAATGTTTTCAAAGTTTAAAAGGCCAATAAGATCAATTGAGATATTGTAAATATCAATAGATATATAAAAAGATTTTTATCTGCACATTGCTCAGAATTTAAATTACCGCCACCAGCGCCTCTATGATCTAGTATGGTAACTAAACTATTTTTAATTAATTATTCTTTATAATTTTTTTAAAATTTTTCTAATTAAAAAATCGAAAATCGGGCTTCGAGGTCTGGTGGCCAGCCCCTTTGTGCTTCCGTTTAAAAATTCCATGTCCCTGCGTGCGATAGATTTGCCTGGAGAGCTCGGTCAGACAGACAAACAGACACACACATTACACTTGCTTTTATTATTATAGATATAGTTGTAATGATCTAGAATCTAGAATAATTTTTTTGTTTAAAATTAATTCACTAATTATTAAATTTAATTTAAAATTTTAAATGTCTTTAATCTAAGTGTTTGGGAATTATTACTTTTGCAATATTCTATTCATGTGCTTATATATAATTAATTATATTATTATATAATATATATATAAATATATCCTCTGTATATGACATATGCACTTCATATATGATATGATAATGTGAGTGAAATAGGTTTTATTCTAAGGATGAATGAATATATAACTACGTTTGAACTACATGACCAAACAATGCACAAATCGCTTGTATTGATATCTCTTTGATCATATCTGAAATTAGCTTCCTATTTGATTATTATTATTATTATTTTTGCTTAATTGCACATGATTAACCCAGAGGTAAATTTTAATTAAAATATTTAAATAATATTATGTTTCATATATAATAAATCAATATTTATAAATATTATTCATAATTATAATAACATTTTTCATAAAATATTTTAATTATTTTTCTGCCAATCTTATTAAAATTTATATTTTGTTATTTAATAATTTTTACCGACCGACGATAGTAAGGGAGGTATTGTTTTCACACCAAATTTCACATGTGGAGATTTTTACATATCTCCACGAATCATGCATTTTCTAAACAGAAAAAAGTATTTTTAGCATGATGTCTGTCCGTCCGTCTGTCCGTCCGTCTGTCCGTCTGTCCGTCCGTATAGATGTGTACAGCCTGAACGGCTCAACCGATTTTGATGAAATTTGGTATATTTACTTAATGCATCAGTGGGATGAATTGATCAACTTTTGGTGCAATTCCGGAAACCGGAAGTGGTAGTATTAGCGATCGACGATAGGAAGGAAAGGGTTATTTTCACACCAAAGGAGATTTTTTTATATATCACCACGAATCATGCACTTTGTATTGGTTTTATCCTCGAGAAAAATCATATTTATTAGTTTTTTCTTGATTTAAAATTATATGACGTCATCCAGCCATTCATGGCGTCACAGCCTGGTCTTGCATATATATTATAAATAAAATAAAATTAAAAATGTTTATATTTATTATTTATGTATCCATATCTGTTTTTTATTACATTCATAGATATATGAAAATTATTTGAAATTGTTTCTGTAGCTCGAAATTAATTTATTTCAAACCGTCGGTCGGTTCGGACCTGGCCACAGGTCAACTTATTTTTTTAATGATATAGTTATTAGAATAGTTAATATCATTTGGAAAAATTAAGAAAAAAATTTGTTTTCAAATTAAAGAGTATTAACTATTAATTATTAATGTAATAATAGTTATAAAAATAATATAAGTTGACCTGTGGCCAGGTCCGAACCGACCGACGGTTTGAAATAAATTAATTTCCAGCTACAGAAACAATTTCAAACAATTTAATATATCTATTAATGTACATCATGCTAAAAATACTTTTTTCTGTTTAGAAAATGCATGATTCGTGGAGATATGTAAAAATCTCCACATGTGAAATTTGGTGTGAAAACAATACCTCCCTTACTATCGTCAGTCGGTAAAAAGTTTAAATGTTGAATAATGATTTAAAAAAATTGTATATTGTTATAATAATATATATAAATTTGTATATTTTTGAAATATTAAACCGCTCTAAGGATTTTTTTGAAATCAACACATAGATACTATTTATAAAGATAATCGATCTGTATTGGTTTCCTATATTTTTCAAACCTTAAAAAATACCTACAAATTATAAATAAATTAAATGTTAAATACAATAATAATTTTGTTTATTTATTTATTTTTTGTTCAATTCTCTCCATTAATTCAATTCCTGATCATTCTATTTTGAATTTTTTTTTATTCTTTGTGTCATTGAAAGGTTTATTATTGGCAATTTCATCACTTCATAATCTAGATTTTATCTTTTTTTCCATAACAGCTCGTTGTTGAAATTTATTTTTATTTTCTGCCCCTTTTCTTTTGCATTGAGGCGTTGTCGAATTCGGTTACTTAAGTTGCCTGGAGAGGCGAGATACGCAAAATCGTTCACGCGAAATATTCCCGGTTAACACGCACTTGTGCTGCATAACACAATCTTAGATATAAATATAAATATATTTTGGTACAATGGTTTGGTTTGATTGGTCTATTTTATGAATGAATCCGGGTTCAATCATCTTGTGATCGGTCAAACGTTCTTTGTTTTTGATTTAAAAAAAATGAATTTTCAATTTCGTTTTAATTTAAAAAAAAAAAATAGAATTGATCTTAATCAAAAAAACAAAACAAAAAACAATGCAAAAATGGGATTAAAAAGGATTATTCAATACGATATCCTATTATATAGTATTTATTAATTATTAATCCAGGAACAAATAATACATAAAAGTATAAAATTTTATTTAAATTTCTAATGTGATATAAATTGAAATTTTAATAATATATAGGTATAATTGACAATTTTACCTTTCAGACTTAGATGACTCATAAATATAAAATCAGTATCTACATATTTAGATGTTACATTTGTTTAATTATTTATAATAATTTAATTGTTTATATATTTTGGGACC
Source organism: Labia minor (assembly GCA_963082975.1). Lineage (NCBI taxonomy): Eukaryota > Metazoa > Arthropoda > Insecta > Dermaptera > Spongiphoridae > Labia > Labia minor. Next base: position 35,409,800 of record OY720344.1, on the reverse strand, counting down.
ACCCTGTGAAATAGATATAATAATATCATATATTATTTTGTATCTTAAACATTTTTAAATATATTAACGATTAATTTATTTGATAAAATATAAAATATAATAGACATAGTTTTTTATACTATTATATTTATACATATATATATACAAGGTTATTCAAAAAGAAAGTGCAGATAGCAAGCATGTATTTCTTTCAAACTACAAAAGATGGAAACTTGATTCTAACGTTAATGGATAAGGAAAAGCTTACAATTTATTATTAGTACGGGTAAAAAAGTTCTAATCAAGGCCGCATTTGTACATCGAACGAGAATGGCGAGAGTATTCGTACACTTTACAAAAGAAGCACAAAGAAATCCACATCGCAAGCAAGCAAAGAACTTAGAATTCCTCAACCAACGGTATGACGAGTTCTATAACATCGTCTGTATCAGAACAAACAACATCGCCAATGTGCAAATGTGGCCATGATTGGAACTTTTGCCTGTACTAATAATAAATTGTAATTTTTTCCCTATTCATTAACGTTAGAATCATGTTTCCATCTTTTGTAGTTTGAAAGAAATACATGCTTGCAATCTGCACATTCTTTTTGAATAATCCTGTATATATAATTATATATATATAGGATCTGAAAAAATGAAATTTATTTTATTTTATTATTTTCCCATGAAGATGTTCTCGGAGCGACTAAGCAAATTCATGTTGCGCCGGGACATATATTTAAAACCTCGCTACCCCCTCTTAGAAGCTTACGATTGGCTATAATAAGCTGGCCATCTATTGGGTCTTCGTTCAGCGCCTAGCACGCTATTGGTTGTCGAGGGTCCCCACCACTCCACTTAGATGTCGCCAGCCGGGTATAAAAAGCCGTGAAGCAGGCTAGCTTGCCAGTAGCAGTTGTGATTCAAGACGTTAAGAAGAACATATCCGAAGAACGAAGAACGAAGAACCGAAGATTTCCAAGACGTTTATTTTTATCTGTGTATATATTTTTTGCTAATATTTCTAAACAAAAACCATATATTTTTTGCTACACTTTTCAATAAAAACGATATATTTTTTGCTAATACTTTTCATCAAAAACGATATTATTTTTGCTACCTTTTTCTTCAAAAACGATATTTTTTAATACATCTGCTTCACTATCGAAGCCACCAACCCTACATATATATATATAGACGACTTAAATATAAAAGGAGATTTGGCAATTACAATTAAAGGTAGCTTAGAAAAATTAATCGAAACAAAAAAGTGGGTCTTGAAATTAATAGTGTTAAGACAAAATATTTAATTACAGAGAAAAACAGTATTAACACACAAAAGGTTTAACATACAAAATGTAGAATTTGAAAATGTAAAAAAATTTAAATACTTAGGTTCTGTAATCACAAAGAATAATAATAATCGAGAAGAGAATTTAAATCGGGGTTGGAATCGAGTAACGTATGTTATCATGCAGTAAATAAACTATAAACTATTATCAAAGGCGATGAAAATTAAAATATATAAAACAATTATTTTTCCGGTTTTATTATATGGGTGTGAGGCATGGTCGATGACCCTGGAAAATGAGAGTAGATTTAAAATAATTGAGAATAGGATTCTTCGCAGCATTTATGGACTAAAGAAAGATGAGGTCATCGGGGAATAGCGGACACTGCATGGATTGCATGATCTCTATGCATTTCCAGACATAGAATAATAAAATCGGGAAGATTGCGATGGGCAGGACACGTTGGAGAAGAAAGAATGGTGAAAAATATATTGATGGGGAGAACGTTTGGGAAATGTCCACTTTGAAGACCAAGAACAAGGTGGGTGGACAGTGTAAGAAGGAACATGAAAGAATTGGGAGTTGGGAGGATTTCATAAAAACTGTATTAGAAAATAAAGGTTATATTTATATAAATTAATTAATTTAATTGAAATTTAGAAAAAATAATGACAACAATAATAATAAATCATAATGAGTTAAATTTGCTCACAGTTCCTATAAAAAGTGATAAGCACTGTGAAAAATTTCATTTTGCTAAATTTCTTGCATTATAAATAAAATATTAAATCTATCTTATTATCTACTTATATTCATATTTATAAATTAAACATATAGTATTGATAAATAATATTGGCTTTGGGAATATTATTCTAAATAGACAACTAACTTTATATAGAAATAACCAAATATTTTGTAGATTTGGATAGTGTTATTTCAGATTTGAACGAAATGTATATTGTGGCATGGGAATTTATCAAGTGTTAGATATTCAGGCTTTCAACAACAAATCCTGAGGCTTTATACAAATTCACTTTGCTTAAACTTTCTACCTTTAATGTTAATTTATTTATTTTTATATAGATATTATTTAGAATAAATACATAAAATTGATTTTAAAAAAACAAATATAGAAATAGTATTTTGAGTTGATTGATAAAAAAATTTCTACTAGATTGATAAAAGAATTTTCTACTAGAGGCGCAATCCATTACCGCCAAATTTTTAATTTTAATTTACGTCTACATTACATTTTTTTCTTACTTAAACATATTATAAGTTAATAAACATAAAACAGGGTTGTGTCTGTCAACTTACAAGGAAAGATTAAAGAAAATAAATTTGGAGTGTCTCCACTCGACTATCTCGCAATTTGATTTGGATTAAATAACATATATTATATTTAAATTAAATTTAATTAAATTAAAATTAATAAATATTATTTATTAAACCAGCGCGTGCTTGGCTATTTATTGATGACACCACGTCACGTGCTGGCGCGTGATTTGCAATGTTAAAAAATTAATTCCTGTACTTTCAGGAATTCAATCAAGCTGAAATTCTATATAGCAGTTTTATTCAATTTTTAATCATGTGAAAAACTACCAATTATGTATCTTTATTTTATTTGCGTCAGTTTAGGGTAGACATGGTAGTATGAGTATATTAATATGAGCTAGATTTCTCAAAAATTGATAGAAAACTACAAATTTTGAATAATATTCGTGTACCAAATGTCATTATTCTAGCTCAAACCGTTTTTTCGTAATCTTGTCTACATACACACACACAGAAAGACAGACATTTTTCTCAACCTTAGTAAAAATGACTCAGGGACCTTCAAAACTTATAAAAACATCAAAATCTCGACATTGAAAATTTTCGAGATCGCAATACTATCTCTGATAGTAAAAAATACGAATTAAAACATAAATGGTATGGTGAATTTTAATTAAACTATTACTAAACTAATTTCATTTTATTTTTATTTTTTAATTTTGTTTTTACTAAATTTGTGATAATGATGTTTATAATTGATAACAAAATGGCTTAAATTTTTTGAAGTAATATGCTCATTAAGTCAAATTCAATTGATTTTTTTTTTGTTTTTAAAATAAAATTTATATGCATTTTATCTTGAAAATTAACTTTATCAAGATTTTCTTACTAAATAAAATAATTTTAAAAATAAATCATGAATGAAGTGATTCAGAAAATAAATTTTTAATTGACTAACACATGCGAGTAGGTACATTGAAAAATGTACTTATATTAATCAAGATAAAATAAAGCACGAGGTATGTTTATATTATATTTATAATTTATTTTAATAAATCGATTATACCAAATATTTTTTTCTTCAAGTATTAAAATTTTTTAGAATATATAAAATATTTGACTAGGATGTTAGCTTTGTTGTTATAGAAATGTCCATAATATCCAGTTTTCAAAATTTCAACTTGATTTATTTGCTGAAAGTACCAGAATTAATTTTTTAACATTGCAAATCTCACGCTCCAACACGTGAGGTGGTGCCATCAACAAAGAGGCAAACATGCGCTGGTTTAATTAATATTATTTATTAATTTTAATTTATAATTTAATTAATTTAATTTAATTTAAATTAATATATGTTATTTAATCCAATTCAAATTGCCAAATAGTCGAGTGGAGACACTCCAGATTTTTACACAATTTTTAAACCGTTAAAAGTAGGCCGCGGTAAAAAAAAGGCTGAGAACCACTCTAATATAATAATTTATTTATTTCATTATAATCAACTTATCATAAACGGCTTTAATATTTTCTTAATATAAAATAAGATCTACCAGAAAATTACATTATTCATGATGTTTTTCAGGCACTGGACACTGTCACCTATAATGTTTATTCCAATTCCTTTAATTTTACTATTATTAATTCATATTATAATAATAATTTATATAATAATTTATAGAAATTAAATTTTAAATAATATCTTAAGATCTCTCTATTATCACACACATATATAGTACAATAATAATATATTATAATTGGAATTAATAATAATACCTAAATAAATATTTAATAATAAATTTAAAATTAATTATTTTAAGGAAATAATTATATATTAATACCTCCAGACTAACATGAAAGGATTAGTTAGTATAAAAAGTTTTATTATTTATTCTTTATTATTTTCCTATTAAATATACATAATAAGTTGACCTGTGGCCAGGTCCGAACCGACCGACGGTTTGAAATAAATTAATTTCCAGCTACAGAAACAATTTCAAATAATTTTAATATATCTATTAATGTAATAAAAAACAGATATGGATAGAACATAAATATTTTCAATTTTATTTTATTTATAATATATAGCTGAAGTAGCCGGCGTTGCCAGTGATCATAATGAGGCTGTGACGTCATGAAGGGCTGGGTGACGTCGTATAATTTTAAATTAAGAAAAACATAATGAACATGATTTTTCCCGAGGATAAAACCAATACAAAGTGTATGATTCGTGGTGATATATAAAAAACCAATACATTCGTGGTGATATGTAAAAAAATCTCCTCGTGTGAAATTTGGTGTGAAAATAACCCTTCCCTTCTTATCGTCGATCGCTAATACTACCACTTCCGGTTTCCGGATTTGCACCAAAAGTTGATCAATTCATCCCACTGATGCATTAAGTAAATATACCAAATTTCATCAAAATCTGTTCAGCCGTTTAGGCTGTACACATCTATTGGGACAGACGGACGGACGGACGGACAGACATCATGCTAAAAATACTTTTTTCTGTTAAGAAAATGCATGATTCGTGAAGATATGTAAAAATCTCCACATGTGAAATTTGGTGTGAAAACAATACCTCCCTTACTATCGTCGGTCGGTAAAAATGAGGGAGGAGGATATCAAAATTTAATGAATAAAACATATTTTCTTATTTCTTTATAGGCTATGGGCATCTTGATCTTTTTAGTTTTAGTTCTAAGAATAATATGTAGATTAATCTTGTGTTGATGAAATTCTCACCTGAACACATTTCTCACTCCCCCATTTCGACTTTTCAGAAAATCATGCTATTTACTTTCAACTCTCTTTGTTGCCCAATTCTAATTCTGTTTATGTATGTTGGGTTGACTGAATAAACAGAAAAGACAATTTAGTAATAATATATTTTAATATTTATTAGTGATTATGTAACATGAATATAGTAGTATTCATAGACCTTTAGGCAGACAAACATATATACGATATTAAATGTATAAGCAAATATATGTTTATTACGTTATGTTTTAATAAATATAAAACTTTAGTTTGTTCATTTATTTTAATGTCGTCAGTAGAGGTAGAATTAAAGTATTAAGATATAGAAAAAACATAGAAACTAACATAGAAAGAATAAAAAATAAAATAATAAAATAATTTTTTTTCAGTATTTTATTGAAATTTTTTTTCTATTTCTATTCTATTAGATATTTTAATATAAGGTATCCCCTCTTCCTTTCTACTCTTTATATATATTACAATACTTTAAGCAAGTTTCATCTTCAATATTGATTTATTCAATTTATACGTGAATAATAATTCTATATTATTATAATTCTATTCTTATATTCTATTCTGATATAAGAAATATATTTTAAAATAAAATCTTATGATAACTAATATAAAAATTTGCATATATTACCTATCAAGGTGAAGTGAAGCTTCAAGCATTATTTATGAGATAAAATGTTTTATATTCAGAATGCCACTGATGAAATGATATATTGGAGGAAAAGTGTATTTTGTGGATATTTTAGGGTAAAGTGATAAAAGATGAACCATGTGAATAAAATGTGGCAACAGCAGACAAGGCAATGAAATCAAAATGAATAATGATGGCCGTTTCATCATTGGCTGCCCTGTGATTGGATTACAACTAAAAATGTTTTTTTCACTCGCATATCATGTTACTGGACATCTATTAAATTAATTGTAAAAATAAGTAGATTCATTTTCAAATGGAATCAAAAATTATGTAGTTTAATTATTTAAATCATTTATCGAATCATAGATTCAATTTTTTTTTTTTTGTTATTTCTAAATTATAATATTTAAATGTTCCGGAAACTTTGTAAATCCTTTTAGTGCAGGGATGTCTAACACGCGGCCCGCGGGCCGCATTGCGGCCCACTCAAAGTTTTGATGCGGCCCACTATCGACTCATTTTGAAGTTAAATTTTAAAGAATTCACAGTCCGGCAAGCGACCTATAACTTCGAGGCTATAAAAAAAAGGCTGCAACATTCAAAAACAAAAAACCACCTCTATCCCCAAAAATCTCCATAAGTTTTGAGACATTCACTAGCTAGGCTTAACATATTCTGGTAATTTTGCGGCCCAGTTAAATATTTAAGTTTGCGATGTGGCCCATTAAATTAAAAGGTTGGGCATCCCTGTTTTAGTGTAAGGTCGTGTAAATTAGAAGATTGGGTAGATGACAAGTCAAAAAAAAGTTAATAACAATAAGTTTGGTATACACAAAGTATGGCATAGAAAGAAAAGGACAAGGTGAAAAATGATCTTAAGTTGAACATCTCCATATATGTTATAAAGAAGAAGAAATTGAAATACTTTTATTCGCTAATTATTTCATAATTACTTATGTTAAAACAGAGTAATTTCTTGTATTATTTATTTAGAATTAGTGTTGTTTATAATTCAGTTTTAATTAAATCTTATTTATATTAAAATTTATCTAAATACTGATAATTTGTAATAGCTTTATAAAGAAAATATCAATTTTATGCAATGAAATTAAATCTATTCAAAATTAATCAAATCGAAGATCAAATTACAAAAGTATCAAATAACATTTTTATTAAATTTTATTGCTTTTGAATAAAATTTTTCTCATTTACGATTGAAATTCTTTATGGAATACATCGTCTGGGTTGTAATAATTAAAAAAAAAAATGATTACACCAGAACAAATGGCTCGAGCGTTAGCATTAGTGGATGATGGAAAAAGTATACGCTTTAAAAAAAAAAAATTGAAAAATATTAATTTTTGATTCTGCAAAAAATGTATTTTTTTAAAATAAATTTATTTTTTGATATAAATAATGTTATTTTCTTTATAAATCTATTACAAATTATCAGTATTTAGATAAATTTTAATATAAATAAGATTTGAAGTATAAAAAAAGAACTAAGGGGAAAAAATTGAAATATTCCAGATGCGTCACTTTTTTACAGGACAGAGTATTTAATATACCAATTTTTTCATATGGAAGGTCAATAAGTCCGTGACTTTTCGAATGATACCCAGGTTTTTAGATAAAAAATTATTTTATTTTTCAACGTAGAGTCTTTGGCTCTATTCATTTCATACAACGTTTTTCTAAAATTTTTTAAAATTTTTTTAAATTGTAGAAAAACATTGGTTCTAAAAAATAAGATTTGTTGAGGTCATCAAAATAGGTTTGTTTGTGAGATGATTTCATCGTTGAAGTCAAATCTCTTTCCACCGAGCCATTTCTTCAGGTTTAGAAACAAGAAATAGTCGGTCGGAGCTAAATCTGGAGAACAGGGCGGATGAGGGAGCGATTCGTATCCTAATACATGGATTGTACATGAAAATTCACTTTTTTCCATTTTCTTCTCCAATCACGAGGTATTGTTTTTAATTAATGTCAAACAAAAACTAATTTCCCCAGCTGGTTCAAATTTCGCGAGAAGTCAGATGATCATTGCCAGCTGACAGAAGCAGTGTTCAAAAAATTTAAAAAAGTCATGGACTTATTGACCTGCCCTCGTAATGAGCTGATCGTAAGTATGTACCTCTTTACATTATTAAATTTACATATTTTCCTTAAAAATGATTTTATTGATTTAATTCGGTTCTTGATGTGAATTAGGTATATATTAGGTATATATATATATATATATATATATATATATATATGTAGGGTTGGTGGCTTCGATAGTGAAGCAGATGTATTAAAAAATATCGTTTTTGAAGAAAAAGGTAGCAAAAAATATATCGTTTTTATTGAAAAGTGTAGCAAAAAATATATGGTTTTTGTTTAGAAATATTAGCAAAAAATATATACACAGATAAAAATAAACGTCTTGGAAATCTTCGGTTCTTCGTTCTTCGTTCTTCGTATATGTTCTTCTTAACGTCTTGAATCACAACTGCTACTGCTGCTACTGCTGCTACTGGCAAGCTAGCCTGCTTCACGGCTTTTTATACCCGGCTGGCGACATCTAGGCGGAGTGGTGGGGACTCTCGACAACCAATAGCGTGCTAGGCGCTGAACGAAGAGCCAATAGATGGCCAGCTTATTATAGCCAATCGTAAGCTTCTAAGAGGGGGTAGCGAGGTTTTAAATATATGTCCCGGTGCGACACGAATTTGCTTAGTCGCTCCGAGAACATCTTCATGGGGAAATAATAAAATAAAATAAATTTCATTTTTTCAGATCCTATAACTCACCCCCTCTTTGGTGACATTCGACCCGAATGTCAATTCTCGTAGTTGTCATCGGCACCTTCACAACATTCTATCTTGTCTCTCCACTTCACCTTCTTCCTTTTTCGATATTTATCAATTTCTTTCTTCACACAATGAGCAGGATAAAATAGTTTATTAGATTTCACATCAAATATACTTATCTTATCATCCATATCTTGTGATTCGGATAAATTATTTATGTCTGTTTCTAAATCTAAATTCACATTCATTATTTCTTTTAATTCACTAACCTCATAAAAATTAAAGTCTTCCTTTTCATTATTTACTATACTATTTTCAGTTTTAACTTTACTTGTAGTTCGTATTTTATCAAGATCAAAAATTTTATCATTGGGATCAAAATCTTCTCCACGAATTGTTTTATTTTGATCCTCTGAAGTGCTTTCATCCTTATCAACTTCCATTGATTCACCTTCATTTGATTTATCCTCTTCATTAACATTACTTTCAGTCTTTTTTTCATTATCAGTCTTTCGAGATTCTTCATCTTCATCTTCATTCTTTTCTTCTTTGACTTCCACTTTTTCAGTCTCTTCTTTTTTCTTCGATTCTTTCTTTTCAGTTTCTTCTTCCTTTTCTACCTCCATCTTTTCATTTTCACTCTCTTCTTTCTTCTTCTCTTCAGATGAGACCTCTTTTTCTTTTTCTTCTTTAACTTCTGGTTTGGTTTCTTCTGCCTTTTTCACATCATTTTCCTCTTTAGTTGTTTCTTTTTCTTTTGGTGTTTCATCTTTTTTTTCTGTGTATTCATTTACTTTAGCTTCTTTCGTATCAATTTTCTCTGTTTTCTCTTCTTTTGACTTTTCCTCTTTTGTCACTTCTTTAGATTTTTTCACTTCATCTGTTTCCATCGAGGTGCTTTCGTCTTTTTTCTCTTCTTCTTTTGTTTCTCCTGGAGATGTTTCATCAGATTTAATTTCATTTTCTTTTTTTGATTCGGTTTTTTTATCAGAGTCTTTTGCTTGATCTTTTCCATCAGATTCTACCTTCATTATTTCTTCCATTTCTATTTTATATACTTCTTTTTTCTTAGTGGGGCAATCAAATGATTTATGTCCAAAATTATTACATTTAAAACATTTGACACCCCTGTTCTTAGATGGACACTCGTTAGAAAAATGTGAAGTGTTTCCACAGTTGAAACATCTTGTGGTTTCTTTTTTCTTTTCTTGGATATGTTTCGGATTAGTATCTTTTCTTTCAACGGGGTTTCTTCTTATTAATGCTTCTTTTATAAAGTCGCCCAACATGTTTAGTTTTTGTTGGAGATCTGTCAATGTTTTTGTTCCAACTAGAAACATTTTGCTATGAGGATCTTCGATTCCATTAATTATATATTCAATTAGTAATTTCGGCTTTATATCACCTTGATTCGCAATCTTTTGCATATGAATAAAATATTCAGTTGCATCTTCGCCTCTTTTCATTTTTCTGTTTCCCAATTCTCGATGAATCTCGATTTCGTCGATCTTTGGGGAAAATTGTTTTCTCAGGCTTGTTTTCATGTCTCTCCATGTCTTGACACCTTTTGTATTTTCGAAATACAATTTTGCAAGTCCTGTGAGACATCTTCTTGCTAGTATCATCGTTTGTCTTTCGTCTAATAAATGGATGTCTGCTTCGTCTTCTATATCTTGTATCCAGCGGTTAACTGAATATGTTTTAGCACCATCAAATTTCTTTACCAAGTCTTCGATATCTCTTATGTTGACAGCAAAGGGATATCTTAATGAAGATGGAACTTGGCGTACTTCTTCAGTTGCTTCTTCTTCATTTTCTTCTTCTTCTTCTTCATCTTCTGTTTCTTCTGCTTCCGATTCATTTAATTTTCTTCCAAATTCAGCCAAATTGAATAAAACATCTGTAATAGCGTTTATTATGTCGTCTTTAGAATTTTCAGCTATATTTAAAATGTTTCCAATTTTAATTAAAGTGGCTGTGTTTAAAGAGTTCATCGTTTCAAGTCGATTCTTGAATTCTTCCGACTCTCTTTCGAAATCAAATCCAGCAAATCGTTTTACTTTGCTACGGCTTTTTCGATCGGCTTCTTCGTCGTAAAGAATTTTGTGCAAACTTTTTATAATCTTGAATTCAGCCAAAGCTAGCTGACGTTGAACGAATGGGATAGTTTCAAAGGAAGTCATTTTGAAAGGCGTATGTATGGAAATATTAAATGAAAATAGGATTTGACAGCGTGATGGTCCTTCGGTGCCCAATGAATTGATTAACGTGGGTCGTTTCCAATTCACTGAGGGGATAAGGAGAAAAAGGAGAAAGATTTAGAAAAATCTTGAAACTTGAATCTTGCGTCTTGTATCTTGAAGACTGGATATTTCCTCGTTTGGCTCTTGTTTCTTCGTGGTTACTAGGGGTAATGATTCTTCAATCTCGGACTGAGCCCTCAAATTGTAGGGTTGGTGGCTTCGATAGTGAAGCAGATGTATTAAAAAATATCGTTTTTGAAGAAAAAGGTAGCAAAAAATATATCGTTTTTATTGAAAAGTGTAGCAAAAAATATATGGTTTTTGTTTAGAAATATTAGCAAAAAATATATACACAGATAAAAATAAACGTCTTGGAAATCTTCGGTTCTTCGTTCTTCGTTCTTCGTATATGTTCTTCTTAACGTCTTGAATCACAACTGCTACTGCTGCTACTGCTGCTACTGCTGCTACTGGCAAGCTAGCCTGCTTCACGGCTTTTTATACCCGGCTGGCGACATCTAGGCGGAGTGGTGGGGACTCTCGACAACCAATAGCGTGCTAGGCGCTGAACGAAGAGCCAATAGATGGCCAGCTTATTATAGCCAATCGTAAGCTTCTAAGAGGGGGTAGCGAGGTTTTAAATATATGTCCCGGTGCGACACGAATTTGCTTAGTCGCTCCGAGAACATCTTCATGGGGAAATAATAAAATAAAATAAATTTCATTTTTTCAGATCCTATATATATATATATAATATTTAGCAGTGCGTGTATAGTGGCAATTTTCTACACATGAAGTCGGAGTTCGATTCCAACTAAGAACAAATTTTTCAAATAAAATTTAATCTAACATCAGCTACCTCCCGCTCCAGGAACTGACAAGCCTGGTTCTATTTAACCCTGCTACAGCAGGATTACTTCAAAATAAGCAACCACACGCAACAATGGATAGTGATGAGAAGAACAAATACTCCAGGTGGTACTCAATCCACCCGTCTGGAGGACTCGGATCTTCACGAACATATAAAAAGAAAAATGAAGTTAACACCCAAGGAACACTCATATATGGGCACACTGAACGTCAATACCCTTATTAAAAAGCCGGAAAGTTACATAGTCTAATAATGGAACTTGATCGGCAGAAAATCCAGATAATTGCTCTTCAAGAAGATCTGGAAAAACAAAGAAGCATGTGTGAATAAGAAGAAAGTGGGAGCTTTGCTTGATCCCAGATGGTCCAAACGCAAATAATATTAAAAATTAATATAATAATAATATATTCAAATATTTATATTAAATTAGGGAAGATAAATTTATTTATAATATTAAGAAATTTACTTTTATCTATAAACTCACACATGTACTTGTATAACCTCAAAAATGTCAAACTTTACTATAGAGCTGTCAGTTGCCAGATAGTAATACTAGGGTTGTCCAATCCCGAAATATAAAAGCCAACCCTCATATAACTTTTCTAAATTTTCTTAAGACCATTATCATTTTAGGTTTACTGATTAACCATGGTATCTTTGATGATTTTACAGTTTTCAAAAAAGGCAAAAACCGATTTTAACGCAGTATCTCAATTAACATTTCTAAATGCCTGAAATGTTACAGTAAATTTTTCACGAAACTCATCTGAAGAAACTAATAGTTTACATATAATGGAATTTTGTAAATTAAACCACATATTGATATTTGTTATTGTAAATTTATTCAAAAAATACAAACATATACAAAACGTTTCCATTGCAGAAGTAGTAACGTTACGCTGTGGTTTAATTTACAAAATTCCATTATAAATAAAAACAACCACCAAAGCTTTAATAATTTAATAGTTTACATGTTTACATCATTGACTTTACACCTTTTTACAATTTTCTCACTTAAATTTTTGTCTGCTTTTTAAAAATTTTCGTTTTGTTTTTTTTATCATGGAAATGATATCAAATTTATTTAATAGAAAATACAAATCGTTTATAATAAATCGATCTGTTTTACCTTCTATATAATGTCGAGGGAAGAAATTAAAATTTCATCTTCAGAGCAGGTGTTTTACTCTTCACATATCCTACTATTTTAGTATGAACTGAATGACAAGTGTAATTCGGTGACAATCTGCGTTCAATTAAACTGAGATTGGAAAGTCATTTTGGCACTTGTTTATTCCCACAAATAACTTTTCTAAAATAGTAATTTTAAATATAAATAATTTATTAAATTTTAAAATAATTTTTATTTTATCGATATTAAAACTATAAAAATATTTATAATTCAAATATAAATATTTATAACCTATTAACATTTAATAGTGACTTATTGCGACAATAAATAAATATAAGAAGGTATAACATGCAATCAATAAAATTTTTCTTATTTATTTAAGTAAACGTATAAAAAAATGGTTGATGGCACATTTAATAGTGGGTGTGTGAAAAATGTGTTTCGGTTTAGGTATGTAAATACCCGAATTGGAAATTTATTGACATTCGAAATGTCTTGTCAAATAAAAAAAAAAAGATAAACGAGATACTATATCAGTCACTCACGGATTTTTATTATATATAAGTTTCTCATTCTTGTTCTTTTTCTCTAATCATAATAAATAAATAATAAATGTACAAATATTTTAAAAAAATAATAATAATTAAATATATAATGTTCTTATTTTAATTTTGTTAAGGTAAGGTAATTATTATCTTGGCCACAATGACCTTATTCCTTCAATCGTCTCCATCTTATAGTTACTTCCACACAACTCCTATTCTCTCCTAACTCCCTCACTTCCCCTTTCAAATTATTATCTTGGCCACAATGACCTTATTCCTTCAATCGTCTCCATCTTATAGTTACTTCCACACAACTCCTATTCTCTCCTAACTCCCTCACTTCCCCTTTCAAATTATTATCTTGGCCACAATGACCACATTCCTTCAATCATCTCCATCTTAGTTACTTCCACACAACTCCTATTCTCTCCTAACTCCCTCACTTCCCCTTTCAAATTATTATCTTGGCCACAATGACCACATTCCTTCAATCATCTCCATCTTAGTTACTTCCACACAACTCCTATTCGATATTTTAACTAAAATATGTATCATTTAAACACTTATACACATATTGAAAGACTTTTTTATTGGTTTTTATAATAACTGGAATTTTTTAATCAAGTGGAATTTACACTTTTAAAATTTTATTCAAATAAAAAATAAAACTCGGTGATTCAATTGAAATTAGCTACCAGGTAAAATATCATAGAAGAGAGAATTCTTTTAGAACAAACATCATTCCTCAATCAACGGACATCAAAAGCTTTATTCGTGCTTTTTTTATACAATCTTGCAAGGGAGAATGTTGCAAATTTAAAGCTTTTTGTATTATCTTTAGAAGGCAGATGCCTCCCCTTTTTCTCTCTCGTTTGCTTAAGATATAAATTAGGTTTGTACATTTTTTTTTCATTCTCCTCCTTTTTTTTTTATTATAAAAGAAATCTAAATGAAGCATTTTTTTCCTAATAGGTCTTCTTTTTTAAAAGAGGATTCCCTTTTAAGCCTTTGAAAGTGAAGGGACCAAGAGTGTCTGTCAGCATTCATGCGTGATCATTCTCTACAATGAAATTCTCAATTAAATTATAAACTCCATTAGTGTGGAACATTAGATATTGTGATAATATTTTTCCCATCAATTAAAATCACCTTTGGTGTATTATTTTAAATAATTTTAAACACAATAACCTATAATAAATAAAAATATTTTTAAAAATATAAGCCTACGGATAAAATGGGATAAAATAATTATTATCGATTTGAATTTATTTATGGTATATATTATTTTTTTAATTGAGATTAACCTAACTTGCAAGTTCATTTTAGGATCACCTTACCGTTGTTTATTTATAATTTGAGTTTTGACAGAAAATATTAATCTGAATGATTTCGATAACCTTTTGGTTATGAGTCAAAACGTAAATGTTTATATTTCTATATTTTATTACAATAATAACGTTGCAAATATAAATGGTAAGACTTATAAATTTAATAAAATGCACTAGTTTATATATTTTATATTTATATATCAATAAACGATAAATAAAAAATACGTTAATTGTCAAAATATATTCCTGTAACTTACCATTAGTGATTTAATCGAAACAATCAATAATGGTCCGAACTTAAGGGTAAGAGAACCCCGATAAATTCATTTTGGGTTTAAAATTTAAATTTATATATAATAGGAGTATTATTAGGGCGACAACACCAAACCGGGACAAACGGTTTACCTTGTTTTTTTCGTTTTTTAGAACCAAATTGAACAAATTTTGAAAAAAGTACGAAATGTTTAAAAGCCTAGGAGCACCTAAAAACGGGACGTTTGGTCACCCCAAGTATTATATAAATACAAGGACGGCTAATACACCGATAACAAATGAAAATAAAAAAAAATAAAAATTGGTTTTAAAAAATGGGAAGATTTAATGTCAAAAATTTCAATGTAATTATTAAATTAAATTTTTTTTTATTTATAAAAAAATTAAATAAAATATCGAAATTAATTTTTCCATATTTTTGTTAAAACGAAACGAAAACAACAAAATATATTTTTTTTAGCTAAAATCTAATAAAAACAATGTAAATCGATATTATAATATATTAATAATATTTATGTTTTATTAGTTAACTAGCTGCTCAGAGCTCCTTCGTCGCTCTTCACATCTAGAGGGGGGCTCCGCCCCCTGTACCCCCGAGTGGTACATAGTATTTGGTTGAAAGTAGTAAAAGGTTTTCATCCATTTTGTTTCAATCAATGTATAACATAAAACATTCATTTCTTATTGTGTGATTATTTAAAATATATTTTAATTTAATCAGTAAATTAATTATATATATTTTATTGAATATGTTATAACTATCTACTCGAAAGTTCTTGGCAGCTACAACCACATTTCTCCAAGTGTTCTTATCCTGAGCCTCTGTTCCATCTTTCTTACGTCATTCCCTGGTGTACTCATCTTTGGCCCATAAATGCTGGGAAGAATCCTATTCTCAAATACTCTGAATCCACTCTCATCTCCTAAGATCATAGACCATGTCTCACACTCATATAATACAACAGACAAAATAATTGTTTTATATATTTTAATTTTCATTCCCTTTTATAATAATTTTGATGAGATAAGCCTCTTTACTGAATGATAACAGGCGTTTCCCGATGCAACTTCGATTTAAATTCTTCTCAAATATTATTATCCTTCGTGATTACATTCAATTTTTCTACATATTCAAATTCTACATTTTGTATGTTAATACTGCTCCTGTTTGTTTCTAAATATATTTATTTATCATTATTAATTTCAAACCTCATCTCTTTTCCTACCTTGATTAATTTTTCCTCGCTATCTGTAATTGCAATTGCCGAATCTCCTATTATATTTAAGTCGTCTGGGTAACCTAATATTTTACAATTGATTTCCGCATCTTACTCTTTCTTTACTACCTTCAAGATATATTTTAAGATCAAAATTTGAAAAAGTTTATCCGGATCAATTGAGTCATGCGTAGGTTTTACTAAAGTCTACAAATAATTAGTGAACAGAGATATTGAATTCGCGGTTTTTTTAATATCTACATAATGAAAATATCTTAATTAATGTTGATCGATTTGGCATGAACCCGCAATGATATCGTCTAATATTTCCTCCGCCTATAGTTATAAGTATTGTATATGTTATAATAGAGTATAATATTTCTTGATCATTTCATTTTGATATTTTAATTTCATTGCTTGATTTTTATTGAATATTTTTAATTATAATAAAATTTTAGAAAATGCAAAGTTAGAGACTTGAGACAATTTATAAAAATTAACGGTATAAAAGTATTGATAAAACTAAAGATAAATTAACATTCATTAATAGTATTAATTTAAATTAATGGATTTATTTGATTTTTTATTATTAAGTTAATTTATTAATTTTTTTAGATCATAGTTAATTCCCTCCCTTAAAATAAAAGAAGTATTCAAATATAGAAAGAATAAATACAAAATAATTTAAGTTAAATATGATTTAAATATTTTATTATATTAATTAAAATGAGAACTTTTAGAATAAATTATTTAATTGAAATGGTAATTGAATATTAGAATTTAAAATAAAAAGTTAAATATTATAATAATTCTTTGATTGGGAATCGCTAGAGTTATATACATTGTGTAAAATGAGTCCGCCAGTCAGTGGGCCACGCCTGGCTCTTGAATGAACAACACGGAGAACTATATAAACTTAAAAAAATTAAATTCTGCGGTTATTGATTAGAATTAGATATTAATAAAATCTATAGCCTATGTTACCATAGAGATATATAAGAATATTGTGATGTAATTTCATAGAAATCGTTTCTTATTTTTTGATGTTCGTAATTCTAAATTACCGGTAAAGTGTCGGTTAAGTAGGAAATTTCTTTTTTGTCTGTTTCTATGACAGCAAAAAAGTAAACAAATTACATACATACATACATACAAACACTCTCCTTTATATATATAGATATAGTGAAAAACTATTTAAATGTTTTTCTAATATTAAAATAGTCTAAGAATATTTTATTAAATTCATTTGAATGAATCACTCCTGATTATTAGTTGAGTGAATTTCAAGAGGTATAGTTGTATTTCAGCAGTTCCCAACCTTTTATCATTCCCGAACCCCATGATAAGTCACATTTAATTAAAATAATAAAATAATAAAATTAAATTAAAATAAAAAAAGTAATTCATTGGTTTATTCAAGCATGCATTTACAATTCCAATATAAAACCTTTAGAGATTACTTTTTTATATTAAAAATATATTATTACACAAAAAATTTAACTTTAAACTATTTAATTAAATAAATTAAGTATACGGTCAGAGAGTGTTCTTTTTCTCTCTCTCTCTCTCTCTTTATTATAAAACTAGGTCAGATTACCATATTTTTTGATAAACGTAAATTTTAAATATTTTAAAATAAAATTTTTACAATTTAATTTGTGATTCATAGCACATTTTTTTGTCATTATAACTAAATTTTTTTGTACCCCTAATCAACTTATTACATATCCCAGTTGTTAAGGGTTGTTTTATTGCATAGTTTCGTTTTTTTTTTTTATTTTTGGTTACTTTATCTTGTTGTAAAATAAAATTAATCAATGTTTTGTATTTAAAATTACAAAATTTCTTTAAATAAATCGTTTAACTTGTTGAGATAATAAACAATGATTTAGTTTTGTTTTTTTTCCTAAACTTTAACGTACTTAAATTTAATTTTATTCTACATTTCCTTCTATTATTCAATATAAAGTGTAATACAAAAAAAAAATTGTATTTGAACATTATTTGCCTTTTACTTTTTCTCTCCCTTTCTCTCTCTCTCTCTCTCATACTCTTTCTTAGTTTGACTTTCTTCTTCTCTAAAGAAAAAGTGAAAGGAAATACGACCCCTTTGTGTTCAGACACCTTTCTTTCCTAGTGGATTTTCTTCTCAAACATTATTTCAACTACTATTCTCATTTTAAGAATTTTTTTATCAATCTAATAATGTTCTTTTATCTTTCTCTGTCTCTATATCTTTTCTACTTTTATCATTATTTTTAGTTAAAGAAAGAATTCATTATAATATATAATTAACATCTGTAAATCTTTGTCTTTTATTATTAGAATTGGAAAAATAGCAAAGAATTAGAGAAAAAGATTGATTTATAATGTTATGTTATTTTTTTTTTAAATTTCCAATTTGAAAATAATTAAGTATCAGTATCGGCTTTTAAATGGATTTCTCATCTTAAAAAAACGTCATTTTACTATCATGCTTTTAAATTTTAAATCTATCTGCGGAGAGTGAATATACAAGTAACATGCTCATTGGAGAGGAAGGTGACATTATCACTGGCTAATTAATGCCTTCCTGGTCATTTTGTTTGACAAGCATATTTTAAAATCCCTAGATATTAAAACTTTTCAATTTTCATATCACCATTCTGGTTAAAGTTTATCTATAAATATACATTTTAAAATATCATTTGATATAAATTGAACAAATTAGAGATGCATGAGAGAGAGGAGGGGTAATATTACTGATAATAGGTTCACGCAAATCTCGGACTTACTTATAATAACAAATTACAAAATCAATTCTAATAAACAAATTTTGAGGAATGACTGAAAAATGAAATCATTTTATTTTTTTATAAAAAAAATTCAATTTATTCTGATAAGAATTTAATGGGATTAAATTAAATAACAGATTTGTTTAAAAATATAAAGTATTTAAGAGAGAAAAAATTAATTATTAAAATAAACAAAAAAAAACTCACGAAGGGGCATTGCTTTGCGTGTAGCTTTGATTGATTCCTTTTAGTAATAAGTAGTTGTTGTGTCACAATATTTTTTAGTTTAGACATAAAAATATTTTAATTCAGCTGAACCCACCTGAAACAAAAAGAAAAATGATTTTTAATAATAGATAAAAGAGATTATTTGATGAATAAATTAGAAATAATGTAAAGTTTTAATAAATTAGAGGGGCACAAAGTATTTAATATGAGATATGATCAAAAAATGTTATAAAACTACTTTTACGAAAAAAATTATTTGATTATAATTTGAATTAGTTAAATCTATTTTATTACCTATTTTCATTTTGTTTAATATTATAATAATTCATTAATATACATTTTAATTATAGAATTTTACTTAAAATATATCAAAATAGGATAACAATTCCAATTTAATAAAATATAATATATACAGAATATATGTAGGTAGCAAATATAATAATAATACTTAAGAGCAATATTTATTTTTATATTTTTTTACGAGTATAAACAAATAAATATTATCTTATATTTAGGATAATATAAAATTATATTGAATATTAAGTTTTATTATTATTTAAAAGTTCAAATTTAAATTTCTGATCGATTAATTCATAGTATTTAAAGGAATAACATAAATATTTGAAAGAGTGTGTGGGATATATATATATATATCCCACAAGTCACACAAAACTTAATATTCAATTTAATTAGGGGAGAATAAAGATTTCAGGGGTGGAGAAAATATATATAAGTTGAGCTGTGGCCAGGCGCAGAACCGACCGAAGGTTTGAAATAAATTAATAAATTTAAAATAATTTTAATGTAGCTATTAATGCAATAAAAAACAGATATGGATATAACATAAATATTTTTAATTTTATTTTATTTATAATATATAAGTAGGAGCTGGCTGTGACGTCATGAAGGGCTTAAATTAAGAAAAAACTAATGAAGATATTTTTCCCGAGGATAAAAGTTGACCTGTGGCCAGGCGCAGAACCTACCGATGGTTTGAAGTAAATTAATTTCCAGCTACAGAAACAATTTCAAATAATTTTAATATATCTATTAATGCAATAAAAAACAGATAAATATTTTTAATTTTATTTTATTTATAATATATAAGTAAGAGCTGGCTGTGAAAAATATTTATGTTATTTATGTTATATCCATATGTGTTTTTTATTACATTAATAGATATATTAAAATTAATTGAAATTGTTTCTGTAGCTGGAAATTAATTTACTTCAAACCGTTGGTCGGTTCTGCGCCTGGCCACAGGTCAACTTATTCTGTTAAGAAAATGCATGATTTGTGGAAATATGTAAAAATCCCCACATGTGAAATTTGGTGTGAAAACAATACCTCCCTTACTATCGTCGGTGGGTAAAAATAATTTAAAAATTAAAAAAAATTAAACTTTTGAAAATAGTCAGATTTAATAATTATTGGAAAGGAATTCTTTAGGTTTGTTTACGTAATTGTCAACGCTAAACTTGACTTCTATTAATTTAAGTAGTCTTTCATCTCAATGATAATCAACTATAGCGAAGTAAAGGTATAGTAAATTAGTATTTGAATAAATTAAACCAAATATAAATAATATTATTTATAAAAAAAATTGAAATATATTTAATAGAAAAAGGATGATGGTAGTTTGATTTTTAGCTTTTCATTGTTAAAAATGGTGAAAGTTTAAAATTAAAATAAATGTTGAAGTTATGGAACGCCATCTTAAATAAATTGATAAACTAAATTATTAATTAAATTAATAAACTTCCTAGAGGTTACCATTTGCAATCGACCCTTGTTTAACAATAAGTCTCTTATAGATTTTTCTTTATTTTGATTATGACTTTGAAACAATGTCCATTGACCTTTTCAAACATTGATTGTATACGATCGTAAACTTTATTAATTAGCAAAGTATGAAAGGGACTCAATAGCTAGCTGTTTTTTATTTTTATAAAAATAACAAGAAATATATAGAAAAGTTATTTTTCTTTTCATTCATTGTATCAGAATTCACGTTGAAAAGAAAAATGAGCATAAACTAAGAATTTTAATATAAATAAATTAAAAATTGTGCTTAAAAGTATTTATCAATCATATTTATTATCTTTATAAAGGTATTATTGTGGGTTTCCAAATCAATTTATATATGTATATAGATATAATCATTTTATATAAGGAGAAGATAAATCCATAGATCGCTTTATTTTTTCAATTGAAAGAAAAGACTATTGAATGTTATGATAATTTTTTTAGAATGGAAAAAAAAAATATTTTCCACAGATTTATTCCCAACCTATTCGGGTAAAGGATTAATTTATTTTTTATAAATTAGTAAAATGAAAATTAAACTTTTTTTCTTTTATAAAGAAAAAAAATTCATTTAAATATTTAAATGAACAATTCTATGGTCTAAAAAATTTATTATAAGATGAATAAATTCAATAAAAATAGAGATAAAAACTTATTAGCTAATATTAATTACACAATAAAGATCTTGAAAAGTACTTAAAAGGGGATATAAGTAGAACGTTAAAAATTACTACTGAATAGTAGAGACAGGGTGCAAAGAGGTTGGATGATGAAGGTTAAGTTTTAAGAAAAGAAGGGGATGTCAATGAAAATGGTATTTAGAAGTATGTGTCATGTGTAAAATTAATATTTTATTATATATAATAATATTTTGATAAAATCAGCCTGATATTAAATTATGATTATGCAGTGGTCTTTAACCATTAGCAGTTTTAAGACTAGATGAAATCTCCTGTTTAAGTGAGAAATGAAAATGTTTATCAAAGCATTTGCTTATTTCAATTTTCCAAATTTTCTTTTAAATTTTGTAACTTTACTTTATCTTGATATAATCAATGAATAGTTTCCAGAATAAATTGTGTGTGTATAAATAATAATAACTAACAAAAATAACAGGATTTTACATTATAACAAATAATAAACTGATAATTTTTCCTCCTTGTTTTTTTTTTATATTATTGTTTCTGTATTTTGATTTTAAACCAGCATCTAAGGAGAATGATATAATATAAACTTCAATTTTGTTACAAAAAAAAGTTTAAAAACATGTTTTTATTCCTATTTATCACACACACACATTCAATTTTATTTTTTTTATTACCGACCGACGATAGTAAGGGAGGTATTGTTTTCACACCAAATTTCACATGTGGAGATTTTTACATATCTCCACAAATCATGCATTTTCTTAACAGAAAAAAGTATTTTTAGCATGATGTCTGTCCGTCCGTCCGTCCGTATAGATGTGTACAGCCTGAACGGCTCAACCGATTTTGATGAAATTTGATATATTTACTTAATGCATCAGTGGGATGAATTGATCAACTTTTGGTGCAAATCCGGAAACCGGAAGTGGTAGTATTAGCGATCGACGATAGGAAGGTAAGGGTTATTTTCGCACCAAATTTTTCATATAAGGAGATTTTTTACATGTCACCACGAATCATGCACTTTGTGGTGGTTTTATTCTCGAGAAAAATCATCTTTATTAGTTTTTTTCTTAATTTAAAATTATATGACGTCATCCAGCCAGTCATGACGTCACAGCCTGGTCTTACATATATATTATAAATAAAATAAAATTAAAAATATTTATGTTATATGCCTATCTGTTTTTTATTACATTAATAGATATATTAAAATTATTTGAAATTGTTTCTGTAGCTGGACATTAATTTATTTCAAACCGTCGGTCGGTTCGGACCTGGCCACAGGTCAACTTATTTATAACATATACATATACATATGTTGTATGTATTGATAAAAACGGCAACTTTTTACTTTCATTTTCTAACGCTACAATTCCTTCAAGGGTCTGTGCTTATCAAGTTGGGGTGATTTTTTATTTTAAGTTGCTTCCCAATTTTCATCACATAGTTTTGGGTGGACCACATTTCAGATTCCAGAAAGTGAAAAATTAACTTGAAAAGCCCGGGAAATCGAACTCAAGACCACAAGTTTGGAAAACAGACACACTTATGTAGAACCTTTGAAATTAAACTGGGTAACACCATAACTTCTAAGAATGTACTCTTACAGGATGACTTCATCTAAATGTTATAATTCATTAATGTATTTTAAATGGTAAGCTTTAAGGTTTCAATTACTATGGATAAAATGTTTTACTTTCATCACTTTTGGTTTTATTTGGATTGTTAAAAAGTTAAAAAGGATCAGCCTGTATTTTATTTCAATTTAGATTTCTTATCAATATTTAATGAAATAAATTATTAATAGCACATTAAGTATTGTACAAATATTAAAATTGCTTTTTTTTGTATTAACATTTCTTTTTATATTTTATTTAAGTATTCCGTTTAAGGTAAATATAAAATGAGAGAATCTTGATTATCTTTCTGGTTATTTAACGGAGGAACTTAATTCCTGAATATTCTGTCAAATGCATATGAACCAACCACAACAAACAACGATGAATAAACCAGTAATTCAGCATATAAATATATATATATATATATTGTCTGATTTTGAGATCGTCATCTCTCTATCTCACTCTCAGTCTTGTTGAGAGATATTTTGGTTACAATTGCCCTTTCACCACATATTAATTTAAACTCTTATTGATTGTCTGTTTCGAATTAGCTGAAAACCAACTCTGTGAATAAATAAAACAGGGCTTAATTTGTCAGATGGAATTTCAAGAACTCGATAACAGTTGGAAAACTATTCTAATTGAAGAGAAATATTTTCTATTTTTTTTTTTTAATTTTTTTCCTCTTTTTTCTCCTTTGAAATTAAAGGCATAATTAGATGACAAAATACAGATGACAAAGATTAAAAGATAATAAAATATAAAGAATTCAAATGGAATTTTAATATTTATTATGGCTTTTATTATGATATATATTAAAAGCAAATTCTAACTCTCATCCTCTTAAACAAGTTAATTTAATTTACATCATTTCGTAATTTAACTTTATTATTATAATTTTCTCTCTCTTATTATTATAATTAAATTAAAATAAATATAATAATACATTTTTAAAAAAGTTAGTATACTTTCCATCAACTTGTATATTCGTAATTGAATAATCCATATATATTTAACAAAACAAAACAAATATTATCAAAAATTAATTAAGTCAATCTTTAAATATTAGGAATATATTTTTCATCTTAGATTTGATTCTATTTTTTTTTAATTTACTAACTTTAATATTTTGATCGAGAAATTCAATTTTTTACCGACCGACGATAGGAAGGGAAGGTATTATTTTCACACCAAATTGCACATGTGGAGATTTTTACATATCTTCACGAATCATGCATTTTGTTAATAGAAAAAAGTATTTCTAGTTTTATATGTGTCCGTATAGACGTATACTGCTTAAACGGCTCAACGGATTTTGATAAAATATGGTATATTTACTTAATGCATCAGTAGCATGAATTCATCAACTTTTAATTCAAGATTTAAAATATTATATATATATATATATATGTGTGTAGGAATATTTTGATCCAGGAAGAGTCATCAAAATAATGTAGCAATGTGGGTTGGATTGGTGTCTTGGGTAAATTATATATATATATATTTCCACGCACACACACACACACACATAGAGCAACAGGAATACTTCTTGTTTGGGCTTTTAATAAATACTTATTGATTTTATTAAAATGGTTTATTTACAAATAAATATACATAGACAAACACTAATCATGGCCAAGAATCTCCTGCGGGTGTCCGTGCCTCAAATTATATCTTCATCCCGCCCTTACTGAGTATTGGTTGTGGTGGGAGAAGAGGAGAAACTTTCCCCGAGACGTCACCATCGGCCTCGTCCCAAGAACGGCTGGGGGTCGGAAATCGGGAATGATCACTTGACATCAATTTTAATTCCCACATAATGTTGTTTGTAAATTAATATATTTCAAATCGGTCGGTTCTGTTCCTGGCCACAGCTCATTTTTTTAATTCAATTTTCTACAATTCATTTTTTGTAATTGCTATTTTACTATTTTCTAAATTTTTTGCTTGAATGAAAATATTTTTTTCTACATTCTATTTACCTATATTCTACTTTTTTCCCCTTTTTCTTTTCTTTGTTTACTTTATTTTGTTTACAAATTTTTTTTAATTAAAATCGCCCATAATAATTAATTTATTATCATATTTAAGTCAAATGATTTCTAATGTTTCATTAACAAAATTATTCGTATATATTTTATCAATTGAATTTGCAAATGGTATATAAATTTGAATTATATTTAATAAAGATTATTTTTGTATTTAATTTTTAAAATTCCAATTATTAAAGGAATCTCTAAATTCTTGAATCATATCATTCCACTCTAGATTTTTTAAAAATATTATTTCTCTCTGCCGGATATATATTTGTTCTTTTATATTTTATAATATAAATTATATTTTTTGTAATAGCAATTTAATTATTAATTTAATTTTGAATATTTAATGTGATTCGTTCTCAAATAAATGTTTTGGATGGATAAAATAGGCTTAACTTCCGAAGGCCAATAAAAGAACAATTTATTATATAAATTGATATTTAATCCACTACGAATTTGCCATCACATGTTACTTAACTGATATATGTTAAATACAAAAGCTTTAGATTACAATGATTAAATGAATGGAATAAAATTTCTATTTATACATATACAACAAGCTCGTTAATGAATAAAAAAAAACTTCGTATATTTGGTTTTTCAAATACATTCCTTTTTTTATCAGATTTAATGAGAAATTGCTTATAAAAAGTTAATTGAAAAAGTTTATTATATAGTGTGAAAAACGTATCACCGAAGGCTATGAATAAAACTACCTTTTATCCGAGGTGCGTTAGAAGCATTTACTTGTAAAGAATGAGTGGGAAGTTGGCCTGTTCAGTTACAGCTCAAAGTTGTTTATAAGTCAAAAAGGAAAGGGGAAGAAGTGGGAAAAACACTTTCTGATTTGCTAAAACAAAGATGGAGGGCTCTAATTAGTTAAGATCATACTTGCTTGCTGTTAAATTTAATGCTCTTTTCAATTAAGTAAAAGCATTTTCATAAAATCTGTTTTTGAATGAAGATTATACTCTTTTCAACAAATCGTTTTTAGTCTATTTCATTATTTGTTATCATTCATTTTATAGTATACAGACTCATATATGAATAAAATAGTCAATGAATCTTTTGTTTACTTTAATTTTAAATAGCTATTGAAGTGATGAGTATTTAAAAAAAAAATAATAAATAAAAATAAAAAAAGTAAATTTTTTATTGAAAAGAATTGAATATTGTAAAAAATGATCGTTATTAGTAATTTCCATTCTGTCAATTCCATATGAAACCATCATTGTTTAGGACAGTTTAATAGAAACAATCGTTATAGTTCGAGATTTGTTGAGCAAAAAATAAACTATGAGAAATCTACGTCGTATTTAATTAATTAATAGGAATCAGATTGTTCTGGGTGCTAGTAGATGGGTTGCGTCAATTCATTCCAAGTGAACAACATAGCATTTTTTTTTTAGCTGAAAGAATTAATTGGATTTAAACTGGAAGTGGCCTAACCTAAAACCTGGTCCTGGTTGTAATTTGAGTAAAATAAGTGGAGTTTTGGATTAATTCGAAACAATTAAAAGAATCGTGTAAAAGTCACTTTTGGAAATGTAGATGATAATTGGATCTTAAAATGAGCCGGACATTTTAATGCTTTTTGAATAATTGCTTTTTTTTCTCTCAATGGAATAATTATTATGTTCTGAAAAGAGGAAATTATATCGCTGTTTTTTTTTTTAAATTACATTGTTGAATATGAAAGTTTAATTAATCAAACAACAATCTTTGTCTATTTTTTATAATGTTTTTTTTAATCAAACTCTAATTTGATTCTTGAAAGTCATAAAACTATATGAATATGCCCAAGCTAAAAAAAAGCCCAAAAAACAACTAAAATCCTATTTCTTATACATTTTATAGGTTTACTTAATACCAGTAGTGTACCTAGGGTAAATGGTGCCTTTGGTAAATACCGATTTTGCGCCCATCTCGGGCAATAGGTTTGAATTTTTTTTTTTTTTTTTTTTTTTTTTTTTTTGGGAACAAGATATATATATATATATATATATATATATATTTTTCATCTTGCTTTTTTCCATTTCGCAAATGGCACGTGTCTGCCATACCCTAGTTACGTTTCAGATTGTATCATAGTAGTACATATTTCAAGGCTGTAAATATTCAAATTTATTTCAATCATTCATATGTTTTTGAATAGAGACATAAAACAATAGTATATCTTTTATTTCAATGTTAATCAATCTAATGAATTTTATGAATTAACAAAGATCTTACTTTATTAAAGGACAATTAATAAGTGTGACCTCTCGAATTTGTCTAAGTATATTGTTAAGCTTCCTTTTCTCTAGTATAATCAAATTAAAGAACGTAATGAATGCAAGTCAAGCCCAGAATAATAAGACGATTTAGAGATAATAATGCGTGAATTCATTTATCACTCTTAAGCTACTTAGGAAGAGAAAAAAAATAACCCTGGGGTTTAAGCCTGCAACTGAGAGAAAATAACACAAGCTATGTTAAAATATGGTAATGAAAGTATTCTCATATTCTAATTAATCAAATTGTTCTTATAATTAACAATAAGTGGATTTAAAAAAAAAAAATAGGTATATTCTTTTTACTATCTATCTCGCCAGAGATAGTATTGCGATCACGAAAATTTTCCATGTCGAGATTTTGACGTTTTTATAAGTTTTGAAGATCTCTGAGTCATTTTCACTAAGGTTGAGAAAAATGTCTGTCTGTCTCTGTGTGTGTGTATGTAGACAAGATTAAGCAAAAACGGTTGTAGCAAGAATAATGAAATTTGGTACATGGACATTATTCAAAATTCGTAGTTTTATATCTACTTTTGAGAAATCTAACTCTTTCGGAAGAGGGTCATTACCTACAACGTTTTGATTTTTTTTCCTCTAAAGTGACCGTAAAAATAAAGATATATATTTGAAAGTTTTTCACATTATTAAAAATTGTATAAAACTGCTATATATAGAATTTCAGCTTGATGAATCGCTGAAATTACCGGAATTAATTTTTTAACATTTCAAATCACGAGCCAGCACGTGACGTGATGCCATCAACAAAGAGCCAAACACGCGCTGGTTTGATAAATATTATTTATTCATTTTAATTTATAATTTATAATTAATTAAATTTAATTTAAATATAATATATGTTAATTAATCTAATCCCAATTTTCGAGATAGTCGAGTGGAGACACTCCTGATTTGGGTGAGAAATGACTAAAAAGCCTGTTTATGGGAAGTCCAAATGGTTGAAAAATAAAAAAAAGACATGAGGAAATCGGGACGCATTAGGAGTTGGGTGACTTAAAATAGGGAGGAATGGAGAAAGGTGGATGATGCCGCCAATAACTTATGTGTTTCGTAGTGCTACAGAGAGAGATAAGAGATAGGTAGATAATGTATATAAGAAATGTTTTATATATAAACTTATAAAAGATAAAGTTACGATCAAATTCTTCTGCCCTCGTATTCTAAAAAAAAAATCCTTGAATAGATTCCAAGAGACATCATGCGAATGCACAATCTTACGGAAATAAATGTCTACTTGTGGAAAGGTTGACTTATGATACGGAAAATCAAACATTCCATCAAATATATAGGTATATATATATATATATAGAGGAGGGATTATACTCTCCCATTCCTTTATTTAGCTCTTCTTTCCTAAAGTTTTACTAAATCAATTATAGTGTATATTAATTAATTTCAATGAAATGAATAACATCTTTTTATTGATTTTTTTTTATTAAACATTAAAAAGTGAAGTTTTTTGAGTTATCAATAGTGAAATTTATTAATATTTATTTATTTATTATTTAATAATCTTTAAAAGAATTAGATAACTTAAGTGATTGTGTATCTTTGAAAAAAAAAATGAAATTACTTCTGAGAATATATCAGTAAATAATCAATAAATTATTGATGAATGAATGCTTGAGTTAAAATACAACAAACTGTTATAATTACTATTTGTTTATTGGTTCTTTATAAAATAAATGATACGTCAGTGTCTTGTAATTCGTGCTCTCTCTTTTACTCTCTTTTTTTTGGTTAATGTTAGCTAAATGGTTGCTTTCACAGTTTTTTTTGCCCTCTCTCATCCCAGAGTCACAGGAAATTTTCTTTACTTACAGTGTACGTTTAGATTCTGACTTTAGTTGATTAATTAACCACCAACATATACGTATATATAAATATATATAAATGAAAAAAAAGAAAAAGTAGAATAGAATATAGATTAACTTCTTTTGGCCTGAAAATTTTCTATTCTTTTATTTATCCACATGAATCAACAAATTAATTGCTTTGCTGAGAGATAATATAAAGGTGGGTTAAAATAGAGGAGGGGAGGATCAATTATTGATAATAAAACAAAATAAATTAATTAATCGGAAATACAAATAGATATAGTTGAAAATGATGATGCAATGATGCAGGCTTTAATTAGAGATTTGTTTATTTTAGAAATTGGATTTAAATTCAGGTTTTAATTTATAATCAAAGTCATTTACCATTCATTTATCACAAAATTTCATCGTCAACTTTCTCACTCTCTCTTCCTATCTATCTACCTATATCTAACTAAATCTCTACATATAAAATTCTCATTTTCAGGGATAATTTGAAAATTATATTTAGATGTAGAAATTTAATTAATGCAAATATATTAAACAAATGGACAAAAGTGGGAGGAAAAAGCGCTTGTTGACAGGGAAGGGTAAAGGGTCATAGGGGGGGGGGGTGAAATGGCAGAAAACACAAAATCCAATCACACATATTCAATCCAATAAAGTGATTATTATATATAAATAATCAGAATAAGATAATATAATATATATATATATATTATCTTATTCTGATTATTTTTATTTAATTTGGCAAGAGAGATATATCTAAACAAATTATAAACGACATTTTTTTTAAGTTAATTTTTTTAAAACAGAATTATTAAAGATTGATGGAAATATTAAATTCAATTTGAAATTGAAATATTTGAAGTGTCGGTTCAAATAAAGTCTTCAATCTCTTTATTGGAGATTCTCTTTTGGACAAATATTCAAATTATACCAATCATATTTCTTCTTTTTTCACTCCCTAGAATAGAAACTATTCACAAAATATTAATAATAATAATTCAATATGTAGTTTATTATATATCATAGAATTACTTACAACCATAATAATTATACCAAACACCTAAACTATATAGCTATATACTATTTAGTTAAACTATTAAAAATGATATTTAAAATATTATTTGACAATAATTCAACTTGATTAATAATATAATATCATTTTACATTCAGAACTTATTGTATAATTTTATAATTTAAATGATTAAATTAATTATAGATATATTTATAAAAAATTTTAACATAACTGAAAAAATGTTAATAATTATTAAATAAGAAAAAAATCTCTTTTTAAAAAAATTATTTTATTGCCAAAGCAATTTTAAGAAAATCTTAATTGCCTCTTTTGAAAAGGCGAGTCAATTCAATTGAATACCGTTCAATTAAAATGGAATTTCTTTAATAAATATAAAGTAAAAAGAGAATAAAAATAAAGAAATCAATACTAATTGTTTTATTTCTTTAAAAAATTACATCACGAAATTGGCAACCTGGTGAAGTACTTTATTTCTATTCATCTCTTAATATGAATTCCTCTAGATATCTTATGATAATTAAACAACTACATTATTTATTTAAATGAGGGAAAGATGTTATAATAATAATGTTTATTGTAGTTATAGTATTTTACTCTTATGCAGTAATTTATCAAACATTTTATTTGTTATTGAAAGAATGAATACCCATAACAACTGTTCTTTTCCAAAACTCCAATTATTTTGCCAAATCATAGAGTAACACATGAAACATTAGAAAAAAAATTAGGTTAATTTTGAAAATTATCATATTTCTTATGTAATTTCTACTAGATTTCTTAATTTACAATTAAATAAGTACGATCCTGATTTATCATGAATTTAGACCTGTCTTTGAGACAATTTACGGCATATAATTATATAAAGAGACATCTGTTCTATGTCAACTTCGAACTCCATTTTCATGAAATCCATCAGATTAGGAAATTTAGTTGTAATATTTTATTAGGTTTTGTTTTATACTAGCAGAAAAAATATCTATGACTTTCTGATTAAAATTGTGCACAGGATTTTTATTAAAGGGTTATTAGGTAGTTTTTGAGGTGATGGATCGATCTGTATAGGTCCCATTTTAATTGTATTTTAATTAATTAAAGTAATTAATAACAGGTGTGAATAAAAATTTCCAAATCAAAATAAAATATTATTATTAACATATAATAATAAGTAATAAGTAAACATAATTGTTGTATTTTTTTAAGTTAATATAATTTCATTTATATTTGTAAATTACTTTTTACGTTAATTTTTGTCTTCCTTTTCATTGTAAAAAAATTGGTCACCTTAAATAAATATGATCTAATAATTTAATTTAATTAATTATAATAAGAACATGCAGAATAAATGAAATAATTTGAACTAAATTAATGAACTAAAAAACTATTTCTATAAAAAAATCAATTTTTATAACTTTTTTCTTGATATTTATAATTATATTTATATAAATTTATAAATTTTTCATTGGGACCTTTGAATAGAATTAAGTTTAAATATTCCATATATCCGATATAATATGTATTCAAAAAGACCATTTATTATAAAAAAAATTAATATTTGTGTTTTTATTTTATTCATATGATTTTTGTAATAAATTGGTGGAGAACGCTCACCTCCACTCGTTCTCGTTCGCCCCTCTCCTTCCCCTTTTCTGCCTGACCCCACCTCTTGCCTACCAGCCGGGCGACTCGAACGCATTCAGTTCCCATTCACTACGCAGTACAAGACGCTAAGCGATCTACCCACCGAAATCATCCCTTAATCATTCGCTAATCAAGAATGAATAGAAAATTTATTTAGATTTATTAATTAAAATGAAGATTTGATTATTGAACTTTCAAAAAAAAAAAAAAATTAATTTACAAAATACATTTTCATATATGATTTTTGTTACCGATATATATTATTAAAATATATTTATAAATTTTTCATTAAAATATTTAAATAGAATTAAGTTTAAATATTCTTCTTGATTCGATTTAAGATCTCATTAATTTAATTTTATTTAAAGTTAAATGAAAATTAGTTATATATTAAAAAATAATAATT
Organism: Labia minor; assembly: GCA_963082975.1. Taxonomy (NCBI): domain Eukaryota; kingdom Metazoa; phylum Arthropoda; class Insecta; order Dermaptera; family Spongiphoridae; genus Labia; species Labia minor. The sequence continues at coordinate 35,377,129 of OY720344.1, read as the reverse complement.
TATTATAATACATAATTCCGCTTCTAAATCTCAACTTTTCAACTATTATGTAATCATAAAAAAGTAACCTGATAAAAATGTTTATTATATAAACAATTAAATCTACAAAGGATTATTCTGTAGTAAAAGAATCGATACAAAAATTTGAATAAATGCAGAGTGGTGTTTTCCCCGATGAGGTATGTTACACAGCAAATTTCCAACTTTCATCATCTTAACATAAATATTCTCACATTTCATAGCACAATTTTAGTTGTTATTATTGTGTATTAAAAACGGGAAAACAAAAAATTATTAAAATGACGCCACAGCTGAAAATATGAAAAAATCGATACTGTTTTCAACGTATAAATACAAGCATTACAAGTTAATTAAAGTAGAATAGAGGTAATATTCATAATAATAAATACGCTTATTGAAAAAACTAATTATAATTAAGGTAGCATTAAAATTTATTTAAAACTGTTCATTACAATTATACTAATACTAAATACTAGATGGGCTCATCTGTCACTAGTTTATGTATGAAGAATGTAAGTGTTTTAAACAGTGTTTCAAAAAACACTATATAAAAAAAATTGTATATATATTATATATTTATGTATTATTGAGAATCACAAGGTCCATTCATTTTAATCAGGTTGATGCAATGATGTAACATTTAATAAATGTAATAAATAATTAAAGAATTGTATTTATATCTATATTTTTAATGGGTCGAGCGAGAGCTCGGTGTCCCAGGTACTCATTCCTTATAAGAAATAACAATTCAAAGTAAAATATATTAAAAAACACAATTTTAGTAAAAGTTTAATAATAATTATTTTTTTATAACAAAAGTTATAGATTTGTTATATAAATATAATGGGAAAAAATGTTTTTATGTTAAAATATAAAAAGAATTGATAGGGAATTGACCTTGCAAGGGAATAATATTGATTGATTTTAATGTCTTACTTATCCAATAGAATTTTGAAAATAAATTAATAATGTTTCAATAGTCTTATTCATTTAATATTTAATAATAATAATAATAATTATATATAATTTTTCTTTTTCATTTCATTCTTACATCATTTAAATTAAACTTCTGAATAATTTCATTTCTTCTTTTAAAATCTTCTAAAAAACAATGAATTAAATATACCAACAAGAAATCAACAAATCATGTTCAAAAACTTTTTTCAAATTTTTCGAGGGAGAGAGAAAGATTGAAAGGAAGTTGAAGCGGCTTATTGAACTGGCAGCTAACTTTGATTAACATGTTAAAACTTTTATCATCTGATAGAGGTATAAAAAAGAGCAAAACACTCAAAATTAAAAAAAAAAGTATTCTACAATACAAAAAATCATTGTATTTGAAGCTTAAAGTGATAATAAAGTTGTTTTACAATTTAGAGATTGTTGTATTGCTCTTTTAAATGAAGAACTAGTTTTATAGAGTGGATTGTTTAAATGTCATAAAAAAAATTTACGATTAACTTGCTTTTCTTTTGTTACATTGAATCTTTCATTTATTTTCCTGATTCATTTCACTCAATCATTGTAGAACGAACGATGATCCACTCCGATGTAGAATTATTTATTTATTTTAGTTTTATTGGCAATTGAAATTTAAATCCATAAAAGTTTGTTACTTTAAAGTTTATTAACACAAATAATTTATACTAATAAATATCTATCTATCTATTTCCTTCCTAATAACACATTTTCTGGAAAATGACGCCAAAATGGACATCAAGAGACACAAATCTCACAAAAACACATGGATTAACCCAGAACTTTTCATAATAAAAACTTTCAATGAAGTCTAATTATATATTTTTGATCTTGGAAATTGTGTTCACATTATTTTTATTAAATTTACATATTATGGATTTTGAGGTGAAGAAATGATCTATTATACATATATAAGTATAATTTATAGGAAAAATCATTTTAATTGTTTTTTCTTAATCAATCAATCAGATCAAAGGTAATAAAGATTCAAAGTGCCACTATAAATATATAATAATATGAATATTATTAGTATTATTAATATTATTAATGTTATTAATAAATAAAATTATTATTATTATTAATAACATAATATATTTTACATATGACTCTTTTAAAAGAACAATCAATTTCTTTACGTTATATTGGTTTAAAATCATAATTAATCTAAAAATTTTAAATAATATTAAAATTTATAAAAATATAAACTATTAGAATAAATTAAATATTTTGGTAATTATTTACATGAGTGCCACAAGCTTTATTAATTAAACTAAAAGAGATCATGCAAAAAGTCATAAGAAAAAGTTGTTTAGAATCATACAAGGAATAGAGTAGGTTAAGTTTCATGAACCCACCTATATATATATATAGTTGCGGGTGTCAACGAAATAATTACCAATTTTTAAATAATGAATTTGGTTAAAAATGTCAAATGATCGCAATCTAAGTACTACGAAATATAAGACTACAATAGATGCAATCTTTACAAGACATTTACATAGATTTCAATCAAAATTGTTCATTTCTTACTTTAGCTACCATAAACATATTGTATCAGTTTTACAAATTGATGATGATGTCGTCAACATGGTGAAAGTATTGTTGAAACTGTACATGAAAGTTAATTTTTCAAAAGTATAAAATGTTTTTAAATATTGCAATAAAAGCATATTATATTGTAATATAAATTATAGATGTAAAAATTTTGTACTGAAAAGAAATAAAAGAATATTATATTTTTATATATAAATGATGTTATTTTCTATTCATACACATCGTGTTTTTAATATTTTTGTAATAATAATCAGTTTGCTGAAAAAAATAATTAAGAATTTTATTTATATATATACGTATATAAAATTCATTTTTCTCGTGAAGCTGGTGCGCATTCCGTCTGCTTTCAAATTTCTTACGCAGAAGTTTTCACTTCTGTCGGCCAGTCCCACGACTGCCATTTTAGAGGTTGTATAGATGAACATCGATTTGTATAGGTCTTATTTACATAAGTAAATATTTTAATTTTCTCTTAATTAAATCAATTAGTAAAGAGTGTCAATAAATGTCTTAATCAAAACATTACAATAATCCAAGATGATTAAAAATATATTATATATATATTTATATATTCATATATATTTGCTACAAGCTGCTCAGAGCTCCTTCGTCGCTCTTCACATCTAGACGGGGGCTCCGCCCCCTGTACCCCCGAGTGGTACATAGTATTTGGTTGAAAGTAGTAAAAGGTTTTCATCCTTTTTGTTTCAAACAATGTATAACATAAAACATTCATTTCTTATTGTGTGATTATTTAAAATATATTTTAATTTATTTAGTAAATTAATTATATATATTATTATTGAATGTTATATCTATCTACTCGAAAGTTCTTGGCAGCTACAACCACATTTCTCCAAGTGTCCCCGGTGACCTCATCTTTCTTTGGCCAATAAATGCTGGAAAGAATAATCTGAATCTACTCTCATCTCCCAGGGTCATAGACCATGCGTGGCTCAACGGTACTCGAAAGTTCTTGACAGCTACAACCACATTTCTCCAAGTGTCCTTATCCTGAGCCTCTGTTCCATCTCTCGTACGTCATTTCCTGATGTACTCATCTTTCTTTGGCCCATAAATGCTGGGGAGAATCTTATTCTCAAATACTCTGAATCCACTCTCATCTCCTAAGATCATAGACCATGTCTCACACTCATATAATACAACAGACAAAATAATTGTTTTATATATTTTAATTTTCATTCCCTTTTATAATAATTTTGATGAGATAAGCCTCTTTACTGCATGATAAAAGGCGTTTCCAGATTGCAACTTCGATTTAAATTCTTCTCAAATATTATTATCCTTCGTGATTACATTCAATTTTTCTACTTATTCAAATTCTACATTTTGTATGTTAATATTGCTCCTGTTTGTTTCTAAATATATTTATTTATCATTATTCATTTCAAACCTCATCTCTTTTCCTACCTCGATTAATTTTTCCTCGCTATCTGTAATTGCAATTGCTGAATCTCCTATTATATTTAAGTCGTCTGGGTCACCTAATATTTTACAATTGATTTCCGCATCTTACTCTTTCTTTACTACCTTCAAGATAAATTTTAAGATCAAAATTTGAAAAAGTTTATCCGGATCTATTGAGTCATGCGTAGGTTTTACTAAAGTCTACAAATAATTAGTGAACAGAGATATTGAATTCGCGGTTTTTTAAATATCTGTCATAATGAAAATATCTTCATTAATGTTGATCGATTTGGCATGAAGCCTCAATGATATCGTCTAATATTTCCTCCGTTTATATATAGTTTATAAGTATTGTATATGTTATAATAGAGTATAATATTTCTTGATCATTTCATTTCGATATTTTAATTACATTGCTTGATTTTTATTGATTATTTTTAATTATAATAAAATTTGAGAAAATGCAAAGTTAGAGACTTGAGACAATTTATAAAAATTAACGGTATAAAAGTATTGATAAAACTAAAGATAATTATTAATAATTTAAATAATACTATTAATGAATGTATATATTGTTAATTTATTTGATTTTTTATTATTAAGTTCATTTATTAATTTTTTTAGATCATAGTTAATTCCCTCCCTTAAAATAAAAGAAGTATTCAAATATAGAAAGAATAAATACAAAATAATTTAAGTTAAATATGATTTAAATATTTTATTATATTAATTAAAATGAGAACTTTTAGAATAAATTATTTAATTGAAATGATATTTGAATATTAGAATTTAAAATAAAAAGTTAAATATTACAATAATTCTTTGATTGGGAATATAGTTATATAAATTGTGTAAAATGAGTCCGCCAGTCAGTCGGCCATGCCTGCCTCTTGAATGAACAACACGGAGAACTATATATAAACTTTAAAAAATTAAATTCTGCGGTTTTATTGATTAGATATTAATAAAATCTATAGCCTATGTTACCATAGAGGTATATAAGAATATTATGATGTAATTTCGTTTCTTATTTTTTGATGTTTATAATTCTAAATTACCGGTAAAGTGTCGGTCAAGTAGGAAATTTCTTTTTTGTTTGTTTCTATGACAGCAAAAAAGTAAACAAATTACATACATATATACATACATACATACATACAAACACTCTCCTTTATATATATAGATTATTATAATTATTATTATTAATATTATTTTTTAAACATAATTTATTTTTTCAAATGATATATAAATGTGTATAACTTTCTTAATTCATATAAAAAATTTAATAAATATGATAAAATGACATTAATTGAATGAAAATATTAACTTTTATGATAAATTAGATAATTTAAATTGAGATGAAAATTAATATAAAGTTTATATATTTTAATAATCCAGCTAATTGATAAAGCATGACATGAACAGTGTCTTCGAATTGAAATAGACATTAAATGAATTCTTATTAAATGTTTTATAATAAATATTAATTTATGGTTTATTCAATAAATATATAGATTGTACATATATATATATATATATATATATATATATAAATAATAATTATTATTTAATTATAAGATAAAAATACCAGAAGAGAGTATAATCATAATAAATCAATATACTCAATCAATTTACTAATTCAAATTTAAGAATATTATTAAAATTAATTAATATTATTAAAACAGTTAGTAAAGTATACATTTTTAAACTTCTGAGCGGCTGCTGGATAATCCAGGTACCTTAAATATGAAGATTTTAAATTTGGAAACTAGCGCAGCGGGTTGCCTAAATGCCAGGGGCTCTTCCTAGCCAGCCGCTCGAGCGGCAGTCAGTCTATCGGTGTTGGTGTGTGAGTGCGCACGCATAGCCAGGGAGCTCGGCGAGCGGCGCTGTTCCTGTCAAAATTCAACCTCGGGGTGAGGTTTATTATCATTTATTATAACTCGATAATCAATTACAACCCTCTCAACTCCTCCTCACAATTATCATTGTAAAATTATCACAAAATAATTTTTCATTCTTTTCAGTTAATTATATACATATAATATAATTACCATATGTATTTATTCTATTTAATATTAATTTAAAATATTTTTTTTAATTTAAATAAATAACAAAAAAATAAAATTATATAGTTCTAAATAAACTTATAAAAAATCTTTTTTCAATATATTACATTTATTTTTATTTATCTTTTATATTTTTTACTGCGATAACCTATATAATAATATAATGTATTTTTATATTTATTCGAGATTATTCTGATCCATGACACTTTTTAAGGATTTTTATATAATTTGAATAAACCATAAATTAATGTTCATTATAAAACATTTAATAAGAATTCATCTGATGTCTATTTCAATTCGAAGTCACTGTTCATTTTTTATCAATTGGCTGGATTATTAAAATATTTAATTTATTATAAGATTTTAATTAATTAAATATCATTTAAAGATAGTCCAACATCCACATCCACATCAATATCAACATCGACATCATCACCGACACGAACATGGTCACATCGGTCAGCATCAGCATCATTGCCATCAACCTCACTCAAATCGTCCACATCTACATTAAATCGTCAACACCATCATCACCGTCATCGAAGGTTGAGTACCAAAAGCCCGCGTGGGAGGCCTAAAACCAGCTGGTCCTGCCGTATAACGGGAGATCTAATGGCATCTGGTCTCTCTACAGACGACGCCAACAACAGATTTAGTTGGCGCCAATTAACGAGAAGAGCCGACCCCACACCCCGTGGGAAATAAGGCTAAGAAGAAGAAGAAGAAATATCATTTAAATTATTTAAATCATACTAAAAATAATTAATTAATTTATTTCATAAATTAGGTCAAACTTATTTAATATTTTAATAGAAATTAAGATTTAATGTTTTTTTTAATTTTATCTATTTAAATGAATATCAATTTAAAGAGAGATTATTATATAAAAAAATATATAGTATGCTATAAATATATATTCCAAAATCTAATAATTAAGTCACCCTGAAATAAATATAATATAATTATAATTATAATATTTTGATTTTAATATTTCTAAAGACTATTTATTAATTTATCTTAATTAATAAAAAATACATAAATTGAATTTCCTCATGAGACTTAAACAGTGTGATTCGCCTTTCAAAGTCATGTGGATATTTTTCAAGTTCAAAAACATATATCAGTATATACCGTATATATATTGATAGTACTAAATGAGGTTAAAAAAACTAATTTGTTTAAAAATAAAAATATATTAAGAAAATTATTATATCATTTTATATCATAATAAATTGGAATAAATTGCCTAAATTTCGAATAGTTTCTCTAAGTATTCATTAAAATTTAATTAAAATTAAAAACAATGATAAATCATTCAAATTATTAAATTAAATCCGTACTAAATTTTCTCATTGAGAAAACAATTAAAAAAAACTTTTTTCACATTTTTTTTTAAATTATATCTAAATAATATAATTACGAATTTTCTTAATTGAAAAAAATGGTAAATTTTATGCGCAATTTATTCTAAAATGCGGATGACCAGACCCTTCTCTTATGATTGTCAATATCGAAGAGAGGGAGAAATTCTATATACAAATTCAAATCAGTTATATTGTTTAAATAGTTTCATTTGTGAAATATAAAGAAGTAATTAATATAACAAAAATATAAAACAAAAAAGATATAATTAAATTCAATTGAGCCAAATGTTAATATATTATTAATTTATTTTATATGTTCCAGTGGTGGACCATGTTAAAATAAATTTTCATTAAAAAACACTATTATTCTGTAACTGTATAACTTTTAAGAATAACAACAAAACAAGTGCTAAGTGCTAACATATTGTACAACTATTTTTAATTATCACTACAACACAAACATATAGTTAATTTATATTTAAATATTTTTTTAAAATTTTTTTCAAAACGTATTTTTTGTTCTAGTAGTGGGTCAAAAGTAAATCGAAAGTTTAAGTATTTTATTTAAATTTATTTGAAATATATATGTAAATGAATTAATTTTAATTAATATAAATAAATAATTAATTATATAAATAAATATATCACACATACGTATATTATGTATATCGAATATATATTGGATAATTGATATTTTCCAAAAATGATTTTTAATTATTTATATGTTTGAATGTATAAAAAAATCTAAAGACAACCAGACATTATTTAATATCAATACAATAAAGAGAAAAACTAAGAATTTAAGAGATCAAAATTTATTAAAGATTGATAAAAAAGAGAACAAATAACATAAAATATATTTTTATCTATATTGGTTGATTTTTAAAAACATGAATTATATTATCCGTCGTTTTTAATGCAACAAAAACCCTTTCTGAGATTCTGAAACGACTAGTATATGATAAAGATCATGAATATCATATTCAAAATAAATATAGAAAAAATATTTATATAAAAGGATAAAAATAAATATATTCATAGATGTTGATATTTTTCTGAAGATTTTTTGCTCTCAATAGATTACATATTGAACTTTCTTAGATAATTGAGAAAAAACAAATAAAAGAAAACAGAAAAAGAAAAATATTTTCTAAAATATCAATCAAATAAGTTTAAAATTTATTCATAAGAAAATAAGTATAAGTTTTACTTTCTTTATTTAAAGTTTGGCAACGAATAAACCCCTCACAGAATTTTAAGATAGATATTCAAAAGACTTTTAGGATCTATGAACAGAAATCATACCAGAGACTCCCAAGGGATGAAACATGCTATTCACACAATAAGGGTTCTTATCTACAAGCTAATGGCCTATCATTTTTACTACTATGGATGAAAGAAAATAATCTTATATAAGATATATGATTCACATAAATTATCATGTGGAAATATTATATAAATTTCTTAATAAAATTCACATCAGCTTGTAAACCCATTTGAAAAGGACAAAACTTAATCAAATTATCATTGAATTTTGAAAAGATTACTAAGACCCCACAGAGAACTTCACTTGATAATAATTCTTAACTATTTCAAAGAGAGGGAACACTTATGAAATTCAGTGAAAAATTTGCGAAACACTTAAAAATAATTTGTTTGAAGAATATACAATAAAAAAAATATAATATAATAATAATAGTAAACAAATCAATAATAAAAAAATGAATAAATGAAAATAACTTAAGATAACATTTTTTTTAATTTAATATCTGTGATTATAAGATTTGAAGATTTTCACAAAAAATTTGATCCGACCAAAATTTTTACTTAATTTGTTTATATTCAACATTGGTCTAAAATATGAATACTCCTATTCGTAATTGGAACAAAAAAAATATATACGTATTTGCCAAAAATTTCAAAATTACTATACTAAAATATTATAATTTTATTAATATAAACTGTATGCTTTATTATACACAAATTATTTTTAAAATGGTACATTATATTTATTCGGAAACATTTTTTTTTCTATCTAAGTGAAACATATGCTGAGATTTGTTGTTTTAGAGTAGGCCACAGGAATGTACTACATGGGCTGAAAAGTCCCGGGATTTTTCAATAGGTGACGCCACTAGAAAATGAACATGATTCATTTCGAGAGGGTCATCTGTCACTAGTTAATGTATGAACTATCATGAGTTTTTCCCATTAAAAGACAATGTTTAATCAAGATACGATATTCCTGTTTTTCCATTTTACTTGGGTTTTGTAGGTTAGCCGAGGGTGGGGGTCGGCTCGTGCATCAACATTCATCTCCCGGATTATAGTTACAGATGAGCCTCTCGAAATGAGTCATGTTCATTTTCTGGTGGCGTCACCTATTGAAAAATCCCGGGACTTTTTAGCCCATGTAGTAGTCAGCTATTGTCGAGCAATGCGCTATATGATATGCAACCTGCATATCAGGTCTAATAGTTTGGTGAACAACTTTCGTTTCCAGGCGCTCACTTAATTTTTCTTTTTTTTAATTATAATAAATATTTTTATTGAATTAAATGGAGATAATAATTATAAGTTTAAAAGTTTCTTATGTAATTAAATAATTCATTTCATATTAATTTATTAATTTCATTAAAAAAGATATAAAGATATCTTTTAAAAATTTTATAAGAAAAATTTAATTATATATGCATTTAATAACTACTAAATCATTTTTAATACTGGTCAGAAGAAATTAATATAATTAAAAAAATAAATAGTATATTTATATATATATTATTAATCAAATCGAATAGAAATTATACATTTTTCAAAAAAATTTATGTGATATTATATTTTTGAAATTCTTTAAAATTTAAAAATATTTCTGAAAATAATATCAACATGTTAAAGAAGATTTTTAAATGTTTAAATAATTTTCATTAAACTTTTAATAAAATTGGTTAAGAAAATAAATAAATATATCCAGTAAAATATTATAAAAATGCATTTTACAAAATTTAATTTTTAATTTAAATAATTTTTAAATTTATTATTGAAATTATTATGTTTTGAAAAAAATGTAGAACTGGTGCGCCAAACCTGTTGTTTAATTTTTTCCATTACTATACATATCATATATATGTATTTTAGCTGATCTGGTCAAGGTATGAAGAGTGTTCATTGTTTTCTTAAATTTTTGTTTCTTTGTTGAATATTTTTTATTAGAACATTTCATAGTCCAACATGTGAATCGATATTTAAATATACATGTATATTACATATTCTATTCAATATTTCTTTTTAAATCTATTTTTATTTATTTTATAAATAATAGGATCTTAATTATATTATATATAAATAAGACATCTCTATCTTTTATTTATTTTGTTAAAAAATTAACTTCATTGAATGCTGTTAAATCTATGTAAAGTCGTTCATTAACTTCAATCTACGTTATTCCTAAATGCTGCTTTTCAAATATATTAACTTGTCTCGGATCTAATCTAAATGATTCTTCTACTTTATTTTCAACTCCAAACCTCTATTTCCCGAAATAAAACCGACAGTGAGTATGTAGAAGAGGTTTTATTGATTTATTTTTTTTATTTTAAATTTAACTAAGAACATTATTGAATAGGAAAAATAATGAATAGACTCTTCCACGAAATTTTAATGGACTTATCTCTATATTTACATTATTTAATATTAAAACATTACTACAGTCACCGAGTTTCTGATTTTCATTTCCAATTCTCACATTTATAAAAGAAAACACTATTTATATTGACAATCGGTATTTATAGGGAAAACTGTAGGATGTTAACAATGGAACGTTGCTGAGATAAGAAGAGACAATGAAATTTCCCAATACAGCGAACTGATTTCAAATTTTTTTATAGTCAATTAGATAACTGTTTTGTGATAGTGTTTTGAAATTCTAAAAAATGTCAAATTTTTACAAGAAGTAGTTTTTACAACCAATCGGTACATAATTGGTAACCATATTTGATTCATAGTTACCAGCTGACTGAATATTTTAGCAGGACTTAAGCTGGAAGGAAATTTGGAGAACCAAAAGCTGACATTTGGAGAACTTAAAGTTAAAATTAGTTTAAACGTCTTCTTTTTACATTAAATAAATAAAAAATTTAATTTTCAATATTTTAATATAAAGAAGAAATCAATTATAAATTATTATCATTATATTAGTTACTAAATACTCAAACCGCCTTGGCGCTCTTTGAATCTAGACAATTAATTTTAAATTTAATAAAGATATAATGATAATATTGATATAATTTATGATTAGACTATGATCAAATCTATGTTTATAAGAATTGTGATTTAATTTCATACTAATCGGTCCAGCTAATTTTGAATCTTCCACTGACAGAGAGACAACATAAAAAATTCTAGTCATATTTGAATTCTCCATGTCATGAAATGCGAAGATATGCAAATAATTTTAAATTCTGTGCTATGTGCAAACGAAAAACTTTTTAATATATTTATAGAATTCAATTTTTTTTAGTTCTGGCAATTAAATTATTATATTAAGTTAAATTTCATTTTATTTTTTGTATATACAGGTAGAATCCGCTTCAGGAAAGCCATATAAATTTGGGACCTAAGACGTTTTGCTATTTGTTCGAGGTGACTACTAGGCTATCCCATTTGTAATCAAGGATCTCAGTAGTTTTTGGACATTTTCATAAATCACTTGTATTCTCCATCGATGAAATAGTAGGTTCTTCTTCAGTAAATTGTATGATCCTCGTCACTGCCTTCCAGACAATTATTTTCATCTGTGAAATATTTTAGAACTAAAAGTTAAAATCTTCAGAATTATTAACTCGCTCCTTACAAACTGTCTTTCCATCCTTTATTTTTTATTTTTTTATTTATTTTTTTTTTCTTTATTTCCTTTAACTATGCCTCTCTAAAGCTGCTTATTTTTAATTTTTTCTAAATATTCTTTATTTTTACTTTTTTGAATAATACAGAAATTTAATAAAATATATTTATTATAATATTAATATGAATATTTAAGTAATTGACCACCCCAGGTCAATTTCTAAAAATATATGATATTTGTTTCAGAAATGGACCACCCCCTTAATAATTATTAATGTTCACATTAAGAAAATAGTTCAAATTGATTAATATAATTTGTAGTATAAACTATTGAATTGAACTTTTAGTTTGAAATTATTATTAAATAAAACATAATATATTGAAAATAAATTGAAGCATATCCCTAACGTTTTGCATAAGAAAATAACCTTAAAATGCAATAACACTTACCTTAAGATTCACAATTATATTATAAATGCAGCGATTGGTCTGTTTCATTACTAAGCAATCCAGAAGGGGCCCTTCTTGATATTTATCAATATCTCGAGCTTAATTTGAAATTAAAAAGTTTATTTTGATTAAAAAAATCTATCTAATGCTCAATTACTGACACATTGGTCAACTACTGGCTGGTTTTTTTAAAAAAAAAGTAAACTAGAACGAGACAAAATTTACATTTTTTTAGAAATAGTTAATCAATACAATTTCTTATCAACTGCAAAATTTGTCTTTTTTTAATATAAAATAAAACTCATATTGATTTTTAAAATGTTTTTATTGTTAATTTAGGCAGTTATAATAAATATGATATTTTATGATATATGATAAAAATGTTGGTATCATTGGTCTATATTTCTTTGATAACGTTGTGATAATGATGTTACAGTGAATGGTGTTCGATATCGTGAGATTTTAACTAAGTTTTTATGCCTTGAAATGAAAGATATTGATCTCTAGAAAATATATTGTTTCAACAGAAGAGAGCCACACCTCATTCTGCTAAGGAAACAATTGCTTTATTGAAAAAAGAATTATCTGAAAGAATTATTTCAAAAAAATGGTGATATTAATTGTCCGCCAATATCATTTGAACAGACTACATACAATTAAAAAAGTCAAGAAAATATAAAAACAATAAATACAAATGACCTTTGAACTAAATGTTAAAGTTTATCAGATTTTTAACAAAAAAAAAAAAAAAAAATAATGAAATCAAATGATAATTTTTCAGATATTAATTTAATTTTTTTCATTTAAATTATATAATTGATTCTTTAATTCGGAAGAAAAATTTTGATAAACAATACAAATTATTTATTTATTTAAAAAAAGCAATCAATTAAAAAAAATTATATGCCAATTGAGGTGAAGTAAGGATATTATATTTTGATGAAAATCAATCAAGTGTACTAAATAGATATAAATTACTTAAAGCATTATATATGTATAAACTCAGCTCTTTTTTTACATTTATTTACACGACTTTGAAATAACCGGGTTCACCAATAAAGATTTCGAGGAAGAAGAAGAAGAAGACCAATAAAGATTTTTACACCAATGGTTTTCTTTAACACAAACCATAAAAAATAATTATTTTCAATTTTAATTTCATGTGAAATAAAAAGACAGTCGTATGCCCACACATGTTGACTTCAGGGATTGTTTAATGCATTCGAGAGTTAAAGTAATATATATTCACTGTTTTCTTTATCTTTTTATAATTAACTTATTATTCTTCAATATAATTTTTATATCAGAGTTCAGTTAATATATACGAAGTGTGTCTAAAAAGTTCGGTGAATGGTATGATAAAAACATAAAAAGAGAATGTTAATTGTAAATACCTTTATTAACCTTCAAAATACTCTCCACTAGCCACAAAACACTTCTGACAACGTTCGTATAACGCTTGAAAACTGTTGGAGAAGTCTTGATGTGGAATCGTTCTCAGAATAGCCGTCACAACGTTCAGGCCAGCAATCCAGAAACAGGACATCAGAAAACACTACTTTTTTTTTTTTTTTTTTTTTTTTTTTTTTATATAGAGGGTTGGGGAAGCTTTTATAGCCTGTGTGTGGGACTCGCCGGGGCATACCCACTAAACCCCATTCCTCTGCTTCCTGATCCTGATTCCATTTTTCTGGAGAAGAGAGATGACCAGGAACCGCGTTAGCATACATCTGGTCATCACTTTCCTCGTATCTCATTACATTCGATCTTCGTCAATCTTCTTTTGCAGGACCGTGCGTATGTACCTACATACACAGTTCCAGAGCTCTTGCGATTTCAGCATTAATGCAATTAAGGAGTCTTCGTTCAAAACGGTTTCTGTTGTACGGAATAGCTCCTCTCGGTGTGTTGCCCAGCGCTTACAAGAGAAAAGCGTGTGTGCCGGTGAATCATCCTCCATACAGGATGCACACGCAGGGCTCTGGGTGATTCTCATCCTGTACAGATACGTGCGAAAGCAGCCGTGTCCTGAGAGCGCCTGTGTGGTGTAGAAGTCAAGGTCTCCGTGTCTTCTATTTATCCATGGATCTATTTCGCCGATGAGCCTTCTGGTCCATGATCCCTTTTCTGAGGCCTCCCAGTTTTCTTGCCATTTTCTTATTGTACCGCTTCTCTCTGCATTTTTGTCTTCAAAGTTGTTTTCTTTGTTGTAGCGAGCAACTCTCTCCTGTGCAAGAAGCTCTATCGGGATGCACCCAGACAGGACCATGCATGCATCCCCTGAGATAGTGCGGTATCCGCAGAAAACACTACTTACTGTGTCTTTGCTAATACCCAATTCTTCGGCTATTCAATCGGCGGTCTTTTGTTACCAACTCTCGTACACGTTCAGTGTTTTCTGGTGTCCTGCTTGTGGATTGCAGGCCTGAACTATTCTTAAAGTTATGGAACATATTCCCAAATATTCTAAAGAACGTATCGATCATTTAAAAAAGAGTTAAATTTAATTATTTGTATCATTTTCACCATTCATATTTTTTATTAATTTTATTTTAATACAATTTTGCATTCTGAATCAATAAATATATAGAATTCTTTCAAGTAAAATTGTAGAAGATTAATTGGATTTATTTTATCGAAAAGGGTTCAAAGGGTTCAACTTTAGCTAAAAAAATACTTCCTTTTCCATCTTTTGTTAGTAAATTTGAAAAGTTGAGTTTTGGTGTAATCATTCTGGTTGATTTATCAATGCGCTGTAATTGAACTCAAAAAGCTAAACGAAACTTGATGGACTCACAGACGGAAATTCATGATCATTAAATGGAATGTTGTCAATTTGCTTCCAAGTCAACCTTTTTTTACCTAAAAACTTTACTTCTACTCATAAAATGATGAAAATTAGTTTATTTTATATAAAAACTAGAAAACTATCTACAATGAACAATTGATATTGAAATATTCATCGTGATTCTAGGAACATTTTATTATAATTGAACTCTTGTTCTTGAAATATAGTTTCAAGTATAATAACAATCATCATTTATTATTAATATAGATTAACTTTTAGAGTTAAAAAAAATAAATATGTACTGTTTTAAATTTATCTTTTTCCCTCTTAAATAAAATAAATGAAAAAATTAAAAAAATGCATTAATATCGTATAAAAACAAATGAAAAATATTCAAATATTTTTTTAAAAAGAAATGAATATTCTATTAGTTTTGTAAGTGAGTTTTAATTAAAATTTAAAATAAACTCGTGAATTCTAATTAGATATCTTTTATAATAAATTAATAAAGAAAAATTTATTCATAAATTTATTCGTATTATTAAGATGAAGTCTTCTCCTAACATATATTGTAATAATAATAATAATAAGATGGGGGAGTTATAAAATATAAGAAAATATTCTGGCGAATAGATATTCAGATTGAATTTAAATTTCTGCTCCTGGATGGATAGGCCGCCAACATTACATTACAGTTCTAAAAATGTCGTTTCATCCCCCTCATCCCTATCCTATACAAAACACTTGAAAAAATTTAAATTTTACTAAAATAATTATATAATACTATAATATAATAATAATAATATATAATATATAATCTTCTCGTAACATAAATTATAATAATAATAATAATAAGATGGGGGAGTTATAAAATAAAATAAAATATTCTGGCGAATGGATATTCAGATTGAATTGGAATTTCTACTCCTGGATGGATACGCTGCCTACATTACATTACAGTTCTAGAAATTTAATTTCATCCCCTCATCCCTAACCTACGAGAAAACCCCTGAAAAAATTAAATTTTACTAAAATATTTAAAGTAATTTTACTAAGAATTAGCCTAACGGGACTTTATTCGAAGTGGAGGGGAGCAGTGGGCATTCATCTGAGCTGTTCAGGCGGTCTCATATCGTCAACGGGGAATGAGAGAGAATCACGTATAGTCTAACCCCTCTCCAACTAAAACAGGTCAACTATATATTAATTGATTATTATCCCAAGCTCTTAATTACACTTCTTAAGTGATTTCTATATATTGTATTCTTAATGATTTCTTTGTGAATATTTTTATTTAATTTTATCTTTAATCAAAAAATATTTTTATTGATATCAAGATCTAATAAAGAAAATATAATCATAGATCTGTGAATATTAGAGTAAATTAATATAAAAATAAATATATTAAAATTTAAAATTTTGTAAGGTTAAAATATCGAGACTAAAATTGAAAAAAATAATTAAGTTTTAAGCAGACATTCTTATTTATAATCATACAAGACAAGTTAAGACCTATAATTAAAAACTTTTATAATTTAGAAAAATAGAGGGAGATTATAATTTTAAAATGAAATATATTAAATAGAAAAACAGAGTGGATCTCATAAATCACGTAGTTATCCCACCTGAATTTATTAATTTATAATAACTCAATGACCTCTATGCATCTTCAGATATAGTTAGAATTATAAAATCGAGAAGGCTACGGTGGGCAGGACACGTGGCTAGAATGGGAGAAGATAATGGCGAAAAATATATTGGTAGGGAGACCGAGTGGGAAAGGTCCGCTTGGAAGACAAAGAACACGGTGGGTGGATAATGTGGGAAAGGACGTGAGAGAGATGGGAGAGGATAGGGACTGGAAGGTTGTGGCTCAGAATAGGAATACTTGGAGGGGTGTGGTTGCTGCGGCCAAGAACTTTCGAGTTCCGTAGAGTCACAGAGATAGATAATAGATAAATAATAACTCTGGTATTTTTAGAAAAAATTGTTTTTTAGGGGGGAAGGGAGTGGAAGTATTAACCAAAGTTACTAAATAAAAAACATGTAAAACACATATATTAGAAATATTATTGTTTGATTATTTAATATTAGTTAATTAATTAATTAGTTAATTTTACCCATAGTTTTCTCACTTCGGTCGTTAGTGATGAGGACACACTCTCTCCCCACCCTTATATATACCCGCTCTAATAAATTATAGAGTATTATGAATATACATATATTTAATTAGCTGATGATTAACATTAAAAAAAAATGTATCTAATATAATAAATAATAAATTTAATTTTTTAATGAAAAAAATTTCCTAATCAGTAATTTCAAAGAAATTGGTAGAATTATCATTTACTAATCATATTATTAAAATAAAATTTTCCCTTTTAAAAAGTATTATCATCATATATATTTGAATGTGAATTATTGATGGATTTATAACAAAAGATATGAAAATAAAATTATAAGAAAACTAAGAATATGAATAATTTTAAATAAAATTTTATTTTTCCATCCATCGAAATAAGTAAAAACAATCATTCTTAGTATTTCTATATTTTAAAAGATAAATACGAAAAGAGATTTTTGTTGTTATGTTTGTAAATACGAAATATCACTGTTTCCGGTAAATAAAAACAAAAAAAGCCATTTGTCTATAAATCTATTTATTCTAGACTTCTTTATTAAAAAAAAACCTTTTATAAAAAAAAAATCTATTTTTATATTAAAATTTTATATCTAACTGTTTTGTTTGGATATAAAGGAGTGTTTTCATTTGTATTTTATTGATATAACATTTCTAAGAAAATAAAGTAAAGAGGATTATTTTTTATTTAATGGATTTTTTCGTTGGAAATTTATAGGAATCTCGACATTTGATTGAAATCTTTGGAATTTAGATGATTTGCATCCGCCTTTGAATTTGTTGGATTTTATAAAAATACTAGTATAATATATAGGTACTAGTATATAATTTCCTCTTATATTTCCCCTGGGCTATATTATAAGCATCCAAAGACTTACAGTATATACTTATTGAACATTGAATAGACAAAAAAAAATTTACTTAAAAAATTCTTTTTGAATCAAATCTATTATATTTTAAACAATATTCAATAAAAAGTAATTTGTAAATATTCGGAGTATTTTATTCTAAATATAAAAATTTCCAATATCGGAAAAATATAACAAAGCAGACAACAAAAATTATTTTTTTTTCATAAAATATTTTTAAATCTCACACTTACATATATTTTAGATATCACACAATTTCAGAAAAATACAATTTAAATAATTTCTTTTAATCAACATGAAAATAAACATTTATTTTTATCCAAATATATCTTACTATTGTATATACATTTGTGTATTATCAAAATTAATAATAAATATGCACAGAATGCACGGTAACGCTTTTGAAAAATATTCATTCACTAGGAAGAGCATCTTATTTTAATATATAAATTCGTGTTATGTTTTATTAAAAAAAAATATTAGATTCCTGGCATTTATAGTATATTTTAATGCTAATCTTAGTTAAAAAAAAACTATTTCAATTACATATTTATTAAAAATAAGAAATTATCGTCACACCTCTAATATTATAAATCTAAAAAGACTAATTTTATAAGTTTGCTGAAACTGATGTTTATAATTTTGTATTTTAATAACTATGTTGAGGAGGGGGGCTGAAATCTAAAATTGAAATGAATATGATTGATTCTTTATAATAAATTAATTAATTAAGCAATTGTCTTATTTATTGAAGTAGTTTCCTTGTTTCATGATGTAGAATCGATATTGTTCCTCAATAACATCGTTTGCTTTAATTGTATATAATAAATATTTTATTTCGTTTTAATATGATATTAGTCGATTAAAAGGTGATTAAAGCTCAATGGTTGATTTCCTCTCTGTGTGTGGAGGGATCCTTAGAAATGACATTCAAGGGTATCATGGATATGAGGGGAGACTTCTTCACCTTCGTGATGTTGATCGCATGTATGGATAGGCTGTGAAGTGGTGTAAACACCCTACCTCGTTCGCAATGACAGGTTTTTGGCTTCCTATATTCGCGTTGAATGAATGAGCCTACTTAGAGGGTCGAAAAGAATTTTCCTGTTTGTATTTGTGTAATTGGTTAGTTATATATAAAAATAATTAAAAATTTTGATATACTCAAACAATGACATTTGTATACTAGATTCATTGCAATGTGCAATTTTTGAAGATTGACCAAAAAGGGGAAATAAATAATTTATAAATATTTCTTGAATCAATAAAAAAAATTCAAATCTTAATCATTGCCTTCGGAATTAATCCAGTCTTTCATGGATATACATATTTTTAATATTTTATACTTTATTCATAATTACAGGAATTTGTTGTTAGTTTGATCCCTTGAAAGTTCCACTTAGTCAATAATTATTAAAATAAAAAATTCCCTACGAAAAAAATAATTTATTTTACCTATATTCAAGTACGTATTAAAACATTTACAAATAACTTATATACTTGATAGAATTTATTTAAATTATTTTTTTTAGGGTTATTATAACTAACAAGAAAGAAATGAAGAAAATTAGGTAATTGTATTCAAATGGTGTTCTAATTTCTGTTATGAACTATTATCAACCCTTATAATTACTTCACAAGGTCAGTATATTATTAGGTTTCTAATTTAATTGGAATAGTTACTGATTTATTGTTATTTCTAATCTTTATTTCTATATTTTACATTAATCTTTTCTGCTGTTGATAATAACTTGATTTCTTTCATCCGTGATTGAAAAGATCAACGACCACCTATTACATGTAAGTAATCTCATATGCCATAGATTATAAATGTGTGAAATTTTATTAATTTCAATTTTTATATAAAATTCACTTAAAATTTGATTGTATTTTTTTAACTAATTAATAAATTATTATTTTATATATTTTAACATTAATAATGTAGAATAATTAATTAATAATCAAGAAATGAATAAATAATTTATTTTGATCATATCAATTTTAGCGGAATAAGGGTATCGAACTATTAACAAATTTTTTTGAGTTATTAGAATATTTATTTTACTTTACTTATGTGAACAATTTCAGTTTTTATTTAAAAAATTTTAATCCTGTTTTTTTTTTAATTTTTTTCCATCTTTCGATTTTCGATTTATACTGATTCTACATTTATGGATTCAGTTCATCCGTGTATGTATATTCAAATCTTGTAAAACATGGCATTCATTTTTGTTTCCGTCATTTGTCAACTAAATAAAGCTCACCAGGACACGTATAAGTGTGCGTTGCAAGATTATTATCAACCAACTCAATTATGCATAAACTCTAATCAAGTTCATGTATTTTGTTTTATACCAAGTCATGGTTTTCAACCATATTTTAAGATATCTTGCAAGTTTTATCTATAAAATGATCTATACATATAAAATAATACACATTATAATATTACTCTAATAAATCATTCGATTAATATCTTTAAGAAGTGAATTAAGAAAAGGGTAACACGTAATTCTTGTTTGTAGGAATCAGAAATAAATTTTTCTAATGAGGACCTTGTAAAAGGAAAGATTAACAAATAAATTCAACATTCATGTATGTTTTCTTGATTTACAAAGGTTTGTTCGTTAGTGAATGATAAATTATATCTTTATTTGATATAAACTAAAGATCTACTTATTTTTGATACAACAAAATTAATTAATTATTATTAATTATTGAGAAATCGACAGAGGAATGTAATGAAGCAGCGTTTGCAACTATATAAGGTGTTTTATAAATAAACTTTACATTAAATTAAAATTTTTTCATGAATAATTTATGAATAATAATAATAATATAATTTTTAATATAATTTTTCGTATTTAAAAGAAAGGTCATTTTTTGTTGAAAATTTATAAAGATTTCATTCAAATCTAAAATTTATTATAGACTTACGTTGTTTTTACAATTTAATTTAATTTATTATTTTTTCATTTTTTTAATAATTAATTGCTTTTTATTTTCTAAAATATACTAACCTTCTTTTCAATAAGAAACAAAAGACAAAATGTTTGTTTTTCCAAGTCTAGTATATTTTTGAATAGCAATATAAATAAAGCTTTCATTCTCACATTGTTTTTGTTTTTATTTTTATGTTTAAGCTTGAAAGATTACATATGAATATGAATTATAACTTGATTGTTTTGACCTTGTTGTTGGTTTTAATAAGCAAAATAATAGCAAAACAATAGAATCACTAGCCACTGTTCTTATCTAAAAAAAATAATTTTTAATTATAGTATATATATATATATATATATATATATGTAATAATAATAATAATAATAATAAAACAAAATAAATATATATGACATGACATTTATAATCTTTGCTCCTTTATGATTTTTATAAATTTCACTTGCGATCCTTGGTTTTTGTGTCAAATTTTCCCGTAACCCCTGGATAAAGAGTAAACGTTTTTTTTTATCTTTAATTTAATTAAGAATAAATTCTTTCTAATAATTGCGCTTTGATGATATCTTAAGAATGTTAGTGTCACCCCCCCATCGATTATACCATCCCAATTTTTTCAAAATATTTTGATTGTTTTTAAGCTATTAGAGGTTTGAATACACATCAACTTAAGTTATGAAAAAAAATTATTTGATTTATTTATACTTATAAATAAATATTTTTTAGTAAAAAAATACTTTAAAAATTTCTCGGATAGCACACCACTATTTTATGATTACTTAAATATAAATAAAACTTCGTGTAAACCATGATCTTTTTAAATAAAATTTAATATTTTTTAAAGCTTTCTATTCGATAGGGAATGGAATGAAAAGATTTGAAAAGAGTAAACGTATCCTCTTATTCAAAATTTTTATATGTCATAAAGAATAATTGATTTGAGGAAGAGTCTTCTGGTATAGGATTTTATTAAAGTATATACTCCAAGGGTTAACAACAAAAGGATAAACTAAATCTCTTCTTCTCCTACTTTCCAACAACAATCAGTTAGCCAACCACTTGAAATGTTAAGTTTCCTATTTTTTGAATAAGATAAACATTTAATCTTGTTACGAAAATAGAGGTCGTTGGATTAATTGGAGTATGGGAGGGAGAAGTATGAGTAGAAATGTCATCGATACAGGCAGTCCACTTATCTAATTCCCACAGTTGCAAAACATAGTGGCTCTCTTCATTAAGTTTTAACCCGGGGTCTGTTAAGTTATTTGATACCAAGGACTCTAGGGAAAGCAAAGTTTCAGGGTTTCCATCGATTAACTAAAATACTGCTATTTCACCCTAAACCTCTTTAGATCTATATTATCAATATTAGTCACTTTTGAAAAATGATCCCTACCAATATTTATTTATTCATTTATATGATTATTCTAAAATTTAAAAAAATAAAAATGAAAATTGAACAAGTCTCTAAAAGAACTCATTGTCCCTCAGTTATCAAAATTCTCTCTTCCTTTTTTTACCGATCGGCACAGGAAGGGAATGTATTGTTTTCACACCAAATTTCACATGTGGAGATTTTTAAATATCTCCACGAATCATGCATTTTGTTAACAGAAAAAAGTATTTTTAGAATGATGTGTTATGATAAAATTTGATATATTTACTTCATAGTAGCATGAATTCATCAACTTTTGGTGTATATCTGGAAACCGGAAGTGATAGTTTACAAAGTATTAATTTTATATTCATTGTCGGAAATTTCACTTGAAATATAGTACTAATTGATAATTTAGTAATTAAACTAAAAATAAAAACAAAAATAATATATAATTTAGTCATTTTAATTAAAGTTTTAAAAATATTTTTTTTGATACTTTATATAAGTATATATACATTATATATATATAATGTTGTTTGAAAATTAATTTATTTCAAATCGTTGGTCGCTTCTGTGCCTGACCACTGTTCATTATTTTATTTACAAATGATAATTAAAAAAACTAACAAACTTTATTTGATTTCTGTAAAATATCATCCTTTATTGTATTATTCTTGATTAACTTTAGAATTTATTATAAGATTTCTCAAATACCCAATTAATTTGTTTAAACCAGTTTGAACTAATTTAAGATCGTTGAAATACATTGCTATTCTACGGTTATTTAATATAAACCAATGGATAAATATTTTTTGTTTTATATTTACATAATATGAAACATAAAACGCCCGTCTCATTCTCTAAGTTTAATATAAATATAAATAAAATACGCATAAATTTAAATTTTAGAGTGTGTATGAAACTCTTTCATTTTTATTAAATGAAAAAAAAAACGGTCTTAGGAACAAACTAAAATCATGAGGCGTTAAAACCCCCGATATCTTCGAAACAAGAGGTTAACGATTGAACCGTGAAGGGCATGTACTCTTTCATATGCATTTGGAACGATTATGAGACTGGTTTAGTTATTCTTTTTTAATTGATTTAAGAATTTTTTTTTAACCTAATCAATTTATATAAAATTTTAAAATTATCAACCTTCACTTAACCAATCAGATTGAATTCTAATTTAATTTAAAACTAAATTAAAGAGAAATTTAATTGAATAAAGTTTTTGAAAAAAGAGAATTGGTCCAAATCTCTTCTTCCTTTCTCTGTCTTTTCTCATTCTCTCTCTCTCTCTTTTTCTCTATCTATCTTTATGAAATAAAACCAAGTTCTAAATTTATCATCTTCTTAATGTTATTTGTCTTTCATTAATAGAGATAAGGAAGAAAAAATTTTATTAGTGTATATTTAGCCCATGCTAAGAAAATACATCCATTCATAAAGTTACTTGAATACAACTCGAATAGACGAATAAAATTTTAATTAGTTGAAAAGTTACTCTTGAGGATATATTTTTAAAGACAACGTTAATCATCCTAGCTTTTTTCTCAGAAGTTTTTTATTATTTGGGATTTCTAATCACCTCAATTACTCCAATACAATTATTATAAAAAATAAATATAAATTAAATAACTATTAAATTTAAAAAATAAAAGATTTAATTAGAAAATTTAAATTAATTCAAATTATTTTAAGATTCAATTCATTTAATTGATTTTCTAATTATATAAAAGCCGATATTGACCTAATGGTAAACTTTCTTGCACACTTTACCTAAATTACATTAAGCTCTCATCATCAATCGTAATGATTGGAATAGGTCGAACAGAAAATAAAGGATTATTTGTCTCTCTAAACTCAAAGTTTGATTGAAATGCTGTAAAAATAGTAGTAAATTACCAAAGAATAGATCAATTATAATTAATTTAAATGCTATTATTATTATTATAATTTTGGTTTTTAAGGAATCATTAGTCCCATAGATTATCGTCTATTCCGAATTGTCCTTAATTATTTATTTTCCCAATTAAAGTGATCCATAAAAGTAGTTTAGAACTTTGTTTTTTGATTCACAGCTAGATTAGCAGGGATTTGTGTATACATTATGAGTTAACTTAATTTTTTATTCGATGATGAGATGTTTTTTATCTAATAATAAATTATTTAAATTTGACTATTAAAATTACTATTGGAGAATATATTATTTTAATTTCACTTTCTTAAATATAAACATTCGAGGGCTGGTTAAAAAGTCCGTGACTTTTTGAATTTCCCGTCTCTTAAATCAAATGGCAACATTGCTCCTGTTAGCAGGAAGCTATCAGTTGAACAAGCTATGTCTTTTAGTTTTTGTATGGCATTCATTAAAAGCAGACTACCTCGTGATTTGATAAGAAAATGGAAAAAAGTGAATTTCTATGAAAATCTATGATTTGGGATACGAATTGCTCTGTCATCCAGCTTATTTCCCGAATTGAGAAGAAATGGCTCCAACGATGAAATCATCTCAAAAACAAATCTATTTTGATGTCCTCGACATTTTATTTTTTGGAGGAGATAAAAAAATTGGAGAAACGTTGAACGAAGCCTATAGAGCTCAAAGGAAACTACGTTGAAAAATAAAATAATTTTTTACCAAAAAATCACGTACTTATTGACCTGTCCTCGAACATATATTCGAGGGTGGTCTGAAAAGTTTCCGACCTGACCAAGAAAAACGATGCAATTTTTTGTTTGTTTAATTTTTCAAAATTCAAGATAGCTGAGACCTGTACGATGTCAGCTGAACGTGTGCGAAATATTTTGCAAAACCATTTGAATATGGAAATCTGTGTGCAACATGGGTGCCGCATTTCCTAACGTTAGACCAAAAATTGCTTCGAAAAACCATTTCTAACGACAATTTGGGGCTGTAGGCGTAATCCAAACGAATTTTTGCGTCGATTCATAACTGTTGATGAGACTTAAATTAAATTAACTCAAATTTAATTAATTAATTAAATAATTTATTAATTAATTAAATTAATTAGAACACCGTTATAAGAAATGTATCAGTGTTGATGGAGATTATGTTGAAAAATATAGCAAAAAAAAGAATTGAAAAACACCGTTTTTCTTGGTCAGGTTGGAAACTTTTCAGACAACCCTCGTATATATAATAAATATAATTGTGGTCGATTAAAACGTCAAAATGGAATTATAGCATATATATACTTGATTCAAGGTCCCCTGAGTCAAAAAAACAATGTCAAAAAATAGAGTCTGTTAGAGTAGCTTGCAAATATAACGGTATTGAAACTGAAATGGTCTATCGGGGAAGGGAAGGGATTCAATAAGCATAGATCAAAAATGAAAAGGTGTTTGACTTTTTTTCAGTTTTTACCTAATGATTTTGGTTAAACTCGCTCCATCAATGTCAAACAAATTTATCTTTAATGTTAAAAAGATTTTATTTACTTTAAAGTACTCTAAAAGGGCTTAAATAGCGAATTTTCAAAATGGCTCCCTCTATAGACCTTTATTTTTTTTATTTTTAGATAATTAACTATTTCATAAACCTAAAAGATGGATAAATTTAAAATATAAAATTTACCTAACTTTTCAAAATATAAACTTTAGGAAAGAAATTACAAAAAAAAATTGTAAAAGGTAGATATTAAGTAAAAGTTGTGTATTCTTTTTGATTTTGATTTTATTTATCATTAAAATTAAGATATTATATATTGTTTTAATTCGATTCGAAATATCTCAATTTTAACAAGTCTAAGTTTCAAATAAAATTCGAAATATAAATTCTTTCTAATCTTTTTTTAAGAATCAAAATTTATCTTTCTTTTATAAAGAATTATAGAGGAAATAAATCGATCATCTGGTCAAAAAAAAAAATCTAGAGAAAGAAGAAGAGAAGAAGGAAAAAATCCGGATTTAGGGATATAATGGTGGTTGAAAAGTTAGGGAAAATGCTTAACTCTTCCTCCTGACTCAATTCCAGAGGGTGGGTCATTAGAATAGATGCTTCCAGCCGTTGCAGAAAATGTAGATAATTTATCAGAACAGATGTCTTCGTGACACGCGTGTTAAATGCAGGGCAACGGAAACTCACTTGACGATTAAAACTAACAAGAATAGAATCGATTTACAATAGAAAGTTGAATTTAAAATTACCTTTTGTTAATTAACTGATATTTTTATATTTTAAAGGTGATAAAATATTTTTTTTTTATTAATTTCTTTAATTATAATAGAACTTTAATAAAATTTTTATTAACAGTTTTTGATTTTGTTTTTAAATTATAATGAAGTTGAATATATGTAAACTCTATAAATTAAAGAATTTGTTTTAATAATGAAAGCATAATTATTTATAATAGTTAAATTTAATTTCATTAAACTGATATTTAAATTGTATCTCTCTACTTTGTCCTGCACTCTCCCTCATACTTCCCATCAATAGATAAATTATTAATTCACAAATGCAAATGACATTTATTATATTGTTTTTTATTCTATATTCAAAATATCCTTAGGAGAATAATAATTATAATATTCAATTTCCAAAACACAAAAAAATTATCATTTTTATAATAGAATTCATTTCTAATAAAAATTAAGATCAATTCCAAATAATGTAGAAATAAATAAATCATTTTTTACTATCTCGCCAGAGATAGTATTGCGATCACGAAAATTTTCGATGTTGAGATTTTGATGTTTTTATACGTTTTGAAGGTTCCTGAATCATTTTCACTAAGGTTGAGAAAAATGTCTGTGTGTGTGTGTGTGTATGTATGTATGTAGGCAAGATTACGCAAAAACGGTTTGAGCTAGAATGATGCAATTTGGTATATGAGCATTATTCAAAATTCATAGTTTTCTATCAACTTTTGAGAAATGTAGCTCAACCGGAAGAGGGTCATTACCTACAACGTTTTGATTTTTTTTCCTCTAAAGTGACCGTAAAAATAAAGATATATGTTTGATAATTTTTCACATGATTAATAATTGTATAAAACTGCTATATATAGAATTTCAGCTTGATTGAATCGCTGAAAGTACCAGAATTAATTTTTTAACACTGCAAATCTCACGCGCCAACACGTGCCATGGTGCCATAAATAAAAAACCAAACATGCGCTGGTTTAATATTTATTATTTATAATTTATAATTAATTAAATTTAATTTAAATATAATATATTATGTTATTTAATCCAATTCAAATTGCGAGATAGTCGAGTGGAGACACTCCAGCTTATTTACTAATATATATAAGATTATCTGAGTCTTTGAAATAAGGATCCTATTAGTTTATTTCAGTTTTTTTCTTTAATAATAAAAGAAAAAATACAAAATTAATACTTACTTTAGGTAAAATGAAAATGGGGTATGTTGGATGAAAATTGTAAAACGAGATTTTTAATAAACTAAACTAAATTTTTTATAAACAATATTACATCTTTTAACTAAATGGCTTTGCTATTTTTACTGTATGACTATTATTATTAATAATATTTCATTTTTGTGACTATTATTGCTTTTAAAAAAAGAAGCGACTATTGTACTAAACATCGCAATTAATTGAAAAATGAAAAGTATTATCGTTCCTATTCCGTTTTTATTTTGGTAAAAGAAATTATTAATTTTTAATTTCTACTTTTATTACTAAAAATTGAAAAAAAGGATGATATTGAAGGTTGACAAGAATTTATTAAAACAATTTTTTTATTTATTATGTGAGCAGGGAGTTTATTGATAAAAGATTTGGTATTTTCCGAGTAAAGAAATATAAAAGGCGGATAGAAAATTTTGAACTCACTTAATAGCAAATGTACTTTAGCACATAAAGCCTCAACTATATAACCAATTAATTTATTACATTAATTTATATACTTAAATATTAAAATATATAATTATATTAATTATTATCAATTATAAAAATATAATACAATAATTATTATTAAGTTAATAAAATAAAATTTAAATAGTTAGGTTCTGTAGTCACGAAGGATAATATTCAGGAAGAATTTAAATCGAGGCTGAAAACGGGTAACGCCTGTTATCATGCAGTAAAGGGGCTTATCTTGTCAAAATTATTATCAAAGGGGAACAAAATTAAAAAATATAAAGCAATTATTTTGCCGGTTGTATTATATGTGTGTGAGGCATGGGAAAGAGTAGATTTAGAGTATTTTGAGAATAGGATTGTGAGAAGCATTTATGGGCCAAAGAAAGATGAGGTCACCGGAGAATGGCGGAGACTACATAACGAGGAATTGCATGACCTCTATAGTTAGGATAATAAAATCGAGAAGATTTCGATGGGCAGAGCACGTGGCCAGAATGGGAGAGGAAAGAATGGCAAAAAATATATTGGTGGGGAAACCGATTGGGAAACGTCCGCTTGGAAGACCAAAGACGCGGTGGATGGACAATGTAGGAAGGGAAAGAAGGGAAAGGGTAGGATGGTTGTGAATCAGGATAGGGACACTTGGAAAAATAATTAAAAATTTTATGATCAAATTGAATTATTTAAAAGTAGAAAAATTTTTGTTTCTAAGATTTTTTATAGGTTTGTCTGAAAAAGAGAGTTTTGAACAATTTTTTATATCAAAATAAACCATTTGAGTTTCTTGATTTGGAGAAAAAAAACTTTTTCACGGATTAAACCATTTGTCATTGATTTGTCTTTGTTGTCAGGGTTAAAAATGAAATTTAATATTGATTTAGTTTGAAGACATTATATAGCGGAGATTAAATTTTAATCTGAAAAATAATCATACATTATTATATTATTATTATTAGTATTAGTATTATTTATCCTTTTTTTCATTCTTTTATTTTATTATGTAAAATATTACCTAAGAGAATTAGAAAATAGAGAAGCCATAAATTCTCTATTGAAAAGCCTCAATGTTAAAAGAGGGCAACTTCGCCCTCATACCCACTCCTATTGCTATCAGATTTTGCTGTTTTTAATTTACCAGGGTGAACCAAGTGAATTGAATCCCAAGCTTGTTCAATTTGGCCCTTCATAGGGCATGGATTAAAAATTGATATCTCTGTCTCATGAGATAAAAAAAGAAAATTAAAACAACTAAAGATATTTCATATATGGCATGTTTCATTATATACCATAGTTTAAAGTAATACTTTTCAATCAAAATAAAAATACAAAATTACTTATTTCTTTATTTATATATAATTTTATATAAAATATTATTAGAAGTTTTAACTGGAGTAATATGTTCTTTTGTATATATTTTATTAAATTGAAATTCAAGTGTACATTTTTACTTTAAACATATTTTATTAAATAAGAAGAAAGATATTTTTCAAATAAATAATTAAATTAAATATACATTTTTACATAAATTAACTACATAAAGTAAGAATGTCTTTATCCAAAAATAAATTCATAGTAATGATTAATATTTATATGGCTAATTATTATTTTAGTATTAGTATTTTTTTTAATTTTAATGAACTGCCCTTCTATTTATTTATTATTTTACATATTAAAAAAAAATTTATAAATATTATAAAGAAAGACTTTACTTAGAAAAAATCTAAATCATTTTTAAATTATTTTCTTGGCGACGCTGTTTACTTACATTAACTATTATTAACAAATATTTATAAAGATATATAGTATATATATATATATATATATAAGGTGCTTGAATAAGTTCTCGCTGTTTTTTTTGTGAAAATCAATGCTTTATTTACGCAATGTGGTGCACAACACGTCACTCAAAGTACAGCCCATCAAAAGACACTACTTTTTCCCATCCCTCCAATTTTCGTCTTTAAACTTTTTCGGTGCGCCAGAACGTTCTTTATCTTGAAGATCAAAATCGACATTTTTGAACCGTCGAAACCAGTCTCTGCAAGTCGTTTCCGACAGAGCATGTTCCCCATACGTCTCAACAAGAATTCGGTGTGCTTCAGCTGCTGATTTCTTCTGTATAAAATAATGCAATAGAATTCCCCGCAAATACTCTTTTCGTGACACAAAACTCGACATCTTTAAGCACTCAGAACAAAATGTGGTTGACACTGTGGCAAACAGAAACACACTGGCGTTCAAGAATACAAACAGTATTTCCTGGAAATGCGTTCGTTTCAGAAATATCATCCACTTATATTACTGGAAACGCCATTTGTTAGAAAACAGCGAGAACTTATTCAAGCACCTTATATATATATAATACATATTGTATAAAATTCAGACTAATGCTTTGTTGATTATTAATAATCGAAACCAAAAAGCATTAGGTAAAATATGATGTTTAAGTGAGAAAGAAACATGATGTGGGGATTGGAAGAAAGATTTTTTTAAGAGAATTACTAAATAATATTATATATTATGTATTTTTTTAAGTTCTAAAATTACTTAATCATTAATTTATATTGGGAAATCGAATTATGAAATAATATTTTTGATGATATATCAAATAATTTTTCATTCTGTGTGTATTTGAAAGTTTATTACAAGTAAGTAAGTTAGCAATGAGATTAATTTTGCATGAATGCTGCAAAGCAAAGTGGAGTTTAATCTGATGGACTTTCAATTACTTATTGGACATAGCATGAAATTCAAATGGATCTTTTACATGAGTATTTATGGCCTCTTTTTCCCTAAAGTCAGACTAGAACAAACGGTTTTTAATTAAGAAGTCTAATTCGCCCTTTGTCGAGCTCTTTGTCACTTCATAACATCGTAAATGTTGTTCAAGTGTATTAGTGTATTGTATGTTTGCAACATATGTTGCCAACACATGTTCCTGATGGGCCACTTCACTCTGTGATACTCTCTTCTACAGGACCAGTTTTACAGTCCTAGAGAGTCTCCTTGGCATCCCAAGCAAAAAGAAATATCTTAAAAATAAACTAGTTTTAGTGAAACATTTTACTCTCATCTAACTTATCTGATATTTATCAAAAGGATTTTTATTAATACACTACACATATTTGGATAATTTAATTATTTAATTAAATAAATGTACAACTTTTCGACTGCTTATTCTGCAGTCGTTATCAAGTACCGTACGCTTGCCCCGACTCAAGCAGACATGATATTTATGTAAATTTATCAAATTTATATATAAAATAAGAATATACAATTAAAATTAATTAAAAATTTATTTTTTTAAATTTAGAATCTAATCTAATCTTAAACTATTAAATCATAAAATTCAGCAGGTATTTTCAATGATTTTTATTTACAAATTCTTATTTTAATACTACTCGTTTGATACAATACTAGCAGTATTATAGACTCCTATCCATTTTAGTCGGATGTAAATTTTCGCAACATATCATAAATCAGGCTTGTCTAAAGTGCGGCCCGAAACCCAAACGCAAATTATGAAAATATTCAATATGGTTCTAAAAAAAAAAAATGTAAAATGATATTTATGTGCGGCCCAGCATATTGTTTTTTTTTTTTTGCAATGTGACCCTCGAATGGCCATAGTTTAGACACCCCTATCATAGATTATTTAAATGTCTTCATTCATTGCTGCACTTAGTGATACAAGGCACTTGCTGTACAATCAACGACACCCATTGAACAATTATTTTCTTTCTACCTTAATGAGAAGATAATATTTAATAATAATAATAACGAATATATAACTGTAACTTTTACTGGTTTAATTTATTCGTCAAGTTATATCACTAATGTCTTTGACCTAGTTTAAGTTAATTCTTGGTTATATTTTTCTAGAACTACAGTCGTAGTAGTTTTTGTTCGTTATTGCGGTGTAAAACAACAACACTAATAAAACATAATAAAACGATCTAACAGTTTAATATTTTGATGTCATCTCATCATTACTACTAACAAATATCGAAACGTAGACTTAATTAATATGCTAATTTATAAAAACAGTATTATTGAGACAAAGTTTTGAAATTCTAATATAAAATAATATTAAATATTTAGTTAATACCTAATTCCATTGGTGTTTAACAAAATTCTAAATACTTTAATTTTAAACTTCAATTTTAAATACAAACTACAATTATAAATACTTTATAAATCTTTATTTAAAAATCATAAAATGTACAATACTTTTCTACAAAACAAAGTTTTTTTAAGTATCCGTATGAAATGTTTAATATTTATTTCTCTTTTAATTTAATGGCAAATATATATATATACTAGAAACAAATATTTACTTTATAAAATTCATAAAAGTATTAATAGAAAATTTGTTTTGTTTCAATATATTATTGTAATTATTTTTTTTTTCCAATTTGCTTTGAGTTACCATTCATATTTGACAAAAAAAAAATATATATCGTGTATAATTATTTAATTAATCATTAAACTTTTGAATTTTAATTTTAAACTTTACAAATTATAAGTATTTGAATTATTGCATATTTATTATTGTCTATTTGTATTATGCATATTTAATATTCGAAAAATCATTTTTCCTATTATTATTTTATTTAAATTACTAAAATAAATAAAAGATGAAATTGAAAAAAATATCAATGAATAATAAAATTGAAATATTTTTAATTATTTATTTTTCTGTTTATTTTTGAAATAATTAATTAATACATAGGTATTTTTAAATTCGTGATTATGATATGATATTTATATCTAGTACATATGCTATTATTCTATAAAATAGAATAATTATGGATTCTGAGAATATTATTTATTAATTTTATATCATACAATATTTCATTTTGGTGAAAAATTATTTATAATTTTATAATTTCAAGAGGTATAATTATTCAATAAAAAATATAATGTGAACTATTATATTTATTTATTTAAAACTTTTAATTATATCTATATGGTATATGAGTTTAATTACTTTAAAATTATTAAAGTTTTGTTATTAATCAATTTCAATTCTAATTAGATATTGTAAAAATTCATTTGAATTAATAATATCAAAAAAGAAGTTTAGTTTGGTTTTTATTTAGATCATAATTTCTTAGTACTTTAAATTATATTGAGTGTGTGTGTGTGTGTATGTATAATAGAAAATTCACATCCCGTTTGTGAAAAGGAGAAGAATTTTTGTTTAATATATTTTTTCTTTCCCTGGAGTTTTTAGAGGAAGAGTAGACTGGGACCATGATAAAAGGATTCAAAAGCAAATCCTTGCTTGCTCTATCAATATCGGGGTAAAATGCTTCGGGAATACAAGATTTGTGAATTTTTAGGACAAACCAACAGAAATATACTTAGTTAATACATATTTCTATTGATACAGTATACTATATATATTAACAGAATGTATATTTAACCCTTTTTAAATAAAAACAAAAAAAAAGAATATAATTTCAACAAATTAATTATTTTATTTATCAGAAAATAAATAATTAGTTATTCCTCATAATTTATAAAACTAAAAGGAATCACTGTTCAACTTTATATCTAAAATATATTGAAAATGTTAAAAATCATAAGTCAACATCATTTTAACAATACCTCTCTTACTATCGTTGGTCGGTAAAAATGATTTATTCAAATTTATTGATGTAAATTAAATTCTTTTTTATAAATGAAATATAAAACTGAAATTTATCCCTATTTTTCGACTCCATTCTCTTCAATATTTAAATTTTCACGCAGGTGAAACAATAAATAAACGAAACAAACGACGGAAAATTTCACATGTATAGTCATAAAAAAAATATAAGAGAATATTTCCTCCTGAAATAAAATGATAATATAGATAATAATAATAATATAATAATATAATATATTTCTTTCGAAGATTTATTTGTCATCATAGGTCTTAAATAAAATTTTTACAATTCAATGGAAAAATATATTTTTAAAAGAAAAGAATGAATGAATGATGGAAAAAAAAATTATTGAAGAACGGAAATCGAATATACAAATTATTTTCAAATCTGGATATATAAAATATTTACGATTGCAAGAGACATGGTTTTCTTTTGAAAGCCTTCCTTTCAGGTTGATTGAAGAATCAAGATTAAATTCTCCCAAATAGCAGGGACAGATGGAAAACCCATTTCCTTTGGTAACATTTTAATAGGATTTTAGTTTGACGAGATTGCATTTGTTCAACTATCATTGCTTTCCAATTATAAAATAGCAAGTATGATGCATCAATACCGATTTATTTTTTTAAATCCACCATTCACTTTAATGAAACCTAAAAAAAACACATCTTCACCTTCATCCAAAATTGGATTATTTCATTTCAAATAAAACCCGTCTTAGATAAAAAAAAATTAACGAATCTTTGCAATTCAATCTACTTTTGTTTCAGGTTATTTCAACATTATCATGAAAAACACATATATTCCACATTGCCGCTTCTAATCAGAGGTTTTTCTTTTCTTCTCCTTTGTCTAAATGAAGATTAATCTATGAATAAAATGACATGGAAGGGGACTATATCTGCCAGTTAATTACCCTCTGCGCAGTTGCCTGGTGACTTCTATCCAATATCATTAATACTGTTTGCGATAAAGGATTTAATGCAAGATGCACGTTTAACTGTCTCTCTATGTTAACCAGATTACGAAAATTCCAATGCTCAGCTTAGAATCATCTTATTCAACATATCAATTATTATCATTTTGATCAGACTTAATCAATTTCAATTTAGTTCATTAAAATTATAAATATATCTAGTAAATAACTAAATAAATTCATATACTTTAATTTTATATATATAAACATTTAATGTTATATTATTTAATCATATTAAATTATTTTTTAATTGATAGAGAAAAGTGTGGTAAAAACGCCTACTGATTATGCAACTAAAATGACAAGCAGGTATAAATTTAAGGATTCATTCAGGCGTTCCCATAAAATATACTTGCTAAAGATTTTTTTTATTACCTTTCGGGATGTAAACCTAATTTTGTTAGTGCAAAATATTATATTATATTACATTAAATATTTTCAATTTTTGCGAACAACGAGACTTATCATTAAGACAGTATTATCGAATATAATACACCCTCCATTCCAAAAGAAACCGAACTTTTTAA
Source organism: Labia minor (assembly GCA_963082975.1). Taxonomy (NCBI): domain Eukaryota; kingdom Metazoa; phylum Arthropoda; class Insecta; order Dermaptera; family Spongiphoridae; genus Labia; species Labia minor. The sequence continues at coordinate 35,341,290 of OY720344.1, read as the reverse complement.
AAAAACAAAAAACCAATGTACATTTTGGAACAAATCATTTTTATTAATCAATGTATTCCCCTTCTGCATCGATACACAAATTTGCACGCTCCAACAAGTTGTCAAACGACTTCTCCATGTCCTTTATTGGAATGGTCTTTAGGACGTCGGTCGTCGCCTTCTCAATGGCGCTTCAATCGATGCGTGCCACTTTCCTTTCATCGCCTATTTCTCAATATTCTGACCGAATACGACAAATTTTTGTCAACAAACGCTTCATGAGGCCTAAGTAAAACTATCCAGTGACTGTCTGGCCGGGTAGAACAAATTCTTTGTGGATAATTCCTTTTGAATCTTAAAAATCCGGTTCTGGGACGGCCTGATCTTTCGTCATCATCCAGCGTCTCTCTACCCGATTTGAATCGCCCGAACCACTCGTAAACTTGCGTACGGGATAGACAATCATCACCAAATGCATTTTGTAGTATTTGGTGCGTTTCAGTAAAAGTTTTACCAAGTTTAACACAAAAATCAATTGCAGCTCTTTGTTTGAAACTCATTTTCCGACCGACAGTGTACAAAACACACTGACATTTGAAACGCAAAATGTCATGAAATTTATACCAGTTGTCAATGAGGGACTAAGCCATCTACGGGTAAAATATTACAACAGATGGCATTAGTCGTACTATTTTTTTTTTAAAAGTTCGGTTTCTTTTGGAATGGAGGGTGTAGGTGCTTGCATGTATTTTGATCAACGACATGAAGATGCAAAGTATCAATGCAAACAAACTAACCTAACTATTAAATTCGATGGTTTTAATTTCTCTATATAAAATAACAGTTTTTCATTTAGTCTTATCAGGTTAATCAATGTATATAGACCCTAATCATAGAACGCTCAATATTGCATTTTCGGCATTCATTACATTTGCATTTTGTTGTTTAATTTGAAGGACTCTGCTACCGAAGGCCATCAACCACTTTTACAAACATATGGTGATGCTTCTTCGCCATATCCCAATTGTCGGTCTTGACTGCAACGATTTAAAAGTGGTGATTTTGATGTCAAGGCCAAAGAACGGTCTGGAGTACCAAAAAAATACGTAGAAAGTGAATTGCTCAAACTCCCAAAGAACTTAGAGAGCTTAGCAGTTGATGAATCAACTATTTCAACTTGTTTACATGCAATTGGAAAGATCTAAAAGGAGTGAAAATGGTTTCCAAAGGAATTGATTGAAAATGAAATTTCGAGCTGTTTCAACATCGCGGTTTCATTGCCAGGAGAGCCATCCACATCGACACTGAAACGGAATATTCATAGCCATAAAGTCTTGCAGTGCATATGGTGAGATCAGTTGAGAAGGATACCCTGTTGTAATTCGAGGGTGCCTCCCTACTCACCAGATATAGCGTCTTCTGATTACCACTTTTTCAGATGGAAATAACATGGCAAGGCTAGCAAAAGATTTCGAAATGCTGAAGAAGTGCGAAAATGGATCGATGATTAGATCGCTGCCAAACCAACAACGTACTTTTGACACGGTATCGCTATGTTGCAAGAAAGATGGGTAGAAGTTGTAGAAAATGATAGAAAATATTTTGATTAATATATAGTGTATCATTTGTTCTGAATAATTTTACTTTTTTTAGTGAAAAAATGGTCAGAATACATGCAAGCATCTAATATATTTCTAGATTATTATTCTAAAATATTTAATGAAATTTATTTCCTTTACAACCCTTTGTGATTTATATCTTATGAATTGAAAACTTTATCAATAAATGGTAAAAATATTCTAAATTAGTAAAACTTTTCCCTTTAGATTGTGAATCGGCAAAAATTCTTATAAGATCGGCAGTTTGAAAACGCTGATTAAGTACACTATGTGTATGGCTTTCCCATGTATTTTATCTATAGATAGATATATTAATTCATATTGGCATTTTTTTTCTAAATCTTTTTGTTTCCATTTTTAAAAATCTATCGTCAGCATATAACACATAATTCAACTCTTTTTGTGAATCTATTGTTTTAAATTGAGAGCATTCTTCACTAATTTTTAATTCTTTCTTTTTTTAATTTTACCTTCATTATAAATAAATATTTCATTAAATTCCTAACTTAATAATTCAATAATAATTTGAATTCTATAATATTTTTTTCTATAAATAAATGAAGTAAATTCATTAAATATTTGTCTTTTCCCCTTTAATAAGTTCTAGAGTATTTTCAATACATGCTCTAATAGTTTTGTTTACTTTCATAACAATGACGATCCCTTTGGGCCTAACATAACCAGATAAATGTTTGTACAAGGAGAAACCTGAACAATAACAAAATCAAGACATTATAAAACAATGCTATTTTTAGAAAGATGCTTTCCTTTTTGAAAATATAAAAATATCCGACATTATCATGGAACTTTATCATCTAGAATTGTGAGTTTTATTTTAAAATATTTTATAATTTATTATAATTTGTATTCACTTTATTTATGTTCAAATAGTATATTATTAGTGTTTCTTATTTAAAAACTGTTTTACATAAAAATTTTAATTATTAAATTTGGTTTATAAATCATGTTTGTTTTTATTGTTCGTCGTTAGAGAGTGAGTAAGATTTTAATGCTTTGGGCAACATCGATAATGCTTCTGGCAGATCCAATCCCAAGCGTATTGCTTTGACATTACTTTGAACCGAAATGGTTCCAGAGCTAAGACTGATTTTATTAGCCCCGTCAGCCTTGATTTCTATCTATTTATCTCACTAGGACTATTGACCGACATTCACTTTCTCTCTTCCTTATTTTCTTTATCTTCTTCTTTCTTTAATTTTATCTATATATCTAACACTTATTTAAGGTCTCCAAAAAAAGAAGAAAAACAAAGTAATCTAAAAACACACCAATCAAAGAATGAATTAAGTATTCTAATGTAAATAAGACAAAAATTTAAAAAAAAACGATATCGTCACTAAATAAAAAATAATGTATATAAATTACTTTGGATCTAAAAATAAAATTTGTCATTTTTTTATCTTTTGAAGAAACCAATCTTTAATCTTAATTGTCATTTATTGTGGAATATTTTGGTTTAATGAGGCATTCACCAAATTTATGTATTAGTTATATTCGAATTTTGTCTTTATTCATACTACACAATCAAAGATTATATTAAAATACCGAATGTGATAATATATAAAAAAAATATTTTAATTAAAAGAGTTATAAAAAATATTATAGTTTAGAAGTAAAATTGAAGAAGTTATCTATAGTATATGGCTTGGAGAGAATAAAAGACTGGAAAAAAGTTCAATATAGTCTAAATATAGTATTTCTTAAATGAGAAAAAACTACATGTTAGTTAAATTATTAAATTAAATTATGAACAAATATCATCCATTATCGCTCCTTATATACGAAGAATAGCAATAACAAAGTCCAGATACAGAACCAAACGTCTACTCATTGTGTGTGTGATGTTGAAAAAGAAGTTAGAAAGTTTCATAACTAAATCTCCTAATTCAGAGATAGCAAACCTTTTTCAATGTTCGTGCTACAAAATTATAAAAAATATTTTTGAAGTAACTAACGTGCCACAAAATTATCATGATTTTTTTCTCCACCCCCTGTACCCCTTATAGCGTTAATATAAAATCGAATATTTTTGTATAACTTCTAACTATTTTGTATAAAAGTGTTATAATTTTAAATATTCAATTTGATACTAAAAAAATAAAATTATTATTCAAAACTTTGGAATGAATTTGTGGGAAAAATATATCTTGCCTAAAAATTGTTTATTTTTGTATTTTTATTTTATGGAAATTCTTTAATTGATTTTAGATTATAGAGGTGTGAGTCACTATATTATTTCCAATATTTTACTGAATTTTAAAGAAATCCTTATTGTTTTATTATAATAATTTTCTTTCTATCTCAGGTGATATTCGAAAGTTTCATAAATTATTAAGATATCATCAATGTAATTTACATCAGATTCTTGTAAATTATTTAGAGATTATGTTAATTAATACACGTTGGAATACTCTTGTTGAAATATCAAAATGAAAGAGGCTTCCATTGACATTGACAAAAGTTATTTTAAAGAATCTTTCTCTCTTAAAAATAATGACCAAAAAGCAAATAATAATACAGTGAACCACTTTCAATTTCTTGTTTTGACAAAGGTTTGTTAAATTCCAGGAAAATATTGCGATTCTGGCACTATTCTCCAACCGTCTCAATGGACAAAGTAAAGCTTTATTAAACTTGATATAAATTTTAAAAATTTAATTTTTGTTTTTCCTTAATAAATTTTGCAGTATATATTAAAATAAGAGCATTTAAGAATATTCTGGTTAGTATTTCATTGTAATCGATTCAACCAATTTTCAGAGTCAAGAATTAGTCGTGCTATACGTTTTCATTTTTCTATTTTTATGAAAACAAACTGATCATCAATTAATGAAATTATAAATACATGAATTTATTTAAAAATAAATTTTATATCTATTTTTAAAACACATATTGGAGCTATAGAAAATCAACAATTTAATGAAGATGAAGAGGATGCTAATCATTTATTTTTGCACTAGAAAAAGCAACTTTTTATACTGTTTTACTATTCTTTCCATATAAATAAATCTATGTCAAAAAAAAAAATTGTTTTTATTAATCTCTTTCTAAATATAATTTCTCGATGACCGGTTATTTTTTTTTTTTATATGAATACGATCGGCCGCGTAAAGCTTTAATAAAATCTTTCCAATAAAGTTGTTTTATTAAAATTGATTGATTGGACTTAATAATAGATGGGTATTTTATTTTTATTTCATATATCTTTGTTTATCAAAATATTTCTTGAGAATAACAAAACAAAATCAATATAAAAAATAATTCCACAAAATGAATGGCGATTAATTGAAATTAACAGATATTCTAATCGAAAATTTGAATGATTTGGCTTTGAAATATTTTTTATTTTTAATTCCTCTCAATGAAAATCGAAATATTTGATGGACAGGTTCCAGAATCCCTCGATGATATCTCTCCATGATTAATATGTCCTGCTAATAATTAACATCATCCATTGATACATATTTGTCTAGTGATACGTTTATTAGAATTGATATTGACAATTCAGATCGAAGTAAAACGAAATTAGAAATATTGAAAATAATTTGGCTATATTGTCCCTTTGTCATCTATTTCTACTAATTTACTAATTTTTAATTTATTAGTAATTCGAAATTTGAAAAAGTTGTAATAATTAAGATTTGGTTATAATCAATCAAAAGAATTAGTATATTTTTAATATTATAATAAAATTGTAATATTTTTACTTTAATCAAAAATCATTTTGAGTTTAATTTTTATTATTCAAATAGTTCAGACATTTGGTTCTAAAAAGGTTGTTTTTTTTGAAAATTGCTAGTTTTATAAATTTCGTCGTGCTCTTTCCAATTTCAACATTGTCACTTTGTATTTTTACCGCTTGCCCATACAGAAAATGGCGTGGCAAATGCGAGCCCACCTTTTAAATTTCAACAAAAATAATTTTAGATAGAAAAATGATTCACTAATTTCTCATTATTTAAGTATAATAAATCAAAATTTACATAATAAACATAAATGATTGAGAAAATAATTTAAAATAAAAAAATATATACCAAACTCTAGTGTGATGGTCGTCAATTTAACTTTTCTGCTGTTTTAATTTTTGTTGTTCAGATACATAGCTCTCACAACAAGAAAATTCCTCACAATTGCAAAATTCATCAAATTTAAAATGATATATATATTAAGAGAACAGAACATCAAACTTGGACTTACCCCAATTTACCTCTTACCATACATAATTTTTATTTATAGTTATTTATTTATTTTATTTATTTTTATTTACAATTTTTATTTGTTACTATGTCAAATTATGATCCGCACACACACATATACATATACTTCTATATATTTCCTATAACTTTTTTATCAAAATCATTACAATATCTTTTTTGTTTATTTTTGAAATATTTACTTAAGAGATGAACTAAAATGTATTATTTAACTATCAAACTATCATTCCCTAAGATTTAATAATTTTTGGTGAATAAATTTTAAGAGAATCTTATTTTCATATATTGTTACATTTAATTTATAATCGTCCTTGTTATTGGTCATACTATCATATAAAGTAATCATTTTATAAATTTTACTTTCGATATTCTTCGATATTTTTTATGAAATAAGTCTCTTACTGCATATTTTAACAAACATTTGTTGTATATTTTCTATTCATATTTATTGAATTAAGTATCTATAATAGATTTTTCTACATTTTCAAATTTCACTTTATTGGCTCTCAGTGGCGGACTAAGGCTAAAGTGGGATCTAGGAAACATTGTAACTCGAGGCCAATTTGGAAAAAAATTTACCTTTTTACCTTTTTTAAGGAGGTATTGTTTTCACACCAAATTTCACATGTGGAGATTTTTATATATCTCCACGAATCATGCATTTTCTTAACAGAAAAAAGTATTTTTAGCATGATTTGATGAAATTTGGTATATTTACTTAATGCATCAGTGGGATGAATTGATCAACTTTTGGTGCAAATCCGGAAACCGGAAGTGGTAGTATTGGCGATCGACGATAGGAAGGGAAGGGTTATTTTCACACCAAATTTCACATGAGGAGATTTTTTTACATATCACCACGAATGTATTGGTTTCATCCTCGGGAAAAATCATCTTCATTATGTTTTTCTTAATTTAAAATTATATGACGTCACCCAGCCCTTCATGTCGTCACAGCCTCGGGTAACGCCGGGCAACGCCGGCTACTTCAGCTATATATTATAAATAAAATAAAATTAAAAATATGTATGTTCTATCCATATCTATGTTTTATTACATTAATAGATATATTAAAATTATTTGAAATTGTTTCTGTAGCTGGAAATTAATTTATTTCAAACCGTCGGTCGGTTCGAACCTGGCCACAGGTCAACTTATTTTAGCAAGCTACGGTTTGGCCATCGTTGGCATATAGTATACGGGCCCTAGATACGTAATTTTCAGGCCCCCAAAAATTGCGGTCCCTAGGCAGATGCCTGTTTGCCTAGGCCTTAAGTTTTTCCGCCCCTGTTGGCTCTATTCCTTTCTATTAATGAATTTTTTGTCTATGATCTATTAATTTCTAGTTTTACTTCTTTTACTGAATTTATCCTATTATTCCTAAATATTATTGAATTTTAGGTTTCTTAATAAATTTAATTTAAATTTCAGTAACATAATCCTTTTAACTTTTTTTTTGTTTAATTGGATTTCTTTAATCTATTTTCCAATTTGTCTAATTGCATATTCTTATGATAAATTAAATAAAATTGGTAATAATCGGCCACTTGTTTTAAGTTATTTTCTATTTTACAGAATAGATTGCAGAAATAATTAATAAAATTTAATAATCTATGGGTATAACTACTCTCTATCCTACTAATCCTTATTATTATTATCATTATTATTATTATAACTGTTAGTGGAATGAAACGAATATAATAAGAAGTTGTTTTACAATTTTTTTCATTTTAGTGAGCTGTATACTTTGCTTACCTCGTAACTTCCACATAAAATGGCCCATTTCTTTTTTTTATCTTATTTAACTTTAGGTAGATGTTCCTAAACGTAAGAGTATCAAATCTATATTATTAAGTAGATTTAAAATAGAAAGCTTCCAGTTTCGATTCATTATCTGTAAAATCTAGATTATTTAAGGAATTATAGTCAATAAAATGTATACAATCATTAGAAAGATATTTGTTCAATTTTGATAAATGATACCTGTCTATTTTGGTATGGTCTTTATTTCTCTCTTTTTCACTTGGTCATTATTTCTTAACTGTTATGCCCAAGCTGACCTTTCATTGACCGTATGAAAAGGTATCGGCTTTTAGCAATTAAACTAGTTCAAATACTACATCATATAATCCAACAGATTTAATGAGTATATATATTTCCGATTTTATTTCTTCCTTCACGTCGAAAATATAATCATTATACATAGAAGATCTTGTTTTGAGGAGAAGTTTCTATCTAATGTATCACATAATAATTTTCTAACTCGATTGTAATCACAAATGGAAAGTGTTTATATATATTAAATGTGTTTAAAATACACTATATGAAAAAAACTAATTCCTTGCAGAAGTTTTATTTGATAATAATATAATAAAAAAAATCAATGATTTATTCAAAATCAATCTAATTTAAAATAATTTTAAAAAACAAAAGGGAATTTTGATTTCCCTTGATACATTCTAAAAATTTATAAATTTTTATCTAATATAACAAAAATATTGTTTATCATCTTGTTATATATGATTATATTCAAAAAAATAAATTTATATTTGATTTAAATTAAATTCAGTGTACTTATGAAAATGTTTACTCTCCTGTAATTTAATGGGGTTTATTGTGCGAGTATTAAGTAAATAATTGTGTACATCATTTTAATATGAGAAATATTGAAAAAAATACTAATAAATATTTTTTTACATGCCAATACTTTAAAATAAATATATCGTATTGTTATTATAATAAAAAAATGCATATAATGAATTTCCGATGTTTTCTGTTTGAATAACAATAACCCAATAGATTTTATTTATTTAATAAAAAAAAAACAAAAACAATATTATACCGATTTCATTATAATATAATATAATATCTAATCCATTGTTTTTTTTTTTCATTATACTTAATCACTTTTTATTATATTTTTATTATTATTTATGATCAGATCTTTGAATTTCAGATAAATTCCTATAAGTAAGAAAATTATTGTTTATAATTATAATCAATCAATTATGATTGACATTTTTATCCAATCATTCTTTATTTGCCTTTAATAAACACTTTTTTTGAGCTGAAATTTAAATTAAGACTCTCATTATAAAAATGAATAAAACTTGAATTGATTGTTTTGGTTATTAAAATTAAATAGAATGATGATATCTACCTTTGATGAAGTCGAGCGCCATTTCGAGGCCATATGTATCCTTATCACAGTCATCAAGAATATGTGCCCCAAAAGTGACATTGGGTAGAAGTCGGTGGCGCGGTGAGTTGACCTGGTCTAGGGTGTAGAGCATCGCCTCCAGAGCCTGCACCCCGCCCTGAGGCATCACAGGTCCACATGTGATCACATCCTCTCTCTCGTGGATCATCATCAACCCCCCAAGAATCACGTCCCCTTCAATCACTGCTTCCTTTTTAACTGGCCAAGATGCGATCGTCGGACCAGACATCCATCCATTACGTCGAGGTCCTGATTCTACAAGAGCGTGCCGATGACGATGACGACGTGTCGAGGAGACCATGGTCACCACAACGGAAAAGAACAGTGTCCAAGCCACAAGCCAAACGCCGCGACGCATTATGCCTGAGACCCCATTACACAAATTCACAAGATCGTCACGCACGAAAGATAAAGTTATTTTCTAACACGCCTTGTCCCGGTTGATATATATGGTTGTGGCTTTGCCTTCATTTCGCCTCTCGAGGGTTATTAATCATCTAGAAAGTCAGAAGACAAAGTCGGCTTGAAGGATGCATTCAAATCCAATTGACTTTAAAAATAATCTATCATCAGATGGTAGATAATCAAGAGCGCACAAACAGTCCATCCAATTAGTTATTCATTCGAAATGAATTACTCTAGAAAAATCATTTCTTTTTGCACTTAATATAAATTCTAATGAAAATAGTTGAAATAATGGTAAATAAAAAACTATTTTTTTCTTAAAAAATAATTACATTTCTTTAATTTTACTTAATATATATATATATATATATAGCAAAAACACAACAAAAGACATGAATAAATCCAAAATTTAAAAATCAGATATTTAATATATGTATAAATCCTAAACTCACTTAATTGCATTTTTGGTGACCTCCTCATAAGATTGTCAAAGAAACCTGGTATTTTTATCACTGAAGATAGTCATTTATAGGGACTTACAACAAATTCAAAGTTAAAAAGAGTTGCTCTAAGAATTCAAGAGATATTTAAAAAATATATGGATCAAAGGAAATAATTGATACGAATTGTTTTATTTAAATTAAAAAAATAAGAAGATACGAATTGTTTTATTTAAATTAAAAAAAAGGAGGCAGCTAGCCGAGCGTGTAGCATAACAATTTTCAACACAAGAAGTCGGCGTTCAATTCCAACTAAGAACAAATTTTTCTAATAAAATTCAATTTAACATCAGCTGCCTCCGGCTCCAGGAACTGTCAGTTCCTGGTTCTATACATGCAGAAGGCAATGGGAAACCACCGCATTAACATTCCCAAGAAAAATTATCATGGCTGGGCAGCTTCTAAGGCTATCCTAGTCATGATGATAGCCAAACTCCGAAACGGAGACGGCATCTTAAGAAGAAGAAATTAAAAAAAACAATCAAAAGAAATAACAAAAAATTAAACTCAAGAAAAAAATTCAATTTTAGATAACCACAGTGAAAAAACATAATTGACTTAATATCTGGGGTTGGCTAATATCTATATTCTTTTTTACTAACAAAGTCATTATTAGTCATTATTAGTTATTAGTTATTTTGGCAGAATAGTTAAGTTTAGAACTTAATTATGTAACTTTGGTTACAAATAATAATGGAATTTAAAATCTTTGATAATTTAATAACTTTTGTTGGTCTGTTAATTTGAATATAGGCTTAATATTTGGGGTTGGTGTTTTTATCACGCTTTTTTTACTAACAAAGTCATTGGCTTTAGAAAATTTTCTTTTATTTTAGTTAGTAAGCATCCCTGCAAATTTCTTCCCACAATTTGGAAATCATTTTCTTTTAAATTCTTGCAGGCTTGCTTTCATGGTTAAATTTAATAGTAACACTACTAACAATCTTTCAAAATCGTAAGTTCAAATTTTAATTTTATTCATCATATAACATATATTTATGTTATATATTTGTTTTTATTATGTATTTATTATCTATCTCTGTGAATCTACGAAACTCGAAAGTTCGCCGCAACAACCACATTTCTCCAAGCGCCCCTGAGACTATCTATCTAACTTCTATTCTCTCCTATCTCTTTTATGCCCCTTCCTCCATTGTCTGTGCGTCCTTGGTCTTCCAAAAAATCGTTTCCCAATTGGTTTCCTAATAACAGGTTCTTCGCCAGTCTTGCCTCTCCCATACTTGCACCCGTGCACTGCCCATTACATTCTTCTTGATTTTATAACCCTAATAATGTCTAGAATTGTATAGAGTTAATGCAATTTTTCATTATGCAGTCCTCGCCATTCTTCAGCGATTTATTACTATCTCGTCAGAGATAGTATTGCGATCACGAAAATTTTCGATGTTGAGATTTTGATGTTTTTATATGTTTTGAAGGTTCCTGAATCATTTTCACTAAGGTTGAGAAAAATGTCTGTGTGTGTGTGTGTGTGTGTATGTGTGTGTGTATGTGTGTGTGTATGTATGTAGGCAAGATTACGCAAAAACGGTTTGAGCTAGAATGATGCAATTTGGTAGATGAGCATTATTCAAAATTCATAGTTTTCTATCAACTTTTGAGAAATGTAGCTCAACCGGAAGAGGGTCATTACCTACAACGTTTTGATTTTTTTTCCTCTAAAGTGACCGTAAAAATAAAGATATATGTTTGATAATTTTTCACATGATTAAAAATTGTATAAAACTGCTATATATAGAATTTCAGCTTGATTGAATCGCTGAAAGTACCAGAATTAATTTTTTAACACTTCAAATCTCACGCGCCAACACGTGCCATGGTGCCATCAATAAAAAACCAAACATGCGCTGGTTTAATATTTATTATTTATAATTTATAATTAATTAAATTTAATTTAAATATAATATATTATGTTATTTAATCCAATTCAAATTGCGAGATAGTCGAGTGGAGACACTCCAGCTTATTTTTATTATATTTCCATATTATTTCTTTGTATTTTTCTAATAATGTCGCATATTTCAAATTTACATATATTTTGTTTCAATTTCACTTCAATTATCATTTAAATTTGATTATCATTTTCATATTATTTAATGATTAACTACGGATAAATAATCCCACGTAAAAATATATTTCAATGCGTTAATTACATTCTAATGGGAGATATTGCTAAATTATGTTGTTTTTTTTACACCACCAGACTACTTTAAAGAATTACCTTTGAAGTTTTTTTTTAACAATTCATTGCTTACTAAAATATATAAATATATATATTTATTCAATGTTCAGAGAAAATGTTCATAAAATTTTCATTCAATAATACAATAGTAACCGAGCACATTATTTAAATATTAAATAAATTATGTCATTCAATGTCAAGATATCTTCATGCGCCACCTCTGACCTCTGATTCTCTCACAATACTCTACTCACCACTCATCTCTCATAATATAAACATGAAATATTTATAACATGTCAACATATATTAAATTGTATATTTTAATATGTATCAGAATGTTGGAATGGAAATGACAAATCTTATATATTTTAACTGAAGAATTCTAAGAAAATTTACTAACTTTCTTAACTTAACAAAGTTAAATGTGTAAAAGAATGGATGGTACACGCAAAACAATCTCCCTCATTTTTTTAAGATGATTTAACTCTTTTTAAAACGGAATAAATAAATCTTTAAGTAAAAAAAATCCTATCTCGTTTAATTCAATATCGAGTCACAACTCATAATTAATCCCGGTTGAAATGTCTTTCCAACCCCAAGAAGACCTGTCTTTTTTGTTAATTATATTTTTAATAAAAAAAAGACGAAAAGAAAAATATTTTCATTCAACATTTAATGAAGATGGTAATTTGATATATTTTTTAATTTCGTCCTATTTTATTATTTTTATTATTTTCATTATTTAATTTCAAGATAACATTAAAAAAGTAGAAATTAAAAGAAGAAGAATTAAAAACAAATATAAATAAGAAAGAATCACAATGCATTCTTAACATCTCAAAGTAAAAGTAAAATATATAAATGACAACACTCTTTTTTTTATAATATAAAATTTTTAAAATATATAAAACAATTGATTTTAAGTAATACATCATTGTATTCCCCAATTAAATTAATTTAAATGAATATTTATTTTAAAAAAAAAATTGAAAAATAAAATTGTATATGATTTGTGATATATTAAAGTTGAACTAAATAATTTATTGACCTCACACAGACAAAATTTATAATTATTTATTTAATTTTAATTTTTCTTTATATATTATAATTTTACATATTTCAGATTTTTTTTTTAGATTTGCTAAATTTTTCTCATTTAAAGAATTTATCTCTCATTAGTATAGTTTAACATTTTTTTTTATTTCTTAAATGAAAGATTATTAAAATAAAATAAAAAACTGAAAATTTTTTTTAATTAATACACCTCTGTGACGTAAATTGGCCGGAATTATACAATGACTACGCAAATGGAATTATTATTCATTAGGAAATTTTTAGCACTATACATTAATATTTCGTTATTTTTTAATTAAAAAATATATTTTAATAATATTAATTCCAATAACTTCAGATTACAATAAAACTTTCTAATATTGAGATTTGATTTGCTTTAACAACTTGTTTATCTAAGGGTGTCCTGGATACCGCTCTGCTGTAGCGACTTCATATTATTTTGGTCTTAATTAACTCATTAGTATCTAATATTAAATTAAATTAATTATTAGACTATATGCATTATTTTTATATATAACACTATCGTAACTACCCTTTTGATTAAATTTCAATTTTTCTTTTCTATCTTTTCATTCAATGCACTGCATAATCGAAATATACGAGGGTAGGTCAATAAGTCCGCCACTCTTTGAATTTCCCGTCTCTTAAATGAAATATCAAAACTGGTCCTCTCAACAGGCAACTATCAGCTGACTCCTTTCGAAATGTGAACCAGCTGAGTCTTTTAGTTTTTGTTTGACATCCATTAATTGCAGACTACCTCGTGATTTAAGAGGAAAATGGAAAAAATGAAAATTCATGAATTGAAATACGAATGTCTCCCTCATTCGCCCTATTCTCCAGATTTAGCCCGGAGTGACTATATCTTGTTTCCAAATCTTAAGAAATGGCTCGGCGGAAAGAGATTTGACTCCAACGATGAAATCATATCACAAACAAATCTATTTTGATGTCCTCGATAATCTTCTTTTTTGGAAGGGATAAAAAAAATTGAAGAAATGTTAAACGAAGTGTATAAAGCTCAAAGGAAACTACGTTGAAAAATAAAATAATTTTTTATCCAAAAACCTGAATTTCATTCAAAAAGTCACTGACTTATTGACCTGCCCTCATTATTTTATATATTTAATTTTGAATTTCAATATAATTTAATTTTAAAGACAATTTGTTTCTTCTTAATTAAAGAATATCTTAATATCGATATTAATTTTGGCCTTTTTAATTTAAAAAGATAATCTATCTTATGTTACATAAGAACATATTTGAATATTTTGTTATAACTTTGAAATCACATTTTTCGTTTGATATTATAAAAAATTATTGGTTTAGAATTTAAATCAATAAAGTTGGGTCTAATTTTAAGAACCATTGGTATAAATGTTTTTCTAAATTCATTAAAAACGACTTCTAAAATGAAAATTGTTTGATAATTTAATCAATTCTGTATCTCATATTATATAATTTCCGAGTTCGTAATATTGAACAACTTAAAATAAACACTCTGTATATATCTATACGTACAATATTCGCTAGAAATATTAAGATTAGATAATAGAGATATTATATAACCGGCATTGAGTTATCGAAAAGTATCCATAATTATGTTTATTAATAATTGATTTTACTAAAATGTATATTTTTCTAAAATTAAAAAAAAAAGAAATTTCAAATATTTCAAGTTCAGAAATATTAATCAAAAGAATTTTAATTTAAATAATTACGTTTCATTGGGGTGTAGTAAGCCAATGTTCCAATTTACTACCTATTATACAAAATCTAGACATTGACATTGCGGCGGTCCGCTGGCTTTAAATTGAAATCATCTCATTGATATCATTTGAATATCGATATATAACAAGCAGACGACCAGCCATTCGCACAAGAGCTCCCCCTCTTAGGCTCAGCTGTGCGAGATGATTAAAATACAATCGCAGTGAATGGTAATCAAACCGACAAGGATATTGAAATCAATTAATCCAAACATGCTAATGATTATACTGTAGAGCTTAAACATAGTAATTTATTACACTCTAAAGTGTTACAGAAATAATTAGTACAATCATCTGCTAAGTTTTCACTAAAATTAGAAAGAAAGTATTTTCACAGAGGCAATTACTAACTATTTGATCTATTATCAGTAAAATATTAAATAATCATAGTTAAATGCAATATATGGAGAAATTTTTCCATAAATAATTATAATTTAATTGGACAATAATAGGAAATAAATTTAAATATACAAAAACTTCAAATGTTTTTATTAATTCTAATTCTGACTTTATTTCTTGAATAGTATTTATAAATATACAATTTATAATTAAAATAGAATAAGCAATATCATTCTACAAAATCTTTAAAAATTTATTTTTATTTTTTTCATCTAATTTAAATCTCATAAATATTTTATTTTACGTATTTACTTACATACTTTACCAGTAATGATCAGCCCGTGCCATCCCCTTTTTTCTTAGCATCATTTATATTGCTCGAGTATAAACAATGAATAATTTCACATATCTTTATAAATCCATCATCTTTTTTTTAGTATCTTGGGTTTGGCAATTTTAATCGAGTTTCATTAAATATTTTTTCGAATAAATAATTGTTTGCTCATGTTTTTTGAATCATTTACCCACTAATATGCATCTACGCCCACATACTTGATATGATCATTAATCTTAGTAAAAATTTTAATGTAGAACTCTATCCTGAAATAATATTGACATCAACTCAATAATCTAATAAAAAAAAAGAATCTAAAATTATCAAAACAATACATCAATCAAAAATAATTTTCATATTTAATTTATAATGCTAATAATCAAATTTTGCAAGTAACCTTTTTTAATTAATTAATTTATTCTTTTAGTATATTGAAATTAACTACTAACTAACTATAAATTATAAAAAATATTAACATCAAGAGGAAATTCTATTAAGTAAACATACATCTTATGAATGCTTGCATACAAAAGGGTACAAAACTACAGCCAAAAACTACAGATGCCGTTATTTCACATTTGAAATGTTTCTGCTGTAACCTTGAAAGATTAATCAATAGTTCAAGTACTCAAATGATTTCATTAAATTCATTATTCTAATTCAATATCGTTTTGGTGTGTTTGGATTGAACATTTCACTGGTATATTTCAGATTTCCCACCAAGTACCAACATACAATAATATCAAATGTGTTAAAAAATAACTATAATTAAAATGTTCTATATTTACCTAACACAGCTTGTTCATGGTGTTAGGTTGGTGTTTTACGTCGGTATATATCAATATTAATTTTTTTTGACAGGATTAACCTGATTTTATGGTTAATTTTAAACAACTCTTCTGAAGCAACCATAAACCGCAAGACTTTGTTAATTTTTTGTTGAAAGAGTTAAGAAAGTGGCAAGAATTGTTGGCTTCTAAACGAGGGTAAGTTACTCTTGGCAAGAACAGCTCAAGTGCATGTCAATTTTTAACACAAATTTCACTACTAGTTGATTCAATATTAAAAGTGAACATTGAACTGGTAATAAATTGAACATAGTAATATACAGATATTACATGTCTTATTATTAATTTTATCTTTATTATGGTATTTAATTATTCAACCCTATCCTAATTTCTAGATTAGTCTAAATTTATTATAAATTCTCTAACTAATAATTTATTTTGTTTAATTATAAAATTTATGAAATTTCGTAACATTTTAAAAATTATATTTATGAAAAGAGTATTAAAATAAATTGAATAATTTGCTTTTTATTAAAAGAGTTCAATTAGTTTGGGTAGATAATGTAATTGTGAACATCAAAAAATTGGGAGTAAATAGGGAGATGAATGGAAGTAGATCTGGATAGGGACGTTTGTAGGAATAAGGTTGCTGTAAACAAAAGCTTTCGAGTTCATTAAATCCACAGATTTAGATAGATAATTTTTAAAAAGTAAAAAATAAAATTTACAAAAACTATTAGATCTTAAAAACAAATTTAAAAATGTTACACAGATCTATAATATAATAAACTTTATAAAATATTAAATTTAAAAGCAAAAATAAAAGACAGAGCACCTTCTTTTTTCTATAGATATAAATAAATTTTTTTCTATAGATATAAATAAATTTTCTTGATTTGAGATTTCATTTCAAAACTTAATTATAATAATATTCAAAGCTAAAAGCTTATATCAATCACCAACCAAAGTATTTTATCTCAATAAAAAAATCATAATATATAAATTTAAAATAATTCTTTAGAAATTATAATTATATACTACTAGGTTAGAAACAAAGAGGAGGAGAATTAGATCAATGATAAGTATTGCAGGTTTTGTTATAAAATAAAATATACCTATTTTTTCAAAATCACCTTAATGGATGGTTAAAGTCTTTTAAATTTATTAGTGTGAGTACGAGAAAGAGGGAGGGAGTGCTATCATCTATAAATCAGGCTTTTGTGAGAATTATTAATTTGATAATCATTCTTAGATATTTGAAGCTTGGTTGCAAGTGAATGAAACCCTTGACACCGATAGAATTGTTAAGTTACTTTTACATCTGTTTTGATGATTGAAAAACTTGAATATATAGATATAATAATTACCGAGAACAAATCTCTTGGGTCTTATGAGATTACGTTGATAAATGACTCATGGAACAATTAGAATAATAAAATTAAAATGAATTTGATTTCGTTACTCAGATCAAAGAAAAGGGAATGCCTGTAGATATATTATACTTCTAATCTGATTATTTTATTACATTAATTCTAATGTAATTAATGAAATTACATACTAATTAGAATTAATTAATTATTTGCTTGGCTAAGAAAATTTTAATATTAATTTTTATATCATTAATTGATTAAAAAAATAACTAAAAGAAAATTAAATAAATTTTATTTATTTTATCATAGATTCTATTTGAATCGAATATGGAAATTAATCATTCCAATTTATTTATTTATGAACTAATAACAAAATATGCATAACATTAAAAGAGGATAATAATTATTTATCTTATCTTATTATGCTAGCTAAAATTGTATATATCTATATATCTATATATCTATTTATCTATATATCTATTTATCTATAACCATTGGTTCTCAAAAACCGCTCTAACGATTTTTTTCAAATTCACACTAGATATAGTATTTATAAAGAAAAATTGAGTTTTATTGATCACATCTCTTGAAACTTACAGCTTCATTATTAATTTCTTAATTGAAAATTATATATGGGTGACGTAAATGGCATCCATTTTGAAATTTTACTCCCGCCTTTTTTTAATTTTGTATTAATATTTTTTTTATATTTAAAATATTTTAAAATTTATTATTTAATTTCGAAATAAAATTAAAAATATTTATTTTTAATAAAATATAAAAATATTTTAAAATTCATTATTTAATTTCGAAATAAAATTAAAAATATTTATTTTTAATAAAATATATATATATTTATTAATCTCTCTCAAAAAAAAACAACAAAACAAATAAATGTCTTTGAAAGATGGTAAAAATATCTTTGTAATTATCAAAATATCATAGACCAGCGGTAAGAACAATTGTTTTTACTCCCCCATTTTTTTTTTATCTATTTTCGTGATTTATTTATTCATTGTTCTTTTATTAATGAAGTTTTAGATAGTTTTATAATTTTTAATATTTTTTCAATAAAATATTATTTAATACATTTAATAATTGTAATAAATAATTAAAGAATTGTATATCAATATTTTTTAAAGGGTAGAGCGAGCTCGGTGTCCCAGGTATTAATATTACCAGCCAAATCCAATAATAATGAATCATTTTTTTTAACTTAAGTACCGAGCCGAGGCTCGGGGTCCCGGTATACATATTTATGTATTATTGAGGACCCCAAGTTCCATGCAATGATGCAACATTTAATAATTGTAATAAATAATTAAAGAATTGTATATCAGCTCGGTGTCCCAAGTATTAATATTACCAGCCAAACCCAATATAATAATGAATTATTTTTTTTTAACTTAATTACCTAGCCGAGGCTCGGGGTCCCGGTGTGATCTTAATATATTGTCAGAATTAGATAAATAATGTAGAGAGAAAAATTATTTAAAAATAGATATTTATTTAAATGAAATAAAATTATTTAATTTACAGAATGAAAATGTCTATAATAATGTCTAAATATTTTTTCGAGCGACAGCTCGGTATCCCAGGTATTAATATTACCAGCCAAACCCAATAATAATGAATCATTTTTTTTAACTTAAGTACCGAGCCGAGGCTCGGGGTCCCGGTACTATATTTTATAGAAGAAATACTGGTTAATTTTTTATATTAATTCTATTAAAAATTTGGGCAACAAATTCTAATTTCAAATCTAAAGTTATATATATATATGTTTTTATCATTTATGGACACAAATGAGCAGTTTTCATGTTTTTGTTTCCTCTTGAAATTTAACATTTTTATGTAAATGATTTATACATTATTCTCCCGTTTTATATAATGTCAGAAATAAAAGAACAAATAAAAGTAATATTTTTTTTAAGAATAATTAACAAACAAACATTTATCATAATTAATTAATATTTATCTTTTCCTCTTAAATTTCATTAAATAATGGAAGTTCAGTAGGATTCTCTTCTATAGTCAATTCTGAAAAAGTTTAAATTCATTTCTATAAATTACAAAAGGAGTTGAAATATTTATTAATAGGACCTGATTAAATTTTAAAGAATAGAATCTATTTACTTCAAAACTTTTTTTTCTTTTAGATTTATATAGAATATGTTTTAATTGTCCTATCATATAAGGGAGGTTAGGGATATGAAGTGTTTTCTATATCTGAAAAACCAGACCTTTTGGCGTGGGAAAGGCATTGCGGTCGATAGTAGCCACATACACAATCAGATGTATTGTGTCTATCTTATTTAGTAGCGATTCTTCGTGTAAGTAGGATTTGTTTTGTCCACCACCTTGAAGATCAACACAAGCGAAATTTCATCTTATTTATTTCAAAGGCTCATACATTTTATACTTCATATTTTGGTTTTCTTTTGCAATTTTTGCAAGAATAGTGTACTCTACGTTTTTACACTTTCTTTAAAATGGATATTAAGGTTTTTCGGTATCGAAATTCACTTTTAGTTAGACTAGTTTAAAAAAAAACTTATTTTTACCGACCGACGATAGTAAGGGAGGTATTGGTTTCACATCAAATTTCACATGTGGAGATTTTTACATATCTCCACGAATCATGCATTTTCTTAACAGAAAAAAGTATTTTTAGCATGATGACTGTCCGTCCGTCTGTCCGTCTGTCCGTCCGTATAGATGTGTACAGCCTGAACGGTTGAACGGATTTTTGATGAAATTTGGTATATTTACTTAATGCATCAGTGGGATGAATTGATCAACTTTTGGTGCAAATCCGGAAACCGGAAGTGGTAGTATTAGCGTTCGACGATAGGAAGGGAAGGGTTATTTTCACACCAAATTTCACATGAGGAGATTTTTTACATATCACCACGAATCATGCACTTTGTATTGGTTTTATCCTCGAGAAAAATCATATTTATTAGTTTTTTCTTGATTTAAAATTATATGACGTCATCCAGCCATTCATGACGTCACAGCCTCGTCTTGCATATATATTATAAAAAAAATAAAATTAAAAATGTTTATATTTATTATTTATGTATGCATATCTGTTTTTTATTACATTAATAGATATATTAAAATTATTTGGAATTGTTTCTGTAGCTGGAAATTAATTTACTTCAAACCGTCGGTCGGTTCGGACCTGGCCACAGGTCAACTTATTTTATTAACATATCCCTCATTGTTTACTATTTGGAATTCTTTTTCTAAAATTGTATGTAAGGAATCATGAAATCACGCGCGTTTTACTTTAGTTTAAGTGAAAATTGAACCCGCATACAACAATTTAGTAATAGTCATAGTCCCTTATGAATATTTCCCAGGCTTGTGTAAATATATTATTTAAGATATTTACATTTTTTTTAATTCTTAAAACTTACCTAATTAAATATTAAACATTTAAACTTGATGAGTTTTTTATTTTCTCTTTTACATATAATTTCCTATAAACAATATCCCTCATCACGGCTTCTCAATATGGATATTGCCGAAAAGTTGACTTTTATTTGTGTAAATTTTAGTAGTTCTTATTTTAAGTATAAATCTACAATTTTTATTATGAACACCTAATAGTTCTAGATACAATTAACATTAATAATCGTGTCATAATATGTACTAGCCTTTAAGATTTAGCAAAAACCAGAATTGTGCGTCATAATTTTTGGGTTTACCTTACAAAATATAAGTTATATTAAAATAATACCTTCCCTTTTTATTGTAGGTCGGTAAAAATAAAACTTTTATATTCAAATAATAATAATTTTAAGAAATTATTGTTTTTGTCCTTATTTTTACAAAAATTTATTGATATTTTAATTTTAAAAATAAAATAAAAAATAAAAGCATTAACTATAATTAAATCTCTTTTATGGTGAGATGCACAGAAAGATGGCCTCTTGCTGAACAATTTATAGGTGCCCTGGGATTCTTTTTTACTTGCTTCCTACCTCTTAAGCCAACTTGAGTGGTCTACAGATAAATTCTATAACATGCTGACATTTGCTGGTTTCTATTTATATAAGAATTGCTATCGGATCGGGAGCCCTTTTCCCTCTGCTGGTGCGAAAAAAAGGACGAACAAGTTCATGTCAACCTACAATAACATAAAGAAACTTTTTACCATTCTTTACTAGTGAAATAAAATTAAATAAATAAATTTAATTATCAATTTTTTTTTCTTTATAGTACATATCGTTTATTTTTCTTTATAGTACATATCGTTTAATTTGGATTTGAAAATTTATTTTACCAATTGGAAAACAATATAAATTTGTTTTATTTCTGAAAAGAAGAGTATTTTGAGATTAGTGATTTGAGATTAGTGATTTCTGAATGAACATTAAGTTTAGATGTTTAATGCAGAAAATAAATACTCGCATATAATAATTCAGAAAATATGTTAATTTTTACTTAATTATTTTTCTAAATAAATAATTTTTCTCCCCATTAGGTACAGGGGGCTCAGGCTTCTTGTACAGATGGAAAGAATATCAATAACAATCTGACAAGTAATAAATAAAAAAAAAAATTATAATTTCATAGAAATATTGTTATTAGAGGCCTTCAGATTACAATTTTAAAGATCTATTTGGAGATAACTATATATACAGATAATATATTTAATTTTTTAATATAGAGATATTTCTGATTAGAATTCAGAATGTCATTATCAACAATTTTAATTATCTAATTTTAAAAATGGCTGAATTATATTGAAATAACTAATGTTTTTATATGTTATAATTTTATTTAAAAGTGTTTTTTGAACATTAATTTCACCATTATCACACTATTTATTATCATAAGATTTGATATTAAATGAAAAGTAATTAATATAATATTAGATATAAATGCCTAAGTGTCAAATTAGAATAATAAAATATATTTAATTAGTGTGTTTTTTATTTTCTCATAATTCTCGTATCATATATCATATTTTATATCAATTTTTTTTATTATCTATTAAGTCGTTTATGAGAAAAATGATAGAAATTTTAATAAACGTTGAAAATGAAAGCCATACTTATACTTATTTTTTTTCCTAATTAAAAAACAATAAATTAAAATAATGTTAATATGAAATTTAGAAAAACTAAAATATATTATTTCAACATTATCCAATAATATGTATCCAGTGGCGTACCTAAGGGGGGGGGGTGCGGTCCGCACCGACGGCACTTATCTTGGGGCGGCATTTTTTATATTTAGTTATAGTTGTAAAAAGCAACTCTTATTCATTTCATATTTATTTTTTTTCTTTCTTGAATAATAAATGATTATTATGATTATTATAAGTTTACTATTTGATTTATATAAATTATGATCAACTATATGATTTCGAATATTATTCCTTGGTGTATATAAATGCATTTTAGTGTAAATTTTGAATTCTAATTCCAAGAACAGGATAATAATTTTATTTTATTGTATTCATTAAAATTCGTTGAATTCGTAAACGCATCTTTAAGATTTTGTTCGGCAAAATTATCTTCGTTCTACAATGAGTCAATTAAGACTACAAAATCTTGCAATATTGTCAATAGAACAAGAAATTACAAATAATATAAATTTTGAGAACATTATACACGATTTTTCTAGTATGAAAGCTAGAAGAGTAAATATTATATAAATATGTTTACGAGTGCATACAAATGTGTGTAAAAAAATTTACTCTGTGTATATTAATTAATATTGATTAAATAACTTAATAATTTATTTATGTGTATTAATTTATAAAAACCACTATTTGATTGACTTATAATAGAAAGGGCGACAAACTGGAGATCGCCCCGGGCGGTAAAAGTTCTAGGTACGCCGCAGTATGTATCATTATTCAAGGGCATAATTACACCTATCCCCCGATTTACACGGTAGATACGTTCCTGAGAAAAACGTGTAAATCGAAAATTAAAAATTTTCAAGTCAAAACCGTGTAAATCGAAAAGCTTGCAGAAAATGCATAATTTTGCTATTTAACAGTTGTGATTTTTTTCAATTTTTTTAGGTGTACACAGAAATAAAAATAAAATGCATTGACAGGTTAAAATATGTAATATATTACGGAAACACTGTTTTTTTATTTAATTACATTACATTAAACAGAAGAACAAAAATAAAAGGTGTTTTATTATCCTTCATCACTTTCAGAAATTACTCTCATTCTTTTTTTCGGAATCGAGGGTTGGAATTCACTTTCATCACTCGAAGTTATTTGTACCGATTCGATGTTTGAAGCAGAAATATTTACATTCTGAGAGGTGGTAATAAAATCGGTTATTAACAATTGTGCCCATACTCGTGGCATTGCCAGCTACAACACTCTTTCTAATTGTGTTTTCATTTGTTCTAATAGTTCTTATTGTAGCTTCGTTCATGGTATATGATTTTGCAACATCTACTACTCTATCTCCCTTTCGTTAGCGATCCAAAATTTCGATTTTAGTTTCTAAAGAAAGAATTTTTTCTTTTAACTTCTTTCGACATTTTAAGCCTATAATTTTTTTTAATTTATGTTAATTTATAATAATCTAAATTATGCACTCACTTGTAATTTACGAATATGGAAAATTAAATCTTTCTGAAACTGTGAAACTCACTCAAATACAATTTTCCGTAGATTAAACTTTAATTTTATGCGAAGAAATACAGACACAGTGTGCATGTGCAGCAAGTCAGCACATAAGCTCGGGATTCCCCGTGAGATGTGTACACAGCACACGTGTTCAAACACAGTAGCATTTAGTAGAGTGCGGTAAAAACCAAAAAAAAAAAACTTATTTGGAAAACCGTGTAAAAGCGAAAACGTGTAAAACAAGTACCGTGTAAATCGGGGGATAGGTGTATTTATATATAATAGATAGTTGTATAAAATCTCGAAATTGTCAAAGAAATTTTTAACATGAAAAATTCTGAATTACCGACTAAAAATACTAAATACTTTATGAATTTAAAATAATCCAGAATGATAATATTTTAGTTATTTTAATTTTGTATATTTCAAAGGTTGCAAAGCTTTGAATGAGCTATGCAGGTATTCGATATTAACGATGTTGCTAATAAATAATTCGGTTGATTATCAAATAATTATTATCAAAAATAATTAAAGTTAGCTTAAATAATATGTAAATGATTAATTTTATTACATTTATGGCAAACAAAATTATTGATCCAAACTATTTCAATTTAGTAGCATCAAAATAAAATTATATAAATTATTTTTAAAAATAAGAAATATTAATTATAAATGCCTTTTAAACAAAATGATCATTCATCATAATAATGTAATTATATTTTCTTTTATGATTATATTATTTATATAGTACAAACACATTTGATTAGATGAGTATTCCTATAGAAATAATTTAACCATAATTCTGAACACTAATCTTTTTTTAATTTATTGCTTTCACTAAAAAAAAAATTCTCTTCTGAATGATGTCAGATAAATGTTTTTTAATTTAATTTTCAACTATGCTAATGAATAAAATATTTTTTTTAAGGTAAAAAAAGAGGCGAGACGCTTATGAATATTTAAGTAAAATTTCATTTAAGAATATTGGCGGCTGCTGAATCTCGTTAAATAAATTAAAAAAAAAATTCATCTAGATAATTATACAATTTACATATGATTAAGGGTAATTATTATTATTATAAAACAATAATAATCCTTCTTAAGACAATATTAGTATTTCATTAATATTTATATTTTGAAAACTATCTAGAATAGAAAATTAAACCCATATCGATGAGTGTTTTTAGGTTAAGGAACGGAATTATACTTAAAAATCAAAAAAAAAATAAGCTGGAGTGTCTCCACTCGACTATCTCGCAATTTGAATTGGATTAAATAACATAATATATTATATTTAAATTAAATTTAATTAATTATAAATTATAAATAATAAATATTAAACCAGCGCATGTTTGGCTTTTTATTGATGGCACCATGGCACGTGTTGGCGCGTGAGATTTGCAGTATTAAAAAATTAATTCTGGTACTTTCAGCAATTCAATCAAGCTGAAATTCTATATATAGCAGTTTTATACAATTATTAATCATGTGAAAAATTATCAAACATATATTTTTATTTTTACGGTCACTTTAGAGGAAAAAAAATCAAAACGTTGTAGGTAATGACCCTCTTCCGGTTGAGCTACATTTCTCAAAAGTTGATAGAAAACTATGAATTTTGAATAATGTCCATGTACCAAATTTCATCATTCTAGCTCAAACCGTTTTTGCGTAATCTTGTCTACATACACACAGACACACACACATACACACACACAGACATTTTTCTCAACCTTAGTGAAAATGATTCAGGAACCTTCAAAACGTATAAAAACATCAAAATCTCAACATCGAAAATTTTCGTGATCGCAATACTATCTCTTACGAGATAGTAAAAATTGGAAATTAAATTATAATTTAAAATTGAATTCACTCAAATTATAAAATGTTATATTTTAATTTGAATATTGCTATCTTAAGACTGTAAGATCACATGAAATTAACAGATAGATACCGTACAGTATATTTGATATAAGTACAATATGTTAATTCAAATCGTATATTGAAATTTATAATACAATACAAATAATTAATTTTGCTAGTAATATTATTCTCAATCATATTAAAAAGACTATGAAGAATCAAGGAACAACATCAACTTAATAAATTGATATTAATATTTACCTCATTCCTTTGTTATATACATATATTTAAAAAAAATATAAAATAAAAAGAAACAGGAAAAATTACATTCTGAACTTTACAAGAAATTACGATTATAAGATTAAATGTTAAAATTTTGTTAGAAAGGACTTAAAGAAAGAAAATGAATACACTCGGACAAGTGATTAGATAATCTAGTATAATCCGGGGTGATGGTGTGTTTTCAAAAGGTAAGTCGAAATCCTTGGTTTTGTAAATATACAAGCCCTGGGGATTTCAATCCGCACATACAACTTTTTTTAGCCCTGTTTCTAAATCTTTTTTTAGTATATATATTATATATAGGATTATAAAACATTATTTTGGAATTAATAGTTAAGGAAAATAATATTTTATATTTTGAAAATAGAAAATTCGTAAAAGTATTAATATACGAGGGTAGGTCAATAAGTCCGTGACTTTTTAAATGAAATGGCAATACTGCCCCTATCAGTTGACTCCTTTCGAAATGTGAACCAACTGAGTCTTTTAGTTTTTGTTTGACATCCATTAATTGCAGACTATTTCGTGATTTGAGAAGAAAATGGAAAAAAGTGAATTTCCATAAAAATTCATTAATTGGAATACGAATTGCTCTCTCATTCGCCCTATTCTCAGGATATAGTCCCGAGTGACTATTTCCTGTTTCCAAACCTTGAGGAATGGCTCGGTGGAAAGAGATTTGACTCCAACAATGAAATCAGTTCACAAACAAATCTATTTTGATGTCTTCGACAAATCTTATTAATTGGAAGAAATAAAAAAATTGGAGAATCGTTGGACGAAGTGTAAAGAGCCCAAAGAAAAATAAAATAATTTTTTATCCAAAAACCTGTTTCATTCAAAAAGTCACGGAATTATTGACCTACTCTCGTACTTAAATTTTAATGATTGATTCATTTACATACTGATAAAAATAAAATTTTTAAAAGTAAACTATTAATATATATGTAGCCAGGTTGTCCACTGATTAAATCACAAGTTATATATAAAATAATTTAGACTTATTTGAATCTAAATATATTTTTAATTACATTTATAAAACTCAAAAAGAAATAAAAACTTATAAGTAAATATTAAAAAAAAATAAATGTCTCATGAGTTGGACACAAATCTTCTTTCTTCACGGGCCACACTCTCTCTCTCCCTTCCTCTCACCACAATGTCCGAGCTCGGTCTGTCTAGCCAGCAGTAGGTAAACGCTAGCCACATTTATTAGATCAAGGGTCATTTCTCCCACTATTACATATATATAAATATGTATACTTAAATATATCTTCAACTACTATATGCAAGAAATATTTATTGTTTATTAATTTATTTAATTTATATACCTTTTAAATTTCGTTGTCCTTTTATAAATTAACATCTTAATAAGAGTCTTCTTATTTGCGGATATTTACATTACCTATATACATTATTAAATTTCATTAATTTATTTGGCATTACTGTTTGTCTTTGTCAAATATTTAGGTATATGAAAATTGAATTGAAGTTTAATACTCTTCTGTTTATATAATTATTTTAGATATGAATTATAAATTTTAATTATAATTATTAAAATTAATTATATCTAAAATATATATTATTCTCATTTTCACAATGTTTTATTTAACTTGCTTGGTTGTCTGTATGGTTCAAATCTAGTAACCCATTTTTAACACAGTTGCAGTTGACCAATCTATCTAAAACTTTGCACACTTTTCAGATTTGGATGACAATAAATGAATATGAAATAAAATTTTCATTTTCTTAATTAATTAATTAATTAATTAATCCTTCTGTATTGTTCAAATCTAGTAACCCATTTTTAACACAGTTGCAGTTGACCAATTGAACTAAAACTTTGCACACTTTTCCGATTTGGATGACAATAAATGAATATGAAATAAAGATTTCATTTTATTAATTAATTAATAAATTTTAACCCATCATTAAATATCATTTAGTATATTCAAATAAAATTTAAAACCTTAAAAATTTATTTACTAAAAAATTAAAAATAAAATAAATAATTAAAAAAAAAAATTAAGTTACAATATACTATTTATAAATACACTAAAAACTAGAAAATAATTTTTCTTTTAGCCTCAATAAGTATATTCTTCTTCATGATGGGGTTGAACAATGGTCCGCCTACTTAGGACTTCAACAACAATGGTCTAGATACTTTGAATAAAGAGCCTAATTAAAATGAATTAGTTAATTTATTTTCTAGGGATCTCTCGAATAAAACGCTTGCATTTAATTTAATTTAACATATTTATTATTAAATGTTTAACTCCTAACGTATGACATAAATGAAATGTCCTTTTGTACTAGTTTATTTTCTATACTACACTCACTGGTAAAGAAATTGGATCACTTAAAAAATGCGAAAATTCTCATAAAATGGAATTTATTAATTCAAAAATATAAATATATTACATATATATTATTATTTTTAAAGTACCTGGTAATCGAGCCACCGCTCGGTCATTAAAAAAATGATTCCTTATTATTGGGTTTGGCTGGTAATATTAATACCTGATTCACCGAATCGCCATTCAAATAATTTAAAAGAACATAAATTAAAAAAAAATAGTTATAAAACATACACCCCTTAAACGTAGGTATTAATGTCTTATTCTTAATTTATTAGAAAAACAAAAAAAAAATAGCCTTAAAAAATTATTTATTTTTAGATAAGACTGACATTTCAGTTATGCCACTATTATGCTTTTCACCAAACCACTGCTCGATCATTAAAAAAAATGATTTCTAATTATCAGATTTGGCTGGTAATACTAATAACTGGTAACTAATAAATTTTGTTTGAATTGTGTCATTGGTAAAAAATTTTAATAAATTATTATTTTATTTATTCTAATATTCTGATAAATTTTAAATTTATATATAATTAATAATTTATAAGATGTTTTAGAAAATTAATTAAATTAATTAATTTCCGTCTTATTCTTAATTTATTAGATACACTTTTATATTTTCCAAATCTATTCACTCCGACATTTTTTAAAATTATTTTCAATTGTAATATCATTTGCCGTAAAAGAATTTTTTACATAATTCAAGTTAATTTTCTATTCTAAACAAGCTGTCCAGATCTTAAATCAAATATTGAAGTAGAAAGCGGAAGACTTAATTAAATACCCCGGCAACGCGTCTGTTTTGTTTCCTATTCTATTCAAAGCAGCATTTTAAAATTTACTCATTCATTTGAAAACAATTCGTAATTTAACCCGCCCAATTACATTATTTATCTTCATTTAATGAAGAGCCTCTTGATTAAAAGAGGGTTAAAGCGAGAAGAGAGTTCCTCGGCTTTTTTTTCACACTGAGAAATAATGGTCAATAAAAGGATTAAGACGGAAATTAAAATTACAAAGAAGGAAGGGGAATATTATTTCAGCAAACATCCTATTATTTCTATTTGATTTCATTTGTAATTTATGAATTGTTTAAGTTAAGTATCACCCTCTATCTTCTTTTGCCTATTATAATGAATTTTAAAAATTTTTCTTAATATAATTATCAGATTTTCATTTAAAAATATTTTTTTTATTTTTATGGGAAAGTTATTTTAGAAATAAAATGAGATATTCCTTTATTAAACAATTTCAGTAATCCATCATAAAGGCAAATAAAATATTGCAATAATAAAAATAAGTACAATGATATTATATTTAATTTATTGGAAATTATAAATAAAAGTATAATTTTGAACTGGTTTAAAAATACAAATACAAATCCAAAAAAAAAACTTGTGAAAATTTTTAGAATACTAAACTCTTTTTTTAATTATACCTATTTATTAATTAATATTATCCTATTATTATAATCATTATTTAAAATTAATAGGAAATGGTTGTTTTTTTTAATTGAAAAAATGTTTTACTTATATTAAACTATAGAAATTTGAAAAAATGAAAAATAATGAATGACAGAATAGATATATTAATTTCAATTTAATTATTTAATGCCATAAAATAATAATTATGAATAATTCTATTAGAGAAAATAATTAAAAAGTTCTTTAATAATGGAATTTTACGTTGTGAGCGGTGGTAAATAGAGAGGTCATATTTATAGGAAGGGAGGAAATATTTTTTTCAATTCGGAATATTTTCATCTGCTTATTCGTTTTGGATGATTTACCATATAGGTAAAAGTCTTAAGAGCTAAATTGTTTGCAGAATTCAAAACAAGCTATTTTATTGGAAAAAGATACTCAGTCAAGCAAAGATAAATATAAAAAAAAACTACAAATCAAATGTTATCTTTGAAAGAAAATAAATTTTCATAAACAAAAGAAAATAACAAGCAATGGATAAAATCTTATATTTTATTGACAATACTAAACTAACATTTATCAAATTCAATAAAAAAAATATTACAATTTGGATATCGATTGCTGAACCCATAAAAAGTACAGAAAGTTGAATGAAATTATTAATTTTTTAGACTAAATTAATTTTTTGTAATGACTAGGTATAAGAGTTGAGAATATCCCTTCTCCTTGGTGTAATTTATAATTTAACAAATGAAATAACGGAAAAGTGGAGATATATATTGGAATTTTACTTTAACTTTAAAAATATTAATCCACTTATACAATTTATATTAGCACTTCCCGGCTGGAATGCTTCTGCCGAAATAGGATTTTCTTAAATGAATTCTTTATGGACAAAAGAAAGGAATCCGTTAAGCGTAGATACGATTGAATCAAATCCTATATTGAAGTCACATTTTGAAAATATTATATGTTTTTAAATATATTTATTATAAGAAAGAACGTGATATATGAGTGTTTTTTTCAATAATTTTGTTTACTCTTTTTAAAAATAATTAAAAAGTAAAGTTGACTCTCTGGTGTTTTTATATAATTCATATAGGTTCTTTATTTTTTTTAAAAAAAAGATAACCCGATTAGTAAACAAAATATATTTTTTTCTAAGAAAGGATTATCGACCCTGATGATTATTTAAAAATAATAATATAAAAATATAAAAATATTTTATCATTCTGTCTATTGCCTACCACAGAAATAAGTGATATCTTTTTCTTTTATAATCGATTGTGTTTGTTTTAGACAGAAAGCAGCAAAAAGCCACGATATCTTCCAAATTACATGTCTGTCTGTTACATCCCAACCATGGTAAGACCCAAATCTCAACATTTACACTCTTTAATATTATTATATATATTTACAAATATTATACATTTTTCATTAAGATGTTTGAATTGAATCAAGCTTAAATATTACATCAATAATAAAAAGTAAATTTAAATTATTTAAACATTAAAAAATCATATATAAGATTTAATTTTCTTTAAATGTATTTATTTAAATATTTTATTTAAATGAAACAATCATCTTTAAGATGTTAGTATTGTTTTCTTAAGTATTTTTAAATTTTTTAAAGATTGTATTTGAGATCTATATATTTAATACGATAGTGTCCGTCTGTACGCAAAAAACTCCAGAGCCTAAACTACAAGGAGTAAGGTAACCAAATTTTTCTGAGGTGAAGGGTACCTCAAATGATGAAAAATAAAAAAGAAATTAGAATCTTAGGTAACTCCTGAGCTGAGCTGCGGGTGTTCCATTTTCCAGAAATATATATAAAGGAGAGTTTGTATGAATGTAATTTGTTTACTTTTTTGCTGTCATAGAAACAGATATATATATATATAATTAAAACCTCTCTCTCTCCCTCTATTTAAAATTTTAAAAAATGAAGAGTTCTAGCCAAATTAAGAAATTTAAATTCCTTAAGCAACATTGATAGGTAAATGAATTGGACTGGAAGAGGAGACATGATTAGAGAAATTGGGGAAAAATCAACCAAAATTTAATTAAACAAAAAAATTCAAAAATTATGATACGGATACGACTTACATCAAATTAACATACAAAATGTAGAATTTGAAAAAGTATAATTATTTAAATACAATTACGAAAGATAATAATATTCGAGAAGAATTTAAATCGACGTTGTAATTGAGTAACGCCTGTTATTATGCAGTAAAGGGGCTTATCTCATCAAAGAGGATCAAAATTAAAATATATAAAACAAGTATTTTTCATGTTGATCGATGACTAGAGTGACCATATTTCAAAAACACCAAACCGGGACAAACGGTATACCTTTTTTTTAGAACTAAATTTAAAAAATTTTGAAAAAAAAATTACGAAATGTCCTAAATATTGAAAAAACAGTAGGGTGTCCCGAAGACATTTTTGGGACAGAGCACCTAAAGAAGGAACGTTTGGTCACCCTATCGATGACTCTGGGAGACGAGAGTAGATTTGGAGTATTTGTGAGATTAATATTGTTCGCAGCATTTATAGGCCAAAAGAAGATGAGGTCACAGGGGATGGCGGAGATGGCATAACGAGAAATAATGTCCAGATATAGTTAAGGTTATAAATTCAAGAAGGCTGGGATGGGAAGGGGACGTGGTTGGAATTGGAGAAACTAGAAATTGGGAGAAACCGATTGGGAAACATCCGGTGGAAGACCAAGGACCAAGGTGGGTGGACAATGAAGGAAGGGGCATGGGAGAGATGGGACAGGGTAGGATTTGGTTGTAGCTCAGGATAGGGACGCTTAGAGAAATGTGGATGCTGCGGCTAAGAACTTTCGAAAACTGTAGAGACACAGAGTTAGATAAATATAACATATACAATAATAATATATAATTAATTTACTGATTAAATTAAAATATATTTTACAAGAAAACAAATACATGTCTTATCTACTTATACTGATTGAAACAAAATGGATGAAAACCTTTTACATACAGACTTTCAACCAAATACTATGTATCACTCGGGGGTACAGGGGGCGGAGCCCCCGTCTAGGTGTGAAGAGCGCCGAAGGCGCTCGGAGCAGCTAGTTGTATTTTAATATCTCAGAAATAAGATAATATTTTTAAAAATGTATACACCTCTTGAATCATATTAATGTTATCTATTTATTTTTACATCTTTTTCCTTTTCCTTACTATAAATAATTAATCTTACTTAATTTCTTATTTATTTAGAAAAGAGATAGGACGTCAATTCAAGTCTTCGAGTCTAATCTGCTCGATATATCAACCATTTATCGACCAAGATCAGTATTTATTATTATTAATTTTTAATTCAATTTAAATGTATTTATTTTAAAATTTTATAATCTAATATATATATTTTGTTTTATTTTTATTTCATGTTTCAATCTTCGTTCCTGCTACTGTATGTTAATTTGTGTGTGAATTCTTGATTCTCTTCTCTAACTCTGATGATGATGAAATAATTTACATCTAGCTCACCAAATGTAAGTAATAATCGTTATTTATTTAGCGAGACACATTTTCAAAAAGGTATAAATTTTATTAATTTCAAAATGTAAATATAATATTTAAAGTAAAGATTAACAACATAATAGAAAGTATAATTGAATTTATTCGATTTTTTTGTCTTGATAATATTTATTTTGAGATTAAGAAGAATATATTAAAAACTATATATACAATTTAGTATGATCAAATCATTTCAGAGCTCATCGGACAAGAATGAGCATTAATAAAGGAGGCAGAAGAGATAAAGGTATTTAGAATTGGTAGGTTCTATTATATTTTGTTGTTTTTTGAAGATGTTGCCTCCTGCTTTCATTAAGGGATGCATGTTCTCATCCTACTAATACATAGATTAGATAAGAAATAATAAATAAAAGAGTTTGGATGGATAAAACAAGTACGATATTATGCTAATATTAAGGAATGGGTTGCATGAATTGCATGAATGGCATGCCAGGTCTGAATTCTGCCTTTTTGTATTGCTGAAAGCGTGGTTGAGGTAGATCGATCGAATGAACGGGAATTAGGGAAGATAATTCAGCACAGTTCCTAAATGGGAATAGCCTGAATAGAAATAAATTGTTGGTAACCTTTTGAGCATAGAGTTTTTTCGATTATCATAATGATGGATTAGATGTATCTCCTTAGGTAGGTAGGTTCTATTTCAGGTTGCCTCGAATATGGCGGTTTCATTTAGATATTCAATAGTTTTTTTTATTTAATTAATAATTAAAAAATAATAATTGAATATATTTTTAACATTTTATTTTCTATTTGAAATATTCAATGTATTTGTAATGTAATTTTTTATATATTTTAAAGTTACTATTTACTATTTAGATAGAATTAATTATTAATTGAGGTTTTAATTTAAAAAAATAAAATTCAAATACCTAAAATATCACATATATATAATTTATATATAATTTTTTATTATTATATCTTTTTAATATGATATTTAATAAATATTTTACTTTTTTCATCGTGGAAAATATTTCAGGAATTGTAAATATATTGTTAATAAATATCTCTATAAATATTCAATAATAATAATATAATATTAATAAATTATCAAATATTTTGGGGTAAATTGTTCTTCTTTTCTGAGTTCAATAAATAGTTTCATAATTTCAAACAATAATGATTTTAATCTACACGTTATTAAATATTACAAAAATAGATAGAAATGTAAATACATAATTATTTCTGTTTAGTTCTGTTTAGGAATATTTCTTAAAATAATTTCCAGGGGTTCAGAGTAATATTTTTTACTATCTCGCCAAAATTTTCGATGTCGATATTTTGATGTTTTTATACGTTTTGAAGGTTACTGAATCATTTTCACAAAGGTTGAGAAAAATGTCTCTGTATGTGTGTGTATGTGTGTATGTATGTAGACAAGATTACGCAAAAACGGTTTGAGCTAGAATCATGAAATTTGGTATACGGACATTATTCAAAATTCGTAGTTTTCTATCAACTTTTGAGAAATGTAGCTCAACCTACAACGTTTTGATATTTTTCCCTCCAAAGTGACCGTAAAAATAAAGATATTTGTTTGATAGTTTTTTACATGATTAAAAATTGTATAAAACAGCTATATATATAGAATTTAGCTGAAAGTACCAGAATTCATTTTTTAACACTTCAAATCTCACGCGCTAACACGTGACGTGGTGCCATCAACAAAGAGCCAAACATGCGCTGGTTTAATAAATATTATTCATTAATTTTAATTTATAATTTATAATTAATTAAATTTAATTTAAATATAATATATTATGTTATTTAATCCAATTCAAATTGCGAGATAGTCGAGTGGAGACACTCCAGTTTATTTTTAATAAGGGGTCGATAGCACAAATAACTTTGGGAACCACTCAAATAAATTAATATTTTCTTTTCAATTTGAAATTACCTGATTGCATGATTATTACAAAGTTTATTTACTTAATAAAGGAAAAAAATAATAAAATAAAAATTTCTCTCAATACTCTACTCTAATGATAATTTTTTTGAATAAATGATAGAAAAATAAACGTCAAAATATAAAAATAAAAATAACCTCTTGGACCTCTTCATACTAAGTTCTATTATGTTCAACTAAAACTAAGCTTATAAAATAAACATTTAATAAGGATAATTAAACTTTAAACACCCAATGTAGTTTCAAATTTATTCATTGCAATGTTTAAAACATATTACAAAATTACATTGTTGCTTTAAATTTAAATTATCCTTATTAAATGTTTATTTTCTAAGTTTAGCAAAATAAAATAGAAAAATAAAACTGTTTTAACCAGGTTGTCTTTGGTTGTATAAAATGAACTTTATACTAAATTTTAATTTTATAAATATCTCTGTTTCTATTATCGAATAAGTTTCTATTTTTAATGAATTGTTAATTTTATTCGTATGATCTACATTATAATTACTGAAAGTTTTTGTTGTTTTTTTTCAATTGCATTCACTGTCATCGGAATTATTTTCCTTTCGTTGATAAATGCCTTCAATGATCAACTCATTTCCTACTGATGTATTGAAAAATAAATTGAATGTAAATAGATAGATGTGTCTTAAAGCAGAACAAACATCAAACCGTTTTCTATTTTTTTTTCTTTTTCTTTTTTTGTTGAAATATTGCCGGTGTTTTTGTTCCATTAGGTTAACCTTCTCTTTTTTTTTTACATTAGCTTTGCCATTACTCGACCAAATATCTTTGAGTCCCTTTCTTCTCTTCTCATCTCAATTCTATTCCCTTTTCTCTTCACATAATTTCTGTTTTCACCTACAATTTTTTTTATTTTTTTTATTTGTTCGAATGCTATTTTAATTAATTTTAAATTGGATTATAAATATATACATACATTTTTAAATTTTGATTAATATGGATGTTTATTTTTAAAATTATTAATGTAAAAATAAAATAGAACGGTTGAACCTCTCTCTCTGTATCCTAAAATCCCCTCACCATTGAAAAAAGCCTCTTAACCCTTTAAAACACGCCTGAAGTCTTAGTCCTGAATGGCAGACCATTATTGATATTCAGCTTATAATGAAATGAAGTTAAATATTAAAATTACTTCTTAGGCTTTTAAGCCGATTAGATTCGAAGATTTAAGGAAATACCTGCTGATGTGTGAACAAACGAATCTAGAAAAGAAAATAATTAAAATTCTTTACAATTAAATTATTATTAATATTGATTTAAATCCTGTAAATATAGATTATTCATATTTGAAAAAAACAAATTAG
This sequence comes from Labia minor, assembly GCA_963082975.1. Taxonomy (NCBI): domain Eukaryota; kingdom Metazoa; phylum Arthropoda; class Insecta; order Dermaptera; family Spongiphoridae; genus Labia; species Labia minor. Next base: position 35,304,098 of record OY720344.1, on the reverse strand, counting down.
TTTTTTTTTTATTTGTTTTTTACCGACCGACGATAGTAAGGGAGGTATTGTTTTCACACCAAATTTCACATGTGGAGATTTTTACATATCTCCACGAATCATGCATTTTCTTAACAGAAAAAAGTATTTTTAGCATGATGTCTGTCCGTCCGTCCGTCCGTCCGTCCGTCCGTCTGTCCGTATAGATGTGTACAGCCTAAACGGCTCAACGGATTTCGATGAAATTTGGTATATTTACTTAATGCATCAGTGGGATGAATTGATCAACTTTTGGTGCAATTCCGGAAACCGGAAGTGGTAGTATTAGCGATCGACGATAGGAAGGAAAGGGTTATTTTCACACCAAAGGAGATTTTTTTATATATCACCACGAATCATGCACTTTGTATTGGTTTTATCCTCGAGAAAAATCAAATTTATTAGTTTTTTCTTGATTTAAAATTATATGACGTCATCCAGCCATTCATGACGTCACAGCCTGGTCTTGCATATATATTATAAATAAAATAAAATTAAAAATGTTTATATTTATTATTTATGTATCCATATCTGTTTTTTATTACATTAATAGATATATTAAAATTATTTGAAATTGTTTCTGTAGCTGGAAATTAATTTACTTCAAACCGTCGGTCGGTTCGGACCTGGCCACAGGTCAACTTATTTTATTTCTAATTTTAAATAGACACTGTAATATGTACTTATATATTTAATTAAAATAAATTTCAATTTGAAATTAAAATTTTAAAATATTTTATGCAATGTGGAATATTGGGAGGTCAATGTATCTTGATACATATAGAAATTGAATTTACTTTGTGGTTCCTTAACAAAATCTTCTAAATATAGCTTATATAATATACTATTATTTGTTAAGGTAATTTATATATATATATATATATATATATATATATATATTCGTTAATATAGGTCATTTAAACATATATATACATATATATATACATGTTTACATATTTAAATGACCAAAGTGAGTGATTTATTATTAAATTACTTGATGATATTTCGAATCTGAAATTCGATTTCGATTCTGCTTTTAGGATGTGTTAGACCTAAAAAATGTAGTTGATGTGAAATTAGAAAATTGGTTTTCCCTTTCGGGAAATTGCTATCATACTATCATATGTTTAGTAAGTTGGATTTTTGAAATATAGAAGAAATAAACAAGAATCTCATGATATCCGATATTAATAAAAAAATATGACTATACTATTATATTTATTATACATTTATTCTACCTCTTTATAAAATTAAATAAATTATTTAAGTGCTTTTAAATTTCTTTAAATTTAATTTCAACTTATTAGCATCTTTGCTTCTTAACAATTTTAACAAAAAAATAACAAAAATTAAGTTGATTTCATTATATAATGCAATATATTTATTGTTTATAAAAAAACTGATAACTGTTTATTTAAATATTTATTGTTTTTGAATTTTGCTTAAAAATAAATACAAAAATAAAAATTCTATATTATTGTATTTAATTAATAAAATAAAGATAATTATTTCTTTAAATTTTCTGTTTTTACATATTATAAATAAATATTATATTATTTCTTTATTTGTTTTTTATTAATATAAAATTTATCAAACTTTTGTTCCATTTCATATATATTTCGATATTATACAGATTTACATGTTTTATCTCTTTTCATTACCCGATACTATAATTCTATCTTTCAATAGACATAAATAAAACAATAAAATAATAATAAATAATAGCTGCTATGTTGAACAGAGTATAAATATCATTGGATTACCTGAGATAAATAAAAATTATTCAATATAATTTCATATTGAAATATATACATATAATGATATACTGAAGAGCTATGAACTTGATGACAAGAAATAATAAGTTGACCTGTGGCCAGGTCCGAACCGACCGACGGTTTGAAAAATTAATTTCCAGCTACAGAAACAATTTCAAATAATTTTAATATATCTATTAATGTAATAAAAATCAGATATGAATATAACATAAATATTTTTAATTTTATTTTATTTATAATATATATGTAAGACCAGGCTGTGACGTCATGAATGGCTGGCTGACGTCATATAATTTTAAATCAAGAAAAAACTAATAAATATGATTTTTCTCGAGGATAAAACCAATGCAAAGTGCATGATTCGTGGTGATATATAAAAAAATCTCCTTTGGTGTGAAAATAACGGACAGACGGACGGACAGACATCATGCTAAAAATACTTTTTTCTGTTAAGAAAATGCATGATTCGTGGAGATATGTAAAAATCTCCACATGTGAAATTTGGTGTGAAAACAATACCTCCCTTACTATCGTCGGTCGGTAAAAATAAGTTTTTTTTTAAACTAGTCTAACTAAAAGTGAATTTCGATACCGAAGACCAATTAAATAAATAAATTATATACTGGTGTAATTATTAGCTACTTTTATAGAAAAACAAAGACTCCCACTTGATGAAGTCATGTTTTAAATACACTTTGAGAGATGTAGGTTCCCGCTTCACAAACACAGATTATGCTTTGGAGTATCAAGCTCAGATATATACGCGGGTAGGTCAATAATAATTACCACTCAACGAATGCTTTCGAATATATTCAAGCGAACTAAGAAGTTCAGAATTCCTTTTTATTTGTTATTGCAAAAAATGCAATTTTGATGAAAACTAGGAAATAAAATTGTAACTATAATAAATACAATTTTACAACTTTTTGTGCAATTTTTACTTTTAGATTTTTGTATATTTATAATCAAATTTTAAAACTACGAGGGCAGGTTAATAAGCCCGTGACTTTTAGAATGAAACACAGGTTTTTGGATAAAAAAAATGTATTTATTTTTCAACGCAGTTTCCTTTGAACTCTATACACTTCGTCCAACGTTTCTCCAATTCTTTTATCCCTTCCAAAAAATAAGATTTGTCGAGGACATCAAAATAGATTTGTTTGAGATGATTTCATCGTTGGAGTCAAATCTCTTTCCGCCGAGCCATTTTTTCAGGCTTGGAAACAAGAAATAGTCACTAGGGCACTAGGGTTAAATCTGGAGAATAGAGCAGATGAAGGATCAATTCGTTTCCCAATTCATTGATTTTCATGAAAATTAACTTTTTTCCATTATCTTCTTAATCATCTTCTTAATCATGAATGTCAAACGAAAACTAAAAGACCCAGGTTATTCAAATTTCGACAAGAGTTAGCTGATAGGTGCCTGATGACAGGAGCAGTGGTGTCATTTCGTTTAAGAGACGAGAAATTTAAAAAGTAACGGACTTATTGACCCGTCCTCGTAATATTTGATAAGCAGAACCCAAAACATAATTATCAAATTTTAAGCCAGATTATCATACTTTTCTTGATTAAGTTGTTTGTATTTTGTTAGTCCTTGTTATTCTAAACTAAAATTTATTTTTATAGGGGATTGCCTTTTTTGTAAATATCAAATATTGTATAATACGAGCCTTAAATTTATTATAAAACAATTTTATAAGAAAATATTTTTAAAAAAATATTATAACAAATATTAAAAAAAAATATTATTTGAAGTGATCAAATCAGAGGTATATTTAATTATTATTATTGTTTATGAGTAAGAATAAGATAATAATTTATTTTAATTAAAAGTTTATGTTTTGTTTAATAAAATAAACCATTTAATTTCATACATTTTGGATCGAATGTTTCAAGAGCACATTTTTTACAAAACATGTTGGTATATGAAAAAGTAATTTTTATTTTTAAATGTAACAAGTAATGGTTTCAAGAATACGAGATTTTATCTCAAATACAAACCTCTCAACATAGTGAGATGTGAAGATTACTCACATTTTGCTCATTTCTGAAATTTCAGGTCAAGAATCTATACTACTTATACATTTATTTCACTGCTTGCTTGTTGGATGAGCAAATAAATCAATTATATTAAATAGTAATGTAATTCTCTAAAAATTGAAATCGGGTGCAGCGAACTACACAAATTATTTTAACAAATGTGAGTACATAGTAGAAAAGTTCAGCTATTGGAAAACCGTCAATATTAAGAAAGTACTGAGAGGGCATTCAAATAAAATATCAAATTTTTAAATTAAATTATAAAAATCTTCTTATTTAAAAATCATATATAATTTGAAATTAGGTTTAATAAAAATAACTGAATCGATTAAACCAACATTGAAAAAAAATTTTTTAAAAAATTAAGAAAAAGAAGTCCAAAACTATAGTAATGATGTTTCATAATACCCATTGTGGTAGGAATGTCATTTGTGAATTGCGCATTCCATTTAATTTCACTCTAATCTCAACTTGTTTTTGTTTGGAATCTCAAATATTTAACCCTCATATCAATGTGAACATTTATATTAATTACTCAATTATTTCAGATAAATAAAATGATTCATTAAATGTATTAAGAGTCGAGATTATAAACAATTATTAATATTTTGAATATTCCCAACCGAGAAAAATAAAAAAATAAAAGAATAATATAAATATACGAGTACATGATCATAAGTCTATTTGGTGGTGAAAGGATCATTTTAACGAGATAATAATGAATTTATATCGTAACTCCATAAAAAGGGAAAGGACATCATTTATATCTCCTGTTGTTGTTGATATTGTGTTTTTAGTGGTCTTTTGTCACCTAGCCACAGTATTATATGAATTTATGTTTCATCAATAATTTATCATAAATATAAAAAACCAAACAAAAACAAACAAACCAATATATATATATATATATTGATTAGGTTGAAAAAAAAAATGAATAGAAAGTTGTTATGGCATATTGCAAAGAAAAAAATGAATGGGAAGGGACTTTAATAATAAATTTTATTTAAAATTATTTCATCTTATAGCTTTACTAGCAATATAACAACTACTACAATAAAATAAAATTTTATTATATTATTTTTATCTATTAGGATATCGTACATATTAATTCATTTTCAATTAAACTCGCGAGAGATAGTATTGCGATCACGAAAATTTTTCGATTTCAATTTTTGATATTTTTACACGTTTTGAAGGCCCCCCTGAGTCATTTTCAATAAGGTTGAAAAAAATGTCTGTGTGTGTGAGTGTAAAATCGGTTTGAGCTAGAATAATGAAATTTGTTACACGGACATTATTCAAAATTCGTAGTTTTCTATCAACTTTTGAGAAACGTCGCTCATTTGGAAGAGGGTCATTACCTACAACGTTTTCATTTTTTACCGACCGACGATAGTAAGGGAGGTATTGTTTTCACACCAAATTTCACATGTGGAGATTTTTACATATCTCCACTAATCATGCATTTTCTTAACAGAAATAAGTATTTTTAGCATGATGTCTGTCCGTCCGTATAGATGTGTACAGCCTGAACGGCTGAACGGATTTTGATGAAATTTGGTATATTTACTTAATGCATCAGTGGGATGAATTGATCAGCTTTTGGTGCAAGTCCCGAAACCGGAAGTGGTAGTATTAGCGATCGACGATAGGAAGGAAAGGGTTATTTTCACACGAAAGGAGATTTTTTTATATATCACCACGAATCATGCACTTTGTATTGGTTTTATCCTCGAGAAAAATCATATTTATTAGTTTTTTCTTGATTTAAAATTATATGACGTCATCCAGCCATTCATGACGTCACAGCCTGGTCTTGCATATATATTATAAATAAAATTAAATTAAAAATGTTTATATTTATTATTTATGTATGTCTATCTGTTTTTTATTACATTAATAGATATATTAAAATTATTTGAAATTGTTTCTGTAGCTGGAAATTAATTTACTTCAAACCGTCGATCGGTTCGGACCTGGCCACACACACACACAGGTCAACTTATTTTTTCCTCTAAAGTGACCGTAAAAATAAAGAAATATGTTTGAAGGTTTTTCACGTGATTTAAAATTGTATAAAACTGCTATATATAGAATTTCAGCTTGATTGAATCTCTAAAGGTACCGGAATTAATTTTTTAAATTTTGACTTAAAAATGAATGCAAAAATTTTAATTAAATTTAAATTAAGTTTAATTAAATTATTAATATCTATCTTTAGTCTAGGCTAGACTATGTTTTACCGAGTCCCAACCGTATTTTATTTACGTTGAAAAAAATCAAAACACTGTTGATATTATTTGATTGTCTTCTTATTTCAATAAAATGTTATCAGTGAAAATTATGTTAAAAACCCTAAATCCTATGACCGGATAGAATAAAATTTTAATTCATTTTCAAATATAGAAAAGCTTGATTATCCAATTCAAATTGGCGAGACACTCGAGATTTTTGAATTTGGTGATCTAAATTTAATAAAATATCTAAATTTCCTCAATTATAATATTCTGGCGTATATATTTTATCCTTTAGTTATTAAGATTTTTTTTTGTTTTTAAGTCTTATTATCACAAATTATTTTACAAAAAATTGTCATATTTATTAGGCAATATGTTTTTATTCGTAGATGCGTTTTTATACGTGTATTTTCTTTCAAAATATTTTCTTATTACTTTGATAAAATGATATATATATATACGTTGAATTAAAACAAAGCAATAGAATCTGAAATAAAATAATAAACATTACTTTTACAAAACAAATATTTATTTGAATAAATTGAAATTCTATATTTTCAAAATAACAAAAACAAACAAAATAAATATATAAATTAATAAAGAAAAAAACATTATTGGATATTTCAAATAGAATCTATGACAGGGGTGAGCTACTTTTTTTAATCAAAGGGCCAAATGAAAGTTCGACATTTCTAGACGGGCTGAACACAAAAAAACAATTTAATAAATTATAATGAATAATACACATAATACATGTCTCTTTCAGGGTCTCATTGTTGTGACGAGTAATATATATTTAGTAGTATATATTTAACTTTATATTGTAGGAAAATTTTTTCTTCTTTCTTCTTTCTTGATAATGATAATTGAATAAATTGGGTGCATAAATCCTTTTAATAAAATATTACATAAATGTAGCAAATTCATAAAAACATAAAATGCTTGCTTAACATAAACGTGAGTAAACCAGTAATATAAGGTATCATAACAAAATCAAGGCTTGGTCATAACTTGGACATAACTTGGTCAACTCGGACATAACTTGGTCAACTCGGACATAACTTGGTCAACTGATTGAATATCGATTCATGTCCGTTTTTTAAATAGTAGCTATGCATATTCAATCTTGTCGCTCATTGGCTGGTTTTACAGCCAAGTATAGCTTTTACATTTTCTATTATACTAATTAATACATAAATGTTATTACAATAGGGTTTATTTATTAACATATATTATAATATTAGCTAACTTAATATATTAATCTTAATCTAAATATAAGTTCTTCTAATTAAATATTTAACATAAATGCGTTCTCGTCTGTGATTGGCTCAACTGGATTCACTTGTTCCGTTCTTTGCAAATTGAACGCAATGCTGCTCGGATGTGAGCACCATCTTTTCAACACAATTGTTCTTTTCAGAACAAACCTCCATTTAATATCAATAAAAACATACATTTTTATTAAAATTTCCTACAATATTTATATTTAAAGTTTCAATTGGACCGCAAAAAGTTTAGGATACCAAAAAAATGGTATTGTACTATTATGCTTGGAGGGTCGCACAAATCTGTTAGGAGCCCCTCATGTTGCTCACCTCTGAACTATGACATTATAAAGTTATTTTATTAATATAATAAATTAAATAATTTTTATTTATAGCGACCGATAAAAGTCAATTTAGTCATATTTGGTAAATATTAGTTAATTATTAATATTTATTAATAATTACCAATTATATAAGAATTATTAATTAAAAAAAATATTTTAATATAGTAAAATGGTGAGCTCTTTTTATTTCCCCTCTCCCTCTCTTTCTTTCCCCTCTCCCTCTCTTTCTTTCCCTCTATTCTATACACTTTTTATTCACTTTACTCATCTCCAGTTTACCGTCAATATCAATATTTTATCTCTCTATTCAGTTCAGTGTCTTTTTAACTATATATGTCTTTGTTCCTATTCTTTATCTATCTTAAATATGGATAAGGTAGGCTCTTTTCCCTTTTCAGTAATAATACCTGACTAACTCATGCATCGTCTTTAATATCTTAATATCTACTCTAATTTATTCACTTTTAATCTTAAACGAGAACAAATCTACAAAGCTTTTATAGAAGAGAAAGATACATTTTGTTATTTTTTAAAAAAAAAAATAATAAACTTTAATTTGTTTTTAAATTAAACCAACTGATGCAAGAACATGGCACAGCTTTCATTTAACCTTTAACGTTTTAACTTTTTTTTTTTTTTTTGTAATTCACTTTTCATATTTAATATCAATATAGTTCATATTATCATTAATATTTTATCTTTTACTATTATTATAAATTTGAGCACATTATTTATCAAAAATAAAAAAAATTTAATCTAGAGGAAGCCATTTTGAAAATTCTCCTTTAAGAGTATTTTAAAATGGACAGAAAATTTTCAAAATCATTGAAATAAAGTGGGAATTCTAGTCAGTCGATTACACCGGGAAAGATGATTTCGAACACCTTTGCGTTTTGAGATTTTTTTTTACGCTGTTTACATATTTTCCGACCATTTTGCCGAACAAATGTTACGTGACCTTATTTTCGTTGAAATTTCAAATTCTAATTTTTTTCTAACTACAATTCTTTCTTTTACTTTATGGAATAACTATAACTTATTCAAATGCCAGGTCTACCCGTAGGGAGTGAATGTTAAAATATAAATGTGTCGATAGAGAACATTTCTTGTGAACTAGATTTAATTTTTTTTTTTTGTTTATGGTATTATAACTTCTGTTAAAATATTTAATATACATCAAGTCATTGAACAAACACATCATATTTAAAAATGTCGAATTTTGTATCAAGAAGTGATGATTTGCGGAAAGCATTTTTTTTTGTCATTTGAAGGAAATAGTAGAGGTATATGGTGATCATGCTCTATCAGAACATGGAAAAATGGTATAAAACAGGTTCAGGATTCAATCAAAGCACTTGTCGTATTCACCAGATTTGGGCCCTTCCGACTATCATTTGTTTTCAACTATAGGCTGAGCAGCACTTTGATTTCTGCGAAGAAGTCTAAAATTGAGTCTCTTGTTGGTTTACTTCAAAAGACGAATATTTCTATTGGTGTTGTTTCCACAAAAGTTGGTCAACTTAGTTTGAATAATTACTTTCCCATTCAAAATTAATGTTTGATTTTCACAAAAAAAAAAAACGCTCACTTCATAACGGTAGACCTAGTATAGATAAAGGAAAGTAAAAACATGTCTCTATTCTATTGAAATTTATAGTATATTTCTTGAACATTTTACACATAACAACAATTTTCTGTAATATTTCATGAATCATTTATCAAAGAGCCATTGCGTCAGAACGAATTAAGTAATACATTACTTAGGTGATAAAACATTGATTCATTTATAGATAAAATTAGTCTTTTTTCTTGTAAAAAAAGATATATGAAAAGTTTTAATTTATTCTATTAAATTCAAATTTGAAAAGATCATTTAGTAATTTCGTTTAAAATTTGGTAAACCAAGATGATTTTGTTTATAAGGTATGTTTGTCCCTGATGGGTTTATAGGTTACCATAACTCGTCTCAAAGCAAATATTGATAATATTAATTATAATTTCCTAACTCACACTTTCCTATCTTAATTAAGGCCAATCTACTTCTGTTGTTCAAATTAACGACAGTAATGAGAACTTCAAAGGTTGATACTTTCATATTCGAATTAATGCAATGAATTTGTTTTGATCAGATTTATCTAATTACAAAATCAAAAATTTCTTGGAATTGATAGAGATATATATACTCCAATATTTGTAATTTACAACTTATATAATTAAGAGTTAAATCTTTTATATTAGTTGTTCTGTTAATATCTATCAAAAGAGAATTGTTTCTGTATAATGAAGGAAAGTTGCTAATTCAATTTCATTCTCTTTATTTAATTCGTATTAATTTCAGTCTATTTTTCGAAAAAAAATTCCCCAATCTATTCTCTCTTTAATTCAATTTTTTAAAATTTCTTTTATAAAGATGAATACTATCTTTCTTGTAATTGTACTGATTTATATCAAAATATATTATATCGACCAAACATATGTATACATACCTACATGTATATTTCAATATAGTAAGTAAATAATTCTCATACAATTTGGATACAATTTAGACCTATCTGTAGCCTAGGTTCCCTCGGGGAATTTGTTTTTATTTAGTTTATATATATCATGATATGATCAAAAGAAAGACTTTCCTCTCTACTAATTCAAAACTCATACTATATTTTAAATTTTTTTCTCTTAGTAATTAAAAAAAAGCCCATCAGGATTATGAAATAATGAACCAGGATGATACAGGAGTATTCCTTCCTTGTTCTTTCATCATATGTATATAATTATATTTATATGTATGTATTTTGCACTAACTAACCTATTATTTTTATCTTGTTATATTAAATGAATAGGGTAAGTCAATAAGACAGTGACTTAAATTTCCAACTATCAGCTGACTCTTTTCGAAATGTGAACCAGCTGGGTCTTTTAGTTTTTGTTTGGCATACCATCAGTATAATTTATACTGTAAAAGGTACAAAAATAACTGATAAATTTAAGGATTTACCAATGTCTTCCCAAGTTATATTATCACTTATGGAACCATTGTTAGGTATGGGGTATTGCCTAACAACAGATATTCTAATAGATCAAAAAACAGACACGAATGGAACTTTGCGTATGAACCGTAACAACATTCCCATGGAATTACAGAAAAAAAAGTTGAAGAAAGGAGAAATTATAGTATTTCAAAGAGGCAAAGTTATGGTACTAAAATGGAAAGATAAGAAAGACGTTTGTCTTCTATCTACAGTCCATAACCCACAAATGGAGGAAAAAAATATGACAAACATGAGGTCGTCATTGATTATAGTGATACAATGGGGGGTGTTGATTGATTTATATACATAATAGATTAATGTTATTTCATCCAATCTGACAAATTTTACTCATCCAACACTATGTTCCACATCTTAATAAGATATTAACTTAATAAGTCAATATCCATCCTCTTTATTAATCTTGTTGGGATTATTATTAATTTCTGTAGATTCTTTTATTTTTGTTATCCACCAATTATTTTCAATATGAAGTGTTTCTATATTATCTAAATTTATTTATTTTTATTTTATTTTTTTTTTTTTTGATGAGAGGTTGTTTGAAAAAAGTAAAACCCACATTTAACACTGGACTCGCAAATAAAAAAGTAAATGTTTTAATCGATTGAATTGTAATCATCAAGTAATTATAAATTATAATTGTGACATTCACGAATGAATATTTAATTATTTTTTTTTTATAATTACAAATTTAATGCTATTTTTTAATTAATCTACTTCATTTTCAAAACGTACCCTTAAATAAATTAATATTATTAATTCGATTAATTATGATTTAGTTTATGTTACTTTTTTAATTAATAAACTTAAAACCAACAAGCTATGACTATATTAGTTATTAATAAATATATTTATATTAATTACCTACATATTTACATTGATGATCCGTACTTTTCGATATCAATTATAAATTTATTTCACTTCGAATAGTTTTTATATAGTTTGTTTAAAAATCAATGAACTCAGAAGACACCTTGGTGTTAGATTAGTAAAAAAACTTTTGAAATAATTTAAGTTTAGATATCAATGTATATAGATTTTTGTATTAAATATAACATCATATATAAAGAACGTTTAATGGTGTTTTTAATGGAATTTCAAAAGTTCAATAAAATGAGAATCCCGATTGAAATTTTTATTACAGTTAGTAGTTAAGAAAATATTTTGGTAGAGAGATTTGTCGTTTGAGGAAGGATTTCCTTTGTGACCGTCTAAAGTGAGTAGATAACAAACAGAGGTTGCTGGTGGAACTACCTAAAATTCAAAGTTCTCTTTCTTATTCATCACTTTTTAATGGAATATTTAAATTAAAGAAAAATAATAATGTTAAAATAAAATTTAAAATAAAATAAAACATTTTGGAAATATATTGCAGTAAATTTAATATTCCATTGAGCTATTTTTGATGAAGTTTATTGATTGTTTCATTCTTCAGCGCAATTAATTGTAATTATATTAAAGAATAAATGAAGTATTGTACGAATACAACAAAACATAGCAATTTGGATTTTCATTGAATATTGTGAGGGAGATGGGATTCAATTTTGTTATTTTTACTTCTCTATCTATAAAACTTTTATCCAATCATTTCAATGTAATTAAATAATTCCTATTTAAAATAAACATTTCAAAAGAAGATTTTTAATTCAAAAAACTAATCTCTGAAATATCACAATTAAATTTAAAATTAATTTATTTTCTTTAACTTTTCAATTGTCTTAAAAGAGATCTTAAATTTAAAAAAAATATTAATAAAATAATTATAACCAGAGGGATATTCCCGGGAATTTCCGAGAAAATCCTTCAATTCCCCCCCCCCCCCCCGTTTCCCGGGAAAAAACGAAACATTTCCCGGAAAAAAAAACAAATTATTATTATTATTATGCCGATACCGAAATCTTTATTTATTAACTGAAATAATCGTAATCGTAATAAATATAAAATACAAGTATACATACATCCATTTGTCTTGTTAAAATTTTTTTTCCTTTTCTTTCTTTCTCTCCCTTTAATTTTTCTTTATAATTTTTCTATTTTTTGAGTTTTTTTACAGAGAACTATGGCAGAAGGCAATTGCCATTGCCAAATTATTTTGTATTTAACTTTTTTGTATATATATATAGTTATATATCTGCACGTGTAATAGGAATTGGCATAAATTATAACTTTTAGACTTAAAATTCGATTTCACAAGCTTGGGTCTGTTTTAATTGCCTTACCTGACACCTTGGTAAGGGTTCTATATAAAATAGTTCTTGAATACGTAACAATAATAAAATACACTATTGCAATTGACCATTTGGAAAGAGAATAATTTTCCTTACACCCTTCAAATTAACCCCTCTCCATCACCTGCCCCTTAAATTAATATAAATAAGCTGTCGTTGAGAGCGAGTAAGGTTAGCTAATTATATTTTTTGATAAATAAATAAATATAACATTTTGATAAATAAATAAATATTATTATTTATTTATTCAAGAAATATATATACAATCATTCTGTATGTTATTTCAGTTCACCTTTTTGGGGTGGTGACAAAAAAAATAGCAAAAACATCCAAAAAGCAAACAAAAACAAAAAAAGCAAAACATATTTACATATTTACATAATAACTAACACTGTAATCAACGATCATAAATGTCTTTAATTGAGGGCACACATAATCACGGACTCAGAGTTTCAGTTTTCCATCTTTTTAGATATATACAGTAAAGAAAAAACAAAATAAGAAAAACAAAATACAAAAAAATGCCCAAAAAAATAAATAAATCGAAAATAATGCAAAAAAAAACCACAAAGAAAGAAAAACAATACCTCCCTTACTATCGTCGGTGGGTAAAAAAAATAAAAAGGAATAACTAATCGTTACGCCTCTAATATGAAGGATCTCAGTTAGGCAACATTTCCCTTGATTGCCTGTCATTTCTAAAATGTTATTTTCTAAACAAGTAAAAGAAAATAATTATGTTTATGTTATATTTTGATGATTATATCTTACTGTATTTTTTAATTTTTGAATTAAATTTATTTTATACTTTGGAAAAAACAACATTTAACTTTTTCATAAAACTTTTACAATTTCCACAACAAATTTAGTATTTTTTATAATCCCGGGAAATGCATTTTTAAATTTCCCGATTCCCGGGAACGAAAATACTCCGGGAAAAATAACCCTCTAATTATAACATTAAGTTCTGTTAAAGATAATTATAAACATTGTTCAAAGGATGCAGATAATAAAGTTAAAAATTAAGTTTAAAAAATAGATGAATACCATAAAATGTAGGCGCTCAAATTCAGAATAGGAAAAGTCATTTCTAACAAGAGATATGTATTAAAAACAAGTGATAAAAGAAGAATTATAAAAAATTGAGCGCTTCGTTTTATGATAGGAATTCTTAAGTAGTGATCCGAGAACTTTGTATAAATGTTCCCCAAAATTATGAAAAATTATTTTTCATAAGTTGCAAAAGATAACAAACACAAAAATCAAATTAAATAATTATTAACTGTTATGTAATAATTTTTAACAAACAACAACAATTTTTTGTTTATGGTATTCAATTGTGAGGATTGACTAGAAATTCTAATATCGGCATAATCCAAAGATTCCAAAATAAGACACTAAGGGTTATGGTAAACGATCCATGGTACATACCTAATAAGGTAATCCACAGAGATCTGAATGTCAGAACTGTGGCGAAGGAGGTGCAGTTAAATAGCTCACGTTACCACAATAGACTACAAAATCATACTAATGACAAAGCAAGATAACTTTTTGAGATACAAGGACTTACAAAACGACTAAAAAGACTAAAAAGTCTAAAACGTAACGACTTCATACTCAATAAACTTTCGACTAATGAACCACAACTTTGATTTTGGACTTAATCATTCCTTATCCTCCTTCTCCTCTAACTCCTCCCTCATAATATTCATCTCACACGACTCCTTTCATCTCTCTCTTGTATAATTTTCAATTATTTTTATAATCTATATGTAGTATTTTGTTAGGGTCAGCTATTTTTGTATAATCAAACACTTTTATAATGTTTAATTAATAGTTATTATTTATTTATAATAATAAATACACCTATCCCCCGATTTACACGGTACTTGTTTTACACGTTTTCGCTTTTACACGGTTTTCCAAATAAGTTTTTTTTTTGTTTTTATCGCACTCTACTAAATGCTACTGTGTTTGAACACGTGCGCTGTGTACACATCTCACGGGGAATCCCGAGCTTATGTGCTGACTTGCTGCACATGCACACTGGGTCTGTATTTGTTCGCATAAAATTAAAGTTTTATCTAGCAATTGTTAATAACCGATTTTATTACCACCTCTCAGAATGTAAATATTTCTGCTTCAAACATCGAATCGGCACAAATAACTTCGAGTGATGAAAGTGAATTCCTATCTTCGATTCCGAAAAAAAGAATGAGACTAATTTCTGATAGTGATGAAGGATAATAAAACACCTTTGGTTTTATTTTTTGTTCTTCTGTTTAATGTATTGTAATTAAATAAAAAAACAGTGTTTTCGTAATATATTACATATTTTAACCTGTCAATGCATTTTATTTTTATTTCTGTGTACACCTAAGAATATTGAAAAAAATCACAACTGTTAAATAGCAAAATTATGCATTTTCTGCAAGCTTTTCGATTTACACGATTTTGACTTGAAAATTTTTAATTTTCGATTTACACGTTTTTCTCAGGAACGTATCTACCGTGTAAATCGGGGGATAGGTGTATTGATATATTTTTTAAATATTTTCACGAAAATTTTTGATATTGAGATTTTGATGTTTTTATAGGTTTTGAAGGTTCCTGAATCATTTTCACTAAGGTTGAGAAAAATATCTCTGTGTGAGTGTGTGTATGTGGACAAGATTACACAAAAACGGTTTGAGCTAGAATCATGAAATTTATTACACGGGCATTATTCAAAATTTGTAGTTTTCTATCAACTTTTGAGAAATGTAGTTCTTCCGGAAGAGGGTCAGTACCTACCACGTTTTTTTTTTCATTTTTTTTCCTCTAAACTGACCGTAAAGATAAACAAATGTTTGATAGTTTTTCTCATGATTTAAAATTGTATAGGATTTCAGCTTGATTGAATCACTGAAAGTACCGGGCACTAGTTTAATAATATTATTTATTACTTTAAATTTATAAATTATAATTAATTAAATTTAATTTAAATATAAAATATGTTAATTAATCCAATTCGAATTGCGAGATAGTCAAATGGAGACACTCCAGATTTTTTTTCTTGCTATAAAATATCTTTTGATAATATTTTGAATGTTTTTCTTCACAAATTCATTTAATCATTGAATCCTCAATAATTAATCAATTGTCCTCATAATCAAATGAGTATTCAATGGTGACTTAATTTTTAATTAGAAGTTTAATTAAAATTTCAATAGGTATTTCCACGAAAAACACACAGAATAAGATACATATTGTATGATAATAAAAAGTAAAATCTTTATCTTAAATATTGATTTCAATTTAAATTTGATTAAATATGCACAAACACCGCTACTAATCGTAAGTGAGTTGCTTTTAATTGAAAATGGATTCATATTAATCCTTCTTTAAAATGCAAATCTTCCTTATCAATATTGCTGTAATAGAGATGTGATTTAAATATTCATTTCAATAAAGATAATAACATTTAATTCAATTTTAAATAATAATAAAAATATGAAAATATTGAAATATATAAAAAAAACGATTTATTTTTGGAAGTTGTTTCTCTGCTCATAGCACTGATGGTAATATTTTTTCTTATAAAAAAAGAGTTTTCTAAAAATATAACATTTAAGTAATTGTTTCTCATTTTGATTTGAAATTTGTTATTTTATAAGTTTATTTAAATAAAACGATCCTTTTATTTTTAAAGAACGAATGAATTCATACATGTCCATTTTGTTTCTTTTTATAATTAAAAAAACATTTAAATATTCTTCATAATAAAAATAGAAAATAATTAATAAATTGAATCAATTGCTAATTTTATAAAATGCATATTTTATTGATATTGAATAAACAAGCGGAATATTGTCTACGGCGCAAGCGTATTATAGCACAATTAGAACGAAAAACAATATTTTTGAACGTAATACAATTTTTTTCATATAATAGAAGTTTTTTAAAATAAAAATTAAAATAATTGTGTAAGTATTTTAATGAATCATTGAAAACCAGCATTATACTAATTTTATATTATTTCTAATTCTATTCAGAAATAATACCGAATTAGTAGGATGCTTTCTATAGTACAGAATATATATGCTATTTTAAAAGAATTGCATGATCTCTATACATCTCCAGACATAGTTAGGATAAAATCGAGAAGGCTGCGATGAGCAGGGCACGTGGTTAGAATGGAAGAGGAAAGAATGGCGAAAAATATATTGGTAGGGAGACCTATTGGGAACCGTCCGCTTGGAAGACCAAGGACGCAGTGGGTGGTCAATATAGGAAAGGACGTGAGAGAGATGAGAGAGGGTAGGGAATGGAGGGTTGTGGCTCAGGATGGGGATACTTGGAGAAGTGTGGTTGCTGTGGCCAAGAACTTTCGAGTTTCATAAATCCACAGCGATAGATAGATATACCTTTTAAAATATAATTTGTATATTTAATAAGCCGAAATTATTAATTATTTATTTCGTATACTTACTATTATATATCTTCCATTTAGCATTTGAGTCCTTAATAACAAAATAACAAAATAAATGTTTCATTTAGTTTGAAATCTATTGATATTGCATTTTATCGTCAATGACATCTAGCCTGAGGCTATTAATCAGACATTGCATTCTCAGAACATCTTTGATTACATTGGGGTGGCACACACTCCCAGAGATTACCCCAAACTTCAACGTCTTCACTGGGCCTAGTCTTGTGACATTTGTCATTATTTTTTTTATCAATGACCCCCCTACAAAATCACTTTAATTTTCTCATCATCATCCTTTCAAATTATTGTTTTGTTATTTACTTTCCCGCATACTTCGAATAAGGGAAGTATTGGAATCGTCAAAATTTTCGACTTCGAGATTTCGATAGATCTTGACGTTTTAGACCTCCCTGAGTCGGAAAATACCATTTTTCGAATTATGTCTGTGTGTGTGTATGTATGTATGTATGTATGTAATGTCTGTGAGCAAATTTACTCAAAAACTAATCAAGCTAGGACTTCGAAATTTGGTACACCGAAATTATTTATAGTTTGTAGATTTCTATCAAAATTTCGTCAAAATCGGTTAACCGGAAGTGGTACTTTACCTACACTGGTTGCGTTTACCTTTCAAGTAAAGTACCAGTTTGCTTCGAGATATTTGCTTCCTATTTTGTATATAGATTTAAAAATATGAAAAAAATTCAGATACCAAATTTCATCATGATCTGACTACCGGAAGTGACATTTTACCTATACAAGTAGCGTTAGGTGTAAATTATAAATATATATAGTGTTAAACCATTTTACTTTATAATTTAAATTAATTAGTTTGTTTATTTTTATTGTTGTTAAAACATAATAATAATAACCTAATTACCTATTTATATGCGGGAAAGTCGAGAGGAGGACACTCCCGATTTTTTATTTTTATTGTTTAAAGACAAACGAATTTAGATTTTACAAATATTAGTATTAACTACAATAAAAAATAGAAAATGGATGAAATAATATAATATATAATGAAAAAAAATATAAATATACCTCATTTAAGAATAACCTTAATTATATTATATATATTTACATGTTTAAAATAATTTAATAGAGAAAAATTAAAAAGAAAATTAGAATAAAAAGTTTAAAACAATATTAAAATAATAATTCATATATATCTATATATATATAAATAGATACATTATACTTAAAATTATTAATTTTACAATTTATGTGAATATGTGTAAAAAAATATATAATTTAAAAAGAATACATAGGAAACTCGTTTTCATTTTTCAATTAAGTATATAAAAAAGATAATTTTTAATGTAAAAATTAGGTTGTTCGTGCTCTATAGACTAAATAGAATATTAAAATTTGACTTTTAACAAAAATTAATAAAAAAAATATCTCTTTTTTAATTTGAAGAAGATAATTGATTTGATTATCTGCGATTCGATATGTTGCGTTTAGTAAAAGTTTATCGAGGGTTATAAAATGGTTATATAGAGAATATGCGAAAAGATATTACATCATCATTTACAAATTCAACCAGCTAACTCTCTTTGATTTCCGTTTGTTATCAGACCGACTCATGAAATTGTAAATCTTGAAATACAAACCACGATTGCCTTAGAATCAATTTCAGGAAGAGGAATCCTCGTTTCGTTTTCCATTCATCTCCAAATCAATTTCATTCCAACATATAAAATAAAATCAAATGGATAGAATAGAATTAGATTAAATGGGAATAATTCTATTCTACTATATATTTATATATATATATATATATATATTTAAATTAAAACTAAATTTAATTTTAGTAAATATAATTAATGTAAATATAAAATAGAATGTAATTTCATCAAAATATATTAAATAGATTTGTTAACCGGTTTTTAAACCTTTAAATTTTGATATATTCCTATTTAAATATATTTTTTCTTTCTCTTGAGATTATGAACATTTTCTTTCTTTAAAAAATTCAAAATATAAATTTATTTCGATGTAAATGATTATTTTAAAGGTATATTTTAAAATAGATATGATATTCTTTACTCAATAATTTGAATAAAAATTTCATATTATAATCGTTTGTAGATTTTATATTATTGTGTTATAATTTTTCTTTTTCGGTTAACAATTTTATTTTTTATATGAATAAACATCTAATAATTCATCTCATAAATTCCCTGGAGTGGTTGATTTTAGAGAATCAAGGACTACTCCTCCCACGCGACTTCTTTCAATTATAATTTATCAAATATATTTTGAAAGGGGGAGATGTCAAACACTTTTTCTTTTATTTTGTTTTATTAAAATATATTATACTATTTATTTATGAATTTAGATGAGATCCTGACTCCGTTATAATTTTAAAGACATGGGTTTAAATGTTTTTGTATCAATTATTTTATAATTTACAAAAAAATTAACCTAAATGCCTGAAAATCGAAAAATTTCATTCCAATTTTATATTTGTAAATATCAAATTAATTAAAAGATATATTTTGGTTCATGGTAATTGTTAAAGTCTATCCTTAATTTATATTATACATATTTCCGATAATAAGGAATATTTTTTTTTTAATGAACCAGGTACTTATTATTATTATTTGTGGAGTTTTATATAATTATATAATTATAATTTATTTTTATATTTTCTTTCTTATATCTTTTATATTTATACATTATTTTATATTTTTTATTTGTTTCATAAACAAATTATCGGTTTTTTAATCTTTTATATATTACTTTGATTATTTTTTGTCCAATTTAAATTCTCATCATTTCATTTTTTATCTTAATAATTTTTTTAATATTAAATGATATGTATATATATAACGTTGATTAAAATATTTTATTTTATATCTAAAGTGAATCAAACCCTTTCTTTACATATTCATATTATAAAATTTGATATTTTGTTTAATTCATTTTTATGCTATTATTTTTATCTAGTTCATCAAGGTAAAGACCTAAGCACTGCTGATCAAACTAATCTGTGATCTTTTGCTGACATAATTTTCGGGTCCTTTCCCAACCGACCTTTATAATTTTCATCCCGTGAGAAAGAGTTGAAATTTTTTTTTAATTACTTCCCTAGTGGTCCAGGTTTTCCGACAGGCTGAACGCTGTTTTATTTTTGGCTGATCTAGTGATAATGGTGTTATAATAGACTATTAACTCTATTTTTATAGGATTTTATAAAACCAGAGTTCACAAATATAGACAAATTTTGCTTTAACACTAACCGAAATAATAAAAATATTTTTTTTTATCAATATAATAAGACACTCACGCATGTGTAACTTCATGGTTACTTTATAATAGAAGTCAGGGAACACATATTCACTGTTTTTTTTTATCTTGTTATACATTGTAATTTAACAGGAAGTATTATATTACTTCAGTGCAATTTATATTTCCATTGTTTTTTTGGAATCAAAAATTCAAATAAATCTAAAGTTTATTTTAATACGAAGTGAAGCTTATTATAACGTTTTTCTTAACTACACTTGGTGTCTGTCTCTTTGTCTGTCTGTTCGCTCTTTTGACAAATTGAAATCGATTTTTCATCGACTTTTTATTGAGATAGACTTTTGAAAAGATAGAAAGGAAACAAAACAAAAGAATAACCTTTTTTTATGTAGACAATATATATATATATATATTTATAAAATATACATTTATATATGTATTTATTAATGTCATATTAATAAAAATTATTTAATTATAAATATAATATAATAATTATTATTCAATAATAACATTTACTTAACATAAATTCATAAAATCAATTTTGGAAGATTAATATATTTTTTTGTTTTATTCACAATTTGTGTCAATTTTCGTACAACTTTATCTTTTCTATTTCTCTTGTTATATTAAATAAATTTATCATATTAAAATTGCACTAAAAAGAATAATATAATATAAATATAAAAAATTTTTATAAAATAATGTTTTTCCAATGGACTAAAAAAAAACAAAATAATTTTTCTATAAGTCTGACAAAGTTTATGGATGAATTGCTTCATATTAACGAAAAACGCTGGGCGCATTTAGTTCTATGCAATTAACTTCCTTTATAGAGCTATAATTCATATATATATATATATATACTAAGATACATACCACACTAAAACACTTAATTAACAAGTAGCACTATTTCTTCTAATATTATCTAACATTTTGGATTTGATTGATAATATGTAAATTTAATAATCCACTATCATTCATTATATTAATTATAAATTAGATTTATATTTATATTTTAATTAGACATTTTGTACAAGAATTCTTATAAGTACAATTTTTTTAGTAATACTTATTTAAAATTAAATTTTATACTCATTTGTTTGAAAATAAAATTTTAAATACTCATTTCTTGACTGAATAAATACAAATATCAGAAAATATTTTTTTTTAAATAAAAATGTAATATTAACAAAAAATATTTTTAATATTTTTAAATTTGGGACCTTTTTTTTACTGTGGCCCCTGACTAGTGGGAAATACGCCACTGATTTTTTGTCTAAATTTTCACTCCAAAATAAAATAATTTTCTTTTTTCAATAAAAATCTTTTCTTTTTGTTTGATAAATATGTAATATGGATTTCAATAATACTTTCTTTGTCCACTTTTTGGTAAGACATTACAGATGTTTTAAAGAACATATTCGTAAATTTACCATATACGCATGAATTTTGTACACGATTTTTTACAGTTTTCTAGTAAATATCTTAGAGTAAATATCTACTGTGTAAAACAAGAGTTGAATGTTTTAGTTTTATACCTTAACCTACCGACAAAGTGAATTCCACTAAGCTAATAATCGAGCTATCCTTTAAATAAAGGATCATCGGACATTGTCTGTATCTTATCTAACAACGGTTCAATCGGTTTTCTCTTTATTGGTATGTTAATGAATGTATTTTAATTGTAAATCAGATCTCATCACCGTTTTAGCATTTCATATTACATTAATTGTATCTTTTTTATTTGTTTTATTTAAGTTTACATTTCATAATTGTTTTTCATTTTATAAATATTTTAATATTCAAGTTTGGAATTTGCACATAGAATAACAAAAAGAAAACAATTATAATTGTATATCATAAAATGAAAAAAAAAATCAGGAAGATGAATGAATTTAATTGTATTTAAAGAAAAATCATAGCTAAAATGAAAATATATATCTCTAAAAAGATGATTAATATGGTTGCTACTTCAAGTCATCTCTTCTTTCATAAAGGAATTCCATGAATAATTTATATTTATTATCTACATTTATGCGTTTCGAAAAATATGCAATGCAAACTGGACCCATTGATTGGATAATTTTATATGGGAAAAATTAATATCTATAGGATATATATTTGAAAATATACATATATATTTAAAAATATTTATTTAAATCTTTTATAGATGTAAGAAATTTAATTTATTTATTTATTTATTTTTAGAAAACTTTATCTTATTTCATTTGAAATATGTAAGTATATGGTACATTGAATTTTTTCACCTTTTTTTTTTTAACCCATCCAATTTATTTTCGATAAGAAATGAAGGACTTGATAATTTAAACATTCTATGAATTTCTTACAATGTATAGAAAGAACACCGTAAAAAGTATATTTATCATTTAATTTAAAAGATAAAAATAAATAAATATTCATATTCTTGAATATCATCATGATTCAATTATTGAATAGGGAATCAATTTAATAAATGTCAAATGTTCTTAAAATCGTAGAACCTTTAGATATTCACACTTAGTCTATGTAATTATAACAAATATAAATAAATCCATTTTTTAAAATTTTTTTTTTTCGTTAATTTTTTAGTATTATTATGATACAATTGATCCCTCTCTATCTCAATTCCATCATATCAATTTTTATATTCATTCCTCCACCACGTCCCCAGTCCACTGGCTTTTAGCCAATTGGTTTCATAAGTTTTTTTCACCAAACTTTGCCATTTCATTCATGTATTCCTCCCATCATAATCGTTCTCTTTTTAAATTTCCAACTATAATTGAATATTCAAAGAGATAATTCCTCAGGGAATCATATATTTTTGACCAATTCGAAAAATTCTATCTGCAAATATTTTTAATTTAACCTCGTTTCTATTATGATAATTTTAGAAAATATTAATTTTACAAAACCCTGATAAATTATTGATCAATACAGAATAGTCATTTAAAATTGTTTCGGGTTACAGATAAAATTAAATGAACTCTAAAATATAATTAAAAATTGAAGAATGTTAATGAAAAAAGATGCAAACTGTAATCAAGAGAGAAGGGAGTTAAATAAAAATGAATAATATGAATTTTAATTTGACCCTTAAATATATTCTTAAAGTTATCAATATATTTTTACCTTTTTTTTTATATTTTTAAATATTTTTTTCAATAAAGATCATTTTTTTTTTAAATTTAAATTTATTTTTTCAATTAACCTATGAAATGAATTGGACTAATATTTTCTTAGATCAAATTCTCATTTTAGGAAAAATATTCAATACTTAATTGTGTTTTTCATATTAAAAATATATTTAATAAAAAAAAATATAGTATTTGTTAACAAAACTTATTGTTTAAAACATGATTAATTATTTTCTGAGTTATAGTACAAAATATGATTTATTGAAATACAAAGAATTAGATTTTTTGATAAAGAGGCCGACGAATTGTAACACATGTTGCATTTTTTGATGCTGATTTAATATGAATAGATTTTAGTGAATTTATTCGGGCAAATTGTATGCTTGGACTTGTAATTGTTAGTAGGGATTTAACAATGAATTGTTACAAAACAACGTTGTATCTAAAAAGTGAATGGTGTTGCATTTCAATATTAACTTTTAAATCCTTCCATCTATATTCATTTGAATTCAATAATAGAATTTGAAAAAATATTAGTAATAATGTTACTATAATATATATATATATATATATTAATAATAAAAATAAAATAAAAAATAGTAAAATAAATTAAAAGCAATTAAGATTAATAATATTTTTTAAGAACCGAGTTTGTCTGGTAGGTCTGGATACCATGCTTGAATTCGGGATCGATTTTTGGGCTTCACATTTCTCCTTCTGGTGTTTGGTACAAAGTCCACCCTGCCTTTGTGATCAAAATTAAGAAATTGTTTCCACCGATCATCAAAAACAAGGGAAAAGTTTTAGACGGTTAGATGTACTGATCATACATTACCTCTATCTCTCTTAGGCTGCAACCGACATGATAGAGTCAAGCTCTTAAAAGGATGTAGCGTCAAAGAGAGAGTGTAAAAATATTTATGAAATAATAAAATATTTTCACTAGGATACCATATTACTCACGGTTTTTTTAAATTTTTTGTATTTGAATTATTACTTTCAATTAATCCCCCACTTTCCTACACTAAAAAATATTTACCTATATAACGTATTTTTGCATTTGTGATCTTTATATATATTGTTACTCTGATAAACCATATGTCTAACTGGTCTAATTGTATAAAACTGCTATATGAATCGCTGAAAGTAGCTGAATTAATTTTTTAACACTGCAAATCTAACATGTGACGTGGTGCCATCAACAGAGCCAAACATGCGCTGATTTAAAAAATATTATTTATTAATTTGAATTTATAATTAATTAAATTTATTTTAAATATAATATATGTTAATTAATCCAATTGAAATTTGCGAGATAGTCGAGTGGAGACATTCCAGCTTATTTCTAGAAAGCTCAAGCTCCAAATCTTTACACTTTATTTAATTCATTCTAAACTCTAAATTCTGTTGCACTCTCATATAAAGATTTCCTTATTTAAGCATAACTACTTTATTTAAAAAAAAAATATATATTTACGTATATTTAAAAATTTTGTATTTAATGGCATAGTTTCCAAATAAAATGATAAAGAATGAAGAACTTCTAAAAATAAATAACCTAATTATCCTTTTATTGTTTAGTTAGAAGTTCTTACAATTGTATATGAATATTCCTCGTTAGTTACATAAACAAAACTAATTAGATAAAAAAACGAAACTACGAGGGCTCAATTTAATTTCCAGGTGACCTGGTAGCATTTATTCCTTAAGATTTTTATTTGTATTAATTTTTTTGCTTTCCTTATACTAAATGTAATTTATTTTCTTTTTCTCTTTTCTCCATTCAAAAACATTAATTTTTATTTCTTATTATATTACAAAAAAGTGATTAGGTAAAACATGCGCTGTTTTTTTACCGGCCGACGATAGTAAGGGAGGTATTGTTTTCACACCAAATTTCACATGTGGAGATTTTTACATATCTCCACGAATCATGCATTTTCTTAACAGAAAAAAGTATTTTTAGCATGATGTCTGTCCGTCCGTCCGTCCGTCTGTCCGTCAGTCCGTATAGATGTGTACAGCCTCAACGGATTTTGATGAAATTTGGTATATTTACTTAATGCATCAGTGGGATGAATTGATCAACTTTTGGTGCAAATCCGGAATCCGGAAGTGGTAGTATTAGCGATCGACGATAAGAAGGGAAGGGTTATTTTCGCACCAAATTTCACATAAGGAGATTTTTTTACATATCACCACGAATGTATTGGTTTTATCCTCTGGAAAAATCATCTTCATTATGTTTTTCTTAATTTAAAATTATATGACGTCACCCAGCCCTTCATGATGTCACAGCCTCGGGTAACGCCGGCAACGCCGGCTACTTCAGCTATATATTATAGATAAAATAAAATTAAAAATATTTATGTTATATCCATATCTGTTTTTTATTACATTAATAGATATATTAAAATTATTTGAAATTGTTTCTGTAGCTGGAAATTAATTTATTTCAAACCGTCGGTCGGTTCGGACCTGGCCACAGGTCAACTTATTTTTTTTTTTTGTTACCGACCGACGATAGTAAGGGAGGTATTGTTTTCACACCAAATTTCACATGTGGAGATTTTTACATATCTCCACGATTCATGCATTATATTAACAGAAAAAAGTATTTTTAGCATGATGTCTGTCCGTCCGTCCGTCCGTCTGTCCGTCAGTCCGTATAGATGTGTACAGCCTCAACGGATTTTGATGAAATTTGGTATATTTACTTAATGCATCAGTGGGATGAATTGATCAACTTTTGGTGCAAATCCGGAAACCGGAAGTGGTAGTATTAGCGATCGACGATAGGAAGGTAAGGGTTATTTTCGCACCAAATTTCACATAATGAGATTTTGATTGAAACGCTGAAAGTACCAGAATTAATTTTATAACACTGCAAATCTCACGCGCCAACACGTGACGTGGTGTCATCAACAAAGAACAAAACATGCGCTGGTTTAATAAATATTATTTATTGTTTATAATTAATTAAATTTATTTTAAATATAATATATGTTAATTAATCCAATTCAGATAGTCGAGTGGAGACACTCCAGCTTATTCAAATATGTATTCATAAATTTTTTCATTATGTGTAAATATTTTAAAAAATTTGTTCAATCAATTAATCCTAATTTCCTTATATATATATATATATATATATATATATACTTTTGTATTATGACCTAACCGCACTTTAATAAGTTTTTATATATAATATGTATATTT
Source organism: Labia minor (assembly GCA_963082975.1). Lineage (NCBI taxonomy): Eukaryota > Metazoa > Arthropoda > Insecta > Dermaptera > Spongiphoridae > Labia > Labia minor. Next base: position 35,277,057 of record OY720344.1, on the reverse strand, counting down.
AATATTAAACAAAAACTTCTGGCCAATTGCGACATGTTTTTGATTCTTAATGTTCTTACTAAAATAACAGAAACTAATAAAATAATATTAACAAATACATTTGAAAGAAAATTTCATTAAAAATAACAAAATAATTTATAATATAACAATTTCAAGAAATAGAATTTATTTGAGAATAGTAAATTTCTTATATTAGAAATAAAAAAATATTTATTTTAAAGGTTAAAGTAAATGATCGAATGTATAAGATACGAAAAGGAAATAAAAAGAAAAATCTTTTTGAAATGTGAGTTGTTTTGAATCATATTTTTACCATATATTGAGCTTGTTTTAAAAAAAAACGAATACAAATTTTCTTTCTTGTGAAGGAATCAAATTCAAAGCATCCTTTTTATCATTATCCACAGATCAAACAGGCATTGACGTTGAAATACTGGCAGTTCACAAAGTGAATAGACTATTAGACAGCAATTTATTTTCATATAACATAAAAAAATATTTTAAGAAAAATTACTAACGTCCCCCCTTTCATTTGAAATTTTATAATACTTTAAATGTCATTTGGTTAAATATATGAAAATAATCATATCAATCAAGAAGGGAAATTTTAACAACACAATTCATGTTTATAAATCAATATCATTGCAATTAAAAACATTATATTTATATATACATATATTTTATTATTCCACATGTTATTTTTATATACTATGTCTGTGTTATATAATCCAATTAGTTTGGTTTTTTCAATCGCCCCTCTCACAATTAATTATTAAAAAAAAAAATTTGATGAAGAGAATTATGAAAGAGGATAAAAGTGGTTAGGTGTAAATTAAAAGAGATAAATTATTTAAAAAAACATAACAAGAGTTATTTTATTTGAAATTATATAATTTATTTTTAAAGGGTGAGAGAGATTTTTTATGATCATTATTTCAAATGAATCTAGAACCAAAAAACATTTCAATGTATTTTTATTGAAAACACTTAAATTTATATATTATAATGCTTATATATGCTTGAATTTATGAAAAAGATATTATTTGTAATCAACTAATTTTGTATTAACAGAGAAGTTATGAAAAATAAGCTGGAGTTTATTAAACCAGAGCGTGTTTGACTTTTTGTTGATGGCACCACCACCACATCACGTGCTGACGCGGGATATGCAGTCAACGTTATAAAAAATTATTTCCGGTAATTTCAGCGATTCAATCAAGCTGAAATTCTATACAATTTTAAATCATGTGAAAAACTATCAAACATTTATTTATTTTTACGGTCAGTTTAGAGGAAAAAAATTCAAAACATTGTAGGTAATGACCCTCTTCCGGTTGAGCTACATTTCTCAAAATTTGAAAGAAAACTACAAATTTTGAATAATGCCCGTATACGAAATTTCATGATTCTAGCTCAAACCGTTTTTATGTAATCTTGTCTACATACATACAGACACACACACACACACACATACACGCAGACATTTTTCTGGCGAGATAGTAATACTATTTAAAAAATAATTTTTAAATTTATAATTAAATACAAGATGACTTTAAATATGATTTAATAAAATTTCTTCAGACATGTTTGTGAAACTAAACTTTATACTATAGAGCATATATTATATAATTGAAAAAGTTATTATTGTGTTTTATTTCATTATCATTGACAGATTTTCGCAGAACTTGGAGAATAGAAATCATGGATTCTACTCACAACTATTCTATAACAAAATCATCCAGGAGAATAAATTCAAAGAAAAGTCTTCAAATTCGGGTTAATTTAATTGTAAACGGTCCCAAGTGTTTAAGCAAACTTGAAAAGGGACAATTATATTGTAAATCAAACATTCAGCGTTGATTGTATGGCACCGTTTTGCAAAATAATAATAAAGAAAGTTGAATTATAATATACATCATACAAAAGTTTACAAGTTTTCAACTAAATCAAACTTTGAACAACAAAAAACTCGCACACATAGAAAAATTGTAGTTAAATTGAAATCTGAAATAAAATAAACAACATCAAAAAAAAGGAACGATATTGAAAATTATAAATTCGGAATCGGAAAGTTTTTTACCCATGACCAAAGAGGATGGAAAAGTTTGGAATATATTTAAAAACCCTTTAAAAGTAATGCATGGAAATCGTTTTATTAAAGTGGAAAATAGGGAAATCGATTGAATATTAGCCAATAGAAGTCGACGAATACCTTTTTCGATAATCCACGTGAGTATGAGAGTATTAATATTCTATTTTCAGTGAATAATATTGAACAATTATTTTATATATAGCTATTTATTAGCTACGAAGGTTGATAAGGGAAGAGGTGCATAAATTTGAATTCATTCAGATTAAAATAAAATATTAAATTATAATAAAATTAATATTTAATAATGATAGAAATTAATACAATTATAAAAAGTATCATGAGAATTTATATCTTAGAAATTCACTATAAAATAAAGTTCATTTATTTTAATATTATTGATATATCAAATTATATATTTGTTTAGCAATCGCAAATTATAAAGGGTCGACCACTTAGCTGTTAATTGTTAGTAGTATAGAGATCAGAGGCAAGGCGGGACAAGTGTTGATTCTTCGGGCGGTTATTTCTAAGCATTCAATGATACCTCTTCTCTGGGCAAGAGTTTCTGACCTCGATTTAGGATCCTGGCACTGTTGAAACACTTAGAGATGATGACTCTCTGTGCCCTCTATGCCTTTACATTCTTATTTCCATCAAGCAGAATAAATCTTACCCCTTCCTAGGAGCCCTTAGCTACTCTTCCAATAACTCAATTAATTTATGAGCCTTGAAAAGGTAAATTAATTACAATAGGTTCCATTGATCAAACGATCTTACTTTACATTTACATTCATTTACATTGTTCGCATTTTAGGTAAATATATATATACGTGAGGTTTTGAATATTTGTCTTAAATATTTATTTATGGTGTCTTAATGGCATTCTCCTATTAAAGGGCATTTTTATGCTTATATATTACAATATATATAGAACAGGTAGCTGGTATGATCGATAAAACTTATTCTTATTCTTGCCCGATCGATCGATTATTAGTCAAACTTGGCATTGATGCTGAACGATCGACTCCGAAAGGTCTTCGATAAACCATCTTTACTGTTCCAAATTAATTCTCTGATATAGAAGTTATATATAATAGTTTATACGATAACATAATTTTAGACAAGAAATTGCAATATATTATTGTATGTTTTATGTAAACCATCGCTTCTCTATATATTTTAATTATAATTATTATATAATTATTATGATATATAAACAGCTTTTATATTTTATTTAAATATATCTATTAATTCAGAGATATAAATGGTATTTATTATGATAGTTTTAAAATTTTTCCAATTTCATTTAATTTCAAACGAATTTTTGAGTCAATTTTGAGTTAAGAATTCAAATAATAATAAATGAATACAACTTTTTGCAAGCACGTGAATGTTACTATTAATAATTTCAACGCTTGCTGACTTCACTCTTCACAAGATACATATTTTATTAATAAACAAGTTTAAAATCTTTAGATATTCATAGAGATATATTTGTTCAGTTCGTGTTCTCCATTATAATGAAAAAAAAGTTGACTTCTTCAATTATTTAAACGTCATTATAGTTAATAAATAAATATTTGAAATCTTAAAACAAAAGTTAGGTTAATCTATTATTAGAAATATATATATATATATATATATATATATATATATATTAAATAGATAAAAAAAAAAGTTAAAAAGTTATAAAATATTAAAATAGAAATAAGTTTAGGGTTTTCCTAGCCTTTTCTAGTATCACAAATGATTTAATAAATTATGAAAATGGCTTTTAGCAATAGAGTGCCAACCGAAATTTGAAAGAAAAACTTAATTTAGTTGGATGTAAAGGCGTTTGGCTGTAGAATATATATAGATATATTAGAGAAGGAGGGATGATGGTTTAACTGAACTAAATCCATGAGGTTCAGTAAAATGAATATGTTCGTTAATGCCAATAGTTGTGCTTATTTGATACCACAAAGTGGAAATGAGAGAGTTAAGTTAAACTTCAAAATTTCAATTTTAGTTTTAATTGGATTTATAAGTTATTAAAATTTATTTAGAATCATATAAGAAAATATTTTAATTTATTTATTTATTTTTTTTTGTTTTAGTTTTGTTTAATAAATCTAATGGATATTTTATTGGATTTATTTAATATATCAAATATATATATATATATATGTAGTTTTTATAATACTCATAAATTATAGAATATGAATTAAGAAATAATGTAAAATGGAGAGGAATTTATAAGTAAAAAGCTTAAAGAAGACAATTGGTATAGAAATCATGACCTGAAATGAGTTGTGAGACATCACAGTGAGAACAAATCCCAATTTAACTAAGTTTTAAATTTATTTTAATTATTAATGATTTTTATTTATAATTTATTTACACGGCAAGTTTGGGAGACCAAAACCAATGATTTTTACCGACCGACGATAGTAAGGGAGGTATTGTTTTCACACCAAATTTCACATGTGGAGATTTTTACATATCTCCACGAATCATGCATTTTCTAAACAGAAAAAAGTATTTTTAGCATGATGTCTGTCCGTCTGTCCGTCCGTCCGTCTGTCCGTCCGTATAGATGTGTACAGCCTGAACGGCTCAACCGATTTTGATGAAATTTGGTATATTTACTTAATGTATCAGTGGGATGAATTGATCAACTTTTGGTGCAATTCGGGAAACCGGAAGTGGTAGTATTAGCGATCGACGATAGGAAGGAAAGGGTTATTTTCACACCAAAGGAGATTTTTTTATATATCACCACGAATCATGCATTTTGTATTGGTTTTATCCTCGAAAAAAATCATATTTATTAGTTTTTTCTTGATTTAAAATTATATGACGTCATCCAGCCATGCATGACGTCACAGCCTGGTCTTGCATATATATTATAAATAAAATAAAATTAAAAATGTTTATATTTATTATTTATGTATCCATATCTGTTTTTTATTACATTAATAGATATATGAAAATTATTTGAAATTGTTTCTGTAGCTGGAAATTAATTTATTTCAAACCGTCGGTCGGTTCGGACCTGGACACAGGTCAACTTATTTTATATGGTATACCTTTATTTGAGATCAAATATATTTAGGCATACATTTTTAATTATAAAAAAAACCTTAAATCAAATTATAATCTACTTTCATTCATTCGAATTTGATATGATAATGATTTTAAAAAAGTCTTACAACTAATTCTCTCTCCCTCTCTCTTTCTCTCTCCCTCTATGAGATAAAGTCATTCGAAATATTCATAACATATGCCTCATCATTGTTTATTCCTAAAATCAATGAATATTTATAAAGAATATATATATAGTCAAATTTGGATTATTTGGATACATTATTTAGTAATAATATTCATTTCTATGTGAAATTCTCAACAAAAAAATCTAAAATTAATTTCTCGTATTAAAAGTTGGTCATCATATGATTAAATGAAATTTTGAATACAAAACTGAAAAATTCAAAATGTTGATAATCTTTATATTTATGTTAATTCTAAAGCATACAATAAAATTTAAATTAAAATTTTGAGAAAAAAAGAAAGAGACCCAAAAGCAATTTGTGTGTACTTTACTTCGAGAATTTCATTATCATGGTTCTGACCATTTCTTCTTTTTATTGTTATTATCATCATTTGTATTTAGGTCGTTTCAACTATAAGGTCATTTTACTCTTCTTAAAAAAATCAATCATTTATATAAATTAATAAACAAATATAATAATTCAAGTCAAAATTTTTGTATAAAGCCCAATCATACTTTATACTACATTCAGATCAATAATTAGATATCTATAATAGATAAATAAATAATTTTTAACAAGTATATTGAAGTAAAAATTGTTAGAAAAACTTTAAAAGGCCTCTTTACAAAGCAAAACAAATAATAAATAAATAGATCAGTTATATTTATATAATGTTTTTTTTTTATTTGGATACAGGCTTATGCCATTTAGCCCCCTTTGTTCACCAATATAAATTATTCATTTTTTTTTAATTTTCATTAATATATTATACAAATACATATAAATATTTTTTAAAACGATATGAAAAAATATTTTTCTAGTCAATTTAAAAATATTATTGAGTTATTATATGTTGATTTTATTATCAATATATAATTATGTTGTTAGCAATTAGTGTGCCTATTTGTGATTTATGGACATCCATGATTGACTTCTCGGCGCAAATTGATTTTCCTTTCCATATAATTCGATTAATAATAACTTAATTTAAACATTAAATCTATTTACTTTCATAAAGTTAATATAAATCATTAAAATATTTTTTAGTTTGATTTATTTTTGTTTTAAATCATATCCTTTATAAATGATTAATAATATAAAATAAATAAAAAATTAAAAGTAATTAAAAATAAACAAATAAAAAAAATTAAAAATAGAGAAATTTCTTTAAATTCAGTCAAACCACTTCTTAAATTATAAATAAAATTAATTTAAGCTAATCTAATCTAATCATTTAATAGTCCTCTAAATAAAATTTAAAATTTATTACAGTAATAATTATATATACTCCTATATCTATTATTACCGATAATATAAAATGTTATTATATACATAATTTAATACAAAATATATCAAAAGTTATTCAAAAGTGACTTATTTAAGTTTTACAAAAATAAATATATTATAATAATCTCTAGAGAAAGTATAAATTTAGAATTTTTTTTTAATATTTATTTTGTAAAAAGCCATAAGTAAATTATATATAAAAATATTTACCTAAACTCAAGATTTTTTCTTTATTTTCTCTTTTATTTGATGATATAAATAAATATTAATCTTTGAATTTATTCTGAAATTAACTTTAATAAAAAAATATTACACTGACAATAAATGTTTATATTATAGTGGTTTATTATTATGAATATGTATAAAAAAGTGAATAAATTATGATTTTTCAACATTATAGTTGAGAGGTAGATGAAGGTAACAGTAGTTACAAATGATAAATTTTTTATTGCCTATAATCTTATTTATACTTTGTGCAGCATTAAAATTAAAAAAAAATGTCTTATTAGTTATTTTTAATATTTGAAATATTCATCGATTTTTTCCAGTAGAAAATATCTAATGTATCTAATAAATAATTTAAATTTTTTATTTTAATTTAGTATAGAAAATTAAATTTATATAATTTCATATTTATTTTAAAGAATTTATTTATTTATATTTAATTTCAACTTTATTAACACATTAAACATATATTTAACCTAAAATTCTTTCAAACATCTTTTCTTTAGCTTTAGTCCTTTTCAGAGCTGCCTGAATGAAAACATTTACATTTGCATAAACTTTATCTGTAATGTTTTTTAGGTTCTGGTGAAATATAGCAGGTGGGCTGAAAAGTTCGTAGGCTAGCATAGAAAAAAAATTTATATCACTTGTTTTTATTATTCAATATAGTTCCTTTCGATGGCGATACATCGATTATAGTGGTCATATAATTTTTCGATACCATTTTTATAATATGGTTTGTCTTTAGCTTCAAAATAGGCTAGCAGTCCACTCGGCTGACTGTCGATTGGACTCCGGGGTGAAATGATGGAACCATGTTTCATCCATAGTCACATATCGACGCAAAAATTCGGATTTATTACGTTTGAACAGCTCCAAACACTCATTAGAAACATCGATTCGTTGTTGTTTTTGGTCGATTGTCAACTCGCGCGACACCCATTTTGAACAGAGCTTTCTCATATCCATATATTCATGCACGATATGACCAACACGTTCCTTTGATATCTTTAGGTTCTCAGCTATCTCACTCAACTTCATCAAAACTTATTTTGTGGACTTTTTTGATGTTTTCGTCAGTAACAGCCTCTCTGGGGCGTCCACGCGTGCATCGTCTAAGGTGCTCATTTCGCCTTGTATATTCATAGTCCAATAATGTAAGCTTTTGTTTCAACAGTATTTTTTTTTGCCAAAAAGCAAAGCTTTATCAACACACAAAATACCTTTTTTTCAATTTTTTCAAATTAACAAAAGTTCTTTCACAGAAAATACTATAACTCCGATACTAATTGTGCAACAGCTGTCAAATTTATCCACGCGTCTTTTGAAGGTTAGGGCTAACTAACAAAATATGGATTTGATACTAGTGGCGTCATGTATGTGTACTTTTCAGCCCACATGTTATATATTTCGTAGGGATAATTATAAATTAACCCATCAATTTGTAACATATTATTTAAACATCTTAACATATATATATATTAAGTCATTAATAATTAGATTAATTATGAAGAGAAAATAAAATACAGTTTATCAAAAATTGTTAAGGATAAGAAATACTTTAATATAATAATGAAAATATATCCTAATTTATTGAATAATAATTAAAAATCATTATTAACTCTTCATAAAAATAGAAAAAGATATTATTCTATTATTAATTATTATGAGGTTTTATTTTAAATTATTCAATAATATACGTATATTCCATTAAAGTTTATACCTGAATTTATAATTTATTTGAATCTTTTATTTATTATTAAAAGTATTTCATTAGACTGGTAACTTTCTTTTAAAAAATAAATATTTGACAATTCAACCCTTTGAAATTGAATTACTTAAATTAATTTAATACTTTCCCAGGATAACAAACTAAAAATTCATAAAGGGTCTTTGTAAAAATTAATACTATTACATTTTTTTGATTATCTAGTCATAAATATATTTGTTCTCGAATGATGATTATACCAATTTAAACTAATATGTAATTAATAAATTGTACAAACAATGTAATTAAATTGCAAATATGATTTCTATTAAAGTTATTTACATTTGACAGTTATTTAATAAATAAACCTTTAGGCAATGTATTTGTGTCTATATTAATTTTATATAATTTACCCTCACTATCTTTGATTTTCTATCTTTAAATAATAAGGTTCGACCATTTTTTTACTTTTTGTGTACCAAACTCATTCACACCAAGGTTTAGGAAATTATTTATTAATTATAAATTTTATTACATATATAGATAAATATTTTGATAATATTGAGGAGATTTTCAAACATTTAAATTTTTTTTTTTTTGGAATTATAAAATTTATTTTTCTAGGTTTATTTATACAAACGTCATCCCAGAAAAAAAGTAAGTAAAATAATTATATAAATTTAATAATAAATAAAATAATTAATTTATAAATTCCAGGCAGAAGAGTTCATTTTGGTAAGAATAAACCTTATAATCTTTCAAGATCATAATCGACTTGTGAGTTAAATAAATTATTTTTATAATAATTTTTTTTGATTAGTTAATATTTAAAAATTTCCATTCTTTTAATAAAAACTTCCACTTAATAGATTTAATAATAAACTTTTATTTCATTAACTTTATATTTTGTATTTTATATAATACAATTAAGTAAATTATATAAATTGTATTTTTTTTAAATTTCACTCTATTTTTTTCTTGAAATTAACTATTAACATATTTTCAATATAAAATTACACTGAAATTTCCATGAGGTTGAAATTTCGCCTCTTAAACTGGCTTTAGGGGCTGTTCTCCAACGGAGCTGTCAGTTATTAAGCCTATTGTCCCCCATTGGAAGGGTCCAGAACTTGGCTAGTTAATTAGATTGTTGCCCGGATATAAAAAGTATCAAAGGAGTCCTATCCGGCATTAGTCCAAGATCAAGTCTAGTTTATAAATTTATTTAAATGATGACTTGGATGAAAGTTATTTAAATTAGAGTCAATCTAATAAACATTGCTCTTAGAAAGTCAAAGACCTTGCAAAATTCTAGTCTCTTTATATATTCTTCATTATTTTGTATCAATGATCCATAAAATATATTTAAAATATATCTTATCTTATTATGCTAGCTAAAATTGTTTGTTTGTTTGGCCATGGGTTCTCAAAAACCGCTCTAACGATTTTTTTGAAATTTACATTAGATATAGTATTTATAAAGAAAAATTAAGTTTTATTGATCACATCTCTGGAAAAATACATCTTCATTAGTTTTTTCTTAATTTAAATTTATATATGGATGACGACACTATGTCATCCATATTGAAATTTGACTCCCGCCTTTTTTTAAAGGATATTGTATTAATATTTTTTTTTATTTAAAATATTTTAAAATTTTTTATTTAATTTCGAAATAAAATTAAAAATATATATTTTAATAATATTTTATAATTATATATATTTATCATTCTTCCAATAAAAAAAAAATATTCATGCACTTAGAAACATACCTAATAATACATATTTATGTATTATTGAGGACCCCAAGTTCCAATCATTTTAATCAGATTGATGCAATGATGCAACATTTAATAATTGCAATAAATAATTAAAGAATTGTATATCAGCTCGGTGTCTCAAGTATTAATATTACCAGCCAAACCCAATAATAATGAATTATTTTTTTTAACTTAATTACCGAGCCGAGGCTCGGAGTCCCGGTACTTTATTATTTACAAGCCAACATTATTTTTATTATTAAATTTATATCCTACATAGTAAATGTATTCTAATAGGAAATGTAATACAATAAAAATAATAAAAATGAATTATATTCTAATATAATCTAATATCAGATTCCTATAAATTATTATTTTATTTATTTTTGTATAATTTTAATTTAGTACTCTATAAACGTTATTATTATTAGATTAATAAATAAATTTCTCACAGATTGTTTATGGCTATCATAAAAACCAAGCTATTAATTAGCTATCATAATTAAACACTTATGAAATATAGAATTAAATTAAAATAAATCTTAGGTATCTCCAAAAATAAATTTTAAATTAATATATTTAAATTGTTAATTGTTGCGAAATAATTTTAAAGAAAAATATCTGTTTCGCTTTAACAAATTATTTGTTAATTCTAAGAAATGTTTAAACATTTATCAATAAAAAATATATATATAAATACATATAACTGCATTTTTTTTTAGAATTTAGTCTATAAAAGTTAAGAGCCAAACAAATATTTTTAAATAATTACACCCTTGTGGAAGCTAAAGGACCAGAAATATTTTTATTTTAATAAAAGAGAATCTGTGAACTTTTTTTATCTGTTTAAAAACCCTTTTAAATAAAATTTATTTAATTATTTACTATTCAGGGCTGATATATAAATAAATTTTTAAAAAATTATTAACATAAAAACATTAATATATTTTTTTGCATTATTGCAAAAAAATAAAATACTAATTTCCAAAGTATATATAAATTGTATATAAATAAAAAAATTCCCATCCATTTGATACAAATTACTCTCAATGTAAATAAAATGCTCATTTAGATTTACATTCTACCTATACATATATTCATAAAGATTTGTCTCTTTGAAAAATCTATTTATTCAATTCCTTTATTTTATTCGATTTTGTATAACTTTTATTATACAACAAAAAGAATGCATATTTTTATAATTTTAATATTTTTTTTTTCTTTTATTATTTTTATTAAATAAATTAATTAAAACGGAAAAGTTTTAAAATAAAGTAATATACATCAGTGGATATTTTTATTAAAGGTTATCAAAAGTGAGGCTTATACTAATTAAAATAAATTAAATTAATGGAAGGCTTTGAGATTTTGAAATGATAACACTTTGCCTGATTATTGTTTCATATTGATTTTAATTTCTTCACACTTGCAAAGATGCGTCTTTGTTTAACCGCCAATTTATCCACTACAGTGAATAAGGGAAATAGATTTTGAGAAGAGAGGAAAAGGATAGAAAATTAGAAACAGACGATCTCCTTTTATCTTGGATATTGAACTGTTTCAGAGAGGAAACCTCATGCAATTCCTTTTGTGAATTACCAGCTAGGTTTTGGTTTTTTTATATCAATTTCTCATTGAGTTTTCAATACACACATCCATATATATATAGATTTATATTTATAATTTTATTTACTAAATAGCATTCATTAATCTTTAAAAATCAGACTTGTGTATGATATTTTACAGTTAAGTTTTTCAACTAGTAGTTAATAAAGTTTAATTGCATTTTAATTAAATTAGAATAATTAATAATTAAAAGGCGTTAGAATAGAATTTAATTTGTTAATTTTTTCAATTTGTAAGGAATTTATAATTTAATTAAAAATGTAAAGGATTTCAATTCCATTTTGAGAAAGAAATTGATTCAATTTTATTGGGTATGTATAATTTAAATTTATCGAAGACATCAAAAGAATTTTTTATACTGACTTTGATATTTTAATCTTCAATACTAAACAAATATTCACAGTGAAGAGTGATGAAAGTAATTCTCCAACGCACATATTATATTAAACATTTCATTCTTTAACAAAAAATATTCCAAAGTTTAAAAAAATATCACTTGATCATTTTTATTATAAAAAATTTTCGATGATCAATGTAAGGGATGGCCATGTTAGGTAAAGTCGGGTGGGTTGTGTGGCTGGAATATATAAAGAAATGTTTAAAATTTATTTAGAGAGAAACCGATTGGGAAAGCAATAAAAGTAAAATATGTAGGTATCAGATGTATAAGAAATGAAATAGAAGGGACTCAGGATAAGGAAGAGTGATTTTTACGAACAAAAATTTCCAAGTTCATTAGTGCCATTGAGTTGAATTCAATAGAATTTTTTTTATTTAAATTAATTATATTCCATTGCTTTTAAATATCTTTTAAGCTTATTGTGAAATTTGAAATATGTTAATAAAAAAGTTTTTCTTTGCTAAATATGTAAACTATATTTTTTAAAAGTTAATATTTATAAATTATGCTAATTGTTATATTTTAAAGTTTTTAATATTTCTCTCCAGTATAATATTTTTTTAGATATTATTTTTTATTGCATTTATAAAAAATTCATCAATAATAAATAAAATGAGAAAGGGGTGTATTCTGGATAAAAATTAGTTTAGGTTAAAATATTATACTATACAGTAAAAAAAAAATTAAAATTATAATTAAAGCAAAGCTGTTATAATTACAACTTGATTTTGTTTCATTTTATCACTTTTTCTCTTATTATTTTCGATTCAAACCAGAGGAGACTGTTTATTTATTTACATCATTTTGGTAGGCAAATCCAGAATGTTAGCAATGGAATGTTGCTGAGATAAGGAGAACCAATTAAGTTTCTTAATCTTGGGACTGATTATAAAATGTTTAATTTATAATTCAACAAAAATTTAGTGTAAATGCTTTGAAATTCTAAAAAGCCCATATTTTTCAAATTTAACAATAACACACTACAGAATTGGTAATCCTGCTGGTTTTTTACCTACCAGTGACGTCAGCGTGATCTCTCTTATATATATGGCCGCATAATGAATGATTGGACATTAAGTACAATTATATTAAATTGTAATATATTAAATAATAATGTGATTTATAAAAAAAGTAAAAAATTTAATAAAAATAAAAAAAAAACTTTTTGAAAAATGATGTAATATTTTATAGTAAATAATTGTGGCACAATTATTTTTTTTAATTATAAATCATGGTATAACACATCGTTCAATAAATCCCAAGACTAACACCAAAACATCATTTTTTTTTTCAATTTCTGGGCTTCTACGGTGTTTTTATCCATTAAAAAACAATGTTTTACTAAAACGCGAAACTCCCTTTTTTCCATTTTTCAAACAAATTACAAAGTGACTTTACTCTATCCTCGATAACTGCTGTCTGTGGTCCGATCGACGTGAAATTTTTACACGTTTCATGTAGAGATTCGCACTCTATGGAAACGTGGCCACTTTGGTACTACTAGCACCATCTCTGGGTTAGTCTCGAGACTTATTGAACGATGTGTTAAGGATAAGCAAAATTTTTTCGGTTATATAGAGTGAAATGATATAATGAAGAGTGAATAGAGGATGTAGATATAGAGGATAAAAAGAGAGGAGGAGGAAGGGCGGTTCTTGATGAAATGTCAAATATTGTCTATTTTTTATTCAGAAACGGCCACTTAAGTGAATGTAATTTATACCTTTTTTAATTTTAATATATTTTTTCAATGCTTGACAGTAGAAGTGATGTTATTTTTCAAGGTTCATATTTTAAAAAAATTATACTTCCATCTCAATATTCAAAATGGAGTTGAATATAAACAAACGGTATAGTATCGAAATCGTTTTTTTTGTAATGGAATTGAGTAAAGCGTAGTCAAATGGAGAGTGGCTTAAAATAAACATAGTCCTTTGAATAAATGATTGAAATTGTTCAAAGTATAGAATAAAGAGAGAGATTTTCAAAAGAGATTATGCTTAGAAAATCAAACAGGAAAATGATATACAATAAGTACATACACCTCAATTATTTATTAAACATTATTATTAAATTTTTATGGATTTATTTATTATACTGTTAAAGGCAATTTAAGTAGGATCTGACAAAATGAACATAAAAAATAACGTTTTAATTTTAAGTAAATATAAAACATTATTTATATTGACAATTAATAAATTAAATCACAGGTTAAAACAAGTGATGTAAGCTAAAATCAAACTGAAAAAATATGAATATGATTATTTTTAAAAACAACAAATGAAAAATAAAATTAATTTTAAATTCTTTTATCCAATTCAATTGTATATTAATATTAGTTAATTAGAATATAAAGAGAACTGAAAATCGACGGGAATTGGAAGTAAGAAATAATAAGTTGACCTGTGGCGAGGTCCGAACCGACCGACGGTTTGAAGTAAATTAATTTCCAGCTACAGAAACAATTTCAAATAATTTTAATATATCTATTAATGTAATAAAAAACAGATATGGATACATAAATAATAAATATAAACATTTTTAATTTTATTTTATTTATAATATCTATGCAAGACCAGGCTGTGACGTCATGAATGGCTGGATAATAAATATGATTTTTCTCGAGGATAAAACCAATACAAAGTGCATGATTTGTGGTGATATGTAAAAAATCTCCTCATGTGAAATTTGGTGTGAAAATAACCCTTCCCTTTCTATCGTCGATCGCTAATACTACCACTTCCGGTTTCCGGATTTGCACCAAAAGTTGATCAATTCATCCTACTGATTCATTAAGTAAATATATCAAATTTCATCAAAATCCACTGAGCCGTTCAGGCTGTACACATCTATACGGACGGACGGACGGACGGACAGACATCATGCTAAAAATACTTTTTTCTGTTAAGAAAATGCATGATTCGTGGAAATATGTAAAAATCTCCACATGTGAAATTTGGTGTGAAAACAATACCTCCCCTACTATCGTCGGTCTGACGATGTTTCAGTCCCTGATCAGTATTATCTTTAGGTGTAGATAGTTACTATCAATCTCCACAGCGAAAAATAAAATATATACCGAAACGTTGTCATTTATAATAGATGAAAACAATAAGTGATTTTTATTTCTTACCTTTAATTCTTACTTGATTCCGGTCGATTTGCTGTTCTCTATATATTCTAATAAACTATATTAATTTTACACTAATTTAAACTAATTTGCTATTTTATAAATGAATTATCCTTAAAAGTATAAAATGAATTTTATTTTCCATATGTTGTTTTTATAAATAATCATGTTTTATTTCAAAATTAAGTATCTGTAAAAATAATTCATTAATGATAATTATTTTTTAATGAATATATTACTAATGAGAGTTTAAAATTATTGAATATATATATAAAAAATAGATGAATATCCCGATTAACACGATTTTCGATTTATAATTTTATATCCAAATTTCAATTATCTCATTACAAATTCAAATTATCGAACCCTTGAAATGAAATGAAATGAATAAAATTCGGAATTTATTTTTTATAGAAATCCAATGAAATTTATAATTGCATCTGTCTGTCTCTAAACGAAATTTAAATCGATGATCATAATCCTTTTGATTTTTTAATCATTTTTAAAATGTTTCAAACAATTTGTAGAGTTAATCCTATTAGAAATGATTGGGAAGGATTATTATTAAAGTGTATTTTCTCAATTTTGACAAGATGCTACCTATCCTTGAAACAAATTAAGTTTTTTATTTATATAGTATTTTATAGGTATATACTTATATTATGGTAAGTAAGTTTACTATAAGAGCGATTTGATTAACACCAATTTCAATGAAATTGACTTTCTTTGAAAAAAAGTAATTAAAATTATTATTTTTTTAAATATAAGCTTTATTAGAATAAACAAAAAAATATAATACATAATATGAATAATAAATTAATATTTTATTACTTTGAAACTGTGAGGGTTTATTCATAATTTTTTTTTATCTTTACCACTCTCCATCATATTTGTCTTTGCGTTTTATCAACTTCGTTTTGAATTTTACAATATTTTATTTTTATACATACATTTAAATAAAGAATTAAAATGATAAATATTTAATATATAAAAATAATTTAATAATTTAATTATGTATTTTGTTCAGAAAGTAATTCCGTTTTTGTTTTTTGTTTTTTTGTAAAACTGAAATACAATTTGTGTATAATGCATAAATATTTGTTAGCAATAAAATGTGATCCAGATTATTTTTTTACCCTCTTCAGTTGAGGTAAAGGTTTTACCGTCCAAAAAATCAACAAATGTCTTTATCGTGTCTTTATCAGCTTCAACCGGCCTTCAAGTAAGTGGTACATCTTCGACATCAAAATTTCCGGATCTAAATTTTGCAAATCAGTTCTGGCACTGGATTATTATCAAAATTCTAAATACATCCGTTAATTTCTTAATGGCTTGAAAAGCATTTTTACTTTTCTTATGGGGAAAAAGAGAAAAATGATGAAAATGCTCTAATATTTAAAATGGTACCAACCCTAAAACTACCACGTAGATTCAATTTATAATTTAGCATTGCTATATCAGATCTTCAAACATATAATGATTATGCGGGAATAGTGTGAAGTTGTGTTTAAAAAAATATAATTAAATCCTCTGGATATAATAAATACCTAATATAATTTACTATTTTATATTATATATTTTAATTTAAATATTTTTAAAATTTTTGGATGGAATTGCTAGAATTAATATATTTATATTCTTAGTCGAACATGGAAGAACAGATTCTCTGAACCAAAGTAGGCATTGAATGAAGACGAAGGTTTTCATAAACCCTTATTTAGAATATTTTGAATATTAATATGATCTAAAGACCATGTACAATTAGAGATAATTATAAAATATAAATATTAGAATGGAATAGATATTCGTTCTAGTTGGTATAATTGAAAATAATAATATTAATATTTCTGAACATACATGCAATTTTCTTAAAATAATATATCATTTTCGTAAAGTATTCATTTGTTTATACTTCAATTATAATAATTACAAAATATATTCGAATTTACATCAATTTTATATAATATACGTTTTGATTAACAAAAATTAAATTATTAACATATTGTTTCTTGAAAATAATAATTCCGATACCCTTTAATCTTTAATTGATATAATAGCATCTGAATTTAAAAATTTCCAATTTTTATAAAAATATTTGTACGATTATATGGCTGCAGGCTTGTTATTATAATCCTATTGATTGAGGATGTTAATTAAAGTATAAAATCTCTATTCTTGTGACAATCGTAAAAATGATTGTTTTCTCAAAATTATAAGCTTTTTTTACTTTAATATACTTTTAATAATTATATTACAATTTCAAAATATTCTTTATTAATTATTATCAATATTATGATTATTTATTTAGGATACACATCTTTTATTCTGAATATTAATTACAATTTTAAAACTTTTTAGAAGTCTTTATGTTTTATGAACTGGAGAATTTGAATTTTTTGTGACTCTCTGATAAAAAGTTATCGATAAGTTATTTATTATTTATATATATTTCAGACTATAAAATGAGGCTTATACCAGTAAAGTGAATGCTACAAGAATCTTTTACAGAACGTAATATACATATTTTTTGACATCAGATTTAAGAGTGAAATCTACTTCAGGGGCTACAACAAACAAACCTACCCTTTTATTGTGCTCATGTTGCTTCATTAGGTTTCTATATGGTATTAAACGCTTTATAAAAACATTTATTATTTTGATTATTGATACATTTTGACTTTTATTTTATTCAAATCGATCAAACAATAAATATTTTATTATAATAATAACTGATAATTCATAATAATTCATTTTATAATTATTTTTTATTATTAATAGATATTTGAATCCTTTGTTTAATTTTGCTTAATTATTCTCAGATCGTTGGATTCTAAGAGGATGCTGCTGTTCTATTTATCCAGTAATCTATTCAAATTTTTCAAAGTATAAAAGTATTTAAATTATTTAATTAAGGGGCACAGATTTTGAGGGAAAAGTAAATGAAAGCCCCTTGGTCAAAGGACTTATTAATTTTTTTTATCTCATTTGCATTTCTATCTGTGAATCTCTTTACTTTAAAATAAAATAAAAATTTAGCGAGTTTTTTAAAATGGGATTTTTTTATTATATATATATTTAATTTTTGTCAAATTCTTTTAATTTTATTTAATTTTTTTTTCTTTTATTTAATACTTTTTTAATAGATGATTAATGATATATTTAAAAAAAATAATAGCGATAAGATTCTACGGTGAAATTAAATATTAATTAATGTTTACTTTTATATATGTATTAAAGATAAATAATTATTTGTTTCTTGGAGAAATGTTAAAAAAAACTTAAAGATTAGATGTTTTTTAATATAAAAGGAAAGAGTAAATGGAAATCAATAAAATGGGCTTAAATACCATATATTAGATATAGTACATATTTACAACAAAAATTTGGTTAAATTTTCTTAAAAATAAGTAATTTTCTAATATTTTTAGAGTTGCAAATGAAATACTTTTTCAAGAAAATATAAAGTTTCAATAATTTAAGATAATTTTTTATTTAAAATAATAAAAATAAAATTTTCATAGAATAAATATTTATCTAACAACCCGAATGCTAAAAGCATCAATAACCACATTTCTCCAACTCTCTATGCTCAACTATCACCAACCACTTTCTATTTCACCAAATTCTCTTATATTGTCAACTTAGCGTGTAATTGGTGTACTCATCAACCAGTTCCTAATTTATTTCTCAATAAATAAATTTCTAACGAATTATCTAACCTAGTGATTCTCAACCTGGACGATCGACATCTTAAAGCGGGCGATTATTTGACTATACGCTTTTGGGAGACGATAGTGATTTTTGGGGGTCGAAATCATTTTCAACTCTAAGGTGATTTTGCGGTCGGGCTTTTAAATATTTCCGCTTTTTTTCAATATGGTTCTAAAAAAAGGTAAGATGATTTTTCGATCAGATTCTGAAACTCGATTTTTCAATATGGCTCTAATTGTAAGTATCTCCAAGTGTACCTTCCTTATATTGGGGATTATCAAGCAATTTTTATCTGTTAAAATTTATAGGGAGGCGAATTATGAAGCCGGCCTTACGAAGTGGGCGTTTAGTCCAAAATGGTTGGGAGACGCTAATCTAACGCATTCGAATCAAATGCCCCATCCTTCGAAACCTCCTCGATTTTGTAATTCTAAAATGCACAGGTAATAATTCTTTATTATGCATTCTCCTGTGAATTGATCTTAATGTATTCCATAAATCTTAAAATACATTATATTTACAAATACATTCTAAAGCTATTATCGCCTTCCAATGCCATGGACGATGTCTCAGTATATCAGGTAAAATAATAAATTGATAGATTTTAACTTTTTATAATCTTCCTTAATAATTTCGAATAATGATAAACACTACCCGATAGTAATCCTAATTTAAATAAACCTTTGAACGATATTGTCTTTCGTATTATAGGTCCTAAGTATGTATTTAAACTCTACTCTTATCTATATATTTTAATTCCATATTATATGAAAACTTTTAAGATTTTATGTATTGTGAATTGATTCCTTTCAATTATTAAATATTTTATTTTCCAAATAGAAACTTGAGCTGATATTTATTTATTTATTTATTTATTGCTGTATTAATGAATTTATCCATGGGGTCGTTTTGTGAATTTATCAGAATCTCTCTCTCCAATTATATTTAAATCATCTGCATAACCTAATACTTTAATTTTTTTTGTTTGATTGAATAATATTTTATTACCGACCGACGATAATAAGGGAGGTATAGTTTTCACACCAAATTTCACATGTGGAGATTTTTACATATCTCCAAGAATCATGCATTTTCTTAACAGAAAAAAGTATTTTTAGCATGATGTCTGTTCGTCCGTCCGTCCGTCCGTATAGATGTGTACAGCTTAAACGGCTCAACGGATTTTGATGAAATTTGGTATATTTACTTAATGCGTCAGTAAAATGAATTGATCAACTTTTGGTCCAAATCCGGAAACCGGAAGTGGTAGTATTAGCGATCGACGATAGGAAGGGAAGGGTTATTTTCGCATCAAATTTCACATAAGGAGATTTTTTTATATATCACCACGAATCATGCACTTTGTATTGGTTTTATCCTCGAGAATAATAATCTTTATTAGTTTTTTCTTAATTAAAATTATATGACGTCATCCAGCCATTCATGACGTCACAGCCTGGTCTTACATATATATTATAAATAAAATAAAATTAAAAATATTTATGTTATATGCATATCTGTTTTTTATTACATTAATAGATATATTAAAATTATTTGAAATTGTTTCTGTAGCTGGAAATTAATTTACTTCAAACCGTCGGTCGGTTCTGCGCCTGGCCACAGGTCAACTTATTTCTCTTCAATTTGTCTAATCACCTATTCCAAATTTAGATTAAATAAAATTGCTGATAATGAGTATCATTGCTTTAAGCCATTTCGAATTACAAATGTTCTTGATACTTGAATCCAGTATCTAACCCTTCCTTTGCTATTCCCGAGGCAAATCAGTTCAATTTCAATTATAACTTAAAATATATGAATAAAAATATACAATATTTGAAATTGAATGAATAAATTAATAAACAAATTAATTATATCAATTTAAAATTAACTTAAATAAAAGAGGTTTTACAATTACACACAATTCCCATTAATTAAATCTTAACATATATAATATTGCATTATGCATACATTAATCGTCATTATAAATAGATTGATATAGTTATTTATTAGTTGGTCGGATTTTGATCTGGTATAATCAGGGAGGAACAAACTTTCCAACTTAAATGTATTATTGTTTCTTGTTAAAATCAACTTTTATAACTATTATTATATAATACGATTTAAATAAATATCCTTTACATTTTAATTTAATTTAATTTAAGTAATAATATTATAATTAATTTAATAAAGTTATTATTTAGAAAGGAATTATAGACGATTATTTACAAAATATTGAATAAATGAAAAAATATTAAATTAAGAAATAATGTTATAAGCAGTGGCGTAGCGTGATCTATTATGTTGGGGGGCAGGGGGGGGGACCGGGGATATCCCCTGAAAAAATAAATTATTTTTTATTCATAACGTTTAGATCAGGCGTGACCAACCCGCGGCCCGCCGTAAACATTTTTGCGGCCCGCGAGATTCATCACACTTTTATATTCTGCGCCCTCATGAAACAAATATCGCACTAGTGAAATAAATATGATTTCATTTTTTTTATTTCGTTGTTTCTTTTTTACTATCTCGCCAGAGATAGTATTGCGATCATGAAAATTTTCGATGTTGAGATTTTGATGTTTTTATACGTTTTGAAGGTTCCTGAATCATTTTAACTAAGGTTGAGAAAAATGTCTGTGTGTGTGTGTGTGTGTGTATGTATGTAGACAAGATTACGCAAAAACGGTTTGAGCTAGAATGATGAAATTTGCTACATGGACATTATTCAAAATTCATAGTTTTCTATCAACTTTTGAGAAATGTAGCTCAACCGGAAGAGGGTCATTACCTACAACGTTTTGATTTTTTTTCCTCTAAAGTGACCGTAAAAATAAAAATATATGTTTGATAATTTTTCACATGATTAATAATTGTATAAAACTGCTATATATAGAATTTCAGCTTGATTGAATTGCTGAAAGTACCAGAATTAATTTTTTAACACTGCAAATCTCACGCGCCAACACGTGCCATGGTGCCATCAATAAAAAGCCAAACATGCGCTGGTTTAATATTTATTATTTATAATTTATAATTAATTAAATTTAATTTAAATATAATATATTATGTTATTTAATCCAATTCAAATTGCGAGATAGTCGAGTGGAGACACTCCAGCTAATTTATTTTTAGTATTATATATTTTTTACAATTTTACAGTATCATTTTTATTATATTATATATGTTTTTATGTAAAAAAATAGTAAACATAATAAAAATTCATTATTTTGCAATTTGTCACACCAAACAATATCTATAATGGGTCTAAATCTAATATGGGTATGTATAATTTTATTTGCGGCCCGCGAAGTTATGATGCATTTCCAAAGTGGCCCGCAAGATCATTTGGGTTAGCCACCTCTGTGGTTTAGACTATACTTAAACGTAATTTAAAGTTGTTTTTTTTTACTTTTGGGTTCTCAGTTACAAAACTAATCACTTTTAGATTTATATTTTGCACAATGTTTGGGGGGGGGGGGCACACGCCCCCCTCCGTGTCCCTCCGGCCCAACGCCACTGGATATAAATATTTAATTATTAAATGTTTGCTGGTTACGTTTAATAATAAAGGAAATTTGTAAATGATTCCACATATTTTCTTTCGAAACGTTTGTTTTGTGTTTTTTATTAAAAGTAGAATAAAATATAAATCTGGTATTATTTATAAAATTCTTTTATTAGCGTTATAAGCAATAAGAAACTGAATAATGACTATTTTTATTTTAAATTTTGGATGATTCATATATTTTTAAAGCAATTTAACATTTTTTTTTTTATATAATTTTATTTATTTATTTATATTATATCGTAATTTAAAAATATTCTCCATATTAATGTATATTATAGCTATTATTATTAGTTATAAAATATATTCTCCTTTTTTATTATATATTGATGGAAATATAGAAAAATAATATTATTAAAACTTTTTTTATTAAGAAATAGGTAATATAATATTTTATTTCCTTTCTTGCATATAATATTAAAATAAACATACTATAGTGGGTCATCGTGTACTTTATTTAATTATATCCTAATGCACTCATTATTCATTGTCATCAACAAATAATATCACAGTTTGATATAAATCACTTGTTATAAAACACTTTCTAATTATTATACAATATGGGTCATAAATGTGTTCTAATTCTTATTACTAAATTACTTTACTACGAGTATTAATTTTATATGTTTATTTATCTTAAATTTATAAAATTAAATTATTATTTATAAACTAATCAACAGTGTAGCTCTACGAAATAATATTGAACTACTGAAATTGATAATGAAAGTTTCTCTCAGACATCACATAAATTTAAAATATAATATTTGTGAAGAATATTAATGTGTAAACTGGATTAGATTCCTAGAACTAATAAAAAAATAATAACTTAAAATAAACTAAATTCAAATTTCATATTCCTGAGTAGCTTTTTAAATTAATTTATTTGAAATTATAAAAATAAAATAAAAAATATATAAAATTCTAGGAATTAAAAATATTTGATAGTAAAATTTCATCCATACCAAACTAAATTTAATTTATATTATATATAATGCAGAGATTTCTTTGATATTAAACATGTAATTTATTTTGAAATAATTGAATTTCTGTTATTTATAATAGAAAATAAAATTATTTAAATTAAATTTGCAACATTAAAGAAAATATCATAATAATTTCTTTTGTGATTTTTCTTTAAAATATTTATAAAATCTTCCTTCTATGGAAAGTGGACCCAATATGTAATTGATATGGTTTGAGATCAAAACCCCAAGTAAATTTAAAAGACAATTCATTTTCTTTATCAAGAACATTTAAAAATATAAAAAAGTAATTTTTTCTGAATTTAATGTTCAGGTCATACTACCTTCCAAGCTTTTCCCCTCTACATCTTCTTATTAATAGAATTTCTTTTTGTAATGAAAATGATGTTGAAAGAGCTATTATAATTGATTTTTTTAAGAGAAAAAAAAGTGAAATTATTAAATGTTTCTCTACTTATGTTCTTGTAGAAATAAATAATGCCATAAAAATGTTAAAAATATTTATTTTATCTTATCTACAAAATAAAACTTAATTTGAATTTATTCATGTTTAATTAATTATGGAGAATAACATTCTACTAGAGAGAAATATAAAATTTGTCTAGCCAATATAGAGTTCAAAAATATTATATTCTGACTTTAATTGTTTATAATAAAAATTATGTTAACAAGGGTTGTGAATATGAAATTAACACATTCCTAGAAGAAAAGTTTCAACAACTTCTATCTATAAATAAGAATACATTTAAATTAAAAACAATTAAAATGTTTTTCATTATAATAATTTTTAAAGTATACCCTCAACATATCAACTGTTTGTCGCTCTTGTTATCTTTTCGGATAAAATTTTTATATATGTATATATATGTTGAATAATATATAAATTCCTAAACTCCATGATCAATTTATGTAGAATTTTATTCGTTTTATCAAACACACAACAATTAAAAATATTATTAACTTTTCTTATATGATAAAATATTAAAAATAAGTTAAAATAATATTTTTATCTATGAATAAAATATATATTATCTAGTAAATTAATCTAGTATTATTAATCAAATTCATATATCCTTATATTCTATTTTAGGTTAGCATACACTATATTTGAGTAATCATATTACAGTGAACTTAATCACCTTCAAAGTAATATTAAATATATTGGGAATATATAATTCATTATTAGATTTCAACATTATTTTATCAATTGGTAATTTAATTGTTTTTATGAAAAAAAAAATAATAAAAAAATGAAATAAAATAAAATAAAATGGTGTAAAAAATTTAAATAATGAATATATATCCCTATATATATATAATATATGGATATATATTTATGTATATAAATTGAAAATTATTAAAGTATTTTAATGGGTGATTGAATTATTAATTATTTTTAATAAATTTAATATTTTTTTCTCAATTGAGATAATTTATTTAAATTATTAAAATATTTAAAATATTCACTGTGTAATTCGATATATATATTTGGTTTTATATAATTAATAATAAAATAGTAACGAATTTTACATTTTTTTTTTATTATAAAATACTTAGATTTTATAATATTAAAAAAATTAAAAGGTTACAAAATGTATTTATCACTAAAAAATATTTTTTTAATTTTAATTTTAAGAATTTACCATAAAATACAATCTTATTTTCATATTTTTTCAATGTAGTTTTTAACGACCATTAGAAGTTCTTCATTGATATTACACACTAAAGATGGACGGTGAGATGATGATAAATTAAAATTAATTACCTTCAAATAAATTAAATATTACTAAAACTTATGAAAAATAAAAACAATTCCTTAATAATATGAATTTATTTAAATAACTAAATCGATTAAAAATTATAATTTCTATATTAAAAATAACTATTGGTTAAAACTAATTATTTAATAATTCATTTGTAAATAAATATTTGAAAATATTTTTTTTTCAAATATTAGAGAGAAAGGGTGATTAAATTTTATAATAAATACTCAATGGTATTAATGTAATGATGTAATATAAGGCAACAAATTATTATTACATTTTCATTCGTCTTTATTTTAATACGGTTAAGAATATATATTAAAATTTATAATTAATTATATGATAAAATAAATTATAATGTAAATTAGATTATATATAAATATTTATAAGATCATAAATATAAATATTTGTGAATAGACTTTTATTATAATTGACGAAATTTTTCAATTAGTTAAGAAATATTTTTAATAACTTAATAAATACATATTCATATAATAAATAAGTAATAAAAATGTAAGTAGTTAAACCCCATCTATTCATTATCTGGATTAATTTAATGTTAATGACTCGCTAACGGCAATTAGATATCTTTCTCAAGATCAAATAATAATTCATAATTGTATTTGAAACTAACATGCATTCATAGTATTTTTATATTAAATTAAATATTTATTTAATTAATTTTCTATATATAATGATTATTATTATTATTATTATTATTATCCGATTTTAAGTGTAGATTCTATTTTAATATTAAATATTTTTAATAATCAATATAATAATTATAATATTCTTTATTTTTTATTAACAAAATTGGCTGTATTTTAATATAATTAAATATAGATAAAAGGTATTAATCCTACTTATTTATAAATAATTCATTGTAAATTATTTTTTCCGTGATGACTATAATGTATATATATATATATATATATATATATATATGTAGAAATAAATATAATATGCATAAACAATAATGCATTTTAGATTGTTTTTATGGTAATGATTTTTCGTGATATTAAATTTCAATAATTATAAAAAAAAACAAATGTAAATACAATCATTTTTAGTGATAAATATCATTTTAGTAGATATATTTATGATTTTTAGAATAAAATAATAAACTTGTTATATTCTTTACCTAGTTTTTTAGAAGTATTTTCCGACGCGTGATACCTAATCTATAATCACTAGGCAAATTAAAAAAAAAAATAATCACTAAGCATAAGAAAAAAAAAATTATATATTTATATATATTCGAAGTAAATAAATAAATTGATTAGCACACTAGAACATTCGCTGTTTGTTTGGTATGCATGAATGTGCCGGGTGGTTCGGTGCTGCCTTGACATCGGCTTCGGCGCAACTGATTTCCAGCACCGGCAGCCGGCGCGGCGCCATTCATCCCTTCCTCTTCCCGTCGACGCCCCTACTCCAGCCGCATTCTTATCATTTACCCTCTACAACCTCATACTCGGCTTCCCGAATATGCTACTCGGATCGGATCCACCCCGGAGAACCCCGCATACGAGTAAGCCTTTTCAGAAACCTACACGATTCATTATAAATAAAAAAAAATAAATAAATTTTTTTTTAAAGATAGAAATTTCAATTTTTTTTAATTAATATATTTTGAAATTTTATCTTTCAATAGAATAATTTCATATGAATTTGAAATGAAATATTAATTAAATAAAATCTTTGGATTATTATATAATACATTTTTTTGCTAATTTTCTGATTAATGTATAATGGATAAGGAGTCAGCAAGAAGTCTCCAGTAAGGTTTATAAATTAAAATGTCTAACTTCTTTCGACGTTTTGTTCCATTGTCCTGAAAAGGGTCCTGAAATGAGACAGGAACGTCGACATATATTCTAAAAGAGGTTATAGTTTCATTTTTAAAAAATCTTCTATTCCATGTTGAGTGTCGGCTGACTAGACGGAGTTAACCCAGCCTCCGGGATCAACATTGGGGAATAGTTATTTGATAAAAAGTAGCGTCTCCGATCAAGAATATCAAGGTAAAGGTTTTATAGGACTCGTTCTACTGATCATAGGACACCTTGAAGGGGCGAGAAAGAGTTCGCCTGGATTATTAAATGGAATGGGAAAATTTTGGAAATGATAATAATATGAATTTAATTAGTAAGGGATAAGTATTGAGTTAAAGATAAGGAATAAATGAATGACCATGTAGTCGCCAGCAATATTTTTTAGAAAATATGCAAAATTATTGGAATAAGGAGGTGGATAAGGCTGATCGGACTTCTCTAAAAGAAAGACTGGAAGGTACCTGGCAAATAAATAATATAATAAAAAATTATCCAAATGAAAGAAATTAGATTGAAAGGGTGGTAAAGAAATAGAAAAAGCAATCGAATTTTAATTTTAAGATACAAATATATAATTTAATTAAAGTAAAGAACAAAAAATAACAATGTATGGGAAATAATTGTCTGTAATGATTCATGAAAAAGGAACTTTCCACTGGCGAAAACCGAATCAAAACGCTAGAAATGGCGTGTGGAATTTACCAAAAGACTCCGCTTGTAATTCAAATCCAAATTAGGATTTGCAGATATATGAATTAATTTTAAATTTGATATATATAAAAACACTACAAATTTCTCCAATAGATAATGGAGGCTCAATCTTGCATAGTGGTTAGCGGATGGCGATAGAATGAGAATGAGAGTTGGATATTGTTGTCTTAGGTAAACTTCAAAAACAAAGAGTGGGGGTCGGAAAATTCCTTTTGCCTCCCTTATTTTCTTTTTTAAAATATTACAATAATTAAGTCAGGTTTTTTGATATTTTGTTTACCAAAATATCTATTAATAATATATATATATACAATATAATTAAAAATTATAATGGAAGGGGGTGGCAAATTTAAAATTTGCCAACAAATGTTGGAGCCATGCGCAAACACACCTAGATGATATAACCGACTTGATAGGCGTTGTCCTTGCGTAGGACGTACAAAAGTCGGAGGTTTTTTTTTAATATATATATCATATTATATTAACTATAAAAATATTTGTATTTTAATTGAATTTAAAAAAATTCTAGTAAAATGTATAATTGGATGCCTAATTACAAGGGGCTGTCAATTTAGATATTGGTGCATTACGTCTAATGATAAATGACATTAGACATTTATTATTGATATTTTCATAAATATTTGACTCTCAATTTGATTTTAATTACAACTTATTGTTACTTTTAGATTATTGGTAAGTTCCAAAAACTTTTATTTTGTCATTCATTATCAAAGTTTTTTCTAGACCCTAATACCAGCTCCACAATGTAACAACATTAATAATAAAGAAATAAATTATATTATACTTAATGATTTGTTTAAAAAAACTTTGAAAGAAATAATTAAAAAAAATAATATGAAATAATAATTTTTTCATAAAATTAGATATCTCTTATGATATTGCGACTGATATGATATACATTTGAAAAACTTTTTCAAATTTTTATTTTAAAAGAGTTTCTGAAAATAAATTCTAATTTGTTTAGAGATAATTAAGGTAGGGTTAGAATGAAGAATCAACTATCAAAAAAATTTGAAATACGAAATGTTTCAGGACACGTTATTCTATTTAATCTACCATTAACATACTTGATTAGCTATATTAGAGAGAAATGGAAAATACAATTAAACAAAGAATTCAAATATTTATGGGATTTAGTGAATTTCATGTTATTGTGCTATAAAATGATTCAATACATTTAATATCTCTCTCTCTCATTGCCGAACCCAATTATAATTAAAATCTTTAAAAATATTATTTTTGTTATTTTTACAAGATTAGTCTATGATTTTGTAAGAAAATAGATTCAGAATATTTGAAAATAAAATTCCTTGTAACATTTATATAAAGAATCAAATGTCCTATAATACATATTCAGAGTTATAAATTGAGAAGGTGGCGACAGGGTTCAAATGGGTGAGGAAAGATTGACGATTGTGTTTGGGGAACCAATTAAGTAGCAACCGGTTAGTATACCAAATATACGTAGAAAATAAAAACTAGGTACGAGAATAGAAACTATAGGAGGAATGTGGTTGCAAACAAAGATAAAAAGATTACATATATTTTATATTTTGATTTTCCATATCTTCAAAACACATCCTTCAAAAATATATAAACTATATTTAGAAATATTTTATTTTATTTATATATATATATATATATATACTCATTGTTATTTTTGCATTTAAATGAATTAATTATTAAAATTCAAGATTCATTTATAAAGTTGAATTTATTTTTAATTTTACCCGGTGGTAAATATACGTACTATAGGTAATTATAATAAATAATTCAAAGTACCAAAAATAATATTTAAAATTTGAAATTTACTATTAAAAATTGTATTATAATTTATTTTTTGTAATAAATCTAGATAAGAATGATTTATTTGAAATATGAGGTCGGTGAAACATTTTAGGGGAGATAACATTGCATCTGAATAAAGAGAAATTGGGCGAGAGATTTCTACTGCTGGGTGTGGTTCATTTACAGTGAAAAGTTTCATATACAAATGGTAGAAGTTTGTTTTTTGATAAAATATATTGTTAAGATGGAAAGTTGCTGAATAACTTAGTAAATTAATTTGAAAGGAAGGCTGAAAAATAGACAAAGGGTTCATCATTATTAAATGAATTTGAAAACCAATGAAAACACAGGTGAATAAATAGCAGAAAATACCATCTAATTAACTGTCAGAATGGATTACGTCGCCGTTCATAGAAATTATCATATTTTATTCGATCAAAATTCGTGCATTTATGCAAAGAATGAATTTCATATGCATGGATCTAAGCCACAATAATAATCACTCTATTATGATTAATTAGCCTAATTAATATATAATTAAATCGAATCATAATTTCCTTAATGATAAACGCCTAAAGATTAAAATAAAAAAAATATTATTTATTTTTTTAGTGAAACAGCGTTTTATATGTATTTATTGAGGCTTCTATTTTATTTTCTTGTTTTATTTTGTTATGTTGTTTCTTTTTATATCATTCCTCTTGTAATATTTGTCCAAAATAAATATTCACTTGAACCTAAAGAATTCAAAGTGTTAGAGAAAGTTACAAAATAAAAAGAGACAGAGAGAAAGGATCTACGACAGACTGGATTAATCAATGTTGTTTTTCTCTATGAAATATACTTGGACGATATAAAGAGTTTATCTTGACAGGTGAGTTATCATAAAAACATGAACTGGACTATATTAGAGTCATATTTACTTTAGAAATTAACTCAATTAGTTTGAGGTTCACCTTACTATTTAAGTTGAAGCTTTACAAAAATGACGGATGAAAGATATAAAAAAAACAAATTTAAATTAATGAGTTTTTAAATTCAATAAAAATAGTCTCTCTCTCGTTATATATGCATATGGAAAAACATGTGAATACCAGGGTATATACATACATTAAATTGTTTATGTTATCCAGTAAGGTGGTGAAGAGAGACTGGCAGGAAGGTGGGATGGCGAAATGTTTCGTTATGAATAAATGGATATAAACACAACACAACCTAGCTAGCTTATCTTTATTAAAGAGAATCTAACCTGAACTAGCAGCTAAATTGGATCCTAGCACATAGATATTACATACATGTGTTTACACTTGTTTAAATACTGCTAATAAAAAGTTCTACAGACTGCCCTTTTTAAAATATTTATGGAATCTAGTCAAAATAAAGAACAACTGTTTGATCATTAAAATTTTATACTCGTATATTATTTTAAATTATTCTTATTTTTAAGATTTCTTCACTTTTATATGAATTGAAATATTTATATTAAGAACGTGCTCTATTTGGGAAAACAAAATTAATTAATTAATTAAGTTAAGTTAACTTAAACAGAACACTATGTGTTTACCATAGAATTGATCAATAGTTTCGAAAAACATAACTTTCTCAAAATACTGTCTCATTGGACCAGTGGAAATACAAGAATATATATATATATATATATATATATATATATGAGTGTACTAAATATCATTTACCAGATTAGTTAAAAAATGATTTAATAATGCTCAAAAATTATTTAATAGAAACTCGACATTCTTTTTTAAATTACAGAAATAGAATTAGAATTCAAATAAAAATATATTTTATAAAATGTATATATTTGGTGATCCTTCAGAATAAATTTGATTTTAGAGTATTAGTTGATCCATCTTCAGCTATAAAGAAAGATCATAACAACATGAAAAGCCAGCTTAGATTATTAGAATTAGAATAAATCATTAGACATTAAATAAAATACAAACACTATCAGGAAGGGTTTACAAAATTTGAATTGAATATATATATTATGAAAAAATGTTTTCTACAATCTTTTGATAATTATATATATGTCCGTTTATGTTTCAGGTGCGAGTGATTGTCTCAGTATCAATGCTAGCTTGTGCCGGAGTTACATTAAAGCTTCCAAGCACACAGTAAGTCAAACTTTACCCATCCAAAATTAATTAAGATCCAGAATCCTAAAAATCCCTTGAATCTTGAAAATGACACTAAAATGGGCACGGAAACGTCGAAATTCAAATCTCATTAATCTATGTGAAAACCACCCAGAATTAAATTATGTTAAATTATGGATGAAGATACTATGACACTCTCGTACAATTAGTACTAATCCTCCATACTGAATTAATAATATAATTAAAAAAAAACAAATTGTCAAATTTAGAATTTAATTTATTAAAATAGAAAAAATTCGTCAATGGGTCTAATTAAAAAGTTGAATTCCATTTATCTCCTGCTAATGAATACAAGTATAATTTACTAGGTAATTTACAAATGTTCATCAGTTTTTAATAACATTTATATTTCAAATTTATACTT
Source organism: Labia minor (assembly GCA_963082975.1). Taxonomy (NCBI): domain Eukaryota; kingdom Metazoa; phylum Arthropoda; class Insecta; order Dermaptera; family Spongiphoridae; genus Labia; species Labia minor. The sequence continues at coordinate 35,244,657 of OY720344.1, read as the reverse complement.
ACTTGCGATTAAGCTAAACCATGAAACATTTGGATGGATTGTATCTTACCTGAAAAAGAAAGAATTATATTAATTATATATTTATTATGCGACTAATTAAATAAAATATTACTTTTATATTGTATATATTTTTATTTTTATCTCATTGATCTTAAAAATTATATTATTTTAAAATAAAACAAATAATTTGAATAGAAAGGACTTTAACAAAGATGGAGAGTAATGAGAATATAAATAAAATATATATACATATAATATTATAAATTAAGATATATTTAAATATTTCTTATATCAGAGATTTTAATTTTAATTATTTTAAAAGATTTTTTGTTATTATATTAGGATTTATATATATATATATATATATATTAATTAATTATGTATGTTTATATATTTTTTTTTAAATTCCATTACTTCATTTTTGTCAACGTTTAATTTAAATATGTTAATATGTGGAAATTTATACATATTGGAATTTATGAGTTTTGTTATATTTCAAATAATGTTTAAATGGGTTTGGATAGATCTCTCAGCTTTAATCCCAATTAATTATCTAAAGGCAATTTGAAAATTGATTTCTCTTCCAATTTTTTTTTTCTTTTGTTTAATCTTATAATTATCTTATTTTCTTTGTTTATTTATTTCTTGAATCATATCTTATTAGAATTTTAATAAACGAACAAATAAACAAATATATTATTTATTTTTTTAATAAAAAATAAATAATTTTGAGTAAAATTGCAATGAAATTATGCAATTACTATGATATTTTCAAAATAATTATAAAGAAGAGTGAAAAATATGATTTACAGAAATGTATATATATATTTACAAATAATTGCAATGATTTAGAAAAACTAAATAATTAAATATAATTATAATATTAAGAATGTTACTAATATAATAATAATTTCAAAAGTTAAGTAAATCAATACTCGAATTAATAATCTAATATTTAAATAAAGTATTTAAGTAAAATTCATTGAATTGAATATTTAATCATTAAAACGAAAATATACACAGGTGGTAGTAGCTTAGTGATTATTGTCCTAATTCGTCGAACTTAAGTTTCAATTAGTTTTAATATTAAATAATTAATCCTAATAAATACAAAGGTCGATTAGAATGTGTATAGATCTCAAAAAGGTATAAAAAAAATTCATTTTTAAAATATCTTATAAAATATTTAAAGCTATTTTATATTTTAAATAATATTATGTTGAAAACATTGAGCCATTATAAAATCGTCATAATTTCTTTTAAGTTAAATTACTTCATCCATCCATCCTTCGATGATTTGAGTTATTTGGATTATATCCCTATTAATTTAATAAAGTGTCTAACACCCTGGTTGTGTGTCATGAAAAACGACTAAGACATTAATGATCATTTAAGAGTGACATTTCCTTTCATTTAAACAGAAGCGAGTATAAAATGAAGTTATGGACATGATAATAACATTCAAGCAATAAGCATCACTTATCACAGACCTTTCTAACTGGTCCAATTATATAAATATATATATGTATATTTCTATAAAATGAATAGGACTTTTTTATTTTTACAAAATCTCTACTATATGACTGATAAAGAATAAAAATAATTTAACTAATATCATAAAATTCGCAGCACATTTATACTGATTGTATCGTTTATTATGAAATGTTGATTTGTTCTCATGTTGGTTGATTTTGTCAATATTTAGTCAACATTGAATGAAATCCCCAATCAATACTATTTCCCCGAGAATTTTTACCATTTACAAAAAAGCCATTTATTTTCTCGGACAGCTCCAGTGGTACACGTATTGCGATTTATTATAGTTCAAATATTTTAGATTTAGAATTCCTTTTTCCTTATCCAAATCAAATATTATAGTATCAACATAGACGGAGAAAACTAACATTAATAACATTCATTTAGAATAGTAAATTTTATTTATATTTTATTAGTAAGGGGATACTAGACATCATTAAATTATTATCATTAAATTAGGATTTAAATGATGATGATGATTATTTTTTCAATTATATTAGAAAATAAATTAAACTGTGTAAAAGAAGGATATAGGCAAATTTGGAGGGGCTGCTTGAATCGTGAAATATATGCAGTGATTGATGTTATAAAAGGCAATTAACATATGAATGATGGTGAAAATATGAAATACCAATTATCGTAGTCCAAGGTAATGAAATTAATTTCCTTTATCAGATGGAATAAATCGGTGTTTTAATTTATAGACAAGAAAATCAAATCAATATTTACTATAATAAGATAATAAATACTTTATATTATTTTTAATTGTCTTACAGTTTGTAAATCATTTGATAATAGAAAGACATAAAAAACTTATTAGTGAACATAAACCATATTTTAATAAATCGTTTCTTAATAAAATATAACAATTACAAGGGTATTACTTTCCTTTTTACCTCTTTCAAAAATACTAATTTCTACTTGGAATTTATATTAAAAAAGAATTTATAATGATAACTTGATCATTTTACCTATATATATATATATAATCACTATATTCAGTTAATAATGAATTAAATATAAATGTGAACATAGAAGTAGTAAGTACCTACATAAATCAAAACTCATAAATTAAAATAAAAACTATCAATAAGAAAAAGGAAAGAAGTAAGGAAACATTTTTTTTGTACAAAGTTAAATAATTATTATAAATATATATATATATATGCTGCCTGCCAAACAAAGCGTAGCACTTAGATTTCTTTAAAAATAATTAATAAACTAGAATTAAATATAATGCAATGAAATAATTGAATAAACTTCTAATATGATATTTTTTATCTTTTCTTAATAAATCTGATATAAATTTAAAACAATTTATTTAGAAATTACAATTAATAATTTCATATTTATTGATTTTTGATGAAATCTGATATCTTTATTATATTTTTTTAATTCCTGTTTTTCTTTTGTTAATATGCTTGAAATTCATTATTTGAGTGTCTTTTCTACTAAACACATCAAAATTATGCCACTTAGTATAACAGATTCTTCGAATAAGAAAGATATCGGATTTCATCAAAAATCAATAAATATGAAATTATTCGTTTGTATTTTATTTTAATTGTAATTTTTAAATAAAATGTTTTAAATTTTTATCAGACTTAGTTAGAAAGATTAAAAAATATCATATTAAAAGTTTATTCAATTTCATTCCATTGTAACTATACTTTATTAATTATTTATAAAGAAAAATAAGTGCTACGCTTTTTTTGGCCAGCAGTGTAGTATATCACAATATTGCGATTTCTCTAGTTATGTATATAATAGGAATACATTTATATGCCAGTTGATTCATCCATGCAAATTTCCCCTGAGACCACTTTATTTATTTATTCTTCAACTAAAACAAATAAAAAACGTTAAATGATTTTATCATTCCTCGTTTTTGATAAAATAATTAAATTATTAGAACAATTTATTTATCATAATAAATACATATTATCATTTTGGTTAAATTAATAAATAATTGATTTTTTCATTTTATTATTAAATTTGTTTTTAATAATATGTTATATTGGCAAAATAATTATAAAAACTAATTTGATTATAGGAAAAAATAAAATAAAAACATTTTTATATAAAAAAAAAGAGATGGTATTCAACTAATCAAAGTAAAAGCTCTAATATGATCCAATATTTATTATATACATATATAAGTATTGGTTGACAATATTTCAAATCTGTAAACTTTTTTTATCGATGTTTTGTGTTGGTTTTAATTTTTAACTTTTTTTTTAATGGTAACCGACATATTGGGATTAAAGTTGAGCACAAAAAGGCAATGAGAATAAAAAAATATCATTTTTTTGTGTTATTGATTGGTACAATAGAGACGTGATAAAACGAGATTAATTTATAAAACTTGTAACGGACAAAGTATTTATATTCTTAGTTATTTTTTTTTATTATACATTTTATTTTGTTTATCTATTTTTTAGTTTATTTTGTTTTTCTATTCCCTTTTTTTTTTATTAACAAAGTTATTTGGTCGCATTATTCTTAAAATGTAATATATATATAGATATTATATTTCACATAAGGGGAGGAACCATCCCTCCAAGTTTTAATATTTTTAGACAGTTGAGAATGGACAGTGGAACAAGTGATATCATCCTGATATGACCTGTATTTATCACGTCCCGTGATATAATTATTTTGTATATAATCATTTTTATCATCACACCCTGTGATACAGTTTAACTAGTGATATCATCCCGATATGACCTGGTATTTATCACGTCCCGTGATATAATTATTTTGTATATAATCATTTTTATCACACCCTGTGATACAGTCGAACAAGTGATATCATCCTGATATAACCTATACTTATCACGTCCCGTGATATAATTATTTGTGTATAATCCTTATCATCACCCCCTGTGATAATTATTTCTGCTAATTCCAGTGACAATAGTGAATTACATTTTCTTATTTTTTTCTATTTAAAATTTGTATATTTAATTTGTTAATTTTATCTACTTAATTAAAGTAAATTAATGTGAACATTATTATTGTGTTTTCCCTTTTCCCTTAATTTTTCAACACACTTTTATACTTTGGGATATCCAAAGTTGGCGCCCATCATTAACTTAACATAATTAACAATTCACGGTCATCGTGGGTCATTACAAGTGCCCAATAATTAGATCCCCTTATAAATTGGCACCCAACGTAAGAGGATCGTCTACAAAGTGACCCCAACTTGAAACGGTCCTCCTTACAAAGTGGCAGCCCAACGTTTGGCTCGATTAGTCTCTTTACAAAGTGGCAGCCCAACCTGAGGCCCGATTAGTACACCACGGCTCCTGAGAAAAGTACATTATTCATCTTTGGTGAGCAGTATCATCATTTTTTCATCTCAACGGACTTATAGTACAATTTAATATTTAATTAATAAAATAAAAATTTAAAACTTTTACTTTTATACTTTAAATTTAAATAAATTATATCTTCTTGTTTAATACATATAATAAGATTTAACACTTGTTAATTATTTTTTTTATTTTTAATTTTCACATTTATCTAACAAATAGAATATTTATCTATTTAATTCTAATTCAATAAAAATAGTTTGAATATATTAATATTATTATTAGTTATAATTAATTAATTTATATGTTTAATTTGAAAATTTTTTTTTAAAAACTTTAAATTTTATTCTACTACATTATATTTAAATTAATGAATTAATAAAATTGATAAAATATCACTATATTTTCAAATATTTAAATACTTTTATATATTTTAAATTATATTTCAATTACCTTATATTATAATTAAACATTGTATAATTCAATTGTACGCGACTAAATAACTTTTAATTTTGATTAATTAATTAATTTTTTTTTCTCTTTGGTTAACATTAAATTTAATTATCCTATTAAAAATGTCATTTTTCGGCAAAGGGAAAAAGGAGGATCTTATCCTTTTAGCACAGGAATTAGGAATAGTTATGAATTTAGATTCTCGTAGGATCGATATAAAAAATGACATCACGTCATTGCCTGATTATGATGAAGACCTTACACGGGAATTACTTATGACCATCATAGAGGATAGGAAGGAAAAAGAAGAAAGAGAGAGGGAAAGGGAGAAAGAAGAAAGAGAGAGGGAAAGGGAGAAAGATGAAAGAGAAGAAAAGGAGAAGGAAAGACAATTTGAACTAGAGAAACTCCGAATTCAAACCGTAGTGAACCAGGTAGAATCACCAACCCCACTTCAACCGAAAGTAGATATATTGAAATTCTTACCTCTATTTAAAATTAACGATGACGATATTAATACGTATCTGCGTCTTTTCGAAAGACAAATGAATTTTCTTGGCATATCTGAGGATGCATGGGTCACTTATCTTATTTCGGTCTTACCCACAGATATTACCACTCTAATAATTAGAGAACCAAATGAAGTCGCCCAAGACTATCAACATATTAAGAAGCTCCTACTTCACCGATTTAAATTAACTACGGATAAAATAAGAAAACTTTTCTCCACCTCCAAGAAGACATCAGAAAACACTTGGAAAGATTTTTACTTCAATCTACGCGGTTATCTAGAAGCCTGGCTGTCCGATCTAAAAATTGAAAATTTTGATCAACTTAAAAATTTGATCCTAGCTGATCAAATGAAGAGAAAGTGTTCATCCGAATGCAAAGATCACTTCCTCGACTCTTGGGAAACACTGGTAGATCCCCTCGATCTCGCAGAAAAATTCGACTCCTATGATAACTTAAGGGCCCCATTTTCAAAAACAATCCCTTCAAATAAATCTATCGAACCCCCTAAATCGAAATATTATGATCGGAAACCCTTTAGAAACTCACAACCTCGTGAAAAACAAAAAGAAGAGACTGACTCTTCAACACTTCGTTGCTACGGCTGCGGAACTCCAGGAGTCACCAAACCTAGGTGTCTAACTTGCAATCCGAAGCAGGAAATTACCAACGCACAAGCCTTACAGTGTAACGTTACTACAGATAGAGATACTAAACTCGCTCTAATAGAAGCCTCCATCTATGAAGCTTCTGGTTCTATTTGCGTTGACAGCGGGGCCACTCGCTCTATTGGCGGTCAGCGTCTTCTCAGCTATTTAAGACAACGAGGAGAACATTTTAAAGTAGATAATCTTTCCTTAACTTTAGCTGACGGGAAAAAGCGTATACATTCCGTGTTATTAGCTACAGTTCCTGTAAAAATCAAAAATAAAATAATACATATAGAAATGATATTCCTACCCAATGTTAGTGGAAATAGATCACTATTAGGTCTTGACTTCCTCAGAAAAGCAGGTTTAGTATTAGATATGCGAAACAATCGCTGGTATTTTCATAATTATCCTAAGAGAAAATACAAATTTATTCGAGAAAATCTCTGCACCACTGAAGAAAATAATACTGTTGTTGAAAACACTATTCAGCTAACTGAGGAACAGAACATAAAACTTGCCCATTTATTAAAAGAACATGAAACTGTCTTTCAACCAGGGGGAGAGCCAACTCCTTACGCTGGACATGATATAAACACAGGCGGTTGTTTGAATGCGCTGCAAAGGGCCGTCGATTCCATGGACGGTACCAAAGTCAGCAAAGAAGATCCTGCTGTCCGATATAGACAGCTGGTGGGGTCTCCGACATCCCATCGGGGCCCACCAGGAGTTATGGAGCCACCACAAACTCAAAAACATTTATTTACTCAAGGACTTGTTCCCCCTCATACATCAGCATTGCGTCTAAGCCACGACACGCGTTCTACTCCAGTAGTTCCTCTATGTAAGCGAGGAAGGCCAAAAATTGTCCGTTCCTAGGGCTGATCCCTCAATCAAAAGACCTCGGAATCAGAGGGGGAGGATGTAACGGACAAAGTATTTATATTCTTAGTTATTTTTTTTTATTATACATTTTATTTTGTTTATCTATTTTTTAGTTTATTTTGTTTTTCTATTCCCTTTTTTTTTTATTAACAAAGTTATTTGGTCGCATTATTCTTAAAATGTAATATATATATAGATATTATATTTCACATAAGGGGAGGAACCATCCCTCCAAGTTTTAATATTTTTAGACAGTTGAGAATGGACAGTGGAACAAGTGATATCATCCTGATATGACCTGTATTTATCACGTCCCGTGATATAATTATTTTGTATATAATCATTTTTATCATCACACCCTGTGATACAGTTTAACTAGTGATATCATCCCGATATGACCTGGTATTTATCACGTCCCGTGATATAATTATTTTGTATATAATCATTTTTATCACACCCTGTGATACAGTCGAACAAGTGATATCATCCTGATATAACCTATACTTATCACGTCCCGTGATATAATTATTTGTGTATAATCCTTATCATCACCCCCTGTGATAATTATTTCTGCTAATTCCAGTGACAATAGTGAATTACATTTTCTTATTTTTTTCTATTTAAAATTTGTATATTTAATTTGTTAATTTTATCTACTTAATTAAAGTAAATTAATGTGAACATTATTATTGTGTTTTCCCTTTTCCCTTAATTTTTCAACACACTTTTATACTTTGGGATATCCAAAGTTGGCGCCCATCATTAACTTAACATAATTAACAATTCACGGTCATCGTGGGTCATTACAAGTGCCCAATAATTAGATCCCCTTATAAATTGGCACCCAACGTAAGAGGATCGTCTACAAAGTGACCCCAACTTGAAACGGTCCTCCTTACAAAGTGGCAGCCCAACGTTTGGCTCGATTAGTCTCTTTACAAACTTAGTAAATTCTTTATACAAATAAAAATTTAAAAATATAGACCTAAATATACAAAATAACTTTAACTTTGAAATAGGATTAAAGGATAATGGGATATAATTTAATAAATAATTATTAATACCAAAATGATTCACAAAATAATTCTATTAAAAAATTCTGTATAAAAAATATAAACAAAAATGTAAATTTACAATCAATAGTTTATAAATAAAAAAAATCTTAAAAACTTGATTTGTGAATCGAAATGTAAAAAAATAAATTCAAAAATAAAAGGAAAACAATATATCAGATTTTCAGTTTTTTTATATAATAATAATTTATTATTTTTTAAATGGTATGGTAAGTAATTGTGCTAAAATTCAAGCTAAAATATTTATTTCAAAAATCGAAATTGGATGTTCAATTATATATATTTATTTATTTATGTAAATTAATTATATAACTACTTTCTATACTTCTTCTTTACTTGTTAAATAAATATAAATTAACTTTTACTTTAATTAATAAAGAGTATCAAGGTCTTTATCAACTAACACAAAAATTGTTTTAAGGAGAATTATTAACCACTACAAAAGGGTTACAAACATTCCTATTATCTAGAATTGATTGCATATGGAATGTTTTTATTCCATTCTATCAAAATAATTTTGTTTCACCAATATCAATATCACAAGTATTTTGGTAATTATTGTGCCTTTATCTCAATGACATCCTTACAAAGAAGCGTTCTGCTCTCCATTTTATCTGTTAGATTTAAAAATTATCTACTTCAATTATATAATCAGCGAGTATTATCTAGTCATTAATATTAATCAAACGATCACAGAAGATTATAACCCCTTTAATCAATTAGTGTAATAAAAATGGATTCAGCATGATTTTCGAAACAACGAAATATTTATAAAAATTGAGATTGCATTAAAATAAATATTATATATATATATTTAAATTTAGTTTTAAATAAAAATTTAAGCATCTAAAATTAATTTTAATGTTATTTTTTATTTTTTATAATCTAACTTTATTTACAAATGAAAAATAAATGCCAGTAAAGCAAGATTATTTATTTATATTTGTTAACACGTGGAGAGGCAAACCGAAAGATCAGAAAGATTGATTTTGAGCTTATTCATGTCTTAAGGCCCTTTCATTCTCATCCAATAGTGACCTTGGATTTTCTCAAATAGAGCTTAGATATCTATCTCTATTGTCCAAGGGTAAGCACCTCCCATTTGTCCAACCCTATTTTCTACAGAATCACTCAATATAGTGTGATTTTTCATTTTATTTTCCTTTCACCTCTCTAGCCTTTCATTCATCTTTTACTTTTTTTATTTATTTTTTTTTTTGTCATTTTCAAGCAAATATCACAATTGAATTCATTATTTAAAAATACTAGTTAAATTTTATTGTAATTTCTTTTTTAATAATGTATAAAAATATAAATGATTTAAAAAGAGATGTTTTATCCGTAGAAAGGTTAGTTATAAATTATTTACTTATTTTTTCATTTCATAATTTGTTCAGACCATCCGGCCCACCATTAGATTTATATTTATGTATAATTTTACAATTATTTTATTTATATTATGATATTGTTTATGAAGTTCGTTTGATTCTATACAATATAGAAGCCAATCAAAAACCTCTTGCCTCTATGCAACCTGTGAGAGGCGACTAAGCAATCACCAACTTAGTATTCTATTCATTTTAATCTACAAAAAAATTAACTAAATTAAATTCATAAAAAATAATTTTATTTATATTCCTTTATTAAATTATTATTAATTAATTTAAAAAAGGAAATAATATGATTTATTTTTCAAATTATATCAAAATAATATATTATTTTTATCTTCCAAATAATAATTATATAAAATAAAAATTTATATAAATGATAAGTTATTTTCTTTACAATAAAACACTTTATAAAATATTCTATTAAATCATCATTATAGAAAAAAAGAAGAGTTTCTATTATGATTAGTATCATTTTAATTTAGAGATAAAGAGAAAAACTTTTAATAACTCGATTTGGATTTAAAATCGGAATCTAATTGATGTCAACATTAAAAAAATGAATTTTTCTCATCCTATTTCAATTTATATTTCTATGTACTAGTCTTAATTCACTATTGATTATAACGAATCATTTAGAAATGAATAAATGAATGATAATAGCGTATACTAATTTTACTATCAATTAGATAACAACCAAACAATAATTTCTAACAACGCTTGATAAATTTAATGACAGATGAGAAAAAAATATATATCTCTAATAATTAGCCCAATAAATTTAAAATCAATCCTTCACTTACTCCAAATTGCAATTATAATAGATATAACGAGAGAGATGTGCCTTGGAAAAATTAATTTAAAATAAATAAATAAATAAATATAAATAATATAACTTTCTCTAATAAATCATTTAAAATTAGAAAAAACGGTGTCAAATTTCCAACAAAGTTGCTTATCATAATAAATTATAAAAGATCTCAATGATAATGAAGACAACGACTTCGAAACCATAAACCTTATACATCTTTTTCAATAAAAGATTATAAATTGATTTATTTATTTCATAATAATTTATATCTTCCCTTTAATATAATTTTAATAAAAAATCAACAATCAAAGAACTAAGCTTAAAAAATAATTATAGAAATTAATCGTTTTATCTGAAATCTATTATTTTTATAAAAACTTTTAGGTTTATAAATAGGAGCATTCTTAATAAATATGATGATTAAATCATCATAAAATTAAAAAGATTAAATTCATGTCAAGATAAAAAGAATGTTCAAGAAAGGAATGGTAGCTTAGTGATTAGAGAAGGAGTGGTCTGACAAACTTGAAGTCGATAGATTGAAATAAAAATAAAATAATTAAATAAACGTGGTTCAATTTTTCTATTTCCACATCGAATCTCTATTATATTTACCTTGTATAACAATAATAATAATAAATAATAGAAAATATTTAATAATATATGTATTAAAATTATTAATAATATAATATAATAATAATAATATGCGAGGTCGGTTCAAAAGAAAAGGAGAATTTGTACATTCGATTATCGAAATTTTTTTTTTGCTATGTTGATACACATATGTTTCTTATATGTTAACAATATCAGCCATTTTGGATTAGTAGTTTGTTTTTGAAACAAACAAGCGCATTTCAGAAGTTCTTCGACAATTGGAAGAAGAGGTAGCATAAGCGAATTTGAGGGGAATTACTTTGAAGGGGACAAAATGAATATTGATGAATAAATAAATACTTTTCGAAATAATTCAAAATTCACCTTTTCTTTTGAACAAACCTTGTATAATTAAAACTGTTCATTATTTTTGATAATTATTTTTTATTCAAAGATAATGGAACTTTTATAAAGGGTTAAACGTTTATTAACATATGAAAGAAATTATTTTTCTCTAAACATATAGGAAGAGTTTATTAACTAAGGTCTAATAGCAAAATTGCTAATAAAAAACGATTCATATAAATGAATTAGTTGAATAGATTCTTTTTTATTTGTAAAATTTTTATTAAAAAATAAATAATATTTCAAGTTTGAGATTGAGATAACTTTTGTAGCACTAATTATATATAATGTATAAGGAATATGTAGATTTTAATTTAAAATTAAAAAAAAAATTGATTAGGGTATAAAAATTAAAAAAATATATATTTAATAGAGATACAAATAAACAAATCATTTTTATTTATTAAATAGCTTATCAACTTTTAAATTCAATCTTAAACCCAGAGGAGAATTGATGAGATTTAAGTAAACAGATACAGTGGAATGATGGAATGCGTCAATCAGGTCAGAGCAATTCAAGAAGAGGTGTTAATTTAGATTTTAGAATCTCCCTTGAAATTAATTCTTTTATTTTCTCATTTAAATTTAACTACTCGAAATTAAAGCTTGTTTATAAATAAATGACAGTGTGATCACAAAAAAAAAAAAATAAATAAATAAAATAAAAAACGGTTGAACCTCCCTCAGATCAAGCCATACTTTGACTAACCTTTTATTTGTTCCCATTCATTCTCTCATCATCTCTCCATTCTTTGTCTTTTGTAAAAGTACTTTTAAACTACAATGTAACTTCTTCACAAAGACGGTTATCTAAAATGGATAATCACCTAAATTCCATTCATTTTTTAAATTTTTTTTTAAAACTGTTTCTTTTTTGAGTTTCTAAAGTCGATTTAAAAAGATATCCTCCAATGATTGATGAGATGAGATATCTTTTTGTTAGAAATTATCTTCTAGAAAGATTTATTCGTGACTATTTATAACAATAATAAATTTAAAAAATATTTAAATTTAGTATTCATATATATTATTATAGTTAATATATAAAAAGTAATTAGTCTCCTGTGAAAATTCTTTTCATCAATTTCGTAATATACATAATATATAATTGTAATTTCTTTTCTATTATATTTCAAATTTCCAAGTATTTTTGCCTCGCAGAACTTGCCACCAGATCCCCCCTCCCTTCTACTTTCTACCTCCTCCCAACCAGCTAACAAATTCAATTACAATAAAATTTAATATGCTCTGAATATCTTTTAAAAAAAGATTAAAATCTCAAATAAATCTCTTAAAAGAAGACGCTATTTTTGAATTGAGCGAATATCTACTTTAAAATAAAATTACCTTGAATAGAAAGATGTTTTCATTTAATTTTTATTTAATCAAATTTTAGACTCGCAAAATATGTTTTAATATTGTTCACTATTATGTTTAGATTTAATCAAATTGTTATTTATAAAATGATTGAATCATTTAGTATTCAAATTTCGTTTGACTTTTGTTTTTCTTTGTAATATCTATATAATACAGATTATACATATATAATAAATATAAAATATAAATATATATACACGAGGGCATGTCAATAAGTCCGTGACTTTTTTGCATTTCCCGTCTCTTAAATGAAATAGACTATCTCGTGATTTGAGAAGAAAATAGAAAAAAGTAAATTTCCAAGAAAATCCATGAATTAGAATGCGTATTGCTCTCTCATCCGCCCTATTCTCCGGATTTAGCCCTGAATGACTATTTCTTGTTTCCAAACCTGAAAAATGGCTCGACGGAAAGAGATTTGACTCCAACGATGAAATCATCTCACAAACAAAGCTATTTTGATGTCATCGACAAATCTTATTTTTTGGGAGGGATAAAAAATTGGAGAAACTTTGGACAAAGTGTATAGAGCTCGAAGGAGACTACGTTGAAAATAGAATAATTTTTATCCAAAAACCTGGGTTTCATTCATAAAGTTATGGATCTCGCCTCGTCTATATGTATATATATATATAATAAAAGAAGTTTTGGCTGGAAAGAGTTAAAAGAAATACAATTTGAATATTTATTAAATGATTGGAAATTATTTATTGATTGCTTGATTTTTTTGAATAATTATTTTTCAAATAGTTGGGCCCAACTAAACATAAAAATGTAACACAATCATTTGCATATCGATACTTTGTTATCAAATTCTATAATGAAGTTCAGGGGTAAAGTTTTTATCTTTTGAAAAAACAGCGAAAAACAGCCGTAATTCAATCTTAAGATCCATTCGGATGGGAGCCGAGATCATTACGTTTAAAATAAATATTGTTTTAAATAAAGCCTACGTTGATTTCATTGTTAAAAGGTTTGTTTTGTTTTTCTTAGATAAAATTAATTTAAAACTCTTTTCTTTTTCTTCTTTGATTGCCCGGTTGAATCAAATTTCTTACATTTTCTTTAAGTCGTCATCATCCTTGTCTTATTTTCTGCAAACTCAGATAAACAGAATTAAAATGAACTTATTCTAAAGTACATTCTGTAAATAGAGATGTATGATTAAAAACAGAATAATAGTATACAAGAAAAGGATTAAAGGCTCATGATCTTTATTTATGAAAAAACAAACATATATTAAAAAATACAGCGCTTTATTAATTTAGTTTACTCTTGAAAGCTCTTAATACTATAATCCATCTCTTTGATAACTTTATATTTATGTTAAATCTATATTAAATCAATAGGTATACGGTTTTTCATAAAACAAAAAAAACAACAAATTATTAATAATAATAATAATAATAATAAATCCATTGAAAAAAAATACAATATTATTTTAGACATATTGATCATATGGATTATAAATCATTCGAAATATACAAATTGACTACAATATAAAAAGGTTTATAAACATATGAGAGTGGATTATCTAATGAAAATAAAATTAAATACAAAATTAAAAAATGTATTTCAGTATTTGTTTATTTATTTTTCAACTTAATAACTAACTTAAGTATTGTGTTTTAATAAAATTTTTATAAATAATCATATAGGTTATTAAAATATTAAAAGTTTATTAAAATAATAAATAAGTGAAGAGATATTAAATTTATTTTAAGATAGAATAGATTTAACATGTATGATCGTTTTTCATTGTAAAAAAAAACTAATGGGATTCAATAATAATTATATATGAGTCTTTATTTAGTCTAACTTAACAACATCATTAATAGCAATATTATATTACATATAGATTTTAATATCTATAAAAATAAATTAAAAGTATAGTATAACTCCAAAAATATATTGTTTAATTTAAAAAAAAAACAGTTGAAATATTGACGTATTGTTCTTTTGTTTAATATTATATCAGAATACCCGAGGACAATTTAGTTGTGAGCGGTAAGGTTTCAAGAAAAGAAGAGAATCAGAATTGAATGTCACCCTGGTATCTTGTATTATAATCTTAAACATCTATTTTAAAAAAAAATCAAAAAAATATAAATACATTTATTATCATAACAATTTTATAATAAAAAAGGTTTCGAATTAAGGTTTCAGAAATGAGAAAACTATGCAAAGGATAAACTCATCCAGAAGCATCACTTTGGTCTTCAGGAACACAAATGCACCTAAAAACAAGGGCAGGTCAATAAGCCCATGACTTTTTGAATTTCCCGTCTGTTAAATGAAAAGGCAACACTGTTCCTGTCAGCAGACAACTATCTAAATTTGAACCAGGTGGGTCTTTTAGTTTTTGTTTGACATCCATTAATAGCAGACTATCTCGTGATTTGAGAAGAAAAAAATGAAAATAAAATGAATTTCAAAGAAAATCCATGAATTAGAATGCGTATTGCTCTCTCATCCGCCCTATTCTCCGGATTTAGCCCTGAGTGACTATTTCTTGTTTCCAAACCTGAAAAATGGCTCGACGGAAAGAGATTTGACTCCAACGATGAAAGCATCTCACAAACAAAGCTATTTTGATGTCATCGACAAATCTTATTTTTTGGGAGGGATAAAAAAATTGGAGAAACTTTGGACGAAGTGTATAAAGCTCAAAGAGACTACGTTGAAAAAATACAATAAAATAATTTTTTATCAAAAAACCTAGATTTCATTCAAAAAGTCGCTTTGTTCGTAATCCGAAAATATAGCGAAGGATAAACAGAAAAACAGACATCATGTTTATAAATATATATATACTATAAATCAATAAATATTTCTATAGTTTTCTACAGAAAACCATGTTTTATTGAATATTAAAATATTGCGCTCCGATTGAAACATCCTTTATGTATAAAATATTAATATTCTAATTCGTCTCCCATCAAAAAAAAACTATCTCAAAGCTGCTACATGAGAAATTCATCATAGATATCGTATTAAGAAATAATTGGTGTGGCTAGTAGTTTTAAAGATATCGCGTGTCAATGGACTTTACAGTGAAACTATATCTAGACATCTGAATTGTTTGATGTCTAAAGGATATATAGTAAGTACTGGAATTACTTCTTATATTTCTTACCATATACTTCTGACCATACACTCTCTTTGATTGTAACTTATTACCATTTTTACATTTTCACAAATGAACTATTAAGATTTTATATATAAGATTTTATTTAAAAAAAAAAAGTTTGTTTGAAAATATTCAAGAACTTTCTAATGATTTCTTAATTGTATTATTTTAATTTTTGATTAGATAGAAAGAGCACTTTGTAAAAAGCATATTAATTTATACTTTCAAACAAAAAGTGTTCAATCAAAATTAATTGATATTAAATATTGATTATAAATTGATATTAAATTATATCATATTAATATTATTTAAAATGAGAATTTATTTTATTTATTTAATTTTAAAGAAATAAAATCATTTCAAATATTTATTATGTATACATTTTTTTTAATTAATAAGAAATATTAGTTTTTCCAAGGCTTCTCAAAATAATATTACTATAAATAATAGAAGATAATGAATGATGAGATGAAATAATGTTGGCTTGAATCCTTATTTAAATCCTTGATTGAAAGTAAGATGATCCATTATATCAAATAACGAGCGCAATATGGTTTCAACGAATTGAACTGATAAGAAGTTAAGAGGTAAATTGAAAATTGACCACGCTTCGAGAATAGGACTGATAAGAGACAGAGGCAGTTCGAACGATAACGAGTACTGAAATCGAATCGTTGCAACAGCCACCTGCTGACTTCGTTTGCCAATGGAGGGATAAAATTTGAGCCACAAATCTCTCCAACCCTTTACCCCTATCCTAATTTACACCTCAATCAATAAAGAAAAAGGCAAAGCCTGATAAAAATTCAATTGTTCTTTTTAGAAAACTTGAATCAAATATTTCAAGAGTCCAGAAAAGAAAAGAAGATTAGAGAATTTGCAAATGCCATGTTTTTTTTTATAAAAGGATAATAAGAAATAAATAGAATAAAATTCTCTTTTTTTTTACAAAGGGAGGTGATTTTGTGAAGTATTTGAATAAGGAAACAAAAGAAAAGGATTTAATTAAGTTTTTTTTTGTTATGGTTCTTTTTAGTAAAGTACTTATGTATATATATATATATATATTAAATAAATGAATTGTATTTTCAAATTTCTGTGATTAAGTACCTATGTTTTGACTTTTGTGTTATTTTAGAGATGAAATAGTTTCTATGAATTTAACGAATCGAATGGTTCCAAATTAAAGACAATACAAGGGAGGATGCGACTAAGACAACCATGTAAACCAACCTATAGAGAGAGGGAGAGAGAAAAAGTTAGTTTACTTTATAAATGGGATTTTTAATTAAAAAATTTGTTCATTCTTTGTTAATTAAATTTTTGAATAAATAAATTCGTATGAAATAATATTTTAAAAATAAATATAAAGTACCTATAGATATTTCTTAAATGGATAATAATCATAATAATAAAATTATTTGTGTATAGTTTATAATATGTATGTATATACTAATAAGTTGACCTGTGGCCAGGTCCGAAACGACCGACGGTTTGAAGTAAATTAATTTCCAGCTACAGAAACAATTTCAAATAATTTTAATATATCTATTAATTTAATAAAAAACAGATTTGGATATAACATAAATATTTTTAATTTTATTTTATTTATAATATATATGTAAGACCAGGCTGTGACGTCATGAATGGTTGGATGACGTCATATAATTTTAAATTAAGAAAAAACTAATAAATATGATTTTTCTCGAGGATAAAACCAATACAAAGTGCATGATTCGTGGTGATATATAAAAAAATCTCCTCATTATTTTATTTATTTGATCTTTTATATCTCCTATATCTAGGGTGACCAAACGTCCCTTATTTAGGTGCTCTGTCCCGGCGTTCCGATGTCTTTGGGACAGCTTATTGTTCCGTTTTTTAAATATATAAGACATGTCGTACTCTTTTTTCAAAATTTTTTCAATTTGGTTCTAAAAAAAAGGTAAACCGTTTGTCGAACCTAAAAACGGAACAATCCCAGAAAAACGGGTCGTTTGGTCATCCTACCTATATCCTACTCTCTATACAATAATATATAACTGAAACTCAATTCCAAAATTAAACTAAACTAAATCAGATTACAGACATTTCATATAAAATCAATTGATTAATTAAAGATCAATCAAGAAATTTCTCTGTGATTATATATTTTCACGTAATCGGATTTACAATGAAATAAATAAGTATGTTTTAATTCACTTTAAATAAATCTTATTATTAAATAAATATCTTATGAAACTATTCTTTTTTTATACTTTGTTTTAACTTGAGTCGATGTGTTTGTATTTGTCTTCCTCAAAAGTGTTAATAAAAAAAAAATGGATTTTTGGTAAGTAATTTTTCCAACTTGAGTAAAATCATTCGATTTTCTGACAAGAAAATCTTCTTGAAAATAAATGTCACCCTGTCTAAACAAATCCTACGGATTATTATATCTATCCTGGAAACTAAAAATGAAATCCATTAAAAACATAAATCGAAAACTAAATATTATTAAAGATTATTAAAGATTAAGAATTTAATTTACTATAATTTTTCAAAAAAATTTGAATATTTAAATTTCAAATAGTAACAATTAATGATTGTAATTAATAAAAGATGACATGTGATCATATATCAAACTCCAAACTTATATTTCAAATTAACAAAGTAAGAAAACCATCTAGATATTGATTCTCAACATCTTAAAGAGGGTGATGAGGGGGATAGTTATCTTTGGGGGGCGAAATCATTTTCAACTCTAAAAAAAAGGTGAGATGATTTTGCGATCAGATTCTGAAACTCTATTTTTCAATATAGCTCTAAGTATCACCAAGTGTACCTACTTTATATTAGGGATTATCATGCAATTTTTATCTGTTAAAATTTATAGGGGGCGAATTATAAGGCCGACCTTACGAAGTTTGGTCCAAAAAGGTTGAGAAACACTAATCTAGAAGATTCATACTAAGGGGAAAAATGAGATAAAATCGCGAGACAGATAATATTTAAATAATAATAAAGTAGTCTATGTTGACGCAGTCAATGCGTTTATAAAAATATTAATGTATTATAATTTAAAACCAGCCGGTAGCACCTTCCAAAGCACAACTCCTCTCCTTTATAGTATTGCGATCACAAAAATTTGGTACCATCAACAAGGAGCCAAACACGCGCTGGTTTAATAAATATAATTTATTAATTTTAATTTATAATTTAATTATGTTTAATCTAAATACTTATAATATATGTTATTTAATCCAATTCAAATTGTGAGATAGTCGAGTGGAGACACTCCAGCTTATTTCTTTAAAAAAAACTAAGATTTCCGAAAAACCACGAATTTAGACGTGGCTTCTTATTTTTATTTAAATCAATATATAAATAACTACTTGATAAATTAAATTATTTTAAAAAAATATCTTTTTTTTTGAAAAATCTAAACTAGATATAAATATACTATGTGTATTAGAATGCAAGAAACATAATTTAATTTAAATAAAAGAGAAATAAAAATATTTAAACCCTTCAATTTGTTTCTGTTTATTGAAATATATATTTTTGTTTACTCTGGATTTTCACTTTCTATTGAATAGGGGTTAAAATATTTAGATAAAGACTAAGTTTTAAAATAACATAACATGGATGCGGCTCGCGGACCGTATTTGCACATGCCTGAAATGAAGATTGGGTTTGGGATGGGTTTGTTCATTTACTGTTATATTTAAATTGACAAGAAACCATCAATGTAAAATCGAACTGTCCATTTCTTTCTTATATATATAAAAAAAATATCAGAAATGAAGACTTATGTCGTGGGTTTTCAAAAAAATCAATTCTCCAAGGATAAAATGCAAATAATATAAATGAATAAAATTATATCCATTAAGATTTCAGTTGCATTGTCAATCTCTATTGAAAGTTTCGCCCAAATAGATTTGTATGCAGAGCCTAATAAAAATTGCGTGATTCGTTTTATTAAACAGAAGGCGTTTGCACATGAATAGCACCCTTTATCCCAACAACTATATTCACATATAATTTTCTCGATATTTTTTCTCTCTCTATAGTGTAAGCAGACATCAACCAAATTCTCTTTAAAATTCTATTGAATATTCAAATAGTATAAAAATAATAATAAAAAAAAAAGATTTGAATAGACATCCAAATTCAAAAGCATGTTTATGCACATCAACGAAATTTACAACCTTTTTATTTTCTATGTTTTATTATAAACTCATTTATCCAAATAGGAAATAGACTATGTTGTATTATATGTTGTTTTTTTATTTTTTATTTTAAAATTATCAAACATATATTTTTATTTTTACGGTCACTTTAGAGGAAAAAAAATCAAAACGTTGTAGGTAATGACCCTCTTCCGGTTGAGCTACATTTCTCAAAAGTTGATAGAAAACTACGAATTTTGAATAATGTCCATGTACCAAATTTCATCATTCTAGCTCAAACCGTTTTTGCGTAATCTTGTCTACATACATACACACACACACACACACACACACAGAGACATTTTTCTCAACCTTAGTGAAAATGATTCAGGAACCTTCAAAACGTATAAAAACATCAAAATCTCAACATCGAAAATTTTTATGATCGCAATACTATCTCTGGCGAGATAGTAAAAATGGTGTAAATACATTATAATAAATATAGAGGTTTTTCAAAACGAAAGGGCAGATTTCAAGTGAGCCACTATTGATATTATCCGTGTAATAAACGGTGCCATAATTGTAAACTTGTAATTGTAAACTTTTCCCTATCGTTTAACGTTATCATCATGTTTCTATCTTTTGTAGTCTTGAAGAAATAAATGTTTGAAATCTACTCTATCTTTTTGAATAACCCTGTATATGTGAGCTGTTTTTTATGTAGCAGTTTAATTTAATAATAATATGATATGACAAAAAATCTATAAATTGTTGATAAGAATAGCTACATTGAGATATCTTATTATGGTGTAAATTTTTCTCAAGATAAATATTTTTTAAAACAAATAAATTTCATTTTTATTCAAGGAAGACATAGAATTTAAAATATTTTTTTTTCAATCTTTGTGTTCATTTCAGTCAAAGTAGCGTTAATGATTTATCCGGGCTCCTGCAAACGACTTTTATGTCCTATCATGGGGATGAGTTTTTTTTGCTTCAAGTTCCAAGATTTAATGTTGGAGCATAGAAAAATACTTATTTTTGAATATTAGTGAAATTATTATAATATATGGTATTCCATATAATCTTATTCTTTAATAAAAATTTATCATTTACTATAAATGAATATATAGTTCTTTATTAATTAAATCTATGATAAAATATATAAATGTATATATATATAGTCTTAACTGTTTTTGCCACTAGTTAGTGTTGATATCTATATTTTGGACAACACTATGGTCTCAAACAAACTTGTGCTTAAAAGCTTAGTATTTTTCAACTTATATTTTTTGTGAAAATTTTCTAATTTGTTTCTCTTATAAAAAGTTATATTGTTTTAAAAATGAATGAAATATCTGAAGAAATTTTGTGATTTTTTTTTTAATATTATAGAGAAAAAAAAATTATCTGCAAAACATGACGAAAAAAATGTGAAGTGTCCAGGGACAATACACCACTGAGTGAACGAAAGATCCTAAAGTGAATTGTTCGATTCCGTTCCGGAAATTTCCATGACAAAGATTCATCTCGCTCTAGTAAAAAAAAGTCGATGAAATTTTGCAAATGGTGCAGTAAGACCGGCTCACAAACTGACAGGAAATAGCGGAGTCACTAGACATCAACACAGTTTGAATAAGCAAAAAAAATCAAGCCCGGTGTTTGACAATCTAATAATAAAAAACTACGGGAATTTTTTTTTATGATTTCTTACTTACTATATTATATTTTAAAAAATCGTTTTGTTTCTTTTTTAAGTTCACCTGAAATAAAAATAAATAATAATATTATCGTTCCAGCATGAACTTTATCCCACTTTATATAAAGGATAGATGGAGTGGCGAACCTAGAACTGCCCGGGGCGATCTCCAGTTTGCCGCCTTTTTTATTATAAGTCAAACAAATAGTGGTATTTATAAATTAATGCACATAAATAAATTATTAAGTTATTTAATCAATATTAATTAATACACAGAGAGTAAATTTTTTTACACATATTTGTATGCACTCGTAAACATATTAATATAATATTTACTCTTCTAGCTTTCATACTAGAAAAATCGTGTATAATGCTCTCAAAATTTATATTTATATTTTTTCCGCCGACCTGCTTTTCAAAAGAAAAATCGATGATGCGTTTACGAATTCAACGAATTTTAATGAATACAATAAAATAAAATTATTATCCTGGAATTAGAATTCAAAATTTACACTAAAATGCATTTATTTACACCGAGGAATAATGTTCGAAATCATATAGTTATTCATAATTTATATAAATCAAATAGTAAACTTATAATAATCATAATAATCATTTATTATTCAAGAAAGAAAAAAAATAAATATGAAATGAATAAGTTGCTTTTTACAACTATAAATAAATAGAAAAAATGCCGCCCCAAGATAAGTGCCGCCCGGTGCGGACCGCACCCACCGCACCCCCCTAGGTACGCCACTGGATAGATGAAAGTTTTCCGGCAACAATTCAGAGAAAGTGCAACCAATATAGTTTTTAGATATGCAAGTAGATATTTGGATAAATTTATGAGTTAGAAATAAAAATAATTATAGATAGAGTAATATACATAATTTATAAATATTAAATTTCAAGAAATATTTTTGGAAATTTAGCAAAAAAAAACTTCTTTATTGACTTTATTTAAGTAGTTAGGAATTTCACTATAAATTTTAAAAGTCATTTAAAAGAAATTTAACATACTAATTTTAATGAATATTAAAAAACTGAACAAATATCTGAGCTCAAAAGATCTTGGCTTCAGCAACCACATTTCTGCAACTCAAACATCCCGCATCCACAAGTCTTTTTCTTAATTGGTTTCATTATAAACAGACTTTTCATTGGCATTCGAACTGTGTTTATGGACCATAACGTCCTTGTTTTATAATATTATGATTAGAAATCCATATAGGTATAATGTATCTAATTTTATGTTATGATATTTACGTTATTCCATTTTGGATTGCTCATTTTTGGTTCATAAACTCTAAAAGATAAACTTTAATAGATATGAGAAAATAAAATTTTCAATTATATTTCTCATAAATATTTTTTATTATATACAATAAAATAATAATTTATGATAAATGAAACTAATATATTCCTATATGCGTTTCTAATATTTAGTATTATTATTATTTAATAAAATTTTGGTTGCTCATATTGGTGGGATAAAAATAATTTATTATATATATTAATTAATTAATGAAAATATTTAAACCTTCAGTGATCAGACGAGAACCGATGCATTCAACGTGGTATAGTTGAAAGTTTAATGGAAATGTAGTGATATATAAATTATAAAAGATAAAATAAATCTATAATATTTTTAAAACATCCGCTTTTAGCAAATTCATATTTCTTTCTATAAACGCCAGATGGCAGCTGCTATCAGAAGGATTCAAGTTATTGGCTTTTGCTGTAGATAGCAGCATATACCAAATAATCAATAATTCATTCGAACATTTTTAGTATATCATAAATTAGAATGAAATATAATAAAACAAATTATCTTTTGGCATACAAATATGATATTAGATCTGACAGAACATCAAATTTATATTTTCCACTCTCACTCTCATCATAATCAATCATTTAATATAATTGACACTTTTTTATTATTTGCATTTTTTGATTTTTATAAGTTGCGCTATATAAATAACGCTGTTGTAGCATCTTAGTTTTCATTTAGATTATTTATTTTTAATAATATTAAATTAAGGAATTTGAAGTTTTGATTACTTTACATTAAATTCAGATCTATTTGGTAGAAATAGCAACTTTTGATCTTCCGTTATTCCGTTAAGATTAACTGTTTTATGAATACTTCAAAATAATTTAACAGAGATATAGTACAGTAAAAGCTCTTTATTCGCGGAGTATATGTTCCATAAATATGCCGCGAATACAGAAACCGTGAATACGGAATGGTAATTTATATGGGATTATAGGGGATACATTCCTAGGTGACAAAATATAAAAAAAAATAATAAAATCAATTTAATTGAAGTTTAGGAACATTTTGATTAATCATCTTTAGGCTTAGGCAATGGTTTGAAGAATTTTGTAATTTTCTCTTTCTTGGTAGTTTTTAAAAGATCCCTCAATTCAGACTGATACGCAGCAACCGGATTAGCAATTTACCTCTTAAAAATAAGAATTCGTTCCATAGACGGGTCAATGTTCATAAAGAAATCTCAAAGCTCATTTGCCATTCTTAAACCTTAAATAAAATTTTTCAAATTAAAATCACGTTTCCAGTGCTTGTTGAAGTCTCTTCTTGAATGGGCTGTGAATTTAAAATTTCCTCTAATTCAGTTTAGGTCAAATCTTAGGATTCAAGTAATTCCTGAATAACACTTGATTCTATCTGCTCGAACCCATTTCGTCCTATTGTCGGTTATGTTTGCAGTCAAAGTTTGAACTAGCATAGATTTTTTGTCATTTTCCGCAGTTAATGACTTCAATGTGTGTTGCAAGAAATTTTACCCGCGAATAGTGAAAACGCGAATGAAGGAAGCGCGCGAATAAGGAGCTTATATATATTCTTTTATCTTTCAGTTATATTTTACTTATATTTTAGATTATCAAATGAAATATCATAATCCATTTATTTATTTTAAATTTTAATTGCTCTCAGTAGTTTGAATTAATCATATATATTTATTTTGGTAATACAATATCTACTATGCCACCCATCTTTGTATTTTTAAAATTTTAATAAATTATTATTGTAATTTAACTTTAATTTTATTTATTATTAATAAAAAGATTATATTTATATATATTTTATAATTTGAGCTAAGGGTATAAAATTTGAATGATTAAGATTTTCTTAAATAAATATAAATCTTTTCCTTTTTAATCCTTAAACTTTATTAAATATTTAATTCAATTCCGCCGGGAGATTTACGACTAAATGTCGAGCTATTTTTTTATTTTATTTTATAATGAATTACACAGTCATGTGACTTTTTTTTAATTTTCTTCCATTTTACTTATTACTGGAAACATTTAATTTTATCTCAAAAAGAGATTTGTTATTTCATTCAAGGGTCAGATCTCATTTCGTTCAAAAGCATTTTACATTTCATTTCAAAAATCGAGTTCTTCGTAATAATCTTAATTATTTATTTTATTTATTTATTTTATTCTTTGGATAACCAGATTAGAGACCGTTTTAAATTAAATAAAATAATTTATTATGTTTTCTGGTGAAGTTTTTTGGTTGTTGGTTTACCGGTTTTTCGATTTCTTTCCTTTTTACCGACCGACGATAGTAAGGGAGGTATTGTTTTCACACCAAATTTCACATGTGGAGATTTTTACATATCTCCACGAATCATGCATTTTCTTAACAGAAAAAAGTATTTTTAGCATGATGTCTGTCCGTCCGTCCGTCCGTCCGTATAGATGTGTACAGCCTGAACGGCTCAACCGATTTTGATGAAATTTGGTATATTTACTTAATGCATCAGTGGGATGAATTGATCAACTTTTGGTGCAAATCCGGAAACCGGAAGTGGTAGTATTAGCGATCGACGATAGGAATGGAAGGGTTATTTTCACACCAAATTTCACATGAGGAGATTTTTTTTATATATCACCACGAATGTATTGGTTTTATCCTCGGGAAAAATCATCTTCATTATGTTTTTCTTAATTTAAAATTATATGACGTCACCCAGCCCTTCATGACGTCACAGCCTCCTTATTATAATCACGGACACGCCGGCTACTACAGCTATATATTATAAATAAAATAAAATTAAAAATATTTATGTTATATTCATACCTGTTTTTTATTACATTAATAGATATATTAAAATTATTTGAAATTGTTTCTGTAGCTGGAAATTAATTTATTTCAAACCGTCGGTCGGTTCGGACCTGGCCACAGGTCAACTTATTTTTTGTATTGTTAAAAAAATTATGTTTTTTAATAAAATGTAAAAATAGATTCAATAAAACCACTCGATAATCAATCCTTTGTTTTTAATGAGATTAAACGAGTTTAAATCTTTTTATTAAATATGAAAAGGGATTTTCAAATGAATATATCATTAATCGCATAGATTAATCAAATCAAAATTATAAAATTACTTTTATCAAATAATCAAAGATTAAAGATATTCTAAAAATATTAAATAATACAATATATATTTAATGATCCTTTTTAGAAATTCACTGTGTGATATAAAATGTGATTTATTATTATATTTAGAGAACCATTTATCTATCTCTGTGGCTCTACAAATATCTAAAGTTCTTAGTTGCAGCAATCATATTCTTCCAAATGTGTGATACCTCTATCCAACTCAACTTGGTCTAATATTCATATCGGTTTCTCGACCTACAAATGTTTTGTTATTCTTTTCTCTCCCATTCTAGCCACTGCCAAGCTCATAGCAAACTTTTCTATTTAAAACTATTTATTTTAATTCCATGGTTTGTTGTTTTTTTGTTCTAAGATTATTATTTTCTTTGTGAGATAATAATATTCTTCCAACTACAAACCCTCCCTGCTGATATAAGTACATTTATGTAATTTTCATATTTTAAATTTAAAATTTATAATTTTCGTTAATAATTATACCATTCTCCATGGTTAGCTGTTTCATTTGCAGTGAAACAGTCACATACAAATATAAGAATAAAACATTTTAAAGAGAAGGTTCTTTTGTATATCCTCGCATATTTTAGCAGTTGAATTCTTCTATCATTTGAGATTTTGCACATTGAAAATTTCACATAAAACTCAACTCCTAATATATACCAACCGTATAAAATACTTCCCTTATTAGAGTTGAAATATTTCTATCTATTTTCAAAATTCAAGCAGTTATTTGTGACGAAATAATAAAAATGAAATGCCAGAAAATATGAACAAAATGTTAAAAATAAAATATTAAATTGTTTGTAACATACATTAATATAATCAGTAAGGTAGAAATGATTTCCTTATCTAATTACCAAATTTAATTTACAAAGAAATATATCCTATAAATTATTTGATAAATTATTATTAAGAGAGTGTTTGGTTGTATTTTCAACATTTCATAAACGCTCTTTCAAATTGATTACTTTTCTTACATCTCAGAAAAACTAAATCACAGGAGTATTAAATCTTCTTGTTATTTTTTACTCTTACTAAAATTTCACAAATATTAATATAAGAACAATATAAATTGGAGAACTATTTATTTTTTACCGACCGACGATAGTAATGGAGGTATTGTTTTCACACCAAATTTCACATGTGGAGATTTTTACATATCTCCACGAATCATGCATTTTCTTAACAGAAAAAAGTATTTTTAGCATGATGTCCGTCCGTCCGTCCGTCCGTCTGTCCGTAGATGTGTACAGCCTGAACGGCCCAACCGATTTTGATGAAATTTGGTATATTTACTTAATGCATCAGTGGGATGAATTGATCAACTTTTGGTGCAAATCCGGAAACCGGAAGTGGTAGTATTAGCGATCGACGATAATAAGGGAAGGGTTATTTTCACACAAAATTTCACATGAGGAGATTTTTTTATATATCACCACAAATCATTCACTTTGTATTGGTTTTATCCTCGGGAAAATCATATTTATTAGTTTTTTTTTGATTTAAAATTATATGACGTCATCCAGCCATTCATGACGTCACAACCTGGTCTTGCATATATATTATAAATAAAATAAAATTAAAAATGTTTATATTTATTATTTATGTATCCATATCTGTTTTTTATTACATTAATAGATATATTAAAATTATGTGAAATTGTTTCTGTAGCCGCTAATTAATTTACTTCAAACCGTCGGTCGGTTCGGACCTGGCCACGGGTCAACTTATTTTATATTTAAAATGAATGCATATATTATAAAATAATGCAATTTTTTTACTGTTTCGTCAGAAATAGTATTGCGATCACGAAAATTTTCGATGTCGAGATTTTGATGTTTTTATACGTCT
Organism: Labia minor; assembly: GCA_963082975.1. Classification (NCBI taxonomy): domain Eukaryota; kingdom Metazoa; phylum Arthropoda; class Insecta; order Dermaptera; family Spongiphoridae; genus Labia; species Labia minor. The sequence continues at coordinate 35,216,392 of OY720344.1, read as the reverse complement.
TGAAGGCCTCTGAGTCATTTTCACTAAGGTTGAGAAAAATGTCTGTTTGTGTGTGCGTATATGTGAGTGTGTGTGTAGACAAGATTACGCAAAAATAGTTTGAGCTAGAATAATGAAATTTGGTACAGGGGCATTATTCAAAATTCGTAGTTTTCTATAAACTTTTGAGAAATGTAGCTCATTCGGAAGAGGACCATTACCTACCACGTCTTCATTTTTTTTTCCTCTAAACTGACCTTAAAAATAAAAATATATGTTTGATAGTTTTTCACAAAAATTGTATAAAATTTATAATTTAATTAATTAAATTTAATTTAAATAATCAAATTTAATTTAAATATAATATATATGTGTTAATTAATCCAATTCAAATTTGCGAGATAGTCGAGTGGAGACACTCCAGATTTATTTTAATTTGTATTTTGTTTGGAAGGCTTATTTAAAGGCCTTTTTAAAATGAGAACATCTAATTTTTTAATAATCCCTGTTTGGGATCGTAGAAAATAGCAAGTGGCAATTATTATTATTATTTTATTATTATATATCAACTCACTCTACCTTTATAAATCAGGTGCCTGTTTATATATAATGTACTTTAAAATAAATGTTTAAAATTAAATATATATATATATATATATATATATATATATATATATATATACAAACATTGATAGTTTTATTTTAATTTTCTGAAAATTAAATTTAAAAAATCATGAGGAGATCGATGATAATAAAAGTTTGGCGATCCCTGGTTTAGATGAAATTTTGTAATCAAATTTTAACTTTCAATCAACCCATCAATTCTGAATTTTGCATATTTTCTTGTTGCCGATTACAATACATTAATTTTTTACTCATCCCAACGCTTCCCCGCAATCATTAGGCGTGTCGTGGAATTATTACAACTTCAAAAATTCAAAAGATAAATTAAAAATTTAACAAAGTGATAATAAAAGTAAAAAAAGCGAAAGATCATTTTCTTTAGAACAAAAGTTTTCTTATATAGAATTCTATCCGAAAATGAATTCTCGAGAAACAAATACCTTTAAATTTTAATTATTTAAATTTTTGAACTATTTAAATTTTAATAAATTAAGAGTTTTAAAAACTACATTTTAAATGAAAAACAAGAGGATTATAGAAAAAATTCGGAAATACCACTTTATTTAAGAAATCTATATATTTAATACGATAGTGTCCGTCTGTACGCAAAAAACTCCAGAGCCTAAACTACAAGGAGTAAGGTAACCAAATTTTTCTGAGGTGAAGGGTACCTCAAATGATGAAAAATAAAAAAGAAATTAGAATCTTAGGTAACTCCTGAGCTGAGCTGCGGGAGTTCCATTTTCCAGAAATATATATAAAGGAGAGTGTTTGTATGTATGTAATTTGTTTACTTTTTTGTTGTCATAGAAACAGATATATATATATATAATTAGAACCTCTCTCTCTCCCTCTATTTAAAATTTTAAAAAATTTCTTAAGCCAGGTAAATAAATTGGACTGGAGGAGGAGACATGTGATTAGAGAAATTGGGGAAAAATCAACCGAAATGTAATTAAACAAAAAAATTCAAGAATTATGCTACGGATACGACTTACATACAATTAACATACAAAATGTAGAATTTGAAAAAGTATAAATATTTAAATACTTAAGATCTCTAATCACGAAGGATAATAATATTCGAGAAGAATTTAAATCGACGTTGTAATTGAGTAACGCCTGTTATTATGCAGTAAAGGGGCTTATCTCATCAAAGAGGATGAAAATTAAAATATATAAAACAATTATTTTTCATGTTGATCGATGACTAGGGTGACCATATTTCGAAAACACCAAACCGGGACAAACGGTATACCTTTTTTTTAGAACTAAATTGAAAAAATTTTGAAAAAAAAATTACGAAATGTCCTAAATATTGAAAAAACAGTAGGGTGTCCCGAAGACATTTTTGGGACAGAGCACCTAAAGACGGGACGTTTGGTCAGACTATCGATGACTCTGAGAGACGAGAGTAGATTTGGAGTATTTGTGAGATTAATATTGTTCGCAGCATTTATAGGCCAAAAGAAGATGAGGTCACAGGGGGATGGCGGAGATGGCATAACGAGAAATAATGTCCAGATATAGTTAAGGTTATAAAATCAAGAAGGCTGGGATGGGAAGGGGACGTGGTTGGAATTGGAGAAACTAGAAATTGGGAGAAACCGATTGGGAAACATCCGGTGGAAGACCAAGGACCAAGGTGGGTGGACAATGAAGGAAGGGACATGGGAGAGATGGGACAGGGTAGGATTTGGTTGTAGCTCAGGATAGGGGCGCTTAGAGAAATGTGGATGCTGCGGCTAAGAACTTTCGAAAACTGTAGAGACACAGAGTTAGATAAATACAATAATAATATATAATTAATTTACTGATTAAATTAAAATATATTTTACAAGAAAACAAATACATGTCTTATCTACTTATACTGATTGAAACAAAATGGATGAAAACCTTTTACATACAGATCAACCAAATACTATGTATCACTCGGGGGTACAGGGGGCGGAGCCCCCGTCTAGGTGTGAAGAGCGCCGTAGGCGCTCGGAGCAGCTAGTAGATATTTAATTAATTAAAACATATGATTAATTATTATTAAAAGAAAAAGTACCAGAATTTAGTCTTGAAAATATTTTCTTTTCTATTTTATAAATTATAAATATAATAAGGATATCAAAAATGAAATCTATACATTCTATTCTATTAAATTGATATAAGATTCAAAAATTTTCTAAAGAAATTCAATGAATCACTCCTCCCTCCTGTGTGGTTGGACATATTAATTTAAGCATAATTTTTTAAATAAAAAAATTGACAGCACCTATTCAAAAATTTTATAATGAAAATGTCAATCAAAAAAATTCAATTCATGATATAATAATAAATAGCCAATAGCCATGGTGAATGACAAATGCAATCTTAAATTAAACAGAAAATATTTTTCGACTTAGTTCACACCTACCTTTGATGAAATCGAGCGCCATTTCTAAGCCATAAGTGTCCTTATCACAGTCGTCAAGGATATGTGCTCCAAACGTCACTTCAGGCAATAAACGATGTCTTGGTGAGTTTACCTGAAAAATAAATACAAAGATCCTAAATAATTTTTATTTTGTGTTCAATGTAATATGCATTTAAATTTATATATATATACGTATATATTATAGTATAAAGTTGGTTTTAGTATGGGTGGTTTAATGAAAAAAATGGGTTTAAAATTAATATTTAATTAGAGGTTAGCAGTCTAGTTAAATTTTGAAGAATAATTTGGGGAAAGAATCCGCGACGGTTGATAAGGTAAAGGGTAAAACTGAATTCGTTCAGAATAAAATGCAGATATAAAACTCAAATTAAATATTTAATAAAACAAAAGACTTAATATTATACTAATAGATAACAAAGTAATTATAAAAAGTTGTTTGTTGTAAGGTACCGTTATAAATATGATAAATTAAATGAAATTTAATTTAATGAGCAATTGCAATTTTATAAATAAGGAAGGATCGACCACTTAGCTGTTTTATAAGTAGAGAGAGCAAAAAAAGGCTAATATTTAAAAAAAAAGGCAAGTTTTTTGTGTTAAAAAAGGCTGTCAAAAGGCATTTATTTTAAAAAAAAAGGCTGTAAAAAAGCTATTTTTTCAAAAATTTTCCAAAAATTATTGAATTTTTATAGGTAAATAATCTCTTTTATTAGCTTATGTTAGCAAAATATAATTTATACATTAACAAATTTTACTTAAGCGGCCCCCCCCCCCCCAGGGCTCTCTCAAAGACAAATTTTCATTAAGATTTTTTTTTATATTAAATTTTTAAAAAAGTTTTATAAATGAAACACTGATTTTACAAAATCTGGCAAAAAAATTTAATTTTGTATTTTATTTACTCGTATTCACAGTTTTAGAAAGAAAATATTTTTTTTCAGCTATAAGTAAATCATTTTAGCTTTCCTCATGGAATGAGGATCAGTGGTTATTGATACCAAATTGCAGATTGAAAAATTTGTTCGTACAATATAATTTTTAAATAAATCAAAGATATCTTGACCTCTTGTGCGATCATGTATTGGAATAATAGTTAATAATTCTTCTGTAACCAACATATATATATCATCGAAAACCATTCGAATAAAAACACATAATTGTGCAGTACCGATATAGTTCATAGATTCGTCAAACTGCAATGATAATAAAACGCATTTATTAATATTTTCATGTAAAATGTCTTCAAGATTTCGGCTCATTCCTTCTGTTCTACGCATAACTGTATTTCGCGATAACGACATATTTTTGATTGATGTCATTATTTCAGATTTATTTTTAAAATTCTGAAACAATTCTTCTCCAGCTTTAATGAATGCCTCTTTCCATATTTCCCCATCTTGAAACGGTTTGTTGTGTTTAATCAAAGTTTCAGCAACTCTGAATGAAACAATCGTAGCTGTCTTCGAATTTGTATTGTATTTTGAAAAACTATTTTGTTGTGCAGTTATTTGTGCCTTCAGTTGTTACACTTTTGCTTTTCTTAACGCAGTGCCACGTGGATAATCTTCTTCGTAATTTTTATAATTTGTTAGATAATGTCTTTTAACGTTTTCTTTCTTAGACAAAGCTACTGTTGCATTGCAAATAAAACAGATACATTTACATATCTTTCATCATAGTAAAGAAATAATCTTCTTCCCATTCACCGTGATAATGATACGTTTTTTTTCGGCTTGTACTTGGATTATTCATTCTAAAATAATAGGGTTAAATATTATTTTAGAATTTACCTTATTATTACGGAATATTTTAAACAATAACTAACATACTTACTTCTGTTCTCTATCACTGACTGTCACTTCACTGACTGTCACTTTACAATCTCTCTAACACACACTGATACTGATATGCGCCCTGACTATGTTCGCTACAGAGAAAAAGCAATTTGAGACACACGGCCACACAGCTACCAACTAGCGCGACAGAGCGCGTTCAGTATTACTACATTGTTTATCTTATCAGGATAAATATAAACAGTATGTGTATGTTTCACAAATAATTTATTATTGTAAGATTAAATTATAGAATTAAGAATTTCAAACATTTATTTAAGTTATAACAAATTGTCCAACTTTGGCTTCACGGGCTACTTTTAAAGCCTTTGCGGTCGACCGGTCGACCGCGGTCGACGTGTTGGCCACCCCTGCTATAGTGGATATTATTTTATCATAATTTATAATTTTATATTCATATTAAATTCTTAAATATACAAATATACATATACATGCAACGGGAGATAAATTTAATTATTCTGTTGGATCAATTGATACAATTCATTTGAATAAATTTCAATCAATTACTTATCCTTGATTGCATCGCTTTAAACGATATCACTCAGGATGATAATTGAATAGAGTATCACGAATCAAAGAAAAAACTTTTCCATTAGATCATAATCTAATTAATTTCCTCTCATTCTCGTAATCACGATCAAACGGACAGAAATTTCATTCTATTTGAGATGCTATTATTCAGTGAATCTTTAAGCCGGGGATCTATTGATTTTATTTATTTTAAACAATTCTTTGTAAAATAATAATAATAATAATGAATATTTTTTCTTTTGTAGGAAGGTCAATCAAATATAAACGAGCTTTTAGTAAATAAGTAGTGGGAAGTGTAGGATTGGCCACTACTTTCGTTAGGTGGAGACTGCTAGAGTAGGAAAACCTAATCATGTCCCGTGCTTAATTTAGTAGCCCTTTCCTTATCTATAAGAAGTAACCCATCGTAATCGAATGCATACCCAGTTCAGTGTCTAGGGAGAAGATTTGGTGCAACGGATTTAATGCCATAAATGCGTAATGAATTAAGCGCAAGTGCACACGTTCAGCTTTAGTTTACGAGAATGAATTAAAAAAAAACATAACGTTAGCCGACAAAATATTTATTAAATTATAAACATTATAAAAATATTTTTTAACATAAATTATAAATATTTTATTTTTTTAATAAAATAAATGTTTTGTCGACGTCAAGTCTTAAAAAAGAATAAGCTTAGTATTCGAAACGTCCAATAAAACAAAATAATTTTTTTTTAATTATTATGTCTTGATTATGTTAATCCTTTTCACTAATTAAATATAAAATAAGTTTTATATTTTTTAAGAATAACTTTAGTTTACATAACTTATGAAATCTATTAATTTCATAATTTGATTATAAGGAATTTCATAAAAATCAAATTTATAGGTAGGTATATACTATATATATATATTGTATATTGTCTTAATCAGAGAGCTAGGATAAAAAATTAGATAGTTGAATTTAGATGAAACGAGAGGGTTAAGTTCTAAGCTGGTGCCCGCATGTTATTTTTAGTCTTCATTTCTAATATAGAGTTATCTTTAAAATAAATAAAAAATTTTATTAGATAAATGTAATAGTCAAATTGAAGTAATTTTATTTTTTAATCGTTGATATTCATATACATAAGTCGGGAGAAGTGCTCTTTTTTAATAAAAACATTTAATTATAATTAATTAAATTTTTAAATTAAAAGTTAATTAGATTGAGAAATTTCTAAAACGAAAGTAAACCTATAATTTAATTTGAATGACACATTTAAGTTTAATTTTAGATTTAAGTAATTGTTTGTAAAAGTTTTCCAAAAGAGATGCTAAGTGATAAGTATTGTTTACATTATAATGTATAACAATATGCGAATTCAGTTTCTAGAATTAATTACTTCTAAGACAGTTTACTGAAGTTTTAATTACTATAAATAGATAATTCCTAATTGAATGGAATATAATGAACCAATTGTTAATAACTTTGTCAATATTTACCTGATCCAGGGTATACAACATGGCTTCGAGGGCTTGAACGCCCCCTTGGGGCATCACAGGACCGCAGGTGATCGAATCCTCTCTCTCATGAATCATCATCAGCCCTCCGAGGATCACATCACCTTCAATAAGCGCTGCATGTTTTACTGGCCAAACGGGACCAGCAGGTACAGTGGGAGTTGGGGTCAAAAGCGGCCCAGATGAATAGATTTTTGCTCCATCGAGAATGGATTGGGTACTGGTTGTGTTGATCAGAGAGTGACTAGGGGATGTGATACCTACAATAAAAAAAATTAAAAATAAATATATTCGAGAATATAGAAATTCGAAAATTAAATTAGAATAATAAATAAACGTAAATATACATTATTATTAATATTATTATTCAATTTGGAGAAAAATATAAAATATGTTAAAAAAAAAATTATTTTATATATTAAAATGCCTATAAATGTTATTTTTAAATTTAATAAACAAGTAAATTATTTATTCGAATGAAATAATTTTATTTTATTTCACCCTCTAATTGGCTTTTGATGTCCGTCACATTCATCATCGTTGTTGTCGTTGTAGTTGTTATTACTGTTGTTGTGATTGGTGAATTGAACATTGGAGTTGTCCATGTGACATTAACAATTGTTGGAGTTGTTGGAGTTGTTAATGTTGTTGATAGAGGAGGATCAGGTGTTGTTTCATTATCATCCAGGTGAAGCCAGATGCTGCTGTTGTTTGTTTCCTCCTCCTCGGAATATGAATGTGCAGTTGTTAGGCTCGATCCGAGGATGAGAGCCGCCAAGAACCACAGAAACAGGGTCATCTATAAAAATAAAAATTAAACAAATGAATTAAATGAATGCTTATTTATTCTTTTGAAAATATTAAAAAAAATATTAAAGTATAATATATTATTTAATTAACATTAATTTTACCGTTAAAGTGTGAAATCCCTTATATCATAAAATAACTAGATATTTAATAAAATAAAATATACAAAATTATTATTTTATTATTATTAATTTATAAAATAATTTTGAAAGTGTTAATTTTTTAACAATCTTTCATTGGTTATTTCATAGAATACCTAAGAAAAATATATATGAAAATTTTAATCTATTATAAACTTTAACTTGTCTAGATATTCTATGAAATAACTACATTATACACTTTAACGATAACATATACAATATAATATGGAATAAAGTGTTTTTATTTAGTTGATTATAAAAATAACTAGATTAATATATTTTTTATTTTATTAAATTACACTATTTTATTAATATTATTATTAATATTTAAACAAGGTTTAAATTCAAAACAACTTTTTATGATATAAAAACTTTAATAAAAACTAGATGTCATTTTCTTTTCCTTCTAATAAAATTTATATACATTTTTATTTATTTTTCTTGTTTGGTATGAGATCCCATTAGCCTAAATTTTCCTTTTAAAGGAAAATATCTATTGACTATACACTAATGTCTCTTTGTCCATCAGGAGTTGAATTTTTTTTTTATTTTATCAATAATAAATAATCTTCTATTATCTAATTTGCCTGAATATTTTCAATTGTGTAGCAGAGAATATAATAATTTTTGAGGGTCTCATTGATTTTTTTAAAATAAATTTACCAATTATTATTTAAGAGTGATTATTATTTTATTTTTATTGTTTTAATTTTATTCAATTGCTTTTGAGATCTTTATTTTTTTTATTTTAAATTAATTATTTATTACTTAATACATCTTAAATTATTTAAGTGTATTTGGCAAGACATAATCGCTCAACATTTAGTGAGGCGGATCTATAATCATTTAAGCCACCACATTCTGATCCATTAATATTTTTTATTTACTTGCATTTAGATATAAATAATATATATAAAAAAGCAAAAATAAACATAATCTCGGGTATAAATAACATTAATGATTATTTTGTTAAAAAATGGTAAATAATTATGAATAAACAAAATCTATATATGATTTATAAAAAAAATAAATAATTAAAAATAAATTAAAAAAAAATTAAAACGCTTCCATTTAAATTAAAAATGGTGACAAAATTAAATGGCAATAAACGGCAAGCGTTTTATTTGAGAGATCGCTAGAAAATTAATTAACTAATTCATTTTAATTAGGCTCTTTATTCAAAGTATCTAGACCATTGTTGTTGAAGTGCTAAGTAGGCGGACCATTGTACAACCCCATCATGAAGAAGAATATACTTATTGAGGCTAAGAGAAAAATTATTTTCTAGTTTTTAGTGCATTTATAAATAAAACACTGTAACTTAATTTTTTTTTTAATTATTTATTTTATTTTTAATTTTTTAGTAAATAAATTTTTAAGGTTTTAAGTTTTATTTGTATATACTTTGAGATTATAAATGATATTTAATGATGGGTTAAAATTAATTAATTAATTAATTAAGAGAATGAAAACTTTATTTCATATTCATGTATTGTCCTCCAAATCTGAAAAGTGTGCAAAATTTTAGTTCGATTGGTCAACTAGCAATTGTGTTAAAAATGAGTTACTACAAACAATACACAGGACAACCAAGCAAGTTAAATAAAACACTGTAATAAAAATAAAAGCAAAATTATTATTAAATATTTAAGGGAGAGTAATTGTTCCTCTTTTTGTTAAGAATTTTTTCAGAAATTGTTAATTTAAAAAATTAATTCATATATTTTACGTTCAATGTTTAAATAACACATTTCTTGATTTATATTTACGTTTAAACGTTTATGCATTGTTAATATTAAAATAATTATAATTAAAATTATTTAGAGGATCACTTACAACACATCTATCTATCTACCTATCACTGTTCTACGGAAATCGAAAGTTCTTGGCCTGAGCAACCACATTTCTCCAAGTGTCCCCATCCTATTCCTTCCCTCTCCCAACTCTCTCACGTCCCTTCCTTCATTGTCCACTCACCGCGTCTTCCAAGCGAACGTTTCCCAATCTGTCTCCCTACTAATATATTTTTCGCCATTCTTTCCTCTCCCATACTAGCCACGTCCATCCCAGCCTTCTCGATTTTATAACCCTATGTCTGAAGATGCATAGAGGTCATGCAAATCCTACTTACAACACATACAAGATATTTTTATTTTTAACCAGAGATTTGGGCACCAAGATATTTGGAAAGGGTTAATTAACAATCAACATTAGTTGAGTTTTTGTCAAAAGGTATTTTAACCTACAAAAAATACATAAGGATCATCGAGCCTGTAGGTATTGAAAAGAACTCTCGACTGGTGGAGAACGATAATTGACATGCCGGTGGAAAGAATCCCTAAACTGTGTTATAATAGATTAAAGAATATATAATTGCAAAAGTTGGGGAATTGAATTGGACCTTATGGTTAAGAGTTATGCTGTAGGAAATGGGTTGGGAAAATATATGTGGATGGAGGAGGCGAAGTCAAGATTACAGAGCTGGTTGGGTAAAATTATGAATAACTGAAAAGAATTAAAACTGAAAATTGATTACAATATAATATTTGAATCCAGGTATAATCCTAAGCATAAAGAAATAAAATTGGAAAATATGGAGAGATCATATTTATAATTGTTGAAAAATATTCAGAAGATAAGAATTATAAGTCAGATTAGAATGGCCAGTGTGGAGCGAAATTTGTTATATTATATATGAAAGGAATTAAATATAAAATAATTACAATAGATATCTACACTATATGCAACAGATACGAGGTGGAATCAATTATACACTAGATTCTGTGAAATTCTCAATATTCTAGATAGATATTTGGGAAAAAAGAAAAAAATATATATATATATGTATTTTATGAGTATATTGAAATTGTGTTCGTTCATAATAATAGAATGAACAAGTCTAAGAGTATTATATTTATGTAAAGTTATATACAAATTTATAAGACACTACTGCTAGAGACAAATATTGAAAATAAATAAATAAAAATAAATAAATATTATTTTTTTAACTCTTAACGTTAAATTTATTCAAAAATACTATACCTGTATTAAGTAAATTTTGTAATTTTTTATTATTTATTTATTTTTTTAAATAACTATACATTATAAAACAAAAGAACAAATACTGAGAGATGAAGAAATAAAAAAAAAGATCTCTATTTAATTCTAAGCATGGAGAAAATATAATGTTTATATTTTCCTTCTAAAATACACTTGAAAAGAAAGATATCCGCTCTGAACAAAAACTAACGCAACCTCAGCCCTTTGGTTAATTTATTATTTCTCCCTTCCTCGGTATAATTCTAAAAGAAGGGATTAACTACGTGTTTTATTCCCAACCACAAAAATGTCCCATAAAATTATGTAATTAAAACAATAACATCCTTCTGTTAAAACATTTCTATCCTATTAATTACTTTTATGAAAACTACCTCATTCATTTATTAATAGTAATACCATTTTTCCATTTACCATTTTCATTTTCATCTTTTTTTTTCTCCTAATTTAGTCTACTCACTCGCCTTTTTTACTAATGCTTCTGCCTCTATCTATATATAAATATTTAATTTAGATTTAGATGGATATGATTATATATAAAATAAATTAAATTCCCAAGGATATCATAAAAGTTTTTATGAAAATTAATTGCAGTATTGTTTTTTTTATTTGATCTATGAGTAAATTGGATTAAACTCTACTCGTTATATTTATTATAGTACTTGCTGTTATTTTATTTTTTTTATTTATTAATAAAAAAAAAAATAAAATATTCTACTACCACACAAATCGATTTCATTTGATTTCTTCCAGAAAGCACTTGAAAAGAATGACAAATCTAATTGTAAATAAAATTTTATATCCGCTATATAATTTCGTATTTCAATTGAGACTAAGAGATAAAATTAACTATATATGTGCCTGTTGTATGGATAGTTGAAAATATTTTTTAGAATGAAAAGGTATCATTTTATATTTTTACATTACATTAAAGTGAAAACCTATAAAAAGGCACACTCCATTTATTAAATATTTAAATACATCGTCTTAGGATATTCTCATTCCCAAGATTAAATCGGTACCATGAATAGATATATATATATAACATTTACCTAAGATATTAAAAGTTATATAGGTAGTATTTAGAATTTTTATTTTCGATAAGTGAATTGCTTCGAAACTAAATTATTTAGACATTTTATATATCTTCTTATATTAATTAATAATAAATGTGATAATATGTTTATTTTATTTATTGTTTTTAATATAAAAAGTTTGTTGATCAGAACGAAAACTACTTATTGTTAGATATCGTTCTGGAAGAGGTCGAAGGACCGAACTCAGTTAATTTCATATACCATAGATTCAAGATTAAATAAAGAATTTAAAATTTATACGAATTCAGGCTTAAATGTGCTTAGATTTCAAAAAATCCAATAAAATTAAGAAAAAACTATATATTTATTAAATTTTATGACCAAATTTGTAACTCAATTGATATATAAAAATCTTACTGGTAGCAAACACTTTTCTGAAAATATCCTTATGTTCATTTTATCCAATTTCTCATCAATCTTTAATTATACAACCATTTCCGATTTGGTCTCCCCTTCTAATCTTCCATTTCCCATTCGCGCCATCAATTAAAAGAAACTCGGAAGCAATATCTCCTCCACGAATCGTTTTTTTTTCCAACTTGGAGTAAACGATTAGACAGAGAAAATGTCACGTAACCATTTGATTATTAATTGTGCAATTGAAAGAAAAGATGAAATAGAATTGAGAACAAACCCTCAATCACTTTTATAACACTTATCTTAAGGACCATAAAGAATTTTTTTTTATTAATTAAGAGAAAAAGAGTCATATTGAAAAAATGGATGTTATTATTGAAGAATGAAAAAAGAGATATAGTAAAAACCAATTATATATATAATCAATTAATTGATTGTAATTCTTTTTAATAAATATCAATAACCATTTTTAAGAGATTTTTTGAGAATGAGCAAAACGTCGATACAGATCTCACAATTAAACGTGAACATAAACCAGAAATAACTTCTCATAATAAAGCTTGCATGGATACCTAAAGGAGAATATATATATATGTTTATTTATTTTAGGGAGTATAAAAACTAAAAAAGATTCAATTAATATAAAATTAAAGTAAGTAATTATAAAGAATACTAAAAAAATATAAATATACCTAAAACAAATTTCTAAGAGTAGTTCAAATCCAAAACTGTAACAGTTGGACTAAAGAAGATATAGTAATTATGAACTTCAACTAGGTAGCAAGATTTTATTGCGAAATTCACATATTTTAGATGTTGAAATACTAAAATAAACACCAATTATAAACTGATTAATTTTATTTATAAGATGTTGAGAGAAAATTGTTTAAGAAAGATCAATTAATATAAGATTAGATCAGAAACATAGGAAACTTTTTTTATCTTAGAAAGAGGTAGAGTACACTTTTCACTGTCATTCACAGAGTACACTCTTTGAGAAATAAATTGGGATCTGCCACATGAGATAAAAAAATGTTATCAAAAATACAATATATAAAAGTAAAAAAGATAGAGAATAACAACCATAACTACGTATTTTGACTTTATTGAAAGATATTTTAAATTGTAAATTAATACTATTTATGTGTTTTAAAAATATTTGTTTTCATACTATGAATTATTATATTTGGATATATTATATTATCTGAAGCAGTAGAAAGAATAAGAAAAATCTCTAAATTTAATTGAGTAAATCTATTAATTTATATTTTATTGAATTAAAAATAAAATAGGAAATATTCTAAAATCCTATTGACCAAATATTAAGAGACATAAATCGATTCTATTTTCATTTGATAATAAAAAAATATTAAGGAATTGTTTTTAATTTTGATTACTTATAATATATATTATTCTTTGAAATATGTAAACAAAAAATGTTTTTATTGATCTTTAAAAAATATAAACTTGAATATCGATTGAATTCTCGATATGTAACACAGTAAATTTTATTTTTGATATTATAAAAGTATTACATTATTATTATTTTTTATCATTTTTGTGATGGGTTTGAATTATTTCTGTAAGTAATAGTATATAGTTCATTTTTTTACATGAGAGCTTATTTAAATTTTTCTTAAATTAATATTTTTTTTTTTTACTTTTATTATTGTATTGTTTTTGCATTGCGAATCTATAATGTTTTTAACACCACCTACTTTTATTATATATATATATATATATTTAATTTGTTATCTTGCTCTCTTTCTTTTAGTTTTAAATGTCTGATGTAGTGTATCTTTTCAAGGATACAATATTATTTAAAAACCACATTTTATCTATATTTTTACTTTATTGTGCTCATGGGATTGAGAACCTATTTAGATAACCTCCATTTATTGTTATAAAACCTTTTTAACAAATAAAATTGCTATTTTACTCGATGATCATTTTTTTAACATTCATATGCCAATCAATAAAAACGCGAGTTGATCGTTATTAGAATATTAAAATAATAAATAAAAATTTGATATTTTTTTTTAGCTCAAAAGATAAAACGAGATGCAGCCAAGAGGAACTCTTTCGTCGTCAACGCCGCAAATGAAACCATCGCTAATAAGAAAACCAAAAATTCATTTGATTCAAAATAGCTCGAAAGAAAATTTAAAATTTCGAAGCCAGGTAAAGAAATATTTGTTTTTTTTTCACTTGAGTAATCTGCCTTTGGCGGAGTTTTCTTTATTTTTTTATTATTATACACTTTTACTTTACTCACTCTGTCCGGATGTTTGTTTGTCCGCGGCATATTATAATCGATATTTCAACAACTTCCCGTCATTCAATCAACTTGAAATTTTGCATACGCGCTTGCTCCTGCTAATAATACACGAATCAATTGAAAATTCCACTGAATTATTTATCTATTAGTGGTAATTAATTAACTAAACTTTCATATGCGGAATATGGAATAGTTCACTATTTCAATCATAGATGGCGATAGCAGTTCTAGAAGCGCTGAATACGACTAAAAAGTATAAAATAAATTTAAGTAAAAAGAAATCTTTTTAAAAAATACACTTTACTTAAAATTGCACTAAAAAGTAAAAAATAAAATCACTTTAAAGTGTGTGCGCTCAAATTATAATAACACCAAATGGAAGCAAATGTTTTACGGTGTTATTATAATTTGAGCGCACACACTTTAAAGTGATTTTATTTTTTACTTTTTAGTGCAATTTTAAGTAAAGTGTATTTTTTAAAAAGATTTCTTTTTACTTAAATTTATTTATTATTACATGCTTTTATTTAGCTTACTCCCGTGTCCGTGACGTCAAATCTTGCAACGTTAATTTGACCCACTTCCCAATGTTCTAATGTGCTAAAATTTCGCATACATATGTAACTCCGATAACAATGTATTATTCTAATTCAACTTAGGTCATAGGTGACCTAGGAGGTATTATATTTAACAATTAGTAATTACATATTGCATAATATTGAAAAATAATTATTATCTATATTAGCGCACTTGAGTTTCCCGGACATCTCTATATAATCATATTAAATTAAATATTAAAAATAATTTAATTGTGTAATTAATGAAAACATGTAAGTATTAGGTGATGTATTATTTAAAACTTTTCTCCTTATTTAGTATGTATTGTTAGAAATAACTGCATTATTTAATTAGAATCGTTAACCAAAATAGGAAAAAAATTAAAACTATAAACTAAAACAAAAAAATATTATATTAAATAAAGTAAAAATATAAATATTTTTTTTTTTTATTTTATCTTAAAATTAATATTTGTTCTAATAATATTGATTAATATCAATTAATTAATCCAAATTCTAATCTTTATGTAAATAAACTAAATATATACCAGTATAATATGAATATGATATGATAAAATGCAATACAAAGAAAAAGTGTATCGATTCAGTATGAATGATAAATTAATTCTTTTTATTTAAAAATAATTTAAAATACTTTTTTATTATAAATTTATATTTTATAATTTATATATATAAATGAAAGATATGCTCATCTTTACTAATACGTAGCATATAAAATGAAATTTAAGTTTTCACCTGAAAACGCACGTTTGGATTTGGATGTCTGATATTCTATCCAATAAGACAGATATTTTCCAGTTATATGAACTTAGGTCCCTTTTGGCTTAGAACATATGATATTATCTTTTTAGAATGAAATTAGATATAAAAAAAAAATATAAATAATCTCACAACAGTTGAAGTAATTTGCTTAGGGTAACTGAGAAATTTATTTTTGTAGATAAATTATTATGTATTCTTGTATTAAATATTAAAAATAATATCTACTTATCTGTATGAATAGTTATCAATTAAATTTAAATTTTTCTAGTGTAATTTTCTTTAAATAATTATTTTCAAATTTGTTTGATTTCAGTTCAACAATAATAGTTTTCATAAATCGAAAGAAAATGGTGATAAAGCTCCAATCTTGGAGAGAGAATTTCTAGCAAAATGTAAACGACTTCAAAAAATGAATAATGAAATAATGTCGAAACAGGTAAATTATCATTTCCTCATTAAATAAACTAACATTACGATATGTAAAGCTATGAATAGCAAAATAAAAGTAAAATTTTAAGTTCATATAAATGAACAAATCTTCTTATCATGATTTGGTCTATATCAAGGGATACAATTCATTCATATCTTGATGAAGGCATAAAAATCAAAATTTAATCTTCAAGCAGAGCACTTTATTTACTACTATAAAATATACAATAAAAACCTTATTTTAATATTATGCATGTTGAAAGTTTGTTTGTTTTTTTAATAAACCAAAATGAGAGAATTATACAAAATAATATAAAAGGAAATTCTTACTTAATTAATCATCAATTTTTTATTTGTTTTATTAAATTTTCTTTTGACATTAATTGATAATAATTTTAATGATCTCATAATTATTCTTGATAAATAATGAATTCTTTGAATTTTCCTTTGTCTCTAACTATACATCTATATACGTACAAAACCAATTATTTTAATGATTTCAAATAGTAGCCTCCAATTAGAATTTACAATTTTTGATTGAAAATCAATTATTCATTTAATCAACTACCTAGTAGTGTGTAACAGGTAAAAAAATACATTAGGTATTGTCCTGGGTCTTCATACTCGTATATTAATAAGAAAAAAATCAATTGTTAACGAGATAATTGATAGAACACAGGATTGAGGCCGTTGGATTATGATTCATTGAATGGATAATTAATTAAATGAGTTCGTTAGTGAGTAAACATGAATATAATATATAATTTGTTATAGAAAGCATTATTTTATTGATTAATAAAAAAAATACAATTAATGAATGGTGAATTGGTTTTCATTCATTAACATCAAAAAAAAAACAATTTTTTTTTTATATATATTCATTATAATAAATATTAATGGAATTTTTTCGTTTTGTTTATATATCAATTAAATGTGATTCACCTTATATATATATATATATATATATATAACAATACAATTCAATTCCAAATGATTTAAATTTAAAACACCCTCTTTCTATATTGAAGTGAACGACGTGGATGGATGGATATATTCACTGAAATAGATATTTAGATGTTTGCTCTTTAAAAAATAAAAATTCTTTTATATGTTATTAAATCATTTTTATTTCAAATATTAATTTGAATAAATTTTTTTACACATTAACTTTTTCATATGAAATTGTTTTATTTGTCAATACAAAATAATATAATTATTCTCTTTAATACATTTTTCTTTATTTATTATGAGATAAAAGTTTTATTTTTATTTTATTATTGTTTTTTGTTTTGTTTGCTTGTTTGTTTGTTTAAATATGTATTGCTAGACAATTCTAATTTCATTATTTCCCTTTAAAATGATAAGCATCTCTCTTGAATAGACCCCACCTTCTAACCTCTTTGTTTTATTCATTTCAAACCCTTTAAGCGAACGATTTTCAACTTTTTTTTTATACAAAGCTCAAACACATAAACTAATTATAAAATTGTTACCACACTCCATGAGCATTAATGTTTTTGTAATACATAATTTACAATTTTTTTTTCTTAACTTGCTATTAATTTATTTGTATGAAATTTTGTACCTACATTTTAGTTAAATAAATTAACTGATTGCCTCAAAATATTGCACAGTTGCTTGTCACATTGATATATATATATATATATATATATATATATATATATATATATATAAAATATATTAATTATCATATATACATACATTCAAACTTATTAACAATTTCAATAAGATTTAAAAATTTATTTTAACTATATATACAACAAGAGTTTCTTCTCAAGAAAAATTTGAATTTCTTATTTTATTTATGTCCATTTATATTTATAAAATTTTATCGAGTATTGTTTCTAAAGTAAATATTAAAATAGGTAGGACAAAATGAAATATTTAATTTAAAATGATACAAAAATTGAAACTAATTTATGTTTATTTTTTTTATCTTTCTTTGGTTTGTTTTTTAGTTTAAAAAAAATTATTATTTTCTTTGTTCAATATTTTTTTTTAAATACCTTATCAAGTACTCGAAGGACTACTTTTTTTAAAATCAGAAAAATTATAAAAAATAAATAAGTTGACCTGTGGCCAGGTCCGAACCGACCGACGGTTTGAAGTAAATTAATTTCCAGCTACAGAAAAAATTTCAAATAATTTTAATATATCTATTAATGTAATAAAAAACAGATAGGCATATAACATAAATATTTTTAATTTTATTTTATTTATAATATATATGTAAGACCAGGCTGTGACGTCATGACTGGCTGGATGACGTCATATAATTTTAAATCAAGAAAAAACTAATAAATATGATTTTCCCGAGGATGAAACCAATACAAAGTGTATGATTCGTGGTGATATATAAAAAAATTTCATCAAAATCCGTTGAGCCGTTCAGGCTGTACACATCTATACGGACGGACAGACGGAGGGACAGACATCATGCTAAAAATACTTTTTTCTGTTAAGAAAATGATGATTCGTGGGGAGATATGTAAAAATCTCCACATGTGAAATTTGGTGTGAAAACAATACCTCCCTTCCTATCGTCGGTCGGTAAAAAGCAGAGGGTATGTTTTCACTTCCTGGAAACAAATCCAAACATATATTTTACTTATTAATTGGTGATGTTTAAATCATCAAAGAAATTGATAAAAAAAATGTATGCATTCTTTAAGGTTATAAATTGAACATATTCAATTGGCATTTGATCTTCTCTAAATAAGTTAAGCTAATGTATAAACAGTTGTTATTATTTGTTTTGTATAATAAATAATTTTTTTTCATTAATGACAGGTTTTCTTTTAAAATACTTTTCACTTAAGGTACATCGTTATTGACATTCATCTATGCTTAACTGTTGGTTAGGTATATAATGCTGCCTGAAAACCAAAGAGCAGCTGAAATCTATTTCGTGCAAACATTCTCGTAAACTATGAAATAGATCTTGATCCTTTCGTCCAATAAGAACAAATAGTTGGCCTCCTTGTGATCCCCATTTTCAGGTTAACGGTGATAAATCCTTTAAGTTCTGGGTTGGTGACAGGCTTCCACATTTTTGCACGAGATTGAGGTTTCAAATTTTGATGATTTTGCAAAAATTGTGCTGCGTAACGGTTTGTTTCAACAACTATTTTTTTTTATAATAGTAAAAATAAATTGTAAAATGAATAGTTTTTGCGTCACCTGGTGGGGTATGTTTTGGTCCTGGTAGTTCGGAAAATACATGCGGGGTTTGTTTATCGAATTGTGTATCTGGTGGTAGGCATGTGAATTGTGTTATGTTCACATCGATATTGTCGCACTCCGTATCAGAAAAATAGTTGTATCGTCATCATCATCATCATCACTATCACTCAAAATTTACAATACGCGGTGTGAACGCACCACACTCCCACTAGCACTTTCTTCATAACTTGAAGGACTTGAAGAACAGTCATTTTCATCTGAATTATATTCGTATTCCGACATTATTATGGATTCAAAAAGTATCAATTAATTATAATTTGAACTTTATTTAACTCGCAAACAAATAAATAAATAGCTTTGTGTCCGAGCAACCCCCCTTAGAGCGAGATAAATAGCAACTGATTTCAAGATCGCGATGGCGCTCGTTGGCACTCAACCGGTTAATGATTAATTTTTGCAAGTTTTTATGAATAAAGTGTATCGAGGGTTAAAAATGTCAGGTCCTATAAAAACTACAAGAAAAACATACCAAATTGGCCTGCATTTAATATTTCTTTGCGGATTAGGATTTATTTATCTATCTACAGAATTCTAAAGTCCTTCGCCGCAGCAACCACATTTCTCCAAATGTCTCTATCCTGAGCCACTCCCATCCAACTTTGCAGATTAAGATTTATTTATGATATATTTATTAACTAATTTTTAGATTTTAGATTTATTAATATATTTTATTACATTCTTACTATAATCATTTTTTTAAATATTAAAAAGTAATTAAAAAAGAAGAAGAGAAATTGTATAAAATTTATTGTATTAGTTTCTTTTTTAAAATTTATATCGTACTTTTTATTCTATTTTTATTAATTGTACTTTCAGTACTTGCAGTACTGCTGTTCGCCATTTAACACATTTTTAAATAAATTTTAATTTTAAAAAATATGTTTTATTTAAATATTTTTTTCTTTTTTATTGAACAACGTAAGGATACATTTCTTTTTCTTCAAGAAAATATATTAGTGATTATTTTATCTGTTCAATTTGATGATAATAAAATGTTTAAAAAGAAAGTAAAGCGGTTTTTAATTAATCTCTGCCAAATTTGCTCCTGTGTGAGCCAGACGGATAGGCCTAAAGAGGACGTGGATTAGACAGTTAATTAGTTAGGAATGACAAATGGAAGGACAAGCTGAAAAGTGGCCGAATAGACCATTAAGAGGAAATCCTTAACAAAAGATAGACGCGAGAAAGGAGTTTCCAATCATTGACAAAAACTTTTATATTTGTAAATTATCCAGTAATTTCTTAGTAAATTTTACTGAGATTCATGTTGAAAAGATCAAAATTCTATAATAATAAAATCATCATAAATATTCTTAGAAATTTAATTTATTTATTTATTTATTTAATTATAATTGCTTCAAGTGCCACATAATGAATGTTAATCTAAGAAACTTTTTTCCACCACCAAGCTTGAAATAAAATAAGTTTTGCTTAACTTTTGAACTTATTTCCATATTTAGGTTCTGAAAGTAATTTTCTTAAATGTTTATTCAAGCATTTTTTTTTTTACTTTTTTTTATTTTAATTTAGACGCTCCCTCTGACAAGGACAATTTGTAATATCGTACAATTTATGGTAAAAGTGAGCAAACACATTTAACGAAATTTTGGTAAATTTTTTTCTTGTAATGAAAAAATCTTAATAAATATTTACCGATCGACGATAGTAAGGGAGGTATTGTTTTCACACCAAATTTCACTTGTGGAGATTTTTATAAATCTCCACGAATCATGCATTTTCTTAACAGAAAAAAGTATTTTTAGCATGTCTGTACGTCTGTGTGTCCGTATAGATGTGTAAAGCTTGCACGGCTCAACGGATTTTGATAAAATTTGGTATATTTACTTAATGCATCAATAAGATGAATTGATCAACTTTTGATTTATGTCCGGAAATCACAAGTGGTAGTATTATCGATCCACGATAGGAAGAGAAGGGTTATTTTCACACCAATTTCAAATGTGGATATTTTTTTACATATCTCCACGAATCATGCACTTTGTATTGGTATTACCTTCGGGAAAAATCATCTTCATTAGTTTTTTCTTAATTTAAAATTATATGACGTCACCCAGCCCTTCATAACGTAACAGCAAGCGCCTCCTTATATATATTATAAATACAATAAAATTAAAAATATTTATGTTATATGCCTATCTGTTTTTTATTAGATTAATATATTAATATATTAAAATTATTTGAAATTGTTTATGTAGCTGGAAATTAATTTATTTCAAACCGTCGGTCGGTTCTGTGCCTGGCCACAGGTCAACTTATTTTATAGATGATAAATAATAACATTACATATAATTATTAATTATCTTCCTAATAAAATTATTATTTTCGAAAATTGATAAAAAATAAAATTTAATTGGAAGTTTTTACTAAAGTATATCTAAATATATGTATATTTGTATAGTAGGTTTGTATAAAACCATTTGTCAATATAGACGACTATTTATTTCCTACAACCTCTGAAATAATTGGTTTTATTCAATAATATTTTGTCTGTATTGAGGCTTTTATTCATATATTTTATAACATTAATTATATTACTAAGAAGTAATGAGATCTTATTTTATAATTCATTTTAAATTAATTCTATTTTATAAATTCGTTTTTAATATAAAATGATAATGTATAATGGATTAGGAGTCTCCGGATAACCAGCAAGGAAACAGAAGATTTAAAAATTGAATTCTTTAACATCTTTTTCAACGACAGTTTGATCGCCTACATAATCAGGACCCCTTTCAGGACTCCTAATGCATTACATATATTATAATCAGCCAATATTCTTATAAAATAGTAATTGTTTAGAACTTTTTTTTATGTTTTTTCTATAAAGGTATTTTTCTACAAATTTTTATACATCCAATTTTTACTTAAACTTAATAAAATGAAATTTAATATTGTTTTAGCAAATAGCGCATTGTATAATAGGTAGTTTACGCCAGTTAAGAAATAAAATACTAGAACGAGGCGGTCGTGATATGGAAACATTTTGTTCTTCAGAGGTTCTTTCAGAAAAAAACAGTATATTATTGCAATCTGGGGTATGAAAATATATATATATATTTATAATATTATTCAACATTATTTGTAGATTTTTCTAATCTTCAATATGATTCTCGTTATGATCTATAATATTTACATATAATTATAATTTCCCTATTTTTAGTGCTCAACGGTGGTTTATCTTGAAAATTGTGGCGAATGGTTAAATAAACTAATAAATCCTTGGAAAGATTTAACTAATCGCATTCTCAATTATTTTGTTGACGGATTTGATATTAATAACCAACATCATATTTTTGTCTTAAATGAATATCATCAGGAATATTTTCATTTGAAATTAGAAACTGAACACAAAATCCAAGAATTGATTAAGGCACTTGAAATAGACCCATGTAAAAAGGTATTTATATTATTATTATGATTATTTTAACCTGCAAATAAAAAAACAGTGCTTAGATTAATTAAGAAGAAATTGAAATCGAAGCCAATTAAATGAAAAATGCATAAATTAAGTTAAATTACCATGACTTATAATTATTAAAAATTAATTTTGAATAGTAAAAAGAAAAATAACTGCAGGAAATGAAGAAGCAGATCTAGAAAGTTATATTGGTAGCATAAACAAATTATAATTAATTTAAAAGGATCTAAAAATATAAAAAACGAACTTTTTCAAATTTATATAGCTGCTCAGACTGCCTTCGGCGCTCTAGTTATGTGGCTCCTATATGTCCGTAATTATATATTTGATTGCATATGTTATAATGAGATAGAATATCCCTTAAAATATTCATTTTATTATACGTTTTTTATTATAATTGAACAGATTGTATTTAATGTAAAAGTGCATATGTAAATAAATCTAAAGATAAGAGACAGGAGTAAAACTAAAACTAACCTTACCCATCGCAGCCCTCTCGATTTTATATGGTCGTAATTTTAATAAAATAATATTCGAGGGAATCTTATAGGATCTCGTGAAAAGAGATATTCCCCTGTAGTTATTGCAGTTCGTTGTATTTCCCTTCTTAAAAAGTGGGATAATAACTGCTTCCTGCCATTCTAATGGAATCTTTTCCTTATGCCAGATCGAAATTTGTACATACTCTACTAAAGTTTTTTCATTATATTTGATAATTCCTTTGTCGATTTACATTTAGTAATTGATACAGTTTATCAAGTGTAATAATTTGGATTTAAAATTAAAAATCTACCTAATTTTAAAAAAAGAAAAAGATTTAAGATACCCGTTTTTACAATTTGTCTAAAAAATCTTATTTTAATTTATATATAATTTATAAAATATTTGTACATATAAAATATATAATTAAAAATTCACACAATAACAAAAAAATATAGATAATGGAATTTAATAATTTTATAATTAACGATTTTAAAATGTTTTTAAATTTATAAAACCATAAAAAGATTAATTTCTGATTTGTTTATTTGATATTAATAAAATCTATTTTAAATAGAAAAATAATATAAAAATAGAAACTAATAATTTTATTAATTTAATTAAAATGAACATTTAATAATAACCTAATAGTTGTATAAATTAAATGATTGAAATTATATTTCTCCTTCTTTTTCTTCTTATTTATAGGCTAAGTCTGTTATTTTCCCATGGAAGAATCAGAAACTTAACCATCATTCAACTTTGTAACTATTTTTGTTTGGTTTCCTTCTACTCCGCCTGCCGGCAGCCGGTCCTCATCTATCAGTTCCACATGAACTGCTCATTCTCCTCTTCGAACCTTTTCCCAGCCCACGATCTCTAAGATCTTGGTTTCTTATTTTGTCAAACAACCTTTTTCCTTGTATAGCTCTCATGTCCCTCATTTCTGCTGTCTGGACTAGTTGTTGTTGTGTCCGTCCGTCCTCGCTTCATTTCCGTATGTAAAGACTGGCCTCACACACGTTTTTGTTTTACTTACACGGACATATGTTTATTCTTCCAAATGATTTTATTAAGGCATCTGGCTATACACGTTCCTTTTAATATTTTTTGCTTAACTTCTCAATTCAAGTCCCAATTGCTGGATATTTCAACTCCAAATAATTGAATTTAGGGACTTGCTTGGAGACCCACTTTTTGAATTTTTTCACCTCTTGTATGACTTCTTCATTATTTAAAGCGATGTTATTTCCCGATGTGATTTGAATTTGCGCCAGCATTTCAAAATTTTTATATAACTTTTCAAAATAATTGTTCTATACTTCAGCTGAGATCTTGGAGTCATGGATAAGTTTATTGACATTGTTTTTGGCTCTTTTTAACAAATTTCATATTTTTCTTTCGGTGTCATAGAAATCATTTTCCATATCGCTAGTATATTTTCACCAAAAGTTCTCTTTAATCTTTCTAATTTTCTTTTTTATTTCATTCCTTATTTTTACATCGTTTTTTCATAAATTATATATTATATTATAATTTAAAATAAAAATATATATCATATTTTTATTCTGGGTGGAAATTGCTAGAATTTGTATTATTTTTATATTCAATATCAAACATCCATCATGGGGCTCACTGAGGCAACGTTGGCTTCGAATATACAAAACGATTTTTTTTTCATAGATATTGATAAAATTTATAGTACATATATGTTCAAATAATAAGGGTGTACTTTGACGTAATTTCGTGTTATTCGGTCCAGCCTATTTTAAGCCTATGGTCTCACAATTTCCCAGACACACAGACAGATCGACAGATCTTTATTATCATATACAATAAAAAAAAAAACAATTAGATTCAAAAAATAAATATTTGTTGTTTCGATTTACGGACCTTACAAATCCGCTCAAGGACCATCATTGGCTTGCTCTCTATCGCTGAATCTGATTGAAAGCCATCGTCCCAATCAACTTAAGCCAACAACCCTGGTGTGGGTCCACACTCATGTTCCAATAAAACAATTACTAAGTTTGAATTAGTCAGTCCTATCTAATAACAACCACCCACTCTTTTTTATATTATTTATTTTATTACTACAATAATAATAATACTAATAATAATAATATAGATAACCAAATTTACTAATAAGGGTCGATATGTCCGCCTGTTTTATTGAACATTATTAATCTGAAGACGCAATGTGTAAATATTTAAATTAATTATATTATATATTTTATTTATATATTCTTATTCTTATTATTATTATATTAATTTAAAAGTCAATTCAATTTTAAATTATAATTTAATTCTCAAAAAATAATAATTATATATTTGAGTATGAATGTTCAAAAAAAAATCTCTTCTATAATTATAAGTTAAAAACACAACTCAAGATAAGTAATAAATAAATAGGTTAACGAAAAAGAAAAGTAAAATTGGAAATATATTTACCAAGGGCTCATTGTCTGTACAGTGGGCACAGACACACTTTTTTTTATTTATCTGTTGACTCAGGCAATTCAAGTTAAGTCCTTTTTATTTTGAGTGTTATCTCTTTACTTGACATGAACCTTATTACTACACTTCCTTTTAGTCTTTTCTAACATCATAGCAAACTCTTATTTAAACTTTCTATTTTTCTTCCATGAAATGATAATAGTAAATTTATAAATCTATTATTCAATTAAATTTAAACTAGTAGCAAAAATAACATATATTCCTAATATACATTTTGTCATAAATATATTAATTAATTAGTTAATATTAAATTTAATGTTATAAGTTGAATATTAATTTACTTAATATTTCTAGCTCTTGTAAGTTATTAAATTTAAATATGATATGAGTTTCTCTCGAATAGATTGTTGACTTTATATTTTATATACTTAAATAGTTCTATGAATACATAAATAGGCATATATATATATATATATATAAGATTGTTCTCTATGAATTCAGAAGTTGACAACCACATCAGATGTTTGTCTGTTACAAAATAGTAAATAAGATCAAATTTATATTCCTAATAAACCAAATAATTATAAAGTAAAACTTTTTGTATTTCGATAATTTTTTAGTTTAATAAATATATAACTTAAATGATAAAGGTTATATATGAAAAGGAGAGGACATTGAGTCTAATTTTTCTCCCCTTCTCCTTGTCTATTATAGATAGCACAATAAGATAAATACTTTGTATACGTTAAATATGCATTTGGAGAATCGAATCAAGATTGTAACAAGGAAAGAAAACAAATGAAACCAATAATTTTTAATAGAATTTGAATATTTATCAACAGTTGATTTAATGCTTTTTTAATGGTATCATCTTTTTTTCATTTGGACAGTTAAGCAATTTTAAATAAATAATTAATATTTAATAAAATAGGGCTTAAATATAGATTAGATATAAAATATAGAAAAAATACAATAACTAATAATAATTTTTTTGTTATATATTTATACTAGCTGCTCAGAGCTCCTTCGTCGCCCTTCGCATCTAGACGTGGCTCCGCCCCCTGTACCCCCCCGAGTGTCCCTATTCTGAGCTATAACCATCTAACTCCTAACCTGTCCGATCTCTCTCACGTTCCTTCCTACATTGTCCACCCTGTTCACAATTGGTCTTCCACACAGACGTTTTCCAATCGAACTCCCCACCAATATATTTTTCCTCTCCCATTCTAGCCATGTGCCCTGCCGATCCCAGCCTTCTCTATTTTATGACCTATATCTAGAGAAGAACAGTATTGTTAATATTATATATTTGATATCTTTTCTGGTAAAACTTGTCAACGAAGTTAAACCATTTAAATGAATTTTCTTTTTTTAAGAGTTTTCTATTTGTTATCCTTTATACATTATGGATTGATTTATATATCTTTTGAACCGGGAAAAAAGCAAGAACATTTGTAATTTTGCTTTAATTTAAAGTTAAATAAACTTATTGGGGTTGTTGTGTCGCCATTTCTTCGATATTTAATTAAAACTATATGTTTCTATTAAAAAAAAACAAACATAAAACCCAACTTGACTTGGGATATGAGTCATGATTGAATATTATTTTTCATCCTTTAACTAAAATGTAGAATCCCATGTATTTGCCATATATTTTTAATGAGAAGTCCCTTCTGAAACGAACAATTTCAGAGATGGTTCCATCAAATTTAAGATGACCTTCTTTACTCCTTTTCATTGTTAGTATTATCCACCTTTGGATACCAAAAGGGTTTTATTATTTTATATATACGTTTCATAATCTCCTTAGTAGTTAGAAGTTAAAGCATAATTATCTCTTTTATTATAATGAAAAAATTTCAAAAACTGTTAATAAACTTAATTAATTCGAAATAGAAAAACAAAGCACTATCAAATGATTTCAACTAAAAATGATTAATTGTAGTATTGTTACTGCCACGGTTCTCTTGATATATCTCTATCTAATTTATAATTTATATTATAATCAGTTTTTGACTTTAGGAAGAAACATATTAATTTGATTTATTTATTTATTAATAAATATATATTTTCTGAAATTGTATATAATTGTTGTTAATTAAGTCATTAACTAATTACTAATTATTTTACAATTTAATCTCCATAGATCATATAGCTGTTGATCATTGGTTACGAATAACCAGTAATTTTCATTATCCACTAGTTTCATTTATTGAAATGAGAGATAACATTTAATTCAAAAATTGTTTTACCGTAAAGATCGCAATTCTTTATATTGTTTGTTTTTTTTTAAAAAAGTAATAAAATATTTACTGTTTATGTTACATAATATTTTAGAAAAAGAAATGGTAAAAAATGGTATATTTTAATTCAAATTTGAATGAAAATTCTTTTTAATGTTTATGAACTCGCCATCTCTTCTTTTAAGAATGAAAGGCTTTTAATTAAAATGGATATTTAATAGTGGAGTTAGCCTCTTCCATATCTTTTTAGTCATTCTATCACTTTTAAACTGAAGAATAGATAGATGCCTTTTTAAAATAGTGAATCCTTTGAGGAATAAAGTGAAAATTGTTCGGAATATTAATGACATCTCTCCTTTAGAGATAGCTTATC
This sequence comes from Labia minor, assembly GCA_963082975.1. NCBI lineage: Eukaryota > Metazoa > Arthropoda > Insecta > Dermaptera > Spongiphoridae > Labia > Labia minor. The sequence goes on along the minus strand of OY720344.1, from coordinate 35,187,737 downwards.
CTTTTGGTATTACTTCAAAGGATTTGTAAAAGTCTATTAAATATTCTACACTCAATAAAAAAAATTGCTTTTGAATGTATTTTTATTGTATTTATGTGTCAGAACAGATGGTGTAGCGTATATAACTAGTATAACAACATAAAGATGTAATTATTAAATAGCTTTTTTAATATACTTTGTTGTGTTTCTCTATTTTGTTGTACGATTCAAGTAAAAACATGTAATTTGTTTTCCCATTTTGAACTAATCAATATAGCAACGGTGGTAAAACCGTGGCTCGCGAGCCACATGTGGCTCTTTTTGAGTTTATTGTAGCTCAATTAAAAAATTTAAAGTCATGACACAAAAAAAAGCTAAAATTTTTTCCGATTTGGCTCTTAAACATTTTCAATTTTTCGATTTTTCAATTTACCTCTTAAAAAAAGCTCAACCGTTTCTAAGGTTTTGAACACTTCGTACTTTTTTCCAAAATTTTTTCAATTTTTTCAAAAAAAAGCTCAACAGTTTTTCGGACTAAGCTTAGTTTGTACAAAATTTTTTCAAATTTTTCTTGGGTGATCGCGAAACATATTCAAGAAAAATAGTCGATCCTATATACAGAGTGGACCAAAAGTCGGGTAACATTTGAATCGAGCGCTGCTTCGAATTGCGGGAGATAGGGGGGAGCGGGGCGTTACTAAACGCGAGAGCGGCTAGTTGGAATTCAGTGCCATGGCGTCGTTCAGAGGAGCACAACGCGCGTTTTGCGTACGAGAGTACTATCGCAACAACGATTCTGCAACTGAAGCGCGACGAAAATTTTGTACACAGCACAACATACGAAATAAAAATCAAGCTCCATCAACTCGTGCAATTAAAAATTGGGTACAGAAGTTCGAGGAGACGGGTTCAACATTAAATCAACCACGATCCGGCCGATCTAGGACGTCGAGAGAGCCCGTAAACATAGAGCGCGTACGAGCATCTGTTAGAGAACAACCTGGCCTTTCTACTCGAAAGCGGTCTAGTGTTTTAAATGTGTCCAGGACATCTTGAAATCGTATTCTTCACAAGGATTTACATTTACACCCATATAAAATTCAAATTGTACAGCGATTAAGGTCAAATGACTACATTCAGAGACTGCAGTTTGCCAACGATATTTATATCGTTTTCTCAGACGAGGCACATTTTCACCTAACTGGGCATGTAAACAGGCAAAATTGCAGATACTGGAGTGATGCTAACCCGCAATTGAAGCACCAAAAGCCCTTACACTCGCCCAAAGTTACTGTATGGGCAGCATTATCAGCCAGTGGAATTATTGGTCCGTATTTTATGAGGATCAGAGAAGCCTTCCCGTTACCGTTAACACACAGCGATACATTTCCATGATACAGAACTTTTTTGTTCCAGCATTACAGGACTACTATGGTTTTAATCAACGAACATGGTTTCAACAAGATGGGGCCACATGTCACACCTCCAACGACTCAATAGCAGGTTCGTGAAATTTTTGGGCAAAAAGTCAAATCCAAAAGAGGTGACATTAACTGGCCACCGCAGCTCGGATTTGTCATCAATGGACTTTTTCCTTTGGGGATACCTCAAAAGTAAAGTTTTTAATAACAACCCTCAGTCTATTGAAGAATTAAAAGAAAATATACGCGAGGAAATTCAGAACATTTCTCCAAACACTTGTCGGGCGGTGATGGAAAATTTCCGCACTAGGTTACAGGTGTGCCAAACTAAACAAGTGGCACATTTTGACGACGTTATTTTTAAAAAATAAAACCCTGATTATTGTACTTTTATAATAAATAAACATATTTTCTCTCATATCTCTTTTTGTATTTTTTATAACCATTTGAAATCTTTCCGGACTTTTGGTCCACCCTGTATATAGTTGGCCACCCCTGCAATATAGTATCAAAGAATTACTTTTTACTTCAATATAATTCCATTTTAATTATTCGAGAGGGTTTAAATTTGTAACTAAACATTTCACTAAGTGGTACTTATAAACTAAAATCTATTCAAGAAGTAAAACAAAAAGAAAATCATTTGAGAACCACTTCAATAGTGGAATTGTATAAAAAACATGGAGAGCTCTTAATCTTTAAAACAAAATTATTATTTATAAAAAAATATAAATTTCCTTTCAGTGTTAAATTATTTTTAATCTTATTTAATTTAATTTTCAAATATTTAATAAAAATGTAATTATTATCTAATGACTGATTAGTATTTTTGTTTTAGGATGCAAAAATGGATACCGGTTGGCAACATAAATTTATGACTGCAAGGGAGCAAATTAACGATTTAGAGACTCGATTGTCGAGGATTGAGGCAGAAAATCGGAATAAATTGGTGGAGAGGGATCGACGAGAGAAACAATTGGAGGACAAAGTGGATGCTCTGACCAAAGCCCTTCAGCAACAGAGCGCTCTGGTTAGGAAAGCCGAGGAGGACAAATTCAACATTCGCAACGAGTAAGAAATACATGGACAGGCTGGGCACAATCCCTTATGCTCCACCTCCAAACCCTCCATCAAGGTTGAACAAATTGTTTGCAGTTAGTGAACCATGAGAAATTGTACTAGGAAACAGGTGGAGCCACTTTCTTGACAAAATAAAAAAAAAGTGTTTTCTTTGATGGATTAGTTTGTACAATCAAAGGATTAAGAGAGAACTTTCTCTAATAGAAGTATATAAAATAAATTATTGGAAAGTTTACTATTTAAAAGTGTTTTAATCAAGGAACAAACAGAATAAAATAAGACTAAATTTATAAATAACTTAAAAAATATTACTAATTGAATGTTATTATCTAGATATGGGTACGATTAATTTGAGCAGAAGAAGTATGATAAGAGAATTGAATTTATCATAATTTATATCTTTCAATTAATGATTCAGGTGAAGTTGAAGGATTATCACCCGGGGAAATTATTTTTATTTTGTTCCATCACGGGAAAAAAATTAAATCCAATTTTTTTAAGAATATAAACATATATGTTTAATATTTTATTTTTAATAACTGAATTTTTTCTATTTTAGAAATGTTGAATTAAGCAAAAAAATTTTGGAGAAAGATCGTACTCATGGTAACCATTTTCGAATATATATATTTAATTAAAGATTTGTACTTATAATCATAAATTTTTAACAAAAATTTATACTGAAATAATAGTTAAATTAATGTGGAATTATTATTTTTATTGTGGGACTGAGAGAGAGATAGTTAGAGATATCTTATTAAACTCAATAATTATTTACTAAAAAATAATCATTTGATTCAGGTTATTTATTAAACTGTATTATAATTATAATAAAGTAAATTGATATCTTTTCAAGAAATTTAATATAAATTTAAAATCGCAAAATTAATAAAATTTTAAAAATATAAAAGTTTTTAAAAAGTTAAATTGAATTTTTTCCGTTCGACAATAGTAAGGGAGGAATTGTTTTCACACCAAATTTCACATGTGGAGATTTTTACATATCTCCACGAATCATGCATTTTCTTAAAAGAAAAAAGTATTTTTAGCATGATGTCTGTCCGTCAGTCTGTCCGTCCATATAGATGTGTATAGCTTGAACGGCTCAACGGATTTTGATAAAATTTGGTATATTTACTTAATGCATCAGTATGATGAATTGATCAACTTTTGGTCTATATCCGGAAACCGGAAGTGGTAATATTACCGATCGACGATAGGAAGAGAAGGGTTATTTTCACACCAATTTCAAATGTGGATATTTTTTTACATATCTCCACGAGTCATGCACTTTATATTGATTTTATCCTCGGGAAAAATCATCTTCATTATTTTTTTCATAATTTAATATTATATTACGTCACAGCAAGCGCCTCCTTATATATTATAAATAAAATAAAATTAAAAATATTTATGTTATATCCATATATGTTTTTTATTGCATTAATAGATATATTAAAATTATTTGAAATTGTTTCTGTAGCTGGAAATTAATTTATTTCAAACTGTCGGTCGGTTCTGTGCCTGGCCACAGGTCAACTTATTTTAATAATGATTTTTAGGCTTCTATGAGAAATAATAATCCAAAAATTCAAATTAATAATTTCACTTATATTAATGATTACAGATTTTATTTACTAACACAGATATCTTTTAACTGCATTTTCCTTCATTTTTTTGACTTTTCAGAATGTTGGGGTAATAACGTTCTACACTAAAATGTTTTGAGATACATAATGGTAAAAAATATTCCTCAACCCCTGGTTTAGATCTTATTGTTGAGTATATTCCTTAAAAAAAAAACAAGATTAAAATCGTTTATTTCAAGGTTTAATACGTTATCTTAGTGAAAAATCTCTTAATTAGGATTCATAAATTTAAAATCATAATATACATATAAATTTAGATAGATTCTTGTATAATCATATAAAAAAATAAAAAACTATACTAGATATAGTAATGTTACTTAAAAAACATGAAAATTAATAACAAAGCAAATTGTTTTTCTTTTTTTTTTTAAATAAATCCCACCCCTACAATCTTTTATAAATAACTGAACTCAGTATATATTATCTTTATCAACAAAGAAATCGTTGCGTTGTTGATGAAAGATGTTCTTGTTTCGTTCTCTTTATTCTCTTGTATTATAAAATTCAATTTTCATTTTAATTCTGAGGTTGATGAATTCTAAATCGACCATTCCACGTTTGAGTTTAGTTTTCTTAAAAAATTGAGAAAGAGAGAAAAGATTCCCTTTAATATATGTGAGTGTGTGCGTGGGTTTGTTATTTTACTATCTCCCTACTCAGTTTGCTACGCTTGATTAAAACAAAAACTCGAGCAAATATTGTTTGTATTTTCAGTGGTTTTAAAATTCATACAGAATTTTTAGAAATCAATCCGCTGACATATAAAGTAATAAAAGATACAACTTTATTTAAATTACAAAACATTGATTCAAAATATTACATACTATCGGATTTTATTGCTTTAATGATTTCCATATATTTATAATGTAGTATCAAGTTATGTTTATTTTATTAAATTACAATATATGTATATTTTCTTTTAAATTTAGAAACAATTTTAATTTTCATATAGTTAAAAAATAAAGGATATTAACAAATATTTTTCGAAATTATTTTAGTCGAGATTTTTTCTTTTATAGTTAATTAATTAATTCATTCAAATGCGGCTTCAATCTAATTTACCCTTTTTTTATTATTATAATTTTAGTATTTTTATATTGTTAACTTGTAGGTAACTAATATTTTAATATAGGGATTTTATGTTGTATTTATTTATTTTTAACAATACACCCTTCATTCCAAAAGAAACCGAACTTTTTAAAAAAACAAAAAACCAATGTACATTTTGGAACAAATCATTTTTATTAATCAATGTATTCCCCTTCTGCATCGATACACAAATTTGCACTCTCCAACAAGTTGTTAAACGACTTCTCTAAGTCCTTTATTAGAATGGTCTTTAGGTCGTCGGTCGCCGCCTTCTCAATGGCTTCAATCGATGCGTGTCACTTTCCTTTCATCGCCAAATGCAGTTTAGGGATCAGATAGAAGTCGCACGGAGCCAGATCTGGTGAATAGGGTGAATGATGCAAAGGAATAACGTGATTTTTGACCAAAAATTCAGTTACAAGTCGTGAACGATGTGATGGTGCATTATCGTGCAAAAGAGTCCAACTGCCGATTTCTCGATATTCTGGCCGAATACGACGAATTCTTACCAGCAAACGCTTCATGACGCCCAAGTAAAACTCTCCAGTCACTGTCTGACCAGGTGGAACAAATTCTTTGTGGATAATTCCTTTTGAATCGTAAAAATCCGGTTCTGGGACGGCCTGATCTTTCGTCATCATCCAGCGTCTCTCTACCCGATTTGAATCGCCCGAACCATTCGTAAACTTGCGTACGAGATAGATAATCATCACCATATGCATTTTGTAGCATTTGGTACTTTTCAGTAAAAGTTTAACACAAAAATCAATTGCAGCTCTTTGTTTGAAACTCATTTTCCGACCGATTTACAAAACACACATGGCATTAGTAGTACTATTTTTTTTTTAAAGTTCGGTTTCTTTTGGAATGGAGGGTGTATATAAAATTTTTATTGGAAAAATTATGAAATAATTGTTTTGTTTTTCTCAGTTTTAAATTTTTATCTTTGTATTGCATTGTATCTTTTCGTTGTATATCTTACATAGTATTACATTTTGGAGGAATATCAAGTTTTATATAAATGTGAATTTATGTTCTTATTTAACCACGGGATGGTTAATCATATTACATAAAAAATTATCATTGACTTTCTCCTTACCCATCCCTGGTATATATTTACAAACTAATGTTCAAATATATTTAAGAATTCTGAATTGATTCAAGGTTATGTTTTTTTTTAATTTGAAAAATGAATTGTAATTAAAAATAAATACAATTATTTTGTTTTTATTTATTTATTCGTTTTATTTTAAAAATAATATTATAATTTCAGTGAGTAATTTAACTAAATCATTAAGATCGGAAAAAGAAGTGAAATTAATTGAACGTTTGGAGGAGGCTGAAAAAAAAGTAAAACAACTCGAAACTTTTTTAAAATCTTCCGAAGATTCAAACAAAGAAAATGGTTTAATCCTTAAGAAAACCCAAAATCTTGAAAAAATTAATCACGATCTCCAAGAACAGGCAAGAAATACTATCATTTTTACTGTTTAATTTCACTCCATTGATCTTCTTATTACTATTCTCATTTTGCTCATTAATTATATTTACTTATTAAAACTTTATCATCTATTTTCATTAATAATTTATTCAATTTGAAGTGAGTATCTCCTCTCATAATTAATAAAATAATGGCTCAAGGTGAGAGGATCCGTTGTTTTGATCATATAATACCTCTACCACCAGGTTGCATCCGACTTGATAGGCTCTATCTATTAATAAGATGTTCATCAGGTTTATGTTATTTTTTATTTATATTATACTATAATACATCCCTTTAATACCTACCACCAGGTTGCATCCGACTTGATAGGCTCTATCTATTAATAAGATGTTCATCAGGTTTATGTTATTTTTTATTTATATTATACTATAATACATCCCTTTAATACCGTTAATCTTTAATCTGTATAGAATTAAAACACGGACAAACATTAATCAATATTTATTAAAAAAATAAAAAATAAAAATATCCTAAATGAAAAATATGATAACTGTATTATCAAGGTCTTGTACAGATTAATTTGAAATTGAGAAGATAGTAGGGATTGGGCGTATTATATTGTTGAAACAATGATCTTATCAACGTTGGGATATTTAATAAAATTTAATTTTAAACTTGTCATTTGCATTTCTAATGTCAAGCTTTTTTTCAATTAATGTAGTCTTTCTTTTTGTTTGGTTTCTAGTCTTGATGGAATGTTTTTCTTTATTCCCGTTGACTTTTGTTTCATTTAACTGGCACGTATCTTATTTACTTAAGGGTTGTAATTTAAAAAAAATGTAATATATTTCTTTGTTTTAAATTCTTAAATTCCAATTTCGTTTGCTATCTCATCATTTCATTTGCATTCATTCGCTTTATCTTCATTGCAAATTACACTCAACTAATATAAACGATCATATTCTGTAGTATAGTATATAATAATCGTAAAGATTTTTCATTTATTATACTATAGCTATTTATTGAGGTAACTATCCTTTCATGGTTCCTTTTATAGTAGTTTGAAGTTTATTTAGCATCAAAATTATTCCATTCGCAAGTATATAAATTTATTAATTAATTTCAAATTTATTAATACAATATAAATTAATGTTTTAACCCTACTAAAATTTCACATCCGTTAATTAATTTTATTAAAAATCGAAATGAATTGTCTACTTGAAATAGCGTAGGTAAATTTCTATTAAAAGATAAATTGAATTGTGTTTTTGATTTTAGTTATGGTTTAAAATCCAAGTGACAAAAGTTTAATAATAAAATCGTCTAATCCATTGTCTTTGAAATAGAATCGTGATATCAATTTATCTGAATATCATGACATGGCCATTAATTAGTTGATAATACGCTTTGAATTGATTTCACGCATGGGGACATCGGCTTGGCCACTAGCGAAAATTCTATGCTAATTCTTTGGGAGCTGAACAGGTGGCATGGAAGAATGAACAACACACAAAAAGCTAAACAAAGATATTTATTTCCCGATATAATTTCTTTAGAATTTTCATATTTGATGAGAACAAAATAAAAAAAAAACAAATTTGTTTGTGCAATGAATTTTTCGTTAAAAAAAGAAATTTCTCATCATTCCCAATACTGTTAAATTATTTTTCAAATCTAGATAAATTACATGCCATAAATTATAACCATACAGGAATTATTCACAGTTAATTACTTCTTAAGTAAAAAAAATAATAATAATTTTATATTTCAAAATTATTGATAGACCAAGGATCCAATAACGGACAATATAAAGAGGAACGTGAGGGGGATTTGGAGTTAATGGATTTTGAATGGAGGTGGTTCAGGTTAAATATATATATAATTATATAATTTTTATTATATATATGGATCTAAATAAATTAATTCAATTTTGACCAAAATCTGAAATTTGCAAACTGTATTTTCTTTAAGAAAATATTTATTAATCATTTTCATTAGTATTATAAGTAATTAAAGCCAATTTTTTTTAGTTGGAAGCGCGAGATCGTTTATTACGTGAACAATCATTGGTGGTCTCCTCGAAAAATGAAATGCTTGATTTACTGAGGGATAAAGAACGAAGACTACAACAACGACTGTCTGCTTTCGAAAAGACAAGAGGCGCATATGTTTTAAGTTAATGCCATTAAATATGAATCATCTTCATATGTATTTACTTTCAAAATTAAAAATGAATATATTTCGAATTAAAATATAAAAAATTTATACAATTTTATTTATTATTTTTATATAATCACAGTTATTTTATTATCTAACTCAGAGGTTCCCGATCTTTTCTGGTCTGCGGCTCTCTAAATAATCGGATTTTTTTCCGAGACTCCTTTAATACATCAGATTTTTATATAAATTTTTTACTTTCTTGAAAAATTGGAAAAATTTCCTTTTTTAAAAGAGATTACCTAATTAACAGCGAAAAATTAAAAAGCTTTCAAGATTGTTGGCGCAAAATTACAAGTATTAGAAAATTTAATTGAATATTTCGCGGCTCCCTAATGACGGCGTGGGAGCCGCGGCGCACACTTTGGGATTCACTGATCTAACTTAATTTTTTTGTACCATAAGGGCAGAGTTATAATTATATTTATTGTTTTTTTTTTGTATTTTATTCTATTGAACTTTGTAAATGGGAAGGGATGCAAAGATTATAGCTCTTTGTAATTTACGTTGGTGTACAGGTATGTAAGTCTAAAATATACATAGTAAAGAGTTGACAAACTTAGTTGTGAGTTTAAAATTGTTTTTAACAAAACTGGAGACGAAGTTCAATTATGCAGTACATCTCAAAGAAGTCGAATGATACAAGTAAGGTTAGAAACATGAAACCATAGCAATCATGTTTAAAAAACAAATTGAAATAGAAATTTTCTGGGAAACTAGTTTGTTTATAATTATTAATTAATCGCTCATTTTTTTGAAATTCACACGATAGATAATATTTATAAAGAAAAATCGATCTGTATTGGTTTCAGCCTGGAGAAAAATCATCTTCATTAGTTTTTTCTTCATTTAAATTTATATGACGTCACAAACGACGTCATCCATATTGAAATTTGCCTCTTGCCAATTTTTTTTAATTGATATTGTATTAATAATTTTTTATATTTAAAATATTTTATTATTATTATTTATTAATAATTATTTTATTGTAATCCTATTTAATTTAGTTCTGGAATATGTAATTAGACAAATTGGGAAGAAGTCAAACTGAATCGAATTAAACAAAAAAATTCAAGTATTGGGTTACGCAGACGATTTAAATATAATAGGAGATTCGGCAATTGCAATTATAGATAGCGTAGAAAAATTAATCGAAGCAGGAAAAGAGGTGGGACTGGAAATTAATAATGCTAAGACAAAGTATTTAGTAACAGAGAGGAATAGTATTAATACACAAATTTTAACATACAAAATGTAGAATTCGAAAATGTAGAAAAATTTAAATAATTAGGTTCTGTAATCACAAAGGATAATAATATTCGAGAAGAATAAATAAAGCGAGGATGCAATCGGGAAACGTCTGTTATCATGTAGTAAAGGGGCTTATCGCGCCAAAATTATTATATATATAAATTAAAATATATATAACAATTATTTTACCGGTTGTATTATATGGTTGTGACGCATGGTCTATGACCTTAGGAGACGAGAGTAGATTTAGAATATTTGAGAATAGGATACTGCAAAGCATTTATTGTAAAAAGAAAGATGAGGTCACCGGCGAATGGCGGAGACTGCATAACGGGGAATTGCAAGACCTATAATTAAAATTATAAAATCGAGAAGGCTAGGATGGGAAGGACACGTGGCTAGAATTGGAGAGGAAAGAATGGTGAAAAGTATATTTGTAGGGAGACCAATTGGACCAAGGAAGCGGTGGACGGACAATTTATGAAGGGACATCAGAGAGTTGGGAGAAAATAGGAGTTTGATAAGAGTAGCTCAGGATAGGGAAGTTTGGAGAAATGTGGTTGCTGCGGCCAAGAAATTTCGAGTTCCGTATTATTATTATTATTATTATTATTACTATATTAAGTTATTGTCATTTAAAGACATTACACCACTTTGTATTGGCTTTGAATCATAGTAATAAATAATGATTAAATGAACTAAACCCTATCGGACTGGATGTAAAAGTTCCATCAAGGACTAGACCATAATAAATAAATAAATAAATATATTAAAACTATTGAACATACTGCAAATAATCATTTAAATTGTAAAACAAATGGTTAGTAAGAAATCTGAAAAGTGAAGTTAAAAACCGTTTGGTTAAAATTATATTTCTACATATCCTGTCTATCTCTTTCAACATAAAATCAATCGATTGGTTTCTATAATATATATATATATATATATTTATAAAGAATTTATTATTTTCTTCAATTTTATTCCAAAATCATAACCAGTTCTTAAACTTATTTTTCTTTGAGATATAAAAATGGTATTCCGAATATAAAATTTTAATGTTCTATTCTGTTGAATATAGTTAAATTTTTCAAGCGTTATTTTTTGGATGATTCTTATAAAAATATTAGATGCTTCTGGTGTGCTTCTTTAAGAATTTATTACCTTTTTGTGATACCAATGGCTCATTTTCATAATCCTTTAAATAAATTATAAATAATAAATTATGAAAAGAGTAAAAAATTACAAAAAAAAAACCAGTATTTTCTTTTTTCTTTTTTGTCATCATTAATTTATCAAAGTTAATTTCCATCTTTTTAGATAAATATTATAATTAAGTGATATAATATAATTTAATGATGAGTTCATGAAATTTTAATTATTTTATTTTATTTTATTTTTTTTTTAAAGAAATTACTTTTTTAGTGTAATAAAATAAACATTTTCAAATTCATGGCAAGTTGGAATGTTAATTTGATTCAATAAACCCCTAAAGGTATCTCCTAATCTGTTTGTCTTGTATGAAAGTTTGTTTTTGAAATTCTAATCCTAATTTATAAGAAAAAATACATACATTTATAAAATAGGTTATATAAATTGTTTAAATTAAATATATAAAATACTCTTGAATTTATTTTATTAATTTAAGGGTTTAAAAAATAGAGGACAGCCAATGAATAATCAAGGAATTGGAAAAATAATGTTTGTTTAATTTTCAATTTCTTGATTATCTGTTGCCAACCGTTTTTACAATTCTAAATTATTCAGTTATAAAGTTAGTATGAATTTTAAATTTAATTATAAAATATAGACATTTTTAAGTTTTTAGTTCAGTTTTATAAAATAAAAAATTCATATAAATTTAATTTAAAAAATAGTGTGCTTTTATTTAGAAATTAATCAAAAATTTCAACTTTATTAAATTACACTAAACCATAATAAAGATAATCAACCAATAGTCATTTATTATTAACAATGAGTTAGAGCAGGCCTGTGTAGCATGCGGTCCTCCTAATAGATTTGTGCGGCCCTCCAAGCATAATAATAGTACAATATCATTTTATTAGCATCCTAAACTTTTTGCAGGTCAATTGATTACTCTTTTAAGTTAAATATATATATTATAATAATCGTCACAAAAATGAGTCATTAAAAGATTAATTAATTATGTGTATTGTTCATTATTTAAGAATTAATAATTTATTAAGTTGTTTTTTGTCTGCGGCCCGCCAAGAAATGTTGAGGTCCACCTATAAATGTCAAACTTTGGTTTGGCCCTTTGATAAAAAAGGTTGCTCACACCTGAGTTAGAGCAAGAAAATTAAATTTGCTAATTTTATACTCAGCAGGTGTTAGAATATCAAATGAAATTCATAATTCTCATTTATGAAAATAGATTGATTTTTAAAAATATTAAATCATCATTTAATATTTGTTCTTCATTATAAAAATATTATATTGATTTATTTCTTATATATATCTTAAATTTTATATTTATTTTTTATTTTACTTCGTTTCATTTAATTTTTTTTTCGTTTGAAAATATATCTTATTATATTATTTTTGTTTTCCTTTTTTTCAATTCTGATTGAAATTGAAAATACCCTGATAAAATTAATTAATTAATGTTACCTTACAATTAAAATGTCATTTCAATTTCAATTCCTATAAATATATATATATATGTATCATTTAACATTAATTTATTGATTTAATTCAAAAATCGCATTATAAAATCCGAGTTCATTATACTATTATTAATATATTTCAAAACTTGAATAAAAAAATGGCAATAGCCTAATTGAACAAATATTATATCGTTGTTCATGAATATAAAAATTTCTAGCTTAATTAAAAGGACCAACGTAATTGGAAAATCTTTGATGTTTTAAATATAGCACCAAAGGGCAAATTACTCCACCCTCTGAAATAAAAAATATCTTTCAAAAAAGTTCAAAGCATTATTTAGCACTCCCAAAAATCTGTTTTCAACTCACTTTATATTTACAATTAAAGAAGTTATTTCTAAAAAAAAAACTAACCACGAATTCATGAAAAAATAAAGAATATTTTTTTTATCAATCTTTTTAATGTTATCTATTTTATTGAGATTGTTATAGTTTCACATTTAGATTTCTATTTAAAGATTATATTTTAATTAATATTTAATATTATGAATAGGTGAGATTATCTAATTTATATATATGAAGGGCCATTTGTTTAAAATCGGAATAAAGTTAGAACTTAGTTAATTGTTTTATAATGCATGCCCTTTTAAATGAAATATTTGAGTGGTTAAATAGAATAGAAGGCTTTCTACGTTTCCTAAATTATTGAGATGCTTAATATTAGTACATATAACAATTTATAAAAAATATTGACTGATGAAATTTAGAATAGGCAGTCAGTAGGAAGTGAAGTTAACCACTTTTATCTTTATTTTTTCAATAAAATGTTGATGTTTCGATCTTTAAACAAGAACCTCTTCACGGCTAGTCACAAATCTATATTGAGAGATTGAAAAATATAATTTTTTAATTTGCTTTAATAGATTTTTTTTTATTAATTTATTAATTTTGATTTAGATTAAATTGACCATAAGTTCTGAAGAGGGCTCTGATTACCAACCGAAACGTTGAGATTAAAATGAAAACAATTTTATTTCTTCTTACCTTCTGTTTTCCAGTTCTTTAAATATAACAATAAATAAATTTGTTTGATTTTATTTTCTTATTTAATAATTAATCTTTTAATCTTAATTAATACAATGCTAAGTAGCTTCTTAAAAGATATTACTAATTTGCATCAAGATTAAAGAAAAAATATTTTTTTCCGACATGGAATTAAAAATATAAAAATTAATTCATAATTATTATAACAGTGCGATAAGATGTAAATCATTTAAGGTTTAATAAAATAAAGAATAATATATTTATCTTCCCCTATACTATTCTTTTTTTTTAAATGTTTGAATAAATAAATAAACATTTCAGACAATAGGTATAGATGGTTGTCTATTTTTCAGGAGCTCCCATCAAATTCCATTTGGAAATGCGTATTCAGACACGCCTATCAAATTTATTTTCTAATATTTTCATATTTTTTTTTAATTAATTACATTTGAAAAATAAAATTAATTAGAATATAAAGCATACATTCAATTCAATTTTTGTAATATTAATATGATTACATGAATATTCATAATGCATTATTATAGTTCAAAAATAGGTAATATATTAAAAATTTATATCTAATGAAATTATAATTTTTAATTTGCTTCTATTGTTAAAGCGTTTGTTTAAAGTACTTAAAACTTGAATTTTATTTGCAATCTTTTTCATTAGCAAAACAAATATCATTATCTATATATGAATAATAATTCTCTTCAATATACTAAATTATTTTTTTTTATAATGATTCTTATTAGTCAAAGCGACATCCATAAAACATTCTTCTTTTTTTACCCATCTCGTTCAAAAATTATAACCTAATAGAATGTGTTTGATAAAATGAATTATATATAATAGATTTATTGAGTTATGAATTTAATAATTCATTGAGATTTTTAATTAACCGTCAAGTCAATAATCAACTTTAAAATGAAAATGATATTGAGATCTGTTCAAACATTTGGACTTGTGGGACGAGATATCTAGTTTTCAAAATGACCATCCACTCTTCTTTTATTATTCTTCTTTTGAATTTGCCAAGCTAAGGTGAGCATACTTTACTATAAGTCAATAGAAGATATATTTATTATCAAAAATACCGTTAAATAACTATCTACCTGTTCAAATGAAATCTAAATTTTTTACTGACTAAATTAAGTAGTCATTTATTATTTTTGCATTTATTTAATTATTTATTAGATTTAATACTAATTTAATTTATATGAATAAATCGTCTTATTTAATTCAAAAGTATAGTTTTTTTTCATATATACCTACATATATATTTGTTCGTTTAGGTTTCAGTGAAAGTTTTTATTGTTATGAAAAATTATTTCTGGGTTATTATCACATTTAATTGTGAGATTAGACTCGACGTATCAGCGCACATTTTAGCCCCCTCTTGAATATAAATCCAATATGAGCGCCGAAATGACGAGTAATTTTATTTTTATTGAAGTGAAAACTTCTTTAGCGGCGTTGAGCACCTTTGTGGGATGGGGAAAAAGCATAGAACTCGCGTGAGCATGACCGACCCGACACCGCGACATAGCGTGTATACGTATGGTGGGGGAAAAAGCATAGAGCGCGAAATTTGAATTGTCATTAGAACTGTTTTATAAATTGTTATCTCTAACATATAAATATATATTTATTATGTAAAGTTCATTTCATATATACATATATAATCAAAATTATACGAAATGAACTTCACAAAAGAAATAAAAGAATATTATATTTTAATATATAAATGATGTTATTTACTATTCATATACATCGTATTTTTAATATTTTTGTAATAATAATCAGTTTGCTTAAAAAAATAATTATGAATTTTATATATATATATATATACGTATATAAAATTCATTTTTCTCGTGAAGCTGGTGCGCATTCCGTCTGCTTTCTTACGCAGAAGTTTTCACTTCTGTCGGCCAGTCCCACGACTGCCAATGATTTTTTTACTATCTCGCCAGAGATAGTATTGCGATCATGAAAATTTTCGATGTTGAGATTTTGATGTTTTTATACGTTTTGAAGGTTCCTGAATCATTTTCACTAAGGTTGAGAAAAATGTCTGTGTGTGTGTATGTGTGTGTGTATGTGTGTATGTGTGTATGTGTGTATGTATGTAGGCAAGATTACGCAAAAACGGTTTGAGCTAGAATGATGAAATTTGGTACATGGACATTATTCAAAATTCATAGTTTTCTATCAACTTTTGAGAAATGTAGCTCAACCGGAAGAGGGTCATTACCTACAACGTTTTGATTTTTTTTCCTCTAAAGTGACCGTAAAAATAAAGATATATGTTTGATAATTTTTCACATGATTAATAATTATATAAAACTGCTATATATAGAATTTCAGCTTGATTGATTCGCTGAAATTACCAGAATTAATTTTTTAACACTGAAAATCTCACGCGTCAACACGTGACGTGGTGCCATCAACAAAAAGCCAAACATGCGCTGGTTTAATATTTATTATTTATTATTTATAATTTATAATTAATTAAATTTAATTTAAATATAATATATTATGTTATTTAATCCAATTCAAATTGCGAGATAGTCGAGTGGAGACACTCCAGCTAATTTATTTATATGTTAGTATACTATATATAAATTAATTAAAAGATTAATTTTAATATAGATCATTTATATTTATTTCCCAAATATCTTTTTCAATCAATGTTTCAACATTTCAGGAATCATTATCCTCTTTAAAACTTTCAAGAAAAAAAGTAAAAAAATTTTTTTTAATAAATAAATTTAAATTAATTTTAAAAATTATATCTTATTTCAATATTTATAATATGGAAGGGATTACAATTAATAAAATTATTACTTTATTTTAATTCCTCTTCTTAAATTATTAGAATTCTTTTTTATTTCTTTTATTATTAAAAAAAAAATTTTAATATAGATTAGTGATATGAAAATTTATCAAATTCCCAAATATCGCGCTCTATTTTAATTATTTTATTTATTGAAATTATTTTTACCGGAAAGAATTAATTGTCCACTCACATTAACAAGCAAAGATCGAGTGATCGACACATTAGTATAAATGATGGTGATAGGTAATCATTTGATAAATTATATTCAAGAACTTTTTTAGATAACAATCTGAATGTTCAACAACATTAACCTTGGTAGTGAACTTGAAGGAAAAGAAATGTTATAAAAGAAAAAGGAAAAAAAACGAAGATAAGAATGCTATAATAAATTATATTAATTGAATAAATATAAATAGGATATATATATAGATAGATATTAGATTTTTATTTATTATATAATAAATATATATTATTTAAGAATTTAAGCTCTTAAAATAAATAATTCAATGGGAAAAATGAACAAAATAATTTTTTCAAATAAAATTCAAAGATTTGTTATAAATATATATTTTATATGATTGCTTTCTATTTAAATAAAATATTAATATTTGATGATGGGGCATCGTAACTTTTGATAGCATTTTTCAAATTACTGAAATCTCAAATAAAAAATGTAATAATTATTAATATTATTAATATATAAGAATAATCTCCTTAATTTGGTTTATTGAATTTAATCGAATAATTTAAATTAATCATAATAATTGTAATGTAATACTTTATAAATAAATTATTTAATCGGAATTGTTAATTTTTTATATAAAAAAGGAATTGTTAGAGGGATAATATCATTTATTAAAATTGTGGACATAAATATTATCAAATATTCGTCTTGTGCTCGATATAATAGCGAACTAGCGAGCACCCGAATGTTTGTGCTCGGCATATACTAAGCGCAGGGCAAGCACATCCACACATGCTGTGTTTTATTTGGCAATCAATCAAGCAAAACATTTGGAAAACACCGCATGTGTGGAGTCGACTTAAGTATAGCAGTTTTATACAATTTTTAATCATATGAAAAACTATCAAACATATATCTTTATTTTTACGGTCAGTTTAGAGGAAAAAATGACCCTCTTCCGGTTGAGCTACATTTCTCAAAAGTTGATAGAAAACTACGAATTTTAAATAATGCCCGTGTACCAAATTTAATTATTCTAGCTCAAACCGTTTTTGCGTAAACTTGTCCACACACACACACTCACTCACACATACACAGACAGACATTTTTCTCAACCTTAGTGAAAATGACTCAGGGATCTTCAAAACATATAAAAACATCAAAATCTTGACATCGAAAATTTTCGTAATCGCAATACTATCTCTGGCGATAGTAAAAATGTAAAAAGGATTTATAGTAAATAAAATATAGAAAATAGAAAATAATATTATAATAATAATTCTTATATAGTAGAACCTCTCATAATAATTATTCTATAAATCATTAATCAAAAATATTTTAATTCAATAATTTATAAAATCTAAATTGGAATTTGTATTAAATAAGTTACTCATATACTAAGAAAATATAATAAATTTTAATTTTTACTGTGGTCTCGTTCTCGTTGAGTCCTCAATAATACATGCTTGTTTCAAATCAAAATTTATTTATACAAGCAAATTTTAAAAATTTTAAAAAATTAACTTAAAAGTTTTTCTGAGCTGAATAAATATTAATAAAAATTTTATATCATAAATGGTTTTATCATTTATTAGATATTTACTTTTTAATATAATAAATCCTTTGATATATAACTCAAATTAATAATAGGCTAATTGTTTTATAATTCATTTGAGCTGTTTAGCTGTGATGCTATCACACTCTATACTATACTCGTATACTATAAATCATAATAGAATGGTTTATTTAGAAAAGATCATAAATAATATTTAGAATAATTATATGAATTTCTCGTATTAATTTTAAAAACTGGACATGAAATTGAAAGTCCTATGAAATTGATATAAAATTTTACATATAAATTCTATTTATAATAATAATAATATATTCTATATTTATAATTATTAATGATTAAACAATAATTTTGTTTAATTTAATTATTTATATTCTAAATAGAGAGAGAGAGAGAGTAATATATTAATTATTTCACTCACACACACACACTTCATTTATTTATCATTTCAGTGAACAACATAAATATATTTTTGTTGAAAATGAAATAGTATAATAATTTAATTAATTTTAAGCCATTAAGATGAAAATTAAATATATTATCTTTATCTACGAGATAGGGTCAAAAAGTTCGCGGAATTGGTTATTAAAAATTTATTAAAAATATTTATAACATTCTTACATTATTTCCCTTCAAAATACTCTCCTCCTGCATCTACACATTTATTCCACCGTTCATATAATTGTTGGAAACACTCTTGAAAGCCGTTTTTTGAAAGTTCCTTCAGCCGCTCCGTCGCATTTTCAAGTCCGAACGTCATCATCAATTGTGCGACCGTCGCGAAAACGCTTATGCCACTCGTAAACTGCTGTTTTCTTCATCGCAGAATTTCCGTATGCTTTTTTTAGCATCTCAAGAGTCTCCGAGGGTGATTTCTCCAGCAACACACAGAATTTAATATTGCCACGCTGCTCTAATGACGACATTGCACAATCCGACGAAAGAAAGAAACTACGATCTACAATATTAAACACCGAACGCACGGAACCAACTACAACTGCCTGCTAACCTCAAAAGCACATTCACTACCAGTTATGCCAACCTCACAAACAAAAATTTCCCTTTCAGCTAAGAAATACTTGACTATAAGCGACCATTCCGCGAACTTTTTGACCCTACCTCGTATATATATATAAAAGGTTTTTGTCTGCACATTGTTCAGAATTTACAATTTTCGCGTTTCATGACCTCTAGAATCCAAAAGTGACTTTAGAATTTTTCATGTCTGTCTGTCTGTCCGGAAATTAACTATTTTATAACCTCAAAACTCTTTAGTAACATAGGCTATAAATTTTATTAATATAATCAATAACCGCAGAAATTAATTTTTTAAAGTTTATATAATGCTCCGTGTTCATTCAAGAGCCTCTCGCGGCTCACTAGCCCTAGAAAGAATTATAATATTTAACTTTTTATTTTAAATTATAATATTCAAATATCAATGCAATTAAATAATTTATTCTAAAAGTTCTCATTTTAATTAATTTAATAAAATATTTAGATCATATTTTTATCTTAAATTATTTTTTATTTATT
Source organism: Labia minor (assembly GCA_963082975.1). Lineage (NCBI taxonomy): Eukaryota > Metazoa > Arthropoda > Insecta > Dermaptera > Spongiphoridae > Labia > Labia minor. The sequence continues at coordinate 35,167,807 of OY720344.1, read as the reverse complement.
TGAATATTTCTTCTGTTCTATCTTATATATAAAATTCTCGTGTTACAAAACTTTGAAAAAATACTCCTCCGAAACGGCTGGACCGATTCTTATGAAATTTTTTACAATTGATTTCCGCATCTTACTCTTTTTTGTACTACCTTCAAGACAAATTTGAAGATCAAAATTTGAAAAAGTTTATCCGGATCTATTGAGTCATACGTATGTTTTACTAAAGTCTTCAAATAATTAGTGAACAGAAATATTGAATTCGCGGTTTTTTTCTAATATCTGTCATAATGAAAATATCTTAATTATTGTTGATCGATTTGACCTGAACCCGCAATGATATCTCCTAATATTTCCTCCGCCTATGGTTCATAAGTATTGTATATGTTATAATAGAGTATAATATTTCTTGATCATTTCATTTTTATATTTTATTTTCATTGTTTGATTTTTATTGAAAATTTTTAATTATAATGACATTTTAGAAAATCTAAAGTTAGAGACTTGAGACAATTTATAAAAATAAAATTAACATAATTAACGTTATAAAATTATTGATAAATTAACAATGTATACATTCATTAATAGTATTAATTTAAATTAATTGATTTATTTGTTTTTTATTATTAAGTTCATTTATTAATTTTTTTAGATCATAGTTAATTTCCTCCCTTAAAACTTATCTAATTCTGTGGTGGTTGGAGATTTGAAAATTATTAGTCTCAAAATGAAGATTTCGCTTACAGTTTCTGTTCTGTCCGACCTCCATCCCACACTTATTTTCTCTCAAGTTTCTTGCTTCTCTTTCGCACTATTTTAATTACGTGATCTATAGATTTATTTTTTTTTGATTCATTATAATAAAATTTAAACAAATAAAAATTTTGACTTTGTTAATTTATATAAATTTCAATTTAAACTGATTGTGAGTCAAATTTTTGTTTGGGAATTATTACAATTATTTAATTATGTGTAACATGAATCGTCTTGCACAGACCATCCGTTAGTTTTTATTAATATCACATCATATAAAATAATATTTTAAACATAATAAATAAAAATAAACATTTTAATAAATTATAATATAATATAATCATCTGGATTTAAAACAAATTTAAAAAATATACGTAATATAAAAAAGTCAAAAGATTTAAAACTCCTTTATATCATCATATTTTAATTTTTATACAATCTTTAGTAATTAAATTAAAATCAAAAACAAAGGTAATATAATTTAGTCATTTTAATTGACGTTTTAAAAATTATTTTGACTTCATAAAACACTAAATAATATATTTTTTTTTATTAGACAATGATAAAATGTATATATTATATATTACTAGCTGCTCCGAGCGCCGAAGAGTAAGATGCGGAAATCAATTGTAAAATATTAGGTTACCCAGACGACTTAAATATAATAGGAGATTCGGGAATTGCAATTACAGATAGCGAGGAAAAATTAATGGAGGTAGGAAAGAGATGGGGTTAGAAATTAAGAGTGATAAGAAAAAATATTTAGTAACAAAGAGGAACAGTATTAACATACGAAATTTTAATATACAAAATGTAGAATTTGAATATGTAGAAAAATTGAATGTAATCACGAAGGATAATAATATTTGAGAAGAATTTAAATCAAGGTTGCAATCGGGAAACGCCTGTTATCATGCAGCAAAGAGGCTTATCTCATCAAAATTATTATTAAAGGGAATCAAAATTAAAATATATAAAACAATTATTTTGCTTGTTGTATTATATGGGTGTGAGGCATGGTCTAAGACCCTTGGAGATGAGAGTAGATTCAGAGAATTTGAGAATAGGATTCTTCCCAGCATTTATTGACCAAAGAAAGTTGAGGTCACCGGGGAATGGCGGAGACTGCATAACGAGGAATTGCATGACCTCTATGCATCTTCAGAAATAGTTAGGGTTATAAAAGCGAAAAAGGCTGCGATAGGCAGGGCACTTGGCTAGAATGGGAGAAGGAAAAGATATTGGTGGGGAGACCGATTGGAAAATGTCCGCTTGGAAGACCAAGGACGCGTAGATAGAAGAGAGATAGGACAAGGGCTCAGGATAGGGACACGTGGAGAAATGTAGTTGTTGCTGCCAAGAACTTTCGAGTATTGTTGAGCCACATAGATTGATAGATATAACATATACAATAATAATATATATAATTAATTTACTGATTAAATTAAAATATATTTTAAATAAGAACACAAAAAGAAATGGATGTTTTATGTAATATACTGATTGAAACAAAATGGATGAAAACCTTTTACTACTTTCAATCAAATACTATGTACCACTCGGGGGTACAGGAGGCGGAGCCCCTGTCTAGGTGTGAAGAGAGCCGAAGGCGCTCTGAGCAGCTAGTATTAAATAAAACTTAAATGAATTATGTAATAAAGCAATGAATTAAAGTTAACCGGATGTCCATCAGCAATATTGCCAAGTCAGAAGGAATTAAAAGATGAGAAATTTTAAAAAAGCTATAAAATAATAACCAGCGAATGATTGGAAAATAACAATTTTCTTTAAACAGCAAATTCATTTGCTGACAATATAATTAGAAAAAGATATTTTCAATTAATGAGAACTTTGAATCAATTGATTGTAATGATGTAGAAAAATGATAAGTTTAATATTGATATTTTATTTTATAGAAATTGCATTTTTTAATTTATTTATTTCTAAAACAACTACTATTCTAATCTAATCTTTTTCTAATGTGAAGTTAAACTTGAAAGTTATTGATAAATCACTCCATCCATTCCGTCCCACGCCATCTTATTAATATATATATAGTCCATATCTTATTTTAATCCTCTTCCTTTCAATCGTCCAATTCAGATACTCATAATTAATACGTTTGAATTTCATCTTATTAAGCGCAAGTAGACAAAAAATCTTTAAGTATTCCATATTTTATTATATTGAATGTTGAAGATAAAGGACAATTTAATCATATAAATATTAAATTTAAATATAATTATATATAATTATTGATAATATTGTAATATATATAAATATTTTGCCAGAATTATATAAGTTTATTTCTCACAGATATTGATCTTGATTTAATCATTTCAGTTTTTTTTAATATATGTATATTATTCAAAATTGAATTTCTACTGAAAGTGGATCAAATTTCATGGCATCAACAACCACAATTGATTTGATTCAGCCGAATAATTCTAATATTAAATTACACAAGAAAAAAAAATGGAGAATGGAAATAAATAAAATCTAATTTATATCTGAAAATATCAATTGAATTGATGGAGATGCATTGGTCTGAGTATGAAAGGGGTGGGGGCAATATATGATTAGTGAAAAGGACCCTAGAATTTGTCTGTCCTCCCTTTCCCCCATTTTACTTAAATGAGGGGAGAGAGGGGGACCAGACAGAGTCTCGGCTGAGTTCTCTCGAGACTGGATTCCAACGGAGACCTTTTACTTGTGTGCCTTGGCGTGGATGTCCCGATCGCTTTTGAATGGAACCCGCGGAGAAAAACAACAATGATATCCCAGAGAAGAAAAACTCAAAGGGAATTGGTATGTGGATTGGACTTTTGGTTGCTGGCCTGGCTAAAACAGTGGGTGCTTGGCAAATGGCATCGATTCTCATGACAGCTCGACCACCAGCTCCTGCATCGCTCTGGTGTCAGCAGTCACTCGATGACAACGACTCTGAGGTAACCGAACTGTACATAAAAAAACTATCTTTAAAAATTCTTACTATACTCTCACCTAAATTATATTCATAGGCATAAAAATCTCCATTTAGTTTACCAATAAAAAATATAAGTATTTTTAATACAAAAAAATATAAATGTTTATAAGTGAAAAATTTATTTAATAAAATAAGGTTTTATTAATATAATGAGAAAGGATGAATGTTACTATTTCAATAATTGTATATTTATTTTACAAATAAATATATATATATAGATATATACACACACATTTCAAAATTTACCTATGTAAAATTCTTGAGTGCTTTTTTAAAGGTATTTTAGATATGAGTAAAGCAGGTAGAAAAGAAAAGGTTGGACAAGAAATTAGTTGATTTATGAAATACAAAACTAACTTCTATTTCTATCATCCATTTCAATATTAATCAAATAAAACATGGATTTGTTCTTAAAAATCAAATTGTTAGTATACTAAAATTGGCAATATAAAATTATAAGATTGCATTATGCATAATTTTGACGGACGAATTATTATCATAAATAGATAAAAGTTTAATTTATTTCCGGGTGACAATTTTAATCGTTTATTTATATAAAATTCATTTCATTTTAATTATAAATTAATTAACTATTATTTATAAGTGGAAGATAAACTATTTTTCTTACAAGAAACTAATTAGATATACAGTTTATCAAAGATAATGGATCTATAATAATATAATAAAAAAAAAATATTAAAAAAAATACTTTATTAGTATTAAAAAATATAAAACTAAAATAAATTATAAAAAATAGAGATACAATTTAAATACTTAAAATATCATTTATTATTATTATTATTATATTATCATTTTATTTTCAAGGTGGGGGTCTTTATGGTATTAGATGGGAATCCGAAAAACGCTTTTTTTCCCACCACTAAAATAATATATTATTATTATCATTAATATTTATTTATTATTTTCTTTATAAGGTTTAATGTTCATTTTTAATAAAGAACTTTAACGCACGAGGATTATTACTTACTGAGTTTAAATGACATATTTATACATAAATTAAAATTTATCAAAGAAAAAGTTAAATAAAACATATTTTAACAACATAAAATAAATTGACAGTAATTTTTGAATAAACAATGTTAATACGAAAATTAGTTATAATCCGATTTAGTCAATATGACAGGAAAAAAGAAAAATAATGTATATTATATACATATGTTAATGTTAGCTATTATAAAAAAATAAATTTGGTAATAAGGATAAAATTTAGTATCAAAATACAACACTATTTAATCAAATTAAATTTAATATATATTTATAATAATAATATATTTATATTGTAAATAGGCCCTATATAACTGTATAAATATTTGAAATTCGAATAAATTATGTTAATAAGCTTATATATTTTTTCACAAAATAACTTTCATTAACCGTATCCCGTTTTTAATGATTCATTCGTTACTTACATTAAATACTTATAAGTTTTTTTTTTAATAAAAAAAAATAATTTTCTAAATTTGAAATATAAAAATAAATTTTGCAATTTCATGAGTAAAATTTTTAAATGAGAAATATATTTTAAAAAAAAATAGTTTAATTTTAATTTTAATTAGGCACACAATAATGAAGTAAATATTTTTAAATAAAACTTTTTTTGACACTTTATTACAGTATTAGCTAATCTTTTTTTTATTTCTTGCATGGTATTAAAATTTAATTAAATATTATTATAAATATGAATTACTGAAAAGTGTTAATTAGTGTATCACCATGTAATTTTTTTTTTATTAATTAGAATATTAATCTTGAATACTCTAACGGCCACCGTGAAAGTTTAAAAGTTTACTACTTGTTGATAGGAATAAGATTGACAAATATAATATATATTATAAATTTTAAAAGAAAAAACTAGATATTATATCACTATATTAAGCATAAATATTACTCAGATGTTTGATAAAATGATTTCAAAAAGATTAAAATAGCTGACCTACTAATAAGCATTATGTAAAAATTTCTGTTCTGTCAACCAAATACAATATTTTTCAATTTTCTATTCTTTCTATTAATCATTATATTATAATATATTTAAATAAATTCATTATGTAATATTTATTTACTAACTTTTCAAATATTTTTTAATTATAACATTTTTTTATTACTTATTAAAACTTCTCTAGCCATTAACAATAATTTCTCTTCTATATAACTGTCAGGAAATAAATTTCCTTTAATTACAAATAAAATTAAAAATTTATATTATCTATAATATCTACTTTTATATACTTCTTGTTAATATTGTAAATGTTTTATGTAAATAATGTTAATTCATTTTCACAAGTGAAAGTAAAAATCAATTTGAAATGAAATTATAAGATTTTTTGACCTTGTATTGAAACAACTTGCTAGAAATTATTATATTAATCATAAAATAATCATAATATAATTTTATTCCACATTTAATATTGGCCTAAATTATTTCTAGTTGCCAAATTTATTATCAATTCCATTTCACCCATTGTGGTTGTAATGTTGATTATCTAGAATATATTGGTCCATCCATACCTCATTTAGAGATTATTAATTATATTCAAAAGTAATTATAAGTTAAAATTAGAATGATTACAGTGGAATGATATAAATAAAAATAAAATAATAATCAATGAATGCATATTTGACCTAAATATAGCAAAGATTTGTCTCGTTACTCAAATATTTCAAGATCCTGTTAAAAGTGGGTGTCTGAAGCCTACATAGATGAGAGACCCCGACCTGAGTGAGGGCAACGGCCGCAACCTTGGAGCCTTTTTTGGCTAACAAATCGCTAAAGATCTCAGCAGGTGTTTCTAGAATATCCTTGGAATAGGAATTGTTCAGAATTGTAATTAAAAATTAATAAAAAAAATAATTATAAAATAAAATAAATTTTAAGAATATTTATAACAATTTAAGATTGATAAATTAAAATTGTTTATTACCATTAAAATTTGAATATTAAATATAATGTGATACTAAGGTAATTTTTATATTTATATGTATATAAATATATAAGGTTTTTGTCTGTAAATTACTCAGAATTTCAAATTTTTTTCATATTTTTCACGATTCATAAAAAACCAAATATGACCTTAGAGTTTTTAAAGTTTCTCTGACCAGGGAAGTTTAACCCTATAGACTCAAAATTGGACCAGCCGATTTCTATGAAATTAAGTCCCAACATTCTTATATAATTCTATTTGAACACAGGTTATAAATTTTAACAATATCTAATATATAAACCCAGAAATTAATTTTTTAAAATTCATATCAAACTCAACAAAACTTTATGTTGCCCATGGAATTTCAAACATATGGGGATAAGGCATATCGTCTAATATCAAAAGTATATCTTTGTTAATTCTGCCCAAATTGGTAAACATTAAATCATTAAATATTATTCGTAAACTTTAGCAAAGCCTATAGCTCAATATTTTACGAATTTGTTTTTTAAATTTTATTTTTAATGGGGTTTTTGGTTATGTATTATATTAATATTTTTATGATTACATTTACAATTATTTTTTTTAATATTAAATAAAGAAATTAATTTCCCTAAAATATGTTTAAATTTTAATAGAAATAATCAATCTACTCTAAATTAAACATAGAGTTTGAGGTGGGCGGAACTCGCGAAAAGAAAGATTATAATAGGAGGTAGGAAAAAGAAAAAAAAAAGTTTTTGTCTGCACATTGATAATTTGTAACTATTATATTAATTATTCAGATAATTTAACCATATGCTTAAGATCTCAATTGTTAATAAAACTTAATATGAAAATAGTCTAAATATTAATTAATAATAATATTCATTGAAGTTGATAATATTTTCTAATATTATTTTAATTTTATGATATAAAGTTTAATATTTAAAAGTATATAACACGTTTGTACAAGATGATTACAACATTACAAACATATTCGATTACATATATATATATATAATAACGCTTAAGAGACGAACAGCTACGAAGCTCCTTTTCTAGGTGCAAAGAGCGCAAAGGTGGACTAAGTAGCTAGTAATAAATCAATTCAGTACAATTCCAGATTGAACATTTTGATTAAAAAATTAAATAAATAAGTATATAATGATAAAAATAAAGTTTTATTATGGCTATACAATTGATTAAAATTTATATTTATCTATTAACTAGATTTTATTGATAAGATTCAGACAATAGGATTTAAAAGGCGTACCTTATATATATTTATTTGGATACATTATTCAACAAACAATTCTTTCTTGGCCTTGGTCCTTGTTCTGGTACATCTTTTTTTCATTAATTTATATATATATATATCTTATATATAAAATTCTCGTGTCACAAAACTTTGAAATGATACTCCTCCGAAACGGCTGGACCGATTCTTATGAAATTTTTTGTGCATATTCAGTAGGTCTCAGGGCATGTCAGACTTCTTTTATTAAACCGCTAATTGGTAAGGTGTGTCCAGGGGGTGCTAATTAATTAAAAATAGTTTAGTTACCATACTAGATCATAGAGGCGCTGGTGGCGAAAATTTGACATGTCTATATATTCTAATAGTAGACTTGCGAACAAAATTGTTTCATGGGTCAACGGTCTAAGGCGTTATCTTATGACTTTGCACTCTTAGTTCGAAACTTGCAAAGGCACATTTTTTTTTAAGTATTATATATTTTTTTTACAAATTTATTAATTTCTATTAAATAATTTTATTTTATTAAATTAATTTTTATTAAATAATTTTATTTTATTAAATTAAATTTTATTATTAAATTTTATTTTATTAAATTAATAATTATGTCAATTAATTTTTTCTGCATAAATAAACATATATAAAAAACTATATATAAAATTTGAATATTTTTTCGATTTGTTCCTTTAAAATATAATAAATAATTAAATTAATCCCTACTAGGGGCTCGGAGGGGAGGCCATGTAGGGGAATCTGCTTTCTCTTATTGGGAAAACCCAAATTGCGACCCCCAGCGTCCACTATAGGGTATAAAAGCAAGCATTGAGTGTAAGTCGAGTTCTCAAAATCAACGACTATTGAGTTGTAACTATAAATTATTTTTATTAATTTAATTTATTAATATATATATATATATATATATATATATATATTGATATTTACAATATCTCAATTGATCTTATTGGCCTTTTAAACTTTGAAAACATTCACATTACGGCTTTAATACTATTAATTTTTAAGATTATGTGAGTAAATCATTTTAATTAAGAAAATTTGATCTCATAATTGAATTTTCACGTAAGATTTTAATATATATTTTTTAATATTATTTTTATAGTAGTTTAGTGTTATGCTAATCTCTTTATATTTTATTTTTATTTTGTTTACTTTGTTTTTTTTTTAATAAATTAATAACATTTAAAGTAGCATAAAAAAATAATCGAGGCAGGAAAAGTAATGGGGTTTGAAATTAATAGTGATAATGAAAAATAATTAGTACCAGAGCGAATAATATTTGCAAAGAATTTAAATCGATGTTGCAATCGGGAAATTATTATCAAAGGGGATCAAAATTAAAATATATAAAACAATTATTTTTTCTGTTGTATTATATAACCCTGGGAGATGAGAGTAGATTCAGAGTATTTGAGAATAGGATTCTTCCCAGCATTTATGGGCCAAAGAAAGATGAGGACACCGGGGGAATAGCGGAGACTGCATAACAAGGAATTGCATGACCTCTATGCATCTCTAGATATAGGTCATAAAATAGAGAAGGCTGGGATCGTCAGGGCACATGGCTAGAATGGGAGAGGAAAAATATATTGGTGGGGAGTTCGATTGGAAAACGTCCGTGTGGAAGACCAATTGTGAACAGGGTGGACAATGTAGGAAGGAACGTGACAGAGATGGGACAGGGTTAGATGGTTATAGCTCAGAATAGGGACACTCAGGGGGGTACAGGGGGCGGAGCCCCTGTCTAGGTGTGGAGAGCGCCGAAGGCGCTCGGAGCAGCTAGTATATATATATATATTAATTAAATTTTTAATGATTGTCATTAACGTAATTTGATATCTATATAGACTATTATATTAAATATTTATAATTTACTTTGACTAGAAGATAATTTCCCCTTCTTTCTTTCTTGTTTTTTTTCAAAGTCTTTTTTATTAAATTTTAATAAATTCCCAATTCACTTATTCTATCAAACTCGGAGAAGAAACTATTTTTTTCTAAAAAGATTTTTAAATTTTGTTTAGATTTATTTTAATAAATTTCATACTGTCACTAATTTGTATTATTTTTTTTATTTTTTTTTTTTTGGAAATCTCTCCTCTCCTCTCCTCTTCACACAATAAATCTCTCCAAATTTTTTTTTTCTTTTGAAAAGCACCCTACAATCTTCATGGTGCTTTTTTCTTCAGACAATAAATCCCACTCCCAATTTATTTTCAATCTTTTTTCCAATAGACATTCCGATTACCCCAAAATTCTTTCTTCCCTCCCTAAAAATATTTATACCACAAAACATTATTATTATTAATTGCTAAATAGAAGAATATAAATAAAAGATCAAATTTAATAATTCTATAATTATAAAATAAGTGTTCATGTGTTTGAAATTTTTTCAATTTTTCTAATATGAAAAAATATATTTCAATATAAAATAATTGGTACATTATATAAGACGAAAAAAAAAATAATAATATATATAAGAAGATTTCTCATAATAAATAAATAATACTATCATTGGAATAAATTTTGATGATAAATTTTTTCGGTAAACACTACCCTCTGAACATCCTTATGCATATATCGACATATTTCTTATCAGAGAATATAACTACGGAATGCAAGAGGTTTACTTGTATATTTTAAATGAATTTATGGTATTTTTATTATAATGTATTAATGTAATTGAAATTCTGAAAAACTTTTTTTTTAAAAGTCAATAAAAAATATAAAGCGATATAATTTTACAGATTTTTAATTTTAAATTAAATATCAATTTAGGAGTGATAATGAACTTATACTAAACAGTTATTGATATGTATATATATATATATATATATATATATCTTTGTTCTAGAAACTCATTAAGTATTTGATAAATCGTAAATGAAAATAAACAAGATCTTAATCGAAAACTTATTCATAAAATATAAGTACATATCTATTCAATATTATTTTCAACTAATTATTTAGATCATAGTCAAAATATTATTAAAATATATATCCAAAACTAGTTTAATGTTTATTAAATTATGGTGAATGTTTTATTGTATGTAAAAAATAAAATATTTGATTGGTTTTATCTAATTATATGTAAATTAAATATCTTTCATTGTTTGGAAATTTAATATTTCAAAATTATTTAAATTTATAATACGTTTGTTTTTTTTTTGTATTAATTTAACACACATTTTTGTTTTATAAAATAAATACAATACCCATACAATTGAAATATGATAATATTTATTCAAATACCCGTATTCTAAGTACTTGGGAGGGGGACTTCTCTTTTAATATTCATGTGTTTCTAAGAAATTAATTTTTGTCTTAGAAATAAAACTAATCAGAATATTATCTTTTTGTCTAACCACTGTTTCGTCATCAAAACAATCAACCACTGATGATAAATTTCAACTTTAAATCTTACTAATATCCTTGGCATTTTAGGTCATCAGATCATTTGATATTTAGCAATAATTGATAAGACATATTAAATTTTAAATGTATCAACATTTTTATATGTTTTTTATCTTTTTCCCATCTTTTATATGTTTATTGAAATTTTATCAATTTATTTTAAATTTTTTGCGTTGTAAATGATTTTCTACATACAATGGAATTGTTTATAAAAGTATATATTATATATATTCTTCGATTTTATATGTTCATTTGATCTTATTTTAATTTGAAAACGATTGATATCATCGATACACCTGGTTGACCGCCAATCGCATTTCGCAAAGGTCATATATCAATAGCATTCCAAGGATATTAGAATCCGTCCATCTACTGTCAATGGAAAATATATATAATTCTGCAATATCCACATCAGGGCCAAAATATAAGATATGCATTTTCCATCTATTTCATAAAATGTAAAAATGGTAGATATAGAAAATTTATTTAAGTTCAGATTAAATAATTTATAATTATTAATAATGACTTTTTTATTATGATATTTTTATAAAATAATTAATAAATCTTGTCATTTATTGAATATATTTAAGAATAATAATAATTTAGATTAAATATAACACAAAAATGGTGAAGATTTTTTTGTTTCTTTTTTCCCTTCATTTAAAACAATCATTATATTATATATATTCTATCATTATTATCTGAATATACTAAATAATTGAAAAAACGTTTTATTTATTTACCTGACTCAAAATTTTTTATTTGTATGTGAAATGAATTCATCGTTGGAGTCAATTCTATTTCCGCCGAGCCATTTCTTCAGGTTTAGAAAAAAGAAATAGTTACTCGGAGATAAATCCGGAGAATAGAGCGGATGAGGGAGCAAATCGCATTCTAATTCATGGATTTTCTTGGAAATTCATTTTATTTTCATTTTTTCATCAAATCATGAAGTAGTCTGCTATTAATGGATAACAAACAAAAACTAAAAAACCCAGATAGTTCAAATTTCGATAGTTGCCTGCTGACAGTTATAGTCTTGTCTTTTCATTTAAGAGACAGGAAATTCAAAAGTCACGAACTTATTGACCCACCCTCGTATTATCACCCGTTTATATTGTCCACGTCCATCGAAATCTTGGACGACTAATTAGTCCCTTCCCAATTGGTCTCGCTATAAATAAACCAATTTTTTAATTTAATAAATATGAATTTTAAAAAAAAAACATTCTTTCCAATTATTTTTTAATATTTATAATTGTATTAATTTTTTTTATTAAAAAACTTTTCATGAACCGTTGATAAATTACATTTTTGGCATATATTTTATATATATATATTTTTATTCTAATTTTTAAATATCCTTGATATTTTAATAAATAAAAAAACTTATATATAGAGGTATATTTTTAATCAAATTGATTGCTCTTGATTATGTTTACTATCAATTATGAAAAAATATACAAAATAAAATTGTTTTTGCCATGTATTTAAATTTCATATTTATATCATTCAAATTTCAATATTGAGAAACATTAATTAACCTAGGACAAATTGAAAATGGAACCATATCGTATATTTAATGCTTCGAACGTTGCTTATAATTAATTCCTTTTTGACAAAAAAAAATATATATATATATATCCGAGGTATACAGTTTCGTTAGATTAATGCTTAACTCAAGATTTAATCGCGATAGTGTAGCGTACTCTTCGAATCCCTCCAGTAACAAAACAACAACTCTTGGATAGCGTAACACCAATCGGAATTTACCCTTTTCCAGTAAGATAACTTCCAGAAGATAATTCAAAAGGCCCAACTGGATTATCATCACAACCCAGCTCGTTTTACGTTGTTTAACTTGGGTCAACTGCAATATCAACAAGGCTGGATCGTGGCCTCTAATAAATTATATATAATTATTTGAAATGTTGACAAATAGCTTTCTATATTATCGAATATTTTGATAGTATATTATCATAATATACTATGACATAATTCTAGTTTTACTATATATGTATATAAATAGATTACAAATCAATGAATTAACATTTCTTTTCTCAACTGTGAGTCCTTGAAACGTTTTACTATTAAATGAAAGTTTGTTCCCTATATTATTAAAAAAAAACTATGTACTGATACATTCATTTAATAATTATTCAAACAAATTATTTTTATTTTAAATTAATTGGAGTATTTCAGATCGATATAAAATGTATAATAATAATAATACAATATTTCACAGTGAATACTATTTGTGTGTGTATTAATAAAGAAGAAATTTATCCTCTTATTCACACGTCTATCTATATTTTTAGGGACAATTTATTTTAAATTAATTATTTATTATTTAATTAAAAATCTAAATGTACCAAGCCCTATACGATCCCCGGCCTTAAAAGTTCAGTGGATCTGGACTATAAACAGTAAGCTAACTATACTCGTAAAATTTGGTATAATCATGTATATTTTATATAGGTTTATTTTCTAATTATTTAGTAGCTATATAGCTAGATACAAAATAATGTCTATTTATCTACAATGCATAGAATTTAACAATTTAACAAATTTTTAATCTGTCCTAAATCACTATTATGATTCTATAGATTAAAAATTAATTTAATTTATTTTATTAATATATTCCCTATTCTAATGCCAAATTATGATCTCTTATATAATCTACTTGATAATATTTTAAAGATAATCAATACATTTATATTCCTATTCAAAATATCTAGAAATCAATTTTTTTGTTAAACACTCTTAATTTCTTAATAAGGATTTTTCTAAAGCTCGTTTATATTAGGTTGTTCGGAAAGTAATTTTGTTTTTTCCACTAAAAGGATTTAATTATATTTTTTCGAACACAACTTCATACCACATAATTATGTTTGGAGAGCTGATATAGGAATGCTTGTATATGGAAAAGTTCAATTGAATCTACGCAGTAGTTTTATGGTTGGTGTCATTTTAAATATAAGAGCAATAAGCAGTATTTTCAACATATTTTACTTTTTTCCTATAGAAAAGGTTAAAATGCTGTTCAAGCCAGAAAGAAATTAACGGATGTGTATATAGAAATAGAAGATATTTTGACAATACATCAATGTCAGAATGGTTTGCAAAATTTGGATCCGGCAATTTTGATGTCGAAGATTCTCCAAGTTCTGGAAGGTCGGTTGAAACTGATAAAGGCACGATAAAGTCAGTGGTTAAAAAAATCATCTGGATCAGTTTTTTATTTTTTTAATCATTAGACGAAAATTGACTTTCTGTTTTAGAAAAAAAATGAAATTACTTTCCGAACAACTTACTAGTTTATTTTTTAATTAAACATTAATTTAGTTATCAAATGATTTTGGAGATGCCTCATTCGTAATTATAAGATTATTTTCAGTGTTTTACGAAAATTTCTTTACTAATTTAGGAATTAATAATTATACAAACCATTTTAAAGATATATTTACTTAAATAATAAAGTCATTGACATTGAAACATAAAAGACATTCTTTACTCTATAACCATTATATTTATTAGAGTTTCTGCTAATTAAATTAATTTATATCTCATGGAAGAATAAAAAATATATAAATAATGTTCAGACATTCAAATTGAAATACGAAAATAATTTTGAAATAATTTATAAATTCAAAGAGCGCTTTTGCCAATAGACAAGTGAAGCAAATTAATAGATAAGGTGAAGTGATAAAGTGATAAAGTGAGTGAGAATGCAAGGAAGGGGACCACAGTTAAATTATAAAATTTGATGATACTTAAAATCTGGCTAATGAATTAAATTAGATTTAACTAAATTAATTTTACATGAATCACTTGAACCAGTTCAAATAGTGTAATCAAATTTTATATTTTAAATTAAACTTTATGAATTAATCTATAAAAATATATACTACAAGAGTACAGGAGTATAATATTTTTTTTCAATAATTGATTATTACTATCTCGTAAGCCATCAATAAAAAGCCAAACATGCGCTGGTTTAATATTTATTATTTATAATTTATAATTAATTAAATTTAATTTAAATATAATATATTATGTTATTTAATCCAATTCAAATTGCGAGATAGTCGAGTGGAGACACTCCAGCTTATTTTTTTTTTATAAATTTATTTCATTTTCTTTTCTTTTAATAGTTGAAAAGTAAAATACCTACTATATATTTAAATGTATACTATATTTCGGTGATTTTAAATGGATGATTAATAAAGATGTAGATTAAAAGATGTAAAAAAAAACATCAAATTTCAATTTACATATTCAAATGAAATGTCAAGTAACTTAAAAGTGACCATTTTACAATTATAATAATATTATATCAATTAAACTTATACTAGAATGTTCTATCGTAGGTTATTTTCCTTTTAAAGGAAACAAGTTAAACTTTAGAAAAATCATAGGAAAATGACAATTAAATTCAGGGTGAAATTGTTGTTGTGTTTTATTAAAGGATAATATCCTTATTCATAAATATACTTCCATCTAGGTATATATTTCTCATTTCTTTATCGGCTTTTATTTTCATTTCAACATCCATTAATCATCAAATATGAATAACAGCTCGATACAAGTGGTTATGCATAAATAATAAAATCTGTTATTTTAGAATTAAGTGTACAAAAATAAATATACTTAACAAGAACAATATATTAAGAGTTAATTAACAATGATTTAATTCATGTTTACATTTTCTAAAATTTGGTCTTTTTTTAATTTTTTCAAAGATAATATTAATTTTAATTACAATCACTTCCAGGTAATACAAAAATACATTTAAAATTAATTATTCATGTGTTGAATTCACAAACAATTTGTAAATTAAATTTTAAAAAATATATGTAATATTTAATTAAGTAAGTATATATTTTTATGTTAATTATACAGTTTGCCTAAAAATTTAATTTATGGCTGGCAACAATTCAATTTTATTTTTTTCTAAAAATTTTATTGAAGTTGAAAATGAAATTAATTAGTCTCTGATATTTGCTTAGCCTTGTCCTCTCAATTGACCCTTCTCGTGTTTGTTTCTATTAACATTCTGA
Source organism: Labia minor (assembly GCA_963082975.1). NCBI lineage: Eukaryota > Metazoa > Arthropoda > Insecta > Dermaptera > Spongiphoridae > Labia > Labia minor. The sequence goes on along the minus strand of OY720344.1, from coordinate 35,151,412 downwards.
TCTATATCATTCCAGTCTGACTCCAGAATCAAATAAACAACACAACTAAAATCACAATGAAGTTATCTGCAGAGCCGAATTATTATTATTATTTCGTACAAGATTTAAAAAAAAAATTCTTCCTTTTTTTAACTCGTTAAAAATTAAATAAATTTGAAAATAGTTTAATGAGAATAATTGTATTTGTTCATTGAAAATGTCTTAAATAATTAGTATTTTTTTTTTGCTCATTTGATGTGGATTCATATAATTCATTGTTTTACAAATTAGTATGATCTTGACTGATTTATTTTATCTTTGATAGGAATGACCTCCATTTATATACAAATATATTTTTCTTTCCTAAAGTCATTGTAACTTACAAGTTCATGGCTGAATTAACTACATTTCACCAAGGAATAGTTTTTAATAACCTATAATTTCTTTTTATACACATCTGATAAGGATAATTTTTATAATTTACTTAATTTATTATTAATTATCGCTCTTTAGTTTTTAATAATGGATAGAAACAAAATAATTCGATAAAGAAATATTATTTAATCTCTAAAAAAATATTATTTGATTTTTTTTTAAAGTTAATAAAAACCATTATAAATCAGGTGACGAATTTTATTATACAGATTTTAAACCTCATATAAATACCTAACAATATTCCTGAAATAGACTTATTGTAAATCATTCAATATCATTTTTATTATCTAGTTGGGATTATAAATGATAAAGATTTTATAATGAGAGAATACTATGTAACATATATTTAATTGTAGTACTACAATACAATCTGTTTAAACAATCCAAGAGGGTATTTACTAAATTCAATTCAAACAAGTATTATGTATGATAATAAGCTTATATAAGACAATTAATATAGAAGTAGACCCATATTTTGGCTATAAACTATCCACAATAGTAATAATTTCAAATTCTTACATCATATAATAAAATAAATTTTACTTAAAAATATATTCGATATATATTTTTTCTATTTGTATCATTTAACTTCATCTTGATTAACAGAAAATAAAATAGAAATAAAAAAGAATAAAAATCACAATTATCTCCGGTTAGAACACAATATTAACGAAATAAAAAATCTAATTATCTAATTTTATTTTCATAAAAACATCATATTTTGAATATTCTTGGATTGTTGTAACAAACAAAACTAATAGTAGATGTTTTAATTTTTAAATATAGTTTTATTGATAAGAAATCTTGACAAATCTCTGACACCCAAATATGATGTTATTATCGTTAGGAATAATAGTTCCCATGGGCTTAAAATTGTCGCCTTAAGATCATTAAAGAAAAATAAAAAGTGTAATCTATTATTTTCATTTAAGTCCTGAAATGATGATTAATACCATGTGAAGTTAAATTTACAGAAAATATGCATGTTTTTAAAAAATTCAAATGATGATTCATAAATGTTAACAAAGAATTTGTCATTTTAAAATATAATAAATTATATTGAACCTTACGAAAATAAAAAAAAATCAATATATGATATTAAATATATTTTTTTTTAAATGGAAAAATAAAAAGTAAAGAAAAATTCTATGTGCTTATATCTTAATTTTAATTTAAATAAGTAATTAAATTAATATTATATAAATATGATAATACCTATAAGACATTATTACATAATTCATTTTTTTCAAATATATAATTATATTTATATTTATATTTTTTGAAATTTGATTAATACTTAATTTTTTATGTAATTCAAATATAATATAAAAACAATACAAATTAAAATAAGTTGACCTGTGGCCAGGCTCAGAACCGACCGACGGTTTGAAATAATTTAATTTCCACCTACAGAAACAATTTAAAATAATTTAAATGTATCTATTAATGCAATAAAAAACAGATATGGATATAACATAAATATTTTTAATTTTATTTTATTTATAATATATAAGTAGGAGTTGGCTGTGACGTCATGGAGACCTCAGAGACCTGGGTACTCCCAATTTCATTAAAATCCGTTGAGCCGTTCACGCTGTACACATCTATACGGACGGACAGACGGACAGACATCATGCTAAAAATACTTTTTTCTGTTAAGAAAATGCATGATTCGTGGAGATATGTAAAAATACCCACATGTGAAATTTGGTGTGAAAACAATACCTCCCTTACTATCGTCGGTCGGTAAAAAAGAATGAACTAACCTGTAATACATAATGTTTTCTTTATTGATATTGAATGAATAACACACCTAGAAACAAAAATAATGTTAAATAGAATGTCAAAAAATTAGGTTTATTTGATAATAATATAATTAAGAAGTTTATATTATTTCTTTAAATATTAATTGTATTTTATTACACTATCCTTTTTAGGATAGCTTATTCAATTTTATTGATATTATATAAATGCCCTTAATTTGAAAATATTCTTAACTTTTTCTTTTAAAAGTAATTATTTCTATAAATACATATATACAATTAATTTTAAGATAGATTACAAACAGACAACCGTTCATTTATTTAAAATAAAAAAATTAATATTTTTAATTATTTTTTTTTATGAATAACAAAAAATATTATTGATAACATGAAAAAAGGTATATATTTAAAAAAAATATCAAATAAGATATTTAAGTATATTTTGAGTTTCACTGTATACAATTTGGTTCTTCTCACTTGGAATTTATAAATTAAAATAATTTTAGAACATAAATTAATATGATAATAAAACAGTGTTAGATATATAAATATATAGATACAAGCCTATAATTTATTATTTTCTCTTGTGAATTCCATTCACAGGCCTAGTCTATTTGAATTTATTAATAGCACCGTTTAATTTCATATAATGAAATTGTTGTGAGCAAAACCTGTCTAGATTGTAGGAAAGCAATTAAGACTAAGTAACCTATCAAGTCGCTATGTGCCTTAGGTGGTGGTGGCGTTGGACAATTGTCAACCTTTGGGGAACACGTCCTGTCCCCATTGGGAATGGCAACACGACGACTCCATCATCGAGGAATGGAATCTCGTCTGCGATCGGAGTATTTTAGTTCCAGTACAACAATTGTCTTATCTTACTGGTGTCATTTCGGGCGGCATCATTTGCTTTTTTCTCACCAATCGGTAAGTTTAATTCAAAAACAGATATTTCAACTAAAAAACATTAAAATGAACTTTAACTACTTTAGAAAGGAACATTTACTTTTTTTACCCTGGGGGAAAATATAATTTTATATATATATATAGATGTATTTTCTGTATATATCGGAAAAGATGTAAAACTGATACTCTGGGTCTAATATTGTGTGTGCCCTCAATTTGAGACATTATGGTCGTTGATTACAGAGTGTTAGTTATTATGTAAATATGTAAATAAGTTTTTCTTTTTTTTATTTTGTTTTTTGTTTACATTTTGGATGTTTTTGCTATTTTTTTTTTGTCACCACCCAAACTGAGGTGGACCGAAATAACATACAGAATAATTGTATATATATTTCTTGAATAAATGAATAAAATAAAGATGTAAGTATGTATGTATAATAAACGCTCCATGTGGCGCCTCTGGTGGCTTATTTTAGAAGCTGATTCATTTCCGACACTGAATATAAAATTAATAATTCTAGAAATTTCCTTACAAAGAATGTTTATAATATTTAAATTTTTATGTCTAATATTAAAATATCATTTCAATTATTTAACTTATTCTAAAAGTTTGATTTATTCATTATATAAAGATTATAATATGATCTTTTAGACAAATGAGATAAGGGAGTTGTTTTAAAATTTTGTTTTTTAAAATTGGGTAATTTTTTTAAATTTATTTTTAATCCAAATGATAATATTCTATTATAATTTATAAATATGTAGGTTTCTTTTTAGGATTATTATTTTTAATAAATTCTCTTGTGTGATGTGATATAATTAAAAAATAATATTAAATTGTATATAAATTTAAAAATTAGAATATTTGAATTTGTAAAAATTTTAATACTAATTAATAATTATAAAACTTAAAATTTGTATATTTAATTATAATTTTAAAATAGGCGTATTATTTGAGAATATTTAAAATAAATGTATGTTATATTAATTAATATATTAATTAAGTTATATTAATAATATATCCACTATTCGAATATAATTAGAACCTCTCTCTTTCTCTCTCCCTCTATTTTGAAAAGTGTTTTAGCCAAATTAAGCTAATTTAGATACCTCATGCAACATGGATCGGTAAATGAATTAGGTTGGAAGACGAGGCAATTTATAAGTTTCTTCTAATCTTAGGAGAATATCAATGCGAATTAAGGTCATATCGGATAACATTAAATCGAATTTAATCTCCATAAAAACATTCAATATTTATGTACAACAATTATTATGATTTACAAGTTTAAATTAAATCGTATTTAAATTAAAAAAATAAAATTATTTAAATTTTATATGATTGTGGGGAGACTAAATAAGTTAAAAAAATTATAAAACTAAAATGAAAGCTAGTTAGAAATAAATTATATCTAAAATTATATAATTATGTATATATAATTATATCTAAAACAATTATTATTATATTATATATAATAATTGTTTTCAAACACAATAAAAAGATATTAAATAATAGTAAAAAATCATAATAATGATAATAAATGATTTATAATATATGTGTGTAATTACATTAAAATACATTTTGTTAGATGTAGGCAATAAACTGTAATGAGAGTAAATATTTCGCGTCTAGTATTTTTGGTGCCGGTGATCAATGAAACATTCGGCGCCTGTCCTTGTGAGGTCAAGGAACCGTAATACTTGGCGGGAAAGAATATTTTTCATTCACGTTCTAACTACCTCATTTTCTTGTTTTGAGCCGAAAAGTTTTAAGCAAAAAAAGGAGCTGGAGGGGTCAAAAAAATGACATGTTAGTGTTTTAGATGACTAAATTATTTATTATTTATCCAAGTGTATATTATACTTGTATATAATATAATAAAGAAAAAATAATTTGTAAATGATTGAATAATAATTTTTCTTATTAATAAAGTAAAATAAGTGTAAATTTCGTTTTAAAATCGATAAATTGAAGAGATTTTAAGGATTCCATCACAAATTTATGTCTAAAAACTTTTAACAACGTTAATTTTAACTCTTAAGCGACGACGTCGAGGACATGAATAATTTATTCTCAGTTTGTTTTTATTATTTAAAACACGATATCTTTTTCGAAGTACTTATATTATGTCAACATTTTCATCGAATTAAAATTATCTTTTGAAATTATAACATTTATAATATCTAAAGTAAAACTAGAGAAAGTTTATATTTATGATTGTTATATTGTATACTATTTAAAGGATTAAAACTTAACAAGTAAATTTAAAGAAAAATTATTCATGGCTTATTTAAAAATTTTGATATCATGTATATTATATATTATATAATTGATCTATTAAAATAGTGTATATATTTTTTTGGGGGTAAACTTTCTATAATTATTGTATACTTTATACCAGTTTTTACAAAACTTTATTACCTCCTCAACAATACTTCTCTTTACAGCTCAATCTAACACTAAATTCCGTCAATTTCCTACTTTATGAATTGCAGTATCTGTGGTGGTGGTTTTCACATAAAGTCCATAAAACCAACATGCTAGATCTATCAGCCAACAATTAAGTCTTCTTACCTCGAATAAAACTAGCTCTGGGTTTGAATTACTTTTTTGTCGTTCTCAGTTGTTCGAAGAAATCTGGGGCAATACTTTTGTTGTTGCTCTTTATCATACATTCAAATGTTCTCACTTTTTCTTTTCCATCAGTTTTCGAGTTATCCGCAGATGTATTCAAATTTACTTTTAACATATCTTGATATTGTAAATTTCTCGCTCTCATAAAATCACAACTTTTCCTAGGTAGCTATCTCAGACCGATACAATTTGCAGTAGTCCAAACCGAATCCTGGATTCTACACCATATATTATTTATGTGATCTTTCATCAAAAGGGATTTAAGTCACTCATCCACCTGTGGTCGGTAGTTAACACCCTCAAGCGTCCACTATTTAAACATTCATATCTTCTGCTGTAACCATTACTCGGGATTTACATTCCTAATGTTTACAAGACTAATATTGAAGCATCTCCCGCAAATACCGAGCAAAACATCCCCGATAAATCCAAAGTCAATAACGGCGGGAAGTAGACGCTCATGGATTGCAAATTCCACTCTTAGAAGATAGTTAACCTCATATCAACTATAACACTCGTAGAAGACAGTCGATCATACCTTCTGTGGACCACCACACTACTAGAGTTCTCTTGTAGGGTACATTGACAATTTTAACTTCTAACATTTCACTTATTACTTGACCAGTTTTAAAATACTATGAATCTATCCGTTTATCTGTATGTTAACTTGATATTTGAAGTACAAATCAGCAGAATGATGTTTAGATGGTAATTTCTTTACACGATACTCTGTCTATACTACTAATATAATTGACATCGCCTTAGGACATGAGTGTATTTAATAAATATAACTGAGCTACCAACTACTTCACGGTCTGTTGATATCGTCGTTTCAGTCTGCGACTGTTTATTTGTTCCTTATTCATAGTTAATCTACATATTAGCGATTCTCAATCTTTTGGGTGGCGCTCCATTAGAGAAGGGTTCGAAAATATCCATGAGAAAATATTATTTAAAAATTTGACAGAAACTGAAAGGAAATTTTATTAATATTTTTATATTTTTTTTTTATTTGAAGATTTTGAAAATCCTTGGAAAAGCTATCAAGTGAACTTAATTATAATAAAAATATAGAAAATAATATTTGAAAAAAGGGTTTTAAACCCTTTCATATTTGCTGTCAATTTACCCCGGTTCCCCAACCGATGTTATTGACCATCATCCATAAGAAAGTTATTAATAGCTTCTCTTCAAAATGAAATTAATTCATTTTTATTTGAAATTAATTTTAATAAAGTAACCTCTATAATTTTCAATTGTTTATTGATTATTCTAATTTTTGTGTTTATTATTATGTTAGTACCATGAATGGATACACAAACTAGATTTAGTTTTATATATATATATATATTCGCGATTTTAATATTTATTTTATTAATAATGTTTCCTATAATATAGTTTAAATTTTCCTGGCTAGTTCGAAAATACAATATTATTTGATTAATAACATACTTCTGATATTAAAGACTGATAGTGTATAAGTATATATATATATATATTAATATAGTTATTTTATTTTATCTCTCTGAATTATTTATTTGTTAAATGTTTATTTTATAGTATTTTATAGTGTTTTTATTAATTTAATAATATTTACTTTTACTATTATAATTTTCGATTTTATATGATTTTCAAGTTTGTTTGCTCTCGCTTTGAGTAAACAGGAATAAATTGAAGTGTTGTATCTTGACATATTTAATTTCAATCTTATTTATTTTTATTATTATATACCAGTCAACCTAAAATAGTTTATAAAATAGAAAATTTGAAAATTATTCTTATTGCCACCGATAGTTGCATTGTTACTCCATTAAATAATGTAAAAAAAACATTTTAGGTTTATTTATTCTTTTGTGCATTTTATTGTAAGTGAACCCGGTGAAATTTATGATTGAAAACTGGGCCGCAAATACTGCAAGGTTGAGAAATGCTGACTTACATTCATTGATTAGAAATAAAGTGCAATCTAAGAGAATGGAAATATCTTTTGTTTACTATCATTATTTCTAAAGTTGTCTTTATTTTCATTAAAGCCTCCTTCAAACTTTTCCATTCAATTTGTAGCCAAATTTCATCTCTTCAGAAGGGCTAGTGTTGTTTAAATACGATTAAATTAAATATATTATCATCCATTTGTTTGGTACCTCTGACAAAATTAAATTAAATTTGGTTTTGTGTTGGGTCGCAACTACAGTATAGCCCTTTAATAAAAATGAATGTAGTTATCATTGGCTTCATTCTTACTTTGAATTACAACCAAATAAACATAAAGAGAGTTATCAGTTCTTAGAATAAAATATACATCCTTGGATAATAAAATTAAAATTTATAATATTTAGAAATATAATAAGTAATATTAAATTGTTAAAGCTTTAGTGGTTGTTTTTATTTATAAGAGAATTTTATAAATAAAACCACATATTGATATTTTATTGTAAATTTATTCAAAAACACAACAAATACACAACGTTTTGATTGCTCCTTCTCGAAACGTTGTGTATTTTTTGTGTTTTTGAATAAATTTACAATAAAATATCAATATGTGGTTTTATTTACAAAATTCCCTTATAATAAGTAATATATATATATAATTGTCAACTGTAAAAAGTTTGAAATATTCTCTAAAATCTATTATTAGATTAAAATTTTATTTGTTAAAAGAAGTCTATACTTACATATCGTGCGATATCAACGGTTGGAATTAATAAGAAAGTAATTTCTTATAATCTTGACAAAATCTTTTATTCCACTTTAAATTTATTCTTAATAATTAATAATATATTTATCTTTCAAAAAATTCCATACCAATTTCTTAAAAGTAATTGTCTAATTATTCAATTTCGAATTATAAAACTAATTCAATTATAATATATTATTCATGACAGGTTGTCTAATTCTAGGAGTATGAATATAATCCATTTCCTTTTCCCTTAATAAAATTATAAGGAATATGTAAAAATTCAAAAAACAAGAGATAAAACTCTTTACAAATTCAATTATGAATTAAATGTATCTCTGAAGAGATCTATTGTTTTAAATGGTTTATCTCCTTTAAATATTCTGAGAATTTAAATATTATTAATTCTCTAATATTCAATAGAACTCAATTGAAATTAGAGAAATGATTTAATTTTATTATAAAATAATTATATATATTGGCACATATGTAGTATATAAATGGAATACAAAATTATTTTTTTAAATTTATTTAAGTAATTAATGTTTTTATTTCTCATAAAATCTATCAATGTGTTAAAATATTTATGTAATTCATTTTTCGAAAGATTCCTAAATTTTTTATGCTTTTATTATTGAATAAAATACACTGAGGTGCAAAAAAGTGGAACGCTTAGAAAAATTTGATTTTTTCAAATAATTTTTGATAAGTGTTTGGACTATCAGAATTTTGAAAATTGTTTCACTCTAAAAATGTATTAAAATATTTGTAACAATTAATTAAAAGTTTAAATAAAACTATATATGTTTTTCCTGAAAATTATTTGAAAAAATCAAATTTTTCTAAGTGTTCCACTTTTTTTGCACCTCAATGTATATGAGATATAATATAATAAAAAGATGGCTATCAAAAAAACAACATGAGAATAGCAACTCAGAATTCTTTGCTACACTAACTATAATCCTCCAATCTTCCCTATAATGTGCTACCTCCATTTAATTCCTACTTTGTGTTAATTTATATCAACTGCCACCCCCCCCCCCCCGTCCTTAGTCAAGCCATCGATCGTTTGCTAATTAGTTTCCCAAAACAAACTTTCCTAGCCTTTCTTCACCAATTTACACCACATCCTTAGTAGATCAAAATCCTCTTGTCTATAAGATTTTTATAATTTTATTTATTGATTAAATTAAATTATTTTTTTCTCGTTACAGATATGGTCCTAAGCCGATTTTCCTAATTGCGATTGTTGTTCAAATCTTTTTTGGTGTTCTCACTTCGTTTGTGCGTACCTTCATCATGTCTTGCTTGTTGCGCTTATTGATAGCCATTGCTTGTACTAATATGTTTACTTGCGGTATGCAATTATGTAGCAAAGTGTTGGGAGACAGAGGACCTTATTGGAAAATAGCAGTTCCTGCCTGTTATGAACATTTTTGGTAAATATTCAATTTCAATATGTATATGCTAACCTGAGAAAAATAACTTTTTTAATTTATTAAAATTAATATATTTTTTTTCCTATATTTTCCTAAAACTTTTCTGAAATCTATATTTTATAAATTGTCTTTTTTTTTATTTTTCTGTTTCTTTTTTTTTTGTTTTGATTTCTTATTTTCTAAAGTTTATCATAAACAAGATTTCACCATTTATTTTGAAATAATTAATTTTTATATCGTTTATTTAATATTATAAATATATATAGAAATATATTATTTTTCAATAGTATGATCTTTATGAAAAATCCATACATTTAAATTGATTATTTTAATAATAAATAATCCTATTAAATCTTAATATATATAACATCAAATGGAACATTTCTGAACGATTTTGCAAAAAAATGTATTTTTCTATTTATATTTTTATACCTTCTGATCTTGAAAACAATCCAAATGATTTTTATTAAATTTTTTGGTGATAAAGATTTAATCTCTATTTTCTGTTTTTTTCTTAAATTTAATTAATTAATAAATATCAAAGGATTATAAAATCAAAATAATAATCCAAGGTGACCTATACATCTGTGGTAAACACATAAAATCCTATATATGAGAGGGAAATTAAACATTAAAATTTTATTAACACTTAAATATTAAATAAACGTCATCTAATAATTTTATTGAAATAACAAAAGATACAGTATTTCTATAAAAGTATTTTTTTTTTTATAAAATAAAATAAAGTTGGATTAATATCATGTATATACATACAAAACAAAGAAAAAAGAATCTTTCTGAATTTAACATTAATTTTCCTCTTTAAAATGAATAAAATAAAATTCATAGCCGATTAACAAAAATATTGTATTTTCCTTCTAATGCATTTTTAAACATTTTTTTTTACATAACATACTCTATGTAAAAAGAGACCCAGGTGTATCTTATCCATGAATGAATAAAATATATATGTTTTCTATTTTATTTGATGGTATAAAAATACTCTCTACCGGTGGTTTTAATTAAAAAAAAATATAAATATAAAACAAGGCATTAATCCTATGCAACCAATTTATTATTAATATTGTATATTAATGCATGCAAAATTAAATAAATGGATTTGGTTGATGATTTACTGATGCAGAAAATAATTCATTTAGTAATGGCTACTCTTTATAGAAGATGTATAATAGATTGCAGTTAATGGTGAGATATGAATGAAATTGTAACGGATACTTTCGTGGTTGAGTGACTTAGCCTCCCACTCAAAGTCATTGAAAAACAAAAGAGCGAAATTCGTATAACAACTTACAAACTTTACTTATTATTACATTATGTTCTCTATAATTACTTGAGTTTTAATGAATTTAGCTTATATCCCGTTGTTATTATAATTACCTCTACATATCTTACTTACAAATTAGAAAATTGCAAAAATTTTTCATATTTCTTCATTATAGGTAGTAAATTACTTTTTTCATAATCACTTTCTTTTTATTTTATTTGACATTCATTAATTTTGTAGTATCACACGATTGAGTATACATAGGGTTGCCATATTTTTTCACGGACCAACCGGGACAGTTCTGTCTATTTTACTTTAGGTTTAGGGATGTCGGTTTCGGGGGGGGGGAGGGGGTTATATGAAAACCTCAATGTAAAAAACACTTAAAATATAGAATAGATAATAAGCATCCATACTTAGTGCAACAAAATTTGCATTTATTAAATCATTCTTTAATTCTTCCAGCGCTGTTACATTTAATATTATAGCCTCACATTTGGTTTTTCCCAAGAAAATTTTGGTTCAAAAAATTTGTATTACTGTGTTACTTGCCAAAACGTTACTAATTACACAAGAGCAGATTAATCATTTTCTGATCTAATAACTTTGCTCAATTATTTCCAAGAAACTGTGCCCTGAATCTAAACCGGGACAATTTCAACAACCGGGCGGGACGCCGGGACAACCCAGTATATCCGGGACTGTCCCGGCGAAACCGGGACTTATGGCAAGTCTAAGTATACATAACATGTAGTAATAATAGGTATAGGAAATGAAATAATATTGTGAATTTTGAAGGTTTTAATTTTTTCATAAAGTATATAAAGAAATCAGCTCACAGTTCATATATCACAGGAAGAATTTAGTTATTAGAATCTTATTATATTGCACATTATATACAATAATTATTTTAAACAATAAAAATATAACAAAAAAAAATAATATTAATAAACAAATAAATAATAAAAAGTTTTTAGATATAAATATCTTTAGGAAATGTTAATATCAATTTTAGTTTAAATGAACAAAAAAAAAAAAAAAAAAAAATTCGATACCATTTTATGTTTTTTTTTTATAATTTGATGTAAATGTAAATACAACGGACCTATAATCAACGCAAGAAATAGTATTGAACATAAAAATATTAAAGCGTAAAACCAAACCTTTATTTTACTTCCGTTGATTAAACATGTTCAATCAATAATTTCATTTATAAATTGATTAAACATTATGCAAATTCATCTAAATAAATATTTTATATATTAAATGTAGAATATATCTACTAACTTAACCTAAACTAACTTATCCAAGTATAAAAGCTTTTTTTAATATTAATTAATCTCGATTATGATATCAGAAATCGAAAATACTCCCGTTAATATTTTATAAAGGAAAATAAATAGTAATAAAATTAGTTTTTATTTTTCAATTTAATACAATAATTAAAGTGGTTTTTTCAAAACCATCTGTACTATTTTTCTATTTCAAATCTAATTACCTAATCTCTATTACCCTTTTAACTAAAATAAATATAAAACCAATTTCAAATAAATAATGAAAATTTATCTCCTAACTAATTTCACTAATACATGTATACGTTTTATATGTGATATGTTTTATTAATTTGAAGTTTAATAATATAATTTTCTAATAATAAAAAATAAGACTTATGAATATTAAAAATTACAAAAATGAGTAGCAGTTATATATAAAAAAGTATTTTTTAAAAAAAATATCTAAAATCACACATTCGATTATTAACTAGATTATCTCTCAGATTATATAAAAAAAAAACCTCTGACTTTGTACGTTCTATCAACGCCTATCAAGCCGGTTATATCAATGAGGTGTCCTATGATCAGTAGAACGGGTCCTCTCAACCTTTACCTTGATTTTGATCGGAGGCGCTATCAAGAAGCTTTTCCACAATGTTGTTCTCGGAGGCTGGGTTGACTCCAGCTAGGGAAATTCCCTTGCCGGACCCGGGACTTGAGCCCGGGACCATGTGAATGTGAGGCAGGTTCACTACACACACACCCAATGGCGCCTTCAATCAGATTATATTTAAATATTTTATATATATTCAGTAGTTAATTTATTTTTCAATTTCTTTCTCTTTAATTAAAAAAATAATAATTATACTTATTTGATTTAAAGTAAAACATTCCAAAATTGAAAAAGGAAAAAATTATTAATATATTCATATTTCGAAAATATAGAAAATCCATCATATATTGTAACTTTCATCTTTTGTTTGTTCTGATATATTGTAAATTTTGGCTAATAAACGTACTCTTTAAATTGAAAATTAAATTGCAAATAAAGAAATAATTAAATTATTAAATAATAACAAATTTTCATGAATACCAATCATTAAATATGATTAAAGATTTTACAATATTAAATAAAATAATTTTCAATATCTAATCAGTTGACGAAGACCATTTGTTTTTCAAAATAATAATCTTATTTTAGTCAGATTTCTAGATAATTTTTCTATTTATTTATTTCTTTTTTTTTTCTCCTATAACTTCTACTCTAAGGACATTTCATTTATAATATTTTTATATAAAAAAAATTAAACACTACTTAATTGTTTAAATGAAAATATTAATTATTACATGAATAAGTTTAATTAATCCAAGTGCTAAAAATAACCGCATATGTGATAAAGTATTATTATTTTGTAGGTCGTTAGGCACGCTCACTCTAAGTCTGTTGGGTTATTTCATTCCCTCCTGGCGATTACTTCAACTCTGTATCTCAGTTCCAGCGATAGTGCTACTGTCCTTGTCTTGGACTATTCCGGACATCTCCATGGACCCTCCACCAACCGAAGTGGAGCAAAAGAATGAAAAGCCTCCTCCATCCCTTTCATTGCCAGTATCAATTACACGAATCATTGCGATACATATTGTGTTCGCTTGTATTATTGTTAATTACTATGGAGGTTTACTTAATTCCAACAACTGGGGACCTCATTTATATTTCAATATCTCAATAGCAGGTAAGTTTCGTATCAATCGCTCAAAATTAACACATCAATTCAATAATGAATTGGATAAAAGGATTAAAATAACATAAATATAACACAATACATTTTTTTATAATTTTTTTTTTCAAATTAAGTAAAAATAAATTTTATTTGAAATAATTATATAAATAATACTTAGATAAATCAATTAATTTTTCTCATGAAATATAAACTTAAATTAATAATATTATTCATTCTATGAAAGATAATTTTAAGAGAAAGGACAGCGAGATGGATTATAATAAAAAAAACCAATAAAATTGTTTTTAAATACATATTACAAATTATGAAAATAAAAATAAAATGTATAATTTAAACTTGGGTAGGGCTGAGAAAAATTATATAATTATGATCTCTTATATACTTTTATGAATTTGAAAATAATCAGTAGAATTTTTATGAAATTCACGTATTAGGGTTTTTTGAGGTGAAATTTACATTTATTATTAATTACTTTAATAAATTAAAAACTAATAATGAAATAATGATTTATCTCTCTGGAAAAACTTCAAAATAAATGAAGTATTCATAAAAATCACGCGGATAATTCTCAAAATAAGAACAGCATATACATTTTTGTTAGATATAATATTAATATATATACAGTAAAAACTCCTTATTCGCGGGGTATATGTTTCATAAATATGACGCGAATACAGAAACCGTGAATAGGGAATGGTAATTTATATGGGATTATAGGGGATACATTCCTAAGTGACAAAAAAATAATAAAATCAATTTAATTGAAGTTTAGGAACATTTTGATTAATCAACTTTAGGCTTAGGCAATGGTTTGAAGAATTTTGTAATTTTCTCTTTCTTGGCAGTTTTTAAAAGCTCCTTCAATTCAGCCTGATACGCAGCAGTAGCATTAGCAATTTGCCTCTTAAAAATAAGACTTCGTTTTTATAGACGGATCAATGTTCATAAAGAAATCGCAAAGCTGATTTACCATTCTTAAGCTTTCACTAAAATTTTTCAAAATAACTGTCAGATTTCCACTGCTTGTTGAAGCTTCTTCTTCTGTGAATTTTACATTTACTACTTTCAGGCAAATCTTGCGATTCCTGTATAACCCATCTCGTCCTATTCCATTCGCGATTTCGGATATGTTTGCAGTCAAAGTTTGAACTTGCACAGATTATTTGTCATTTTCCGCAGTCAGAGAAGATGACAGTTTTTTCCAGTATGACTTCAAGGTGTGTGGATTCAGTTTGTTTACATTCTCAAAAACACCTATCGCGGGGAAGGCGCCTATTTGAAGCATTTACAAAGGATATTGGGTTGAATGCCTATTGGAATCCTTCTATTATTATGTATGTACTTATTAGATCCACGAATAAAGACATTTTTAGACGCGAATATAGGAATTGGGTCTCATTTTTTTAACCCGCGAATAGAGAAAACGCGAATGAAGGAAGCGCGAATAAGGAGATTTTTCTGTATATAAATATATATATATTAATCTAAAAAATGAATATTTGGTTTGTTTCAAAGTAAAAAAACTTATAAACTTATATAATAGGATAATGTAACATAATATTTTAAAATTGAAAAACTCTTAAAATTATAAAAATATTTAATTATGAATAACAAATTGAATCAATCGATTTAATTGAACCTTAAAACATATAAAATGATTTAAATTAAAGATATTATAACGTAGAAAATTCATTTTTATATCTGTTAATCCATTTACCCGAAAACTACATTAAAATAATAATACTTATAAAATTTTAGTAATTAATTATTTAAAGTTACTAATGAAAAATATCAGTTATGTCTTTATAATTAAGTCATATATGCTAACATATATTCTCTATTCCATATCGCCTCAGCAATTAAAATTAATCATCGTTATATGACAAAAAAGATGAGAATATATTTATTTATTTATTGTATATTAGAAATGTTTTTAACGCTCGGATAAATAATTCATGGTAGTAACTGTTATTAATATTAAAAATATTTTATTTCTGAATTTAAGATATGAGATAAGTGAACCTTCTCATTTTTTTCTACAATTCTACATTTTTAAATAATGATTTCTAAAGTTATATTAAAGATATTTTAATGAAAATTATGTCACACAGAACCGTAGTAAATTAAAAATTAAAGAATGTATGTAAGAAGAGATAGCGTCTTTTGAACAACAGTAAAACAATAAAATACATATGTTTTTAAGAGGTTAAATTTATTATTTAGGTAATTTTTTTTTCATTATACTAATTCAGTAGAACTTTGATTTTGATTTTGAGATTTTGTGATTGAATGAAAAAAAATTCTGATTTATTTACCCCTCAAAAATAGCTTCTAATAAGAAAAAAATTCTGATTTATTTACCCCTCAAAAATAGCTTCTAATAAGAAAACGAAAACTCCAATGGCTTTTGTTTCTAAATTTGAATAAGGATGTAAGTTATTGTGTGTTAATAAAATTGTGATTACTCATAAATATGTGTTTTCAAATGCATCTTATGTACATTCTTATTACCGACCGACGATAGTAAGGGAGGTATTGTTTTCACACCAAATTTCACATGTGGAGATTTTTACATATCTCCACGAATCATGCATTTTCTTAACAGAAAAAAGTATTTCTAGCATGATGTCTGTCCGTCCGTCTCTCCGTCCGTATAGATGTGTACAGCCTGAACGGCTTAACGGATTTTGATGAAATTTGGTATATTTACTTAATGCATCAGTGGGATGAATTGATCAACTTTTGGTGCAAATCCGGAAACCGGAAGTGGTAGTATTAGCGATCAACGATAAGAAGGGAAGGGTTATTTTCGCACCAAATTTCACATAAGGAGATTTTTTTACATATCACCACGAATGTATTGGTTTTATCCTCGGGAAAAATCATCTTCATTATGTTTTTCTTAATTTATAATTATATGACGTCACCCAGCCCTTCATGAAGTCACAGCCTCGGGTAACGCCGGCAACGCCGGCTACTTCAACTATATATTATAAATAAAATAAAATTAAAAATATTTATGTTATATCCATATCTGTTTTTTATTACATTAATAGATATATTAAAATTATTTGAAATTGTTTCTGTAGCTGGAAATTAATTTATTTCAAACCGTCGGTCGGTTCGGACCTGGCCACAGGTCAACTTATTTTTTTAATGTATATTTTTTGGTAAAGGAATTACTTGTATTTAATGTTCTAGTTAAACGATAATGTAGTTTTGAAAAATTCAACAATGTTATTAAAGGTCTATTATAAAAAAAAATTAATTTTCCATGTTTTATGATTATTTTACTTCTCGTTATTTTGACAGAATAATCGAGATTCTTTTCAATGTATAACATTTTTGAATTTTCGTAAAATTTAAAAATATGCAGGCATATTGATAAAAAAATTATTTAATCAAATGTCATCATCACAAGATTATTTGAACTGAACTTAATTAATAATTAATTGATCAAAAAAATCTTTTGTGTAATTTTCACTTTATTCATTCCACATTTTCCATAACTTGAATATATGTATCTTAATTGAATAAATTTTTTTACAAAGAAATAATTAAATTCATATTTAATAATTTCAAAAACAATTAATCCCAAGCCTTTAATCAATCATATAAATAAATACTTCTTAAGATATATATAGTTACTTATCAATTAATTTACTATTCTATGTCATAAGATTCAAAATAAAGTATAATATATTACAGAAGATCAATTTAAATCATTTAGTTCTGTTCATTTAACCTTTGACTGTTAAGAGTCTCTTTTGAAGTTAATCAAAATCACGAGAAACTGAAATTCTTGTCATTTTTCTTTTTCTATCATCTTTTTTTAAGATCATTATAAAAAAATGTCTTTAAATAATTATTTATTTTAATTATTAAACATTCATATATCAATAATTTATCAATTTTAAAAAGAAAATCATTTAATTTTTTTTAATGGTAATTTTTCCTCCAAACCTTAGAATTTTATAAATATATTTAATTAATATAATTTATGATTTTAAGTTTAAAAAAATATAACAGTATTTTTAACAGATTTACCAAATTAGTTTATTTATTGTATTATGTATTTTTTCAAATTTCACCTTAAATGCAAAGTTCTTTTTCCATTTCAGGTGTTTGTGAAATCCTTGGTGTGCTTTTGGGCGTGGTCATTATGTTTCTGCAGGACTTTAAATGGCTGGCATTGACAATACTCCTTTTAATCGGAGGTCTGCCAATGGCCTTTTGCAGTTATCTTCCGGATCCATATCATCCAGACATGCTCGTATTTGGGTCAGTCGGTCGAGTTGCCGCTGCC
The DNA here is from genome assembly GCA_963082975.1 of Labia minor. Lineage (NCBI taxonomy): Eukaryota > Metazoa > Arthropoda > Insecta > Dermaptera > Spongiphoridae > Labia > Labia minor. Next base: position 35,132,971 of record OY720344.1, on the reverse strand, counting down.
TGTGCTTTAACACAAATTTCGGTACAGGCCGGAGAATTTTTTCCCAACAATACAATGAAAAAATGGACTCTTTTCTCAGCCACCTGTTTCGGACGGTTACTTTTACTCTCAGCGCCTTTCATTAATTATCTAGTAAGTAATCTTGACCTTCATTCGCTTTATAAACAGAAAGAACCTTATACAGAAATTTTATTTTTTATTGCAATTTCATATAATAACATAAAATAAATATCATACTTTATATTTTAAAATGTTACTGAATTACCTCACAGTTTATTCCATCGCGAATATATTAATAAGAAAGGAATGGGAAATGTACTATACACAGACCAAAGCAAAAATTAAAAAAACACATATAATTACTGTATTTTAATTAATTTTCCATTAATATAACAAAATTTCAGCTATCAAAATTCCGAAAGAAGAGGGAGGATATATATTTTAAATTCAAATCAAGCTCCCAATCCATCCTCATCCCCAAACCAAATCTCACGAGCGAACTTGACATGAATATATATTAGGTTATATCAGTTCTGAAAATGGATTATTTTTAAAAATTAGAACAGTAAAATATATGTTCACACACAGCATATCTTGTTTTAAATATTCTACATCTATATCTATATTTATTTTTATATTGTAATTATAATAATATACCATGCAAGTATATTAAATTAGTATTATTAGTGAAATAATTTTTGAATAATATCTGAATATATATATTATAATCCTTATAGTTATTAGGTTTGTATTTTGATGTCTTTTGTTTTATTCTGTTTCAGGCTAAATTTAGTAAATTCATCCCGATGAATATTCTAGGAAGTCTGCTAATTTTAGCATCCCTAAATACTGGATTATTACTTTTAACAACAACGAAATGTTCTCCTAAAATAAAAAATAAAACTTAATTGTTTTTTTTTCTCCCTTCTGTTTATTTATATTTTTAATAAATAATAAATAATTTAAAATCGGTAATGTTCAGTTAGAAATGTAATGTCATGGAAAATGATAAATAACGTATATATTGAAATCAATAACATATACAATAATAATTGGATAGAATAATTTATTCAACACGGAATGATTTGTCTTTTTAGCCCATCTAGAACACTCTACTCCCAGTGAACAACGATATAGAGAAAATGTGATAAATCGTTTAGTTGCATTCCAAATTGTATAATATTAGAAACGATTACTTATAGTGATTTATAATTATTATAATTTGTTAGTATGCATTTGATTTTTGTTAAGATAAATTAGGATTTTAAATTATTTTTAAAAGATAAGAGAATATCTCAAAGTTACTTAAGGTTGGAGGAATTTTTAAGATCACTTGATGTACTTGATTAATGTAATAAAAAATTTTTTATTATTTTATCAAACTTACAATTAGTTAGTGGAATGGAAATCTTCAAACAGTCATTAGGAGGCGGAGAAGAGTCCTGAATAAATTCCTGTTCAGAGATCGAAACATTCAATTTTATTGTGAAAACGAACAAGGATTTATATTTATTCCTTCACTTCCTATTGGCCACCGCGATTTCCAGTTCACTATAAATTTCTTTTCAGCCAATTATTATAATATACGGGGTGTTACTAAATATATTAAACTTACAGTGATAAATGATATATCAAATGAAAGAGCAACTCAGACAGATTCGGAGTTTTTTGTGCCGTTGTCCCGGCGGAAAGTTCATGGGCCTCTCTTTTATACGGAAGCTACTGTTACTGGTACATCTTACTTGATACAATAGAGCAATGGCTCTTTCCTAAGTTGGAAGAACATGAACCAGAGAACTTCATTTTCCAGCAAGATGGTGCCACACCTCACTGGCATAACTCAGTTTAAACAGGTTATACAGGTTAAACGCCACTGTATCCGAACGCTAGATTGGCCGCATGGGGCCTAACGATAAAGTTTGCTATACATGGCCTCCACCTTCACCCGACCTGACGTCATGTATTTCTACCTTTGTAGCTTCTTCAAGGATCTGCTGTTTGACCTGCATGAATTAAGAAACAGGATTGTAGCAGCTGTTGCAACAATTACTGAAAATATACTGATCAAAGTTTGGGAAGTACTCGATTATAGACTTGATGTGTGCCGTGTGACAAATGGTTCTCATATTGAACACTTATAAGGATCTTAGTAAAACTGTTTTAGTTGCTCTTTCATTTGACATATCATTTATCATTATAAGTTTAATGTACTAAATATTATATTCATTTAGAGACATTCCGTAGTTATAGATATTGGATCTTGAAATCTAATACTCTTATAGCTCATGCTGTGAGGTATAGAATAGTGTTCAATATATTCATATTAAAAATCTCATGATTCGTTTTCTCCACTAGTCATAAGACTTACTTATTAATATTATTTTGTTGTACTTGTAAAAATATATTAATTATTTTTTTTTAAATTTATATTTCGATTGAAAAATCTTATTAATATTTCTTTAAAATATTGAAGAGTAAATGTATCAAATCACATAGATGTCACGACCTGTGTGATTCTTAATATTCTTACAAAATTATCTTATTTTGAATCTATATATATTTATTTTTTAATTTTATTTATTTATTGTATTATTTTTTTATTCCTAAAAATCAATAATAAAGAATTGTAAATAAAAAAAAATATTTTTTTGTTTTTATTTTATAATTTCTACCTTTTTAATTAATGATTTCAGAGAATTATTAACATTCTATTATTTTTTCATTTATTTATTTTGTTCAAGAATATATTAATATATTAATTAATATTTATTAAAATTTATTATACATATAAAATCATTTCTTCCCCAGTTTTTTTTAATTGAATATCATATTCTCTTTAGTGTTAAAATTTATTAATTTATACGTTTAATTGCAATTTGTCTTCATTAACGAATCAACAATAATAAAGTAGTACATATCTTTATGTATTATAAAAAACATTTAACTAAATTCTAAAGTCGTCTAAATTAATGTGCAAAGTTTCGACTCCATTTATTATGAAAATCTTTTTGTTATCTTATAATCAATCATTCATATTCAGAGAATCTACCAAAGATGTGTTTTTTTTCTCAAGAGGCAGGCTTCAACAGGTTTTTTTTTCAAATAAAATTGAAAAGAAAAGTCAATGTATTATTCATGAATTTTATAAATGGAATATTTAATTTAACATTATTAAATTTTTAATACTAATGTAGTAATTTAAATTTTTATTATCTTAATCAGACAATTTGTATCTAAGAAATTTTTGATAAAATAATTTTATTTTATTTATGAATGAGTATAGGATACAAATTATAATGATGAATAAGATATCTACATAAAAACCTAATTTTAGCTTATTTCCCAATTTCTTATTTCTTAAATAATTCACTTGAAAGTTCCTATTCTAAAATTAAATTTTTGAAATTGATATAATATGACAATTATTAAGTTATTTGAATACATTCTTTTGAAAATTTATTTTAACCAGTTTTGTTGATTGTTGTTGAAATGTAAATTGTATTTACCAAAAATTTCATTTTTGAGATATTCATTTGTTTCATGACAAAATAAAATAAATCAAGAAACATATATATATATATATATATATATATATATATATATAAACAAAATATAAAATAAAGGAATATAGAGTTAGAGAATAAAAAAGCTTCTACATACCCCATTTCAAAATTAAGCCTTAAGCAATGTCATCCCTTCAGTAATTGTCAAGTCAGTTTCGACAAAAAGTAAATTGTATAAACCTTGTTTGTTTGTGTGTTTTTTTTTATAACTGATTTTGTTTTATACACATTTATATCTGATGAGACAAGGGATCTATGTCCTAAGGGTGCGTCAGAGATATTATTCCCCCTTAGAATACATTCGTTTAAACTACCAAAAGGATTTTCCACCTGTCCTCTCTAAATTTTTTATCCAAATTTATTGTAATCCATATGTATCTGTTCAATTTATTTTTTTATACAATTTCTAGATTAAGAAATAATTTTAATATTTCAATATTACAATCTCTAATATGGTGTCATAATTTTTATTATTATCAAGAAACGTTTGACAAGTTTTGAACAATAATCTAAATATCTATCTCTACGGCGTAGTGAACTCAAAAGTTCTAAAATACTCCACCATCGCTTTCTCAAACCACCTCCTTCCAATTCATATCTTGTCCAAATTCTCTTATATTTACTTTTATATTATCAACCCAGCGTTTCTTTAGATTACCCACTGGTTGAATCGGAGCATGCGTACGGTTACTTGAAAACGACTGCAGAATAAGCAGTCGAAACGTTGTACAGTTATTTTAATTTAATAAATAATTTTATACAAACAATGTGGTCTTTTAATAAAAATTCTCTTAATAATTACCCCCTGGTTGTTTTCCAAATAGTTTCCCTATATATAAATTCTTCGTTAGTCTTTCTTCATCGCCCTTAATTTTATTATTTTAATTATTATTGAGGCCATTAGTAGTCATGCAATTCCTCATATACAATCTGCATCATTCTCCAAGTGATACATTTTAATAATTCGTTCGGAAAAATCATAATATATATTTTAATTCTAATATTTTTAAATAATAATTGTGTTTGTTTTTTCATTATTTTCTTCAGCATAAAAGTAGGCACCATTGATTCATAATCTTAATTTAAATTCTTGTCGAATAGCAAACCAACCTCAAACTATTATTTACAAAATATGTTAATCCATTTTAAAATTAATTTTTAAGATCATTTATGTGAGCTTCGAATACTTAACGTTGAAGTAAATATAGAAATGAGTCCAAATGTGTGAGTAATATCAACCTATAGCTCAAAATATATAATAATAATACAGATAAAAATTAATTTCTTAAATTTTAATTGTTATCAAATATCCTTCACCTCTTTCCCCGTTTACCTCGTCTTTTCCAGTTCATTCCCTTCCATTCGTCTAAATTACAAAAGTGGTCTGCTCAAATAATCTATATATATAAAGGAGAGTGTTTGTATGTATGTATGTATATATGTATGTAATTTGTTTATTTTTTTGCTGTCATAGAAACAAACAAAAAAGAAATTTCCTACTTAACCGACACTTTACCGGTAATTTAGAATTATGAACATCAAAAAATAAGAAACGATTTCTATGAAATTACATCACAATATTCTTATTTATCTCTATGGTAACATAGGCTATAGATTTTATTAATATCTAATTCTAATCAATAACCGCAGAATTTAATTTTTTAAAGTTTATATAGTTCTCCGTGTTGTTCATTCAAGAGCCAGGCGTGGTCCACTGACTGGCGGACTCATTTTACACAATGTATATAACTAGCAATCAAAGAATTATTATAATATTTAACTTTTTATTTTAAATTCTAATATTCAAATATCATTTCAATTAAATAATTTATTCTAAAAGTTCTCATTTTAATTAATATAATAAAATATTTAAATCATATTTAACTTAAATTACTTTGTATTTATTCTTTCTATATTTGAATACTTCTTTTATTTTAAGGGAGGGAATTAACTATGATCTAAAAAAATTAATAAATGAACTTAATAATAAAAAATCAAATAAATCCATTAATTTAAATTAATACTATTAATGAATGTATATATTGTTAATTTATCTTTAGTTTTATCAATACTTTTATACCGTTAATTTTTATAAATTGTCTCAAGTCTCTAACTTTGCATTTTCTCAAATTTTATTATAATTAAAAATATTCAATAAAAATCAAGCAATGAAATTAAAATATCAAAATGAAATGATCAAGAAATATTATACTCTATTATAACATATACAATACTTATAAACTATAGGCGGAGGAAATATTAGACGATATCATTGCGGGTTCATGCCAAATCGATCAACATTAATTAAGATATTTTCATTATGACAGATATTAAAAAAACCCGCGAATTCAATAATTCTGTTCAGTAATTATTTGTAGACTTTAGTAAAACCTACGCATGACTCAATAGATCCGGGTAAACTTTTTCAAATTTTGATCTTAAAATTTATCTTGAAGGTAGTAAAGAAAGAGTAAGATGTGGAAATCAATTGTAAAATATTAGGTTACCCAGACGACTTAAATATAATAGGAGATTCGGCAATTGCAATTACAGATAGTGAGGAAAAATTAATCGAGGTAGGAAAAGAGATGAGGTTTGAAATTAATAATGATAAATAAATATATTTAGAAACAAACAGGAGCAGTATTAACAAACAAAATGTAGAATTTGAATATGTAGAAAAATTGAATGTAATCACGAAGGATAATAATATTTGAGAAGAATTTAAATCGAAGTTGCAATCGGGAAACGCCTGTTATCATGCAGTATAGAGGCTTATCTCATCAAAATTATTATAAAAGGGAATGAAAATTAAAATATATAAAACAATTATTTTGTCTGTTGTATTATATGAGTGTGAGACATGGCCTATGATCTTAGGAGATGAGAGTGGATTCAGAGTATTTGAGAATATGATTCTCCCCAGCATTTATGGGCCAAAGAAAGATGAATACATCAGGGAATGACGTACGAGAGATGGAACAGAGGCTCAGGATAAGGACACTTGGAGAAATGTGGTTGTAGCTGCCAAGAACTTTCGAGTACCGTTGAGCCACGCATGGTCTATGACCCTGGGAGATGAGAGTAGATTCAGATTATTCTTTCCAGCATTTATTGGCCAAAGAAAGATGAGGTCACCGGGGACACTTGGAGAAATGTGGTTGTAGCTGCCAAGAACTTTCGAGTAGATAGATATAACATATTCAATAATAATATATATAATTAATTTACTAAATAAATTAAAATATATTTTAAATAATCACACAATAAGAAATGAATGTTTTATGTTATACACTGATTGAAACAAAATGGATGAAAACCTTTTACTACTTTCAACCAAATACTATGTACCACTGGGGGGTACAGGGGGCGGAGCCCCCGTCTAGATGTGAAGAGCGACGAAGGAGCTCTGAGCAGCTAGTTAATAAATAAAAGTCAATTTAATATTCCTTTATTAAGTATTTTATGTAACTTGTGTTCTAAATTGAATTGTTCGTAAAATTCTTTATAACTTTTTAATTTAAAATCATTTTATTTAAGAATTCAGTGAAAGTTATTTTAATTATTTTTTGTCTTTCAAGCTTTTATATTTTCTTATTTTTTTTTTTTTATTTTGAACAAGTTTTTATCGAATTGAAGACTTTCTTTTTTTTTATACTAAAAAGTTCCCAAAAGTTATTGTATATTCAAATATTCGTATATATATATATTTATATTTATATATGTACATGTATATAGAGATAGATAGATAGATAGAGATATATGTAAATTATAGTGGATCTGTTTTTTTTGTTTCCTACTACACTTTCACAACTCTTATCATGTCACTATGGAAATTTTGCCAAAATATTTTATTAAGATTTGAATAGATCAAAAGATTAAGTTTCTCGGTTCTTCAATATGAAAGACTCAAACTATGATGAATTTTGATATGGATGTTATTTTATTGAAATTTTCTCTAAAAGTAAGAATTGAGAGGATCATTTAAGATCAGAAATAAAAAATAAAAAATTCGTAATTGTTAAAAAAAATATATTTAAATTATATAGTAATTTTAGAAATATCAATATAAACAGGAAGAATTTATGAGAAAAACATGAGCTTTTGAAATTTTTGGAATTGTATAAAACAATACCTCCCTTACTATCGTCGGTCGGTAAAAATTTTATAATCTTTTTTATAACCCTTTTTAAACAGTCAATTCATTTCATTTCTAACATATGAAAACTTATAAGTTTGTTGGAACTGAAAATACTTGAAAGAAATTGCAATTATGATGAGTTTTTACTTTTTTGTTCTTTCAACCCTTTTTCATGAAATATATTTGTAAATTTTAATTGATTTGTAATATTAAAAATAAGTATTCCTTTTATTATAAAAAAATATTAATATCAATTAATTATTAAATCTAGAACAAAGAATAAAATATTTTCTAATTACATATACAACGACCATTTAACTTCAAAAGACTTTACGAGGTAATCATTTTTGTTTTTCTTTCATAGTTTTTTTTTATTTATTCTTATTTCTTTTCAAGTCATAACATAAAATTATAATTTATATTTTTCAATGATACATTATTTTATAGTGATTTTATTGATTTTATAATATGCTCTTAATTATTAAATAAAATTACAAATTATGAATTAACTTAATCTTTGGAAACATTCGTCCTTCATAAAGCTCAGTTAAAATCTTATTCAACTCGTTTCAAGGTTCCAAATGGCTTTTGCAAATGTCCGTTGGTTAACTTTCACGCATAATATTCTGAATTAAAATTAAAGTATAATTTCAATCTTTCTTTAATTTACTTTGAGAAAGAGTTGGTCGTTAAGGAAGAACCGTTTATTTTTTCAAAGATCATTCTTTTGTCAGATATTAATAGATGTTTGCTAGATCATTTGGATAAGATGCGAAAAATCAAGCAAACAAACTCAAAAAACTATTAAATTTTAAGGTTTTGTTATTTCTCTACATAAAATAACAGTTTTCCATTTAGTATTATTCAGTTATTCAGTGTAAATAGACGCTAATCATTGAAAGCTTAAAATTGCATTTTCGGCATTCATTACTTTTTGTTGTTTGATTTGGAGAAATAAGTTAATTTGGGTTTCAACAATTCAAAAGTGGTGATTTTGATGTCAATGTCAAAGAACGGTCTAGAGGACCAAAAAAGTTTGAAGACATTGAATTGCAATTCTTATTAGACGAGAAGCTAGCACAAACTCACAAAAGATCTAGCCTAGATGAATCAACTGTTTTAATACGTTTACAATAGGAAAGATACGAAATAGGAAAAATGGCTACCACATGAATTGACTGAAATGCCATTTCGAACCGTTTCAATATCGAGGTTTCATTGCTTGCCAGGTAAAAAAGAAGAATTTTCTGTGGCGTATTGTGACTAGCGATTAAAAGTGGATCTACTACAACAATCCCGAAAGTCATGGGTTAGTCCAAGAGAGCCATTTATATCGACACCAAAACGGAATATTCATGGCCATCAAGTCTTGCTATGTGATCAGAAGGGTGTAGTGTATTACAAGATGCTAAAATCCAATGAAACTTTAACTGTAGATGTCTACCTAGGTCAACTGAACAAATTGAACGACGTATTGTTTCAAAAAAGACTAGCAATAGCGTGTAACAGAACCAAAGTCATTCTCTTCCATGACAACGTTACAGCCAAATGGAAAGTTCTACCGCACCCAACGTACTCACCAGACATAGTCTTCTGTGTGTGTGTGATTACCACTTGTTAAGAGCGATAAAATATGTATTTCAATTTAAAGAGTATGTTTATTAGCCAAAAAAATAAAATTTTTACAATTGTTGAGAGAGAGAGATTATCAGAACATACAAAAGATGAAAGTTACAATATTTACAAGATTAAATTGTTTCTTTTGCAATCATTTATTGATACGCTATTACAATTTTACTTAATTATATTATGTTTTATTTACATTTGTTTTCTTTTTTTTTTACTTAAGCATATTATATACCTATAACCAGGGTTGTGATTGTCAACTCACCAGGAAAGGCTAGTAAAACCTGAAGATTGCAACGATACAACATGTCAAGGCTGGCACATGGTTTCGAAATGCTGAAGAAGTGAGAAAATGGATTGATGAATATTACGCTGACAAACCAACATCGTACTTTTATCGCCATGGTGCAAGAATGGTGGGTAAAAGTTGTAGTGGTGGAGATATTTTTTTGATTAATATATAGTGTACCAATTTTTCTGAATAAATATCTTGTTAAAGTGAAAATATGATCAGAATACACGCAAGCACCTAAAAAATATTCATTATTTTATTTTATATATTATTGATTGATATGTTTTTTTATAAAAAATTTTATCTTATAATATTTCACTAACTGGTTGAAAATTGATATTTTTCAATTTGAGAATATTATTTTAAGAATATTTTGGGTTTTTCTGGGGATAATAATAGAAAAAATAGTCGATTTATTATGAATATTTTTCTTATCTTACATCTACATAGTCTACATACTCTTTAGATCATCATTCAATTTTTTTGTATACAACCCTTCATAAAAATTTATGAATTAAGTTAATTCAGTTCGAATAACTTTTCCAAATAACAATGAATATTAATATTATTTCTATATGTAGCAATTACCTCACAAAATTATTTAAATATAATATACATTTTTAATTTTATTTCAAATAATAAAATATTTAAATTATTTAATTTATTCTAAAAGTTTTCATTTTATTTAATTTTAATTACTTCTTTGAGTTGAAAAATCAAAAATTAAAATAGAAATTTAATTAATATGTCTTGTTATGTTAATATACAGTACTTGTTTCACCGAGCCGCAATTCAAATAATTTGAAAGAACATAAATTAAAAAAATTAGTCATAAAATATACACCCCTTAAACGTACGTATTAATGCAATAAAAGACAGAAAAGTATGGCTTGTAAATATACATCAACATAATATATTCGTAATTTGATTTTATTAATATTTATAATATTATCTTTTTAAGGAAGCGCTCGGTCTGACGTAGTTGCTAACGTCATTTAAATTTCCTATTTTAAATTAAGAAAAAACTATTAAACGTTCTGAAACAATTTCAAATAATTTAAAAGTACGTATTAATACACTGGAAAAACAGATATGAATATAACATAAATATTTTAAATTATATTTTATTTATAATATTTCGAATTTGGGGAAGCGCTGTCTGGCGTAGTTGCTGACGTCATTTAAATTTTTTATTTTAAATTAAGAAAAAACTAATAAATAATATTTTTCCAGAGGCTGAAACCAATACAGATCGATTTTTCTATATCCATGCTGTGAATTTCAAAAAAATCCTTTGAGCGCTTTAATATTTCAAAAATAATTACAAATATATATATCTACATATATAATTTTTGCTAGTATAATAAGTTAAGATTATGACAGATAATTTTTCATTTATTTCATTTTAATGTTCATTCAATTAACTTTTATAAAACTATTTATAAATAATTAATTCAAATTTTCTAAAATAAGTTTAGATAAATGTGATAATATATGGGTAATAAACATTGGGATGTGAATGATTATATAACGATGACAAGCTTTAATTAGATGAATATCGAATGGTGTATGCAGGGGTAAATATTCTAATAGGCCATTTTCTTCGCTCATTGTATTTCCATATTTCCTTTGCATATTCACAATGATTAAGCGTGTTTGTAAATTATTAATCATTCTAATAGATAGCGCGGTGTCATTTCTGGTTCAGTTGACTTAAATAGATGGTTATTGTATTTACTTTGCGGAAATCTCGTTGGCAAAAATAATCGAACAATAGCTTAAGTGTCAAGTAGCAGACGGAAGAGGAGGGGACTGTGATTTCAATGCAAATTTTCAAATCAATCAATTTAAGTTCTTCTTTATTGAATGAGATACTGTCATTTATCGATAGTAATTTTTCTGTTTTTTTTTTCTCTTTGCAAACGATTTAGTTTATTAATATATATTCAAAATTATTGAAAAAAAAACTTAATACAAAGATGAAGGGGACTTTCTAGTAAGAATTATATTAGATATATATATATATTGAAAGATACAAGCTAAATAAAAACTAAAATAATTTTTGTTAAAACGAATCCCCTGGGACAGAGAGAGGGGAATATTTACAAATATTTACAAATTTTATCAAAAACAATTGAGGTGGTGATGATACTTGATAAAGAAAATCAAAGCTAAGGTTGACTGGAACTGTTGTACAAAACCACTCTGAAAAGGCAAAAACCGAAAATATCCTTTCTTATGTTGATTAACCCGAGATTTCCATTTAAAAAAAAAACTTTCATTATATGATAATTTATAAATATACAAGATTTTTGTTCAAAGGCAGTAAATACTAATTAAACATTAATGGAAGTAAGCAAAATTTTATTTAAACTATAACACTCAAGTAAAAATTAAATCTTATATAGGTGTGTGAAAGTTCAATTCATATTTTCTTCATTCAATATATGAATGAAATTGAAAATATTATTTTAACTTGTTAAAATATTACAATAATTTCAATACATTTTAAAACTTATCGTTTAAATTTAAAACGATATAATTAAAAAAAGCAGTAACAAACTCTTTATCCACTAAATCAAACAATTAATTTGTAATGAAAAAGTTCCTAACGGTTTAAATTAATAACAAATACTAAGTAGTTTATATTGATCCTTGATGAAATACATTTGGCCACTCTCCTCTATTCAACGATTTAATTAATTTTTACTTTCACATAACTGTACAAATTGCCTTCAGAGTTCTTCACACCTAGAGAATAAATTTTGCCTCCTGTATTCCCGTTGTTTGAAAATCTGTTATATATATAAAAGATGTAATATAATATATATATATTTATTTATTTATATATACGAGAGCAGGTCAATTAAGCCCGTGATTTTTTGAATTTTCTGTCTCTTGTATGAAATGACAACACTGCTCCTATCAGCTGCCTGTCGAAATTTGAACTAGCTGGGTCTTTTAGTTTTTGTTTGATATCCATTAATAGCAACTACCTCGTGATTTGAGAAGAAAATGAAAAAAGTGAATTTCCATGAAAATTAATGAATTAGGATACGAATAACTCCCTCATCGGTTCTATTCTCCGAATTTAGCCCCGAATGACTACGAGGTAGGGTCAAAAAGTTCGCGGAATTGGTTATTAAAAATTTATTAAAAATATTTATAACATTCTTACATTATTTCCCTTCAAAATACTCTCCTCCTGCATCTACACATTTATTCCACCGTTCATATAATTGTTGGAGACACTCTTGAAAGCCGTTTTTTGAAAGTTCCTTCAGCCGCTCCGTCGCATTCTCAATCACCTCTGACGAATCAGCAAAACGATGTCCCTTCAATGCCATTTTTAACCTTGGAAACAGGTAGGAAGCTGTCATCTGCATCAGCCATTTCAATCAAGTCCCTGGACAGGGTCACTCTCATTTCCTTTTGCTCAGGGGATAACATTTTTGGAACAAAGTGCAAGCAAACACGATGCATGTTCAAGTCATTATGAAGAATGCTGTGAACACTCCCATGTGAAATACCAACTTCAGAGGCAATATTATTGATGGTTGTTCGTCTGTCCGCACGCACAATTTGTCGAACGCGCTCAACATTGTCGTCTGTAGTGGAAGGCCGCCCAGTCCGAACGTCATCATCAATTGTTGTGCGACCGTCGCGAAAACGCTTATGCCACTCGTAAACTGCTGTTTTCTTCATCGCAGAATTTCCGTATGCTTTTTTTAGCATCTCAAGAGTCTCCGAGGGTGATTTCTCCAGCAACACACAGAATTTAATATTGCCACGCTGCTCTAATGACGACATTGCACAATCCGACGAAAGAAAGAAACTACGATCTACAATATTAAACACCGAACGCACGGAACCAACTACAACTGCCTGCTAACCTCAAAAGCACATTCACTACCAGTTATGCCAACCTCACAAACAAAAATTTCCCTTTCAGCTAAGAAATACTTGACTATAAGCGACCATTCCGCGAACTTTTTGACCCTACCTCGTATTTCTTGTTTCCAAGCCTGAAGATCTGACTCTTCTTCCTAGTCGATAACTTCCTGACGGAAGTGTCGTGGTCCTAATACTCCCACGCTCCCATGGCTCGATGACGAGCACTTGCTGCAGCTGATCTGACTTCAACAATTAAATCAACTCGCAAAGAAATATCTATTTTGATGTCCTCGACAAATCGTATTTTTTTGAAAGGATAAAAAAATTGGAAAAATGTTGAACGAAGTGAATAGAGCTCTAAGGAGACTACATTGAAAAATATAATAATTTTTTATTCAAAAACCTGTGTTTCCTTCAAAAAATCACGAATTTATTGAACTGCTCTAGTAACCCTTTATATTGTTACCTCTACTCTAATTTACATATTTTTTCTATATTTTTATTTTCTTTCTTTTTTTTTCAATTTAATCTGTAAATTAATTTTATATTATATTTTAGCGATTCTCAATCTGTGGAGTGCTGTTCCTGGGGGACTCGAGCTCATTGGAGAAAGGGGACGGGAGCGAGTATATTAAAGAAAAATATTATTTAAAAAAAAATAAGATTAATTGACTGGAAGGAAAGTGCACATACACATTTTGTTGCTTTTATTAATGTTATCATTATATTTTTGTTATTATAGTAAAAATTTTATAATTGTTTATAGAAAAGAACATTTTAAAAATAAGTAATAAACCATTTCATTGATGATATATTTAAAGCAATTTACCCTGGTAGCCCGACCGCTGTAATTGCTTATCCTTTTGGTCAGGGATGAACAAACCGCGTCCCGCTGAACACATTTGTGCGGCCCGCCAATAGAACAATATCATTTTATTCATATCCCAAATTTTCTATGGAAGAGTTGTTTAATGTTAAGTTAAATATATAAATATTATACATATATTAATCGCTACAACACTGAAACGAGTTTTTGATATACGGACACAAAAAAGACATGTTGCATAATACATGCGTAGTGTTCATAATATATTTAATGTTTAATAATTTATTGGGGTTTTTTTTTGTCTCCGGCCCCCGCCAAGTAATGTCGATCTTGCTGCTCTAGGTGAAAATGATACAAAGCTTCACTTCAATATTAAAGAATATTATTTCATTTTTAATTGAAATTCATTGTATTGTAGAAACCTCTATAATTTTAATTTATTTTCTATAATTTTTGTTTTTTTCTAATTTTGATTTCACATTATGTTAGTACCACACAATAAAAGGATTAGTCTTATATTCTCGATTTTAATATTTATTTTATTAATAATTTCTCCTTTAACATACTTAGTTTTTAAATTTCTTGGCTTCTATTTATCAATCTATATTATTTGTTATTTAATGCTATATTTATTAATATAATTATTTTATTTATAATTTCTTTCTATCTGAACTATTTATTTATTATTATTACTCGTTTATTACTCGTTTATTTTATAGTATAAATTTTTTATTTAATTAATTTATTTAATATTTACTTTTACTATTATAAATTTTAATTTTATATGATAATTAAGTTAGCCATGAGTAAATAAGAATGAATTGAAATGTTGATTTTTGACACAATTAATTTCAATCTAATTTATGTATAACAAGCCAACCTTTATAGTTTATAAAAATAAAAATTTGAAAAATATTCTTATTGTCCCCGATAGTTGCAATACATAATTTAAAGAAATGAAAAAAAAATATTTTAGGATAATTTGTTCTTTTAATATTTAGTTATTTTGTTTTAATTTATTTAAGAAAATTTTACTTATTCCAAAATACAAATATATAATATAAATATAAATCAATTTTAGAAGTATTTCAAAGAGAAAAATTGTGAAAATTTAGATTCTAATCAGCTAGATTTTCCAAAAGAAATTATTATTTAAAAAAATGAATAATTTAGTGCAAAGAAAGCACACATTCACATAAAAAAGCTTGCTGGGAACAAAGTATAATGGATAACATTGTAAAAAGTAAAAAGATCTAAATAAAAATATAAAACTAAAAATAAAATTGAAAAAAATAAATTCTTATATTAATAATATTAATTTAAATTTAAACACTTAGGAGAGAGTTTATTATTAATGTTAATATTTTAATAACCGAGTATTTCTGATTCAGGTTAATTAAGTGCCAAATGCACTTAGTTTAAAGATTTAATAATTATATAATTAATGAAAATACTGGCTAAAATTGATTTACTTCCCGAAATCAAGTAAAAACAAAAAGACAAACAACAAAGACTAATTAAAAGCATTGATTTATTAATTTAATTAAAATTTAAATACTTTATGAATTATATTCAAAAATCAACTAAAATAATTACCATTGTTTTTAGTTATGTAATATATTCCATTTAATTGTGAAAAATGGTATATATTGAATCCAAGGATTTTATAGTTAAAAAAGCAATTTCTTATGATAAGACGGTGGGATTTAGTTGTTAGTAGAAGAGCGTCAATGGTCCCGTCTCATTGGAAACGCAAAGGACACGTTAAATCCAACCACAAGCAACCGGTTCACTGAAAAAGATTTCTATGCATGATACGCTCTGAATTTAATGGCTATTGTCAGTCATTCTTTATCTCAATTTTCATTTTCTATTTGTAGTCCAAATCTCTATCCCAGTGGATGTTTTCAGAATAAATCGGTCCATTCGAGATAGATGTTTATTCATGAAAGTCAAAGTTCATTTCTCTTTAAATCCTACACAAAATGGAACAATTAAATATATATAATTGATGTATTGTTCACTGACTATCATTTATGTAATAAATCTTAGAGTAAATAACAATTTATGAATTATAGCTAGTTACAGGAGGGGAGGGAAGAGTTTTTGTTTGAATTTCTCATTTATTATAATGAATAAATTTATAACCAAATATTTTTACTTTAGTTAAACTCATATTTTACCCAAAGTTAATTAATTGTAATTTGATTTGAAAATTAATAATATTTTAAATTATTATTATTTTTATTTTCCTCTTTAGTAAGTATAATATGTTATTTAATTAAAGGTTTTCAAATAATAATACAAAATTATATTTTATATATTTATTTGTGAGAGTGAGAGAGCAATAGAGGGAAAGAGAATTGCGATTCATTTGGCATGAGAATGGGATAGGTTAATGAATGAATGTACGAGTAGTTGATACGACCAGAACATTCGTGTTTTCGATTTGGTTTTGCCTATCAGTTAGTAATTACATTCGTGAATTTTCAATTAGTAGATGCTATTTTTAATGCTTTCCACCTACAATTTGATTAAAACTATATGGTAATGAGTATTTAATATTTTCATTTCATACATCAATTTATTAAAATATTATATAAACATAAAATTAAATATATATTAAGGCATTATATATATATATATATATATATATAATCATTAAATAATTAAAATTGGAATTAACTGCCATGTCTAATAACACAATAAAATGTAAACATATGTAACTAAATAATTCTCAAGAAGAATTCCAGAATTTTAACAAAAGAATGTATGATATATAAGAACATTCTTTGTATGTAATGACATCGATCATTATAATTAAAAATAATTTCATACATCAAAGAAATTAACCGAATACTCATCTTTTTCATACAACAATAATAATTAAATAAACTAACTAATAATTATATTAATGAATTGCAGGAAACACAAATGTTTTCTTTGAATTTACTCTCATTCATTGAAAATAGTCAAAAATTGTAAAAAAACAAACAACATTCAAAGAATAATGAACGGCTAATGACGATAACGCTTGTCATAATAATAATTATTTTGTTTGCTTTAAAAAGAGAAACGTTTTCAATTTAAATTAAAACTTCATTATCGTCAATTATTTTAATCTTAATTGATTAGCTCACCTACCTCCAAATGTTAAACGTTACATTAAAATTAACCATGGCCATTTTTATTTAGATCATTATTTATAAGTACCTCCCACTTTAATTCCTATAATTTCTTCTAATTCTACTTGAACAATATAATTCAACGTTTTCAATGATTTAAAGATTTTACATATACTTATTCGGAAAATATATTTTTAATCAATTAGAAATTGTAAAAATTAAAATTTCATTAAATTTTAATTAATTTTTAATATTTTTTCTATTGACAATTGAAAAGAGAAATGGCGACATATGTTGCAGGTGTGATTAAAGGGTCATTCCACGTCAATTCAACCAGAAAATAGTCATTTTTTCACCCAAAATCTCAGATTTTTATGAAAATTGGTAAATATGTTCTATTTATAAACATGAAAAACACCACCAAATTTTAATTTTTTATCTCACATAGTTTTTGAGTAATGGCAGTTTAAAGATTGGCGTTTTTAAATTTCCGAGCCTCGGATAAGTCCAAATAAAACATGTATTGGAGAAGAAAATAATTTCTCATTCACTTATTTAACCTCCTATCTTGTTGAAATTTTTAAGGCATGTTCTTATAACTATGAGGAATTGTAAAAAAAATGTAACGGACCCCAAAATATTTTTAAAAAAATTATATGTTGGATATTATAAAATTTTAAAATTACAAACAAAGTTTAGCGTAAAATGAAATATCACGACAAGGGAATGAGATAATCAAGAACTTTTTTTTTCCTAAATTATCTACATGAAATGGGCTTTAATTTAAATAAATAAAAGTTTTGTGTATTTGCCTCCTTCTATTTACTAAGACCACTGCAAGTTACAACACATTAATTATGAGCAATATGAGAGTCTCAATGGCTGAATTTTGTTAATAATTAGACATTTTAATATTAAATAAAATATTTTTACCTAAAAATGTCCATCGAAGGAAAGTTTAACAGCATTCTTACAACCAAAGTTTGAAAACTATGAGGAAGAAGATAGGATCGAATTCAAACAGTGGGTAGCTACAGACAGGACACAGATGATAACTCAAACTTCAACCATTGATGAATTTATTGATGAACTAACAACAAAAATAGAAAAATTGATCCCAAATTCTTATATTGCAAAAAGTCAGTCGAGCTATTTTAAAAGTCTAAAGGATAACTGCGCGCCAAATCAAGCCATTATATCAATCAATTGACTTCAGCGAGAATTTCTCTTTTGTGATTCAAGATGAGGTACAGGGTTATCATTGTATTCTAACAGGGTATCTTGAATCTTATAAACCATACAAACATCATGATTTAAGTCATCGGAAATTATACAATGTGATGAGACTATTTTTTTGTCATCAACACTCTTGTTAATTATTACTGGGTGAACAGTGCAGGAGTCTGAGGTCCAATGATAACCCTGTACCTCATCTTGAATCACAAAAGAGAAATTCTCGCTGAAGTCAATTGATTGATATAATGGCTTGATTTGGCGCGCAGTTATCCTTTAGACTTTTAAAATAGCTCGACTAACTTTTTGCAATATAAGAATTTGGGATCAATTTTTCTATTTTTGTTGTTAGTTCATCAATAAATTCATCAATGGTTGAAGTTTGAGTTATCATCTGTGTCCTGTCTGTAGCTACCCACTGTTTGAATTCGATCCTATCCCTCTTCTTTATGGTTTATAAGATTCAAGATACCCTGTTTATATAAAAATATTCAGTGAAATTTCAATTGATATATTTGCATTTCAGTTGTTACACCATTATCAGAAGCTGTCTCAGTTGAGAAAGAAAAAAGTTTTCTTAAAATTTTTTATCAATGTGAGTTTCTTAAATATTAAAAATATTCTTATTAAGGTTTCTATTTCTTAGATTAATTTTAATTTACTTATATATATATAAACAATATAAATTTAAAATTTTACATCGAATGCCTGCATTAAATTAATTTCTTTAAAAAGACTACATATAAATAATTTTAATATTAATATTGTTGATGAATAAATAAATAAAAAAAATAAAGCATAAACTATATTCTGAAACTAAACCCATAACACCAGACATTCCTTGAAAGGCGATTTGACATTATCCTTAAAATATTTATTTTTAGGATTTATTAAATTATTTATCATTATTTATATAATCTCATTCTTTTTTTTTTTACTAATTTAACATTGATTTTTTACTTTGTAAATATTATATAAAGAAAATATTAAACTATATTTTTGTTGTTCTTTACTATTATATCGTTTTACTATTTTGTCCTTGTGCTATTTTCTAAGAATTAATTCGAATAGCAGATATAATAATACCAGAGTCTTTACTTATTTGTTCTGTAGATTATTTAGTAAATAACAAGTTAAAATAAATTATCTATGAGAATCAAAATCACCTCTGATCTTTTTTGAACTATAATATCTCCATCTATCCTCCTCTAAATTAATAAATAATGTATTTTACCTGAACTCCCACGTGTTCCTACTTCGTGTCTCTTATCTTATTCTATTTCAGTGATAACTGAATAAATGAACAAATTTTTAACTAAATATAAATTAAATGAATTTTGGAATATTTGATTTTAAATAATTTTTTTTTTTTTTGAAATCTATAATTTTGATTGAATTTGAAAATTCAGAAATTAATTTGCTCAGAGAATACAAAAAAACCTCATTAACTTCAAATAATTGACTTATCATCACTTTTTAGTATTGTGTACTTATTCGATTTGAATTAAAGAGAGAAAAAGATGATATCATTAATTAGGACTTTACTAAATGAATGTTTAAAGTTGGAAACTTATTCAGGGAATGGTTTCATTAAAACATCAATTTCCTTTAGAGATTAGAAAAACATGTTAAAAAATATTGGATGGGCTTGGGCTAAAATAAAAATAAATTGTTTTTTCATCACTCCCTTCCAAAAGTTTTAATTACATTGGTATTTTAACATTGATATAAAAATCACATGTCAATATATTTCTTTTATATATTTTTAAACTAAAAACCAAACTTAAAAAAAAATCGGGAGTGTCCTCCCCTAGACTTTCCCGCATATAAATAGGTATACAGAGTTGTGAATGAATATTTAGAATGTGTAAACTTGGTATTGATAAAGAGCCAGTTCGTGTTAGTTTATTGGTGTCAAATTTGATATTTGGTAACATTTATATATATATATATATATATATATATATATAGAATAAAGTGCTACTTCCGGTTAACTGATATTTTAAATGTAAAAAAACAGATATGGATATAATATAAATATTTTTAATTTTATTTTATTTATAATATATAAGGGCTGGCTGTGACGTCATGAAGTGCTGGGTGACGTCATAAAATTTTCAATTAAGAAAAAACTAATGAAGATGATTTTTCTCGAGGATAAAACCAATACAAAGTGCATAACACGTGGAGATATGTCCTCACGTGAAATTTGATATGAAAATAACCCTTCACTTCCTCTCTCTTCGATCGGCAATACTAGCACTTCCGGTTTCCGGATTTGCACCAAAAGTTGATCAATTCATCATACTGATGCATTAAGTAAATATACCAAATTTCATCAAAATCAGTTTAGCCGTTCAAGCTGTACACATCTATACGGAGGGACGGACGGACGGACAGACATCATGCTAAAAATACTTTTTTCTGTTAAGAAAATTCATGATTCGTGGAGATATGTACCTAAAAATATCCACAGGTGAAATTTGGTGTGAAAACAATACCTCCCTTTCTATCGTCGGTCGGTAAAAATGAAACGCTACTTGTATAGGTAAAATGTCACTTCCGGTAGTCAGATCATGATGAAATTTGGTATCTCAATTTTTTTCATATTTTTAAATCTATATACAAAATATGAAGCAAATATCTCGAAGCAAACTGGTATTTTACTTGAAAGGTAAACGCAACCAGTGTAGGTAAAGTACCACTTCCGGTTAACCGATTTTGACGAAATTTTGATAGAAATCTACAAACTGTGAATAATATCGGTGTACCAAATTTCGAAGTCCTAGCTTGATTAGTTTTCTGATTTGACATTTGGCTACTCAACATGTTGGCTGCTTATCCAATGCAATTTCACTAAATGCATTGCAATTTTTATTTAATATTAAAATATATATTAAGCTTTAGGGTCATTCCACGTCAACTCATCCAGGCCGTTTCACCCAAAATCTCAGATTTTTATGAAAATTGGTAAATATGTTCTATTTATAAACATGAAAAACACCACCAAATTTTAATTTTTTATCTCACATAGTTTTTGAGTAATGGCAGTTTAAAGATTGGCGTTTTTAAATTTCCGAGCCTCGGATAAGTCCAAATAAAACATGTATTGGAGAAGAAAATAATTTCTCATTCACTTATTTAACCTCCTATCTTGTTGAAATTTTTAAGGCATGTTCTTATAACTATGAGGAATTGTAAAAAAAATGTAACGGACCCCAAAATATTTTTAAAAAAATTATATGTTGGATATTATAAAATTTTAAAATTACAAACAAAGTTTAGCGTAAAATGAAATATCACGACAAGGGAATGAGATAATCAAGAACTTTTTTTTTCCTAAATTATCTACATGAAATGGGCTTTAATTTAAATAAATAAAAGTTTTGTGTATTTGCCTCCTTCTATTTACTAAGACCACTGCAAGTTACAACACATTAATTATGAGCAATATGAGAGTCTCAATGGCTGAATTTTGTTAATAATTAGACATTTTAATATTAAATAAAATATTTTTACCTAAAAATGTCCATCGAAGGAAAGTTTAACAGCATTCTTACAACCAAAGTTTGAAAACTATGAGGAAGAAGATAGGATCGAATTCAAACAGTGGGTAGCTACAGACAGGACACAGATGATAACTCAAACTTCAACCATTGATGAATTTATTGATGAACTAACAACAAAAATAGAAAAATTGATCCCAAATTCTTATATTGCAAAAAGTTAGTCGAGCTATTTTAAAAGTCTAAAGGATAACTGCGCGCCAAATCAAGCCATTATATCAATCAATTGACTTCAGCGAGAATTTCTCTTTTGTGATTCAAGATGAGGTACAGGG